>CM056591.1:50340000-51732500 GCA_029721435.1 Gymnothorax reevesii
ACCATTTTACACTTGGAAGGCATGTGTCTGCGGCCAGCGTCTGACGACCAAAATGATCTCCGAGAGACAGAAAAAAAGGGTCATCCAACAGCGTTTTGTACCGGTCAGATACTCGTAACATTGCAGACACTGTCATTAGTGGTGTTATATTTTCAATAGGCTGATGAAACGAGAGTTTGGTGCTTGTCATGGCTATAGTCAATGTCAATGTTGCTGCTTTAGCAAAAAGATCAGTTGTTTATAAAACAATAAATGTATAATTGCCACGGAGTTGACAGCTTGTGCAGATGTCCTCAGACACTTTGTTTAAGCATAACAGCATCTGTTTTGGCCGACACTTCTCTTAAGATGTCTGTCGACGTATTAGTTTAAAAAAAAAAAAAATGGCCTCAAAAATGGTTCATCACTGGACCGCGGCACAGGCGTGTGGTTGGGGCAAGTCCAGAGATCGTGTCCGCCTCCGGACTTTTGGGGCGAGGCAGTTCTGTGCCAATAATAAGTACAGTTTGTTTGTGTGTAGCATTCGTGGCTGTCCCTGGTGACGGTCTGAGTCGCAGCCCCCGCATTACATTTGTCTTATCAGGCCGAGCGACGTATCGGGCCAGACGGGTCCGTGTAGGCCTGTAATTAGTTTGCATGCTCTACAGCTCCTTCTGTTAACATCCATATTCATTACTGCTACATGGTTGGCTCAGCATGAAGTTTGTCTCCATCTTTGGTCCTTCAGGATTGGTCTCTCAGCCGCTGGGTTTGCGGTGTGTACCCACACCAGACAGAACATCTCTGCCATTTCTGTAAGGGAAAGACAGGCTCAAATAAAATGAGCGCTGTTTTGCATATGGATACTACCATTTTGGCGAGCCTGTGATACAGTTGGTGTATTTTTTCTCGTCAATATGCAAATAACAGATACATTGCATCATATTTGATAATTGTATTAATTATGGAGAACCAAAATGAAATGATAATGTTAATAATAATATTTATCAGCACCTCCAGAAGAATATTTTGTGCTAGTGTTCATTTTAAATTTCATCTTATTTGATAATTGTAGTAATTATGGAGAACCCAAAGGAAAGGGGAATGTGAATAATATTTATTAGCACCTCCAGGAGAATATTTTGCACTAGTGTTCATTTTAAGTCTGAAGAATGGAAAATAATGTCCCTTGTCTGTTGCCCTTTCACATCCAAGCAAGTCACATGATCGTGAAAGAAGTGCCTAAAATGGCGCTTATTACATCTGAGGCTATTTGCGACTGGAAATGGTTGAGGTGTTCCCACTCTAAGAAAAGAAAGTGAATGGACAAAAGAGAGCGCCTGTATGGGAGGAAGTGGAGTGGGGAAGTATTTGTGACACTTGCGCCTGGTGGCATTTCCTGTCACAGCTTTCTGTGATTTGCATGGCTTTGAGAAACCCTCGCTCCGCCCATCTGATGCTCACCAGTGCCTTGTGTGTCTCCAGCCCCCCCCCACCCCCCCTCCCAATCTCATTTTTGTACCCCTGCCAAAAAAAACGAAACTTTGAAGCAGATTGTCTACTGGCACCGGCTGCCTTTTTTCCCCACACTCGATTGCTTCCCTGATGGCATTACCTTTGCTCACTGCCCGTTAAACGGTTTGCAATTAATTAATTATTTGATGTGGTTTTAAATTAAAACTGGGCAACAGTATATCATGTTAAGCAGTCACTTTGTGAAGTGGCAGTTACTCGATGTTTTCGCAAAGGCACTGATGTTTGATGCAGTAATTACAATGGAATCGGACAATGACCGGGCACGGCTTAATTAAACAGGCCAGCCAAAAAAAGCCGATTCTGGGTGGTTATTTCTGTACGAGGGCTGACCCATCTTTATCCTCTTCCACCTCCTTACAGTTTCGAATGGGGATAATCCTAAAATGAGGAGAAAATGGCTGCCGTTCACCGGGAGGCTCTGAATAACAGAAAGCAGTTTTGCTATATACACACTGTTTTTTAGAATAGTATATTTAACCAGGCAGGTCCTTAGGAACAAAGTTTACGTTTAATGCCTGGGAGAAGTGCCAAGGGGAACAATTACCATTAGGGAGAACAAGAATCGAAGACAGGCGTAAAGGCCCTTGGCGGTCTCTAACACTTCCTCAGCTGCTCAGTAGCAGAGTTTGTCCTGGCTTCATTTCTCCAGTTGCAAGTCAGAATGCTGTGTTCCACCAATAGCTAGAACCAGAGACTGTCGTTGCCAGACAGGCAGTGTGCCTCTCGGCTACTGTGCTGCTCACGCCAAAGCAGATGTTTGCCTTTCCACTGTGAAACACCCTGTAAGACTGTGGTGTTGTGCCAATTGCTGTTATTTGTCATATGGATTCAGGAACTCAAGTTATGGATATTGGTCTGCATGACAGTGCAATTGGTAGCATAATCAGTTACAGCAGGGAGGCGCTGTTTGCAGAGCTTTCCTCTGGAAACCACTTTCTCCAGATTCATGTCTCTTTGGATCAAGTCTTTCCCCCATGACCCTCTCTGGGAATCATATACAGTGGGCATGATATGTTTTAATACATTGGACAGTGATGCTTTTTCTGTTTTGAATCTGTTCTCTAATACATTGAAAGTATACAATATCAATGAGATTCAAATGCAGCCTGTCAGCTTCAATTTCAGCGTTTTTTTTTTCTTCTTCTATATAGATTGAAGTGATTAGAAATGACACTACTGTAAGTGTTTCACACAGGTTGAGAGGTTTTTCCTGGTGGTCGGTAGTGCGCATGTGTCGACACAGCGTGTGACAGGCGGGTTCCGCAATGAACAAGTCGAGCAAAGGTTCAAGGATAACTTTATTGCAATAAAATAATTACACAAAATAAATAACTATATGTCTGCATGAATAACTATCAAGAAATAAGTAACTATTCTCATATTAAAATAAATTTTCCATTTTCAAAATGTAATTAAGAGCAAAACATGGACTTTCACACTGCTTTTTGATGAGCATGTCAAAATAAATAACTATTTAAAAATATGTAACTGTTTACATTATAATATACATTTCACATTTTCAAAATATATTCTAGAGATCAAAACACTGACTAGTTTTAGTCCAGAGTTGTTCTTATTTGCCTTTTTTCATGTTTCTATTTGCATGGTTGACATTCCCTGTTGGAATATTAAAGTTTCCTTGCTTTGGAAAGAAACATTTCTAACTGGTTGTCTGCATGGGTATGTTTCAGGAACAGGTCCTTTTATTGAGATACTGAGGCACGCAGTCAGGTGCTCTCCTTTCAGCTTCTTGGGTCATTTTTGGCCTGAAATAGAAACAAACTTACATAACCATTTTGAATACAACCATTTTGAAAGAAGGAAAAATAGAAAATTGACAGAAAATTCTAACACTGTGCACTCAGCATGGTTAAAACTCACTCTTGTTAGCTAATCTTACCAAACTCACTGATTTTAGTTTGCTAATTCTATTGCTAAGTCACTGTGCACTGAGTGTTTATTTCAGTGTCAAGGCTAACCTTGCTAGCTAGCAGCCAGTCCATCTACCCTTGTTAATGTTGACATAACACAATAAATATTACCTGGCATTCTTTTGTGGGCTCCTAAGACCTAAACAAGTGTGTTTTTATTATCTAGTCAGGAAAAAAGTTAGTTTACCTCAGAAAAACATCGGGCTGCAAGTCTACTTTGAATTTGGCATGCAATATGAATTGCTGTGTTACCCACCCTGACGTGCAAACTGTCTTGAGAAGGAAGGAGATGGTGAGGAGGTCCGTAGATCGACTGGATTTTGAAATTAATGAAATAACTATTTCACGTCTTCATTGCGGGGAGGGGGGGGGGGGATGGAATTTGGATTTTATCAACCTGGGCGGGCTTCCCAAATATAGCTTTTGTTTGGGAAATGCTGACCTTTCACACAAAGATAACATCCCCCTCCATTTTAATGCACATAAAAAAAATATAGGACAGTTTGACGTCAGTTTGACATGTAGAATTGGTGATAGTGTTTAATAATTTATGGCAAATCATTCTTAAATCCACTGCCTGAATCTGACATCACCAGATGCTGGGTATGTACCCCGGTGATGCTTTGCCGGGCCTGTACTGCAGCCATCTTCAGCTCTTGCCTGTTTCTGGGATTTCAGTTTCCCAGAAAACTTACTTTGCCCTCAGTCTCCTCTTCAGCATGTAAAATGAATGTTCAGTTGGATCCAGATCCGGTGATTGACTCAGCCAAGAAAAGCAAAATAACAAGAATCGTGTCATCGTCCAATGAATTATGGATTTCCTGGAAGTGAGCGATGGAAATGATGGAACTGAAATGCTGTTGCCTCATTAGGAATGAGCCTCAGCGGCTCTTCTCTCAGGTGATTCTACACGTCGGCCCGGCAGTGTTTCCTGCAACCTGCGGCCTACACGCACCGCGGATCCCTCTGTGTTGGCGCAACTCTCCGGGGATTCTGCACCCGCGCCGCCACTTCCAGCGTACTTGCTATCTGCTCTGAGGAATCGCTAACGGGAGCCCTAAACGCAGCTTCGGGACCTGCGAGAGTCTTCTCTCGTGGTGGGACTCTCGACTCAAAGAAGAAAGGGACCTTTTCCTTTGTGGTCTATAAGATTACATTTGAAACCTACCTGGCGATTCGCACAATGGAATCGTCCCTTTCCCTGCTGGAGACTGTTAATAACCTCCCTCGCCGCCGCTGCATGATGGCTGGGTCGGGAGCCTGCTCATAAATAAAACACAGATGGATTGCGGAGCTGGCGGTGACGGCAGATGCGTAGCGTGGATAAGCAGTTTCGCCATCCGGGCTACGTCGGAACAAAGGGGAGGAGCCTGGAGCATGTGCGATAGGACGATAGCAGTAAAGAAAGACGTAAACAGAGAGAGGCAGAGAAATAGAGGGGAGGGGTTTTGTGCAGGGATTTTGCAGTGATAATAGGGACCTGGTTTGACCCTGGTTCCGCTCCAGAGCGAGCAGCATACCACAAATTCTGCAACGCAACAGCCCCTTTGAGATTTCATTTATTTGTTGTAAT
This sequence comes from Gymnothorax reevesii, assembly GCA_029721435.1. NCBI lineage: Eukaryota > Metazoa > Chordata > Actinopteri > Anguilliformes > Muraenidae > Gymnothorax > Gymnothorax reevesii. Next base: position 50,345,020 of record CM056591.1, read on the forward strand.
TGTGTATTGATTCCGACTTCCAATATTTAGGCTCCTTGAAGGCTGTCCTGAAAAGTAGGGAACGAGAGAGAGAGAAGCTGTGTTGCATTATGCCAGTAAAAGCAGCTTTTTATAGAGCGAGAATTAAATTGAGAAAACCCAACAAGCGTCTGAAATATTACGTGTATCGATAAGCCGAAGCATTATGACCACCTGCCTAATGCGCCGTTGGTTCTCTGGATCGGCCAAAACATTATGACCGCCTGCCTAATGCGCTCTCTGTCCTCTGGATGCCATCAAACAGATCCTTCAAACTGACATCTAAATGAGCGTCCGCACCCAGGGTTTCCCAGCAGAACATTTCCAGGAGCATTGCACTCCCCCCCCCGCCAGCTTGTTTTAGTCCTGCTGCCATCTCTTCCCCAGGTAATTGGCACACATGTACCCCAGCTGATGTGCACAATTTGAAAGATAATGGGGTCATCAGACCAGACGACCTTCTTCCATTTCTCCGAATTTGCTCGCATGTCCACTCTCGGGGCTTCTGACAATGGACAGGGGTTTCGAAAGGGCATTCTGGTGGACCGCGGCTTCAAAGCGCCATTTGCAACAGGATGTGATGGACTGCATGTTTTGACACATTCTTCCTGCAACCATCATTAGAATTTTCAGTGACTCGTGCCGCAGCAGCTCATTTGTCAGTAGCCTTCGCTGCCCTCGTGCATCGGCCTGGGGCTCCTAACGGCCTGTTGCTGGTTTGTGGTTTGTCCCTTCCTGGATCACCAGTGTAAGAACTCACCTTTGCGGACCGGTAGTACCCCAGAAGGCTTGCCGCTTTGGAGATTCTCCATCTTTATCACATGACTTTAATCACATGACTATGGCAGCCAACAAGTTTTCTTACTGTTCCCTTACTGTCTATTAACAGAGTTTGAAATGCACTGTTACAAGATAATTTGCATTTTTCGTTCATGGTTGGCTTTTCTGACTATTTCTTGAATACCCCTCGGACGTAGTAAATGCTCTGTGACTGATGTAATGTGTTCTGGCTGAGTGTGTGGTTGGTTTGTGCTTGGAATCTGAGTGGCCTGCAGTTCCACTCTTATCTCCACTGTAACATGTTAAGGCTGATAATGCTTCTTTTCTGCTGACAGGTGACTAGGTTTTACCTCAGATTGCCAGATATGCATTGCTGCTTTAAATTAACCCACCACAAGCGGGCCCAGTTTTAACCTGTTTGCTTATTTTAGTAAATGACAGATATTTGCCATTCTGTTGGCCACCATCTGTTAGTGACATAGCAACAAGGCTGTTGCTGGTGCTTCGTAATGATTCTCCGGACCCATAGTAGGAGATTTCCCAGCAAATTTTGATCAGATTAAATAGCTGGAGTAATGAGCATAATTCCCTCAGGGGCCTCAGGATATCTTAGTCATGCATATTCCTTCTGAGCGAGGGTTTCTGAGCATTGTAGGTGCTGGTTCTCTGTTACAGTGTCAATTTTCACATTCTCTGCGCTTTGAGTGTGGGTGATGGGTGTGTGATCCAGCTTGTTCTAATGCACACATTCTTCAAGTTTCAGGACTGAGTACTAGTCCACAGTCTGGCAGAATTATGGGATAAGCTGACCAGCGAGGGAGAGATAAGGGGCTGGGGTTGCCGGAGTTCGACCATTGCTAATCCCATCCGTGCAGAGGATTATCACCTATTACCGCGGCAACAAAAGCACCAGTAACAGAAACACATATACTTGGGAGTTTTTCTTCTGTGTTTTAGTGTTGCGGTCTGAAGACTTAGGGCTCTATTGTAAGAGCCTCTGCAAATGGAAACAGCGGCATATTTATCATCTCAGCCCAGTTTGGTATTTTCATGCACTGCCATAAATGTGTTTGCGACACTGGGTTGAACTGCACATTGGCAGGTGTGTCAATGACCTCAGCTGGCGCTATGCAGTTTTCGTATCAAAGACTTTGCTTGCATTTTGACTCAAGCAGACCGCCTGTTGACGCAAATTTTGGTGCTTAATGGCAGTTTCACGGGAAAACAATCCCACCCAGCAGAGCTGCTTGCTCACATATCATTCATATCGTTTTCTTTTTCGTCTTCATTTTCATTTTCGTTTTGTGGGCTACCATATTATGCTTACGAAATGGTGGTGGGGTCTAATGGGAAGGGGAGAGAATTTTTACATGTCGATATTTTGTTTGGGTCGGAGGGAAACCCAAAGAATAAGCGTTAGTGTCGCCCTTGTTTTGAGACCAGGAGTGCAATTTTGTGCACAGTATAAACGGCCCACAGTCATTAAAATGAATTAATTATAGTTATCACTTTCATCTCCACCTCACAACATTGAACTGCGTAATAGATGGGCGGACAGTTCTCAAATGACTGATGGTGGTGGCAGTAACGCAAGCCAGGTGCTTGTTCTTCGCCTGAAAAATTTGCCATTTCGCTGGGGGGTTAATGGAGCTGGTTTTAGGGAGAGTTTGTGAAAGCACATTACCTGGTCTAATTGGATTTAATGGAAGTAACCCAGACTCCCACCCCACCCGCAGGTAATTAATTCATCTTCGACCATCCATTTTGACGACGGCACCACATTTGTGCTATCGTCTTCCTGTCACAAAATTACTGCTGTGAGTTGGACGGGGCCAGCTTCGTTCCTCGATACCGTTAGTGCTTGCGAGCGCTGACTGCATTTATGTCGTCAAATTAGGGCTCTGAAACTGTCCCTGTGTAGAATTAGGGCTCTAAAACTGTCCCTGCTCACCATTGGTCAAGCCCTCTCTCTTAGACCTGAGATCATTCTCAATCCTTACTTTAATTTCAGGGTGGACGACTGCCTATTTACGTGTCGTGAAATTGTGCATCTTATCTATTTGCCCTAGTTTGGGCATTTGAAGTGTTTTTTTTGATGATTATTTTCTTGCCCGTTGAAGCTTAGTTCATTTCCTGCTCACGGCACCTCTTTAGATTGTAGAGATATACAGTGTATATCTGTTGAATATTTTTTGACAGTTTGCATTATTGTGGCATTTTGGGTAGATAGTGGTTGACAAAGGTGGTGAATTGATATCCAAGTTATAAATTTTCAATGAGACATTTATTGAATCTTTTGCTTATGAATATGACTGATATTGATGACTGGGATCAGACGGCTCGTGTTGCAGTTTATGAAGGAGTCGTTACTGAGGACGAGCTTTTCCTGACTGATTTCTTTTTGGTGTCAGATGATGAATATGAAAAGATTACTGTTCACTTCAAGGTTGGAGTTTTGCCACCGAATGATGAAAGTGCATGAACATAGTATAAGGGATCGTGCGACCTGCAAAAACATTCAAGCATACACAAACACGTACACAGCCACACACACACACACACACACACACACACACATGCATGTACACACATGCACAAACACTCCCATACACACACACTCTCACACGCATTCGTGCACAAATGCAAACGCACGTAAGCACACACAAGCACATACGCGCATGTAAACACACCCACATATGGCTATGCAGATAAAAAGTGCACACATACACTAATACACACACACACACACACATACACACACACACACGTAAATGTGTACACGCTCATGTCCCTGTACATGAAACACAGATACACACCAAGAGGATAAAAAGGGGAACCTGAGCCATTAGTTCCCAGAAGGACTATTGCATGTGTGAGTATGCGCATGTGGGCACGTGTGTGTGCGTGTGTTTGTGTGTGTGTGTGTGTGCGTGTGTGTGTATCAGTCGTGGCTGTTGTACTGGTGATAGGGGAGGCTCAAAAAAATCCCTTAAAATGAATCACGAGTCGTTTTCAATCATTCATTTAAATGACCATTACAGAAACTCCAAAAACTCTCAGCATTTTCAGGTGTGGCCAGTTTTCATTTTTAACGCATACCAGTCAACTCTCACGCATTCGGCGTGAGTTTAAGTGGCATATTTACGTTCCTCTGCTGTAGTCAGCAATTATTCAATCAACGCGTATGTAAGAGATTCTCGCACGGAATTGAAAGTCCTTGTGCACTGGAGGGGTTGGAAGCAATGGAATTGCATGAAGACGTTTCAAATGATCTTATTTCATTTAAACAATCATGAAACACACGTATTGCTTCCAATCCCTGAATAAAGAAAAGTGTGAGGAGTCCAGAGTCGTAATCGGTACGCGTTATAAATGAAAACTGGCCACATCTGATAATGCTGAGAGTTATCGGAGTTTCTGTAATGGTAATTAAAATGAATGATTGAAAACAAGTGGTGACCAATCATTAATTTTAAGGGATTGTTTTGAGCCTCTCACTGCTGTGTATGTATGTGTGTGTGTGTGTGTGTGTGTGTGAATGTTTGTGTGTATGTCTGTGTGAGTGGAGCGATATCTGGCTGTGTAATGATGGTGCGCTGGAACAGTAGTGTATAGGAAAGGACTCTACCCTCAGTTTGGCACTGTGGGATGGAGATGGATAAATTGCCTCGCATACGCGCCTCTCTGCATTGTCCTGCTGCGTACACCCTGTGCTCGGACTGCCCGACGGCCAGACAGATGGGGCGATGGTGGGACCTGGGGACCAGAGTAGTGCAGTGCAGTGCGTGTCTCTCACAGAGCCAGGTTTATTCCCTCCCCTCTCCCTGCAGTCAGACGTGCCTCTCATCTGCAGAGGGAGGGGGATGCGGTCAGAGCCAAGACGCTCCCGCCTTCCACCGGCTGCCCAGCGCGCTACTGACAGACGCACGCTAAATGCGCTTAATCCGAGGCAAGGTCACGCACTCACCTTGACTCCGCCTCCTCATCCTGGCCTTTAAAGAGCCGACAGTCCCGCTATCCCGTTTCCCTGATGTGCACGGAAGCGTAAAGTGCGCCTGGAATGGAGCCGAGCCCATTTGCATCCCCGCATGACAGGAATGAAGAATAACGATTTGGTTTGCAAAGCGATTTTTAGAAAAAATAGAAAAACAACTATTAACTTACAAGTACCATCACATCCCTTTAGCAGATGTTGTTATCGAGTGAAACTTACAAAGGCGTACTGCTCAAATAATTCAAATAAGTGGTCCAATTATTGTTTGAATAGCAATTCTGGGTAGCTGGCAATTGTATTTAATTTTCGGAACGCATTTGACATAGTTTACGTGTAATTTGAGCTGTCAGTAAATGCTAATTTGTGGGAAAAAAAAAACTCCGCTCCAAAGAAGATACTAGACAGCAATTGAATTGCTATTGTTCAGTTTTCTTATTCTGAGCCATTTCTCTCTCTCTAGCATGAATTGAAAGTATATTATTATAAAATTTATGTATGTATGTATGTATGTATATAGGGGAGACTGGGGTCTGATGAGCCACGGGGACCAATGAGCCATATCACTATTTTGCGAACAATCGATGACAGAGCTGCTTAAAATAGGCAAAATATTAGACCAGTGACTGATGAGTCATGCGATAAATGAGCCATATCACTATTTTGCCCATTTTAAATACCTTTGGCATCAATTGCACTCAAAATACTGATATGGCTCATTGGTCCCTATGGCTCATCGGACCCCAGTCTTCCCGACTGGGTCTGCGTATTTGTGTTTGTGCATTTGTGTTTATGTGAAGTTTTGAAGCCCACCTAAAAATGCAGTCTTAAACCAACCTATAATGGCCAGACTGGTTCTAGCTGTATTCTGTTGCTGTGTCTGATATTCAGCCAATCCTGCCGCATTACCAGCTATGACCACTAACAGACCAGCCGTATTCAGCTATAAGTGTTCAAATATTTCCAAGACGGGCATAAAATTCAGCCAGAGCTGGATATTACAGCCGGATTTTAAAAGAGCAAGTGTTCATACAGGCTAGTGAGGAACCATACTTTATCGATTGCGTGGCGTCAGGACGGTTTGTTTCTAAACGTAGAACCACACTCCATTTGTCTTTGCTGAATAACTGGTAGCATGGCATTAAGCGGTTGTACAGGGAAGAAGGTAATTTAGCGATCAGGACGGCAGCAGCCGAGAGATTAATGCATGTGAGGAGACACCTGCTTATTTCTGGTGGTGTTACTTGGGCAAAGAGGAAGTCCGCCATCACTTACTGTTTTAGGAAGGAAAGTAGGGCTCCATAAAGTGCCAGTTGGACTCGTACCCGCCTGCGTCTCATTGTGTACATGTGGAATGTTTGTTTGCGTGTGTTTGTGTTGAAGTGTGCGTTTCTGAAAACTCTGTGACTCATAAGGATGTTGAATATTGTGCACTGCCTTTCGTTTTGCTTTCTAATTGGCATTATAAGTGCCTTAAACATGCAAGGGGTCATGTGTGAGTGCCATTAATGATTTTTATTTGCTTGTTGTGGAATTTCCAGATACCCTAAGGTCTGTGGCATTGCTCCTTGTCTTTCAACAGTTTGTGGTCCGGGCAACGAGATTGTACCTCATGCAAAAGTGTTTGGCCTTACATGCCACCAGCCCTGAGGAATGATCAGTATTTTACCTCAGATTTCCCTCCCTTGGAAATCAAGGAGCTAATTTCCCTCAGAAGTACAGAAGCGCATTAGCGCTATTCTACCCTGACCTGCGAGATGTTTTAGTGCCTTTATAGCTCCTCAACCCTCGTCCGTGAGGGCTGTATTGCTTTAGTGCTACCCTGCTTCTCAAGGCCTAGCAGGTCATAGCATTTGCAAGGATCCAAGGAAACTCATTCTGAGCCTTCAACCAATCATGTTCCAGTTGGCAGTAGTGTGAGGCCCTTCCCCTGCACAGGGTGTCAGTGCTGAGTGTTTGAGTGATTCACAGCACGACTCAAGGACTCAGTGGACTGTGAATATGGGGAACCCAGATCCTGTCGAGTGGCTTGGCTGGCAGAAACAGGCTTGTCTTTCACCATCAGCGGGCTGTTTAATGGCCTGAACGCTTTCCCATCAGCCTTGGGAGCCCTCTTCAGGGGGTCAAATTCCCCCCCCACTGCCCTCCACTCAGAAGATTACGTCTTTACCCATGGACCTGTGGAGCAGAGCAGAGAAAATCATCTAAACCTGAAAATCAAAAGCTCTGGCTTTAATCTTTCCTTTATAGAGTGCTCTTTCAATACCTGCCTTAAACCACTAGTGTGGACGCACACTCCGTCTGCCTCTCAATCAACTGTAGCAAATGGACTTCGTCCATCTCATCTGCTTTCTCGTGAACTGAATTGCAGAATTGGCATTGCTGGCTAGCAGTAAATTTGTTGGATATAAATGATGGGTGCTTAGTTCGTTACCAAATATTATGCTCCACTTGAATTTGATTGACATTTCCTATTCTGTGGCTTTCACAAATCTGATCCTGAACATCATGCTACACTGTTCATTGACTGGAAAATGCATTTTCAAAAGTCTGTCGAAAAGCATTTACTGTATAGCAGGGGCATAAAGGGTTCATAAAGGATTCATAAATGTTTCTTAAATGGCTCATAAAAAGCTCATTACAGCTTCATAAAAAGCTCATAAAGGCCTCATAATGGGCTGATAATGTTCTACTCTACTCAGCTGCCCTACACTCATTTGCTTTTGTTCATCCTGAGACATCTGCCTTCACGAATTGGGTTTGAGATTGAAGAAATTCTACAAGTATACAGAAGGTCCTGACTGCTGAGGGAACTGCTCACATTCCATCTTAGCAGGTTTGATTCTTTGGTAAAGTGACCATTTCCAGTGAACTAAAAAGGAGGACATCTTGCAGGATCGTGGGAAGCTTGGGTAAAAACTGAACCTGTTACACATGATAAGACTATTCTTCTCTCAACGTAGTTGAATATCTCCAACCTCAATTCTGAAATAGTTGGGATGAAGTGTAACTTGTGAATAAAATCAAAATGCAATGACTTTCAGATCACATGAGCCAATATGTTATTTACAGTAGATTAAAGATAACATTTCAAATGTTGAAATTGAGACATTTCACATTTTTTCCCACAAAGTGAGCTTATAATAAGTAATTAAGTTAACTGACATCAGGTGTGTAACATGATTGGCTAGAAAAGGGATGTCTTAGAGAGGCTGAGTCTCTCAGAAGTAAAGATGGCCAGAGGCTCTCCAACCTGTGAAAGCCTGCATAAAAAATTGTGGAATACTTTGAAAACAATATTCCTCAACGTCTCATTGCAAAGGCTTTGAAGGTCTCATCATCGACAGTGCATAACATCATCAAAAGATTCAGAGAAACAGGAAAAATCTCTGTGCGTAAGGGTCAAGGCTGAGGACCTTTACTGGATGCCCGTGATCTTTGGGCCCTCAGACGCCACTGCATCACTCACCGGCATGATTCTGTCATTGACATTACTAAATGGGCCCAGGAATACTTCAAAAAACCACTGTCTGTAAACACAGTCCTCCGTGCCATCCACAGATGCCACCTAAAACTCTATCATGCAAAAAGGAAGCCATTGTTGAGCATGATCCAGAAGCGCCGCTGTGTTCTGTGGGCCAAGGCTCATTTAAAATGGACTGTAGCAAAGTGTTCTGTGGTCAGACCAGTTTAAATTTGACATTCTTATTGGAAATCATGGGCGTCGTATCCTCTGGGCTAAAGAGGAGCACTTGCATGTTTAAAAAGCACCATGAATGCTGAAAGGTATATAAAGGTTTTAGAGCAACATATGCTCCCCTCCAGATGACATCTATTCCAGGGAAGGCCTTGTGTATTTCAGCAGGACAAAGCAAAACCACATACTGCAGCTATTACAACATCATGGCTTCGTAGTAGAAGAGTCCTTGTGCTGAACTGACCTGGCTGCAGTCCTGATCTCTCACTGATTGAGAACATTTAGTGCATAATTAAACTAAAAAGTCCATCAAAGGAGATCCAAAATTCTTCAGCAGCTGGAAGCCTGTATTAAACAAGAGTGGGATCAAATTTCAATGGCTAAACTCAAGAAACTGGTCTCCTCAATGACCAGACGCCTCCGCTCTGTGTTTGAAGACAAGAGAGGATGCTACACCATGGTAAACAAGCCCCTGTCCCAACTTCTTTGAGACCAGTAGCAGCCATCAAATTTGAAATGAGCTCATTTTCTGGATAAAATGTAAAAAATTTCAGTTTCAACATTTGCCATGTTATCTCTGTTCTGTTGTGAATAAAGTACTGACTGGTGAGATTTGAAAGTCATTGCATTTTGATTTTATTCACAATTAAGACTTTGTCTCAGCTATATCGGAATTGGGGTTGTATTTGAGGTACTTTTGTCCTTTTCCGGCTGCTTCCCAGAGATTATAGTTTGCAAGGAATCTGCAGTACATCTGTGCACTCAAATGTGTATTTGACACAAATTTGCAGCTCTGCTTTCACACTATCTACATCCAAACAATTTTTCCCATTTCTCCTTACCGAGGTTATCGGTGAAGACACCTTCTGTATGCGCATGGCCTCATGGGATGGACAAGATGGTAGGCACTGATTCTATAGCGGAACATCTGCTTTGGAAAACTGTTTCAGATACCGCTCCTCACTATGGCAATCTTCCATTTCTGAAGAGCTTAGAATAGCTACCACCATGCCATATTCCTCACAGAGTCAATCCATACCTATGCCATTCAGACTGCAGAACTGGACTGCATCACTGTGTTCTTCATGTGGTGCAGCAGTTGTGAGGTCCAGCTTTGACCCTATAACAACGAAGGTTGTTCTCAGAGAATTCATACCCGTTCCCTCAGATACTTCTCAGCTCTTTAATAGGAAACAATGAAATCAGCCTCACATTTTTTAGCTGGATCAGAGGTTAGCTACTTGAGATTTTCATTCATAGCAAAGACAAAACATTTCTTTAGCCTTCTCTCAAATTTCCCTTGCAGATCCATCATTACCTTAAAGAAAGAGTCTGGTTTAATCAGCAGCTTCTTTGTTATAGCTTTCAACTTTTTGTTGCTGTCAGTAAAAATCCAAAACTGCATGCTGCACACACTCCTTAAAGAAAAAAAAAAGTACAGTGGGACGTCTGGATCATACCTTTGTTTAATGTGTCAGTTACAACTGACTAAAGCAGTTCATTTTCTTTCAAAAACCTACACACGCTCGGACAGAGTAGGGTGCTTAGAAATTTTTAGTTCGGCTTTTTAAAAATTCTTTATTGATTTATTTATTTTTCTGCAGGTCACCTCTTTTGATATCGATGAATCATTGTAGTCATCTCAAGCCGCTTGTATTCGCAGCCGGCTGTCCTGCGTGACTGGCGATGCTCGACCCCCAAAAAATACCCTTTTTGAAATTCTGCAGTGGACATTTTTGCATCTTTAGGCAATGCGGCTTCCTGAAAAAAATGGTATAAGTGAAGAAAGATGGGCCTTTACCTTTGCTGCATTCCTCCACATCGCAACGAACCTGCGTGAAATTAGCATTGAAGTTGTCCTTTCTGCTGATTGTGAGAAATGAACCTTTAAGATAAAATAAAGTCTCTCGTTTGGGAATTTCTGCGGAATTTAACTGTCCACTACAGGTAGTTTAGGTCTGTGCCTGCCGCACTGACGTGACGTGTAGTCAGTTCGCCTCGGGTAGCTACCTGGCTAATTTGGCTTCGTTTATTTAACTAATGAAATTCCGGATATTTACTTGACACCACTTTCAGCCAGTAATTTGTTAGACCACACGTCTTAAGGGAATGTTAACAGCCTATTATTTATTCATTTTACTTTTATTAACATATGCCATAAGATGAATGATATAATAGAATTTATTTCCAAAGAAGAAAAAATGACCATCCGGCTCAAGGCAGTGCCAGTAAACAGACACGGTATTTTAGAACTGGACTGTCCAACCTGGAGGCAGACAAATGGCCGCCCTGTTTTTCGGAGAACGGAGCCTGAGAGTCGATGGGACAAAGCGGATCTCTGAGGCAGGGAAAGACAGTTTGTTCTGAGAAGTGGGGCTCATTTAATCAGAAATGGCACCCTTCAGCACCAACCTCCTCATGAACTCTTGGTTCTCTGACAGTGCTGTTTGTCTCTGCCTGTGAGGCGAGAGGAGAGGTGAAGGACTTCAGCAGACATTTTTATTGGTCACCTGATGGCGAAGGTGTTGTCGCATGATTTCCACAGTAATTATGCATTTCTTGGAACGCGAGGTGATAAACTCTTATAAACAGACTGAATTCAACAGTCAAACTAAAGCATTGTTTCCAGGTTATTTTAACTCTAAGTAGAGTCGTGCGCGCATTTAATTATGGTTTACGCTTAACATACGCAGAACTCTGTTGTAAACTTAAGGTGCCAGTTAAATTACCTGGCAAATAAAGGTGCAGGTTTATAACAGTGTAGAATTATCACTCGAAATCCTGAAAATGCACACACCTGCATTTTGAATCGTTGTATTTTGTGGCTGCAGTGTAGCACAATGGAATGAGAATCGCAATTGTATGCCATAGATTTTAGGGTTGGACATTGGCCAAGGTATTGGCTTGCTTATTTATTATAAGTGCCCAGTCATGAAAACACTGATTTAAACAGGCACATACTGTTGGCGTGGTGGTCGGTGTAATTTTGTAAATGGATTTAAACTGGTCAGCAGACAGGGGCCAAAAGGGCGAAGCAGAGCTAGCATTTGACCTAGGGCTTCCATGCTATCTGTAGCAGAAAATAGACGGGTCATGGCACGCACATTTTATTACCTAACTGGCCTTTGGCACATGTTATCCAATGTAACTTTTTACGCATTGACTCAGATTCAGTTTAAATGTCTGATCATTGCCATCTGAAGCAGAATCATAACAACTATAAGTAAAAAGTCTCTAAATGTGAGATGGCGGTAAGACTGCATCTGCTAAAGGTCACTTTGGTCTTTTATGCTTCGGACAGCATGGAGACCCTGGATCAAACGCTGGCTTTACTTAACCCTTTAGACAGCTCTCAGGAGCCAGTCTATAGTCATTTACAGAATATCACTACAAAGCTTGGCAGAAGTATATGCCTGGTTAATGTCTCTGTTTTTATGGCTGACCATTTAAAGAGAAATAAGCGTTCGGAAAGATATGCCATAATAACAGGATTTAATTGCATATGGGATAAATGTGAAGATGACAAGCCTTCTGTTTTGTGAAATTAGTGATTAATACTGTTCTGGTGTATTATTATTAATGATTCTGCTGTAATGCATCATTTAACTGAATGTTTAGCCTCTGACAGCCCAGCCACCAAAGACTGAGGAAAATTATTGAAATTGGCAGCAAATAAAAACTACAAAACTGAAATTCCAGAGCTATTGGCTAGATGAAATTAATACATTACTATTGATCGATCAAACAATTCTGCATGTTTGTTGACACTGTTGACATTGTCATTAATACTACTTGTGTGTTCATTGTTTATTTTACAAGTTTTTTAAATTAATTAATTGATTTATTTATTGCATGAAAATCAAATTTGTTGATGATTTAATATGTTTAACTTCATCCAACCCAAAAGTGGGTCACGCTGAATTGGACATTACCTGTGGATTTGAGTCGCTCTCTATAAGAGTTAGAGGTAAATGTTGGTATAAATTGGTCCTGAGCTGTGGAGGTTTTTGGCAGACAGCACCTGCGCTGCTCTGATGCAGAGAAGGATCTTAATTTCTTTCCTCTCAGTGGTGAAATGGTTTAGTCAGCAGCTTGAGGCCCCCTGGGGCCCTTGTAATACCCCCCCTGCAGGAGGCTGAGGTCTGAGGTACAGGCTGCAAACATTGGAGCACTATTTGTATTCTGCTCTATAGGTGCTGGGGAACAATGTGTGCGTGTGTGTGTGTGTGCGTGTGTGTGTGTGTGTGTGTGTGTTTGCGCGCGCGCGCGCGCGTGTGTGTGTGTGTGTGTGTGTGTGCGCGTGTGTGTGTGCGTGTGTGCGAGTGTGTGTGTGTGTGCGCGTGTGTGTGTGTGCGCGTGTGCGAGTGTCTGTACTAGCATATGTGCATCAGAAATCGCAGGAGCTCATTGAAAGTGGATAGATAGCCGCCTCCTGGTGGGGCTCATCATCATATGAAAGCCTCTACCCCTCTTCTCTCCCTCTTTCAGTCCACTCCAGCCCTAATTCAGCTTTACTCCTCATCATCTCCTAAATAACTGCTCTATTTTTAACCGCTCTTATCCTAACGAGCAAAAAGCTCACCCAGATTGCTTCACCGGGACAAAGCCAAACTAAAGCGAGCTGGAACGCCCAGAGCTCAGAGAACGACGACTTCTATCGCAACAGGGTGAGTGACGTCTCCCTCTGAGTCAACAGAAAACCCCCTCCTCTCCTGCAGACTTTTCTGAAGACGAGGAGACGACGTGCGATTCCAGGTGGGATTTTCTGCTGCGGGATTCCTCGCCGTGACGAGCCTCCAGCGCTGTCTTCAGCTCCTACAGGTCCCCTGACTCTACGGCGGTTTACAGGGCCACGCGGTGCTGTAAACCGCCCTTTTCGAATTTCCAAAATCACTTTTTGAATGCCTGTGAAGAGCAATTGCCAGGCGCATTGTGAACGAACGCCTTAAAGCGCAGTTAAGTGATTACTGTCCGTCAACATCCCCTCAGGTCATGATGACGTGGAAGTTTGAGACGACGTCCTCGTTTCCGCCGCTGACGGTGCTGCCGTATGCCGGAGCTGTGCAGACTCGGTCGATATTTACCTGCCGGTGCATTCAGCTCCTCCATGGCGAATATGCCGCTTGCTGAGCGTTGTGCCGTCCCACGGCTCCTCACTTTGTCGTTACTCCATTGGCTGGATCTTTCACCAGGATGTGTGCGCACTGTGCCAATCAGTCCATTCCCAGGTATACAGCCTGACTGCCAGACACCTTTGAGCCCCACTGTGTTCTTTCCTGAGAATTCAGCTTCACCACGGAAGCCACCGGACCAATTCTGCAGCTACACCAAGCTCGACGTATTTATGGGGTTTGGCTTGTCGGCGTCACGTACGGATTCTCTGCACAAAAACCCCCCGATGAACGCTCAAAAAAATCACTCAGACACAACGCGTTTGGCAGGAAAAAAATGAAAAGACACATTTAAAATGGTTTGTTTTTACTGACTGCCATTCAAAAAAAAAAAAAAAAAAAAAACCTTTTTCCTTTGTATGAAAATGGAGAGCCGTTCACATCAAATGGAGAGTTAACCACACTGATCCAGACCTATAATTACACTGTGGCGGAAAGCAGATATCGTAAACAGCACGTACTGCAGGGAAGATATGCTGTCTTACCACTCCACCGCCTGACAACTGCGACAATATGTGCAGCCGCAGTCAAAATCTTATTAGCACCAGGCTCACCCCAGAGTCTCTAAAAGTGATGAATATGGCAGTATTTTGACAAGTGCATTTTTACTCCATTTATTTATTTATTTATTTATTTTGGAGACCTGTTCATCTTGATGTCAAGTCACTTCATGGCCATATTGAGTATTCAAATGACTTCTCTCTGGAAAAATCCGCGCCCTCCTCCCTCTTCTGCCCCGGCACTGCCAACAAGACGTCCTCAGTCAACCTCTGCCGTCGCCATCCCTCACTAACTCACTTTATTCCCACATGCCTGCGATTTTCAAGCTGCATAAAGTTAGTGATTTTGGAACTGTGCCTCTCTGAATTATTCTGTCTATTTCTTGATTAATCATTGCTGTCTCTTTTAAGTCTGTTCTCGGCGTAGGAGGGAAAAAAAATGCCTTTTAGCCGCCGGGAAGACTCGGAATATTGGGACTGTTGGGGCGACTTGACGACCTGCCTACCCCACAGTGGGAATGATCGGTGGTCACATGGTACTCTAAATGTGCACATGACTTTACCCCCCCACCCGTCAATGTGATATCCTCTATTGTTTTTTGTAATACACTGCACTTTTCTTAGCACTAGCCTCATTCGCCCTTTCAAAATCCTGAAGATAAGGTTTTCGGGCACTCCAGTTAGCCCATTAGTGTTCATGTAGACAAATATTAGCAAATGTACAAAGCTACAAAGCCTGTGAACAGAAAAGAGCTCTTATCGGTAACTAAGTGATCCAAATGGACCACACGCGAGGCGTTTTTTGATCTTTTGGAAAATGATCATTAACTGTACGCACCCTGTTAATGGTCCCCTGGAGACGTTTTTGTTTCCTTTTGAAACGTCACGATAACTATCTTTCTAATGCCGTTATGGCTTAATTTGCGCCATTCAACTTGGCCAGCGGGGACTTACTTTATGAGTCACAAGAGTTCCTTCCAAATTTGGTCTCCCAAAGTAGTACGTTTCGCAGAGCTGTGCCACGGTAATAGCATTGGCTTTTTTGCCGAAGCACTAGCAATAATCAACAGTGCAAAGACTTTCAGGGCGGAGAGTCCGGCACTGAAATGTCTGCACAGCCAGTTATTGGACACAGTCCCAAAAATGCGTTTCAACAAAGGATGGGGAGTTGTGGGGAAACTTGTCTGCCCAGGGCTGATACTAAAATTACAGCGAGGCTTTTTCTTCCACAAATCGTCAGACAGATGATGTTCACAGTTTGCGCTCTGTCTTTGTCGTGCACCGCCAGTGTTATATTGTGGTTGGCTTTCATCAAAAGTTTAAACGCTTCAAACTTCTGGCAGGATCTTGATGGAACTCCCATTCAGTAAGTTTAATGATGGATTGAATTAATCTGAAATGGGTATTTTTAAGTGAGCCGGCTTTTCAGATCGGATGTCTGCGGCAAACTTCAATCACAACTGCTTGAATAAATCATGCATTTATAATGGAAGTCTGAAAATCGTTATGAATATGTAAGGAGGCATAAGTCTTTTTGTCATTGCTTTTCTCCACTACATGAATGTGAGTTTTCAATCAGAAAAAACCTTGTCTGGGGATAGTCATGGAAAACTCCCAGTATTTAAGCTGTTGTGTAGTCTCTCGAGAAAATAAAATAAAATAAAAATGGTTACAAACAAAACATACACATGGACTATAGTAAATACATTAATGAAGGCTATTGTCAATTGAATAATTATATTTATTATCAAGAACTTTGAATCAACCCTCTGTCCTGCATGAAGGGTGACCTTACGGCCTCATTAAACAAAGTAAAAGATGCTGGTTGGATCAATGAATGTGAGTATGGTTTTTTTGAAATGCGTACATCCAAAAATAGCTTCATTTTATCTATTGCCAAAACATCATAAGGAACCAATTAATCCTTATTGAAGATTGAGGGTTTGGAATTAGTAAATATATCCACTAGAGGCAGCAATCGTTTATGTAGACTTCTTCAAAGGGAGACTTTTTGGATTTTTAGAGTGGATGCAATATTATATCCAGCTTTAAATGAGGAAATTGATTATAAAACTTTTTTATGAATTATTCAAATTGTATTTGACACTGTTGCTCTCAAATGTAATATGTTACTGACGTATCATTGTTGTGATGTGTATTGTCCTATGGTCTTTAGTCTTTTTCGTAAGGAATCCTTTGAGTATAGGAGTGGTTTTTCATTGAAACCAATTACCAACCCCTCTGGTAATTACTCATCAATTTTTCCACTTTAGGTGACTCCTCCTAACTAAGTTTATAAAATGCCACCTTTGATGATTGCTTTCTAATTTTTACTCCGATGAGGACCTAAAAGGTCAAAACCGGTCGTTTTTTTGTTTGTTTTTTTTTTTAATCCACTAATGGCCATGTTTGAATAAAGGCCTTTTATATCAAGTATAAAATTGTGACCCCGCCTGTGAAAACCCGGCTGAACTCGCCTGATCTAATTTTGAGATAAAGGCCGTCAAGTAGGCTAGTGCCTATGATAAAAAAATGTCAAAAATATGAGATGTGAATTTATTGGTGTAAACGATAGGTTACATATTGGGGTTTCAAAATACAGTGTTCAAAAATTAATTTCTAACACCATACATTTTAAAATTAATGGATTTATTGACACTACATTTACGTTTTTTAACGGAGAAATACCGGAAGTCGGTTTCCTCTAGGCTCGTTTCAGTCGGCTTTAGTTTACCTTCGGCAGATAATCACCCGATCGTTTGGGTGTCATTCGGTTTAGGAAGTTCTTTTCAACCATTGAAAATTATTTTTGACCATAATATCAGTGCACACCATAGTAAAGAAGGTTTTTTCGTCGTAAGGCGAAAGAGTTGCGGATTTCTCCATGGATTATGTCGCATCACTTCGGAAATGTCAGAAATTAAGTGTTTGCGTTTATAGATGAACGTCTTGTGAAGCTAATCAGCATAGTTTGAAGACGTGTCATGCCAGCTACTTCGCGAAACAATTGGGTGTTTGGACATTGACGACATGCAGACACATCGTTCTGGAAGTATCTTTTTATCAGATATTGTGGTGGCATCCGAAACACAAGAACACAGCATTTCCGGGATATTATACAAATGTTATGCCATAGCTTTGGAGCTTAAAGAGTTTTTGATATTGATATGCAATTTTACTTATAAAATATGCAAATTATCGCAATTGAATTTTATTTATTTTTTGCTCCGTAATTTCTGTTGCAATAAAGTTTATTACTGCTGTTGCAATAAACGTTATATGATGCACCTTCTTTCCATGCATTTCAATGGGATTTATGCTTTTTGGTCATGTGCATCCTTATAAAAAGACTGATTTTGTCAAATTACTAAAATTTTCCCATGTATGTATCATACGTGGATGAAACGAGGAGAATGTAAGCTTTAATTTGGTATTTGACAGATAGTCAGGGCAAATTATGGTTCAATAGTGTGGCTGTTAAATAAAAATGTACTTATTTTGATATCGTAATTTCTTGAAAAACAGTTTTTTCTGAGCCTGAAATTTGCCAAAACTTTGAAATGACATTTTTTCCCCACAGAATATTCCTTACTTTATTTAGAATGACTGTGTAAAAAACTAAATCACCAAAAAATGACTTTAGCTGGGTTATCACAGGCAGGGTCACAATTTTGTCTCACGCAAGTGTCTGAAATTACATGTTTTGTTTGTAATTGCTACAACCCTTCATTTCAAGAGCACCCCCGATTTTTTTCGCTTGATTTTCACCGGATATTCAGTCCTTGAGCGCACCACTACTTCTTTTTGTAAGTTGAAAATAAAAATGGTAATCGTTTGAAGACACTAAAACAAACCAGGAATGGAGAAACATCTCTTTCAGTTGTTTCCAGACCGTAGACGTTTAGTTTTAGAACAGTCTAATTCTTACAGGTTGGTGTAACGTTAAAATGCTAATCCTACAGAATACTAGTTCATCGCATTACTTGAAGTATCTGGCCTCTCCCACAGTACTCTTGAGGGAAATTTTCATGCTGTAGCCTAAAAATACATTCTGGATGATTCTGTGTTTCAGAAAGTTTTCAAGGACTGTTTCCTGTTTCAGCATTACAGTGCCTCCACATTCAGCGTGATATCCCTTCAAGGTTTGTTAAGTTTGATTTGTAGAATTACTTGAGTGGCCTGCACAGATCGTTGACTTCATACCCACCAAACACCATTGATTTCAACTTGAAAACAAACTTCAAACCTGGCCTTTAATCGCCTAACATCTCAGCCCAATCTCACAAGTGCTGTTTTCCTGCCTACTGAGGAAGCAAATCACCGCAGCAATGTTCTAACATCTTCTGAAAAGCCTTCCCGAAAGAGTGAAGGCTCTCAACACAGTAAAATGGGGGGCAAACTCCGGATTAAGTCCACCAAATTTGAAGTGAGAGCGGGAACTACTGACGCCCCTTTGAACAAATGATGTGCGGAGGGCAAATAAAAAATTTGCCGCTGAAGAAGAGTTTCCCTCTGAAGAACATTAGTGTCTGAACTGTATGCGCCACTGCGGAGCCATTATTGCATTGGCACAATCTTTACATGCCGTTCGTGTTTCCTCTGTATGTAGCGTCTCCATTGATCCCCCCTGCTGTGCTGTACTTCCCTGTTTTCAGACGTAACTGCTGACCCGAATTATGACCAGAACCCGGGTTTGAGACTGAGATTAGAGCAGAGGAAGTTGTTGAATGATCAACAATCAGCACATGAGAGCGAGCGAGAGAAAAGGTGATGGGAGGATGGTGAGGTGAAAGAGTGGATGTGCTAAAATCAAGAAGAATATGAAAGCAAGATGGGTAAGAGAGATGAAAAAGGGAACAAAAAAAACAAGAGGAGGGAGTTGAAAGAGGGAGTGGAAGAGGGAGAACAGGGTTAAAGGAGAGAGCGATGAAAGTGTTAGAGGATGGGAAGTAATGGAAGAGTGACGAGGTGAAAGAGAAAGAAGCCTGACGTGTGTGTGTGTGTGTGTGTGTTTGCGCGCCTGTATATGCGTGTGTGTGTGTGTGTATGCGTGCGCATCTTTGTATATTTTTGCATAATGAGTATGGAGTGTACTTACTTAGTTTTTCTTCTCCTGTGGTGGCTGTGGGGGCCTTGATACTTGTCCTTAATGTATGAAACACTTTAGCGACACAAGTTTTTTTTCCATGCAAATGAAGCTCATTTTGAGTTTGAATTTGAGAGGAGATGGATGGAGGCAAATGAGGACGTGGATGAAAGAGTGAGAGCGATGCAGCAGACGGAGGATGACGCTCAGACAAACTTGAACTGAAGAAACTCTTGACGGCTCCCTGTGTCACGAAGATGAAGATTGGGCAAATGTGTGTGTGTTTAGTGCGAATGTGTGGCCTAATGTGTGTGTTAAGTAAGAATGTGTTATGGCGAAAACAAGTCCTGCTGATGGCCCCTGTCACGACTGTACCCGCTCTGCCTGAGTTTGTGCTGTGTAAGGAGACATTGTGAAAGATAGAAGCAAAGAAAAATAAGTCTATTTGTGTGTGTATGTGTGTGTCTGATAGAGAGAGAGAGAGAGAGAGAGAGAGAGAGAGAGAGAGAGAGAGAATGTTCTTGTTTTTTTATCTTTAAGTCTTTTTTTGCCCTAAGAAGCACCTGTAATCTATAGCATTGCTGCAAGTGATGCTAAGAACATAGGTCATTATTCAAATCTGGTTATACTGGTCTGATCACATGTGCTTAGCCTCTGTGACAGGCTAATGCCCACAAAGTCCTCCACAGCATTGTATGGCAAACGCATATTTGACAGGTCCTGACGCAAGGTCTTCAGTCACCATTTGACACGCGGTGTTAAGGCATCAATCACTGGCCGTGTCAATTGATGGATACATTTGGACGATGGAAGAAAATGTTATTTTCAGACCCCCCGGCAGAATTAGCTGATCTCAGGTCAATGACAGCTCCAAGAATGAGACCAGATGTGTCTTGCTACTGCAAGATTATAGCTGATCTGCGGGCAGTGACAAAAATAAAGGGGACTTCAGTTAGTCTGCTGCGGGGGGGACCAGCTGATCTCAGGTCAGTGGCAGACACGAGAGATGCGCTGTATGTATTTGTCTACTGCAGAATAAGCTGTTCTCAGGTCTGCACCTCCCTACAGAGCCCCAGGATCACTGTGTTTTGCAAAGCTGTATTTATAGTGCTGAGAAGAGACCATTTGGAGAACTCTATACTGGGTGTGACTTCTGCACCTGTTCGGTAAATGTGTTTATTTTTCAATTTATCCAAATGTACCTCCTTGGCAGAAAGGAAACTGTATTGTATTCCTAGCAGTGGAAGTCAGATAAATGTGAACACAAACTCAAAAAGGCAGCAGCGGTGGCCGGGCTCCTCCGAATGTCGTGAGGTCTGAGGAGGAATATATTTGTATCTATCCTGTCCTCCTCTCTCTCTCTCTCACCCTTGAGCCATCTTCCTCTCTGTCAAACTCAAATTCACATCGGTAATGGCAGATTTCTGTACATGAAGATTTATGTACATGGCAAATGTGAGGTCAAAAGTCTGTGTGTCAATTCAGTTCAATTCAGTACGCTTCATCGGCATGAAATACATTCAGTAAATACTGGCAAAGAATGGCATGTAAAATCTCACTTGCTCTCTGTCTCTATCTCTCTCGCTCTATCTCTCTCGCTCCCTCACCTGCTCTGTTTTGTTGGCCTGCTGAGCCTATTGGTGTAAGATGCTGTGTGCTGCATAGCTTGTAATTGCTCTGACCCTCGGCTCCTGTTGAAGTTTTGCAAGGCTGCAGAGAAAGTGGATAATTGTGCCGCTGGAGAGAAGCTGAATTTAACTGAGATGCAACTGGCAGAGACGGCCCTGGATGGAGTGTGGCAGGGAGAGAGAGAGAGAGAGAGAAAGAGAGAGAGAGAGAGAGAGAGAGAGAGCGAGCGAGGACATCAGCCGAAGATCGTTGCTGTGCTTCGGAAAACCCTGAGTTACAAAATGATCATGACAGTATTATTCCTACTGCACCGCTGTTATGTCAAGTTAATAGTGAATGGGCTTTTGCGGTTTTTTTATCGCTCCGGCCTCAAAAGGGTTAGTCATAGGAATTATGTTGAGGCCTTTATTGGTGTCTGGTCATGCGGGCACCACATGTAAAAGTTTGTTTTCCGTCAGTTTCAAATTCAAATAAATACGCATTTGCTGTGTGCATTAGTGTGCATTTTGCAGACGGCTGTTATCTTAAATTCTACCATTCATTCCAGCGAATTCTGCATTTTGATTGGTTAACACCAGGTATCTATTCAACGGTAAACTACCTCGCACTGGGTCAAGACCTCGCACTGCGTGAAGAGCTCTCGCTTGATTATCGAGCCGCTTTTATAGAAAACGTCGGCTATTAATTTCCGTGTCCAAAAAAGGCGACCGCTATGGCGTCTGAAATTCCCACTTCAAACTTCGACTTTGTAACTTTAGAAGTGATATTTCACAATGAGGATATCAAACCTGAATGATTTCATGATGATTTTGATATTTCTGAACCAGTTAAGAACTCACCACATCTGCTTTGTAAGCAAATAAGAAATAAAAGCGAAAATCATTCTGTTATGCAATCCACTCTGCGCTTTCTTCGTCAGACAGCCTCCAAACTCCCCCCAGTGGTTGATCCCAACTTTGCTACAAAAAATATTTTTGAAGGGGTGTCGACTTGTGTGAGTCGTGGTAGACTGGAAATAGACCTACCGTTTTTTTTCGAGCGCTTGGTATTTATCGTAGGCTAGATACCTGAAAATTTACATTTGAAACCTCGCGCAAGCACTCGGTTGAGTTTCCATC
Source organism: Gymnothorax reevesii (assembly GCA_029721435.1). NCBI lineage: Eukaryota > Metazoa > Chordata > Actinopteri > Anguilliformes > Muraenidae > Gymnothorax > Gymnothorax reevesii. The sequence continues at coordinate 50,367,010 of CM056591.1, forward strand.
AATTTTCAGAATGAATGATCCTATCAGTGATGATCCCTTGTGTGTTGGGGGTAGACTAGGTTAGGTTCTTTTCAGAAATTGGCCGGCTGTGATTTTCAATATAGCTGCCACAACAGCCATCTTGAATTTAGTTTCAGTTGTCTGTCGATTTCAAGAAGAATGGGTGATCAGATGGAATTCGAATTTGCTGTGCATTTTGGAATTAGAAAAGGAAGGTTCCTTTCGAAAACAGATTTGCTATGATTTTTTTGTGGTAAGCAACTACCCATTAGGCGTATGGACAAACTCAGTGGTCTCTTCGACTCTTTGTTCTACCAACTGCAAGGTCAAACTCCTGTTCTTATTGATTTTTGACCGACTTCTTATTCCCATTTGTTTGTTTTTATAAGGCCATTTATGATTGCGACCCATTGTCCTTAACCCCCTTTGCGCCTCATTGACCTTTTTTTTAAAATTGAGCGTCAATCCAGTGCAATCCACACTGTGGGACCAAATGACTGCCAGACCAGAGCAGCATGATTCACAGTCAAGTTCAGTGACCGTCAGCCCACAACAGCGTAACACATCATTAAGCAAAGTGTCTGTCAGTCAGGTACTGACGGATGTTGTCGATGCTTCTTGCTGCGCCCACTCAGGAACTTCTGCCCTCCTCCTCCGCACCGGTTCCTCAACTGTAGCGTTCGGGGGCATATGCCAAACCTCGCCTCGCTCTTGTGGGACTACTTTATACTCCTTCTTCCTGACATTTTCACAGTCATTATCTGAGGCGCATCAAGTGAGTCCTCTTCTCAGGGGTTCGCTCTCCTTCTATCGATCGAATACTAGGGGTAGAAAGAGAGGGAGGGACGTACAGTGCTTGAGAAAGCTGACAGGAAGTCGTACTCCGCGGCCGACTGTTCGGAGTTTCCTTGAATTTGAAAATTGTTATCAATGACCCTGACCTGAAATGTGACTTTAATGCAGAACTTTCTCTATGAGTCATGCTGTATACAGGGTAGGTATTGCTTTGTCTTGCTATAATAATATTCATAGGCATATCTGGATTTGTAGACATTGATTTTTGTTACGATTATTTGGACGGTCATGTACATGCAATTAGGGCTGTGCGATATGACGATATGTATCGTGCCACGATCGAAAAATGTCCATCGATAGAAAAATGGCTCTATCGTTTATATTGTTGTGTTACAAATCAAGTCATTTCCGGTAATTTATTATGGGGGTTTATGAGCATAGGCCACATTAACTGACTGCCTAACATACATAATAATAAAGTTTAACGTGATAGTCGACCCAAAAACTATAATTTGTATATCAATTACTCAGCATTAGATGTCTCGAACGGACAAAGTTGTTCTTCACCTGACGCAACTTTATGGCCACTGGAGAGTTTTGAAAAATTATCCTAATTCCTTTTCTCTGGAAGCAAATGGGGTAACCCAGTAGCAATGGCAAAACTCCACAAAACATCTGTTGACAAAATTTTCAAACCATCGTGAACACATCGTCCAGAATAATCCAAGTCTGCTTTGCCCGCTCGTATCCTCAGAACTCCAGAAAGTTGGTTATTTTTCGTTTTTGAATTGTTGTTCACTGTTGAATTGAAAATTTGCACAAAGGTTACAAATGAAAGGAGAAAAATAATAAAATATGATTAAGTACCTTTTATTTGTCAAGTACATAATTCCAAATGCAATAAGAAATGGCCCTTTCCATGTGGTGATTTTATAGAAACCATTCATGTAAATTACAGAAATTTAGCTATATCGTGATATTATTCATTATCGGGATATCAGGTAACCTATATCGGGATATGAGATTTAGGTCATATCGCACAGCGCTACATGCAATGTATTCAGGCTAGATGGATTAAAACAGTCACAAGTGAAGTTTCCTGTGAATAAAAAATAGAAGGAACTCTCCTTTGTTTTTGTCTCAGTGAAGCAGCGTAGCGTAAATAGAGTAGGTTTGAGTCGCTGGACAAATTCAGGGTTGTGTGGGAGAGCTGAGGGAGTCGAGAGCGGCTGAATTTGCGACCTCATACGTGTCGCGCTGCAGCCTAAAGCGCGATGTTGACGCCGCCGGCCTGTTGTTGTTTGTGCTCGTAGCAGAAGGCCATTCTTTCTCATGGGTGTTGTCCTGGCTGCAATTTAGCAGCAGCCGCCCCAGGATGTGTGGGGGGATTTAGAGAAGGACGGGTTTCAGGCCCTTGGCTCAATGTCAGATTTTCTCGTTCTGTTTACACTGCGCCCTCCCTCTCACCCCCGCCAGTCACTCTCCCAACCCCCAGAAGATACAACAGGAAGGAACAGTGGCAAGCAGTGACGCCCTTCACCTGTCATGAAGACAAGCTGCCGTGTACACTACAGGCCAAAAGTTTGGAAGCAAGATCAAATTTGTACCAAAAAAAAAATTTCATTGGCATACTTTGCTACAAAATAAACATGATTATTATATAAAGAGTCACTTATCAGAATACATTTTTACTCAGATTATCAGGTATTTCCTTTTTTTTTTTTTTTGATTTTGCTTTCTTCAAAGCATGGCATATACAAGGCATTCGTTCCACAAGTTTTTAACACATGTGCCAGGAATTACACTCCAAGCTTTCTTAAGTTCATCAATGAGAGACTGCTGATTCGTGGGAAGCACTTCTGATCGATCGATCCAATTTGTCCCACGCAAGCTCAAATGGAGAGAGGTCTGGAGACTGAGGGGGCCAAACCATCTTTCGAAGAACACCTTCCTCTTCTTTTTTGTCTTGGTAACATTGACAGAGCTTGGAAGAAGGCTGAGGGTCCTAAGGGAAGAATGCTTTTGACCTGTGTTGTCCTCACTTACGAACTTCTAATCTGTAGTGTAGAAGCTACATGAACATTCTGCTCAGGGGTTCACCTACCCTGACAGGCCTATTCGGGGTCAGAGGGGAAAGGGGAAAATAAAAGGAATAAAAAATGAAATTGTCATTAGGTGTGTGCTCAGAAGGTATTTATATAATCATCAGTAAGAGTTGCAGTAGAGCCTTACTGTTGGTGTTAGTGGGTTTACACTTGTGTAATCTTGTTTAACTCACTGCGGAAAGTTTTCCCAGATAGGCAGAGAAGCTTGGGGTGATGTGATTTCTGCAATTTAAGAGAATTACTCTGTGTAGCCAGACCTCACGCTCTCTTTCACCACACAGCAGAGGTGAAAAGTCCAGGATTAGGAGGGTGAGAGTTTCGCCATGTGCTTGTACCACTCACAGACTCGACCAGCCATTTCTGCTAATTAGCTGTACGCTAAGTAGTCGCTGAAGAATTGTGCTTCCAATCGAGTCCAGGTGATTGGATCACTAAAATGGTGGACCTCTGCTCACTGACCCTGGTATTTACACTTTTGCCCCACAGAGACTGAAGAGTTTGTCAGTCTAGCAGCCTGCAGGGCTACAGAGGCTGGTATAGAGGATGCAGGGTCAGCTGCCTCGAATTTCGTATTGCAAAGTAATGAAAACAAGGCCGCCTACCCCCACTGGAACTCTCACCTTTTCACAGACATAACTGAAGACTTCAGTTACTGTCGTACAGAGAACTTATACTCCTCTACCCCTTTTGTGAGCTGTGCACAATGTCCGGTGCATGTTTACGTAACGTTTGTTGCTCGCTAGTTCACTAGTGTAGCACAGTGTGCTGTGGTACAGCCAAAGATTTGGGGTAGGTCACTGTGAGTCTGGTAATACCTCCCTTTAGCTGACTTTATGATTGCCAATGAAGTCTCTGGTGTAACTAGAGGCCTGGGTTCAAGTCCTAACTTAGATTTGGCGCAGCCCACTGCATTATTACATTCACACGTGTGCATCTGCTTTGGAAGTGCTAGTAGCTGTTGACATTCCTCGGTGGCCCAAGACTCATAAAGACATTTTCGAGAAGTAGTCCTGCTGAATATTAACATCAGCGCACATACTAACCTGCTCTAATTTGATCAACACATTTGATCATTTCCAGCGACCAAACCTTTACAACATTTGTGTGGCATCCATTTTACCTAGACTGAATATCAGTTGGGCCAGCAGACAGTTGTATTCTCCTCGCCTGCCTTCATGTAGAATTTCTACAAGTAGGTTTTCTCTCACTGCCATTTGAATGTCTTCCTTTTTTTTTTTTTTTTTTAAAACCTGGAAGGATTTTTTTTTTTATCCTTGCTTGCCTTTTGAGGGACCTTGTTTTGTCCAGTTTTCCATCAGTTAAAATGAACAGCATCATTGTGACAGTTCTCCCTGTTGGAGGGAACTTGCCAAATAGAATTAATGTGATTTGATTTAACAAGCAAGCTTTTCTTCCTCATGAACAAAAAAAATTGCTTCTGAAAGCATCGGATGAAAAAGGCTCGAGTAAGAGCTTATCGCGAGTCGCCTTCGTTTTCCTGCCTGCTCGGTGCGCATTCATTATTTTAAGGGCCTCGCCATTAACAGCTGTAAGACTTCACACAGAAATACAAATGAACTTGGGAAGCGCAGATTTTCTGTTGCATTGTTTAAATTGAGTGCTTGAGCGCGTGCTGTAGCCCTGTGCTGCTTGTTGAAGTGCAGATTTAGGGGAATGTGGGTGAGGTGCGCTCCGAGCAGTCGCCGTTTCTATTTTTCGCTGGGCGTGCGGTGCTCATGAGTGAGTGAGTGGGGCTACTGGTGCTCGGCTCACACAGAGAGGACAATGAGAGACTGATGTGCTGTTTCAAGAGCCGCCTCATTTAGCCCTTTCATTCATTTTGGTCACTAAGCTCAATTAAGAGTGGACTCCACACCAAGCAGAATGGGTCTGAGAGGATTCGTTTAGTCTGGATATGTGTGTGTGTGAGTGTGTGTGGGTGGGTTGATTGGTGCTGAGTGTGTGTGTGTGCGTGTGTGTGTGTGTGTGTGTGTGTGAGTGTGTGTGTGTGGGTTGATTGGTGCTGAGTGTGTGTGCGTGTGCGTGTGTGTGTGTGTTGGTTAGTGTCATCTTTGTGTGAGAAGGTAGGTGAGATATGTCCTAATATGTGTATGTCAGTTGTCTGAATGGGCCAGCAGATGGTATTTTTGTATGCGCATACATTGGATTAGTGGGTGACCAGGTGTGTATGTGTGTCTTTGCCTTGTTGCTATGCTATGATTGTGCAAGGGTGGGATGGTATTTTATGCCAGGGTTTTGTGAATGGGTAAGCCGCTGGTGTGTGTGTGTGTGTGTGCTTGTAGGTGGATTGGTGGTTGGGTAAGTGTCTTGTGTGCGTTTGTCTGGGTGGGTAGGGGTTACTCCTGAGGGAAAGGACGGGTGAGCATGCGTGTGGATCAGTGTGTATGCAGGTATGGATGCATTTGGATGTGTGTATGTGCTCGTGAGGGTGAGTGATGTGTCTGCATATTTAGTTTATTCAGAACACTGTTGTTGAGCCTTTGTTATACAGGTGATACCTGTGTTCTCTGAACCACATGATCTTTCAATACAGACTCTCATCCTTCTGCGCTGCTATGAAGCTCCTATTGTTTAGAATCACATGTCAAGTACTGCAGTAACCTACCCTGCTAACTCAGCCAGTCAACTTCCAATAGAAACCAATTTCAACATACAAAAACCCAGCCCAAGAGACAGTGAACAGTAGACATTGATCCGCATTGTTTTTAATGGGGCTAGAAGCAGACAGTGTATGTAAGCACATAGACTAATTCTCTCACATTGGGCCCTGGAATCTCTGCTTGAAAAAATATGAATCTTTTCCGAATCTGAAAAGCTCTCAAATAGACAAGCCAATGTCGATCACTTGTAGATATTGGCTGGTAAAGCACTTTGTATTTGTGTTTATTGGTTAATTAGGTGCGTCTGCTGGTAATTAAACTGAGACAGCGACTAATGAAGGCACTAAAGCAGCGAAATTGACAGCGTTTAATATAATCCTTTTTTGCATTTTATTTATTTATTTATTTATGTATTTATTTATTTATTTATTTTCATAACTTTAAAAAGCTGCTATGTATATATCAGAAATGGCATGTTATACATGATATCCCCCTACTAAAAACTATCATGTACCATATAATGCAAGCCTTTAATAATTGCAATAATTAAATTATCTTTTTTTTTCTTTTCAAAGGTAAATTAAGATTTACACATTTCTTAAATCATACTCCTGCCAAGGCACATCTTGCATAAACAGTTTATTTATGTTCTCACAACCCACTCTAAGCCATCACTTTTATTCCTAAGGTAAATGACTGGTGTTAATGTCTAATAACTTTTTGGAAAGCACTGCTGTTTCTGCCAAATTCAGAGGCAGTCATAATATAACAAAAGTAGGCCGGCGTTCTGTCAAAGTTTGGTCCCTTATCAAAAAATGCTACCTAATGCAAAGTGAACGTAAAGTCTTTGTTTTCGCCTCGTTATTGCAATATGAATCAGTTTACAGGAGTGACTTTGTTATTTGTTAGTTTATTATAACATAAGAAGATTTTTTAACAAGCTGGATAAGTTCGTTCAAAGATATATGCCTATTTCCGCCATTATCATCTAATTTCTGCATTTTCAGGAAAACCCAGCATGTACATTCAAATATATGTACGCTTACAGGTCGAAATGAGCACCGAAAATACATGTATTTTCATGATTTTTAAAGATTCTTAAGATATGAGTGAAGAAACAGCCCAAGATTTTAGGTTTGCACAAGCGCAGAACTGTGAGGTAGCATATTTTGATAGGAAGCAAAATTTGTCAGAACACCGTGAGCCTATCTCCTGCCTCTGCCTTGAATTACTTTTTTATACATCAGTTACATTTTGCTTCATTACGGACTTCGCCCTCTCCATGCCTGCGCCATACTCCAGGAAACTGATTTAGCTCGTAGAACTATTGTTTATTTTTCGGCGGGAAACACCATTTGGAAGTTTTTGCAAGTGCCGTAAAGCCTTTCCTGCAGAAAGGGGTCTTTGGTAAGATGAAATCAATGCAAGATTAAATGTAGCGCCTGTGACCGCTTTCGCTGAGCTCTGTTTCCCATGCCCAGTAATCGCCCGCGTTAAAAAAGGAACAACGCCCAGCGCATTTTTCATGTCCAATTGTGGAGAGTGTCAGGGTTGGTGGCTGGCGAGGAATCTCAGGTAATTGGGTTTTATTTCTCCAATTTCCTCTGATTCCTTTCCCTGTGAGCCCAAAGACATATTGCTCCGGACTCTGGAAGGAGGCGAAGGTGTCGTATTGTGGCGGGAGTATCTGATCCCCTAAGTAAACTGGATTCATCTCCTGGTCACATGATGCAGGGGTAGCTCGCAGTGAAGAAAAGCGTATGCCTGTGCAAATTTGGTTTCGTTGGTGTGTGCATGTTGAAGTCATTTCACTACTGCCATTAACTATCGAATTGGAAGAGGTTGTGTTTGAAGGTGTTCAGCATATAAGGCGTGAACGTGGCTCGATGTTGTAGGTCTTGACTGTTTCTCTTATAGTCATGCTTCGCTTCTAGCTTAAGATGCCTTCACTTTGCACAATTATGTTTTAATTATCTCATGGACAAGATTGCAAGTTCACTGTCAGCATATGCAATTTAAACTGTATTTTATTTCAAGGAGATCCTGTTGTTGTTTGAGTGACCTTTGGTCCACAGATATTGCTGGTGTCTTTGAAACAAAAGCACTGACCTCAGTGTAAAGCTCTATATGCTATTGCCGATTCAAAAGGATGCTGTGTCAGGATGGAGCGGCCGTACATGTCGAGATACAAACACCGCTGCCCGTGTGATTAACAGCCATCAGTTGGGCTTAGAACTCCAAATATTAAGGGCAACAAATTGGCAGTAAATGTGCCGGGTGTGAAGAATGACCTGGACCAGTGTAAGATCAGTAATAGACTAATCGAATGCGTTTTACTGTTGGCTGTAATCTTCCATCCCATCCCCACCCTCCCTCACCCCCCTTGAGAAACACACTTTACAAGGACAGGGGAGAAGGGTGATTATTCTTTTAGTGTTCTTCAGTTTCTCAGGGACCTTTTCTAATTACCACAAATAAAGGACATTACAAGTGAGTAATACTTGGACAGAACCGAACACAATGCGTACAGCCTCGTCGTATGGGGGAAAATTCAATAGAAAGGATAATGCAAATGTGTGTGTGCTGGCAAACCGCTTCTTTCACTTAGCCTGGCAGTCGTGATTGTTAGCGCAGCATCGGAATCTTCGGTTCACTACGTACTAATGGCAGATTTGTGATCTCTCACTGTTATGGGCTAAAGAAACGTGGTCCCCTGTGCTGTTTACTGAGTTTGAAAACACACCAGTTTGGGAAAAGAATGAGAGATGAGCAACGGCTTTGATGCTGAGCTGCTATAAACGCTGCCTGACGCTGCTTGCTCGCTTCCCAGGCTGTTGCAATGGAGGCCTGCGCTCCCTATTTGTGGGCTGCAGGTGATGACATATCAGTGTGTTTCCATCAGGGCAGAGATGGGCTTTCAGCAAGGTTATTAGCTCCCTGTGCTCCGCGTCCCATGACCGATAACCCCATTTCACGTTTGTTATACAGAGATTGGAGGTGTGGATGTTTAGACTATGGTTTAGACTGATATAATAGCAAGGAGCCAAATTGATTCCAACAGGATTGACGGTTTTGTGCGATTGACTGATCGTTTGGGTTAACGAAGGGGAGTGGTATCGAGATGCCTTGACAAGGCTCTTAGCCTGGTAATGATGAGCAGGATTTGCTGCTGGGTAAGCCGTGCGTCACAGGGGCAGATGCACAGCGGAGAGAATGTTTTTGGCCGTGTGGCTGAATCCCCTTATTAGCTTCTGATAGACACGAAATGGCGATGGAGCCGGATTATCAACACAGCAGCCGATTAGCGTACCGCTTCAAGCTTTTGTACTATGGCTGTCTGTTTACACATTCCTCCGCAGCTACCACTATGACCGTCCCATGGGTCAGAGGCTAGTGTTTCTTTTATTCCACTGGCTTTTGCCACAAATTCAGCTCAACTGTCAAATATGGAATGCTCTTTGCTACTTTTTTCAGCTTTAAAACTATTGATAGCCAGCTACCATGAATTCTTCTTTTTTCTTGCTTTTATTTAGCCTTGTTTTTCCACACACATAAGCACACTCAGGCATCTCTTCTGACCTGTGGAAGCCAGGTGAGAAGTGGCGCGCTAAATGCTAAATCCAGGGTGGGAGAGTAATTTTGATAAATACACCACACGCCAGAAGTTTGGAAGCAAGGACAATACAGGTCAAAACTTTGGAAACAACTTCAAGTTTCTGTTCACAATACCTTTCTAAAAAACCAGGATGAAATATAGATTTTGGTATTTATTTACTGCATGATTAGACTTTTCCTTCATTGATATGCACCATTTTCCTCTATTTACCTTTAGGTACAGTATACATTGATGTTACCGGACCATTGCTGAATAAATGTTTACAAAAGAAAGGAGGGACTTAGTTTTTGGGTTGAAGATTTTCAAGAGTCACAAAAAAAAAAAAAAATCACAGTTTGCATTATTCACTTTATGTCATGGTTTGCAGCCCACCGGATGCCAGCGGCAATCCAGCGGGCACTAGGACCATGGGCCTAGTAATATGGGCCTGATAATTTGAGTAAAAATTTATTCAGATAAGTGACTCTTTATATAATAATCATATTTATTTTGTTGCAAAGTATGCCAATGAAACTGTGATCTTTTTTATACAAATTTGATCTTGCTTCCAATCTTTGGGCCTGTAGTGTATATTGACTTACGGGTGAGGCTCTGAATATAATTATTTTCAAGTACAGCAATTAAAAGTTTATTACATCATACCAACAACATAAATCTACTTGATGAATGTTTCTTCTAGGATATCCACCAGTGGTCCACACCACTGCACATGTCTTACTGTAATATGTATCTCCAGTGAAGTTGTTTACCTGCAATAACAGTATTAACAGTGATTGAATCCAACTGGCTCCGGTTAGTTTGAGTTTTCAAAACTATGGGATTAAACGTGTACCTGCTTTGACTTTCCAGGCTTGTGTGTGTGTGTGTGTGTGTGTGTGTGTGTGTGTGCGCGCGTGCATGTGTGCATTGCCATATTTTACTGTCCCAGTTGCTCTCATTATTGTTAATGAATGGTTAACAGTCAGCTTTGCTGTTGACTTGAATATTCTTTTTCTTGTTTCTGCCTGCTTTGTGGGGTCAGGGTTGCTTTGGGCGTATTACATGAGTTGCGAGGCTTAGGTTGGGCATGAGTAATGCAAGTCCCCGCATCCTTCTCAGCGACACAGAATAAGAAATGCGAGCTTACTTTTTTGTTAATTAAAGGGACACTTCACCGTTTGTCAACCTTATCTCCATCGGACAAATGCAGTTTTAGCCAATTTTCTATATATCTCTGGGAATCAGCTGTAAAATCTGTTCGGCTTCTCCCTCCAGCACCATCATTTGACACGTACAGTGACATAGTTGGAGGTAAGGAAGAACTACAAGCTCTTTCAGCTTGGATTTCTAGTCGCCACCTTTAGGAAGCTTGGGTGTATGAAGAAAGAGAATTATACGCACTCCATGTACAGGTGCAAGGCTATCAAATACAGAACTTGTCAATGGAGACGGAAGGGCCGCCTGCACACTTATTCCAAGCCACCAAAAAATGTATTTATTAACTGGGGACAACGTTTCCATCCAACTCGGATCTTCGTCTGGTCATTAGCCGAAATGTACTTTTGACCTTGCGTGTGACCTTGACGTTGGCCTAGTCCTTTCTGGTCTGTAAGTTTGGAAAAACATCAATATTTTTCTCTTTATGAAAATATATAACCCCGTCCAACTGACTCCAAAACCAATGGATAGAATGTTGGAAAATTAGACCATTTTCACATTTTTATAAATTTACGTCATGAAAACGTCAATTACATCACAACCCTTTGAGCGATGGGGCTGAAATTTTGTTCCACTGATGGGTGAAATAACTGAATCAGCAAAAATGATTTTTGCAGGAGTTGAATATTTTGTGACAGCATTTTGACGTGCTTGCATAATTGTGACGTGATGCCAACTCATAACCGCTAGGACAACACTGACTTGATGAACAGAACAACGTTTGGCCTCTATCTCGGTTACAACGGACGTTATGAATCAATATTTGTTTTGGAAGTTTTTGGTGACTTTGACCTTGACCTAGTTTCACCAAAAACTAAATTAAATTATATGAAACGTATTAAATTTGAAATGGTGACCTGTAAAAGGTGAACCCACAGATGAACAAACAAACACTGTAACAGAGCAGAGTTACTGAGTTGCTGAATTTAGACTCAAAATCAAGGGAATCATTTCTGTGATATGAAGGAAATATCACAAACTGATCTGGATCTGGATATATTTCTGAATACAGTGATTCGGCTTCATCATCACTGGGTTACACACCTGTTCAGGTATGTTGCCATGGTGAAGTAAGAAATACAGTTAGATACTTATATGATTCATGCTTCAAAGAAAAATGGAAACAAAACATCCAGAAAATCTTTTGTGGGGGTGTTGACAAATGGGGAATTGTTCAGCCTTGGCAGACATTTGCAATCTCAGATTGCATTTGTTGCTTTCCAAAATTTCTCGTTTTTGGCTAGGTTGTTATTCAGTTGGGTTCGTTTGTTAGTTTGCCTGTCTGTCTGTAGACAGCTGAGCATGCACAATTCGAGTCCAAACATTGTCAAACTTCAGATGAAGGTCATACGTCATGCACAATTTACACCTATTGTTTTTGGTGAATCTCGGTCAAAGATATAGAGGGAAATAAGCCAAAGTGAGTGACCTGGACAGTGAAATTTCGGCTAACTATCAGTCTTCAGCTGCATCTTCTTGTCTGTTTCTTTGTAAGCAGCTTAGCACCTACTATATTGCAGCAATTATTTCTGAACTGGGTGCACAGGCCGGCCATGGTCCAGAATACAAGCCGTTTAATTATGGAGAAAGTAGGCCACAGTTCTACAAAATTATTGGCCAAAGTTCAGAAATCATTTTTTTTTTCGCCATAACTACTGCTGTAATGGTCAAATCGAGTTCAAACCATGCTCAAAGGTTTCAGGTTTCTATTCGTCTTCCTCTGATTTGCAACATCACATGGGGGGCACCACTTTTGTAGCAGTTGGGACTCACTTTGATTATGTTGATATTTGATGAGGATTATTCTTTTGTTTCAACAGATTCAGCACAAAGGCACCGAAAGGGTTATTTTCTTATATCGTTAATATCGGCGAAAACTATGACAAAAAATGTTCCTCAACAATAGCACGAAAATTTCACATACCCACAGTGACATTTTTGTCTCCTTTTCATTTGTTTTTATTTGTTTAATTCGCATACATAAATTTAGCTGGTTAGCTAATGTTCGCAAGCTTCTGTCTTGGTAACTCAGTTTCTAATGTCGGTTAACCAAACAGAGCATATTAACACATCATTTGGGTGGCCAGGTGGCCACCAGTGGCCTGGCAAGAAAAACAGAACCTAGTTGAAAGGCATGACAGTGCCTTGCCCAGTTAGCATGTTGTATATATGTACACTGACATAAGTTATGAGTGTAAATACTAGACACTTATTTGTCCCCATGTTGGCCAATGTGGATGTTGGTTGGGCAATACAAACTAAGACAGTGAGCCCCTAAATGACTTGCCTCCATATTCCATAACTGGGATTAAAATTTTCATCATATAAAGTCATTTATCTCGAACCACTAGGTGCATTGAAATCATTCTTTTTTATGGTTATGATATCGTCCAATTCATTTGCATTCTCTGGTGAACTGTTGATGAACTGCCCTTTTAAGGAGGAAATAAATACAGTTGTAAAACATTTTAAGCTGTGAGTGTAGACATGGCCCCCTTGTGGTGGCAATAGATAGCTGTCTCGATTCATTTGTGGAAAATACATCCTGAGCTAGTAACCGCATGTGTCAGAAGTAGCCGACAGGTTTGCTTTTTGGAATGAAGGATGGAGTTCTGTTTCCCATCACGATATTGGCTCCAACTCCTGTAGCATTCACACAACCCCTCATAGCCAATTCAGGGTGGCGTCCACTTCAGGCTTTTCGCCGCGCGCTTGGCCTTTTGTAGAAGGAAACTCTACTGGAGAGTATACAGATCAAGGCGTTAGCTTTCGGAGAAATCTTCGCGCCTGACTCGTTGAACATTGGGCAGCTCCAGAGCTTAGTTTATGTAGCCCACGTCCCGCGGGTTTTGGCTGTGATATTTATGACACAGGCTTTGCCTTTACTCTCATGTTTTGTCAGCCTGATTTGTTGTAAATAAATGTAATAAATGTGAATAAATGTGTTGTGTTGTGTATTGCATTGTTTCTCCTGAAGGGCTTCCACTGAGAGACCAAACTATGACAAAACTAAGCCCCGGCACACAGAAACAACAAATAATATCAATGTTTCATTACAAATGGCAAAAGCATAGAAAAATATCAGGACTCCTTTCTTTCTTTCTTTTGACTCAAGACCAATCACATCGTGGAAATCAATCAAACATTACCTTTTCACCTCACCGATTCCCCTCCCAGTGGGTTTCTTTCTCTCCTGTATTTATTTGTTGATAAGATGTAAATAAATGGGTTGGAAGCCGTCATGCCTCCCCTGAGCGGAGGGAACCTTCTGAAAGTGATAAATCTGACTGTCACCGGCATTCAAGATCCAATCTGTTTATTCTGTCGACTGTTTATTTTCCCGCATGTTTAGCATGATCTTCTCTACACTCACGTTATCTCTCTCTCTCTCTCTCTCTCTCTCTCCCTCCCTCTCCCTCGCTGTCTCTATCTCTCTTTGATACTCATAAGAATGCAGAGGAGGTAGGTGGTGACAACAGCAAGAAAATCTTTAAAAGCGGGCCTGTCAGAAAAGAAACAGGATACCTGACGACAGCGGTCGTCCCGATGAAGTGAATCTCATTGTAAAATACAGTCAGGGCAGGTCTGTAAGTATTTGACCAGTTGACACAAAACCTTTATTATTCTGGCTCTGTGAGCCACCATAATAGATTTGAAATGGATCAATGAAGATAACTGTAAAGGGTAAATTTTCGGCAGTAATTTAAGGGTTTTGTAAAAAAAAAAAAAAAAAAAAAAGAAGATATATATATTGTAAGTATGGAATTATATTTATATAGAGCCCCCCCAGTAATCTGAGCACCCATCCCCCCTTTCAGGAGCTGAATGTGATCATAAATTGGACTATCATCTGACATTTTATATTACTTGATGGGACGTACTGAACGGCTAACTCTTGTGATGGGGTTTTTCTGGAAAATAATCGTTCTGTCATTCTGCTCGGTTGTTAACCATATGGGCATTTAGGTGTACCTGAGCTCGCCAGTGTGATCCTTCTTTTTTGGAATGTAGAAAAAAATATTTATGTGGCTATGGGCCACACCCAGTGTCTTTTGCTGTTCTGCTCTCTTCAAGTGCCACACTTGAATCAACTTCATACCTTTTGTTTGCTTATTTGAAAACAAGCTAATTAGAGAATCACGCATTCCTAGCCGTGAAACAGCTGGACAGTCAACTGTCCAACTACTTTTGGTTCCTTGGATCCACCTATTAAATGTGTTGTCATTTCAACATAACCCAATTGTGGTGTAGATATCCTGAAACCAAAACTGGAAGTCTGCTGTTTGAGTGCATATTTATTGCTTAATTTCATCTATAGTATGCAGTAGTTGGCCACTAAATTTTGTCAGTGTCCAAATATTTGTGTCAGTGGATAACGCAGTTGAGAAAAACATGAGAAGAAGAATGCACAGGAAGCAGTGTTCATTCCTTGTCATGATTACTCTGGCTGACGGGGCATTTTGAACAAGTAGAATAAATAAGCCTGCAGTGCCCCATTTACTATATATAATCTGCCAGTCTCTTTGCCTGTCTGCTAAAATAAGTTTATAATATAGGGCAGGGAATACCATGCCATCAATAAGGCTCCATCTGGCATTGGTCCCACTTCTCAATTAGACTATATTTTCCAAGAGCAGGAAGCCTAAGCAAACTATTTCATTGATTAGTGCCGGAGATCTGGAATGCTGCCAAGCATGTCGCCTAATCAGATTCATGAGTGGCAGGCTAATCTCCCAGTCACGGCCCAATAGCTTCTCATTCACGGACCCAACATCGCCATCTGAGATTCAGTGTTCAGGCTATAAGAGGAGCTTTCACTGTTGGCTGTCAATCATGGGTCCCCGAGCTCCGCTTCCACCTGTTTTAACCAGTGGCAGATATTTCATTCCCTGCTGTCTAAACTCTCACTCGACTCAGGAAGGACTTTGGTTAGAGGGGTAGTGACATCATCAGTGTGTGTACAGTCTGTCGGTGACATGCCAGTGTCAATGTTTAATGATTTGTTGATTCACATTAATGTAGATGGATAAGGCCCTCAGGTTTACAGTTAGACTGTGATAGCCAGGTACTTTTACTGGAATTTAGTTGTTTATTTTTTTCTGATTCAGTGATACCCAGTGTTGACATGATGTGGGTTTTCAGTAGAGATACACTGATCTGACTTTTTCTGTCCCAATGAATCTGTATATTAAGTCTCAGTTTGCCTGGCCTTTGTGACGCATCTCCTCCCAAAAACGGCCATCGGATCCCCGAGCCCCCTGGCAGATGCGCTCCTGACGAGCCGTCCACTGTGTGGGATCGAAACAACTCACCAAGTTACTGAAATTTTTGCCATTTTATCTGCCTTTTGCCTTTTGTTACCATGACTATGGGTGACGTCACTATTCGTCAGGATTATTGGTCACAATTGACCCCCGGCGGGGCAGGGCTACGGCTAGTACAGATTCTGATACTACAGCTTTTGGGTATTGCACGGAGTATCGATCTGATACCTGATCAGGACGTTTAACCCCATAAACTCCGACTTCTTCGCTGAAGTTCTGCCTTAAGTAGATTCAAAATTGAAGAAGCATTTCTTCATACTGCAGGACAATGTCGCATACATATTCTGTGTCTGCTGATTGCAGCGCTTCACTGAAGCTACATCCCTCTCATATTGAGAGAAATATTCAAACCCAGGACGCCATGTTTTTATGGCCACAGCATTACATCAAATCTACATAACTTGATATCCATTTCCCTGAAATTTAACAGGACATATTTGGGATTTTTGGATGCCTTGGGATCTCCACTAAACTTTAAAATAGACCTGAAATTCCCACAGATTTGAGTACAGCAGCTGCATTTTATGGACCCGTATATGAGTCTGTGGGTTTTATGGGGTTAATTAATAAGCTGTATGCCTCACTGTGAAAAAGAGACAGGGATCATTCTTATATGTGTAAGTCTACATCTGGCTCGACTTCAACATTACTTTTCTAACTTTGTAAAATTTTATATAACAAATAAGTACATACTGAGGATATGAATGTAGAAGTAAAAATTGTTTCTGATACCCGATTGTCACCGAAACCCGACCCAGCTTTTTGATTTAATCCGAGATCAGTATCAGTATCGGCACGTCTCTAGTTCTCCGGGCACAAACTTATACGCCTGGCCGTCAGGAGCTGTTTAAACTCAAATAGGCCACAGTCTGACCGAGTGCAAATGGATTCCTTCTGGGTGAGGTTTGTAGCCCTCCTCAGGGTGCTGACACAGCTCGATTCCTTCCACTGTCTGTTCCATGTTTCCCTGATATCCCTCCTTAATCCCTCCGCACCCTGGTGAATTTTGGGGGTAAAAAAAGAAAATGATTTGCTGAAGGGGAGACTCAAAGTTCAAAAAAGCCACATTTGTATGATGTAAACACTGTAATGCTCGACTCAGTTACTCTCTGTCGCTCGCGTGCGTCGAGGTGCACTGAATCTTAATGGTGAAGAAAAGGAGGGGGAAAAAAAACAGAATTTATTTTTTGTTCGCCCACTTGCCGCATTTACTGTCACATTGTGAGCACTGACACATCGCATCACATCAGCTAAATCTAAACTGAGTGTTCTTGGCGTATTTGCGGGACTATTTGTGCTTTCTGTGTGATCTATGTCGACCTCCATGCAGAACATGCCATCCCTGGCCCTGCAGCAAACAATCATTTTAAATATTTTATCGTGAGAGGCTGCTGTCATTTTTTTTTTAATCGTTAGAAAAACAACCTTTTTGATCTATCTGCCCATACCTTGCAAAACTTTGTCAATTATTCATGTCGCGGGTCGTAACTCCTAACGGTTTTATACCCCTCTCTTTCTCTCTAATGCAAATTCAAATCAGTGTGTTTTATGGGCATGGGATGGCCATAGTAAATATTATATGCAAGTAGGTTTTAATAGGAAATGGTAAAGGTACTTTGAAGTAAGTAGTGTTTTAAGCACAGTGTAGTTACAATATTGCTGACTGAAACATTAAAATAAGTGTAACTAAATGGATGGCCATTATCTTTGTGTAATTAATTTTTGTATAGTCATTGTAGAAATAATTATTATGCGATCATTGCATTTACTTTGTTTATGGAGTGGTGGGACTGTACCTCTTGCTGGGTGTTTACTCGGTCCTTTCTGGTTGTGACAGGTTGAAAGTCGTGCTTGACTGGGCTGTTGGCCTTTTTCCTTGAAGGATTGGCAGCTCGTTCTCATTTTTTTAAGAATAAAATTTGCTTCAAAGTTGCTCTTTGATTTTTACAGTATATTTCTTGCAGTGTTGAAAGTGAATCTCTGTCTCCATTTCATGCTGACCATGTTCCGGACTCGTAAAGCCCGTTCAGAAATTCGTCCTTTGCGACAATCCACGGTGAATTTCGAAAATGCGAAAACGATTTAGATGCGGTATTGCCCCTCGCCAGTCTGTGGAAGGGTTATCACTTGACTGTCCAGTGCATGAGTACATGTGTGCCAAGTGTGGAAGCTTCAGTTTGGTGGAAATTGAAGCGAAAGGAACCTTATTATATGCCCTTTCATTTTTAACGGGTATTACCCCAATGGCTGAATCACTGCCGGTCTGTTGCATTGATTACTTGCTAAACAGCAGGGTATTCTGTCGAGCATAGTAGCTTACAGTCGTGTGATAGTAAGGTTTAAGGATATTTACCTCCCACCGATAGGCCTTCTTGTAGCGATATTTTTAATTTATTTGAATGTGGCGACTGGGGCTTTTCCCCACCAAAGTCAAGGGAGAGACGTTATGTTCATAGCATGAATGTTTTCTGGTAAGTTGCCGAAAGTTAATCGCTGTGGTGTAGCTGGTTAATTAACGCTCCTTGTTATAATTAAAGTGATACCGGTGAAGCAAAACGTTAAGGAAAACAATGATGCTAGCTCAGTTTGCAATTACATGCTTTCAAACTACATAGCTGCCGTGCCTTACCAAAAATATATTCAATTATGTGCACCCTAGCCAACAAACTTATGAAAACGCAAAAACACATTGCAATTATTTACTATTTTTTAAAATTTATTTATTAATTTGAAAAAAAAAAAAAAACCTTGCAGAACATGCAATTGGGTAATCGCTGTGGAAACTTGAATGAATAATTAATATGAATAATTGGCATAACTAGTTAATTCAGATTATATAGGATGTGTTTGATTATCAACAACTGACTAACCATTAAACTGTAAATGATATTCAATAATATGAAGGAGGGCTAACGTTGGCCTGCTTTCTCTTTAATGACTCCTAACGGTCAGGAAGTAGCACCAATCGCCAGAGTTTATATGCCTCTATAAAAGCCTGCTGAATGTTGCATAAGCTACCCAAACGTTAGCTAGCAATAACTCTGTTGTGACATGCTGCATGAATTTCAGGATAAAACCATGAATTTTCATGAGAATTAATCCTTCTGAAGGCGTAAAAGAACTAGGCTTATGCCGTCGGAGGCTATGGCTGGGGTTATATCCCCGAACGCCCCCAATCCTTGAATAGACCTTGAATAGACTTTCATTTGAACTTAATGTCAGGTCAATCGGACAAATGGTTCTAAAGATATGGCCAAAATGGTAATTTTCCATCACAAAGCGCCACATGGTGGCAAAACTTTGAACCATACAGGTAAAATGTCATCATGTGACATGTTGTGAGGTCATGACCTTGCAGTTGCACATAGTTTCATGTCAATTGGACAAATAGTTCCAAAAATATGGGAAAATTTTATGTGACAAAGCTCCACCTTGTGTCAAAATTTTGAACCAAACAGGTGTAATGTCATCTTGGGACACATCCTCAGGTCATGACCTTTCATTTGCACTTGATTTGAGGTCAGTCGGACAAATATTTCCAGAGATATGATAAAAACTGTGATTTTTTTTCAGTTTTTGGCCCCTGGTGGCCAATCTAGAAATTGTAAATAGTCCAAAATGGAATCAGTTCTTCCTCTTTATGATACTTACTTATATGCAAAACTTGGAATTTCTAATTGAAATATTACTGAAGTAATCGCGTCAACACGTAAATCAGTTTTTGGCCCCTGGTGGCCAATCTAGAAATCTAAAATAGTCTCAAAATGGAATCAGTTCTTCCTCTTTATGATACTTACCTATATGCAAAACTTGAAATTTCTAGTTGAAATATTACTAAAGTTATTGCGTTAACACGTAGTGCGGCAGCGGCGGCGGCGGCGGTCAGACCAAAAACATAATATCCCCGGAACGCCATTCGGTGTTCGGGGATATAAATAGACAGGGAACTTTGGAAAGCAGAAAAGGCATGTTTTGTTGGGCCCAGACTCTACTTAGGCAGTGCAGTGGTTTCAGTGAAGCGTTTTATTTATTTTTCAGTCTAGGCACTCTTGTGTTGGTGAATGATGACAATTGTATTACAGCTGGTTTGAGATCTGGTGACTATAAAAGTAGGGGTAATGCTTAGGATCATTTTCATACTCATAAAACCATTCAGTGACCCCTTGTGCCCTTTGGGGCTTGAGCCATTGTCATCCTGTGAACACCTCCATCATGGCTTCATCATTGGATATAAAGGTGATCACATGATTTGCAGTGACTCTTCAGCTTTTTAGGAGGACAAGTGTCCCAAAACCATGATGGGAAAATGAAGAGAGGCATCTGTATTCAATATGTTTGTCCTCACATTTGTTCAGGCTTTTTTCTATAATATCATACCTGTTTGTATGTTATACATGTGATGTCATTGATTCCATCTGAAACCAGCCCAAGATTCTCAGTCAAACTGGTCTATGCTGTATTCAATGTATCTCTAGCTTCTTGACCAACTGCTAAACAGCTGAGGTTGCAGTATTTGGCTTGTCCACCAGAATGGCCACAAGCTTATTCTGCCAGTTTAACCACATTAAACCAGTTTTGACCAACCTCCAGCTAGCCATGATAAGTGAAGTTCCAGCTAAGACCAATAATACAAGAAACCAGATTTGATCATCTAAAAGTGTCAAAGGTTGCTCAAGATGGCTTGGAAACCTGGCAGGTCTGGTTTTTTTACTGAAAGGGGTTGCAAGTCTATGTGTCTTTGAATTTGGAGCTGTCACCCAAGTGCTCCAAATCAATTACACTGACATTCAATTCATTCGAATCGGAGTCTATGAATCTGAGTTGGCCTAACGCTGGTTAGTATTCCTATTGGCTGGTGTGATTTCTGAATCAGTTGACTCAGGGTCTTATCAACCTTTTCAATCTCCCCCTAACCTTTCCTTTCTTTTTCTCTCTCCTCGGCGCCGCGCTGAACCCTCTTTCCCTCTCATCGGAATCCTTTAGGTAAGCTTCTTAACGTTGTTTTCATCTTTAGTGTTCATATGAGTCAAATCCGTGTCAGTGTCAGGCACACATGCTCCCAAATTGAATTACACCCTGGTGAATACAGGTAAGTGAATATCTCCGCTGTTTCATTTTCATCCTTACTCGATTTAAATGAGAAAAGATTTTTATCTTAATGGAATAGTGGAGAGAGAGAAAGGCAGATGCCTGGACACACATTGTCATAATGGATCAGCGATTTAATTTAAACTCCGTAGGCAATATACTGTAGATTATCCACTTTATCATTATCCTTGTATTTTCAGGACTGAGTTGTACGGCTATTGGGTGCAATGTTAGGATAAATGGGTAATTGGGAAAATGGACTACCCAGCTCTTTTTATTTATTTTGCCATATATCTACTGTGGGGCAAATGGATATTCCCTTGTTAATGGCTCTCTTACAAGTTTTTAGTGTTTCAAATGTTCACTGAACATTTCAACCGGAAATTAGCAATTACGCTTTTTTTTTTAGAGAGCGCCGGCCTGATCCAGAAAGTGCTGATGAAACCGTTGTGTTTAGCGCCGCTCGTTAAGCGTGTACTTCGGCCAGTGTTACGCCTGCTTGCTACGGGGTCGCGGAGTTCAAAATCTCGGTCGCTAGCAGTGATGTGAAAGACTGAAAGCCAGAGACGCCTGAGTGGTCGGGAGCAGGGTGCGCATGAGCTGCGACTTAATTGCCTGTCGCAGCCGTGAGACTCAGGCACTAGGCGCTGTCGACACACTCTAACCATTCTAACTGGATTAGGGCACTCAGTGACTGCTCTCTTTCCTTTCCGTTGATGTGTTTTGACAAAGAAATTGAGTAAATTGAACAGTACTTTGAAAGTTATGGTGGGGGTGTAGGGTACACGCCAAATTAATGCACTCAGGAGAGAAAAGGGAAACTGCTCCTCTAAACACTTTTTCATGACATCACTTCCTTTGTGACAGTTTCTTAATGTGGAATAATTGACTGCGGGAAACCTGTCCTGCAATATGTCGTAAAAAATATATGGCAGATAGAGATAATAATTGAATGTAAACAGTTCAACTGGATTAAAGTCTGTAAATAACTGGAATGTGACACAAAATTTGTTGTTCTGGCTCTAGACCCACTCTTTAGTTGTGAATAGAAGCGATGCCGTTCAGCTTTAAATGCTGACATTCAGCCTCAATTTAGAGGTGTCCAGACCTGCCCCCGTTGTAGGACATCACAATTAGAAAAACTTCCATAATCCTCTGGTCAGTGATCACATTCATCACATGGTTGCGATGCCTGTAGCTGCCCGAAGCCTGTAATCCATAGACGGATGGAATGCATCTCCCCTAGTGATGTTCTGTCATTCCTCTACTGCTGGTCTTTTGCATTTCTTTCCACTCATGAGGGAGGGAAATATAAATTGGGCTGGATTCAGGTTGGCAGACGTGATCAGTCAAGAAATTTCTGCTTTTTCGTCTTAGAAAACGTTTTGGTTGTTTTCTTATATTTGAGTTGTGTTTTTCCCCCTCCAAAAATTTAGTGCTATATCCACTGAGGTCTGACACTTTTGGTTTGGCCTGAATAGATATCTGCTCCGTACTGAATCATCCTCGTATAGTTACAAAGTCATTTGAAACCACATTGCTTCAGGTGACATCCAGTCCAAAGGTGTATAGAGTAAAAACAGGTGAAATCTGTCCATTTTCTTGAAAAATATGAGATGTTGTTCAACTTTTGGTTTTAGTCTTATTATTTCAAATTAGCATAATAAATTAGCGGTGTTCCTAGGTAGTGGGCATACGCCAGAGACTAAAAACAAATCTCATTAAGGTATTTACCCATATGTTTGGGTTAATAAGATGGAACTCAGGAGCAGTAGATTGTTTTATCTGGCTGAATGCGCAAAGGGGATGTGTTTTATCAGACTTTTAGCGTAAATTTGGGACTCAGTGTTTTGCGGAGGGATTTTTCTGTTGCCCTTTAATTAGTATGAACAATGGAAGGTCATTGAAGCGAGCACATTTGCACAAAAATCGCATCGAGACAGCCACAGGTTTAACAAGCCAATAGCCCGTTCATTCAAACCCCACTGGTTCTTAATGGTTGTTCATTAATAGCCTGATAATTGCGGAATAATTTTTTTTTAAATTATCTCTTCCATAATTTAATGGTGTTAGAAAACCACTAGAAGTAGTCCAAAAGCAAACCTACACCTCCTCGTAAGTGTTTGCTATGCGTTATAACCCTTACCCTCCTCAAAAGCCTTGATTATTATTCTCTGAGTGGTCTTAGTCGCTTATCATTTGCGGATTGAGGTTTCAGCTCCGTTTGATCCTGGCACTCGAGGTGTTGTCATGGTGACAAGAGCCA
The DNA here is from genome assembly GCA_029721435.1 of Gymnothorax reevesii. NCBI lineage: Eukaryota > Metazoa > Chordata > Actinopteri > Anguilliformes > Muraenidae > Gymnothorax > Gymnothorax reevesii. Next base: position 50,390,022 of record CM056591.1, read on the forward strand.
GTCTCAGTTGCATTGGGAAGATTTTCATCCCCCCCCTCCGCTTGCCTTTGCTCTTCGTAGTTGTAAACTTAATCACTGAATGTAACAGTGCTGCCATCTTCATTGTGCTTCATTGGAATGGAAATTTTTATTGTATGGATTGCCTATTGTAGAAGTGTAAATGAATGTTATGTGTTTGTGGAATTCAAGGTTTATCTCCTCACGCTCATTAACACCAGCATGTTCGGTTCTGACCCAACCTTGTTATCTCCATTCAGCTTACTGAACAGTGTTCTGAGGAGGTTTACAGATAGAGTACGTTCATTCCCAGAGAGGACCATAAGTATTTGGATCATGAAACAATTAGGAAGGGCTGTAGATCCTGTAGAATTTGCTCAGCATGATGGCAAATAAACAAGCTACGAAAGTGCTGACTGACAGAATTAATTTGAGTCTGTTTGCATCCGTACTGAATGATTTGTGAAGGATCTACAACCGTTTAACTTTGTTCTATTTTCCAAATACCGCCCCCACTGTAAAGGTATGCATTTCTTCTTTAATTTCATTCCTGCTAGGTGTTTATTTTGTGATTTAAATGGAGAGTGAACTGAAGAAAAAATCCAGTTTCGATGTTTTTGTCTTTTTAGTAACCACCTGAGCCGCCTCTCTTTCTCTACAGTCAGGCCCTTACCTCCCAGTTGGCTTGTGTAGATTTTTATTGCGAGTGAAATCCGTTCGGAATGCGGGTGAGACTTTACCGTGGTTATTTATAATTTTAATCGCAGTTTCGTGACAGGCCTGAGAAGCAGAAGTGTGGAAGTCTGCAGAGAGGTGCTAATGAGAGGTGCACAGGTCGCTTTCGCATTTTAACATCCGGCATATTTTCACTCGTTATGAAGACAATGACTTGGTTTATTGCCATGTTCCCTTCGAGATGTACTCATCACACGGTGTGGTATTTTGAAGCATGTGTGTGTCAATGTGTCTGTGCATGCATATGTAACTAACTTAGTTAAGATAGCTAATGAGGAGTTGCGTTTCGGTAAAGAGATTTGAGGATGGGTACAGGGGTTAGAAGAGGAGAAGGCGACGTTTAGATGACTGAAAGAAAAGGAAGTAAAATTAAGGGGTGGATCTAAGTGGTGTTTAATGTCACAGGATTGGTTGCTGTTTTGTGGGAGTGGCTAAGAAGATGCAGGTTTGAGGTGATTGGTTAGTCAGAGTCAACACTTCACTCTGTCGATGTTGGCTGGACATGACAAGGCCAAAATAGAAACACTCAGTCTTCCGGTCAGCTGGAGGTGTTGTTGGCCTTACGTCTTACGCGCAGATGACTCAGATGGCCTGACTCTCCAGGCTGCGGTGAAATGGAATGTCCTGCTCCAGACACACTCTGGCACGGCCTCCATCAGAGAGGACAACACATGGCCAAGCTGGGAAGTATATTTTAGATCCTCATTTCTGTGTCTTAGGCAGAGGGGATAAAGCTCTGCTCTATTATAAGATTTTTAGTTGCGATCAGCAGTTCTATAGCACACTCTGTCAGTCAGTTTGTGAGGTGTTGTGAGTCCGTTTCAATGATCTCACCTAGAATTATGTCTCCCCCTGGAGGGAGAGGGGAGACATATTGTTTTAGGCTCAATTCGCATTCGGGTCGGTGTTCCCACTTTGTCTCCGGAGCGTAACTCCCCAAACCATTTGCATGATCTTCACGAAACTTTGCGTACTTACTACTCAGGTCCTGAAGTGGTGGCTTTCGGTATGTGCCTGTCTGTTCGTCCGTCTGCCTGTCCATCCCGATGTCATCAATTTTTGTCGGGAGCAGAACTCCACAACGGTTTGCATGATCTGAATGAAACTCTACAAACTTAATACTCGGGTCCTGCAGTGGTGCCTTTTGTTGTGTGCCTGTCCGTCTGTCTGTCTGTCTGGTGGGTTGGGCAGGGAGGGGGGGGGCTGGGGGGTAGACGTACGTTTTTATGAGTTTAAACACACTCTACTTTGCATTTGTTTTAGTATGCCATGTGTTTGTGGCTGCGTTCCAATCCGAACTTCACTTCTTCAGATTGGAATGACACTCAGGTTGCTTCCGCACTTCAACATTTGCCGATGAGCCAACAGGAAGCTTTTGTTTCCATGGAGCTGACTAAGACAGTGGCCTGAACGCTTTGCCTTTTTCAGTTCACACGGTCTCTGAAGCGCACGTTTACAAGAGGAAGAACTCGTCAAATCGCTGCAGCACTGTCACATCGGTGTATTAGCCAGCAGCCACACTTCTCTCATGTTTGCTACTTATATAAGTGACTAGTTAATGTTTAATTGTAAAATTAAGTACTGCAACAGCCATCATGGGTACTGTGGGCTAGAACAAAAATGAACTTTAAAGTTACATATTTAAATTTCTCCCACCCCCAAACATTGTTATTTGCATATACGCCTGTAATGTATTGCACACTGACCGGACACAATTCTTAAATTTGTACAGCGTTTTCCCTGCCATAATTCTTTATTTTGCCAGCACAAATAAGATGGCAGAGGTGAAAATTTTACAGAGGGAGACTGAGCAAAGCATTCTGGGCAATATCAAAGTTTGGAGGAATGATTTTTGTTCGCTTCATTTGAGGGAGGAAAACCGAGGGCTTGAGAAAATGAAAAAGCGCCCATCCCCCCACAAAACTGGATTGAAATCACCCTTCTGGTGGCGGCTATCGTACATCTATAGGCCCGTTTCCACCGCAGGAACTTCAGGGTAATTTTGTGGGGTGGGGCTGTTGTTGCGTGTCTCCGACGCTGGAACCACCCCGAAGGACAGAGTACTGGAACTTTTACAGGGGCTAAAAAAGTCCCTGCCTCGGAGTAGGTACTCTGAACGTCCCCTAAAAACTCCTGGGTGGGGCTTGGGGTTTACTTGGCGCTGATTGGATTTACTCAGGGTGGAATGTAACGTCTACAGAAAGCGACAAAATAGCCGGTATTTTTAAAACTCAGTAGATGATGAGGGGTCGCATTTTTAAAAGGAGTTCTCCTACTCGCCCTCTGGGTGGAGACATGGCAGTTGAGAGGGCCGAGTGAGAGGACGTTCCTGTAGTAGTACCTGCCCCCAAATACTACCAGGAACTTCTTTGGTGGAAACGGGCCTTATGATTATTTGGGGATTCCCCCCTCCACTGGAGGGCGAGAGAGCATGAATAAGTATTTTTTTGGATTGGAACGCAGCCTATGTATTTATTATCGGAAGCCCTGGACAAAGTCGGATGGCAACTATGGATTCATGGACAATGTCTGTTGAAATTTTCTTGTAGAGGTCCTACAGGCCTTATATTTTAACCGATTCCTTTTATTGGTTGTGAACTGGAGGTCAAGAGTTTTCAAGATATTAGTAACAGACACTCGGGCTACACCCATTCAGTTATGGGCGACCAGACTGTGTATTTATAATAATTATTATATTAATTGCAGCAATAAAAGCAGCAGTGGGAGTGGTAGTAGAAGGATATGCAGGAGCGGCAGTAACTGTGCTGTAACCTCTGACATTGGTGATGAGCTTGACTTGCATTTGCCGTAATCCCAAAAACCTCATCCCTGTCCCTGGAACTGAAATATCATTGGTGACTTCACTTTTTACTCCTGTTGCTTCATTCATATGAATGTGTCGCTGAGGCAGAGGCTTCAGAATAAACTTCCCTAACAAAAAGAAAAAAAAAAAATGGAGAAGTCCATGTCATCTGTTCATCACTATTTTCTGTCATATGGACCAATTCTGTGCAATGGGGTGGTATTTATGCTGTTTCTATATCACATTCAGAAGTGCACTAAAAAACCTCAGTAAGCGCAACTGGCCCAGTCTGCAGCTTAATCAAATCTGTGGTGTCTGACACTGCATATTAAACAAAAAAAAAATAGGGCGGGCGATTTATTTTATAAACACTTTTTTGTCACATCCCTTGAAATTCTTTTTTCCTTTTGAAAGCAATCAATACATCAAATGCTCCATGCAAAATAAATAAATAAATACGTAACAGTCTGGTGTCTGTTGCCGCTAAAGCAGTCCCTTGAATTTTTTTTTTCTTTTTTTTTTTTTTGGCGGAGTTGAATTCGAAGCTCCAATCGGGACAGCTCTCCTGGGAGGAGGAGGCCCCGGTTGTTTGTTGTGCGCTATGCTCCTGCACTGTCGGTGGCGCCGTGACTCCTGAACTGTGTGAGAAGCAGAGATAAAACTAGCAAATTAGTAGCAAAATGCATTGATGAATAGACGGTGAAAAAATCCAGTTCACCCGCTACCTGGTTATCTCACGTGACTAAATGAAGCAGGAAGATGGGTACAGACAAAGAAAGACTATGACCAAGAATAATTTGTGTAGATAGCCTTGCCCTTTGCTTGCCCTGCACCCCAGGCCCATCCTCTATTGTCACATGTGCTTGGTTCTGGACTATATTCAGGATCCGAGCCTTTGGACTCACCCTGGAATCTCTAAAATGTGAATCACTGTACAACATTCTCTGGATTCTATGCTTGTCACTATCCCAGCTCATCAATATGTGTCGCCAGGTAAGTATAATGAAATAGTCAGGTCGCTAGCTGCGTAGATCCGTAGAATTGATTTATGAGTAAACATAAGGGGTGAAAAAATGCGAAATATAAAGATTCAGAATATAACTTCGGTGTGTAGCATTCTAAACCTGTTGGTTTCAGCTTTGCTCGATTTTTAATGTTACATCAGCCAGGCTCTGTGAGCCAGCCGGCGTAGTGTTGCTGGCTGTACTCAATCTTCTATCAGCTTTGCTGTCACTGCCGTGCTAACATGACAGCTGCGTTACTGAGTTCTGCTATGTTTGCTGTTTACGTTTTTTTTTGCATTCATATTGTTTACACTTACATTGCGTTCAGATAATCAAAATCTTTTTTTTCTGTTGCGAATTATTCATCAAATGATTGCATTTGCCTCAAAAACTAGTGAAGCACTGTGCTCTCCTACTCTCTGCGCTCTTTGTTCTGCTATCAGCGATGAGCCTGTGTGCTTTAAACTGTTTTGGAGCAGTGGTTTTGGACTTGCGCTTTATCGTTTCCCCAAACCTGCCTACCCTACCTGTAAGATTAGAGATACATTTTTTTTCTCACTTGGTCCAGCAGACCGAAGGGGAGTTTATGGGACGGTGCGGCGGTGGCGGCATCTGCGTTAAATGAGTGTAACTAGTTCAGGCAGGAAACTGGAGAAGAGCTACATCAGCTGACAGCAGCCTGTAAGCTACCAGCACGTCAGCATCAGCTGGCACACGATTGGAGGAGACACATCACAAGGTTATACAGCTGTGAATTTGAAGGACGTCAAGCTCACTCACTTCTGCTGCTGTTTGCAATGACTCTTCATGCTATGCAACATGCTGTTTGGTTTTTTGCTTGTCTCCTCCACCCCAGCCTCCACCTGTTTGGTTCTGCTCACATCAGGCTGATTTTGATTTCCGTTCATGTCTATGTTTGTATGTTTGCTGTGCCCAGGTAGGACATTCCTTCAGAGCAGAACCGCCGCCAAAATACAATGTAATGCTTATACCCATGAATAAATTGTTCTATTTTATTGAAACGTGAGTTTTCCTGACTGAACTTCTTCTGCCAAATCACTGAAGCGATCAATGTGAAATATGGCGCAGAGAAACAGGGATGTATAGATTAGAATTTGTTTGAGGCGTCGAAACTCGATATTGAACATGGCGGCCAGTCGGCCATGTTTAAAATTGCATGCTGTAGGGCATTTGAAGGCAGCTAGAACGCTGAAACTTTGCACACACATACTTTTGAGGACATAAAAAAGAAAAGCTTAGCCCTTAATTTGCTTTAGTACTACTCCCCTGAGGAACACACTTAAGCCCAATAGCCAACTGGTTAACTCCTCAGCATACACAGCGGTGTCTGGGGCCTGATATTTCAATGGAACTGCCCTATGAAAAGAGCACTGAGCTGAAAAAAAAAAAAAAGATATGATGGTACATCAAACCGTAATGATGAATTTTGCTTGAAATAATTGTTTTATTTTCCGACACAAATTACAAAAAGTGTTTTCATTTTCCCAATGTTGGACCCAAGCATAAAAATACGACCGATTGTGAGCTTACATAACACTAAAGCCTGAAATAGACCAAGTGTGTTACAGCGCCCATGGCACTATTTTTAGAATTTTAAGTGGCTTCCTTTGTTGAAAAGCTGAGCAGATTCTTGTTGGAATGGTTGAAAACAACTTTCTACTCTGAGATGATGAAAAGGATAATGAATTTTTCTTTTTTACTGGTTCTGCTCAGTCAAATTCTGTCCTGTCTTTAAAACTGCACTTCACTGTAGTTTTATAGTTCATTCACTGAATGATTCACTAGTTTATTTTTGTGGGATGACTGTAATAATACTTTCTTGTATTGGTTTAAATTGTGTGTGTACACACACACACACACACACACACACAGAGTTATGTCAAAAAATATTCATACCCCTACCCATTTTTGGGTTTTTTCGAGATATTATTTGACAAATCAAATTTATTGTTACACAAATGAAACTGTAAGTTGACATAAGGCTGTAAAAATTATAGTAAACAATTTTTCAAGAAATACAATACATTTTGGCATTTTATTTGTCAGATTTACAAAAAAAATGCCATGTCCGGATGTATTCATATCCTTTTCTCAGTAATTGATGGCAAAGCCTTTATTCACGATTACAGCCTCCAAACGCTTCCTGTGGTTGATCACAAGGTTTCTACACGTTTCCACAGGGATTTTGGCCCACTCCTCTTTGGCAAACTTTTCCGGGTCCTTAAGGTTTGTGGGTTTCCTTGCCATGACCTTGGTCTTCAGTTCCCTCCACAGATTCTCGATAGGATTGAGGTCGGAGCGCTGGCTTGGCCAATCCAAAACGTTCACTTTGCCATCAATTTCTGAGAAAAGGATATGAATGATTCTAGACATGGCATTTTTTGTTAATCTGTCAAATAAAATACCAAAAAGTATTGTATTTCTCAAAAAATTGTCTACTGTAATTCTTACAGCCTTGCGTCAAGTTACTGTGTCATTTGTGCAAGAATAAATTTGATTTGTCAAAAATTATCTAAAAAAAACCCCAAAAATGGGTAGGGGGTATGAATAATTTCAGGGATGACTCTATGTATATATACACTCACATTCAGTGGCCACTTTATTGCACCTTTCTAATTGTGAGTAGCCACCTGCCTCGGAACAAAGTACTGGGAACATTCAGATGACCAAGTCAATGTTGACAGGATTGGGTCATGCGGCTGTTGCAGATATGTCAGTTGTGAATTCGTGCTGTGAATCTCCTGTTCCTCTACATCTCGAAGATGCTGTATTTGATTGAGTTTTGGTGACTGCGGAATCCATTGGAGTATTCTGAATCCACTGTCATGCTTGTGGAACCAGACTGAGATGACGTATGGTACACTGAATGGCGCCCTTTCCAGTCAGAAGTTATTGTGTTGAGATGGGTGCATTGTGGCCATAAACTGATGTGCAGGGTCTTCAACAATATTCAGCTTGGTTTTGCCACTTAAATGGTGCTCAGTGAGAGGTTACGCTTAAGAACCGGGCACGTGAACCAAGCAGTGCAGTAGATGAGAATTTATTAAGCGAGGGGGGAAACCCCCGCAGAGCAGAAGGCAAAGGTACAAAGTCCACAATCCAAAAATCACAATCCAGTTGGGCAAAAGTCAAAAAAACCAGGGCAGCAATCACAGTACTCGTGGTCAGACAGAAAAGGGTTCAAAAACTCAAATGCAACAGAAATCCAAAACAGAGCCAAAAATCGTAATCAGGGACGGTCCAGTCAGAAAGAGAATCACTGAGAGTACAAGGCGAAGACAAGCGTGGCACAAGCAAACAGAGAAACGTTCTGACAAGAAAATGCTGTGAGGTGACTCCTAATATACACATACGGGAAGTCACATGCTAAACAGAACACAGGTGCAGGAAGTCAGACTAATTACAAAGAAGCAAACATGAGGGAGAACCTAATCACATGAAAAAAAGGCAAAAGGCAACACGCGGACAGGGATCACAAGATAACCTATAGACAGAAATACGGCTCCGGTTAAGGAGGTCTAACATGCATAGATAATGAGAGAAAGGACAGCGTGCGCAGGTGTGGAGGATCCACTGTAACGTAGCAGAGAAGATTAGGGAGAGACAAGAGGCGGAGATTAGAACAGGGCGAGTGCTGAGAGCTTGTTAATCAATTAGTACGGTGCAGCTATACAATCCGAAGTGCTCGTTAGTAAGTTGGTATTATACACAATGTTAGTCTGGGTTAGCAGTTTTTACAAAACAACAATCTGTTAGTACTGGTTAGTAATATAGAAAAGCAAGGCGAAGGAAGTAAACGAGATTGGAAGGAATGGTTGAAATCCAGAAACCATTAAATCACCTAAAAGAGTGGCACGCATAACCGAGGCTGTGAGCAATAACCAGACATGGGGAGACAAAGTGCAATGCATGGCAAAAACAAAAACATGGACCGGAAAGTAACTGTAGGAATGGAATGTGGCAAAATAAAAAACATGGCAAAACTAAACTAGACGAAACAAGAACATAATCAGGTAACCAAAACACAATACACAATTCAAGTCATGGTCAGGCAAGGCAAAGATCAAAATCCAAATAAGACTGAATCCTAAGCATGGCAGACAGTGGAGAATCACAAAACTCAGAGGGTATTACGGTGTTTCGTTAGCGCCAAGAAAATGTTCACCGCACCATTACAACAGTATATCTAGCCTGCATCGTTGACCAAAGGCAATATGACTCCATGGATTCATGTTGTTTTTGTCATAATCTGACCGGCCATCTGCAAGTTGCAGCAGATTTGGATTTTTTCCTCTCCCATTTTTTTTCCTGTCCAGTTATGGTGAGCCTTTGCCCGCTGTAGTTTTTGTTTCATATTTGTAGCTGACTGAGTGGAAACTGTTGTGTTCTTGTGGTCTTGTAGCCCATTCCTTCCAAGTTTGAAATTTAGTGTATTCACTGTTGTAACGCGCGGTTATTTCAGTTACTGTCCCCTTTCCTGTTCGCTTGAAGTCGTCTGGCTATGCCCCTTTGACCTCTCTCATTATTTTTGCTCACAGAACTGCTGCTCATTGTATGTCCACCCCCCCACCCCCCTCCCCACGCCCCACATCCATCTCTGTATATTCCAGAGACTCTTGTACGAGAAAATCCCAGGAGATCTGAAATCACTGACCTACACTAACCAATTCCTGTGGCACCAACAATCATGCCACGGTCAAGGTCACTTTGATCACATCCTCCTACTACTGTTTGGTTTGAACAACAACTGAGCTTCTTGCCAGTGTCTGCAGGCTTTTATGTATTGAGTTATTGGCATATTATTGGCTGATTAGATATTCTCATCAACAAATCGGTGTACAGGTGTACATACTAAAATGAGCACTGAGGGTTTTCTCACAGGCTCTGCCTTCATGAAATGGTTCATTGACACTATTCTCCTGTTTCAGGGTGACATTATCACATCTGTTGGCACCTGGATTTAGTTATTGGATTTAGCCCATATATTTCTGGATTGGACTGGAATACATGAACTCATTTGATATCTTGGAAGCAAATAGGGCTTGTTGTCTCGGTGATGTCAGTCATGTCTTTCAATTCAGTGACGCCAAACTGCGTTTCTGAAGGTTATCAAACTTGAGGTAGAATTCCTTTTTAATAAATCAGAAGCGTTTCTGGTGGGAAAAGCAGCATTGATCCGCAGATATTCCCTGATTGATCCTTGTTTATGCAGCCAGTATGTTTAGGGCTATTGAAATGGAACATACTTTCAAAAGGATTTACTGTGCCACACGGTCTATTTTAAACTTTCGTGCTTTTTCAACATTTTCCACTTGTACCCTTGGTTGAATTCTTTATATAGTTAAAGTGAGTTTGTGTTTGTGCGTGCTTTCTTACATTTTCTGTTGTAGCATAATGGGAAAAAATGTATATTGTTTCCAAGACAAATGGTTTACGTGCCACTACTCCTATGACCTTCACTCGTGTTAAGTCTCATACTGTATTGATAACGTGTAATCGTGAAGATCTAATTTCTCCTCCATTACTTAGGCAAACCACTTATCTTTCTTTTTTTATGGTTCCTATGTCTGTATTACACCAATGCTAAGATGTTTATTTTCACTTGTCTTCAAAAGTACAATGGGAGATTTTATTTCATTTTATTAAATTTTTTGGAGAAATTGCATATGCTCTGGAGGTGTGCCGACTCCTGCTCATTTTCAGACTGAGGGACACTGATAAAGCCCTTTCTAATTTTATCGCTGCCTGCATTGTGTCTCGCGCAACAATTATCTTACACTTTATTAAAATTCTTGAGGAAATGTCTTTTTTTCTCTGGTGAGCCTTTATTCCCTGTGCGGGTCTGGAAGAGATTGAAAGTGAGAGGAGGAACGGCTGCAGGCCGACTTTTCTGTCCTGTTTTATTTTAACGCCCACCGCGCTGTGACGAGAGAGGACAGGCTGTTTCTAAGAAGGGATTTGGGGCGCTGCATCCCTGTTCCTATTGCTTCTGCCAGTCTTGTGCTTCCTGAAAGCTTACATTTATATGCTGCTTGAAATGAAGCATGCAAATGTGCAATTGAAGCATTACATGGGCCATTCTTCCGCTGTGCCTGCATGCTAATAACACAGCTATTATACATTAATATAAAAACTGCTACAGCTGCTTTCTCTTCTGAGGCAGGCAGCCTGTCTACAACTACTTATACTGTTAATAATACTATAACGGCCACTACTACCACTCCTGCAATAATAATAATAATAATAATAATGGGATGGTTAATTCAGTCCCACCTCATTAGCAGGTAATAAGTACTCAGAATAATTTTTACGCACTGCAACTTCATTTTTATCTCAAAGGAAATTTGGTTTACAGCATATATTAAATACAAAAAGAATACAGTGACACACAATTATCAAATCACAGCACATAGCATACAGTAGAGTTTCTATGAACCATCATCTCAACGGGTGAAGATTGCGGATATCATTGCCACTTTAAAAAAAAAAGAACCACCATGTTAAATAGAAGCAACGGTGCAGATTGTGTTGCAGATACTGCAAAGTTGTATAAAAGTGCTGTGGAATAAATAATAGACAAAGAAAGGGAAGGAGGGTTTGCCAGGCTGAACTAGCCATAATTGGCTCAATGAACTGTAATTTTCTGGAGTCTGTCAAAGCAGCCATTACAGGGGTTGCCTCAGAGGCAATGCAGCGATGTATCCAGATCCCCTCTCCTCAGTGACTTATGGTGAAGATGGCCGACTATTGACTGCATTGTTCTCATTATTGGAATGTCCTTAAATCCTGCTGCATACTTAATGAACCAATTTTGCGTCTCTAAAGCATTTTTTCACCCAGGAATTGAACCTGCGGCCCACATGCTCATTGAAATTAGCTTCTGCCGCAAATTTACCTGAGGAAAAAATCGATACAATCATAGCAGCTTCCCAGAGGGCCTCAAATGAAGATATAAAGGCCATAGAGCGACCATCCAATGTATATTCCTGTTCTCCTCCCACAATGCATCTGTGCACTACAATTCTATTTGATTTGTGTCGCTCAGGCCCGATGCATTGGTCTAATTGGCATTCAGCCGTAGGAAGTTATCATATAAAAATACGACAATAACAAATCCTGACCAAACACATTTACTGCTGAATTTCATTATGTTGACTTCCGGGCACAATAGCAGTTTGCCTTCCCAGTCATTGAGGTGAGTCAATGCGTAACTAGCTGCACACTCATTGAAATAAATTGCCAATTTAGATGGCAAAAATTGCCATTGACCCCTCTTCTGAAGGGGAACTGCTTTAGAGCTGTCTGTGGGCAGCCTGAATTCTGTATTATCAGCAGCCTTTAACGCACGATACAAATACTAGAAATGCTACAAATACATACTAGCGTCACAACAAATATATTGCTTTCATTGTGTCTGGGAGCGGTAGAGATATTGACAGACTGCAATGTGCAAATCACATTTGGCAGAGATTACAGCACCGTCTGTTTTTGAGGCTTATCCACATTTCAGGACAATTTCTCAATACGAGTTCGCGCATCAACCGCCCAGCCAATGACACGCATGCTTGTTCACAAATACGCATACATGCACACGCACGCACAGAGGTTCGTAATGGCTGGGAGACGTGCTGTTTCTGTTTTTTTCTTTTCTTCGTTGTAGGCTGTGGTGTCCCATTTTGCCTCTGATGCGCTAACAGGATATTCAGGCTGACTGAGAGGGATTGCACCTTCTGTCGGAGAGTAAACACTCCTACTTCCCTGGGTGGACGGACGTAGGGTTTAGGAGTCATTTTGAGTTCACTATACTTCGGTCCGCCTTACACTCACCATGTGCCTGATGATCACACTGTAAGATTTGTTCACAATTAAATGTAATATCAGTAGTAGTTGGGGGAATAAGGGTAAATGAATGCAAGATGGAGAGAGGGATTGGTTCATTGATGGATGTATGAGTTTCTTGCTGAATTGAGTTTATGTCAGAGCTTTGCTGATTGAATCTGTGCCTAACACCAATATTTAATGAGTTCCCTTCGAGAGGAAACGTGGTGGGATGAGAGGTATTTTTAAGGTATCAGGTGTTACGTAAAATGGTTGGTTGCTAAATATCCCACTGTGTGGTCTGGGCATTTCCTGTTTCCTGCGGCCAACTTCTCCCTCTGGCTCTCTCTGTCTGGCAGTGTTATCCATTATTTGTTAACTCCGTCCCCAGCCCTCTCCAGCCAAAATGAGACTGATTTTCGAGCATCCTTGTGCGAAATGGCTGCCAGGTATTTCCCAGCAGGGGGACTTCAGACCCCACGCACAAACACACACACACATGCGCAGACACGCACACACACACACACACACACACACACGCTCTCCCTGTTCAGAGTTGAGCTGTATAAAATCCATGAAAAGCACCCACGGTTATCACCGTGTGCTACAGTATAGATTGACTGCATGCATGGGCGCTCACGTTCATATGTGCCATTTCAACCTCTCGGTATGACGGTTTAAAAAGTCATTTTCCTCTCTGTCAGACTGTATTTAAACCCGCTTGTTTTGAGGTGTTGTGGTAATAGCATGGTGTTCGTGAGCCTGAGTTTAAAAGTAGCGGTGCATTTTTACACTGGGGATTACAGATCACCGGCATCGGGACTGAGCTGCTGGTATGACTACGAGATTGTAGTAACTTTAGAGCTGCACTTTATTGAAAGATTGAGTCTCACCAAAATGGCCAGTCATGCTTAATTTGCTTTAAATATGCTATATTTAAATTATATTTCATAAAACACGATCAACTAAAAGGAAAAAGATTTGACATCGATTTGAACTAAATCACCAGTATTTCCTTTGATAAGAAGCCAATGAGCCATTGACGTGGTTATTACATCACATTTGTCCAACCATATCAAATGCACACATTATAATAAAATTCATACCCACTTTCACCGGCTTTATGTATGGTGTTATTGTGACATAATCAAGATTCATTGGTTCCTGAATGCGGGCAAATCTATCCAACCTTTGATCGTCTCGCGTAGTTGGCGGCAGAACAGCTGTGCATTGCTGAAAATGACTGGCTTTGATTCGCATTCAATTAGCCTGAGAAGTGGATAGCTTCGCTGCGGTCGCCCTCAGCACACAGAAATCTGAAATTAAAGCGATCTTGTTGGCTAATGTGATCTAAAGCATAAGATGGTTAATTGGATGCAATTCTGCTTCACGGCCCTGGGCTACAGTTGGTGGTTACATTAGCTGCAGCACTGAGCGACGGCTGGCTATGGGCAGGTGGTGCCGTGATGCCCCAGTGTAGCTCAGGCACAGTGTCTAGTCTGCTGAAAAAATCTTACTGGAGCTTGTTATCTATCTAGATAATCCACAAGAGAGGGTAAACCAGCAATAATGCTGATAATTTCTGCTTTCAAATGTGACAGGAACTAACCTTTACGCTAGCAGTGACAAATGAGCTAACTAGCTAGAAAGTTGTTGTTTAGATCAAACATAAGTATGGGGAAGAAAAGTGATCTTTCACTGTGGAGTGATCGCTGGCTGCAGACGGGGTGATTTGTGTGTATCAGAAACTGCTAATCTCCTGGGATGTTCACACATGATACTCTTGAGGGTTTACCAAGAACGGAGCAAAAAACTAAAAACATCCAGTGAGTTCTGTTGGTGAAAACGCCTTATTCACAAGAGAGGCCAGCAGAGATCAGCTTAACTGGTTCAAGCTTACTGAAAGGTTTCTGTTCCTCAAATAACCACGTATTACAACAGTACTATGCAGTAGAGCATCTCTGAATGTACAACCTGCCAGACCTTGAAGGTGATGGGCTACTGCACTAGGGGAACACATCAGGACCCACTCCTGTCTACAAAGAACAGGAAACTGATGCCACAGTGAGCAAAGACTCTTCAAAACGGCAGCAGACGATTGGGAAACTGCAGCCTGGTCTGACAAATCTCAATTTCTGTAGCAATGTACAGACGGTGGGGTCAAAATTTGGCCTAAGCGACATGAATAAAGCTGTCTATCCTTTTGCCGACAGCTCAGGCTGGTGGTGATGGGGTAACTGAGTGGGTAATGTTTTCTCTGTACGCTTTGGGGTCCTAAATACCAGTTCAGTGCAGTTTTATCTCCTGAGTATTGTTGCTGACCATGTGCATCCCTTCACGGGCGCAGTCTATGCATCTTCACGTGGCTGTTTCCTGCTGAATACCAGTGAGTCACCATATCACTGAGACCATGTCCTTTGAAACTGGCTCCATGAGCAAGAATATGAGTTCTCTGTACTCCTGTTCTTCTCAAAGACGCCACATTTTTACCCTTATAGCGCTAAATGCAGCTATCGTTGTTCAATGTTGTAGGATGTCAAAATCAAAGCTGTTGAAAATCTATCATGTGGCAACTTGTTTAAAAGAGCTCCTTTTAAACAAGTCGCCACATGATTGGTTTCCGACAACAAAAGATAATTACATTTATATCTCAAAAAATGTATTTCAGCGCTCTAGGGTTAATCCAATGGAGCGCCTATGGGATCTGGTGGAATAGGTGATTCGCAGGATGATAGAGCAGCTGACAAATCTTTAGCAAGTGCACGATGCTGTCATGTTATTGCGGACCTGTATCTCAAAAGAGTGTTTTCATCTTCCTATCTGAACCAAGCCGAATCCTTGTTGAATCTTTTCAGTTTGATTTAGATTAGAATTTCTGTCAGAATTTTATCCACAATCTCAATATTCAGCCAGGTAATTTGAGATTCAGTTTTTGCATGTTGAAGGAGGCCGGATACATCCTCTCAATACCCCTCTGTCATGAATACATGAATTACTTTCTTGCCATCAATCTTTCAGTGTTTGCATGCGAGATATGCAGCATTACTATTTCATACTTGGGAGATTTGTATCAGGCAAGTTTATTTACTTGGCCCATCCCTTTGTTTATGTCTTATTTTAAAGAAACGTCTAGAGGAAAATGGACTTTTCTCTCAGATTTTCCTTAGTTTACCTTATTGCTTTCTATACTTTGATGTTCATATTTTAAAGCTGAGATTATGATCTGGAAGCAGCTCAGTCACAAGAGTTAAATCGGGAAATGTGCAAAGCGTCTGTAATTGTAGTATATCATGTTTAATAAGTGATAGAGAGCACATAACCAGATTGCGGATTGTCTGGCAGAGGAAATGGCATTCTCGGGGGTTATATAATTTTAATGGTCTTTATCTGTGTCTGAACGCTATTTTAAAGATCACAATCTCCCTCTCTTTCCCCTACACGATAGGAGCCTTGCTCCCGAGACTGCCCTTCAGCAGTCCTAACAGCTTTTATATGACTTTTTAGACGCTTCCTTGTCTGGAATCTGGTAGGGTTGGGGTTTGGGGGGGGGGGGGTTGTGAGAATAGCAGTCTGTCACTGTCTGGTTGAGTGGCAGGTGGGTGGTTCTTTCTTACACTGAAAGCAGCATGAGAGGTTCTCAGAGGGGGCGGGTCCTTGCTCAGGGGCTGGACTCCGAATGGGTGCACCGCATACGAGGGACGGCACATTGCACCATTTAGAGAGAGAGAGTATAAAGAAAAAAAATAACATACAAAATCCTCCATGGTGCCGCAATTCTAGGACACTGCAGGACGAATTAAAGATTTATTTTCAATCTACAGTATAAATATTACATCTATAGTGGTTGTGTTGTTGTAAAACCGTATTGCATTCCTCTCTTAGGGCTTAACAGCATCAGTTATTAATGGCAGTAATGCTTGTATCTGATCTGAGATTGTTCAATACGTTTTCTTGATGTACTCTTTTCACAATCGAAAATCAGCTCTGTGAGCTTCCCTGACGGTCTTGTTTCATGCTGAGATATGAAATTGCTTGAGATGCTGTGTATGAATAAATAAGCACAAAAGGGGGGGGGAAATACAGAAATTCATACTGTAAATGTCAGATTTTCCCCTGTTGTGTGTGCACTCATGCTTCTCCCATCAAAACACAGTCTTTCAATAATTCAGGGCTAAACTTGAGTTAGGGGAGCGGAGGAGGAACAGGCGGAGCCTTCCAGAAGTTGTTCTCAAAGTCAGCCCTCGGGGATATGCAGCCTTGCACTGCTTACATTCTTACTTTTGGCCCATTTTTAAAATATGTGTACATTTATTGGCTCCAATTTAATTCTTGATGCATTAAATTAATTTATTTGTTCAGGAAGATTACCTAGAGCTCCCTTACCTAAATTATCGGCCTCAAGAGCAGAGAACTGATGGTTTTTCGCCTTCCATTTACCTGGGAGTCCGGTGAGATGACAGTCTGATGAATTGAATAGCAATATTTGTTTATGTAATTATCTGGAAGGCGTGAAAAACAGATTGGATTTGGATCCAAAGGCTGGATTAGGAAATTCCTGACCTAGAAGCTATGCTGCTTCAAAAATGTATTCCCAGTTACAAATTCATCCTCTTTTTCTCTATCCTCTGCAGTTTACAGCAAGAATATATGCCTTGAAACATCCCTGCTTAAAATTCTTGCTTAATCCAGCATGAGCTGCTCAGGCTGGTTGACAGTGTGTCTTGGACACTTTAAGCTGACCAACGGGGAGGCTCGGCCCTTCATTCAGCCGGTCCACTAGCCCAATCGCAAGCCTGCCTTTACCACGTAACTCAATTAACTAGCTTCACCCAGCTAGATACTCATTTTACCCACCAACTGACCGGTTAGGACATGATGTATCTAAAACACTGCAAAAACTGGCTTTGGACCCCACCTGACTACTGCTGCATGCAATGGCATGGTGTGGTCCTTCGTGTGCTACCAAACGGCTCTTTCAAATTAACCTCCATCTCTTCCCCTGGTAAATAGTGCTCACACATGCAGTCAATGTACTCTGTGTGAAGAAAAACGGGATCTTCAACGAAGCGACCATCAGAAGTTGCTTCCAAGTCTTGTTCTGTGGTCTTGTGCCCTTGGGCGATGGTATTGTCATTGGACTGGGGTTAGAATCATAGACTGTATAAAAATATGGATGCAGCATCCAGGTCTGAAAACTGAGGCCAATGTGGAAATCTCTAAAACTGCATTGTATTTAATGGCCAGCAGATGGCGACTCCGGTGGTTGCAGAAAGAAGTTCAATTCTTCAAGTCTGAGAAAATGACCCTACTTTCCCACCTGATTTATTATTTCAATA
Source organism: Gymnothorax reevesii (assembly GCA_029721435.1). Taxonomy (NCBI): domain Eukaryota; kingdom Metazoa; phylum Chordata; class Actinopteri; order Anguilliformes; family Muraenidae; genus Gymnothorax; species Gymnothorax reevesii. The sequence goes on from CM056591.1 coordinate 50,407,736, forward strand.
ATGATTTTCCAAATTCTTTTATGGTATCAATCGCAAGTTTCAAGTCTCCTTTGATATATCATGATGTTCATTTTTGTACATTATGGCCCTAAAATAGACAAGAATAAAGGACAAAGCCAGATATGCTTTGCGGGCGTGGCTATCCTCTGGTCCTCGTCCGATATGGTCAGCTCTACCTGTAGATCCACCCCTCGCTCCTCCCTGGACCTTTAATTCACGCTCTCGTCCAATAAGAATCACATTGGATTTCAAAATGACAAAATGGCGCTGTTCAAATTGCCAAAATTGAGGCTTCCTAAATGGTATGCTGAAACCAATGGGTGACGTTACGGTTGCTTCGTCCATCTTTTTATACAGTCTGCGGTTATAATGGGCTCTGACTGATCTGTGGCAACAAGGATACACTGCAGGGTGTGATGCACTTTGTACCCCTGCCGTTACCATCATTAGTTTGTTTCCACAGCCTGTTCCTCCGTATCTCTCCTGTTCGTTTCGACCAGGTGAAATATCCTTTCTTGCCCCTGCACTTTAGAAAGGCTTTAGCGCCTAACGCCCTGTTGCCAGTTCGTGGTTCGTCCCTCTTCGCTGCAGGCTGGGAGCGGACAAGAGGCCTTGCTGTTTTGGAGATGCTTTTACCCACCCATGTGGCCGTAACGATAAGGCCCCCATCAAAATCGCAATTTCTGGATCTGACACGCGGACCGTGAGAACCGACTTTTTGCTTACCTGCCAAGGTCCATTTGTGGACTTTTATGTGCACTGTTGTGGCATAATAACCCTCATAATTTTTTGGCTCATCAGTTCATACTTCCCACCCCTCTCAATATCACTTTGGAACATTCTCCTGAGGTCAGGTTCCCACTTCCCCCCTAAACTGTCACCGGAAATTTTGGAAGAAGTTCATTGTTGGTGTCAACCTGGCCATAGTGATTCACAGTTTTGTTCCTTAAATGATCTAGGCAAAAAAAATAATAAATTAATGCTGGCACAGTTTAAAAGTATGTCATCTGCACAGAGATTTCATTCCTTGAAACAAATCAGACTGTGAACACGTGAAACGTCAGACGATCTAAACAATGATTTTGTGAAGATCTGTGTTCATTGAGCTGAAGTCCGCTGTGTCGTTTTGTTGGGCCGGTGTGTTTATGCACTGGAGTGTTGTGCAGGGCTGTCGTTGTGTTACTGATGCTGGAATCTGCTTTCATTGTTTAATGGTGCTCCAACCAGCAAGGCTGATTCTCTGCAGACGAGACGGCGATACACAGACATTTGGCGCTAAGACGAAAGGCCGCCACTGAAAACGCAGGGCGTCGCCTCTGCCGCATTTACCATTATCTTTTATTTAGCTGTTTCAAGATGGACGACTTGGGCTGTCAGCTGCATGTGTGTCATTGTGTGGTGGGCAGGTTAGCTGCCCCGTGGCGGTGAAACAATGACAAAGGTGTGTTTCTCAGTAATGGGGGAAAAATGAGAGATTCTGAGAGCTGTGCCTTAAAATTGGATCTGAGGGTGAAAGTGCTTTCGGTGTGCGACTGGCTCATTACTTTCGACTCCAGAATTGTTTGATGATAATTGTTAATATCGTTGAACGCCATTAAATAGTGCAATGTGGTAAGCCACTCAGAACCAATCTGTTTTTGTTTTATTGAAGTGTCGCCTTTTATTTAGCCTTTCAATTTCTTTTTATGTTAATGAAAGCATCTTTGTTTTATTTTAGATTAGGGTGAAAGCTTCCCTCTAGCTGGACCCTGTCCATAGCGACGGTGCTGAACTCTGGTTGCTGCTGTCCATAGCGATGGGGTTGAACTGTCGATGCTTCCTTTCTTTCTACACGTTGTCTGCAAGACCACCCCTCTCTCCCCTTCATAAGTTAGGTATGCTAACCTCACAGACTACTGCTGACCTTCATAGTTGAAGGAAAAAAACTGTTGCTTTTAATTGAAATTAGTTTAATTTGATAAATAGGCCCTCTTTGTGAGTGAGTACGTAACTGTTTGCATATGCACGTGCAATGAGGTCACTAAGATTTTGGACTGTGTGGCATTTTTAACGGATTCGGTTTCTGCGTGGTTAACTCCATGTGGGTGTCCAGCGCCATGGAAACAAACGCATTGAGCAAAGTTGTTTAAAAACTGCGTTCAGTTACCTTCAGGAAGGTAAGACTCCAGGCACGGGGTTGGACACTATTACCTTAAGATTTAATGAAAAGAAATGGTCCTAAATATTGATAGAATCTCGCACTTCAAGGAGTGAATAACCTGATCAGTGTTTTGTGTGACGAGTCCTTGCCTTCAAATTTGAAGGCATTTGCTCCAAGCACAGTGACTGCTGTACAACATGTATTCTACTACAACATTAATGCAATCAAATGCATTAAAAAAATCTTGGACGTCGAAGACTAGCTGATTAGGCTCGCTCGGAATTGCAGCCAATCAAAATTGTGCTTCTGTCCAAATGCAGAACTCTGTTTGTGCAAATAGATGCGTGAATATGAGTATCTGTACTTGTTACTTACACAGCAGGACAGTGAGAGTGACTCAGGGACCGCTGTTTTAGTCGAGGCTCAGCATGCTCTGTGGGTGAGGAGCAGTGATGGGAGAGAGGGGCTGGCTGGAGGGGCTCGGTGCTTTAGGGCCCTGGTGTAGTAATATGTTTGCAGCCTTCGCTCTACACCTTGGGGAAAGAAATAGCTTGGGGTGATGTGACCTTTAAGACCATACAAATCCTCTCTCTGGATCCATGTGAGCTCAAGTGAAGCCTTGCACAAAAGGCTTCACTTGGAAAAAAAAAAATCGACAACAGGGGCGGATTTCTGTAATGGTGTCACCCATTACATGGATTGATTTTACTCGGTGAACTGCGGACTGATTGGTTTATAACTGGAAATGTATCTGTAGGTACAACGCTGTCAGGCAAAGCCTCATGAATTATGGGAAGCTGCTCTGGTTTACGCGTGTGGGGGCAGGTCCGATATACTAATACTGGCACATTTGGCTATGCACTCCGCCCTAGTGACTTCACATCTGCGCAGAGAGCCATTGTAACCAGATGGAAGTCCGTTTTTAGGCGTTTTTTGTTCTCGCGAACGGTGGCACTTTGTCTATTTTTAGCCCTCTGAATAGCGTCTTCCAGGCAATTATGCCGAAGGCTGTCAACTGGAGCTGGTCATGCGTTGATGAGAAAAGAGCGAGGTTGAACGATCAATGACTGCATCTTGCTACAAATGACCCAGAATGCATATCCGACCGGGTCCAGTATATGTTCGATGCTTTTATTTTTTCATAAGTGAAATGAAACTGCTCCTGCCACCTTGGTAACGCTACAGAAAGCTGGAATAATCCTGTTGATATAAATAAATAAATGGCGTAATGAGAAGAAATGAAAGAGCCGAGATGGCTCCGGTGAGATGCAGGAATACAGCCTGGGGGGGGGGGGTGAGGGTTGGAAAAGCGTGAGGCGACAGTTGATTTGTTTTTCGGCTTGTTCTGATTGGGTGAAGCTGAAAGTTGTTTTTCTTCTTTGGTTTTCGTCAGCCTAGCGTGAAATTGAACATGATGGCGTACTGGCCCTGTGATCTAAACAGGTAAATGATGTAGCTTGTTAAACCCTGAGCCTTGTGTTTGAGATGAAAACCGGGAAAAACATACATGTTCTTTCTCCTCTTCTGTTCTGCGTATGAACCTTTAGCTTTGTGGCTAACGTGTCCGTTCTTTTCCTTTGCGCAATAATAATAGTACACATTCATAAGGTTTTGGGAACTTACTGTGTATTAAAGTGCCTTTGAAGTGCATATCCTGGAGCAGATTCATCTTTTTTTTTTGTCTAAAAGATTGTGCCTTAATCACTAAATCCTAGAAGTTATTTTGCCAAGGGTGGTTATTGAACAATTTTTGAAAATTACCAGAAGCCTCTGGAAAAATCCCCAGGGAGTCCTGAGCCATGTTGATCCAGATTTATGACGTCACCTGCGGTTCCCCTGAGAGACCCAGTGCCTGTACGGATCATTTTTCCTTCACAGTCTTGTCTTTTGGGAATCTTTGGTGTTACTGCACCGTCCCGCAACACACCTGTTGACCATTCCAGCCAAATACTTCAAATGATGCCCGAAATCGCAAAAATAAACACCATAAACAATAACGCAACCTCCAAGTACATCCACTTTCAAAAGAATGACCAGCTTTGCCTGTGGGCTGCGGGAACCGCACGTGACGTCAGAGAAAGTCATTTTCAAATCGCAAGCTTTATTCGCGCCAGATTCTGCTGAAAATACTGATATTAAACCCAGTACAGTATATCTGACTCTGACCTGTGTGTTATATTGGTTAAAATTTGTAAAGTGACTAAAAATCCTACATCGTATCTCAAAATTTGGTGCATTTTACATTTTAAATCAGCAAGGATACGCACTTTAAAAGCCTAATATTACTCCATGTTGATGTATCTTCTGAGGTTGACAGTTAAGATATAACAATAATAATAAGGAGAATAATACCTAGTTATGATACATTTTCTGGCTTGGGGTCCCTCCAAACAGAGGGTACGTCAGTCTGAGCAGCTTTGAGATATTTGCACCCCGCTGTTTGGAGAGTAATGCCACTGCACGGCTGACTGGAGAGCACAGGGGTCCGTCAGATCTTCAGCTCTATGGCGTGTGGCTCCCTGAATTTTATCACTCTCTTCAAAGACATGAGCTCTGCACGTTATGATAAGAGCGAGACAAAAGGCCCCTTTAGAGTGTGTGTGTGTGCGCGCGCGTGTGTGTGCGCGTGTGTGTGTGTGCATGTCTGCGGGCACACATAATCATTAGTTTTTTTTCTAAACAGTGAATGTATCAGATGGATGGAGGAGTCAGAGATTAATGTTGGGAGGTGACTGACCGCTAATGCATAACCATGTTGCTTCCGTCTGATTCTCAGCAGATTTCTGAAAGCACAGGACAGGACGCTGCAGAGCCAGACCTAGCCATGGTTAAATAGTGTGTGGGAGAAAAAGTCCGCGGCAATTAAGATATGCAAACCCTTCCGTTGATTAATAGCCTCAGTTGTCTCCCCTTCCCTGTTTAAAATCACCAGAGTGTTCAGCCTTCCGAAAGGCTGCCAAGGATCCTACCCTGAGGTGAGATTTTTCGGATAAATCAGTGAATTTATTTGCAGCTTTACTGCCAGGCATATCAACCTGTAAAATGTTTCTCCCTTTTTTTTGATAAAGTGAAAAATATGATGCAAAACACTGGATCACATTTGCACTCCGGTAACAGTCTCTAACAGCCCCTGAGTGACTGTCTGCATACAAAACACAAGAGAGACTTTGAAACAAATCCCTCTCTAAATGAATCACTGTATTTGTTAAATGTCATTTGTTTTCCATTTCCCTGTTGACTTCAGAAGGCTAAACCTTTGGAAACAAAAAAGAGCTTCAAAAATGTAAGCGTTTTGGTCAGCGTCAGGAAAGGTTCTGGTGATGATGTGGGGATGGATGCAACCCACCCCCCCCCCCCTTAAAATTGATCCTCTGCCCCAAACCAACACCCTCAAGGTCACTGTAGCAGAGTGCACATAAATCATTCAGGTCTGGAATGATGAAAACACAAATGTAGACCCCCCCCCCACACACACACACACACACACACACACACACACACATATATACACTACACACACACGCATACTCACAGTGACTTTGAGTGTGTATTGAACAGTGACTGGTACAGCTCAGAATTACTCATTCTGAAATTAATTTGGACTGAAATTTGTCTGATTAGTCGTTGAATGTTTGCATATAATTTCCCAATTGGAAAAACAGGACGATTTGAGTGCATTTGCTTAGTTGCACGCTATTGAACATTACCTCTGCATCATATTCTACCCCAGCTTTCATCTGAATTTATCCGAAAACGTTGTGAATAAAGCGTGGAATTATTGGAAAGTAAACGCAGGAATCCATGTCAGGGCTGTTCAGTAGTGCACCACAGGCTGTGTTCTGCACCGTCCTGCTGGTATTTCAGAATTTGTGTTGCCTTCCTCGAAACAAAAGCATGAGCGCATACTATATGATTTTCTCAGACTTTTTTAGCACTATACATTTACAATATTAGAGTATATGCACTGTGTATTTATGCTGTGGGATATTTCAGATGTACAAGCTAAGTAGCCTGCTCAAGGCTACGATGACCATTTCCCAAATAGGCCATTGCCTATGTAGGCCGAGGCCATAACCATGTGATATGTATACAGCTTTAGCACAGCCAGAGCGTGCGAACAGAAATAGCAGCCGCTCAGAATGCTTGTTTATTGGTCGTTCCTTAGATGCTTTGGTTACCTTGTCGTATTTAGTATATCTTCCGATGATATAGGGCAGTTTGGTCACTGTGTTTGCAGGTTTTTGTTCCAACCACAACTGGGAGCCCAGAATTTCAACAAGCTGCTATTTTAAATTGGCTGCTTTTTTGGGGGGGGGGGGATATTTCACCCCCTTAAACCTCATTATGACAGAATGGGCTGTGTATCCCGTGATGTTTCAAAGCCCAACATTTATATATATATTTTTTTATTTTGATGTATTCCAAGTAAGCCTGCTAAGTGAAGTAGCAATATGTTTGATGTGATCAAATTCAAGATTGTGATCAATCAAGAAGCTGCTGATTAAGGTTCTGATTGCAGGTTTTGCAATTTTTTTCCTCAAACCAAACAACTCACATTTAATTAACAGGTTTGACTCATTATAACATGCTTTGTCTTTAAATTCTGAACTGATAGTTAGCTTTTGTGACCATGTGTCCTACATTTTATCAGTTAGAGGCCAGTTCATTGTTTCATGTTTGCAAATTTCCACTTTTTTATGTTTGAAAAGTAATTTCTGATATAGCACACAATGATTTTTTTTTTTCTTCATTGTGGCCATTTTAGGCTTCTGGTCTAAAAGGGTAATAATCAGGATGGAAAAGAATAGTGCAATTAAAAACAATTAACAACTCGTTCTGAGATGTGAGCTGTGGTTGGAGCAAAAACCAGCACACACAGTGGGTCCCCAGAGCTAAGTTTGGGAACCACTGATATAGGGGTCAACTCCAGCTGAATGATGGGGTCTTTCGGCATCAGATTTCCCCCCTTTTACTGACAGCACAATGACTGTTGCTCTTGAGTCAGAAAACCCCAGTTTCCTGCAGCCTTCAGCGGCCAAAGGGGCCAAAAAATTTGATCTGTTAACCTTTTTTTTTGTGGTTTCAAAGGTGTATCTGCTGGTTTCTGCAGAATCAAGGCCCTGAGGATGACTGGTGCTCTGCTTTAGAAGGCTGTGGTCGATTGCCAACGGCGAGTTCGTAGCTCCTCTCATTGGAGATGACTCATAGTATAACTACATGCTTAGCCTTGTACATTGTTGCGTAGTTCTCATAACTTTAGTTCAGAGCTGACATTCAAGCCTAATTTGAGCTATATTCTTTCGCTCCTTTTATCGTTTCAATATTTTTCAAGGTATTTAGTATATGTGCTTGTGTTCTGCTCAAATAGATCCGCCGAATGCATCATTCTCGGTAATTTAATCGTCTTCCGTTTTCATGAATTTCTCACGGTAAGAAGAAAATGAGAGACACGGTTATTTGACTTTAATACCTGAATGGAATTCATTTTCGACCTGACTCTGCGATGAGCAAACATGATAGCAGAGACTGCCAGGACCAATCTTTTAAAGAAGTTATAATGGGCTATTTTAATGACCTTTTAACATAAATTGGCATTCCGCTGGGTGAGGTCTCTCTGAGGCGGGGATAGTGACTGCCAAAGCAGCAGATTATCTTGGGTTGGGTTTTATTAGCTCAAACTCTTGGTCGGCAGGGAGGGGGGTCACATCTGGGAATAGCCTCTGTTATGAAAGAGATTTAAAAAAAACTCAACTCCATCAATAGTTTTGGGAGTGAAGGGAAAAAACACAGACCTTTCAGTGTTATCTCAGTTGCTGAGCAGAGATTGCTCCATCTGGTGCAAGAGTGACCGCCACAGCAACGGATCAAATTGAGCCTTGCCAATGCTGATTGTGAAAAAGCGGCATGAGTCGCGTCTGCACCCGCCTCGTTTTGTTTCTGATAAAAAGTTTCAGATTTGAGTGGGACTGGGGATGCCAAATTTATTAAACTAAAAAGGAAAATGCTTTATCTACCGTACTCTTAGGGTGGGCAGCTAAGTTGGGAGGCATTTTGCTGGAAGGCCTGCAATCTTCTGTTATGGTGAAAGGCCTCCACACAAGTGAACCAAAGTTCCTCTTGCCCTGCTAATACGGAAAACTAAATTGGTTTTAGTATGGTTCTATAGTTTGTTATATAGGTTTAAAATCTTATTTCTAAGATCTTTTTTTCCTCCCCAAAACTGCACAGTACGGTAGTATTTTCTTCTGGGGGGGGGGATTAGTGGAGATTGTCACTTTCATGGAGTGCACCTCTTCTAGGAGAACCAGCACATTCTCTGAGCACAGTGAAGTGTGAACAGCATCTCCCCCAGGGTTAGTAGTATAAACAGAAGTCACCCACCTGCTGAGAGCAGTGGGCAGAGGCTTCACCTGCACCTCCCACACACTGTCACCTTATATGGGTGTGTCGCACCGAATAGAACATGTCGTAATTTTATATAATTGTCTGTGCACGTCAAAGTGGGCTTACCAGCATCTTCCCTCAGGTGTGTAATCTCGCACCTGTCAGAATGGGAAGATTGGCTTAAAAGCCGCCTGTCAATCAACGAGAAATAGAGTCTGGTGTTTATCGCTAACCTGAGAATCTAGCAGTGCAATGTCTTACTTGGCATCGCCTACTCAAGTTTTTTTTTCCCCTAAACCTGGGTGGATTGAACCCCTGGGGTGGGGGGTGGGAGTGGGGGGTCTGTTGTTTATTGAGTCGGCTGCTTTTCTGTCATTTTTAAAACATTTTCGCTTTACCCTCCTTATGATTTCCGTAGGTGTGCTTCTACCTGTTTGAATGCCCCTGGTTGTTGTCACAGAAACCAGGTAAAAGTGAATTTCTCTGGAAAATTAGAGAGAGAGAGAGAGAGAGAGAGAGAGAGCACGTTTGCTTGTACCTTGGTGATACACAAATTGATGCTCTTGTGCATGCATGCTTAATTGGTTACATTACAGTGATTACTTAGCTAACACTTCCATCTAAAGTCTCTTCTCGTTGATTAGAATAAACAGGAGCTAATCCTCCCTGGAACAGTGCGGTATTACCAGCCTTGCTGGCCTTATAGCTCAGTTCACAGTCAAACACCTTAGCCAACGGAAACCACCGAGTGTGCAGATTGGCTTGCATCCAGTCCTGGATTTCTTCGGTCTGGAATCCTGACAGTGCACCATTTTGTTTGACTGCCATTATGGTGGCAGGAGCGCTATGCACAGTGGTTCTCTCATGTATGTCAGTGGGCTCTCACTCACACTTGCCCATTAAATGCCATCTGTTGACACAGCTGCCCGAGAGTTCTCACCAAAAAAATCTGCAGTTTGTTTTCCCAATGCGGTTTGAGTAAAAACACTCACGCACTGCCTAAATCAGACTCTACCGGCACTTTGGCCGCGGACCACATCCCTCTTCTGTCGCGTAGTCTGTCTCTTCAAAATGGCATCTGTTTCACCGTTCGCCTCCTGGGTCGGACCTTCAGAGGAGGAGATGTGACACTCATTTTGAGACATGAGGGGCATCTTTAATTCTTTTTTTTTTATTCTATTTTCACAGTATTCCCTCAAAATATTCTCACGCACTTCCCTCACATTAACCGTCCCCTCGTGCTAATCACTCACTATTCCCTCATTCTAATCACTCACACTATTCCCTCATTCTAATCACTCACACTGTTCCCTCATGCTAATCACTCACACTATTCCCTCATTCTAATCACTCACACTGTTCCCTCATGCTAATCACTCACACCATAGCCTCATGCTAATCATTCACATCATTCTCTTATGCTAATCACTCGCACTATTCCTTTATGTTAATCACTCACACTGTTACGTCATTCTAATCTCTCACACTTATTCCCTTATGTTAATCACTTGCACTGTTCCCTCATTCTATTCACTTACATCATTCCTGCATGTTAATCACTCACACTGTTCCCCCATTCTATTAACTCGCATCATTCCTTTATGCTAATCACTCACACTATTCCCTTATACTAATCACTCACACTATTCCCTTGTTCTATTCAATGACATCATTCCCTCATGTTAATCTCTTTCACTATTCCTTCATTCCACTCAATGGCATCATTACCTGATTCCAATCACTCACACTATTCCCTCATTCTAATCACTCACACTGTTCCCTCATGCTAATCACTCACACCATAGCCTCATGCTAAACATTCACATCATTCTCTTATGCTGATCACTCGCACTATTCCCATATGCCAGTCACTCACATCATACCCTCATGCTAATCACTCACACTATTCCCTTATGTTAATCACTCACACTGTTACTTCATTCTAATCACTCACACTTATTCCCTTATGCTAATCACTCACACTATTCCCTGATACTAATCACTCACACTATTCCCTTGTTCTATTCACTGACATCATTCCCTCATGTTAATCTCTTACACTATTCCCTCATTCTACTCAATGGCATCATTCCCTGATTCCAATCTCTCACACTATTCCCTCAATCTATTCACTCAAATCATTCCCTCATGCTAATCTCTTACACTTTTCCTTCCTAACCCTTTTCCTACATTCCTTCATACTATTCACTTGCTCCCTTTCCTAATGCCAATTGATCACACTATTACCCCATCCTGTTTACTTTCCTTGTTCAATCGACAGTTTCGTCACAGTTTCCATGAACACTAATTCCCTCAAGCTATTCACTCACACTCATCAGTGTTCAGTCATTGTGTGTTTGTTTCTGTCTATTTCTGCGCTCTATTTTTAAATGATTTCATCCTCTTATTTTCCCCCGTGTAATCTGGTCCCCGGAGGCCCGGACTGTTTTAGGGAGATATTTTTTCCTGGAAGGCAGGGAGCCTCATCGGTGTGGCCGGCTTAATGAAGAGAGAGAGATGTGGGAGACTGTCTTCCGTCTTGTGTTTGAAAATAGCGGCAATTATAGCTGCGCTTCTCCACTGGAATTCTCCTGTGATCTGAAAAAACCTAGTGAGTTTATCAGCGGCAAGGATTCTCGCAACTGGACAAAAACCTTTGGATTCTAGACTGATCCTAACGTAAAAAAATAACAGAAACTTGATTTTGACAGTTCAAATGACACCAATAGCTAGAGTTTTAAGATTTTCACTACTCTTAATTACTGCAAATGAGGGTCAAACACAGTTTCTAGCAAAAGTGCAATACCTACCAGGTTTTACCCAGATCACAGGAGAATTAAACATGTAGGAACGGCACCATAAAAAGAACAATCATGTCAAACAGGGTTTTTACCTTGACAGGAATTCTAATATAAACAAATGAATACATGAGGGATTCATTCTGTAGGGGGGCCGACTCCCAAATCGTATAGAATTTCTCAGGTTTCATTCAGAGCCGAGCCACTTTCAGTAGTATGATGTCATCTCTGTCTGTGACCGTCTCAGCTTTCCCTCTGTCTGAAAGATGTGCCAAATACTAATGAATTTTAAAAATAAACCCTGCCTGTCAGAAGGCTGGGGACTGTGACACATTCTTACAGACTCTGAGCTCCAGAGTATAGGATTTCAAGTGATAATTTTTGGGTGTAAAAAAACATTGAAAATAGAATGATGAATGATGTGTTCTGTATATAGACTTTCAGCTTAAAGTCAAGAGCATTTAGCATTAATTTACTGAGTGATATGTGTAAATATAATAGCCTTTTATCACTAAACCCTCCCCCCTTTCAAATGCAAATGCAAGTGGATATCCTGCTGTAAAATAAGGAAAATTGTCTGCCCTTCCGTCCGAATCCATTTTCTGCCTCAAGTGGTTGGCCAATCAATCTGAAACTGCTCAAGACCAAAGACTTAGCATAGCCAGGGCCTGACAAAACAGGTTTTTTTTCTCTATTTTCCAAAATTTATAGGGGACCTAACATGCTGATCATTCTATTAATTCATATTAGTAATGTTATAATGTTGGTTGTCCATGCTCAACCTCTGAAAAGTTTCTAAACATAAGATACAGGGATTTTTCTGTAATCCAAGAACGTGATTTTGTGAGTGTGGTTTTCTCTCTGAACAGCTCCTCCTGAAATCTTCACGAGATCTGGGTAAAACCTGAGGTCAGGTTGTGCCATCCAATTAGCACACACCTAGCCAGAGCCAACCACTGCGCTGGATCTGCCCACACCAGAAACTATTCTAGCAGGCACTAACAACGGCTGATCATACTATGCCTTAGTAGCGTCTACACTTTTGGAAATACAAAAGAAAAACCGCAGATCATTTAAGGTGCAATTTTGTCAGTATCTTCCCCAAAACTACTTGTCTGTTTACTTTTGGACGCAAGAAAAGACAAATATTTCTCTTCCCAATGACGATTCCACGAGAAATCAGTGGGTAGCTTTATTTGTTTGCTGGCAGCAAACAGCCACGGCCAAAGGGAACTTTAGCTGTTTGTGCTCAGCATTTCACCAAAGACAGCTTTTTTTATAAAGGATAATTCAACACAGGATAATCCTTTCAGCTGCTTCTCTAACCTGAAGCAGTTGCATCTATCAAGCGCTTGGAGCCAAGAGCTGTAAGTAACCATATAACAGCAAATAATGTAAGTGAAGTAAACGTGTTACGGGTAGCTAGCAGGACTGCTAGCGATAGTTAGCACTAACAACTAGCCTCAAACGCAGGCTTTGTAAAATATCTGAAGATAAAGCCTGTATCGGTTGCGACTGTCCGTGACTCACAGACACAGAAGCAGTAAGTTGCTTTTACTGCATAAGCCAACCTGTCGTGATATCCAGTTGATTGTGGCTGTAGCACAGTGGCTAACATAGCCAAGTTACTGTTGCTAATGTTTGTGTCCTAAATATGCAAAAGTGATATCAGGAGAAATTCTACAGAAGGTGTGTGAACATAAACCTCATTAGAAGCTAACTTTTAATACTTGTTTTTAATTTGGATGCTTGGTACAACTGTTCACAGTAACAGAACTTGCTGTCTGTAAAACCTATATTGCAAGGGTTTGTCTCTGTGGTTATGACCACTCGGTTACCAGCTACTGCATGTTGCATGGCATGTCATGCTCATTAAAAATGCTCCTGGTTAACTTATATGCAGTAATTTTGATCGGTATGCTTATGTTACTTCGGTAAGCATCAATGTGGCAGTTTCATCGTTCCGTTGCCCGGTTGTAGCCACTACAGTTAGTGATCGCTTCACTTATCCATGACTGGGATCTGCCGGATACTTAGCTCTCTGGTGTTACCATGAAAGCAATGCGAAACGCAGAAGCTCTGCCAGTTTACAAATGATTAGTCTGCACTACCTTGACATAATTTCATCCCCCTTTGGAAATTGTTGCGGCTAATAAAATGCCGAAAAAGGCGGAGATTAAATAGGTAATTCTTTCCTGTAGAAGTGATCAATTCGCTAGCTCCACATAAGCAACTTGTCCTCGCTAACGGAACTTACGATCTGCAAAACCTGTGTTATGTTCATAACATAACCGAGCTCTCTCTACCTGTCGCATACTATCCATAAAGTTGCTTTCACATCAGACACGAAACAAATTTTTCACAGGACAGATTAGCCTTCATTCAAAGTGAATGCAAAGATGCAAATACATGTTATGGGCACGTCAAGCCACTTTCACATTGGACGCGAAACGAATTTTTCGCGCGACAGATTACATATAATGTCATTACCGCTTATCAGCTTAGTAGCATTTTTAATTTGCAGAGCACGCAAACTAACATGCAGTACTGCATGTTAGTTTGTGTGCTCTGCAAATTAAAAATGCTTCTGGTTAACTTATATGCAGCAATTTTGATCGGTATGCTTGTGTTACTTCGGTAAGCATCAATGTGAGTTGTCAGTTTCATCATAACGTTGCCTGATTGTAGCCACTACAGTTGAAGCTAAACGGAGAGGTGCTGTATGTTTCTGCCAAGTTGGGCTGCAGTTAGACCAGACGTAGATTTTGCAGAGCTTGGGGTGCGTTTTTGGGTACTTATGAAATTATCGCTTTACTTATCCATGACCAGAGTCAGCCTGATACATCTCCAATGTCTGGGCAAGTTCACTGATACTACCGGTGAAAGCAATAGGGAAGCTATTACATGTTTGGTATAACCAACACTGCATTGCCATCGATTGAATATTAAATTCTTTCCTGCACAAGTGATCGATTCACTAGCTCCGCATAAGCAATGGTTCACACAGATGGAACTTACGGTCTGTAAAACCTGTATTATATTCATGACATAACCGGAGCTCTATCTAACTCTCGCACGCCATCCATAATGCGCCCATTTTGCGCGAGGAAAAGCTGGTCATTCCGAAGCAATTAGTAAACCATTACCACGGGCAATTTACGAAAAGGCCGTTTAGCTTGGAGCTTTCGCCCCTCCGTCATATACCAGCGCGGAATCTGTTCATTTCTCCACGCTAACAACACAAAACAGCTATGCACACAAACCAGCAGGTCCTAATACACACCAAAGCAGTCCATAAGCTTTGCCTCCTTCAGGCAGAGACCACTATGGACTACAAATGGGGTTTTTTGAGGATGGCAGTATGAGTGAAATAAGTACCCTCTTTTTTACTTTGCGCGATCAGGAGTGCTCTAGGAGAGTCAAAGACCAAAATATATACTTGGAAAAATTACATATTAAGTCCCCTTTAAGTTTGTTTTTTTCTGCAAATTTTTGATGATCACAAGCATTTTTGGTAAGTCCACATGGAGCTGTGGCACACACTTCCTCAGAGGCCTGAAAGCTGTTATGGCGCGTACATCCCGCTGGTGATGCAGTTATGGCACGCGCATCCGCCTAGTGATGCGGTTATGGCACGCACATCCCCCTGGTGTGGGTGAGTATCACCATACTCTTATGTTCAGTAATTATCAATTTATGTGGGCCCAGATGCCCAAATAAATTTTTTTTGCTTGTAATGGATGACTGAAGCCTGTAACCCTGAGATATCACTTGAATACCAAAACAGTTAGAATTGTGTCACTGTCCTGCAACTTTTGTAGTGCTGCATATACAGTTCTAGTATGACGTTTTGAAACAGATGATACAATATACCTTTTATTTTGCAAATAGTGTCTAATTCTTAAATTCATCAAACAAATCATCATTTGCTGAAACATTGACTGAGCAATCTCATATTTTGTTTTTCTATTTGGGCACTCGTGTGGTTATGGTGTGGCTTGCTTCTCATTGACCTTTTTTTGAAAACAGTTCAAAACCTGTTTGGCACATTTATTTTTTGGAAAATGTAAAGAATTTTTTTTTTTGTCTAATTTGCAAAGTATGGCTTCCTGAACAATGTCAGCGCTTTCAATTCAGAGCTGTAATTTACCTCTAACCATGCGCCATTTGAAATTATGTAGAGAAGTTGAACAGATAAGTTTCTCTGAAAACATTTGAAAAGAGCATCTATTCCCTTGACTGGTTCTGCCATAAGAATATGCCTTCTTGGCTCAGCAGTATGTAGTAGATTCTTCTGGATTTATTTGTTCTTTTTTCAGCTGTCAGAACAGCAGAAGGGCACTTGCCCAATACCTGTCCGCATCTTTCTCGAGCGACTTGATGTAACAACATTACGGCTCTGATTGACTGCACTGGCAGCTCAGGCCAGCGGAGCAGTCTCCCCCTGTGGAAGGTGGTGATTTGCATTAGAGGGTGGACAGGGAATTGCAGCTTACTGGTCGCTGTGCGAATGAACCGCATCAAAAGCACTGCCCTTTGGATTATTTTAGCTGAGTTTTATTTCCCCGACTCAGTACAGACTGTGCCTGCGGAATTACTTCAATCTGCGGGTTGATGGTAGGGTTGTGCTTCAGAGAACTGTCTGTTCAGTTCCCTACTTCTCCGCTTTAAGAAGACACCGCGGCCCCTCGATGTGTGTTATTACAGAGATGGTAGAGCTGCCTTCGGGTAAACCGGTTGTCTCCACACCTCAGACGATGGGGTGATTTTTATGTCTTCCTGACTGGAGCCATCTTGTTTAAGACATTTTGTCTCCGATCAAAGAGCTTTGACCTTATTACTTTTAACTCAAAAATGAAACCCAGAGTGAACTTGACCGCTCGAATAATCCACATTTCCTGCCACAGAATATGATCTTGACGTCGTTTCTGTAATGTATGTATTTGAATGGAGGCTTTTTTTTGCATTTGGCATTATGCTTTTTATATTAAAATTATCTTTTAATTTATATAGGAGTTTTCTATGGAAATAAGAGGATTCAAAACACTATTTTAGTGCATTAGCTGAAGCATTTGAAGGATGTAATTTGGTTTACCAACCGTCAATAAGTATTTCAGCAGAAAAATACCCTCTTCTTCTATGATAATTGTCAGTGTGATAACATGTTTACATCCTTCATAAGATTCAACTAAAGTGCGAAAATGGAACTTTGAATCCTCTTATTTCCACAGAAAACAACTTAACATAAGAAGCACAATGCCAGAGTGACTAAAATGTATAAAAACAATGCAAAGTGATGACAGATTAGCAAGGATGGACGTAAATTGTGACTTGCAGTCGAGCGAATTCACTTTGTTCAAAGTTGTGAGCATGCGCAGTGATTTTAACGAAGCTCCTTTAATGTCCCGGGATTTACATCCGTTTGAACCATGCAGGCAGCTCAAATGTACTGTCCAAATACTTATGGTCTGCATCTCCCAAGACTGTGTTCTACTGTGGGGGCTGTATAGAAACATGAGGTGAAGTGTTCTCAAATAACATGAATCAGATCCAGATATGAGTGCTGACAGGTTGAGGTATGGGCTTGGGAATGTTCCAGTGAGCTGTGGTGCTCTGGTGTGTCGCAGCAGTACGTCTTCATTACATATTAATGGGCGCAGGTCCGTCTCGTCATATTTCTTATGTTTCATCTATTCTTTATGGGAATAACACATGCTCTAAATGATGTAAGAATTTTCTATCAGGATGTGGAAGCTTCTTTGCGTTTTGTCTGAACATGCAGTGCGGTGGATAATTACCTGCACGGTGACACAAATTTAAAGCACTGTATATGGTGGTCCACGTGTTTTTTTTTTTTTTTGCTTTTTTTTTTCTGAAAAAATAACAAAAAAATATTACTGGGATCACATGATATGAAGATTTATACACTTCAAGTGACCTGTTGCTTGTAAACGCTTTTGTGCCTGCATACAGAAATGTCTGTATTATGCTAATTGTGTCCTCTACCCAAATATGGATTTTTACGCATTTTTTAATAGCCTTGGGGTCCCTGATCTTATCCAGAAAGGGCTGGTGTGGGTGCAGCCTTTCATTACAACCAAGCATCGGATTCTATTAATCAAGGTCTACAGTAGAGATTCAAATTAAAACTGATCATTTGTGTCTGAATGTCTGTTCTCAGTATGTGAAATCGTCTACATTTTGCTGTAAATAAATGCACCCATCTTGTGCTGAGATTTGTAAGCAATTTAATTTTATTATTTCATTGCATTAAATACTAAGTTTAACTCAGAATTTAGTTTAAGAAAATTTGAGCACATCTGAATTGGATATGAGTGGTCTAAATTAACTTGGGCAGAGCAAGCTGGGTATCACAGGGTTAATATAGTTTTGTTTATGTCCATATGGAGCGTATGAAGGAGACCAAGGTAAAATTGTGTCATTGCCCAAGTACTTTTGGTCATCAGTGTGTTTGATTTCATTATTTGATTAAAAAGTCATTTCAAAATTAATATATTATTATTATATGGAGCTACTGAGACCAAACTAAAATGGGTTAAAAATGAAAATGCCAAAATCATGAAAGGTGATACTATAAAAGAGCGGGTTATAATGCATCTTTCATGTTGTGTGCAGTGATTGGCGGATGTGCTGATGTGACAGGAGCCCTTTAGACCCGTCCCTGTATGGCGAGGTCATAACTGAGCCGACCGTGGCGCGTTCTTTGCGAACCCTTCATTGATTTGACCATCGCAGGATGTAGTGGATGCTGGCTTGGAAGAAAAGTCAAGCGTCTTGTCTTTCAGGATATAATTTTGAAATGCTCAATGATCCATGAAGAGATGTTTCAATGACCTGCCTCTTTAACCCGAGGACTCTGGGTGTAAAAAGCTTTAGAAATACAGCGGCGAATGGCGGACTTCCTGCCGGGAGAATGAATGGCACTTTGCACTCGGCCGAACGGACGGGAGACAAACGGCTTGTCAGAAACTGCCATCTTCAGCCATCCTTCAGCATGGAAATAGTTTCTCTCCTTTTTATCCAGTCACTTCTCTCTGCCATTTTGGCTCTAGTAGAATTGAGTTTGGGACTGCTGGTCTGCGAGCAATTTGAGCCGCGACAAAACTGTACCTCAAATGAGTGCGGTGGTAATACCGTGGGTATTGATTTTTCAATAAAATAAACAGAAAAAATGAGAGGGTTGCTTTGTCGCATTGGCTATTTCGCTCATCTTTTCGCCATTGCTGCAGCTTCCCCGATCGATCTGTCCCCAGACCTGCTCAGTCGATTTGCCCGACCTGAACAATCTGTCCGCAGAGCTACTCAATTGATTTGCAAAACCTGCTCAGTCGATCTGCAGGCATACTCAATCAATCCCTGCTGAAGGTGAGCTCAGAGGTCCTTCCAGCGCTTTAATCACGATCCCCGACCTCGATGCTCCAGGCCTGGTCACAGACAGTGGCACAGCTTGGCTATTACTTTCATCTATAACGTATTTTACTTCGTACTCAGCCATTGAAAAATTCAGACCTTCAACTGAAAAAAAAAAGATCGCCATTGCTTCTATGGAAATATTCCTGCCTTTACAAAAGAAGTTGTCCTTACGGTCTTTGTGTCGTTACTGAGGTTATTTAAATGGCTTCTGTATGTGCCATCCGGGAATAATTCCGAGTCTGCTGTTTGAAATTGGATGTTTTTTTTTTCTTTTTTTTTTTGTTAATTCATTGGACCAGGGCGACGGAGGTCCGTGGGTCAGTCCGAGGTGCTGGGCATAATATTAGTCTCATATTTAGACCGGAAATGAGAAGTCTAAATACGAGATTGAAATTCTCACTTAGATGGGCTTGTGCTGTGAGGTAGTTATTTCAAATTTTAACCTTTGAAGCAAAAAAAAATGTATTTTCAGTGAAGAGAAAACTGCCTCGGCATGACAAATGACCTTCACACCCTCATTACTGCACCGAAACGAGTGACATTTTAGGTTTACTTCAAAATCTTTGGCATGAATGACTGTACAAATTAGTGGCTGGATACATATCTTCTGCTGTGCAATGAAGAGTATTTCGTTTGTCTCAGAGTTAAAGATTACTGAATGGTTGATTTCCTGGAGTAGAATTGGTCACCACTGGCTTACAGTATAACATGTTGCTCAAGGTTGCTTTGAAGTGCAGTGGTCGACACCAGCGCATCTCTCCTTTTCCCTGAGAAACCGGCCTTTAAAACTCTAAGCCCGAGTCCGAGGAGATAAGGAAATGGGTCCGATTTGGCCGCAGCCATTCTGGACAGAAGCCCACTGTGGCGGGGTGCTTTATCAGTCACCGTGCAGGTCCCTGCGGGCTATTGAGCCGCACCACACAGCAGCGGGAGAGCAGGGCGCGTAACGACCATGATGCCCGCCGCGTTCCTGGAAAGATCCACGTGCATTTCTGCCAGAGTTATTATCAGCTAAACCGCAGATTCCCATTTTTGGCATTAATAAGTGCCCTCGTGACCACGTGACAGCATTTTCTTGAGCACAAGTGAAATGCAAACGTGAGTTTAGTGCTAATGGATGTGATGCAGGTACTGAGTGTGATCAAACTCTGAGACGTCAGGAGAGCTGCCAAACTGGCTGTTTCTCCTGTACCACATGAGTAAGCTCCACAGGACCTTAATATATTCTGTGAAAAATAGCTGCTATGTGCATCTGTCAAAGTGTATGTGTGTGAGCCTGTGTGTGTGTGTGTGTGTGTGTGTGTGTGTGTGTGTGTGTGTGTGTGTGTGTGTGTGTGTATGTGTGCGTGTGTTTGTGCACATTCCTGCATGTGGTCACACGTGCTTACATGTCTGTCCATGCCCTGTATTTGGATGTGTGTGTGTGTGTGTGTGTGTGTGTGTGTGTGTGTGTGTGTGAGCCTGTGTGTGTGTGTGTGTGTGTGCGTGTGTGTGTGTGTGTGTGCGTGTGTGTGTGTGTTTGTGCACATTCCTGCATGTGGTCACACGTGCTTCCATGTCTGTATTTGGATGTGTGTGAATATGTGCGCTTGTGGTTGTGTGCTTGCTTGTGTTTGTATCTGCATTCATATGGGAATATGCATGTTTATGCGCTTGTGTGTGTGTGTGTGTGTGTGTGTGTGTGTGTGTGTGTGTGTGCGCGCGCGTGGATGAGCACGTGTGTGTGTGTGTACTTGTGTGTGTGTGTGTGTGTGTTCGTGTATGATTGTGAGTGTGTGTGTTTGCGCTGTAAGAGATGTGAACCCTCGTCTCATTCATTATTCTGCCTCATGAAGAGCTGTGCTGAGCTACAGCAGAACAAAAACAAAAAATTTCCTGCTCTCTGCTGAGGTCATCGGCTCTGAGGTCATCGGCTGGCGGTGTCAGATTTCTGATTCACCTGCCAATGGCATGAAGGAGGCCACAGGCCAGGAGAAGAGGCCACAGTGCAGAGCTTCTTTCTAACATATTGATGCTCAGAAACAACTAGAGCCAGGTTACCGGATTCATGGATTCCAGTAGGAACTGCTCAGTGGTGCAAAAATCCCACTGACTGAGGCTGTGCGGCTTCACTGTGAAGCTTCATGGCACCAGAACAGGTGGAGTAGGTGCCTAATTAGGAAGAATGAGAATGAAAAATCTGTCAAAATCTTTGATTTTAGGCTCTAAAACAAGGTACAATAGGTTTGTTATGGTATAAATGGTATAATTTAATAATTAGAATCATTTTTGAAAAATAACCTTAAAATGCTGCACAAACTAGAATCATTTTGTCCAATTCAGTAGGGTGCCGACCTCTAAGGTGGAGGATTGGCTGCCAGAGTTTGCCAGTCGTCTCTGCAGAACGCCCTTCTTGTAGCCTCGATATATTGCAGGCCTGTCCACTGGCTGATGTTATTCGTCCAGTTCAGTGCATTTCGTCACTGTGGTGATATTTCTGACTGGACTCAATGGGGAAAATAGTTGTTTTGGCACTAGAGTCTTGATAAGCTGCACAGCAGCTCCTACAGCCACTGGAGATAATGAGCTTCTGGGGTCACGTCCATCCCTGGCCCACTGTTCTCACACAAACCCTCAGCCGGTTGGGACTTCAGAGGAAAGAATATACCAGCGACTGACCGCGTGCGCTCCATCAATTGTGCCATCGCTCGCATCAATTGCATCTCAGAAGGCTCTCCTTTGGTTTCCAGAATGGGCTCATCTACTGATAGTTTAGGGCTGCAGGATTTGTGTTTTATTACAGATAAAAGTAAGGACAGAACGCAGCACTAACTGCCCACTCATTGATCCGGTCCTGTCTCCCCTGGAGGCCTTCCTTGCAGGAAAAAAGGGGAGAGAAATGTATTTTTTATTCCTCTCTCTTCCTTCGGGTTTATAAGAAAATAATTCCTTTATTACCCTCTTCTCTAACAAGATTGTGCTAATCAAAGTACCAGAGGTGAGGGTGGAATTATTGTCCAAAACAGAAACCCACTTTTTCACCTCTGTTAAAATGTCCTAAATGCTCCTGTATGAATGCTGATAGATCCTCACAGACCGTGTAATGAGCATCTGCTGCTGATCGATCGGACCACAAGGCTTAAAGCAGCTGCATAATGATGTTTATTCACAGTATCACACTGACACCCTCAGCACGTCTCCCTGATCACTGATCCAGGATCAGTGCTGCATGCCTGTGTCTCAGCCTGCCTGTAGCCGCAGAACTTAACAGTCAAGATTTCATTCCATTTGCTCAGATCTGCTCGCTGTCTGCGTGTTTTGCACGGACGTGTTTGTGCGTGTGCCGATGACCTGAGGTTTCTTGTGTGTTTGGGTGTGTGTGCGCGCCTGTGTGTGCTGTGATTGTGTGTGCATGTATGCATGCATGCGTGTCAGTGTGTGTGTGTGTGTGTGTGTGTGTGCGTGTGCTTGCCTGCATGTGCATGTGTGTGTGTGCCTGCCTACATGAATGTAAATGGGTTGGTGTGTGCGTGTGTGTGTGTGTGTGTGCGTGTGCTTGCCTGCATGTGCATGTGTGTGTGCGCCTGCCTACATGAATGTAAATGGGTTGGTGTGTGCGTGTGTGTGTGTGTGTGTGTGTGTGTGTGTGTGTGTGTGTGTGTGTGTGTGTGCACATGCCTATGCGTGTGCGTATGCATGTTTACATTGTTACAGTGTTTCTGTCAGGTTGAGGCCTAGATGTCTTAGGGTCCCAATTACAGGTCTCAGCAGGGGGAGCACAATGTTTCAGCTGATGACAGCGAGATATTGTGGGAGGCAGAGAGAGCGAGAGAGCGAGGGGGAAAGAGTTAGCAGGGAGAGAGAGAGAGAGAGAGCAGGGGGGAGAGAGAGGGGGCGTTACAGGGAGCGAGAGCGGGAGAGAGGAGAGTGAGAGAGCGGGGGGGAGAGAGAGAGCGTTACAGGGAGCGAGAGTGAGAGAGAGTGAGAGAGCAGGGGGAGAGAGAGAGAGCGTTACAGGGAGAGAGAGTGGGAGAGAGTGAGAGAGCAGGGGGAGAGAGAGAGAGCGTTACAGGGAGAGAGAGCGGGAGAGAGCAGAGGGAGAGAGCAGGGGGAGAGAGGGAGAGCGTTACAGGGAGAGAGAGTGAGAGAGCGGGGGGGAGAGAGAGGGGGCGTTACAGGGAGAGAGAGTGAGAGAGCAGGGGGAGAGAGAGGGAGCGTTACAGGGAGAGAGAGCGGGAGAGTGTCAGCAGGCAGAGAGAGCTCGGAGAGGAAGAAAAAGAGAGGATGTGGAAATGTGAAGGTTTATTTTGAATGTATTAAAACAAACTGTGTAAAGTACCCTGAGTAACATGCTGCATTTAAGCAATTAAGTGAAGAGCTAAATGCTGTTGATCTAAAGCTGGGTGCTCGACTTTGCTTCCAAATTTATGCACCTTAGATGTAGGAATCACACATTATTTATTTTAGGGCCTGTGCGGCGGGGCGCCTGTGCGGCGGGGCGCCTGTGGCAAGCGCTAGTGTACCCAAGGTGTGGAGAGACAGCAAATCAGCACTCAGAGAGCACTGACTGTGACTCGCTGGAGAAGTATCCACACTTCAGTCTGCTCAAATTAGGAGAGCTGGATTTTTAGCTGAATATCGAGTGCAGTCTCTCGGGTTCTGTCTGCCTGTGGGATTGGAGGGGGGGAACGGGAGGAGAGAGAGATAGAAAGAGAGAGAGAGACATCTTTGTCATGTTGATTTTTTTCTTTCATTATCTGGTTTGGTTATTGTAGTTAAACAACTTATTAGCTACCTGTTATCTGTTTGGGATGCCAGTGTTAGAGTGACGTTGCCATGCCAGTAAGGCTTATTTGTACTGAACGAAAAATTGATGAATGGATGTAACTCCGCATTTCTCTGGGAAAAATGTTGTTCGGGAGGAAAACTAGAGCGAGGAAGCAAACGTGCACCTTATTAGGCCATAGCGCCAGGTGGTACAAAGGGCCTGTTGTATCTGGAGTTCTCATTCATAAATGTTTTGGCAAACGTGGATTTGTGGAAACCATATTCTCCCCCTCATACTGAGACAGCCCAGGAGCGGCCCGCACCTTTTCACCCTGTCAGTGACCGCCTGTCGTCCGAGGCCCAAGGGCATCTGCATTGATAGTCGAATCATACACCCTGGCCATTTGATTGGGACTCAAAAGGGTGGTGATTCAAGCCGTCAGGTAGCTACGATAAGGCTAATGGAGCTGTTGGGCCCTTGAGCAAGGCCCTTGACCCCTCACTAGTCCTGGGGAATTTGGCAATGTGGGGTCTAGTCAGTCAGAGTCAGAGTCAATGGAGTGAATGTGATCATCGGCAGTGGGTGAGGCTGAGGTTAGAAAAGGGCTAATATCCACCCAGAAATACACGTGAAATCCAGTAAATATGCTTATAGACGGCAGCACATTTAGGGAGGGCTTAGCTTCTCTAGCCTACATGATCCACAGGCCCTGAATGTGATGTTTCCCCTCCATCCGAGCCTTTTCAGTTCATCACCTCTAACCGTCTTCTTTATCAAGCAGTGCTTTAAGTTGATTTAAAGCAGGTTTCAGCTAAACCCTAAATGCACTAAGGCAGACTCCAGCTTTTGTTTTGATTAGATTTTCATGATAACTGCTCTCTAATCACTCTGGTTCTGTTCCATGCAAACAGACTGGAGGAATTTAATTTATTTATTTAATTATTCCTCTAACTCCCCGAAATTGGATTGTTTAAAAAAAAATAAAAATACTCGCGGCATTCATTTTTGCCCAACCTTTTCATGACAATCATTTTGCCAGCTCCCTTATCCAGTGGGAATTACTCAGTGAGGAATCAGAACTTTCAAAATAAAAGCCAATGTATGAAGATTTGTGGGGAATGATGACATGTAGGCTGTAATACAGTGTAACAGGAAGTGTTATACATGTTTTTTTTTTTTGACTTAATACAGTTCTTACTTTGGTCTGCCACTCTTCCAAAGGTAGTGAGATTGTTCAACCTGATCAATCTGCAGCTGTACCCATCTGACCAGCTAACTGTCTTGGGGTTGGCCCTAGTCTACCATGAGCCCCCCTTAAAATGTGCCAATTTAATGATGGTGAACGGATGAAAAGGTGATGTATGGTAGAACAAAAATGTGTTACTCACGCCGAAAAGAGTACTCGAGGGCCGCAAAGTTTTTTGTTTCACAGCTTAGGTTAAATGTATCTTTCATTTAGTGTCCCTAAGAGTAGCTCTGAGTAATACTGACAGTTGTACTGTGCCCTCCATTATCGATCTGGAGCTAGAGAGATTTCTTCCTATAAATCTGTCAGGATGCTAACCATGGGACGGCATTCGCAGAAATAAACTTCTCAGCTTACAGAAGATATGAGAAGACGTATTGCCTCTGTCTTACCAATTCTCTGCTGTCACTGTGGCTTACTGCGACAGATGTTACAGCGCTAACGTTTACCTGTGCGGTTTCAGAGTTATGGCGTTTGAAATAAACTGAATTCATCTCTAATGCCATCTTGTGACCACGGTCAAGTCATATCTATAAGTCTTACGTTACTTTTAGATGGATTCAAGTATTACTACCCAGCATATTATCCTGTTGTTTGTGGAACATGCTGTGTGTTATTATTATTATAAGCTTTCATAGCAAAGGGATTTATGTACTTGAGTACAAATCCTTATTTCCTGCTTTGCACTGTCAGGTGACGTAAAACCATGCTGTGCCATTTTTACAGAGAAAAGAATGACTGTATGATGCCCAAAATTGCACGTAATATTTACTGTGATAAACTGCAACAGATGTGATTGGAATCATATTTGAACCTTCACCGTGAAGAACTGGGTCCAGGTAGTTCACCTTATTGATCCCTGTTAATTTGTGATCCTGTCTTCTCTAAATAGAGTTTATTTCACACTCTATCTTGGAGAATGTCTTTGAAAATATGACGTAGTCTAACATGACAAACTGGCCATTTAGTGATTTAGTGCTCTTAATTTTTCCCCCGTCCTGGCACTCAGGGTAACCAAGGACTCTGTGACGTGTGTTGTGTACGCCGTGCCCGCAAAATGGGCTGTTATCGGCGTGCCTTTGTTATCTGAACGTGCCTATTTTGTCTTTGTTAGGAGAGCAAATGGGCCTGCCTTTCTTGTGCGCTGTTTGCTTAATTCAGACATGGAGTATTATGGATGGAGAAGGGCTACTTTGCTCTGTAGCTGATAATCGCAACTCACTAGTGTGGTGCCATGTGGTTATGATTCTGAAATCAGAATGCAGCTCACATCCACTTTTTTTCATTCTACAGCCATCTGACCCTGGCCCTGGACTCTCTGCTTGACTAGTTATGAAGTTGAATGTGTGCTTTGTTCCAAGATATTTCACCTTCTTGCAGTCTGAGCTTTAAGACGACTTCATAAACTGTGCAACCCATTTTTTTTCCAAATTCAGTGACAGTGTAATGACAAGCACTAGTAAACCTTGTTGTGAACATCTAAACCTTGCAGTGGACACATGAAACATGTGGCGTACATGGAAGTCATGCTGCACGCTTGTAAAACACCCAATACACATTTAAATTGTGTAGCACGCATCTGAACCATGTGTGAATTTCTTGGCTGTCACATAAGACAGCATTGATGCATCGAACACCAAATATAACAGATGTGACTACCATAGCATTTACCGATAAATGCAGTGACGGAGGAATGACGTTTCATATGAACTGGATTAATTTGATAATTCGTCTGGCGACTCCTGGTCTGTGATATTGATGATTGTACATCTGTGTTTAGCACGAGTCGACCGTTTTGCACACCTTAGCCTTGTCGAATATAGCTAAGCAATGCAGTGCACACCTATGCCTGGTAGTCATGCATCATATATCTAAACTGGGTATCACACATCTAAATCATGAAATGCACATTGGTGCACATTCATGCCATGCATTAGAGAAGGAATAAAGTGAACCCGGTACTCTTTTAACCCTGTTCCGTTCAGAAAACCACTTGATCTACCTGCAAACCGGTGACTTTATACTCCCAAGCCCACAATGCCGCACAGACTGCCCCTAGACAATGCCCCCGCCATTCTGTCCAAGCTAAACCTGGGGGACTCGAGGGCACAGGTCAGGTCAAGAATGGGAAGTTCTGACCCTTGGGGACTGATAAACAGTACTGTGCAAATGTCTTGGGCACCCTGCACTTTTTAAAATTTAAATCTGTATTAGATGTTTACTTTTTGATTCCGTGTTAGATCAGATCAGAAGATCAGATGTGTATTCGAAATTCCAAATGCTAATTGAAAGAAAAGTTTCATAAATCTTTGTACTCCATCAAAAATAGTCGATACAGATATTATAGTCTTGACTGAGCCTTGATGTCAAAATCATCAGGGATGTTTGTAATTTCTGGGAGGGACAGACGCAAGTGAGACAGTCAGTCTGCAGAAGAACGGGGGCAGGTTTTCCCTCTTTGCTTGGAACAAGCAAAATGCTAATCATCTTATGAAACTATAGCGCAACAGGACAGTGTCCCTAATTTTCTGGAAAAGGGTTGTCACACAAAATATTGATTTCATTTAGTTTTCAACAGTTTACAGCTCTGTTTCGTACATTTCTCAGTAATTATAAACTTTTAATTTAATCATTTTTGCAAGCATATTTGCCCTAAGAAATTGCTTTAAATGTGCCTAAGACCTTTGTGACACTGTGTATGCAAGTTTTTGTTTTCGCCAATTACCGAGACTTAAGCTTGCTAATTGGCTCAACAACCAATTACCAGTTTTGTCATTGATTAGATCACAGTAAAAGGTTTCATTTAGGAACACAACATCAGCCTATGGTCATCTTTCCTGAACTTTTCAAGTAATGCGACTAAAATGTTACATTTCATTAACCCTTTGGCTAATTAGGCTAATTAAGTAATGAAATGCCAGAGGTAGCTAATTCAAAGCCTGGAACAGATACGGGCCTTTTTGCCCTTCTCTGCTGCGCATAATTACTCTTTCTATCTTTCAATTGTGCTAATTGAGCTCTCCGAGCAACCTTTATCATTGATAACAACACTATCACTGTGATATGTCCTGCTGTAGAATTCCCCTGCACAGTAGGATGAATTTTTGACAACTATATGATGCAGAGAGTTTATATTGACTGTTTTGGCCCAAATAAAAAAAAAAAATTAAAAAAAAGAGTTAACATAGCGTTTCCTGGGGTGGTGAGATCCAGTATGAAATCATGACTGGGGGTTTAAAATCCTAGGTGGCTGCCTCGCGTAAATGCTGGCCATTACATGAACAAATGCTTTCACAATCAAGTACTTTTGAAATGTGCTCACCAGAGACACTGTACAAAAGTGCGCCCTCATAGACGCACCTGCATGTCCACACACATCCATCATACTCTCAGACATGTACATGCTCACCTTGTGCCGTCATGTGTACTGACACTCTTTTAACTAGATTGCATAATCCAGAGACATTTACCAGTGTAATGATAAATGCACTTTTGAGAATAATATTCCAGCTGATCACACAGCTTCTGACCTTTTCGCTTCTAATGTGGGTAATTATGTACTTATTTTCTGAGCAGGAAACTGCCCACATTTTTACATAATTAATTAGTGATTCTGTATTTTGTGGGATTGTGGTGCTGCTGAACAGGAGCTAAATTCAGGTTGTACTGGTGGTTAATTAAATTGGATGTGTCTTCCTGAGGATTTTTGGGTCATGGTCCAGAGAACCTCCTTAGCCCGTGGCAAATTTCTGCACTCACCATTTCCTCTGCACGGCTGACCAGTCATTGGCCAGGATGTAGGTCAGGAGCTGAGGAGAGGGAGATGGTTTCCAGCGAATAAGCTGTTCTTCAGTTACGCATGAAAGTTTGAGCTCAAGTGATTAACCCTTAAAGTGCTAAATGCAGCGCTTGATGCTCACCTATACAGTGAAATAAAGTCAAACTCTGCAGGGGGAGCTGCCAGATAGCTCACTCGCCGCTGCGTTGCAGTGCAGAAGTGACTATCGTGTCACGGGTTAGAGCCCCGGTCCTACCAACTGGCAGTGGTTGGCAGCTTTTTCAGAGTAGGTCCTTAATTGGCCATTGCGCTACAGGGTTTCAAATAGGGAAGGGACTGCCAGGAAAGGGAAATAAATAAATAAATAAATAAACAGCTTTGTTCTTTGCTCAAGCGCCTCCTGTTGGCCAGGCGGGCGCTCGTCAGGAAGATTCTAAATCCTGTTCATGTCCGGGTATCCTCCGCCCTCGTACTGAACTTGCGAGGATTCAACCAATGAGTGTATAAGAAGCAGTGGCTGACAGGCGCGTGCTTCGGAGGAGAGCCGTGAACTGTCTTCACTCTCCTGAGTTGGCAGCAAGGGGTCACAAATGGGCAAGACTTGTACATAGTTCACCAACTGGGCATTCCAGATTTGGGTGGGATGGAGATGCTGAATTAAAAAAAAAAAAAAAAAAAAAAGGGAATGGGAGCTCTTTTCAACAAGTCGCCACATGATAGGCTTTCAAAAGCTCAAGATATTAAAATTTTTAAGCATTTGAAAATTAATTTTCAGCCATTAACCCCTTTCACTCTGAATTTCAGCTCAGTTTCCCCTGAAGGAAAATCAAAGTTTGAAAAATCTTTTTTTTTTTCTTACTATTCAGAGACAAATGGCACAAATGTTATTCATCTGCTGGTCGCATCACTGAAGCCACATCACACTTATATTGACTGAAATATTCAAACTGCAGATCCCTGTAATCCAGCAGAACATATTTGGGGTCATTGGAAGCCTGGGGATCTTCACTAGGGTTCAGAAATGGGCCTGAAGTTGCACAGGTTTGAAAAAAAAAAGCAGCTGCATTTCACGATCTTATATGCGGGTCTGTGGGTTTAATGAAGTTTGGAATAGGCTGGTCTGATCCTGCAGGGCTGCAGTGTCTTAAGGTTTTTGGTGTATTTCCACATGAGCGATTGATGTAAGTCTCTGATTGGCGAGTGAATCCCCACACCTCGATTTCCTGGCTCTAATTGGCTGCTGAAGGAGAGCAGAGGGCAGCAGCCTGCAGGCACTGCCACCCTCCTGAGCCAGAGCTGCCCAACCCTTAGTTAATGCTTTAAGTGGCCATTTTCTTTCCATATTTATTTTTCTGTCGCTCCGTTCCTCTCCTCCTCCCCCCTCCCCTTTTTTCTCTATCTCCCTACTCTCTCACTCCTCCCCTTTCTCTCTCCCTCCTGCTCCCTTCTGCCCTCCCCATTTTCCTCTGTCTCCCTCACCCTCCCTGTTATTCCTCTCCTCCTTCCTTCCCTCCACTGCTCTTCCCTCTCTCTCTCCCCCCCCTGCTGTCTCCCTGCCTCCCATTTTCTCTCTCTCGTTCCCTCTCTCTTTATCCCCACCCTCTGCCCATTAACTGCCTCTAAACCGCTGGGCCCCTCCGAGCGAATGCGATTGAAGCTGTCCCACTTGTAATGGTTTGCTGTGCCGAGCTTAATTAACGTAGCCGCAGTGGGACGGCTGGGCGTGGGGGGGGGGGGCATCGATCGGCAAACAGACGGGAGAGAGAGCGCGAGAGAGCAGGGGAACCGTCCAGAGGCGTCGGAGGTCCTCCTGCCCCGCGCGATGCCTCGTTTGGGTCCCTCGCAAATACCGAGCTCATCGGCTGGACGCTGCTGTCGATGCAGCCATCTGGTTTTAATTGGAATCCAGTGTGAGCAAAACTCATCCAGCTAGCGGTGAACGCCTAGATTTATTTAGTTATTTATTTATTTGTCTTTCCTTGTGGATTAATTAGTCTAACGATGCCTGTGCCAATAATGACAGTCACGCATCGTTAACGGATCTGGTCAAATTGTATGACATCAGCATAGGACAAAGGTGTACATTAACCGCCACTTGTTTTAACTAATGTGTCGATGGAAATTTGGTTTGCCTAGATTCCCAAAGCCCTTGTAATTGATCTTCGGCTAATTATTTTATAATGTCTCCTTTTGTAAGGCCCACCGTGACCGTATATCTCATTACAGAGGACGAAGGTGCTGCGTTAAGCCACAGTTGGGAGTAGTGAAGGTCACTGCTTTGTATCAGATGGTAATCTGGGAAGAGCTGACAAATGTTTCAGAAAAAAAAGCTGATTTTGAGTAGTAAATGTGATAAATCTTTGTTAAAATATGCAAAGTATTTGTGTCCTTATCAAAGGACAAACGCCTATGGAGGATATTGAACATTGATAGGTGTATAACTGGCTTCATCTTGTGTGCTTTTATGCAGTATGGTTGTGCTATGCAGTAGGGTAATCTATGATAAAAGAAATGTGAGTGAGGTCTTTTTTAATTTGTATGAAAACAGGATAACTAAGAGGAATCACATATCCTTATAAGAGCTCTTCAGGTTTTGATCAGATGATCAAAAAGTCTTTTGATGAGAAAGAGCTTAACTGAGTTTGTCTGCTGTGAGGCAATTAATTGAGTTTGTCAAATTTGTACCTTAGTAAAAGAAATAGTTTCCCTTATATTTCTCATGGCAGGATTGCTGCATTGGCTGGATAACTACCAGAACTGCGGTGTACTAAGCTAGCCTGTTCATCATTGAAGTACGTTAAAGTACATTAAAGTAAATTAAAGTACTTCTACATAGTCTGGGCTATGGTAACCCCCCCCCACGCCAGGGATAGCTACAGAGGCTAATGTATGTGTGACCACCCCATCATCCAGTGACTGCCTCTACCCTGCTTAGTGAAGCAAGGCTCAGGTATACATCACAGGTCCTGACCAAATGGTTCACGGATTATAAAAAAATAATATTTTAAAAAGGCTCAGGGCTCTTTTCGGGGAATTAATATGTGAAATTTAGGATGGGAGCGTTAATCCGAGATTTTGCTAAAAATGTGATTAAAATAATGAAAGCCTGTCTGGAAAAAGAAGAAAGGTAGAGCTTTATCGGGGGTGAGGTGGGGACGAGGTCCTCTGTGGAGAGCGCTCTCCTTTACGTGGAGGCCGTAATTGTGCTGATTTGCAGAGACGGTGGAGGCTTAATGCTTTAATCTCTGCGGGGTGCGATTTCATCGGCCTTGGTATTCTGTTCTGAATGGTGCAGGGGTGGAGGGAGGCTGGCAATCTATACAGGAGTTTGTCTATTGGAGTTTATATAGGGCACAGGCCTGTGAAGATATGGAGCTTTATGGGTGAGGGGGTGGGGGTGGGGGGGGGGGTTCTGAAGGTCTACAAAGGAGTTTGTCTATTGGAGTGTATATTGGGCACAGGCCTGTAGATGCACAGTATGTACAGTATGTAGGGCTTTAGGGGTGGGGAGAGGTTGTAGGGCTGTAAGGGAGTTGGTGTGTAGTTGAGTTGAGAGGGTGTAGTTTTATATACATATGGGGCTGTAGGGGTTGAGAAAGACTGTAGGTTTATAGGGGTGTTTGTCAGTGAAAGTTTATAGCGAGTACAGGTCTGTAGATGTATGCACATAGGGCTTTAGGGGTGAGGAGAGGTTGTAGGTCTATAAGGGGGTTGGTCTGTAGGAGAGTTGAGAGGGTTTAGGTTTATAAAGAGAGGTATAGGGGTTGAGAAAGACTGTAGCTTTATAGGGGTGTTTGTCTGTGGAAGTGTATAGAGAGTGGAGGTCTGTAGAGATATGGAATTGTAAGGGTAAAGATTAGCATGTAGGTCTATAAGGAGGTTTGTCCGTACGGGGTGTAGAGGGCATAGGTTTGTCGAGATACAGAGTTATAATGGATGGGGGAAGAGTTAGGCTCTATAAGGGCGCAGCAATGTACGTTTGCAGGAAGAACGACACCTTCAAGACTAAAGAATCGACATTCCTGTCAGGGGTACCTTGAGTAAACCTTTCGCTTGATCTGATGGGTGGCATGCCATTGCACCATAGACTTGAATCTGCAACCTTAATATTGTTAATAAAAGAATCTTATTTCTAACAACTCCCTTAAGACAAAAGTATTGATTGCCCAGATCTTTAATTTGTTTAAGCGTTCTCTTTCACTTCTCGTCTGATTACGTTTTATCATGGAGTAAGATCCAGTCATGTAGCGTACAGCTCAGGGAGGGGTATATTATAACCTGCGTATGAGAGAGAGTCTGGGTTTATACTGCTCATCGTTATTGATGCCACTGGAGGAGGAACGCTGATTTACTCTAGTCCCTGTTCTCCAGTTCTATACTGTCTTTATCATTACAGGGCTTTTGAAAGGGAGAACATTGTCTGAAGCAGTAAGAAATTGCCTGATTTTCAAGGCAAGCAATGCTGACAGTCGAGAACAATTCACAATTACATAATGCATTGGAAGGGAGCGTCTCAAAATAGCCTTTTATTTTACAAAAAGTGAATTTGCAACCGAGCAAATTTTATCATCCTTTCATGTCTGTTATTTGGGCCCTAAGCATCAGCAGAGCTGAATAACTGCCCCCGTTCTTGTAGCTGACGCATCAATGGCAGAACCGCCGTCACTGGCAGCATTTTTGACTGGAAGTGTTTTGCTGAGAGTTAGTGGGTGGATATTTGAAAGACACTGAATTGGCATTAAATTCAAACCTTGGCAGCTGTAGCAATTTGTCGGCTCTGAAACGGGGATTAGCATGTCAGTATGTGTTCTTTTGTTTCCGTTTTTCAGTGTTCATTCCCTGGTACTAACAGTATGAGTGATCTTCCCTCGTAGCCTCGGCAAACTAGCGTGTATTGTATCCAGCTGTAAACATGTGTAATGGTGGATTGATAAGCTCGCTTCTGTCTTCGCTCCCAGAGATCAGGCAATGTTTCATGGGAGCTTTATTCAGCCTGTGAGAGCCTCGGAGCTACGGTCTCTCAGAACTGCACTGCGTCAGCACTGACTGTTGACCAGTAATTAACACTGAAGTCAGCAAGGCCAAGCTGACTCCCAGAGAGGGTCATGGGTGCACCCAAACGCAAGTCAGACAAAAATAAACATTAAACCAACCTGATTCATGAAAATCTCAGAGAAGAAATTGAAAAAGAAATTATA
The DNA here is from genome assembly GCA_029721435.1 of Gymnothorax reevesii. Taxonomy (NCBI): domain Eukaryota; kingdom Metazoa; phylum Chordata; class Actinopteri; order Anguilliformes; family Muraenidae; genus Gymnothorax; species Gymnothorax reevesii. The sequence goes on from CM056591.1 coordinate 50,441,461, forward strand.
AAAAAACAGAGGTAAGTCAAAACAAGAATAAATTAGAAGGCTCTCAAAGAGCGGATTAACTCCTCCAGTTTGAAGTTTGTTGGCAAAGGAATTCTCATTGAACTTGAGCGTTAAACTAGTCTAGACAGTGCCGTCTGCAGCCACATTGAAATTCTTTTGGATCCTGGATCAAGAATACGCGCCAGACCTTCACCAAAATTTAATCACTTCCTCCTCAGCACGGTATCCATCAACAAGCAAAATTTAATTGATGTTCATCCGTAACTATTTCAGCTTTCTCTTTAAGTGACAAACGAATGAACAAACTAGCTAACTAGCTACCAAACATCGGTGAAAACATGTTACCTCTTGGCAGAGGTATAAACACAAAGAAAAGGCCCTGATGAAGGGCTGTGTCTAGTGCTTGTACCATTGAGGCCGTTCCCTCAACATACAGGTTTACTTGATGTGTTGAATCACATGACATTACTGCAGCAGTAGCGGCTCATTAACTCCGCCCCCCGCCTCCCCGAAGGCCCAACACTCAAAAGCTCATTCTGACTGAGCAGACAACAGAAAGCTGAGCCGTCCTCACCGATTCTCTCAGGGATCGCCGGACAGTTTTTTTCAGGAGGCTCGCCGCTTGCAAAACGATTGAACGCTAATCCGTTCAGTCGGACTGTGTGCGGATACGCACCGCTGTAAATCCCCGTCGGATGGCATAGGTTAGGTGTAAAGCAAGCTGCCAGATGCGAGAGAAAATACAGGGCTGGATTTAGCAAGAATATAGATGGACAAATTATAACCGGACTGCCATATTTCAGTTTGCAGTGGCTAATGCACTATTGACACATGAAGAAGGAGGGCTGTGGAAGTATTGATACAGATGGCGAATGAGGATCAGGGTTTAATTTGTGCCAGCCAGGCATGCAGCGGTCGTGTGCAGTGAATCATGGTGGAGTTTGAAGCGCAAAGAGGTGCTGGAGGATTTAGTGCTCTGTCTGGACCAGAGAAACAAGGACAGGGCGGGCTACTATCAACAGTGTCCGCATATCGAGCATCAGCAGACGCTTCAGCAGCTAGCATGAGCAGAATGTGTGTGTATGCCTGCTTGAATGTGTGTGTGCGTGTGTCTGGGGGGGGTTGTGTGTGAGTTTGCGTATGAGTTTGTATTTCTATCAGTATGTTTGGATTGTGTTCATATGCATGGAGTGTTTGTGTATGTTTGTGTGTGTCTGTATGTGTGTGTGGAGTGTGCTTTTTGTATTTATGGAGTGTGCGTGTGTGTGTGTGCGTGTGTGTGTGTGTGTCTGTGTGTGCGCGCTGTGTGTGTGTGTGTGTGTGTGTGTGTGTTTGTGTGCAGTGTGTTTTTGTTTTCATGGAGTGTGTGTATGTAGGAAGAAGTGTGTATGGTAGATGAATAAAAGTGAAAACCATCTGAGCTCTCGAGAATTATTAAATGAGTTAACTGGGAACTTGCATGCTTGTGTCAAGAACTCAACCCTACTATTCACAAAATGGCTCCCCCTCTGCTCTGTCTGTACACTCTCTCACGGTATTTCCATAGCTGTTGTTTGTACTTGTGCAACCTGGCTTCATCAATCACAAATTTTGATCCTCATCCAGGTAGCCTGAGGCAATTTGTTGATGAAAACCTCTTCGCGACTCATGTGAAACATTACAAACAAATACAGCCGAGTGGCTATTTATAGTGCGCATTTCCTCCATTTTTAGAGAGACAGGGGGAGAGGTTCATGAGATTGTGTTGCTGCATGTTTGAGTATGAGTGAAAAAGAGAGGTGTGCGCGCGCGCGTGGGTTTGTTTTTGTGAGCTTGACTATTTATTTGCATTGATTTGTTGAGATGGACACAGACAAGCTTCTGCCGTAACATCACCTCTCCATTTAAGCCCGGCAGCTCTGCACAATTTTACCCTTCGCAGCGGGTTGCACGCTCTACCAGGCTATGAGCACCAGGCTGCAATTACAGCAGCCCTGCCCCTCTGTATCGCATACCCTCCAATCCTGACCCTCGGATCATTACCCAGCAGGCCATTGGGGCTTCCTCTCTGTTGCCTCACTACTATCTCTCCCTGCTCTGTTTTCTGTATTCAAACACCCTTATCGACCGCTTTTAGGATGCTAGCCACCTTTCATTAATCTTACAGGTGTTGCTCTAGACCGGTGCCTTTTTGCTGAAAGATGCTGAATTGAGGCGTCTCGTTGGTCACGCATCTCCGACTTGGATCCACTGTTTATTGTCCGTGCACACACCTCTTAAGGGCAGCAGATACCTTTATCAGATCCGCCGGTACCGCGGCAAAGCAGCTACCAGCGCCGACAGATGGTGTGTGAAATCTCCCTCATGCATGTGATTGGTTGCTAAACGGGCCAATGGCTGGCTGTCATCCCTACGGCCGGGCGTGACCAGGTTTCACCCGAGAGCTCAGCCGCACAAATCTGCAGCAGAAAATTGCCTGTGTGACCTCTGCACCCCTGGGGCCCTTCAGCGGAGAGAGGGATGGAGGGGGAGGAGAGGGGAGGGCGGAGAAGTTGAAGGGGGTGAAAAAGAGGAGGGAGGTGGGGGACAGAGTGAGACCGAAGAGGGGAGAGAGAAAATATGTGGGGGAACGAGGGATGGCAGTTACAGAGATAGCAGCGGAAAAGATAAGAAAATGGGGAGAGAGGCGTATAATGAATACCGTGGGCCTCATAACAAATTAAAGCCGTGAATGGGGCCAAAATTAAATTGATGAGTGCATTAAGAAAATTTGATTAGGTTTGATGAATTGCAGCCATTTTTAATGAAAATATCAAAATTGCTTCACGGTGGGACCCCTCCCGCCTGTGGCCTCGACCAAAGCTCAGGACTCGGCCCTTACGTTAGTCTCAGAGGGCTGCGCCGCGGCTGCCCTCTGACTCGGAGTAAACAGAATGGGATAGATTGCAGAGGACAAATGAGCCTATCGGGTTTTGTAAAATACACTTTCATCTTAATAATCCCAAATGCTCTCTCTGCGTGCTGCTCCCACAAGGGATAGAAAATGGGCCCCCCCAAAGGCAAAACTGAAGTATTGTATTTTTTTACTGTTTGGAGAAACTATTATTATGCCACTGATTGCTTGCATAAAAATATTGAACTTAGTGGACTTCCAGCATATGGAGTTTTTAGTGCACTGTGAATTTACAACTTTTTGATATTTCCAGAAGTAGTGAATGACAGAACGATTGTGTCAAATGAATAAAACTTTCGAACAAACGGAGTCGAATGATGTCGTTCAGCCAAAAGGAACAAGAGCCTCGTGAGCAAGAGCAGGCTTAGCATGTTAGCGCTCCACAGTTGGCTAGTTTAAGCGGCTATGCAAAAAATGAACAAGCAGGGTCAAAATCAAGTGGTAATGTTTTGAAACAAAAAAAAAAGGCTCGCCTCTCACCACACATTTGAGATTTACATATTCAACTTTAACTGTATTCGTTCCAATGTTGTTTCCATTGAAAATACATTTCAATATCTCATTAAATTTCACAGGCTTGTGACACGTCAGTCGCACTCCATCTTTTCTTCCGCTTAGTCGAAACAATTAACTCTCGAAATAACAACCTTCGGGCACCTACATCTACAAACACCCACGTACATCTGGACGCACACACGCACGCACACATGCACACAACCATTCACAACTTCCTTTTCACCTACATCTCGATGCATTCTCTCAGAGGCACTGTTCCTCCCACTTCCTTGCGAGCGCACACTTAAAAGCATACTTATAAATGGCAACGGCGGTAATGTGCGATAATATTACAGCTCAGCGGCGTAGAGATATTTAAATAGACGCGGAGGCCAGCTGTGGATTGGTCCACCCCTGTCGTCCTCTTCGGCTCGTCTGCCTGGCTCAGTGCACCCGCCTTTTTAATGGCGAAAACAGATTATTGGCCGGTACAAATGGGCCCCTTCATTTCGGCGAGGCCATTTGCCTAATGGAGTCGGTGCCGAGGTGGAGCGCTAGCACATTCCGCTGCTCGCAGTCCATGACGGATGTTCTCATTTCTAGCTCTACGAATTAAGCTAAAGCACTGTAGAGATATTAAAGGAAAGGGGGGAAAAACAAATCTGCCACGTTTTTGTTCGGCTGACTGCGGCACGAGCCGCACCACGAGACACCTGGATAATCCTCTAAATGCGGAGAGACCGTTTGTTTTGCGCAGTCAGACGCAGGAAGCTACATTCCTGGAGCAATTTTGTGTGACAGCATTTGGTGAGGCAGCCGCACGAGCATTAGAAAGGTAGAGCTGTAATTTATTTAATGAATTTGGGCCCCATCATGGGTTTGCAGTGTGCCCGATTTCCATTCTAATTTGGAGTGGCCGAAGGTCGTAAATCACTGTTACGATGCTGCGGTCTCGCCCAAGAACCTTCGTCTGCTTTTGTTCACACTGTTAAACTTGGTTAATAGCGGAGTCAGAGGAAGACCTTTCTTGCGTGACTTTAGCATATGGAGCATGAGGACCAGTTTAGCCAGATCACTTTACTCACTGGCGACACAACACTAATATAGCCGGGCCAAACTAAGCATACCCTGAGCTAGGTCCAGCCAGCAGCACTCCTGGTCCCGGTTATACATCACCCTACAGAACTTATTTGCGCTAGTATAATTTTAAATTAATTTCCTCTACTCAAAAGTTTTGGGATTTGCTATTTCCTACTGGCGTTCATTTTTAAATTCATGATCTCCATTTACTCAGTAGTGATTAAGATTTCAGCTTACTAATTTTTTCCTTGCAGGATTGTTGATGGTTTGAGTAATTAGTCTTGCTCTTTTAATGTTTCGTGTTAATTTAATTTTTATGCTGTTTTAAGGTATTGTTTCATTTGAAGATGCCCCATGAAAGGTCTCAGTCTGCTGACCCAAGTCTGACTGTGTGAGACTGTAGGACTCATCCTGTGAACCACAGTGTGGTGCCTTAACCAAATGACCCCAGTAGACAATGTCAAAAAGAACAAAAATCGCGGTATCCCTGAGAAAACATTGTTTTGATCTCGCTGGAGGAAGCCTCCTGTATCATGCTGACTTTTCCCCACCCCTTTTTCCCCTCTGTTTTTGAAATTGATACAACACAATGTCTACTATTATCTCTCTATCATCTCTATGGCTGGGCTCTCTGAGGGAAAAAGTCAGATTACCACAGCCTCCTCCATTAACCCCTCGAAGACCAGGTTCTTTGAATTTTTTTCTTTTTTTTTTCCACTTTTTTTTCCAGTGGTCAGTCATAAGTTATTTTTCCAGAACTTGACTGTTTGCTGTCAAATCCCTGTTTTTACACCAGCTCTAGCGCAGTCCGTTTAAAATGTTTAGTCGCACTTGTGATGTTAAAGAGTTACCCTGAATCGAGCTGCCTCAGTCTTCACAGTAGGAGGAACATTGATTGCTAAGGCTCATCTTCTGCTCAGCACAACTAGGTAGGAGCCAAAGGAGCCACCTGGACATTAAATGCGACAGAGTGTATTCTGAGGAAGAGTCAGAGCATATGCTGATCTCAGATCAGCTTTCCGGGTCTAATGCCGAACATTATTCCATAGGCTTTATGTCTGTACTGCTGCTGTGTTGGCAAATTTTGAAAAACAACGCTGCCGACATGCAGCAAAAGAACATTCCCTTTGTCACCTTCACCTTGTTCCATCGAGTCGTGTCCGACCCCTGGCGACCCTTAGAACACATGCCCTCCATCTATCTCAATCCTTGGCGAAATGCACAGCCTCTGGGAATGACATTCAAAGAGTGCCCAGTACGCCATTGAGCTCTTGGTCTGTCCCGAGTTCTCTTTCCTTCAACTATGCCCAACATCAGTGCCTGTCCCATGGAGTCTTGTGTGCAGCATATATGGGCAAAGAACTTCAATGATCTTATTAGGATCTGGCCCTTCAGTGTTTCCCCTGGCTCTAATGTATCTGAGACCCATCGGTTAGCTCTTCGTTCTCTTCACGAGACACGTTGGTGTCGACCGCAGCGCCACATCTCAAAAGCCTCAATCCGTTTCCTCTCCGATCTGCTGACAACCCAAGATTCCGAACCAAACAGTACACAGCTATAGAGAACACAAGAACTTTCATAAATTTCACTTAAATCAAACTGCCAAACGATTTCTATGAGGAGTTCATTTTAACAGTAACTCCCACCTGCCATCCATGGGCAACAGTCAAACTTTTTTGTGGTATAGCAATGTCCTATTCAATTTTGTAAGTGAAGTCAAAAGAACATTGCAGAACTGGAAAGTTTGACTGTTGCCAATGATGGCCAGTGGGAGTCACTGTTATAATAAACTCTTTGCAGAAATTGTGAAACAGTTTGGTCAAAAATGTGTTTATTTTTATTGCCACTTGGATTTGTTTAGCTAACAAGTGTAGTTATTAGTGTCATCTTTGAAATCTTAATTTGAGCACTAAAATTTCGCACCATAGTTTTCAGGGGCAACTGGGCTACTATCGTCCTTGAATCTGTCTTATTAACATTGTGCAGTTAAATTGGAACTAATTTTACACAAATTGTATACGTGGCTTTTCTGACAATTAATTAAATAATTGTAATAATGTAATGACTGTACTGACAACTCAACTCAGAGTAGAGATAATTGTGGCCCCTCTACTGGTTTAGAGAAGATCTCCGAGACGCCTTAAATACATACATTTTAAGCTGCCGAGCAGTTCCCAATGAAATCATTTGTCCATTTACTCATTAAAATAGCAGGTTTGCACAAAGACCAGACACTCCGTTCGCTCCCGGTTCAGAAAAGTGGACACTTATGTGCAAGATGAAGGAACTATTGAAGGAGATCGGAGCCCCAAGAGTCCTCACAAATCACCTGGGCAGCTTCGGAAAGGGCACCCCCCTGTCAGCCTTAGAATGATAAAGTGCGGAAGTTTAAGAAGACGCATTAATTATCTTAAATTTAATTAACGAATAAGTCATCTGAATTTTAATTAATTGTTCACTTTAATTTAATGAATAGTCCTTTGCAGGCCAGTGATGTGGAAAGACAGAAAGGCTGAATGTGCTGTGTTCTCAGTTCTCCTGAGGACATGTGATGGGCCTCAGTTTCCGGACCCGTTTCTTCATATCAGGCTCTATTAGGATCCTTCGCAAACACCATAGCGCTCTCCCATCCGCCAGCGTTAAGGCTCTCTTATGAGACATTGAAGCTTTAATTTATTTTGCATGTAATAACAAATAAGTGTTTGGCAATAAATCGCATCGGGGTGGGAGGGTGCAGAGGGGATATGTGGGGTACGGGGGGGATTGGCGTTCGGGCACACGGAAGCCGTAGAGCTCCAGATAACCTGATGAATTTTTGACTTTTATCTAATTGGTTCCGAATGTCGCGTCGCGTCGTGCTGTCGTGGCGTCGTCTTTTGAATGAACAGCCTAATTTGTCGTGTGCAAATAAACCTTTTTTTCCCCCTACACTTGCGTGCCGTTTCTTTGAAGCCCGTCTACACAAAGATGCGCCCAGCAGTTTTCTGATTTCCACTAGTAAAAGTTTTTCTTTTTTTTTTTTACCATCTCCCTAAAAAAGCCAGATCCCTGGGCCGCATTTCAGACATACTTGTGAATGTGTTTCTGCTAAATTCACGACTGCGGGTTCCTAGAAGTGTCAGCGTTTGAATCTTTGGTTAAAGCAGAACTGTAACAACAGTGCAAGCCCAGGAATCCAGCTTGAATGTGAAGTATGTTAATTCAATAACGGGGCGCTGTCTTTGAACGGTATATTCATCGTACAAAGGTAATGCAATAGGTGAAGCATGAATGGTCCAGTGAGGGTTCTGTTGAGCATTTTTCCTCACTGCCTTCTGCATAAAACAGGAACTTCTACAGACTGTGTCCTATGTTAATACGATCAGGGGCAGGTTCGTTCTCTAATGAAATCTTTGTCTGTGAATTCTCACATAAACACATTGGGTTTTCCCGGAAACACATTTTTAAAAATTATATTATTTCCTGTTTTCACAAGGAACAAAGCTTCTGGCAATCACATAAAGCTCTTGTAATATTGCTTTGATGTAGCTGAGTACCGTTATCGCTCAAACGGTAATGCAACAAGGCGCAGACGTTAAGTCTAGGCCCCAGGACAGCTTTGTGCTCTATAGCGAAAGTTCTCCCCCGTATCATAATTGCAACGAGTATTGAAAGACTGGAGCCCTATGGTTTCTGTTTGCACCGGGCTTGTGTAATTCACCAATCTCAAAACAATACAGCTCTTTGTTGTTGATTTGATGGCCTAAAGTACTGACAGAGAGCGGAAGTTGTTCTCGTCCGCAGTGATTTGTGATGACAGCGTTGTTATTTTCGCCGTTTTAACATGGCGGGAAGGAGAGGTTCACTGTGCTCCAGAGGGAGATATTTTTTGAAAATTGTGGTCTCCGGTGACAAAAAAGAAGGTTCTTTTTTTTTTTGTGCTGATGATAAACGTGTGTCGCATTCAGACCCAAAAATGTTTTCTGTCTGAGACATGCTAATGTTAGCATTTCTGTTTTTGGTAATGTTAGTGCCGAAGTCCTCCAGGGTTTGCTTATCTGTCCATGCTAGTTAACTCATGTCCCTTGCTAAAGGGAGAGCTCATATGGCAGGTAGTTACTGCAGTCCAGTCAGTGTGCTGCCTGCATGCATGAAGTGTCCTCATGAGAGTTTGAGGTCGAGCAGTTCTGAATTATGTAGGTTGTTGGAGTTTTGACCCCTCTGTGACCCTTAATATTTGAAGGGCTGATTTGCAAAAAACTTTATCTGCATTTTGTTTCATTGTACTAAATCGTGTTTTTTTTTGTGCAGGCCAGGGAATATCAATCTAATTATTGTTGGGTTATTTCAATAAATTATCACAAAATATTTAACCTTTCCTCAATCGTGATTTTTTATTTATTTTTATTTTTTTGTTTTATTGTGCAGGTAAATGAATATTCAACAAACTTGTGTAGATTTTTTTCATTATTATTGAAATGGTTTGAATCTTTTTTTTGCAAATTTACTCTTCATTTGGTCTCCAAATGCCTGAACTCTTTTTTTTTTGGCTGTTTGAAAAATTACTGATTATATGTGATTTTGCACATGCATCAGTCTATCCTCGATGTAACCAGGTTACCAGGTTACCACTTGGTCATGGGGATGCTGGAACCAGTAGCCCCCCATATGCTGGAAGTTAGAATACATCCTGAACAGCTCACCATGATTTTGGACAGAAGTACTACGTTGTACTTTATTTTTTGAGCTGAGTTGTCCTGATATGTGGAGCTGGATTAGAATTCTGATTGCATGTGCATGGGAATGTAATGGAGGCTCATGCTGTTTGGTTTTTCTCTTGATCCTGTTCTGTATTTGGTGAATATGATGGCGTTAGTAATGATGGTGGCCGTCTCCGTGTTCCCCACAGCAAAGCCTACATCTCCTCCGCTTGAGCACTTCAAGCCATGCAGGGACAAAGACCTGGCCTACTGCCTGAACGGGGGAGAGTGTTTCGTGATCGAGACGCTGACGGGATCGCATAAGAATTGCAGGTAAGTTCGCACTGGCCAGCGAGAGACGGCCCTGCTGAGGACTCCTGATCTCTGCCACTGTGAGACCTTGTTGATTTTTCAACCAGCCTCTGTGAGCTTTATCTCTCCAATAAACCTCATCCCTCCTTTGTCTGCCCATCTCTTTCTTTCTGGTATTCCTCCTTCTCCGCCCTCATCTCTGTCCCTCCCTCACCTTTTCTCTCCTCTCCTCTCTCTCCCTCACTCCTCGTCCCCTCCCTCCTTACACGTTACTCTCCCTTTCTCTCCTTCGCTCTAAACCCATCATCTTGCCTTCTACATCTGTCTCCCTATCTCCTCCTATACTTCCTTCCCGACCCACTCTATCTCTGATCCTCTTTCTTTTTCCCTGTATCGTTCTCTCCCCATCCCTCTCTCTGTCCTTCTCTGGTCCCCTTTTCTCTCTGTTTTCTCGCTGAACTTTAACCCTCCTCTAACTTCCTGGTCCCCTCTTCCCCTCGTAGCCATGCTGTCTGTTTATGATCACTGCCTTCACTTTCAATCTGCGCTCACCTCTCCTGACCTGTTTCTCTGGGGAAGATGAGAATGCAGCGCTGTCTGGTTCGTCGCAGTAATGTGTCCCCTGAAACCGATTCTCTCAGTTTTGGGTTCCGCCTTGGTAGTCTCGCTCTCGGTCATCAACACTGAACCAGAAGGTCACAGATTCTCAAGTGGCTCCGTGGTTACTGACAGAGAGGTTCTGTTGTTCTGCTGGTGTGACTGCTGGTTCAGAACTCTTTCTGGTATCCACAGGCCATACAGCACACTTCTGCACACACACCTTAACTCTGAGAATTTTAATACAGAATGGTTGAGTGCCATTCTCAGATGCTTGAAACAAAATACAACTGCCCTTAAGGACACCAAAGGTTCAGAAACCAGAAGAAACAATATCATATATGAATTAAAAAAAACCCATGTTTGGTCCTGATGTTGATAATGCTGATTATTATTATTATTACTGTAGTAGTCGTCTTGGTCATAGATGTAGTGCAGTATCATCGTCATCATAAGATAACCCTGATTCCCTCACGTCAAAACTTTAGCGCAGCACCTTACCCGAGAATCTCGTGCAGGGCTGTACCCTTGCTCTGTGATGGATCAGATACCCAACACCTGCATCGTTGGGTTATTTGAGAGCAGGAGCGGAAGGCTGTGTTTAAATTATGGGTCACTTAAGCATGCTCCATGACTCATTGCCTTGGAGCAGGGGCCAGAATAAGATAAGTAATGGGATTTAACCAGCGAGCATGAGTTATGTGATGGGACCGGGGGTTAAAGTAATATGATTGGCTCGGAGCCAGAGAATCGCATGCAATATAAGGTTGGTGATTGGATTAAGGGCGTAAGTACAGCATGTTACATGTTGCATGTGACTGAACCAGGGGGATTAAGCAAATATGAGCTGATAGCATTGGCCGGGGGCCAAAGTATTGCTAATCATAAGAAGTATGCAGTTGGCTGGTGGCCAGAGTAATGCTTGTATTATTACATATACTGTATGATTGACCTCAAGCCCGATAAATGCTTTCACTATTACGCCATTCATATACCTGAATAGTTGACCTGTGGTAATTACGATTTCAAACTTTGGATGAGCACATGAAGGCAAGTGTTAGGTAATATGAAGCATGTGAATAAACAAGTTGTAATAATTGCATTTCATAAATTCTTAGAAAGAATAAATTCATGGCGAGAATGAGAATCAACAGATCCTTCGGCTCATGCTGATAAATGTAAAGAATATGTCGTAATAATATGTCCGACCTCGAGGGCACAGAAACATGACAGTAAGAAATAGCTGTTACTGTAATTTCACCCTGTGAAGATAATTTTTTTCAGATTTTTATTTTAAATATTCTTAGCTAACATCTCTCTTAGCTTTTTAACATAGCTCACTTGCTTTTTATTATCATTAGCGATTTTGACATCGGCATTACTCTCAGTTTAGAACACGCTGATCACATTTTTAATCCTTAAAACAGGGTCGTCCACCATTGGTCCACCATCCTGTGCTCTCGCCCTTCAACCTTCATTTAGCACATACGGCTCAAGGTGATCTCGCTGTTGTATGGAATGTGTTTTGTTATGACTAGATTGAAAACCCAGCATGGTGCGTCTCTAAGTGCAGGATTGGATAGTTCCTCCATAATAGGATTATTCCCTGAAAAGCTAATTTTTAGCTTGTGTTTTCCCTTTTCCCATTTTCTTCAAAGTCAGATTTTTTTTCATGTTGTAGGACAGTGTCACATGCATGTTCCATATCTGAAGCTACATCACACTTATATTGAGAGAAATATTTAAACCTAGGAAGCCATGTTTTTTATGGCTGCAGCATTACATCAAATGGAAAATATCTAGATCTTGTACATCATTTTATACACATTTACCCGTAGGTCAGCCGGGCATATTTGAGATAGTTGGAAACATGGCGATCTCCACTTCATTTTAAAATAGGCCTGAAAGTCCAAAGGTTTGAATACGGCGGCGGCATATGTTGTATACATGGTCCATAGGTGTTATGAGGTTAACCTTTAAGTTCTTTTGAAGTATTTGGAGGTCCGACTGGGCCATCTCGCTGGCCTTGTCCTGAGTGCAGGATTTTTTTCTTGGTTGAGCTGCACGTCTGCATGCGCTGAAACCCTCGCAGTGCTGTAAAGAGAGAGAGATTAGCTCTGGTGCTCTGGGCATTCCCCTGCGTCTCTGAGCTTGTGCAGAGATATGTCCCAGAACAGGTACGTCCCGCTAATGACTGAAGCCTGGATTGAATGGACCCATGGTGGCAACTGTCTGTTCAATTCACTCTGGTGAATAGACTATTAAATGAAACACTGTCAGTTTCCTGGAAACTTCCAGGTGGATAGTTACTGGATATAAAATGACAACATGAATCACATTAATGGAGAACACATCGTCTTCCGCAGTTTTTTCCTCTCCGCCTGTGGCAACCATTTTGTACCCCTTCTAGAAGACATTAACTATTAACTTCTGTTGCCATTATTGATCACATTCGGGATGTATTTAGTTCTAACATCATTGAGTTCACAGCTTTGAAACGTTCTGACAGTTTCCTTTGACAGAAGTTCTAACATTTCTGCCTTTGATATCATCTCCTCCAACACTGCAGCCAGGTTCTGACATTTTTCTGAGCGACATTAGTTGTATAACGATGGAAGATTGTTCCTTTCAAACAGTGAGTGGTCAGAGATGTTTTCGTATTCATCTGCGAAGAAACGCACAGCATAAATAAGGTCGCTTTTCCATACAAGAACAAAGCACGGCAGCAATAAAACAAAAAAAAAAAAATAGCATTCAGTATTTCAACAGACAATGAAACCGATCTACTGACTGTGAATTTTAAAAGGTCTTCTGAAATTTGTGCTTTCCAAAATGGCATTAAATTGCGGCAACATATTGTGCCTGTCTTGCTTATTAAACCAAAGCCGTATCTCCTCGTAAAAATCCTCTCATTTCGGGTTATGATTGTGCCGTTCCATCCCAGGCTGAGCTGGTGGTCCTGTGTGTCTCGTAGTTTCTGCTAGCAAGCCTGTGCTCCTGTCTCTAAGCCCTTTAAATCTGCTTAACCCGACATTATGGACAGTCGCTTATTTATGAGGCACTGTCTGACAGTTTGTGCATTTCAGCCAACAACGCTTTATACAGCCGAATCTGGCATTTACAGTGTGTGCCAGTGATTTCCTCAGTGCATGTAGGACATGAGATAGCACCACCAACACCTCCACTGCAGAGATGAATGCATCTTAATACTGCCACCCCAGTCCTACGCCAACAAGAATGCTCAATAATTCAAAAACTAGCCTTTTCAGCTCTCTGATTTTCTTTTCCTCAAATTCTGTTGGAATGCAAATTAAGTCAAATGTGTTGTATTTTGCATAAATGTTTAGCTATAAATAGAGAGAACAGTATGAGTTATACTCCTTATTTGTTCCTGCTATTTCTTTGTGATGGATTTGCACCTGTGTCGACAGTAGGCCTTAGAAATACTGGCATTACAGAGTATCTGGCTTTTTTCTTTGACAAACAAATTATTCACTATTGTCCTGCGTTATTTGCCGGCAATATCCAGGAGCGGTTCCAGGCCTAACTGCATGATTGAAGAAGCACATTTAAATGAATATAATTTAGCTTTCTGAATGTGCAAAAAGGAAGTGGTCCTTTGTGGCTCAGTTGTGGGGGAACTGTTTACGACGGTAAAGGATTATGACTGTATTTATCCACTCTGAAAATGTTAAAGGGCTCTGACAGCCTGTAATGCCACCGCTTTCAAAATCCTTTCAAATAATCGTATCTTTCTGCAAGACGTGGGAGGTTTTTTTTCCCTTCTATTCGTAATGACTCTACAATTAGCTCCCTACGTGTAAGGAGTCTGCTGTATTGATGGCATATTTAACCTTGTGGCCGCAGGTGCTTTTTTTTTAATATTTCGATATGCTCACTTCTGTTGAGCAAATGGTGTGTCCTTGAAGAGGAAGAAATTGGCCTACTCTCTCTTAAAAATGGGGGACTTTGTTTGTGGTTCTGGTGAAGTTAAAGGTCTGTTTTTCAGGCGAGTCTTTGAGCCAGAGGCTAGCTTCCTGTAACCTAAGAGGGCTGAAGGTTGTCATTCACTCACAGACAGGAAGGAGCCATTTTGTCAGTGATTGACGGCTCATTGTAGTGACCCATTTTGACATTCATGAACTCTCACTCTCAATCTCTGCGGAAGTCTGTGTGCTCAGGATGCTGATTTAAAGGCAAATTCAGATCAGAGCCTTTGTTACTGTGTCTGCTTTCTTGGGACTGCAGCTTCAATGCACCATTTTGCTAATTTATTTCCTCTTTGAGGCCAGAATTCGATTTCCTTGCAGGGAAGCCACTGTAAACTGGGCCCCCAGGTGCTAACTTGGAGGAAGCTAAGCCTTTATTTCCTCAATGGCTGTAGCCTTACACTCGTCTGGCTGCTCCATCTGTAACTCCGCCGCTGTACTGGTCGGAGGCCGGGGCTGAGTTCGTACCCCTGCCACTGTGGAGACGGAATGATCCGGAGATGCCAGCACAGCCTCGCTGTGAATACAGCAGCCACGCTATCGCATGGAATGGGAACACGTTCAATAACATGTCCGTAATGGGCAGCGCTTTAATGTGGAGGTTACGGACGCGCGCTCGGAACTGCAGGTTGAAATCCCTAGTGGGGGCAATGCTGGAGTGCCTTAGGGCAGGGAAATTAGCTGAATCACATCAGTAAGATATCTAGCTGTGATAATGGAAAATGTCAGTGGTGTTAGGGGCTCTGGACAAGGGCGTTTGGAGAGAAAATCCAAAGGCGAATGTCATGAATTATTTTGCCACAAATCCTGAGCGTTGAGCATTCGCTCCCCCTCATTTAATGGAGAACGCCGGTGTGAAATTGACTTGGGGTGTATTAATACATGATAACGAGTACTAACCTTTGTCAAATACCCCACCTCCGTAGGCACGCAACATTTCGAAATACATGGCTTTTTAGCCGAAGCTCCCAACAGGCTTACAATGGTAGTCAATTGGGCATTGCGTTGCCATGCAAAGAAATCACAATTTTTCATCATTAACAAGGCTCAAAGTAGCTCCACACTTCATTGGTAGAATTCTGAGGGCCCTGACATTTAAAACGAGGCACTGAGAACTTTGAAAATGCACAGGAAATTCATTAAAATAAGACTGTTTATGCAGACACTACCTTGAGGTAGTTTCCAGTCGCCTCAATCTTGAAAGTCACGATAAGTCGATTGACGAGCACGAAAGAATAGGAAGGACAGGGGAACAGATTACAATCTATTCGTTCGTGCTCGTCAATCGACTTATTGCAACTTTCAAGATGGGGGCGACTGGAAACCATTTCACACCGGAGTTCTCCTTTAAAGTAAATGGAAGATCTTCAATGATGGAATCTTTAATCTCTAGCAGAAGTGGGAACAGCCTCATTCACATTCTCTGTCTCTCTCTCTCTCTCTCTCTCACAAACACACACACACACACACACACAAACGCAGTACACAGCTCTCAGTAAGGGAAGGAAATCGTCCACCTCATGCATGCATAATTTCCAGTATTACATAAGCAATATGTGCATAATGAAAGAAAGTAGGTTTGCTGCATGAGCCCATGCTTTGGCTTGCTGGAATCGCACAGAATTGTTGAACCCTTGCCGTTTGACGCAAAACCCGTTGATTGGGGAGTCCTTGGACAGATGACCAGCTGTTGGCTACGGTTCACTATAGACCTAGCTGGCAAGGGAAGGGCCGTTTCGCAAAAAGCACAGCGCACTGATGAATGCTCTATCTTATGAGAACTGAGGAGAAGAGATAAGGATGTAGGGAAGGATTGCGCTAGCGCTCGGGGGCGCGATTAGTCATCTTATTCTCACGTTGACTGGAAGGCAGACGCCATTCGCGTGAAATGGCCGACCTGCTTGGGAGAGTAAGCCCGAACTTACTCTGGCTACTGAGCCGTCATATTAGTCATCCCATCTGTTCTCAGACGCATCCCACAATGCCATGTTCATGCCCTCCCGCATGCAGCACCGCCCACCCACAGGGTACGGTCCCTCCCTCTGTCCACCTCTACCCGTGGTCTGGCGCTTCTGATACAGCTGTGGCCGGTAGGCACATTGTAGGGACTCGTCTTTGTTGCGATTGAATCGGTCACCAGAGGGGAGGTGACAGACTGATGAGGAAGAAGAGGAGATGAGATGAAGTACATGGTGACGGAACAGTTTCCTCTACAGCTGAAATCCCAATTCTGACTCTACAAACTTCAGACATTTGTAGAGTCCCATGAACCCTTAGGGCGCTAAATACAAATACTGTTGCTCACTGATGTAAGATATCAAAATCAAAGCTGTTGAAAACTTTTCCATCACTGTTATAAATTGACTGAATTTAACAGTTGAATTAACACACTGTTTCCTTGTTATTTTAATTGTAAGTATCCTGCGCCTATTTAACTGTGGTATACAGTTAACATACATCGAACCTCTGATAAAAACTTATTGTAAAATTACAGTTAAAATAACTGGCAAAAAGAGGTGCCAGTTTATGACAGTGATGTGTCCACTTGTGCAGGAGCTCTTTTAATTCAACAGCACAAGATAATTTAATTTAAATTTTTTGAAAATTCATTTCACCGCCTTAAGGGTTAATGATGTCTGACGTTCATGTCTTTTTCATCATTGACATTATCATTCGACAGGCACAAATTTCAATATACATGGCAATGTCAGTTTTGCTTTGCGAGTCAAGGGAATGGCCCTGAAATACTCACCCACAGCCCTGGCTGTAAATGAAGCGGGTCAGTGGCCGTTGAGGGACCCATGAAGGTTGATGTCGCACCTGTCAGCGGTTAGCGTAGCGCGCAGAATCTAAAATCCCCCCCGCTCCTTCCCCTTCCCCTATGCACCCCGTTTCCCCGCGCTCGCGGTGTAAATTGATTGCATGTCAACGATGATGGAGGAAGCTGTCCGGAAATGACGGATGTTTTTGGTCCCGCTGCGTTTGTGTCTGGCAGAATAGACGGGGTGCGACCGGGGAAATATTGCACTAATGGAGGTGTAGAGGGTATTTAACGATGGTCCCGCATGCAGTTAAGCGCAGTCTGCTGTGCTCTGAATGCAAAATGTTGGGAGGGCGGTGGGTGTGGGGGTTGGTGGTGAAGCTTGTGGCTCAGACTGAGAACACAAACAGTGAGGGAGGGTGGGGGTGGAGGTAATCATGGTGGACAATTAGTGCTGCCTTACCTCTGTTTTTTTTGGGTTTTTTTTTGTTTTTTTTTACCATAATGGCCAGCTTTCAGATTAATTTCAGTACCTAATGGACAATAACAATACAATTTTTGGTCCAAATATAATTTATTTTAGTCTAAATGTATGGATTATAATAAAAGTATTTACTGTACCCCTCCTATCCAGCTTTGGTCCTGATTATCCTGGTGACTGCATGAAAAATGCTACACAATCCAATTCATGCTATGTTTTAAGATAATCAATTTTTTTAACACAAGTAAATGGTTAGAATTACTGTAATATGACATTCTTGCTCTGTTTTTGCCACTCGGTATTAAAGCCAATGCAGTTATGGCTAATTAATTGCCTATTGTTGTGGCCATTTTGGTAAGTTCTATGTTAGGTCATAGTTGCTAACTTGATTGAGATTCATCATTTGACAGTTGACATTTTGTCAGATGCTTATTTCTGAGTTTGGTCATTAACCCTGCATGTATGGAGAAGGGCGGTTTGGAAATTTCCCCTCAGACTTCAGATTTGCATATAATTGAACCCTTGAATGAAGGTAACTAATTTGCATGTGCCTAACATCATGTATGGGCAGGCGGTCTCTCCGAGTCCTCCTTGTTGAAATTGCGGAGCTCAATGTGATATCAAATAAAGGATGTAATTAAGTGTAAACTGTTTGCCCCAAGAGTATTATCATTTCTTGTATGGAGGCAGCATGTGATTATTGTCTCTCTAACTTTAACGTAATGTTGGAGATAGCGCTATAGACGGCCGCTTCGCTGATATCTTCCCTGGGCTTTGCCAAAGCCTATTCTGTGTGGGCTTGATAGAAGTGATCGCCTTGAGGATTATGGAATCGATCAGGGACTGGGCAAATCAGCGATTGAAAATTTCTATGGAATGACATGACCGGTGTGCTGCCGCCAGTCCTTTAGTTTTCGTTTGGAAATGTGGATGTGATTGAGAGAGAGAGAGAGGGCGAGAATTTTTGCCCGTTTTTCTGAATGCTTTTGTCTGGGGAAATAATTTCTTCACAGTCAATCCTGGCTGCGGTGCGAGAAGTGAGATGGAGGATAGAGGAAGTCAGGGGGTGGGGTAATCCAGAGAGCCGCGCAGGGGGTAAAGGGTGAATTCGGTTAAGAAAGAGCAGAAACTAGCCTTTGAAGGTGCAGGCTGAGGATTTTACTCGGCGCGGTTTTAGCAGACAGCGCGCAAAACGTGTGCACGCAGAGATGTAGACGCTCATAGGAACATCACCGCGCACCTTTCCTCGCAAACACCCCCCTTACACCCATATATGTGAGTGCATAGGCACATACACATACTCACCAGTACACATACTCACCTTCCCTCTTCCGCACTCGCAACCATGTGCACACATGCAAAGAGCATGTTCTGATGTGCTAATTCTCTCTCTCTCTCTTTCTCACCCTCTCCTCCGTCACGTGGGCCCAGTATTATCGCGCTGTGGGGGCAGAGAGGAGGTGGGTCCTTGGAGAACCAGATGTAGGAATGAGCACACTGTGTGCTCTCACAGGCCGAGACGGAAGCTTCTAGAAGCAAGTGCACCAGATGGTGTACTATTGGGGAGAAAATGGTGCGGCTTGTCTTACATTAAATCTAGTTATGGTCTGCTGACTGATTGTCATAAAAACTAATCATCATCATAAAAATGTGCACCAAGTCTTCATTCCAGTTGTTTGGCCTTAAATCTACACTGATGAGTCAAAACATTATGACCACCAGCCTAATTGAGGAAACAGTGCTCACATCCAATGGCCATCCACATAAAGTAAGAGAAAAGGGACACATTGAACCAGGTAGCCTCCTTCTATTTCACTAAAGCCCAACGCTCACCGGAGGTGTGAGACGTGTCAAAAAATAGGTTCCATTCATTTCAATGGAGCAACGCCCACTTGAGGCGTGTGACGCGCGTCGACGCGTGTCAGAATTGAACTTTTTGCCACTGCTCAATATCTCAAGTGTCAACTCTATAAAAACACATTTGTCTTTTAGGTTATTTAACTATTTCGCCTTGTCATGGTTAGTGGCACACTTTTAGCTGAAACCTCACATGCAGTTATCGAAACTGATATACCTGCTTTTAACCAAGTCGCAGTTTTGAAAGGAAGTCTGTTATTTTGCGGACATTTAAGTTAAGAGTGATCTACAGTTAGACAGTGCCCAACTCGAGGTACACTGGTAAGAACTTAACACTGCTAAGTTAGCTAGCTAGCTAATTAGCTGCTGGGTGAAGTAAAGTGAATCATAATGTTAATTTACTAGACAGCTAAATTTAGGAAGAAAATTATGCCTGTATATAACGTATTGTACACAGTAAAGCTGGATTTACGGTTCTGCGTCGAACTGACACCGTCGTGATGCACAGCCTCTGCGGCGACATGAACCCCCACCGCAGAGCCTCTGATTCGCCTGCCGTGCACCTCGAAAATTTTCTAACTGCATGTCAAAGTGACGCAAACCACAAGGGCACTGTTTGGTCCATTCTACTACATCACCACCGGAAACCTGACGCCACCTAGCAGTTTGGCGGTGAATTGCTTTCTCGGCACTGCACGACGCAAATGACCTCAACGCCGAACTTGGAAAGGTCCACGACGGCGGCGAGGCGATGGCGTGCCCTTTGCATGGAGTCAACACAGAACCATAAATCCATCTTAACCTTAAAGTCGCACTTTGTCATCTCTTAAAATAAGCTTTATCAGTAGGTATTTTCAAAATTAAATGCTGTCTTGTTGAATATTCTGAGAGTCACACCCATGGCTTGCTTCTCAGTTCTGTTGTAATCCGTCAATATTGATGCAATTGACGCTTCAGGTGGGCCTTCAAAATGTTCGGAGTTTGACGCGACGATTCGCATCGCGGCCAGTGGGCGTTGGGCTTAAGAGCTTGCCTGCATGCCCATTGTAAGTGCTTTCAAAAGTAGACTGGACTGGACGCTCTGACCGTCTGCGGTTACAACGCCCAGTACGCGGCAGGGCGTGATAGTGATGCACTCTGCGTTGTGACATGTTCCAGCCAAAAGAAGCTTTAGAAGTTTCTACACCTTGCGCCACAGTGGGTCAGCTGTCTGTTTGACGGGATATCCTTTGTTGCCCTCGCGCATCAATAAGCTTTCAATGCACCCAACACCCCGTTACCGGTTTGTAGTTTCATCGGACCACTGACGGTGGGTGCTCATTACTTATGACGGGGAAACCTCATAAGTCTTGCTGTTTCAGAGATGTTCTGACCCAGCCATCTCCCCATAAGGATTTTACTTTGCCTGAATGACTGGTTGCTTACCCTCTAATATTTCCCAGATGTTGACGTGCACCATTATTTCGAAAAAATTTGCGGTTTTCATTTCTGAGTTGCCATACTGCTTTGGCTGTTCTGTGTAGTCTGTGTGTATTGAACACATGTGCATGGTAGTGTTTTGGTGTGTCCATGTGAATGAGTCGATATGCTTGCACGCATGCGTGTTGTGTTTATTTATAGGTTTGTGTAGTTCATGTATGCGCATGTACGCGCTGGATGTGTCTAAGCAAGCCATTCACAATGGATTAACCGGCCTGCATGGACATCATGTTCTCATCTTGTCGAATGACCTCTAGCACCTCAATATCTTCTGGCGAAAGCAGCTCTCTCCTGCAGTCACGTGTTAGAGCGCCAACGCAAGTGAGGCAGAATATTCCACAGAAAAAAAAGCTGCCCATTATTTGCAAAAGGGAGTTTAACGGCACATGTGACCTACTCAGCATGCATTCCTCTTGCTGAATAAGGCTTGCGACTGGACGTTGATTAATATCGCTGGCTCATTTCAGCTGTTCCTACCTCAAGAAAGGCGACTGCATGCTGCCCTAACCCCCCTCATTCTCAGGTTCTGGCTGATTAGAGTTGACTCAATTGTTATTTCTAATTAACGTGATTTTAATGAGATAACTGCACCATTGTTTTCTCTCACTCACTGATAAATAACACAGTCTTTCTAATTAATATGTAGACAGGAGTCACATCAAATTATTAAATGCTATTGACTGATTCAGAAAAGCGGTTTGAAAGCAGAATGAGCCCGTTTTTGGTCTTCTTTTCACGTTTGGCCTCCCTGAGGAGGTGGAACATATATGCCCACACACATACAAACCTACACACTCACATGCATACGTGTACACACGCAAATTGGAGGATATTAAGCAGGAACTGTTTAAGGTCATTCCACGGCATCTCAATCGTAGCTTCCTTCTACCGGTCTCACCGTCTAACCATCTAACGCACAATTACCAGCCAAAATGGCTGCTGAAAATACTGAACACAAACAGCACGCGCTGAGGGCAATGCCCACTTTTGGAGTCTATAATGCGCGCATATAGTAAATACAAAGAACCTAGATCTGTCACACACTTTTTATTCCATCGCCAAAACAGTGCCTCCATCCTGCTTCACAGATGAGGTGGTGTTCTTTGGGTCATGAGCAGTTGCTTCCTCTTCCTCCATCTGTACGCTTCTCTTCCCATCATTTAGGAAACAAGTTTCTCTCATTTGTCCAAACGATTTTTTTCCAGAGCTGTACAGGCTGTTAAAGTGTTTTTTATCTGGCGAACTATTATCTGGTCTTCTTGCGAGCTTCCTTACTGAGGCTTGCCATTGGTTCACATCTTAAGGTAAACCCTTTGCAGTTACTCTGATGTGCTCAACTGCTGTGATGCTTCTGTAATCCTTTTCCATTCATTTCTGTGGTCTTCGTATATTTCGGTTGCTTTGGGCAGTACACTCTTTTAAAAAATGTATTATTAGATTTTTTTCAAGTTGTGTCTCTGATGGACTTGGTTTTATTTTTCAGCCTAATGGTGAGATGCTTCATTAGCAGTGACTGATCCTTTGGTCTTCATTGTGAGAGTTAACAGCAACTGAATCTGGATGTAAATGCTACTCTTGAAATCAACTATTAACCTTTAATCTGTTTACTTTTAAAAGAAATAATAAGGAAGGAACATTCCTCTCCATGGGACAGCTGAGAAGTCAGTCACTTTAGGAGCAAACATCAATGAACAGCCCTCTAATTCCAAAAAAGATTTTGCCAATTTGGATGTAAATGCCCCAGAATGAAAATCTCAGGTCTGCATTTGAGCCCATAATCACTATTTATTTTAAACTCAGATATGCAGCTGAAGTAACAATAACTTTGTCCGTGTCCAAATATTTTGGGAGCTGATGTACACATTGGTGAGAACAGACAGACAGACGGACAGCGGGACTGGAGGTGGGGCTGTGAGATATGGAGGCGCTCAGAAAAGCGGTGTTCCAGCGCGGAGCTGATGAATGGAGTCTGTTTAATATTATTTCTCTGCTGACATAATGGTCCAAAAAGGTTACAGGAGTCTGTCTGTCAGCACGTCTATTGATCAGAGCCTCCATAGGCAGAGATGTCAAGGACAAGTAAGATTCATTTTCATCTATTCCTGTTTCTTTATCTCTGCCTTTATCTGCTGGGATGTTTCTCCCTCGTGTTTTCTCTGCACACGTCTGTATGGGCGATGTAATCTTTCACAGCCCCTCCCTCTCTCTCTCTCTCTCTCTCTTTCTCTCTCCCCCCTTCTCTCTGTTTTCCCTGTTTCCTGGATGGCAGCGTTTGCACAATCAGCTTTCATGCATCCAGCATAGATATGCTAACGCAGAGCTTTCGCGCATCGTGTTTTGGTGCTGTGAGGGCGCACTGTGACGGTATACCAGGGAAGGGACTCTCTGGGCTCGGAATGAATCCTTATTCTGAATGGTTAATAGTGGCAGTCACAGAAAGGCCAATAATTCAGAATTGAAAGCAAGTTGGTGCCTGACCTTTTCGCAGCACTTCTTGCTTACTACTAGATAAAAGAGGGTTTGTTACAAAATGGTAAATGAGGGCTAAAATAAGCCCTTATGAATGTGCAGCAGTTATCGTTTGGGAAAATTACTTCCTTTTATTAATTGGGGAAAAAGGGATTTTTTCTTTTTTTTTGCCGTGTATTTGCATTATTCGTAACACATAGAGCCGAAGTAGGAAATTATTTATTTAAAGAAATATTATCCTCTAATATTTCTTTCTCCAGTTTTGTCTCATAAAATGTAATTGGGCTATGTAATTAAACATCGACTTAACTTAGAGTAAATGGTGGTAATTTACATATTTTAGGTGCAACTCTAAATGTAACAGTCGTGTTTTTAAGCTAAAGTAATGGGTTTAGCACAGTGTCTTTTCTCTTGCCAAACTGCGCGACGATACAGCTAAAATGAATAAAGCAGTACGACTTCTTGTTTGCTAAAATTCCTATTTCATAACTGTATTGGTCAGAGTGAATCTGAGGCTGGTTTGGGTTGTCATGTCCTTTTAATGGTGGAACATGGAGGTTATGCAAGTGCGTCTTTGAATTTTGAAAAAGGCAAAACCGCAAATGCTCATTTCGATTTCATTCAGCCTTGCGACCTTCATTGTGAAATGAAGTAATTAAATTATAAATAATCAGGGACTAAGATTCACCTGTGCCCTACTGTCTTCGCCGCTGGTATAAATCAGTAAGTAACGGAGGCCACTCCGGGACACAGAGCTCGGTGGAGAAATGAGGTTGCCCTTCTGCAATAAAACCTGGCGCTTTTCATGCCAGGCTGTGGCCTGGGCAGTATATTACTCCCACAGCCTTGCTGTGGATGAACACAAGTCCATAATACATGCAGTCACAATACAACTAGTGCTGAGTTGTATATCAGTGATAAAATGCACATAATATACTGCTTTAATGATTACTTAGTCAAATGAAGCTAACAAACAAAACATTCTTTCTTTGCTTTACCTCGAAGGTGATAGCTAAGTTAGTCTGATTCACCAGAATCGGGCAAGCTGTATGAATTTGAATACAGGCATTTCCTCGACTGCAGTGAGTCAAAAGCACTTTAAACTGAACTTGCCACCTTGCAGGAGATGAAGTCGTGATGAAGTCAGCTGAAAGGGCGGCATTGATAGCTGTCTGTCACCCATTTAATCTAACCTCCTCTGAAGAAATCATCCACCGTGACTGACAGGCTCGGCTTCTACATAAGCTTTGAGCGTTCTCTGATTAATGTACGATAGATTTACAGGGTTCCACTCCATTAAAATCCAAAGGATAAAGTGGCAATAGAGATTTCCCAATGGACAGCTCCCCCTCTGGTGGGGGCAGAGTACTGTGTGTTTGAAGTGATTCTGAGGCTAACAACAGGGACCTATAAAAACCCATGTTTACCACAGCTTTGGTTTGGCTTCCTCCTGTGGTTGTTCGCGTGCTTCTTTTCTTCAGCGTAAGCCTGGGTTCAAACTGACTGTACGTGTCAGTGGGGAGAACACTCTGCTGTTTAGTCTTTCCTTTGCTTTCTATTTCAGAGAGTGACAGGAAATGATGATGGTTTTGTAAATTCTGTCAGACGAGAGCAAAGTTCCCTTTCCCCTAAAGAGCAGCCTTCTTTAAAAGCAAATTTAAAATTCAGAATGCCTTATTATGCCTTTTTCAGGCAGGCCCGATGCCGCTCTGGGTCCCATCTTTCTTACTTTTTCGTTTTTATTTATTTTGGTGAGTCTCGAAGAAAACCTGAAAGGAATTGAATGACAAAACAAACAACTGAGCAATTCAAGCTCAGCCTTCGGTTTCTTTAATTGTTTTTTTTTTAAACTACTCATTTGAGTTTAAGTGCCAAGCACCAGACTCCATTTTGTCTTAGCAGTCTCAACCCTTCCAGCCAGTGGTTGTACTGTGATGACCTGGTCTAGTTACTTTGCATTGATGAAAATGGCTTTAATGTTGCCCGAGAGAGTGAATAATGCTGAGATGTAACACAATATCGGCAAAAACTTGATGTGCAAAGGAATGTGCTACTTTGCAACTCTTGTATCACCTCTTATGGTATCTTATGTCATTACGTAGCATAAGGTAACATAACCTAGTAAACCATGCAAAAGATAGTAGAGTCGTAATGACAGGCAAGAGCTTGCCATTTTCCACCCCCAACTCACCTAACACTTGTTATACCTCATGTAGCTTTACCTAGCACTCCCCAGGAACAGTTCATTGGCCACAGTGCTGGCCTTGTCGAGTCGATGTATTGATCTAGGTTTGTCACAATTTTTTTTTTCCAGTTGACGTGATAACCAGTGCATTATTATAACTAGACCAAATACCATGCAATTGCCTTTCAGTGTCTTTTTTCTAATCAAATTTGATTTGCATACGGTTGGATTGGCACAGTTTTTTCTTTTTTTGGAATTTAATTAAAGATAGCCCTTTTTTTTCCTCAGTTTACGAGCTAACTAACTTTAGTGGCTAATTATCTAATTAGATATTGGATTGCTCAGCTGAACAGAAACTGTTTACTAGCAGTAAATATCCTAATTAAGTAATTTGCCCTCACATTTTTGGAGCAGAGGTTGAGGTGATTCAGCATTTGCTTGCGTAAAATTAAAAGCGTTCCTTTGATCGGATGATAATTTGGCGCATTGTCGTTCGGAATAATGCCTTCGCATCTGAGAGAAAGAGATTGTTTTCAAACATTCGAGCATCACCCCTGTAATTGTCTATAATTACTGTCATTTTTGCCATTTCAATATTTACTGCCTGATCAAAGACTCAAACGGAGCTCGGCCTTTGATCAAACCCCAACCTATGGCTCAGCACAAAGGGGTAATTATCCTTATTGAAATCACGCTTTAAACTCTGGGCCTCCACCATTACTCCAAGTGGAGGATATTTTGTTTAATACAGCCTTAGCTTTTGTTTTGACACTTCCTGTATCACTGGGCAGATGTAATTGCCTGTGAATAATTACAAATGGGTCACCATGGAAACATGTATCTTCAGGAGATGGAAACATTGCCAGCCCATCTTATTCCCTCGCTCTCTGCGCTATGCGTGTATAATCAACCAGAGTACTACCGCCAGCAGTAACTGGAGCAGTTTAACGTATCAATATTAGCGCACCTACTATCAATAGGCTTCAGTGCTATGTGTTCTCCTCTCATGCGTTTATAGCCGGTGCAGCTGTCATACTGCTTGTAGTAGTAGTTCAAGTATGAATTAAAGTATCCGTATGAGTAAATATGAATTTTTATTAACACTGTGGCAATGTTTGTTTTTTTAATCTTTGCCAGAAAAGTCTCATAGAGATTAAAAATATATTTAGTCTTGAACGACTTGGCCAAGAAACACAATGAAAATAAAATCTGTATCTTCATTTAAAATGCCCTGAGTCGCCAATCAAGGGTTTGAATCGCAAACATGAGTTTGTGGTGGAGGGAGAGAGAAATTGTCGGCGCAGAACATCACACCACCTACATGCCAGAGTTTTCTTCACACTGTTATTCTGAGCCTCTCGTCTGTGAGAAAGAGAGAGGGGGAATGAGGGAGAGAGAGGAGAAGAGAGAGGAGATGGTGGGGAGAGCATCTGAGAGTGAGAAAAGAGGAGAGAGCGAGATGGAGAAAGTGATGATGAGATTAGGGAGAGAGAGAGAGAGAGAGAGGGTGAGATGGAGAGAGAGAAATTTAGCGGAAGGGGCTGGGAGGGAGAGAGAGAGAGAGGGAATGAAGTGGAGGGGGAACCAGTGACAGAGAAGGTTGAGATGGAAAGAGAGATAAATATATCAAAAGGGGGCGGGGTGAGAGAGAGAGACAGAAGATGGAGAGGAGGTAGAGCCAGTGTGAAAGACAGGATGAGATGGAGACGAGGAAACAAGTGCGTGAGAGAGAGAGAGAGAGAGAGAGAGAGAGAGAGATGAGGAGAAGGATCGTGTCCTGAGCAGGCCACCTGCGTGTTTCTTTTTCTCTGTCTGTGGGGATTCAGGCTGCTGACCCTGGGACAGACTCAATCATTACCTCTCTCCAAAGTCGCCAAGGCCGTCACACACTTCAGGAGTGATTCATCACCGCAACCAACCGAACGACAGCAAAAGGCCGCCCAATGATGAGTTCCATCACTATAACACGCCTCCGCCTTGCCCCCGCCCACAGGAGATTCCGGTCCGAACTCAAGGCCAGAGTCCTACGCGCCGTCGTCAAGCTTGACGTCAGGAGCTGTTGAGAGGAGCTGCTTCTGTTTGTGATGTAGCTTACTTTGCAGGGCTTTGATGAGGCTGTCTGTGGATATGCCCGAGGGTCTTTTTTGCGAGTCTGCTACTCTCACTGGAAGCAGGAGCAGGGGGGTGTTAGGAAGTTGGCGAGAATCAAAGGCGATTATTAAAAATAGTGAAGCAATATCCTTTGGCATGAATCGTGTATCATCCTGGAGCGCATCATTCATTTCAAAGGCAGTGAGTTACTCAAGTAGCGAAATAAATAAATAAGTACATTTTCGTAAATGTAAAACCAGTTAATTGAATTTTCATTTTCTTCCTATTTCTTAACTATACCCCTGAGAGGAAGGCGAAGACATGGTGCGATGCCTTCATCACACCTGTGTAAGTGGCTGTACTGTATGGGAATCGTGATTAGTCTAAAGTCTGCACAATATTCGGGGGTTTATGAACAGTGGAACAAAACCTTGCCAACGATAGCAGCCTCTTCTGTGTGTGTTAGTGTGCTGTTGTGTGTGTGCGCGCGTGTGTGCATGCATGTGTGTGTGTTTGTTTGCGTGCGTGTGTGTGTTTGTATGAGTGTGCGTGTGTGTGTGTGTGTGCGCATGCGTGCGTGCGTGCATATATGCATGTGTGCTTCTGTGGGTGTGTGTGAGAGAGAGATTGCAAGTATGTGTGTTTGTAACGTTCATCAGTATGAGAATGAGCGAGTTTGCGAAGGTCAAATGTGCTCATTAGCGTGTATATGCGTGTGAGTGAGAAAGTGATGCTTTATTATGTGCATCTATGAGAGAGAGAGAGAGAGTTTGAGAGTGAATTTGGTGGTGTGAAGTGTGTTTGTGTCAGTGAGAGTGACTGTGTTTGTAATGTGCATGATGTGCTCTTGTATACGCGTGAATGAGTGAATGAGTCGGGCGTTTTTGAGAGTGAGAGAGAGTGACTAAGCATGTAATGTCTGTGTTTGTTTCCTTGAATGTACATGAATGCGTGAGTGTTGGAGTAGTGTGTGTGTGTTTGAGGCTCTGCTTGAAGGACTGACTGACTGCGAACTGTTAGCACACCGTGTTCTTGAGCGTGCGGCTGTGTGGTGCCCTGACCTTTGGACAGGTGTCTGTCTGTACACCATGCATTTATATTCCTGCTCATGCGTCATTCTAAAATCCCTGTTCCTGATTGGACAGTGCCTCTCAGGTATTGTAAAACCATAGCAGCGTCATAGCTTAGCAATCAGGCCCCAGTAATTGCAGCTACGCCGATGTAATTGAATACTGGGAAGAGAGCGGCCAGGGTAATTACATAGTTTTCGTCTAGATGTAACCACTGTTTTGCACTTATGCTGATTATCCCGATGGTGATTTTCCCGAGGCCGCGTCGCCTGTCCTTAACTAAAGGCATTGTGGCGGATCTGATGCTGTCATCCAGTCTCTTATCCCAGCTCAAACCCTGGGCCACAAAACCTTCATGGCCCCATTTACACTGTCTGTGTGGCTATTAATGTCCTTTTCTTCCTCTTCCATTGAATTCAGTCCATAAAACTCAGTTCAACAATTTAATATTTTATATTTATCACTTCAGAATGTACTTTTGGCAATGTGAGCATATTCGTGTCATCGCTGATGAAACAGTGTGACCTTAACAGGCAGAGAGAAAGGAGGCAATAGAGGAAGAGGGAGTACAATGGCGGGAGCATTTGTTAATGCCTGAAGAAGAAAAAATGACAAAGCGTATCTTAGCGACTCCCTATTTCAGTGGATTTCAGCATTCCTGGAGGTCAGACAATGCTTCTATTCAACCATGACTTTATTTTACCCAGCTTGAAGTTTGAGGGAGTCGCCTTTTAACGGGTCGGTCGATTTCCAACATAAAATAAGACAATTCCTCAGGATTTATGGGCAACAATAAAGACAGGGAATCTTGTTTGCCTATGGCTGGATCCGCCAATATAGGCAAGATTAAGATATCCAGTGTCTTTGGAGAGACGCCGGGTAGGATGTGCAGTTTTTATTGGGGACACGGAGTTACTTTATAACACCCTATTAGCACAGGCGTCTTTGGCTATGACGATATAAGGAAGAGATCAATATTCTGTGGAAGAAGTGTGAAAGTGAACAGAATTACTTTTTACGCTGGTGATAAATCAGCTGAGACCAGAGTCAGTAAGCAGCCGCGCGAGTTCAATAATGCATCATCATGCCAGTAATCATTTTTATATCATGCGTTTTCTTCCAGGGTGCTCATATTTCTTTGAGCGCAACCCGTAATTATGCACATATGCAACCGTGTGTGTGCACACGCAGACACAAATATGCGTTTAATCAGTGGCAGAGGTGTGTGACAATGGGCTCGGGTGCAAAAATTATTTTCGGGTTGCCCCCCTCCCAGTCCACGCAGTTACGCAATTCGCATCTGAACCAATCCTGTTAGTTTACAGATACTAATGCTCCTATAAATATAAATATATGGGAAAAATATAAAGGTATCACAACAGTTTATGTCCCAGTAAAGACACAATGTGCATTGGTTCGGTGTGTCGGCCTTATGCAAATTAAGA
The DNA here is from genome assembly GCA_029721435.1 of Gymnothorax reevesii. Taxonomy (NCBI): domain Eukaryota; kingdom Metazoa; phylum Chordata; class Actinopteri; order Anguilliformes; family Muraenidae; genus Gymnothorax; species Gymnothorax reevesii. The sequence continues at coordinate 50,471,383 of CM056591.1, forward strand.
AGTCCAATGTAAAACTGCATTTCAGATTAGTAGACCGGCTGTCTTATTAAAAAAAAAGGATGATAGCATGTGGTGTTATTAGCTAACCTCATTGACATTATAATTTATTTGCAAGGTGACTAATGTTTGCTACCTAATGATCTTGGTTTGAAGCCAGCCAAATCACCGATCTAGAAGTGCTTAAAGCGTGCGAGTTGGTTCCTGAGTAGCTTAACATCCTACATGGTTCCCACACAGACTAATGTTTTACTTATTTATTTATTTACAATTTTTTGTAAAAGAAACCAGACTGGAAATTTTCAGACCAATGCTGGATATATATATATATATATATATATATATATATATATATTTTTTTTTTTTAATAAATTTTTTTTTCCCACTATCCAATGTATTATTACGCCTAAAATCTCAGTGTCAACATGAACAAAAACTGGGCACTTCCATTGAAGGTTTCTTGCTAGCTAGCGGCAATTATTTGCTGACTTGAGGTAACTAAATGAGCGATCTGGAAATCATGTACAAGCAGCATCCAATGCTAGGGTGAGAACATTGTAGGATTTGGTTTAATTAGCTAATTTTAGCCAGCTAGATAGCATTCAGGCAAGGTAATGTTGAGTAAAAGTCACCTTACCAGCGGACACTGGCTGTCTGCTGTTCATCAAATGTTTTTTTTTTTTTTTTGGCTGCTAATTGTACAAGAAGACAAAAAAATCTAATTTTTAAAAATTTTTCTAATTTTTTTTTTTTCTAAAAACATCTAATGAAGGCAGTTTAACCCAAGCCCCCTCTTCTGCACTACTTTTATTTATGTATTTATTTTTTATTTACTTTTTTGCCAGCATTCTTGTTTTTGCTCCTTTTGGCTTGTATACTCAGTCACGTCCGTGATAAAGGCTACAGCAAACCAGAAGAGCTTGTTGATTGGTCACCATATTTCCCATGACTGTCCACAACAGGGACAGGAAAGCAAGAGGAAGGAAATTTTTCATAATATTAATAGAAAACATGTAGTTTAGCCGCTGTCAGTTTCAATATAAAATTTAATTACCCAGGCATAACGTACGCCCCTGCATATTTGCGTGAGTGTTAAACATAGACCGATTAGAAACTTAATAATATTACCGTTCCCATTATGGAGATTTATTTGACTTCAGGGCATTTAATATATCAAAAAACAGCTCATTTAGCTTACCTGTAAAATGGAAACCACATTTGCACACTTCCTGTTATGCTGGAATCGTGCATTTTCTTATTAAATGGGCCCCCATCACCCGCCGGTCTAGTGCAACTGCACCCCCTGTATTTTTTCCTCTTCGTTCCATGCAGGACTTTGCATGATACATTTTGTGGTCAGAGCTGTCTGGTACATTATGGTTTTGAACCCCAGATGCCAAAATGTCGAGCAGTCAGATGTATAGATTTCTTTTCATGTGATGCTCATGGTCTTGTTCAGTGCAATGTTACTCTATCTGCGTCACAGTTGTGCTACATTTCCGAGGTTGGCTTGTCGTGGAAAAGCATGCTTATAGGATTATCTCTGTCTGCAAGTGCTTTTAAAAAAGATACGCACCAGTACATCCTCTGGAAGTCACACATAAGCCAACTCCTTTTAATAAAAAGCAAATTTGCATGAATATAATTATATGGAATGCCTCTGGCTTAAAGAAAGGAGCGATTGCAGCTTGCAGATCTGCGCTCTGATTTTATTCTCCATCATACTGTCTATCCCGCTCATACAAACATACACACACACACAAACACACACACACACACACACACACACACACACACATTCTTGTTCTTGTACTTGCTACACAGTGAGTACTAATATATTTTATTTCCATACAGAGTGGGGACATTATTGGGAAGCGAGGAAATTGGCCTCACAACTGCAAGTTGCAAACTGTGACCTAATAGTTCTGGTTAGAAGTCAGAATTAGGGATAGGTTAAGGTTAGGGTAAAGGTTTGCGTTTGGAATGAATTGCTTATTGTTAAGGGAAAGGCTAAGAGACACAGAAAGAATGAATAGAAGTCAATGCAATGTCCTCACAAGGAAAGAAGTACACACATTCTTACATACATACACACACCCATGAACTGGCTCAGACACAAGCGCACAGGCAATGACAAATACATAATTTGGGCATCAGAGCTGTAATCGGTGGTCTAAAATGGCACAAATTGTTGGGATAACTTATAGACTCATGCATTCACGTATGCACACACACACACAAACACACACACACACACATTCACACCTCACTGTCACGCTCACACGCATTTTCAGATGTAATGATAAGCGAAGGCGCCCACCCACATTCACTAGCATTGCCTGCAGCACATGCCAATACTCAGTTTCAGCGTGTCCCTCTCAGTTTCTCTGCAGAATGGAGTGGCAGAGCTGACTGCCAGCTTCAGTTCCACACCAAATGGTCCTCAGACGCATTGGTGATCTCCATCTGGAGGCAACCTGCGCACCTGTAAGCTTGTGACTTCAAAAATGCAGAAGGGTTTGCATCGATTCCTGTTGGGGAAAAAAATCTGCATTTCCCACAGCGTTCACTAGAGGGAGCTCAACCGCACGATTAGACAGCGCCTTCCACATAAAGGTCGCAACTCCCTGCTCTGTTTAATTTTTGGCTGAATGATACAGCTAAAAGCGTTGATGTAGTTGCCGTTGTTTGTGTCCAATCAGCCACAGCCTCATAGTCTGTCTGTTCAAGGTTTATTTTGTACTTCACCTCACGTACTGGGCCGCAGTCAGGATCGAGGCCAAGGGAGGAAGTGGTTGATCAGTTCTAACGTAATAAGGATTTCACAGCAGAAGAGTCCTTCTGTGACTGTCCATCTTTCCTACCTTTCTCCCTCTCATTTCCTTCGGTCACCTCCCTAAAGGCAGGAGGAGGGTAGGTCAGGAAAGCGACGGAACGAGAGGAGGAGGGAGTGAGGAGAAAGAGAAGAGATGACCTCAGCACACGGATGCGCCCTGTTTCTGGTCCCGCGCTCCTCTTCAACTCAGTAAAGAGCGCAGATGAGACGAGCTTTAGGCAGCGATTGTGCACTTTTCTCTCCGTCATTCCTCTATCACCCTGATATTATATCACAGTCTGTTAAATAATGTATTGATACGGATTAATGGGAACTGTCATCATTTTGCACACAAGGTGGGTGTTAATATTCAGCTGAAGCTGCCTTTGCGGTTTCGGGTTTAAACACATTTACTGGGAGGAAAAGCAGAATCATCAGTGAAGGTCCGCAGACACTACTGTTATCTTCACAGGCGAGCCAGTCCAAAATGGATGAACGTCACTGTTCTTGCGTTTGGTGCACAAATCTGGACGTCCTCAAGTAAATTCACCATTTAAAGAATTGAGAAGCTTTGTATTGGTCGCTTGCTAGTGATTCTTATCCTTTAAAATTTGTGGTTGCTGAACAATACAGCGCGTCAGCCCAATATTTTGAAGCGGACGCTCTTTCTGTTTATGTTGAAATTAACTGGCTTTGTGATGTTTTTACTGCAGAAAGTTCTCTGCGGTGTTTCTGTTTTGCCTCCCCATGAAGGTTAAGCACAGGGCTGCCCATCCTGGTTCATGCAGATTTACAGTCCTTTATAATTTGATCTCAATTCCAAATTAGCACCCTTTATTCTGCTAATGACTTCTCACTGGGGTCTGAGGTATGAAAGCAGAGTTAGGCTGCCTTGTTCAAGAGACGTCTGTGTGACTTTGACCTCATTCTGGCTGGATCATTTTTCACTAAATGGAGGCATCTCTACCAAGCAATTGAAGACACTGGTGCTAAAACTACTTCAGAGACGAAATGTCTATTTTGGAAGTTTAGAACAGGGTCTGAATGTATAACAGATCCATAAGATCTGCTATACGAAGACCCCAGTGCTAAAAGTACTTTAGCTGTGTCATTATTACTGTGCATGCATAGAACTTTGAAAACTATTCAGCCTAAAAAGAAATCAAATGAAGTGAATCAACTCAACTGCAAGTAAAAATGTGATTTGATTTTGCTGATCCATCAGCTTTTGCATCATATTTGTATTTTAGTTACTCAGATTTTAAGTTTTTGATATGAAGGAGTTTACTATGGAAATGTGAGGATTCAGTGTGCGCTTTAGCTGAAGGATATGAAGAATGAAAACTGGTTTTCAACCGCCTATAAACATGGAAGGAGAGGAAGAAAATCTTCAAATATGAACATTCAAATATGAACTGGGCAAACCATGCCCTGTCTTTCATTTCTAATCTGCTCTCTTTCTCTCACTGCCTGTTCACTGGTTTTGCCCATAAAGTAGCACTAACGAGTAAGGACTTCATCAGTCTGAGGTGGGGTGAGTGAAATCTGCAGCATTTTGGTCATCCGCAGTACAGATCTTTTACAATCCCATGCAGCCCCTCAGATCTCTTTCAGCAGTCCCCATAGCATTGCGGCTGTGTAATGTGCAAGACCTAATCGAAATCCAGGACCCATCTACGGCTCAACATTTCTTTAATTTACGAGCGTTACAAACCCTGAGAGTGAAGACCCCAGGGGAAAGAAGGCTTAGTATATCTTCTGCGCCTATTTCCACATGAAAATGCCTCTCGTAATAAAACACTGTGCTTTGATTTGCAGTTCACTCTATACACTATTATCCAATCAGTGCTCAGCCTTTACAACGACTGTTCAATTGCTGCTACTCTGATGGCGACAAATCTCCAGCTTTTCACTCCAGCGGTGTCACCTCCAAGCCATGCATCGTCCGTGAGGTCTGTAATTATTTGACTAACATATTTTAAAGGGGCTGTAGTTCTGTCACGGTTCACCCCATAATGTGAGGAAAGCAGAATCTTTGCTTTGATTTTAGGTTATTCATGGCTGTGACAAAATTGAACCACATGCTAATTGCAGCCCTTCAAAATTGGGTAACTGTCCAAATTCTTGCAGACCTCGCTGTATATCCCCCCAGGCCTCAATTACTGAGAAAGAGCCCCACAGTACTAACCAATCAGAAAGAGGCAGGCATGTTCACGTTCCATGATTATGCCTGGTCTCGAGCCCTGAGGTCGGTTGTAAGACTCCTCAGCTGTCAGTGTTTATCAGAACTGCATCCTCCACAAAAGCAGAAAATTACTTGACTGATCAAAGATGGTAATCCGTATGAGTTTAACCCTCGGCTAAAATTATGAATTATCTTTGCACCCTCTTACTAACTTGCATCATTAATGCAAATCCTACAGTAAGTGCAAATGTGGAATAGTGCTGCCGTTTCCCGTGAAAACATACAATTACCTCCGAGCCAGGAGCCAGCCACGTTCCCCATGATAGATGGAAGCACTTCAATACAGGCAGAATTATAGCACTAGTCTGCAAGGCATGAATAATGGGGATAACATCCACATGTGCACGCGCGCGCACACGCACGCACGAGCGCGTTGTGTCTTCCTGTTTCTTTGTGGGGACATGACTTGCATTCGTACCCTGATCTTAACCATTAACATTAACCTGCCTATCTCATATTTAACCCTAACATTAACCCCTATCCCTGAAAAAGCTCAATTACCTTGTGGGGACTGGAAAATGATCCCATTCGGACGAAGAAATCTGGCATTTCATAACTTGTGGGGACATTTGGTCCAAACAAAAAGCAGGAATACCCACACACGCACACACAGACACACACACACACACACACACACCAGCTTACCACTTTCTGTTTTCGTCTAACCTGTTGGGTCCTTCAGAGAAGAAAAGACCCAACCATTTTGGTGTGAGCTGTAGTGAAGGTGAGTCCATTTTAAGTTCCCCCTCTTCATTTGGATCATATTGTGCAGGGTCATGAGCAATGGCACATGGGTGGTACAGAGTCACACAGTCACTGTGACCTTCAGTAATATTCTTTGCCTTGCATCTCAGAGTCGTAACCAGTCTGGACAATAAGTGCAGTTTTCAAGATAAATCCAACCCCAGAACAAGTTGTTTTGTTATTCCCGGGTGTCCAGTATACGTAGTTAATACTGCTGTGTAAAGCACCGTTAGACCTTTGCTGGAGGATATATAATTTGAAACAAGGCATTGAAGGTATTGGAAGTCTCTGTTGTATTAGGATACTTCTCTCTTTGGTTTACGGAAAAAAATCGCAGAGGTCATTTGATGTTAATTTGAAAAGGGCCAATTTCCTGCAGTGTTCCTGTGTGTCTGTGTGTGTGTGCGTACACACACATGTTTGTCAGCGGTTGTCCGCCTGTGTGGGAATGGGTGTGTGTCTTCGAGAGAAGGGGAAAGTGACTGCAGGAGCGAGAGGCAAGGTCAGAGAGTAATTAGACTTTTCTCTTCAGACCAGAGGATACATCAAGCCTTGGGAATGAAAAGTGATTATCTGGTGGTAATTGAATCCTGGTGCAGCACTTTGAAATGAGAATGAAAGAGGATGGCCGAGGAAGAAAGAACAAGGGGTAATGAGGGAGGCACAGGAGATACCAGACCAGGTAGATGAGTTTTAGGTGCAGGCAAGGAAAGGGTTACAGAGTGCAAGGAGATCAGAGTGGATTCCCTCTCCTGGGTGGCTTGGGGGATAGATTCTCTCTCTCTCTATCTCTCTCTCTCTCTCTCTCTCAAAGACACTTCTGCCTGTTGCCTCTTCAGCTCTGCGCCTCAGTGAAGAGCAAAAGGCTTCAATTCTTCATTCATTAGGTTATTGGTTAGGGTTTAAAGCCTGGTTAAGCGGTGTGTTGTTAGCTGTTAAGTTTGCGCGAGTGTTTCTAAGTGAATGGAGCATTCGTCTGTGATGGAAGATGGGCGTGCTGGTGAGGTGAATATGGTTCATGAATAAACAATGACTGGGGACTTGGATTGGAGCTGACAGGAAGCGAGGGAAAGGGTGCTGGGGAAAAGGGTCTCCCTGCCTCCTCTCAGCTCCTCTCAGTTGTTTATTTACTCATAGTCAATGATTTTACAACTCCCGCTGATTTTATGTCACGTCGATAATTGATTTTATATGCAACCCCAATTCCAAAATAGTTGGGATGAAGTGTAAATTGTGAATAAAATAAAAATGCAATGACTTTCAGATCACGAGCCAGAATGTTATTTAAAAGAGAACATGGATAACATTACAAATATTGAAACTGAGACATTTTACATTTTTATCCACAAACTGAGCTTATCTCAAATTTTCTGGTTTCAACAGGTCTCAAAAAAGTTAGGCCACAGGCAAAAAAAGGCTGAAAAAGCTATTGTTATGTAAGAGAATCAGCTGAAAGAACAAGTAATTAAGTTAACTGGCATCAGGTGTGTAACATGATTGGCTATAAAAGGGATGTCTTAGAGAGGCGGAGTCTCTCAGAAGTAAAGATGGCCAGAGGCTCTCCAGCCTGTGAAGGATTGCGTAAAAAAAATTGGGAATGCTTTTAAAACAATGTTCCTCAATGCCTAATAACAAAGGCTTTAAATCTCATCATCCACGGTGCATATCATCATCAAAAAAATCATCATCATCTGGAAAAATCTCTGGGGACAAGGCCGAAGACCTTTCACTGGTCGATATTAACACTGGCCCGATGGTGTTTTTTAGCTGTGGCGGGCCAGTTCGGACCACCAAACTATCTTTTTCGCTGGGCTGATCGGGCCAGAGAAAAATACAAATGCTAACGGGGCCTTGTCATGCCTTTACCAGCAAAATGTCATGAAATCCTCTTCAATTTGGCTGCAGATTCAAGTGGAAAGTGGCGCTCCGGTCCACGTGACCTCTGCTTTGCGTTGATTGGATAATCATACGACACACCTCCCTGGTGCACAGAACGGAAACACCTCCCCTCCACTTAACTAGCTATGCCCTTAGCTTGCTAGCTAGGTTGCTAACTAGCTAGGTCCCCGGCGCGATTTGGCGAATTTCCGGTCTGGAGCGAAGCTCCTCTTTCCCCAGACGTCTGCAGCCAGACTGGAAAATTGTGCATGAAGTCAGAAATTTTGAAATGGATTGGCTGAAACCACCTGGATAAGATCAAAAGCCAGGGAAAGCACCGAAAGAGCTGAAAACTGCAGCAGAGAAGAGAAAATGCAAGGAGGCACATGAAAAAATAAGAGATGGCGGAGATTTGTTTCCATTTGGCCTAAGAGGTTTGAATCTAATGTTTGACAGTTCCGCTTCTTACTTCTTTTTCTTGGAGCGACTGAAGAATACAGCCCGCGCCGCAATTCTAAGTTGACGTTACCCAACTGGCTGACTTAGTGTTGCGACTAGTTTATTATTGTAAGTTAACGAAATGGGAAGCCAGCTTGGTAATAATGAAGCTTATTATAGGTTAGCTAGTTATATTTTATGAATTATTATGAAGCAGTAAAGGTATTTTTATAGTAATATGCTATGCAGGCCGAATTCTTCAGTCGCTCCGTTTCCTTTTTAGAGTCGTTTCTCTTTGTATTCACAGTTTCAAATGCAGGTAGTGAGAGATGTTTTATTTCAACTTTTAACACTTAACCTGCCACTGTCGGCTCGGGTGGACTTCCCATCACCTGCCAATGACGACAAAAATAGAGGACAGTCTGCACTGTACACGAATATATTGAAATTAATGAATTTATTGACTCTACGTTGATTTTTTTTTCCGGAGAAATACCAGCAGTTCGTTTCCACTAGAGCTGTAAGTTGGAGCAAGGATCGGATCGATTCATCGGATCGGCAAACTGCGATCAAGATCGGTTCGGAGATCGGATAAAATCAGCAATTTTTCCCCCTTTGTTTTTCTACATATTTTTTTTCCTCACGCGCACGCAACAAGCTAGGAAGCCTGTTGCCTAACCTTACCTGACCCTAAACGGTGATAAAAGTCACTCAGTACCTTGTAGCCATCAATAATTCCCTCGGATCGTTGTTGCTTTCGGTTTATCTTTTGATCCGCTGCACCTGCACCGCACTTCAGGTCGTAAATTAACCTCTGCCGTATTTATCACGGCTTTTCGTTAATGGGACAGATTACCCTGACTAATGCAGTTTATGTATGAACTTACAAAATGGGCTTTATATTGAAATGAGAATCTGAAACCCTAAATTGATTTTTATTTGATTGATTTTATTTGTTGTTGTTCTTTGATTCTTGGACGGTGAAGGAGTACTGAATGTGGATGATGACATTTTTGCTTGTCATTTCATTTTTAATAAAAAAAAAAATGAAAATGCATGCATGGAAACTGAAGAGTTATCGGAGAAAGTAGGAGAAATTAATTCTATAGTATTTTATAGCCTACATTTGGGGTTAATGGGGAGGGGTAGACCTATCGATCGAGTTGGCCGAGAAGAATGGAAATTAGCCAATAACTCATCATGTTTGGAAAAAAAAAAAACTTATTTCCTCTCCAGCCCCCAGGCCTCCTTTTCCCTCTCCTCGAAATCATCAACACACTTTCTCTCTACCTTCTCCGCTCATGTCTCATATACCGTCATAAACTAATGCACCGACACACAGAAGAAGTGTTATTTTAAACACAGATGCTTTTTTTTTTTGCTATTTGCTGTTCGTAATTACATATATCACTCATGCACATTCAATTCATTTTCTCTCTTTGACTGTGTCCCGTCAAACCCGTTATTAAAATCAATTCAGTTGTGCAGTTCACAACTAATAATGCGTACCGTTAATCTCAAACAATAAGCACAACTCCCAAGGGGATTCCACAACTCTCTCCACAAGTTTTTGCAGTGTGCAATAACAACGGAATAGAAAGTAAAGACATCACTACTGACAAGCAACAAATGCGTTGATTGTTTTTATGTAGTACTTGTTTCAACTGAGAAATCTGTATCTTGCATCTTCGCAATGAGGGATTCTAAAGACAGTCTGAAGTATACACAAAACCAAAGTACGGATCTATTACATCCATTCCGGTACAGAGGGAATGTGATTAAGAAATCGACAATTTCAAAGACATCGATAATTAAAACTGAGCACGGAATCAACCTCAATCAGGAATAAACATATTACAGTTTCAATGTTAAACAGTCGCACTGATATCATCTTACCTTTCAAAAAGTTTCAAGTTTCAACATCACATTCTTTCTGAATAGCATGTGTATCAGACTTCCGGACTCGTCCTTAGAATTAAGATGACAGCTCTCCACCAGAATTTTTTTTTTCCTTTGCCATTTTGAATGCGAATTTTCCGCATTTGAACCTGTAGGAAAAAAAAAAAGCTGTAAGCCAGCCATAGTTCAGTGCCGTGCCTACTTACTGTAGTTGATTAGCCTCTGATGGACTCACTTAGCCTACCGATCTTCCGATCTTTTTGCTAGATAGGCAATCGGTTCGAATTCCCCGATCACCATATGATCGGCGGTAGATTGGTTCCCGATCCGAGAATCGGTTTCAGCTTTAGTTTCCCCTAGACTTGTTTCAATTAAGGCGGATAAACACCCGATAGTTTGGTTGTTACAGTTTAGGAGCGTCTTTTCTACCATTGAAAATAAATGTAGACCATAATATCAGCGCGCACCATCTTAAAGAAGGTAAAGTGCAGAGACATGAAGCTGCAGGATTTTTTGAAACTGGCGGAGGCTTCAGCGTCGGGTCAAAACTCAGCATTATCCATTGTGGCCAGTTTTCATTAATCAGCACGTAGGGGATGTAGCTAATAATTGAAGTCTATGTACACGGAGGTTTATCAGTTTCTCATGCGAGACGATGAATTTCTCATATAATATGAAAACCCATTATGACTCCGGACTCCAGAATTGGAATTAAAGAATCATGAAGTTACAATTAGGTAGAGCAGGATGTGCTCACAGCGAACACAGAAGTTAACATCGTAGTTTAGCGTTTTGCAGAATGAACAAAATATTTTTTTCTCTAATTGTTACACAGGTTGCATTAAGAAGAAAGCAATGCGTTTTACTGCCGATGGCCAATCAAGCAAAAAGATTGACAACAGGTCATTTTAACTTTAGGAGAAGTGGGGAAACCTGATTGTCCTTAGGATTTTTGGAGTTTATGTAAAGTCACTTTACACTGGCGGGGCGGCTTTGTGCACCATGATCAATTACATGTAGCGTAAACCCTGAACTGCGTGGTGAGTTTGGGGGGTTTCTGCGTGGCAGGTTGAGAGTTCACTCTGATTGCTGAGAGAGATGTAGATTCTAATTTTTACGCTGTATATTGACATGGTAACAAAACATACACAGTGTATTTGTTTGACAATAAGATGTATGTTCATTGCTTTTTTTGTTGTTGTTGTTAACAACAGTTGATTTGTGCAACACTGTCCTCCCATAAACTCTCTGTAAATTTTTCACCATCAAAAATCGGTCACGCGAGTGTACTTGCATCATGTGCCAGGCTCTTAGCGGTTGCAAGGGCACAGAAGCCAGAGATGCTAAGATTTGTGTTACTCTCACACTTGTATTTATTCATGAACTTACCTGCTGCTTCCCTCACACTTTTTCCCAGACTTGGGACTGGGCCTGTTTGATGTTTTGCAGTGTGTAAATATCATGTAAAAATCTTAAAGGAAATTTCATGCAATGAGACAAAGTGTAAAAGTATAATACAGAACTGATAATAGAATTTATCAGATTAACATGCTAGCTTCAAGTATAGAATTTTATCAGCGGTTAATAATTACCATCACCACTCATATCTACAGTGCTCACTACTCTGCAACAGGCAAGGTGGGTTAAGGTAGTGGATACCACACAGGCTCACCAAACCACATCCAGTAACCTGAAACAAAGGGGGGTAACTTTGTAAAAAAGGAAAGCAATGCATATAGAAACTGACACAAAAAGGATTATAGGTGCAATTTTTGTCATGTAAATTCAATGCCATGGTATTGCGCACGGTATAAATGTTTATACGCAAGATGGGGGGGCCAGTAAGGTATGAAGGGGGCCAGTAAATCTGAAATGTTACAGGCCCCCTGGGCCAGTAGCAAAAAACTGTTGATATCAACCTGCCTTTACTGGATACCCAGGATCTTTGGGCCCTCAGACGCCATTGCATCACTCACTGGCATAATTCTGTCATTGATAGTACAAAATGGGCCCAGGAATACTTCAAGAAACCACTGTCTATAAACACAGTCTGCTGTGCCATCCACAGATGCCACCTAAAACTCGATCATGCAAAAGGAAGCCATTGTTGAGCATGATCCAGAAGCGCCGCTGTGTTCTGTGGGCCAAGGCTCATTTAAAATGGACTGTAGCAAAGTGGCAAAGCGTCCCGTGGTCATATGAGTCCAAATTTGACATTCTTGTTGGAAATCATGGGCCTCGTGTCCTCCGGGCTAAAGAGGAGAAAGACCACCCCTCCTGTTATCAGTGTTCAGTTCAAAAGCCAGAATCTCTTATGGTATGGGGATGCATTAGTGCATATGGTGTGGGACACTTGCATGTTTTAAAAAGCACCATGAATGATGAAAGGTATATAAAGGTTTTTCAGCAATATACGCTCCCCTCCAGATGACATCTATTCCAGGGAAGGCCTTGTGTATTTCAGCAGGACAATGCAAAACCGCATACAGCAGCCATTACAACAGCATGGCTTCGTAGTAGAAGAGTTCTTGTGCTGAACTGGCCTGCCTTCAGTCCTGATCTTTGACTGATTGAGAACATTTGGCGCATAATTAAACGAAAAATCTGTCAAAGGAGACCCAAATCTCTCCAGTAGTTGGAAGCCTGTATTAAACAAGAGTGGGATCAAATTCCAATGGCTAAACTCAAGAAACTTGTATCTTCAATGCCCAGACACCTCCACTCTGTGTTAAAAAGAAGAGGGGATGCTACACCATGGTAAACAGGCCCCTGTCCCAACTTTTTGAGATCTTTATCAGCAATCAAATTTGAAATGAGCTCATTTTGTGGATAAAATTGAAAATTCCTTAGTTTAACATGTGCTATGTTATCTCTGTTCTATTGTGAATAAAATACTGGCTGGTGTGATTTGAAAGTCACATTCACAACTCATACTTTGTCCCAACTATTCCAGCACGTCGCTACTCATTTCTGAAAAAATTGTGTCGTAAGACACATCCCTTGATGGTTGAAAAGATGTTACAGTATTTCAGAACGGGCAAGTTAATGACAAAAACAAGTATTAGGAATCATTTTCGCAAACAAATTTGCCACCACAAAGTCCTGACCTTAAACACATTAAAAGTTACTGGGATGTGCTGAAGAAAGACCACCGAGTGGTTCAACCATTATGTCGAGAAGACAAGATCTCGGCCAAAAATTATGGCATTTCTGATTGAAAATAAATGTTCTGGCATTGCATATAGTTGTCAAAACAATGACATGACGAATATGCACTGCAATCAAAGCTACAGGGGTTCCAACTAAATTTTTGATTGTGCAACTTTTTTTTTTTTTTGGCCGGGCAGTGTGTGTGTGTGTATGTATATATATATATATATATATATATATATATATAAGTAAATTCATGGAGCCCACTGCTAACCAACCATATTTCTGTTTATGTTCCATCCTCCAACCAGTTGCTCGAAAGGTTAGTTTCCTGTTGATGGATGTGTGTGTTATTGAGGTTACAGCGTAGATCTGCACGTTGGTGGATCTCCACACTCAGGGTCGGTTAGCATTGGCGCATGTCCTGCTCCTGTTTGCAGCTGCAGTGCTGAGTGTGGGCAGTACTGGCGTGAGGCCGTTTGTCTTTTCTCCGCTCCTCCTTGCTCGCTGGTCGCATTACAGATCTCGGCTCGGCTGACGGCGCACGTATGGGTTGCCGGCTGAGAAGAGCTCTTGATCTTTCGGAGAAAAGATTTCTACAAACTCAAATTGCCATAACCAGCGGTGAAAAACCTGTGTTTATTGACTTATTTAGATGCTCCTGGTGTGATGAATTATGTGAGAGTAAATGCCTCTATTATGATTTGTGTTGTGAGCCACAGTCTTGTTACACTGCCCCAGCTCTCCCTGTAGGGAGGTAATTTTTGTTTTGAAAGGAGAGAGGAGGAGAAGGGGGAGAGAGGAGGAGAGGGGAGATGAGCGGCGGGGATGGGAGGAGAGAGAGAGAGATGCAGAAAGGAGGAGTGGAGAGCGGTGTGTGCAGGATGGTCGTGGGTGAGGTGCGGTCCTCGTCCCGGGCTCTGGGAATTTGGGGTGATGATCTGCCTGTAATTGAATCCCTTCGCTACGCGACACATTTATATCTGCCGCAGCGGTGCAATCGATAGGCAGAGCAAATCTAATATTCACCTAATCTGCTCCTGGTGAAGAGCCCTCTATATCTCTCCTCTCTTACCCTCCCTTTCAATTCCCTCTCTCTCTCGCTCTCTCTCTCTCTCTCTCTCTCTCTCAAATTCAAAATGGGCTTCATTGGCATGTGGAAAGTGTACATTTTATATTACCAAAGTGTTATAGTGAAAGACGACCTCTGTCTGAAGTGAACTGCAAACAAAAGGAGTACCTCTTTGGTGCTACAGAATATGTTTTGGGTTATTTTAAGAAAAGGCTGAACTGAATAATAAGTACTTAAACAACGGGATTAAAACACTCCCTGAATCTGCCATTTTCCCTTCAGCAGCGACGTCAAATGTACCATACAGCAAGAGGTAAAAAAAAATCTCGCTGAAGGCCTGAAGTGTGTGCTTTCTCCAGAGTGTTCTGACGCCCAACAGCGGAACACACCGACAGTTTAATGGTCTGTGAGGAATTGTATCCACCAGTACAACAAATGCTCTGCTATATAACCAAAAAACACGACTTTAATGCTTAGTAAACTATTTTACATTCATATTAATCGTAAAATGATGCCAACTTGGCTAACCACATGAGCTAATACATAAATTAGTTCTCTAAGCATGATAGCAGAGGGTCATGATCAAATCTGTGACGAATTTGCTCGATTCTAGAACTATAAAAGGAGAAGCATATAGCTAGTAATGGTTAATGTAAATATCCACTCAATATCATGAATACAGAAGGCAACTCAGGTTTCACTCACACTGACTTTGTCGAAAAAGAAACTAACTATAGAAACTAGGTATAGACAACTACCACAGAGAGGAGAGGGAGCAGTACCTTGGGCATTGATCAATGTTGGTTCACAAAGCTCGAAACGAGTGAGAATTTGGTAAAAAATGAATGAAGCCAGCTCGGACTTTGGTTAAACTGTGGTCAGTCTAGGTCACTGTCTAGGGACTGCTAAAGCAGTCGTCTTCCCCTCATTAGTTGAACATTTTTGAAGGACGGAAGGATGAATATCTTCAGTTGACTTTTTCCATACACCTGCAGTGAGTCCTGCTGATGGGGTATTGTCATCCGCTCCGCCGTCCGTCCATCCGTCTGTTTGTCTTTCTATGAGCTTTTCTTCCCATCGCTTGATACCTCTCTAGCTGCCGAACCATTTTAGGGGCAGCCCTCAAATTAACAATCCCAATTCCAAAATAGTTGGGACAAAGTGTAAATTTTGAATAAAATCAAAATACAATGACGTTCAGATCACATGAGCCATGTTATTTACAATAGAACATAGAAAACATTTCAAATGTTGAAACTGAGACATTTTTCCATTTTTATTCACAAAATGAGCTTATTTCAAATTTTCTGGCTGCAGCAGGTCTCAAAAAAATTGGGACACAGGCAATAAAGGGCTGAAAAAGCAATTAATATATAAGAAAATCAGCTAAAAGAACATTTAGCAAGTAATTACGTTAACTGGCATCAGATGTGTAACATGATTGGCTATAAAAGGGATGTCTTAGAGAGGCTGAGTCTCTCAGAAGTAAAGATGGCCAGAGGCTCTCCAACCTGTGAAGGTTTTTGTGAAAATATTGTGGAATACTTAAAAATCAATGTTCCTCAATGTCACATTACAAAGGCTTTAAAGGTTTCATCATCAACAGTGTATAAAATCATCCAGAGATTCAGAGAAACTGTAAAAACCTCTGTGTGTAAAGGACAAGGCTGAAGACCTTTACTGGATGCCCGTGATCTTCGGGCCCTCAGACGCCACTGCATCACTCACCGGCATAATCCTGTCATTGACATGACTAAATGGGCCCAGGAATACTTCAAGAAACCACTGTCGGTAAACACAGTCCGCTGTGCCATCCACAGATGCCACCTAAAACTCTGTCATGCAAAAAGGAAGCCATTGTTGAGCATGATCCAGAAGCGCTGCTGTGTTCTGTGGGCCAAGGCTCATTTGAAATGGACTGTAGCAAAGTGGCAAAGTGTCCTGTGGTCAGACGAGTCCAAATTTGACATTCTTGTTGGAAATCATGGGCGTTGTGTCCTCCGGGCTAAAGAGGAGAAAGGCCACCCCTCCTGTTATCAGTGTTCAGTTCAAAAGCCAGCATCTCTGATGGTATGGGGATGCATTAGTGTATATGGTGTGGGACACTTGCATGTTCTAAAAAGCACTATGAATGATGAAAGGTATATAAAGGGTTTAGAGCAACTTATGCTCCCCTCCAGATGACATCTATTCCAGGGAAGACCTTATGTATTTCAACAGGACAATGCAAAACCACATACTGCAGCTATTGCATCTGGCGCATAATTAAACGAAAAGTTCGTCAAAAGTCTCCAGCAGCTGGAAGCCTGTATTAAACAGTGGGATCAAATTCCAATGGCTAAACTCAAGAAACTTGTCTCCTCAATGCCCAGATGCCTCCATTCTGTGTTAAAAAGAAGAGGGGATGCTACACCATGGAAAACAGGCCCCTATCCCGACTTTTTTATTTACCTGTAGCAGCCATCAAATTTGAAATGAGGTCATTTTGTGGATAAAATTGTAAAATTTCTCAGTTTCAACATTTGCTAAGTTATCTCTGTTCTGTCTTGAATAAAATACTGGCTGGTGTGATTTGAAAGTCATTGCATTTTGATTTTATTCGCAATTTACACTGTCCCAACTATTTTGGAATTCGTTGTAAATAGATTTTGAATATTCGGTGTCTCTCGAAACCTATTTGATGTCAAGGTCATAGGCTCGGTTTTGAACATTTTTTTTTGTGTACGTCAAACGTCGGCATCACCCACCTGTAAGGCATGTTGAGGCCATAATAATGCTGAGCGTAGTCTAGTATCTTATTTGGTCACATTTTCTTTATTTGAAGTACTGTGCAACTTTACAAAAAAAAAAAGGTTTATTATACTGTTATATATTATAATATCTGGACACCATGTGGGTTATTTGTTTAATATTCGTACAAAATAGCAAAGTGTGACACACAACAAATGTTAGGGCAAATAGTTATTAGTAAGATGAATGCTGCTCATGATTAAAGTCTGGTAAACATACAGAACATATAATCTACAGTGGTATAATTAAAGATATTTGGGGGTTAGGGATCAATGCCCTGCAGTCGACGGCATTATCTCTCTCTCTCTCTGTGTCTCTCTGTGTCTCTCTCTCCTTTTGCCACCCCCTTTGTGAGATCTGGCTGCTATTCTGGTTGGTGTATTTTTGGCTACAGCTCCAATTAGGAAGGCAAACCGCACCCGCAGTATCAGGACTAGTGCAAACATCACGTCCAGAGTTTGGCAGGGACAGATTAACACCCCAGCTGTGGAGCAGAGCTGCCCAGAAGTACAGTGCGAGGAACATTCTAGCGTGTATGAGGGTCTAATGCTGCACACCATTTTCTGCTATTTTATTTTAAAAACGAAAGGAGAAATAAACTGATGTGCAAGAGACGTAGAATAAATATAACATGCAGACCCTGCATCGTGTCAGTTAGGTGCATCTCTCTCTCTCTCTCTCTCACTTTATCACACAAAGCAGCTGGAGCTGAGGTCAAGGGTCGTATGTGGGATTTGTGTGTTACTTTTAGCCTGAGTAATTAAATTCAGATGCTGACGGTGTTAGAGCACCGATGTCTGAGTGTCAGCTGGTTTAGACAGGGGAATGAGGGGTCGAGATAATGCAAGAGCAGCATAACTGAATATTTTATGCTGGGCTCTGGCAGTCAGTGCAGATCTGAGGATCTCCTCGGCCGGTCTCTATGGAGCCTGATTCAGTATATCGCTCATCATTCAGATCCTTTATTCTGGAAATGTGCAACTGTCAGTCTGCCGTGTCTATCGCTTAAATGCTGATGATTAACCGTGCCCTGCGGGATGGTGACTCCTGATAAAGTCATCCGAGTTTGCTTCGCTCATTACTCCCTGGGCTGTTTGGCCCAGCGGGCTGGCTTCAGATGCGCATGTGGCGGCGGGGTGGGCGGACGTCGATGACGTCCTTCTCAGGGAGTCGTGCCGACGCCCGTCTAGTTCCGCCCTCCCACGGCGGTGTCGTTCATCCGAGCTCACGACCAGGGGAGACAAATTACGAGCCCCTTGCAGCAGTCTTGACGAAACAGCCATGTGACGTTTGTGTGTGGCTTTATCTCGGTCGTCTAATTGACATGTCAGAGGCCATTTTTTTGTAGACATGTTGGACGTTAGTATTAGCTGTACATTCAGAGAAATTAACGGTTAAAACAGTTTAGCAAATTTTTTATTCATCCTGTATGACCAGACTGTGTATTGTGAGTAATGATGGAGGAAGAAGTGCTTAGCTCTGTACCGCCTGGACAAAATGAATGAAAGTCAATTGTGAACTTCATTAAGGATGCTAATTAAACCCAGATGATCATTATTATAATGTAGTCTTCCCTTTTTATTATTATTGATCCATAAAATATCATTTATTTGACGTTTCAATTTTACTGTTTAAATCATTTTGCAACAGATGATGGCCTCATGTGTAGTACTATTTATGCTAGCGCTAATGTGTGCTGCTATGCTGTAGAATATCGTACCTGCTGTGATTGACCGATCTCTGTTGTTGTTTATAGGCTTTGTCTTGCTCAGATTCTTTATGCTTTGGATTTCAACTCAACTCTGCTGCTAAATGGAGTCGGAAGATCTCTCTCAACCAATAGCTTGATGAGCTTTGGATAACATAACCCTCAATTTTCAGCCAGGGCAATTGAGTTGACCCATCTGCGGTAAAGATCCTGGAGTTCATTGGAAGCCTGGAAAGGTCAATAAATTTCACCTTGTTAAAGTGAAAGCACCTCTGGAAATGACTCCAGGGAGTTCAAGAGGTCCTGTGTCCCATCGGCTTTCAGCATAGGGGCCATGGAGCTGAGAGCTGCCTGACGATCGATCTTGAGTTTGATTAATGTATATAGCCATGCACCATCGCCTCTTGGAATCTTCCTGGCTTGGAGACATGTTCACTGATATTTCCAGCACAGCAGAAAACAAAAGTGGTTTGAATTATTTGGACAACACGTGGCAGGTTTACCTGACTGATCTTGTCTTGGCTTTTTCTTGTCCGCTGAAGAATTTCTTCATACATAATGCACAATTTTTTGCTTTTTTTTAATTGTCATTTTCACAAATTTAATTTTCATCTGAAACATCTGAACCTTTCAGTTAATGTTCAGAGAAAGAGATGTTTCGCTGAGTAACACAACATCAAATATAGAAGTGACTGATCTGTGAAGACTTATATCAGCTTCCCGAGATGCTTTGAAACTGACGTTGCGGTAGCAATTTAGTATCAGGTCACTCAGTAGAAGAAATTTTTTATGGTCAGCCCATGAAAATTCTGCAGAATTGGGCGGTCGGTTGATCAGATTCATTTTAATTTTGCTTTGGCAGTAAATTGATCCATGGGATTTGGTCAATAAAAGGCCCTTTGCATGCTGGGAAAGCACAGGGCAGTTCATTTCAGAAGCCATGGTAATTCTGGCTCAAAAATCACACACAGATTATTTTGAATGCGTAAATGGTCTTGTCAAGGAGTGAGAGTTTTATTTAGACCGTACTAATTTCTTACTTAATTAGTTGTTAAAGCAAATGCTTGTACATTTGTAATATTTATTTCATTTGTGCACGTCAAAATATTGTTATTCAGTAAAACTCATGTATAAAAATTAAAAAGTTAGAAATAGTTTTTGTAAATAATTGACCATGAGTTTTCTTCTTCAAATACTAGCTCCTGTGAACGGCCTGCATTTGCCTTGCCTGCTGTATCTGCTGGCGGATTATTGACTCTTGGGTTGTATATAGAGCTGCAAGACCATCTCTGATTTGTCTCTCATGTCTACATTTCAGTGATCTTGTAGTTTTGAATTGCCAGTTATGAATGAGTGGAAATACTCCAAACTAGAGGGTACTCAGACCGCATGACCGCCGCCATTGAGAAATTTGTCACTGCGGGTAGTCGGATTAGGATTTATTCGTGCATAAAATATTTGTGCAAATAAGTGATGACGCCAGCCAGGTCTGTATGCGCAAAGAAATTCTTTCAGATCCTTGATCCAGAATATGAGTCAGACCTTCTCAAAAAAAAAAAAAAATTAAAAATTAATCATGTTTGCCTTAGCACTATATCAACATAAAAAATTTCATTGACATCCATGCTGAGCTTTTTGTGATATTCTGCTAACTGATAAATGAACAAAAAAACAAACTAATGCCCTTGAAAACATATTACCTCACAGCAGCGGAGGCATGGTGACAGGCTTACATTTTTTCCCGAAGTGAAAGCAGCCTATGGGTATTAGTGTGTATTTGCTGAGTTTGTTTGATGATGACACTAAGACGTACACTTTCGCTTGTATGCTATATTATTCTGTTACCCCCTGTGTGACCCCACTTACGTCATTCCGTTTGAGCTCACTTATTTTGTCAGTCTCTTTCTTACTTTTTAATGTCGTTATGTGGCGCCTCAGCCTACGTACAACTGAACTACTTTAGCTAAGTATGAGACATCGGTCTTTGACAGTGATTGTGTTCATATGAAATGAGTGTTTTAAGTGACTGCCTACACTTGTTTGTGTGTTAATGTACTACACTCATTGGGGGTTGACAGTCATTGTATTGACACAAAATTTGTGTTTTAATTGCAAATGATGTTGGCCATCACTGAGTTTCATGCTTGTGTGTGTGTGCGTGCGTGTGTGATAGGGAGAGACAAAATTATTGTGAGCTAGTGATGCTTGCAAACCCCTCTCTGCGCCACTTATCATTCTGAAGATTAAATTAAATAGTGTGTGAATATAAGATTGCCAGCAGATTGGCTCGGCTGTGTGGAACTTAAACACTGGGCTTGTTGTCCAGCTTAGCTCCTCTGATCTTGGATTCTCGTCGTGGTCGGCCTCGTTGATTAAAACTCACAAAGGCTCCGTTAAGAACTATTGCACAATCCTTATCTCAAACTTTTCTGCAGCATCAATTGTCTGTTTGAAATTTGTTTTTTTTTTTTTTGCTTGCTTTCTGTCGCACGGCAGCCCCCGTGAATGAATGCTGATCCCCGCCCCGCCGTTTGAATGCGCGAAAGGATTTTCAGGCTTGACTGGTGACTTTGAACTGCTGGCCACGGAAATGATGATGAATTCCAGTGGGATGCTTCTCCGCTTCCGTTTGCGCAAAGCACGCCACTGTTATTTCAGCAGCACTGCCAATGGCGAAGCCGCAAATCATATAAATAAATTTGGGCCAGGCGCTGTGGAGTCAGTACCCTGTTTAAATATTCATTCCTGCTTCAGCAATCCGGCAACTTCTTTGTCTGATATGAAAATGCTCTGAACGCACTGAATAATTCAACTGGATTCGGCCACTGTGCGGGGGCGAGAGGAGGGGTGTCGGGGTTTGGCTGATTAAGTGACCTGCTTTGTGTTTTGAATTACCGTGTGGGTATCCGGGGACCTCCTCCTACAGCACACGGCTCGGGCTCCGCTCGGTTGAGAGACAGTGAGGTGTATGAAGATGCGGAGACCAGGGGCTGGTATTGGGGTGCTGGGAGCGTTGTGTACAGAGACGAGCGGAGTAGCGTTCAGAGGTGAAGTTTAGTGACGGCCTCAACTCACCCCAGCTCTCCGCTCCCAGGCTCTTCCCTACCCTCCACCCTGAGGATCTGCGCCTCTTTGATATGCAAATTGAACTTTGGATTTCTTGTTTTATTCTTTATTTTTGGTTTTTGGAGAAGGTGCTAATTACGGTAGCTACAAGAAGTAAATTTGTGGAGCTCAGATATTTTTCAACTGGTCGTAGCTGGGATTGGGGTAACTTTGGCCCAAATTGGCAGTTCCACAGTGTGTTCTTCCTGTTTCACACTGTCACAGAGGACAATTGTGAGTCAAAGAACTGCAGCGATGGTGAACCTGAATTACTGCGGGCATGACCATGTGTAGCTCCTCTGCTTGTGGCTGTGTTGTGTTGGAGCTGTTGTGACCTGGGTCATCACTAGCGTGGTAAAAGGGGGTGATCATTCTGGTGGGCTGCAGTTTGCGAGGTGCGACAAATAATGCAGCAGAATTGAGGGCCCAGATTGTTTTTACTCTGTCTGGTGAAGGTGACGATCGGTGGAGAAGGAACCACATTTTGGGTCCAGAGCGGCTCCTTATTTTCTTTCTACGGCGAATCCACAATCTGCGGTGTTCCTCCTTGTTTTCCTGTTCAGTTCCTCCTGCTGTTTCTCCTACAGTAAGGGTCTGTTCAGGCAGCTGCAGGCTAATGCTAATGAGCTAATTACAGCCTTGAACTGGGCGTTCGTATTTAACAAGCTTCTCCGGCAGAGAAAAACTTGTGGAGGTAAAACATCTGCCTAATCAATCTCTGAACTCGATAGCGACTGGAAGATTTTATCAAGCAAACAAATTCCAGATGAGACCTTCGGGCTTTAGCGCGTTATCAAAAGCAGAGAGAATAGCGTTTATAGAATATAAACGGAAATGACAGATACAGTAGGCTCAAGGCAATGGGCAGGCCACTCCTCCTGCAGTTTTACCGGATTGCTAATAGCAACGTTACTCTCTCCTTCAGAATGGCGGTCTTGAAGCATATTGATCTGGAACCTGCGAAGTAAAGAATGGACGAATTAGTGGTTTATTTATGCATGAAGATTGATTTACAATGAAAAACCTTCACACCTCATCACCTCCTCTTAACCTCATCTCAAACATCTTTCGGCTGGAAAAGAAGAAAATTAACTTATGAAAATCAATCGCAGGGGTGGGCGGGAGCTTGTTGCTGAGTCTGCAGGCTCATATTCTCATTGGCTGCAATTTGTTTTTTTTTTTTTTGGGTCAGGATTGATTTAGATGGTTGGACAATTTTATTATGCCTCTGTGACGGAGGCAACACTGGCAGGAGGCCGTATGCTTTCTGGTTGTCCATTTGCCCATGCATCCGTTTGTCCGTAGGTCTGTCCGTCCCAGTCTTGCGAACACAGTATCTCCAGAATGCGTGGAGGGCATTACTTTGAATTTAGCACATATGTCCATTTGGATTTAAGGTTGAGTTGATTAGATATTGTTGGTCAAAGATCAAATATCAAGGTGACCTCATGTTAATCCCATTCTCGGTCCCCGATGAACGTCAATGGGCCACTTTCTAAAACTGCTCATGCTCATACATTTCCACAGCTAGAAGCATCAAACTTTCTTTGCCGTGTCAAGTTGGATCAGATTAGTCATTTTACAATTTTACTTGATGTTCCCACACATCTATCTCTCCTTTTTCTTCTCTTATTTTTAGCTCAATTGACATTCATTCATTTTCAAAAGCCCTCATACTGCCACAATTTAAAGGACAGAGGCGCTAAACCTTCTGCTCCGCGTCAGACTATCTCAGACGATAGAAGCTGATGTTTGAGTGAAGGGCTGTATTGTTGGATTTTGGAAAGGGTCATGTTAATAAAAAAAGCCCTGCCCCCTTTCCGGGTTGCCTGTCACTTTATTCTTCATAACTATTGAGGGTTATTGGACACCGCCACGTTAATTTTTGAAGCCCCATCCCCTTTTCTGATTGGCTTATTATTTATCCTTCGTAACTATTGAACCTTTTGTCATGAAGAGTTTGGGGTTGGGTTTTTGAGCGCAATAAGGGGTCAGATATGAATCTATGATGCCCCCACCCCCCCCCCCCACCCCCCTTCCTGATTGGCTTTACTTTTCTCCTTTGTAAATATTGATCCATGTATCACAGAGAGTAGAGGGTTGGGTTATTGGACTCGAGAGGGCCGTGTGTTCATTGACTAAGCCACGCCCCCTTTTGCTGATTGAATAAGTGCAGACCTTTCATACTATTGAACTGTTTGTTGTCGTGAGATGGGGATTGGGTCATTTGAAATGTTTGCATGATTGAAATAATAAATTTGGACTAGTCTTGCAAACTAAATGTTTGTTTACAAAATGACATTCTATTTGGTTTTACTAAGACTGAGATTCAGGTAGTTGCATCATGTGACAAAGCTGCTTCAGTCCTCTCCTCCTGTTGATGAGAGGAGCTCCAGTTGCAGTATAGATTGCTTTAATATGTCGCTAGGTAGTAACGAAAGGTTCGGCATGGATTTTCTGTTTTTGGAAAAAAAAAGAATAATAAGCCTGTATTTACAGGCTGTTTTTCTGGCAAGATTTGGTATGAGAAGGGACTCTAATCTTTTTGAAAGAAGGCCAAGAAGCGGAGCGTTTGCATTTCCTGAATAAATTTTGTTCACAGCATACTAACAATCACATTATCGTGCCCCATTTATTCCTTCTACTCTGAACTCAAAGAAACTTGGCTTTGCACAGGCTTCTCTCTGGAGGAAATATCAACCAAGACACTGTTTTTTCTGTCCCCCAGAAATCCTCCTCCTCTATTTCCCCACTGAAGGCAGTCGGAAACTATGGCAACAGCAAGCGGGATTGAGTTTTGCATGCAGGTGCGGAGGCTTGTATTTCAGACTGAGAATGAATGGGTCTAAGCTGTCCTCACCTGCTGTAGAGTAACCTGACTTACAGGACTAATAATGTTCTGCCTGCTTAAAGAAGACTAATCTACTTCCACACAAGCCATCCTTGGGTTTGAAACTTGCAGAGGGTAAAGCCTCTATTTACTAATGAAGTGAAATTAACCTGGCTATTAGCGGTTCCCGCTGCTGAGCACTGCTCGTTTACAATGATGCCCATTCTCTCTGGGGTGCCAAATGAGAAATTAGAGGGACTTGTTCTGGCCAGCTTTTGACCAATTGTGTCTATTTATTGTAGTTATTTGTTTGTTTGTTTGTTTTTAGTTTTTTTTTTTTAGTTTTTTTTTTGCATTTCTGTGCTTTTTTCTTTTTTTAATGAACCCTAGAAGATGGTGATATTTCATTGTCATTTTTGTCATGCTGTTCTCCTCTAAACTCTGTATTCACTACATAAGATATCTTTACCATCTCCAGAGATAGACTGGCCAGTGTGTGAGTGAGTGATTGAGTGATGCAAACTATTTATGGGATTATTTCCTATTATATTTACAGGGGGCACAACTTTCTTTATTTAGTGGATGTAGTCCAATAGTGAATCATGAAGAGAGACCGGTGGTCATAACTGCAGAATGGTGGGGGCGGGGGGAGTGGATCAGCTGTTGACTGTAATGTACATTTCATGTGGATTTAATTCTGTGGTCAACCAGATGGATCATCTATGCCTACAAATGGCTCTGCTTGTGAGCCTGTCTTTGACAGCCTACCAACGAATACAGGCTCTGGAAAGTTCTCAGTCCATTGCCTTTCACGAATGTGCCACCGCTTACGCAACTCGGCTGATAAGAAGCAGCTACCAGCTGATAAGGTCCCCCCCAGCAAACACAGCACTGTTAGACATCACCTCCAATCGCTAGGCTTATCAATGAAACTGATCACCAGTACCCCTTGCTCATTGTTGGAAAACCTTTACCGGCTGATGCAGCGAGCGCAAGTAGAAGTCGGCGCTGGTGCTCCATATCGTGAAAATTTACCACACAGTCACTGTAACTATCAATTACTCTGACAGCTTGGTTTTTGAATAAATGTGGAATGTCACTCCTGTGATTTATACGGTGTGGTGCACCGAGAGGCTGAAGTAGACTCGATTTCTCACACACAGATGCCCTCTCCTCTCAATAAGGAATCGACAAACAAAGGCGGGAAACATTGTGCGCCATTGAGTCGATAGCTAATACACACAGGCAACGATAAGCAGGCCTTGAGCCTTCGCTATTTGCATGTAAATGGATATGATGCCACTCACCCTCGGGTCCTCGTGCGATCTGTCGCCTTCTAGTGTGTTCTCGAGCACGATACTCAGCGACGGTTTTGATTTTCGGTCACGTGACGGAACGAGGGATGATTTCGATTGCCATTGAGCAAGGACGCTGTCAGAGCCGCTGAGGGTAGCGGGGCATGCAAACGCAGCCGGCTGTTATCCGGCCGCCAGAGTCATTAATCAACATCGCTTCATTAATGAGCCACTTCAAGAATCATATCTGACGTTGTCACAAACCCAGCTGAGAGCAATACTGCAAAAGGAGCTGGTCGTTACAAGCGATTTAGTCTTCTAGTGAGATTTAAAGTATTTTTTTCTCTCTCTCAAGTAGGAAATAGCAGAGAACTTACCTCATTTTCAAATCTTGATTTGAGTTAGACTGTTTGACCTCATTGGTGATATTTTTACCCATATAGATCTACCAAAATAAGTAAATAAATAAATTGAAAATAAATAAATAAATACAAATGGGTGACAAATTAATGGAAAGATCATCATAAACAGTCGTGTTAAGGTATCGGGCCTTCTCAAGCTGCCAGATCAGCTTCAACTCGCCTCGGCATAGAGTCCACAGCTGTGTAACTTCACTGAATCGATCGAGCTGAATCGGGGAGCAATTCTGACAGATTATTCAAAGTTTTCCATGTGAGTTCAGTTGGTTTGAGATCTGCTGGATTATTTTCATGCTCATGGAGCCGTGCAATGACCCCGTGTGCCCTGTGGGGCTTGGGCTGTTGTCTTTGTGGATGAGTCCGTTCCCATCATAGTTTGCATGCTTAATTACAGGATATAGAGGTTATCATGCAAAATAACTCGGCACTGATTTACAGTGACTCTTCTGCCTGTAAGGGGACGTGTGGAACCAAACCGCATGCTAGAAGAATGAACAGAAGCGACTATATTTCTTATGTTTGTCCATGTATTCGTTCCGGCCTGTCCTGTATTTGTCACAGGTCTGTGTACGATGCTGCATTTGAATGAAAAAGCTACAATGTAAGGCTAAAATATTATTAATCTATCAAATTTTTGTTTTTTTTTTTGCAGTGAAGATTTTGGTATTCAACTGACATTTGTTTTAAATTTGCTTTGTAAGAGTGCTGTATATTGGAAAGTGGCTTAGTGGCTATTTGTTTGGCTAGTTAACTGGTAGTTTTTCAAAAATGTGTCATCTACCTAACTTTACCCTCATTAATGTTTGTTGGCTGCCTTTTGGCAGGTAATTATGCACCTCCACACGCAGTGGGCAGGATTCATACTGTTTATTTTTTGACGGCCCGTCTGTCTTACCGCCTGTCTATCACGCATATCTTGCGCGAGTGACATCTACTGAAGGAGGGCATGGACTTTGACCTAGTCAGGCATGGTAAGTCCACACAAAAGTTTGGAGGTCATGGTGTCAAAGGTCAAAGTTGCGTATCATCAAATATATTTTGCGGGGCAGAGGAAGCTATGGCAGTTGAGAGCATAGCTATCAATGCTTCGCATTGTTTTAAACCTTGTTCCTATTTAATTTGAAGTGTATTGAATGTATGGAACGACAGCCTATGGCTTAACATTACCCTAACATGGCTAACGCTGAATACCATCATCTCATCCTTTTGAAAGATCGGATGTCCTGTTTAATTGGCTAAATCTACTTAAGAGTGGTAAAGACTGGCTTCATCTCGCTTCAGCAGCAGGCAGAGGCTTGTTTTTGCCACTGAGGCGGAGTAAGAGTGCAACTTAAATGTCCCACCTTACTGAGGGACGGGACAGTGGCAGATTTGGATGGAATTGCCGATGAGAATGAAGACAAGTCTCAAATTGTCACTACCTCAGCAGCAGCGCCCCATATATGCATAGTTCTGTGTGCCGTCTGAAAGTTCTGCCTGGAAAAGCATTTCGGCTTTGAAAATGTAATTATCTGTTTTATTCAAGAGTGCATTTAAATTTAATGTGATATGGAGTAAGAGCGCTTCAGTCACAGAGCCATGAATTATGATACAGTATATAATTAGGGATTTATGCACTTCACCGTAATTTAACATTCTTGAATTGATGTAACTTGAACGGAGCTCCTCCCGTTTAAAGAGCTGTAACATTGTGTAATATGGCGTAAAATTCATCGAAGACCCTTTGGTTAGTCTTAAAAGTTTTCCTTAAATGCGAAGAACACTGAATCTGCAGATAAACCGATGCTGCATGAGAGTAGTTTCTGGAAAGTATCCCTTCACCTCAGTCAGGTGTCATATTGAGACCTGGCGCAACCCCCCCTCCCCCCCCCCCCGAGCAGAACACATGCAATCTGGCTCAATCATCTAAGAAATCAATCTCAAGCCCAGCCTGTGTACCGCTGGACGATTCTGCTATGCCTCGTCGTCCATGTGACTGCAAGAAAAATAACAGTCTCAGGTCTTGCCTGAAGATAACATCTTTCCAAACCAGCTTTAAGGCAGATACGGACCCTGCTCCCTCTGTTAATGGGTTTTTGGGAAAACCACAGGGTCGCTGAGGTACCGGAACCTTCTCTTTCATTTCAAGATGTGAACACCCATCTTATCTCTTTTTTTTGTTTTAGTTTGCGTCTGGCTCTGGGTCAATCTCCTCGGCTCCTTGTTGGTACAAATTGGGTTTTGTTCATTCAGGAACTCATTGACAAACCACTCATAGTGATGCAATGCATGTATTAGTGCATTATTTGTTAGGTTTCTGCCTGACTTAGATACAGAGCAGCCCATTCGAAATGAAACAACTTGTTTCGCTTTGGCTCTTTCCTCAATGTAAATTAAATGTTACAAACTGCCTGCTTTAATTTTGAAATTTAGTACAAATGTGAATTGACCTTCACCGGAATTGCACGCATTTGTATTCATAGGGACCGTTGGAATACCTATAGACTTCTGACCGCAGGTATGTTTGCACACTGTTTCAGATGAATCGCTTCTTTGATGTAGTGGCTATAATGTGTGGCTGTGCTGGTGCAGTGTCTTTGATAAATGGCTGTTTTGATGTACTGACTGTAATGGGTATCTGTGCAGGTTCAGAGTTTGTGATGCATACCATGCTATTAAGATTCAGTATTACGCCATGAATGTAGCGTCTTTGTTGTTTTGGTTTTATGGCCTTTTATAGCTATAATTAATACAGCATCTGTGTTGGAGTGGCATTGCAAGCGAGAGCGTTCAGTGGCATGTCTGCACTTAAAGCTGAGAGCAGACACTGTCCTAATGGTCACAGCCAGGGGAGGGGGAGGAGTTGGAGAGACCCTGTGCTGGAGTCAGGTTGCCGGGCAACGCATCGTCAATACACCTCACTGTGGCCTGAAAGGAGGGGTTTCCATAGTAACCAGGTAGAAGATTAAACGCAGCGGTCTGGAAGTTCATTTTTTTTTCCTTTTTTTTTTTTTTTTCTTTAAGTGCTTGATGCTGTAAACATTTCTGCGGGCGAACAGTAAAGGGAAATGCTGGATCTCCGCACGGCGTGTTCGGGACCGGCTGGCAAGAGCTGACATGCTGTCACGAGGGCTTTTGCTCTTTTGCCAGCCGTGGTAATGAGGAGAATACAGGCTGCAGGAGCCGCGCCAGAGATACCGAGAACGATTAGAGCCCTGCCGAATAAAGCGGAGACACGCTTTCGAGAACTCGATGCGAGATACCACCTGAAACGCACAGCTGCTAAATCACTTTCTGTAATCAGATTCACTCTGAGGTCCTGCATGTTATTTTACTAGATGAGAACCAAGGCCAAGCATGTCATGCCTCACGATTCACTGCCAGTTATTTAACCAAATTTACTACATAGTCCTCAGATTTTTTATTTTTTTTAACCAAATACGGAGCAGATTACGGTCTGTTGTTTAAACACATGCACAACTAAGTACAGGGTGTTATTTAATCAACTAGTCACAGAGTACAGTGTGTTATTCATTCAAATACTTGACAAAGTTCAGTGCTATTTAATCAAATACTCAACAAAGTAGGGAGTGTTATTTATTAAAATACACCACAAAGTACATTGTGTCATTTGGTCAAATAAATGACAAAATACAATGTGTAATTAATCCTTGAACGTTCAGCCCTTTATTGAGCAAATTTCTATCCTAACTATTGTCCTTACTGTTCTGGAGCCACTTTACTACTGGCGTAATCACAGTCTCCTCTGAAAGGTGACGCTCAGTAAATTGCTCACAACAGGTCGGGATTACTGAGAATGTAGCCCAAATTGAGTAATAACACTGGAAATGTAAGTTTTTGTCAGGCAGAAATTTTCTTCTCGCCCTGTGGCACCTTATCAGCCCAGAAAAATAATACAGCCAGAACCAATTAAAATATTAGAATTTTGTAACCAAAAATTAATATTTTCCAGGGTTTTTGTCTTATAGTACTGTGCACACGTTTCAACAAACAATTTTAGAGACACCAGATTTACTGTGTTCCTAGATACGGTCACGTTTGGACATACTGTAGTTATACAACTTACTTTTTTTTGTTGCTTTTCCCCATCCATAGCTGAATCTTTTTTTCGAATATATTCCTCTGATTCCCAGCACTGGTGTGGAGTTGCACGCTATGAATTCTCTTCCAAGACTCCTTTGCTTCATTGACAAACTCTCCCTTGAAAATATCCATTGAAATAATTCATCGTCGTAAGAATTAATCCCTTGGCTATCATATGCATTTGTGTTTCTGGAAGTTCCAGACCACTGGCTATCCTTGTGAACCAAAATAATTTGATTTTCCTGATACATCGGAGCGAGGGTTGTTAGGCTAAAGCCCTTACTGCTCCCTTAGATCAGCACATAATAGCCGTTGGGAGCACTTATTTTCTTCCTACAGGGCTATTGTGGAATCTACTGCACTGCATCATGGGTAAAAAAGCTAATTATTGGGAAATTCACTAAAGACGCTTAGCAACTATGTCAAAGTAGTGAAAGCAGCATCTGACCAAGTTTTCTTGTTTTGCGGATTGAAAACTAAAACAACTTTTGATTGCTGGACCACTGCATATGTATGAATGTCAATATGTTTATTGTGACAGATCTGAACAGTGTTATGCAGTCAAACTTACTTGATTGCTAAGTCAGGCTTAGGATTGTTATGACGCATTTTGAAAAAGTGTATTTTTGCTGTGGTCTATACAGTTAGAATGTTGAATCCTCTCACTTTCAAAGGACATGTAGATCTCAAACGGACATAATATTTGACGATATAAAAACACAATTATGGCTCGCGGCCTGCCTCGGGCAGAAGTTGTGAAAGGGTTAATCGAATAGGCAACAAAAAAAAAACGGTGTGATTTTTAACAAAATACATGTCAAAGTGCAGTTTATTACTAAGCCAAATACAGCATATTATGTAATCAAATCCATGAAAAAGAACAGTATATTATTTATAGTAAATGCATGACAAAATAGAGTATATTATTGGTAACGCTTCCTTTTACGATACAGTAATTACATGGTATTTACGTGGTAATTACCAGGTAAGTACCATGTAATAAGGAGTAGTTACTGTAAAATTACCATTTAATTACAAGGTAACTATATTATTAATTACCTAGTACTTTTAGAGTAATTACCAAGCCAATTCCAGGCAAAAACCAAATAACTACCTGGTAATAAGTATTAATTACTGAGTAATTATAATGTAATTATTCACTAACTATTTTGTTAATTGCCAAGTACTTACTAAGTAATTGCCAAGTAATTTCTTAAGAAGTACCTGGTAACAGCCAGGTAATAAGAAGTAATTACCAAGTAATTGTAAAGTATTTATGTGGTAACTATATGATTAATTATATTATTTCCCAACAATTACCATGTAATATTTACTGATTACTGGGTATTTCTTAAAGTAAATACAAGATAATTGTACATACTTCATGAGTACCAAGTAATTTTCTAACAACTACCAAGTAACTACAAGGTAATAAATAGCAATTACTGAGTTATTACTCAGTATTACTCATTATTTAGTAAAAACCGTATTATCCACACTGTACGTACTTATTAAATATATAATACTTACCTAATAACTACTCATCAAACACAATGTAATAATAATAATAACTGCAAGGTATCTATTTAACAGTTACAATCTTACTGCTTGATAATTGCCGATTACTTATTCAGTAATTTCCTAATAACTACATGGAAACTACAATGTATTTTAAAGTACTTATCAGCCACTTAACAAATAGGTACCTGGTAAATACCAGATAACATCCCCAGCAATAACTGCAAAATTACCCTGTTAACTACCATATAATTATCAGGTTATTAACTATTTATTTCTACCCTACACAGTAAACTACCCTTTAATTGTACCTGACAACTACCAAGGAAGGCTATGTATTGTATTGGTAAATACACAGTAAGTACTGTGAAATTTACACAGAAATTATTATGACACTACCAATTACTTTCCTATTGGCTACCAGGTTTCTATTAGAAAATTACCATGTAATTACTAGGAGATGAAGACTATTGACTAGGTATTACTAGGTACAACTAGGTATTTACGCCATGTATTTCCCTAGTAGTCAACTGGTTTTTACTACTTACCTGGTAACTTACCTGTACCTGTATTTACCCAGTAACTACAACATTTACCCGGTAATTACAGTTGAACTGTACTGCAAAAGGAAGTGAGGCCTATTTCCATGCTACTACCTGGTAATTACTCATTCGTTACCCAGGAACTACAAAAAAACCTACCTAGAAAGTACCTAGTTATTAAAGTGGATTTGTACTGTAAAAGGAAGTGAGGTCTGTTTCCATGTTATTACCTGGTAATTACTTATTCGTTACCAAGTAAATAGAAAAATATCTACCTGGAAATTACATAATTATTAAAGTGCAACTGTACTGTAAAAGGAAGTGAGGTCTGTTTCCATGTTATTACCTGGTAATTACTCAGTATTTAGCCCGTAACTAGGAAACTATCACATTACCCCAGACACTTGGACCAAAAATGCTGCAAAACCGACCAGTGTCTATGATACAGTGTCTGTGAGTCTGATTCTTCCCCTTGTACTTGGCAATTAACAAAATAGTTAGTGTATAATTACATTATAATTACCCAGTAATTAATACTTATTACCAGGTAGTTATTTGGTATTTGCCCGGAATTTGCTTGGTACTTACTCTAAAAGTATTAGGTAATTAGTATTATAGTTACCTTGTAATTACATGTAATTATCCTACCGTAAAAGGAAGCGTTACCATATTATTTAACCAAATACATGACATATTAGAGGTTATAATGTAATCAAATGCGTGACCAAGTACTGCATGTTATTTAACCAAATATATGACATAGTGCTGTGTGGTATTCAATAAATGCACAACATAGTACAGTGTGTTATGCTGCGTTTGGTTACTTGACCAAACACACACAAAGGTCCAGAGAGTTATACCCATACACACCAGCATAAGCAGGAAGATATGACACATTACATAACTGAATACGCTTGAAAATCCAGTTATATAACAAGGTATACGCCAAGCAGCTGCCTGTGA
Organism: Gymnothorax reevesii; assembly: GCA_029721435.1. Taxonomy (NCBI): domain Eukaryota; kingdom Metazoa; phylum Chordata; class Actinopteri; order Anguilliformes; family Muraenidae; genus Gymnothorax; species Gymnothorax reevesii. Next base: position 50,504,874 of record CM056591.1, read on the forward strand.
TGCTTCGCTCGCACGTTTAGTATGTCTTAAGAACAGCTTCCGTAACCCTCTTCGCCCTGACTCAAATCAAACCTCCGATCTGTGTTTCTGACGGCAATGATGTTGTCTTTGCTTGGCAAAATTTATCTCTGTGGGGTTTGTTGTTTTGTGTTGCCGCAGAGCCAGGGCAAACTTGCAGCCCGTCTCTGGCCGCGCTCGGCAGTCATGAAACCATCTTGTAAGGTAGGCACTTGATTGCCCTAGTCATTCCCGGAGGCGAGATTGATGTCTTCATCTAGAGGTGGAGGAGATGGAAGGAAAATGACAGTATCATAAAGCACAGTCCTCAGCCCCTCTTGTCTCCTCTGCTAAAATATCCACTTCCTTATTTGACAGGGAAACAGTCGAGTGCTCGTTCAGTCATCTAAAAGGCTCTCCTGAAACCGGTGTGGAGATGGGGCTGGTCCAATTGGCGAGCCACAAAATGGTGGAAGCACGGAAAACTCCAGATTCAGAAGTGAATTTGCAGTATTTCCCTCCAACATCCCAGCCATTGCTTATTAACGCAGTATTTTTACAACTTTTAATATTGAGCTTATGTTGCCAATGTGTATAATACATTTTGCATTGACCTGCCATGATTCCATGCCTTTGTGATGAAGAGGTGTTTGAAATTCAACTCCCCATTACTTGAATTGAAAAAGCTCCAGAATCTCATACATGTGAACAAAATTTCGAATTTGAAGGTCCCAACATACCATGACATTTTAACACTCAATAATATCGGGATCTGTTTCTCTTAGCCATTTCCATGCTTGGTTTTGTGTAATTATCATTTTTAAACCATCTTAAACACTGGTAGATTCGTATTACGGGCAGGAAGTCCTTCGACCTCAGTCATGACCTCTATGCAACACAAGACTCTCCCATTGGTCCAGCCATGTAGAGGGGGTGGGTTTGTTTTGGAGTAAAGGAACTCAGCTGTTCTGGGCTGAGATTATTGATCCACGGTTTGTTTGCACAACTTTGAACAGCACAAAGAAATAAAAGTCCAACCAAACTAATAAAACACTTTTCAGTAAAAAATTTACTGTTTCACGGAAGAAAATTGTATAAAAAATTCCTAGTTTTGGATGGGTTCTTCAAAGTATACAAATCGTATATTCTGCGATATTCATTGGCGCAATGCAAGTGAGTAGGGAGGTAAATTTCAAACACCTCCTCTTCGTCACAGAGGTATGGAATCTTGGTGAGTCAATGCAAAATGTTTAGTACACATTGGTAACGGCATATTAAGCCCTATATTAAAAGTCATGGAAATATTGCTTTTACAGAATTTCGCGCACAGGAGTTGATGTACACATTGAAGTCAGTCAGTTGAGGTGACATGCGGAAGGTAGACAGTGTGGAACTATTACTTTTTTGGCCCGAGTCTTTCCGTCTCAGACCAGGCAGCCCTGGGTTTCCTGAGCTCTTACAGACTGTGGACAATAAGTGATGTGGATTTCATGCTGCTGTTTAATATCCTTCACTGGCTTGCATTACTGCCTCCCTGAGCGACAGTCCTCAAATATTTATCCATTTGAGTATTACTGAAGACAGGTTGACCCCACGATGAAACCCCATCATGGAGGTTTTCTAAGTCTTTCCCAGTTGTCAATTCAACTTTATCAGGCCTGACCCATCCTGTACCGGTGGCCTTCTCTGACTCCTGGACTCTCCACCTCTGAATAGAAGGGCACTTTGACCAGACGTGGGGAAATGGCTGACATTCCAGCATCTGGCCTCATCTGCAGTGCGAGGTAGTGGATGCTCGTCTCACCTTTCTAAAAACCCTGCGGCGACTCAGTCCCCCTCCTGCTCTCGGACTAGATCAGGTCATTTATTATTCTATTAGACCTGGTTAAGGTCAGGCTGAATCATTAAGCGTGGGGGGCGAATTCAAAGGCTTCGCCTGGAACGGAACCGGGAGAGACGAATCGGAGAAATCTCGCCTCGCTGAGTTATTCTGCTCGTGTTTCCATTATTCCAACACCTTTCAATGGAAATTACCACAGCTGACAACTGGCGAGATTAAAAGCAGTGGCCTTCCAGTGCACAAAAGTGAAATGTATAAAGGTATTTCTCTTTTTTTCTTTTCCATTTTAATTTATACGCATTACTTTTGTTTTATGGAGGTTGAGGGGGAGTTGTATATTACCACCACTGACTGTATTGATTGCTCTATTGATACGCTGTCTTTTGTTTAAAGGCTAAAATGTTCTGCGTTGCATCACCCGCTCCTTCATTTAGCTTTTCGAAGGTTATGATGTACGTTCAGGCTGACGAGCTCGTGTTTATGTTAGTTTGTATTTTCCAGCCACAGGGGCTTCTGGAATCAATTGGCGTCTATTTGTTTACTGTAATGAATTATGCGATGTCCTGTTTATCCGTTTGGAAAGCTATTTTCTTACAAACAGCAGAGTTTATGAATTGGAAGCCGAGGAGGCTGTCTGTTTCTCTGACTGGATTAAACTCAGACGACTTCGAGCTCATGGGCAGGAGCTGACCGCATTTCTGCTTTTTCCTTTTAAGCTCAAGTGTGGATGTGGTTCTTTTTTTTTTTTCAATATATGCTGAAATGGTAGATGTTGGTACAGGAGGAAGCGCGTGTGCAAACACATGTAGGTATACACTCTTGCTCACAAATACAGGCATGCTCACATATGCACGCAGCACCGGCACACGCACACACACACACGCACACACACACGCACGCACACACACACACACACACACACATACACACACACACACACACACACACACACACACACACACACACACACACACACACACACACTTCTAGACTCTGATTCCTCCAGCACCTGTGCAGTACTGTCCTTCAGCCTTTGTCAGCGCCCAGTTTCCCTGGCAACAGCAGAGATGAGCATTAATAAGCCATAGTCAGTCTATGGGAAGGAAAAGGCCTGGCGTCAGACCTCAGCTCACACTTGCCTGAGACAGACTGTCCAGCTGCCCTCATTCTAACACAGCGCCCTGTGACTAACCCCAGCTCCAGCTACATGCCTGTGACAGTTTGAATAAGGAATGAAGTGAAACTGGGCTTTCAAAATAAAAGCCCAGAGCTGTTTTGGCTTGTGAAATTCAGGCTAATCTCCACTTGTTCTACTTCAGTCCTGTTGCCAGCATCTGAAATGTGAGGCAACAATCTGACACCTCATTCACACCTATACACTGGTCTGTAGTGTCTCTCATAGCTCTTACCCTAGCACGCCAACGCTCTCGTACATGTACACACACAAACAATAGCCTGCCTTGCATTCTGAAGAGCCATTTTTGTATGCTCATCGACCCCTGAGGTTATTTTAGTTGAAATCGGCTTCTCCTAAGCAACTATAACATAATTAATCTCCGAAGAGTAATAATAAACTAATAAAAGCCTGCTTGCACGCCACCCTCGCCAATGCGTCCTGTGATTTTTGCGACTGGCGACGTTCCCAACCGTAAACAGCGCTCTTAATGTCCGCCCTTCCATGTCACAGCATCGCGTTTACAAGCACTGAGCGGAGACAGCTCAGTCTTAATGAGCCATGGGCTGTTTTAGAGCAATAACAACGGGCCAGAAAAACGAAGCAAATAAGCTCTCTGCTTCACCGCTGTGTGATGGAGGAGGAGTTACCCAGCGGGGCGGCACAGTGGCGCAGCGGGTAGCGCTGTTTCCTCACTGTACGTGGGTTGTGGGTTTGAATCTTGCCTGGGAGTTGGAGTCGGCAGCTTTCCCGTGTGTTGGGCTCCCGTAGAGAAGAGGAGGGACCCAAGTGTGGGGAAAGGAGGCAGAGGCCAAAGATGTGTTAGCTGCTTTTATCTAGTACCCAGGGTAGCAAGAGCAAAACCCAACTGCTGAACTGGGCAGGATCTTGCTGGGACCTCAAGTAAATAATGAGACAAAGAACGGGGAGCAAAGCTACAGCTCGTCACACATGAACACTAGAGCTGGACTCGCAAGAGCCCATACCTCTGCCAGCATAGCTGGATTTGAACTTTGGCCTATATCTAAGCTGTACTTTGGCCTGGATATGTCAAAATGCAGTCACTTGTTCCTATTATGCTACTTTAAGATCTTGCAAAGTTTGATGAAAATCTATGCAACCATTTTTGAGATATCTGGCTAACAGACAGACAAACAAATAAATAAATAAACAAACGGAAGCAAAAACATAACCTCCTTAGCGGAGGTAACTAGGGAGAATGCAAAAACAAAAACACACATACCGGGACACGAGTAAACTGCTGTTTAGCAGTGGAGCGCATTCTTCCGGTGGGAACTGCAGCAGTCCTTTTGCAGCGCTTCCCCGTGACCCACCGTGACTGTGCTTCAGGACCATGGCCAGCAACTGCAACACCAGTGCAGAGCTCAACCTCTGCCACAGCCCTGCTGGATTCAGGACCACGGACAGCAGCCGAATGATCTGCTGAGGTCAAAGCCATGACACCGTGTCCATGATGGTTTTTCTCTGGGTCCTGCGGTTTCCCCCCGCAGACCAAAGACATGAATATTAGGCTAATCGGAGACTCTACATTGCCTCTAAGTATCGGTGTGTAAGTGACTGTTGTTGGATTGGCTGGAGTGACTAATTTCCCCAGCCATATTTCCTCCTCTTGTCTTCTGAATGCTGAGATTGGCTCGACCCCCCTGAGAGATGCACAGGTTAGGAAGTGAGTGGATGGATCCTACCCAGCACTGAGAGGACTGGGACTCGCATATTCCCCTAACAGTCAAGTCTGACCTGGGCACCTCTGAGCTTTAAGGAACCGCAAATTATTCTGTTTTCTTGAACATCGAGAGAAAAGCACAGTTCTTTGCTGCCATTATTGTATCCCTCTGACGACGATAGTCGGGAGAAACTCTGGTTTAGTTGTGGGCTCTTGAAGCGACAATTTTTTCAGTAATTTTTTTCTAATTTTGCACATGTGAAGATATTTTTTTGACAATGCTCAAGACTGATTTTCGGAAATTTTGAACCTCCAATAAGGCTGCAGTCAGAGCGTATGCGTGAGATCCCACGTGAGATTAAACTGTTTTGTTTTTTAGCCGTTTTATCACTTGCTGCAAAAGATTTCTTTATTACATGATGTCTTCCTAAATAGTAAAACCTGTTTTTTTCAGCTACTATTTACTTTCTAAGTGCTATCTTGTTTCCTCCTTGACAAATCCTTTTGACAAATGAAGTGAGTCAAAGAGTTTCAATTTAGTTGCAATTTTTTCCTATTAGCCAAAGCAGTAAAAAATTATATTTACAACAGTTGCGTAATGTGGTCCGTTTGGGCCCGAGTCCAGACATGACGACATGGGCCCCCCTGAAACCATAGACTGTCCTTGGATTAAAGCTATAGTGCGTAACTTCTGTCGCCCCCTAGAGGAATTCTGCATTATCACAACAATGCAGCAGGCACTTCCATATGGCATATGCCCAGGTGTATCCACAAGCGGCAGGCTGATGCGTGACACACTGCCCATTTGCTAGCAGGATTACGGTAAAACGCAACGCCAAACTAAACGAAGCTCTGCTTTCACACCGGACGCGAGAACATTTTTTCACCCAACAGATTACATTCAAAGTCAATGCAAAGACGCGAATTCATACGTGCGTTTCATTTCCGCACAACAAATTAAATTCAAGCATCTTTGCATTGACTTTGATTGTGATCTGTCGTGCAAAAAATTTGTTTCGCGTCCGGTGTGAAAGCAGCTTTAGAGTGTAGCTCTCCACGTTCTCGCTATTAAATTCATAGCACCATTTCTAATAAAATAATAAAGTATTAGGTCCAGTAGATGTAACAGCAACACATCCTACTCATAATGTCTTATGAACCAAGTCACTTACTAATCCAACAACAGAACTTCCTTCAGAGTTCTCCGCCGAGGAAAAGAGACACCAGTATCAATCCTCATTTGTTTTCTCTGTCAGTCACTCTAATAGTCCTTCAGCCGAACCACCAGACTTTTTCTTTGTGGCAGGATCCACTTCTGAACTCGACCGCTTCTTTGGGTTCTCCGCCATATTGCTTCCTCTTTCCAGCAGCGCTCTGCCTCTTACAAGGAGACTCTCCACTCTTCCCTCCCCTCCCTTCTTGTTGTGAGATAAAACGGGTCATTTCCTGTGTGCCAGTCGACATGCAATAAAAACAACAAAGTCTGAAAAATACCGTAAGATGTTAGAGGAGCCGATCTCCTTAATCAGCATTGTGTCATCTCCTTTCGCAGTGACTTGGGTGAAACGGACGTTTATGGACACGTAGAAGTTGCGCACTATAGCTTTAAACAATCGGACCGTGACATCGTCACGTGGGTGGTCTGTGGAATGTTGGTCATTACCCAGAAACACTTGCTGTCTCAATGACGATATCAACAGCAGAACAAAATTATCATTGTTTGTTATTAAGCATCTTCCAAAAGGAAATCTAAATTAGTTTATGTTATAACGACTTATGTTCAACTAAAATGATGAATAATGTATCATGATGACATCGACTTGCCAGCATCATGAATGAGAAATGAATGCATTTGCAGTGGTATAAATAGCTAGTAGCACCTCATTGTCTGTTATTAATCGCAGGATTTGGTTAGTATGAGTGTTTCTACTTTAAAAGACACCTATGCTCACATCGATTGGGGCCCAACAATGTCGCAGGTCCCCCTGCTTTTGGGTCCTAGTGCCGTTGCCCTCGCCGCATCTCTTATTGTTATGCCACTGATTTACAAGCTGAGCATGAAACAAAAATTTGAGATTGACTTGTTGTGTTAATTTTGTTGAGCTCTTTAAAAGATCCAAGCAATTGTTTTGTAGAAAAAAAAAAGTGATACTGATATTAACCCAATCTATCTGGTGAAATTTGCACACTAATGCTCTGAATGTTACGAAAATAAGCAATGTGATTGACAGGAGCCGAGTGTGGTTGCTTGGCAACAGTGAAAAAGTTATCTTCAGCACTTTTTACTGAGCAGGGCTTATAAAATGATGACAGTTTGTGTGCTTTACATTTTCTCTCCTACAAAGCGTGTCCAGTTTGATTACACCCTAAGAGCAGTATTATTTCATAAAAAAGCTAACAAATGACCCTTTCATATTTGTCACTGAGAGTTTCATTCACATCCAGTAGCCGTCCGCGGTGCGATGCCCGGAGGATGTGGTCGGTTACAGCGCCTCCATAGATCAAATCATTTGTGTGTTTAAAATAATGCCCCCGTTCCTTTTCCACTATAACATGGATCAAAATGAATTTCATGGGTTATCAGCTGCGAGTACCCAGCCACATCAGCATGGTATTGAGTTGAGATAAACTGCAATTTCTAAGATAGACTATCTCCTTCGTGGGGAAATACATTTGCAGTAAATCCAAGGAGCATACATTGTCTTACTATCATTCAGCTGTGTCTCGGCGTCAGTAAAAGGTTGTATAGCTGTCTCTGCCTGAAGGAATCTTTGTTTACCTGGTGCGCCAAAATCCGGAACCTGTCGCCGGAATATCTAACTCTCAATGTATGTCATGTTACACCGTCGAATATATTATTTTCTGTTCTGCACTAAAAGTTCTAAACTGAAACTTCCAAACAGAAGCCCCCCCCCCCCCCCGGAGGAATTTGGCTCCTTGCTGTGGCTGGAAGCGGTTGTTTTCTTCTGAATACGCGCGACAAAAATAAATAAATAAAACGGAGGAGACTAATCAATTCAAAAATATGCGAGGGAAATGAGAGGCTTGCAGCTGGAGGTTGGCGTGGAGCTATCGCGATTACGTTCGGCGGGAAATCGCGCTTGATGCATTAAACCAATTTATGCGCGTTCAATGCAGAGGCAAACGCATATGCATCATACTCTCTCCTGTAAGTATTGAGGAGTGTCACATCCCCCCACCCCCCACCCCACCCCAGCCTTCAACCACGGCCTTTATTTCTTTATTTTTCCCCTCTCCTGCCTTATTTGTGAGAACGGCTGCCGCTGCAACGGGGGTATTGATTCATGTCCGACTGAATTCTCTTTGAAGTTTGTCTTCCTGGAGAATTCTCTCTCGCTATTGGAGCGCTGGGGGTCACGGTGCTAGATGTGTATTTGTGTGTGTGTGTGTGTGTGTTATTAATTTGTTTGTGTATTAGTTTTAGGGGGCGGGGAGTGTGTGTATTACTTACGGCCTTTAGTACTGCTGGCACTCTGCCAACGAATCGGTGCCGGAGTTCTGCACGAAGTGGGTGTGTTTGTTGTGTGGAATTTAAATGGGTTTTTTTTGTTTTTTTTTTTTACTGTAGTACTCACTTATATAAAATTTTTATGTCTGAGCATATGTGTGTGTGTGTGTGTGTGTGTGTGTGTGTGCGTGCGCACGTGAGCGGGTGTGTGGGCGCGAGCTGCCTCTGCCTTTGTGTTCCAGCTCTGCTAAAGTTAATCCTCCCCGTAGTAAAGGGAATTAAGACTCTGGTATAGTTTCGCTCACGCGGTGAAATATTAGGCGGAAACCGTGTCACGCGTCTCGCTGAGTAATGTGGGGGTTTTTTCGGTGTCGTGAGGTGAGGGCGGGGACCGCGTAGGCAGGGATGAGGCTGCAGATGCAGGTGTTGGTGTGAATTACGAAGAAGGTGTTAATGGGTAGGAAGCGAGGTGTCGGTGCAGCTGTAATGCACTGCGCTCCGTGATGGTGGGAGGTTCTGAGATTGCGACGGTGATGTTAGCACGATGAGTTGGTGGGACAGTCCTCAGGAACGCGTGGGCGAGCTGCCAGGGCCTGTCAGGGTGAATAGTCTTTGAGCTGTTCTGTGTGTCTAGCGTGCCGCCATCCCAGATGTCACACCTGAGAAATATGACCACAGGGCGCTGGTTATTTTGATTACGCTTGGATACCAGATGTTCCATATGGTTTGTTGAGCTCCTTTATTGAATGCAGCATCAGCAGAATTGGAGACTCCTACATTTAACGGCACCCCCCCCACCCCCCGGCACTGGGATGCGGCCAATGGTAATGCAGTGAATTTTCTACAAGGTGAAACTGCGAGCGGGGTGTCCCATCTGCTACTCGCTTGCTTACTGATGCTGTTAAAGAGACAGGGCCTGGATTATGTGGAACAGTTAAGCTATTCCCTTGTTTTCTTTAAAACTGCCTGTTAACACTGGCAATGCCTCCATTCCAGACTGTAAATGCTAGTAACTGGCCTTCAGTTTACCATATAATGTCAATTACATTGTCTGATGCACTAACACTTACACCATACTCTACACACTCTATTTACCCTGGACCATAGTCTTTACTTTACTGTACCCTACACCGTAGGCGAGGAGTAGTCAAATCAGATCACAATACTACCCCGGTTTCTTGCGTAAATATGTGGACAATTATTGCCACTGATTGGCCAGACTATCTGTTCGTTGGACTCCCTTAGTGGGAGAGTGGATAAGTTTAAGTTTTAAACCCGAAAGAACTTTAAGGGAACCGAACCTCTTGCCCTGTATCTCACAGTGTATTTCAACCAAACCCTGCTTTACGCCCTGAGCGCTACACTGCACATTACCATACCCTATACCCTTTGCCCTTAAAGGAGAATTCCGGAGTGAAATTGACTTGGGGTGTATTGAAACATGATAACGAGTACTAACTTTTGTTGAATACCCCACCTCCGTACGCACGCAACATTTCGAAATATATGGCTTTTTAGCCGAAGCTGCCAACAGGCATACAATGGTAGTGAATTGGGCATAAGGTTAAGTCACGATGAGGCGATTGACGGGCACGTACAAATAGGAAGGATAGGGGAACAGATTGCAATCTCTTCGTTTGTGCTCATCAATTGACTTATTGTGAGTTTCAAGATGGAGGCAACTGGAAACTACCTCAAGGCACTGTTTGCATAAATAGTCTTTTTTAATGAACTACCTGTGCATTTTCAAAGTTCTCAGTGCCTCATTTTAAATCTCAGGGCCCTCGGAATTCTAGCGATCAAGTGTGGAGCTAGTTAGAGCCTTGTTAATAATGAAAAAAATTGCAATTTCTTTGCATGGCAACGTTATGCCCGATTCACTACTATTGTAAACCTGTTGGGAGCTTCGGCTAAAAAGCCATGTATTTTAGAATGTTGCGTATGTACGGAGGTGGGATATTCGACAAAGGTTAGTACTTGTTATCATGTTTTAATACACCCCAAGTCAATTTCACACCGGAATTTTCCTTTTAGTCTACACTGCACACCGTCACATCCTATTCTTGAGAAATTGGGCAGAATTATTACTCTCTACAGTATCACGTGCTGTACCTAAGCTCTCTGTTATCTGCGTTATACTTGCCACATCCTGAACTAATGTTGCCTTTCTATATGTACTACAGGCCAGAAGTTTGGGGCCACCCTCAGATTTTTAATGGTGCCCCTAGTGCAATGTGACCCCGTTATTTTGGGGAAGGCATTTATACAGCATGCCTTATTGTTCACGCCCTAGTGACATAAAATCATGTAACACAAAGACATTGGAACTCAATTATAAAACATTGTGGTCTGTGATCAATCAGTCAAGACAGCTTTAAAATGTGGTCAGAGGTCTGAAATTCACCCAAAACCTATTGGCTTCTTATATTTTATTCACTGCAGTCATTTCATGTGCAAAAATAAGGAGAGGACAGTTGGTGTGTGATTTTTTGTTTTTTTAATCTGAGGGTGGTCCCAAACTTTTGGCCTGTAGTGTATATAGACCACATACCTTTAACCTCTGCTCCCCTGCCTGACTAGCTGATCAGTGCTGGTGAGATATAGTGACAGTGGTTTGGGATTGTGCATTGTGTGGGGACCCTCCCACATAGAAGCAGTCATTGCATTTGTTCAAGGGCGGGGTAACCGTGACGACCTCTGTGCTAATGTAGCCAGATGGACCCAGACATGAGTGTCGCTATGCAACGAGGTTGACAGCATGGCTGTTTCTTTGCGCTGGCCTGCTGAACAACACTGTGTGGAGAGGACTCCTCTAATTAGCTGTTCTACATTGCTGCAGAGACAGGATCTGATACAGGCCGCCTTCTGCAAAATGGGGGGGGGGGACACTAAGATGTCCCATCTCAGGAACACCCTTTTGTTGTCAATTCTGCTCATATACCTGCTTTGTTCACTCGGAATTGATCGACGGGGCGAAAGAACAACACAAATTCAGCCGCGGTTGCGTCGTTGTTAGCACATCTCAGCAGCATTGACGCCTCTCTCGTGTTTGTCGCAGTCACTGAAACCCAACGCTCCTCCTGCAGTACAGTCTCCTCTCTGCTTGGAGCAAACTTGGCTCCTGCTCTCTTTTAGTCATGAATTTCCCCTGGACTTTGAATTTTTACGCGCACTCAAAAGACCAAACCAATTAGAGTTGGTCATAAAACTCAGTCTCCGGGCAAGGAAGTGTTTCTGTGCAAATATCTCATTGTTATGTAGTAATTATTTCCTCTCCCCTGCATGACAATGCAATGAATTTCCTCATTTTCTTACAGAACAAAGACTGTAGACTGTAAACAAAAGACATTTGAAATGTATAGATGTTTTGCTCTACCCTGCTTTCCCTTCTTTTTATTCCTGTTTTTTTTTTTTTTTTTTACGCTTTCTGCGAAAATAAAGTCTGCCAGAGACTGTGTTTACTAATGTTAGAATTGACTGGAGGAAGCCGTCTATAAAACCGCCAATACAAAGCTGTGAAGAGTCGCATTTTTAGCCTCGACTCGCTTTGTAAACCCAGATCACTCCTCTGATTCGGGATTCTGTGAAAATACGGCTCATGTAATCTTTTCACGTAAACTTCTTGTCTGGGAAATACACTTCGCAGTCTGATATACCATCGCTTGAATTAATAATTGATTCTGATGGGATAACATTTCTTCTATATTTGCGTCTGCCTGCATAGCGATGTGCCTCATTACTGCGCAAAACCGTTCAATGAAAGTGGTTCAGAATTATAACTTCCTGTTTATTGTAAACCTCACAGCGCAGTAAGGGTCGGCTGAGGAACAAAGTAAATTGTAAAGTAGGTTTTAGTTTGCCTGCATGAAGTCTGTTTTTCTTTATCTCACACTTTCAGAAATGCTCTGTGGTTCGCAAAGAAACCACCACCAATTTGGAGAGTCTACCTGTGACTCGTGGCAGCCATTTTGAACAAGAGTGTTGTTGACCCATTCGCTGTAGTGGACACTGAGGAATTATGAAGGCACTTAATACTGAGTGGCGGGATAGCTGTAGTATGAGACTGCGGTCATAGGGGAGCGCTCACCTGCCCTCCTCAAGGACTCTCGCCAGCTGGCAGCTTCGTCAGTTTTGTTAATCTATTATTAAATATTCCACTCCTCTTTTAGTGCACTCTGCTCGCAGTCAGACAGCTATATGTACACAGTAGTAACAATTTCTCAATCGTTGAGCGGAAAGATTTCATCTTTAATTTTAATGAAAAATTTTACATTCATTTTTACTGTGAAATGGTTGATGACTAGCTGTAAAAAAAAAATGTGAGTGGACCTCACTAAAGGTTTGTCTGTACTTTTTCCCTACATTTTATTGTAGATTAGGAAATAATCAGGAGTCAATCAAATATTAATACGGACTATTAGAGTGCTAAAACACATGCCACTGGTGAGAGTAACTCGAGTCCAACCTCTTAAGAGTCCATTAGCTGATTTAACCTCACCTCCGAGTGATTAAAGGCAAATTAATCTTCCCTGTTCCTTTGGCCTGACCGGTTCTTTCAGGTATTATTTGATAATACTGTTAATTCACCAGTTAAATGATTCACTGACATCAGATCAAATGGATGTTAAGGGTTGGTTTCCTGTAAAAAGACTGGAAGCCCGGTGATAAGGTGTTAAAATCCACTGGGGAGAGATTCTGTGAGATAAAGGGTGTTTTAATGCCTTTATCTCTGCTGTAAAAACATTTGAACTGAGCAGTTTGAGCTGCTTGAGCAATGATGTTGTTCCCAAGGCTCGGACGAGGTGGAATTTTCTTGGACAATCTGTTTCCTCTCACTGGTTAGTATAAACTCCCAGTCGCCTCTAGCAATAGATTGAGAGCTAATAGCTAATTAGCTTATGATATCTCTGTCTTTTGCTAGCTTTCAGCTGCTCTTTTTCCCTCTCTCCCCCGCTCTCTCCTCTCTCTCCCTCTCTTCCGTCTCCTCCTCTCCCTGTGCCCTCACCCTCACTCTCTCCTTCGCCTTTTTTTTTTCTGTCAGAATGAAATCGCTTTAGTTTTGCTCATGTCAAACCGGGGACGTCTCATCGGGAGGACAGACGAAATGACCCTTGACCTGATCTTAGTGTTGAGCAGTGGCAGAAGAGCGGCAGTACTCTTCAGAGAGTTAGGAGGTTGTAGCAAAGATCCATCCATACACGACGGGTCAGGCCTCGTACTTGACCGCAGAGTAATCCATTACAACCAGCCATGATGTGGTGTCATCATGGGATTAACCTGTCCTCAGTAAGGCTGAAGAAATGGACAAATATTTGAGTACAGTTGCTCTGGGAGGAGGTTTTGCGAGGCAAAGATGGCTATTGAATAACAGCATTAAATCGCCATCACTTGAGCTGCCGGATAGCTCACTCGGTTAAGGCACTGCATTGCAGTGCAGAAGTGACTATCACATTGCGGGTTCGAGCCCCAGTTGCATCAACCGGCAATGGTCGGCAGCTTTTTCAGAGTTGGCTATTTGGGAAGGGACTGCCGGGAAAGGAAAATAAATAAACAGCGTTATTCCTTGCTCAAGCGCCTCCTGTTAGCCAGACGGACGCTCATCAGGAAGATTTTAAGCCTGTTCAGATTAAACCAATGAGTGTATAAGAAGCAGTGGCTGACAGGCACGTGCTTCGGAGGAGAGCCGCGAACTGTCTTCACTCTCCTAAGTTGGCAAGGGGTCGCAAACGAACAAGACTTGTACATAGTTCACCAATTGTGCATTCCAGATTCGGGTGGGATTGGAGATGCCAAATTTAAAAAAAGGAAAAAAAATTGCTATCACTTAACGTCTACAGTGCACAAGAGCACCGGAAAGTCATAAAACTGTGGTGGAAATACCGGAGTCGAAAAGATAAGTAATAAATAAAAATATAAATAATAAATAAAATAATGGTCCCGCCAAGTGTTCCACCTAGCGCCAGTTGATTTTAGTTGTAAATTCTACCACTTGACTGAAGAATTGCACTAATTAATAAATCAAGGCTTTGAGCACAAAATTCTGGAGGAGGAATTTTTACTTCCGTAACCTAAATGTTTAATGTCTGAGTGCGGTGAGGCTACAGCCAGCGTAAACCTTGCCCGAAGGGCCCAATTCAAGAGGCGCATGAGCAGCAGCACAAATTTGTTTTCGGATCGACGTTAGTGCGGTCTGACTAGCCGTTTATGATTTCCTTACCGCCCTGGAGCGAGTGTGTGGATCCCCCCCACCCCCGGGGCTGCTGGAGAGTTTCAGATTTAAGAGAGGTCGGGGTGGCGTCAAGGTGAACCAGAGCATCAGACAAGCGGTGCCTTTTTTATCTTCAGGTCTGCTTCAGCCGGGGCCTGCATTATTTAACAAGGTTTCTCTGAGCTTTAGAGGAGATGAATGGCACTAAAATTGCAAGGCGAAGGAAAGAGAGAGAGAAGCAACTTGCCTGTTTTCTTCTTGCTCGCAGAAAGCCGGTGCATGTGAGAAATACAGCAGAACGGATGTCATCTCCGTGTCACCTTACGTTGAGTCATCTACAAGGCCTTTCTCTCGAAACACGGGGGGTTGGAGCATTGATATTTTTGATAGATGCCTCGCGCAGTGTCAAATTTTTGCGACTATCGACACTTCTTCAGGGCTTGAACGAAGTCAGTTTTTTTGGACGCGCATTGTTCTTTATTCTTCGAGTGGACGTCAGGACGTGACATCTTGAGAATGTCCTGTTTTTGATCACAGCCACCCAGAAGCGAACAGCTTCTTTCGTTCCTTTGGTCCTCCATCTTGTAAGGCCTTGGCAGCCTTTTGGTGTTTTTTGATGGGAAAAGAAAGAGGTGAGTTCCTTTGGCTGAGTGCTCAGTGTTGTTTCTGTTGCCAGCGGAGGCCTTTGACAAGTATTTATACTGCCACTGCGGCCTACTTAGTCCTCTATCGCACTGAAGTTCTGCTCGATAGCGCTCTCACTGCCTGCTTGAATCATCCATGTGCATTACGGTGAAAAACTCCGAGCACTATAATTATTTTATGCTTACATTCAACAGGGTATGCAACCTTTTTTTTTTTACATTGGGTGCCCTTAATTGAAAAAGACATCTAAGATTGGATTGGCTCATTTTACATTGGTCTTTTTACTGATTGGGTGCTGTTAGATACACTGGTGTTTGTAGCCATGTTTCCTGTATCTCATTTGGACTAATAATGTTATGGGCTCTCTGAGCAATGAAAAAGAGGTATTTTGCATTCTGATATTGCTCAGCACTAGTACTTCAGACTAAAGGAGATACTTTGATCACTTGCTCATGATTGATGATTAACTCGTTTTTAACAAGCAAGCCTGCGCCGGAGTGCTAACGCATATTTTCAGGCTGGATCCATAACTCATACCCGTACAAATAATTTTCTCCCACACTAATGAGCCTTTACTGAGCAAACACTGAGGTCGCAGGATAGAGCACGTACACATGACTGTGCTAATAGTCGTAGAGCTGAGCACTCATCCGTGCTAATAATCACAAAACTAAACAGCGGCCTGCAGCAGTTATTGCCAAACTCGGAAAACCCTACCCTTCTCCCCAAATGAACTGTCACAATACTGTTGTCAGTTCTGTCACTTTGCAGCAGGAAAGCCTGGTTCTTGTGTGGAGTTAGCATGATTTCTTACAATCTCTGTGGGTTTTCTTCTGGTTCTCTGCTAATCTACAAAGATATGGATGTTGGGTTACATTATTTTGTAGTTATTCAGTTGATGCTAGCTATTCAAGGTGACTTAGATTTGATTGAACTAAGTAGTAGCCAGTTCACCCTGGAACAGTGTTGGGTTAAGCGCCCTGTGTAATAGCTCAACAGCTGCTCTGATCTTATTGTTTGAATCAAACAACCTCCTGACGGTCAGTCAGACACCTAAGCCTCTGGGCAATGTGCCGCCATGGGCAGATAATTAGAGACTCTTAATTGGCCTTAGGTATGTGCATACTGTATGTGTGGATTCACCGTGATCGATTGGCAAACTGTCCCGGGTGTTTTCCTAACAATGCACGCTTGGATTGGCTCCAGCCCGCTGCAAACCTGACCGGGAATACGCGGGTGGCTAAACGGTCGATGGTCGGTCCTGGCCTTTTAGAAGATAAGTCTAGAGCCTTTTTATACCGTGGAGCTATTTCTACCTACTATGTACAATAAAGGGATCGAAGAAGGGACCACATGGACCAGGTATAATGGAGAGGGCTCTGGCAGTACTCCTTCCTTGGCCAGCCCAACTGGTGGAACCACCTGTGCTGGGCTGAAACGGTGCCATGCACCTGGCGAGAGCTGTTTGGGCGGCTGCCGGTGTCCACACTCACAGCACACAGAGTGATTCTGGCTCTTCTAAAGGCCGGACACGTGTAACAGCTGATAGGATAATTCTGGCTGCAAATATTGAGTCAATGTATTTGTACATTTTTTACTTCCTGTTTCTGTAACTGCCCTATGGAGTAGCTCTATTTCTTCTGCCACAGGCTGACAGGCTTTCTGATCTCTGGCAGCCGTAAAATTCTGGTGTCCCGATATTATTGGAGCCACTTTCAGCCAGAGCTCAATGGCATCTCTAGCTTTAGGTTTTTGCTGCATAATGTTGATCTCATGCAGTTGGACTGGGTCTTACTGGTCTTAGTCCAGTGCAAAGGGTTATACAAGGCTTTCATGAAGAGAAAAAGAAAGGTACTGGAGCATTTTCAGCTGCGCCCTTAAAAATAACCAGTTGGTGTTCAGTGTAAATTGGTAAGATTCACTCGTAATGTAGCTGTTTAGAGGGTCCTGATTACACAAGCTATGAATCACATTTTATTGACATGTACCCAGTTTTATGGATGTTAAATTAAAAAAAAAAAAGAAAATAACATTGGATACAAACCTTGTTTTTATGGATGCAACAAAAAAGCCCCAACAGCGGATTTATCAAGTTTACAGTGCTGCCTGTCTTCGAAGCAGCTAACAGCTCTGTAAATTCCACTTTATCAAAGTCACTTGAAAGAGAAAGTAGCACTTACTGTGCGTGTCACGGCCGGGAGCAACTGTATTCCTGCTCTCATTCTGTCCAGCGCAGAAGGTGACCATTTACCGAACAGGAAGATGAGTTCGTTTTTAAATGGTAGCCTGAGCAGAGGGTGAGTGGGACCACAGATGTGTCGCAGTAGGAAGTTTGTATCTGTGTGAAGTTTGCATCCCCTGTCTGTGTGTACATGGGTTTCCTCCAGGTATCTGAGTCCCACCAATTATATTCATGTGAGGCTCAATGGAGACTCTAATTTACCCATGGATATGATTGCGGGTAAACGGTCTGTAGATTGGAAAACTGCCCTGTGTGCGTTCCTGCCTCCTGCCTATAACCCTGGTCCTCAAATCAGGGTCCTTGAAGTTTGAGAACTGCTGGTTTTCCACCCCTACCTGCACCTGGGAGTCAGATGTACTGGCAATGATCAGGGGCGCTAAATGTTCTTTTACATACCTGGGAAAAAAAGAAAACCTGTACTGAATTTGAAGACCACAATGGAAAAATGATCAAAGTCACATTTTAACTTTGTGGAGAAATGATGACTTAAAAGTTCAAACTGATCTTAAAAATATAAAATATATAACATCATTTTATATTATTATCAATATTATAATAATATATTGTGTATTAAATGTACAAAAATGCTAAATTTGGTCTCTGATCATTTTTCCTTTGTGCTCTTCATTTGGATTCGAGGTCCAGACTTGGAAGATTCAGGTCTAAAGGCTGCTGGGATAGCTCCAATGTAACACCCCCCCACCCCCTTTACTGCAGACCCCAGCTTGACACACCTACCCTCTAACTCCTTTATTGACTCCCTCAATAATGCGATATAGTGTGATTACCGTCAGCTCACAGAACGCGCATCGTTCCACCCACGGGTTATCCAGCTTCGCGTCATGAGATGCAAGCTGTCCGTGTCACACTTCGCTAAACCTCCCAACCCACCCTGAGCTCTTTCCAACAGCTTCCTTTGGGTGCACAGATGTCTGTCATTGTCATTTAGTAAAAGAATTAGTATCCCCATACCAGTCCACTTATATCAAATCAGTGTGACCACTTACCTGTGAATCAAACTGACATGATTGCTTATGTTGTGTTACTGTTACAGAATAATTTGTGCAGAGTTATTTAGCTTGTGAATGATGCAGGCAGAGTAGAGATGTATCTTTGAATCAATTTCAGACTGTCTGAGCTTCATTATGGCAACAACACTTGATTTACTGACAGAGCCAATACCTTCTCTTACTTATACCTGTGTGATTGTGTTCACTTAGTCAAAACCTCAATAGAGATGCCCCTAGTGTTTCAATTGTGTAATCACCGTGCAACTAGTCCAAGGAGGGTCTTAGCTGAGGCGGAAGGTCTCAGCGTGTTTGCCATAACAGCCAGGGAAAAGAAAGTCCTAGTGGTCTCCATTATAATAATGGAGTTCGGCTACAGCATCAGCATTAGACCACTGCCTCAGGCCAGAAGTGATGAAGTGTTTCACGTTCTGCTTTTAACTGGCCTGAAACGTGCCTTCCGGATGCTGCAGTCCTTTTGTAGTAGTGGTTACAATTCATCTGACTCCATATGAAGTTTAGGATATAAGATTTAGTTGTACCCAATCGCGGTTACCATGCATTTGCATAAATATTGATTTGACTCCAATTCATGAATTTAGAGCTATGTTGTGCTTCGGTCCCAGAACTGGTCTATGCCTTACTCCGCCGGACCAAAACATCTGTACTACCCAATTCGGTGAATTAACTCAGAGGCTGGAGATCCTATTCGGCGCGATAATTTGACATAGACGTCAGCTATGACTAGGGATTATCGGGGCCCAAAATGAGATCTGCTCTGGGACTGATTCCTATTCGGTACGACATATTTCTTCTCAGAAAGTCTGTTCAGGGACCAATTCCTTTTCGGTATACCAGATTCTCTTGGCACCGGTCCAAATAACACTCATCACAGCGTGAATCTTATAACGCACACCAAGCATGTTAATCAGGCATGTGTTTACAGTCCTCCGTTACCCAATTGGAAACCAGGACTCCGAACTGGTAAATATATGTTCGTTCAGAGTCAGAAAACCCACAGCAAATGGCAAATATCACTTTATTTCACCAGGCAGGCACAAGCTTAAATTAGAAACCAAATTATGCCGTTACAGGAAGTATAGAGAGGAAGTGAATTTATACCTGGCGCAGCTCAAAACTACACATATTCCCAAAGTATATGAGGGAAGGATGGATACAAGCTTCCATAGCAATATCACGTCAAATTGCTCAAGATCTTCCATGACTAGATTAAAGCTAACCACGGCATAGATATGTGTGTGGGGGAAGTTGAATGCAATGTTCCATTGTGATACCGGCTACACACATACAGATTCACGTGTGGGAAGGCGATCCCCCATCACTACTATTGGCTACACCACGGCATGGAGATGCAGGCATGGGAGACCGGATGCAGTCTTCCCCGAATCCTTTGTTTCTCTCCCTTTTAAGCCCACACTCCAGAAGCACTTCCTACAGCAGGGTCATACATCACTTTGGGTAATGAGGAAGGCCGCCCCTCCTCAGAGGGTGTTTGGGAGGGGGCATTACCATGAGAGGCAGAAGGAGATTTCTTTTCATACTTATTGAATGAGTGTTCAGTATAATGTTAATCCCTTCGAAATATGCACCATGCGATTTTTGAATCTTAGTGGAGTGAAATGATACCAAACACGATATGCTTGCACTACAGTTTGCCATGAAATGCCAGTTACGGTCCAGAGACACCCGGTATTAATGTTATCAGTCAGCTTATGTCATATAACAAAAATACACATTGGATTTGCAACATTACGGGAGGTAATGTGAATTATTTCGCAGGTGTAGTCTCTGAAAAGTCCAGTTTATGACACTGCGACATTCTCTCTGCCCAAGTTGTCTCAGTCATTTTCGGGTGGCTTGCAAGACGTTCAACGCTGACCTTTACCCCAGTCCATTAACCTCGAGGCCGGTTGGCTGCTTCAGCTGTGGCAAATGAAGTTGCGCAGACTAACTGACGCCATGCAGACCGTAACTGAGTCTGCGCCCATGACCTCAGAGGTCTCTGCCAGGTGTTGGGGCCCGTAAGACAATAAGGGTCTGTTCGCCAGAATTCTGCTTTCCAGCGCGGCTTACAATCGCATTATAGGCGCTTAATACCCGCCTGCTCTTTTAGAAAAATGACATTGTCTCCCCTCCATGAACAAATACACACAAACATCTATGCATGGTTATTTATCCAAGTAAGGAAATGGCTTCGATGACAATTAAAAAAAATCTGTAGAAATACCGCAACTGGTGAGTCCTACAGTGATGAATATTCAGCTGATGTTGAGTGAGAACTTATCACTCCAGCATCACCTATAGTGGAATTCCCTCTCAGATGTAACTACAGAAAGTGGGAACTGTCTAAGAGGTGAAGGAATGCTGTTCATCTAACCTTGTTGCTGGATCAAAAGTAATTTGAAGCTTATAACAATAATCTACTTCATAAGTACTTAAACTTTGCACAAACACTGTCAAACAGGAGACTGCACGTGACTGTAGTGTGGCTTTGTTAGGGTGGTTATCTACCTGTGTAGATGCGGACATGCCTCTGGCTGCAGGGACAGTCAGCAGTAGAACAATGAAATGCGTTTTCCGCTGCTCTGAGTGTACAGGTGAGTGACTTTGGGGCGCAGGATACCCTTAGACCTGTGCATGTATCAGAAGCTAAAACCCCAGCTGTGTAGTGGAGATCAGTCACAGAAGAAGGCCTTCTTCTGATTAATATAATTTATATCACAATGTATGAATCACAAAATATGCGACTGGCTGTGGTGAGAAAAGTAACTATACTGGTATGTTGTGCAGGAGCCCATGTTGGCGTTTTTTTACAGAACCATTCCACTGTTTTACCTATATAAACCAAGATCAAAGAAAAACCCAAGTCATCATGATAGAGACCCAATGACAAAGAAATAGAAATGTCAATAACCTTATGTGGCGCATGCCTAACTGTCAGTTACCTCATGTCTGACATCAGTTAAACTGACAAAGATTCCCTTTATATATCATTACAAAACTCTGTACAATGCCTTGAACTGTGCTGTCTATTGTGAGGTGTTTATTGGGAATCTGCAGGTGTACCATTAAAAACAGGACCACGTGACCACACAAGTTTGCCTGATCTTCTCTGCATGTCAGCTTTGTAAACAGTCTCGGTTCCGCTTGGAGGGACTGACAACGGCACACTTCTGTAAAACACCCTGCAAATCAAAGGGCATTTAAAAGCATCCGCCCCATCTGAAATCTCAACGTCTCATTGGCTCTTCATGTGCCTGATGGACACAATGACAAGTGCAAGCTCCACCACAGGGAGCAATGTATCCTCCAGAACTGCTTGTGGGATTCCTTGCTTACATGCACATATATGCTATTTCTTAGTGCACTGATGCATACTACCTTGCATGAATGTTCAGTACAGGCAGACCCCAGTGCATTTGCGCACCATATTTTTTAGCTTAATTAGGCTTTGGTGCTGAAGTGCTACATTTAATTATAGCCTTAAATGGGTAATATTCCAACGGAGTGATCTGGAGACTGATCTTCTGTGGACGGGGCGAGCCCACAGGCATCTCTCACAGAGCTCAGTGCACTTTACAGGTCCCATATTATACTACTTTTTAACAATTTAAGACAATTCCGTGGTGTTTTTTTTTTTTTTTTTTTTTTTTCACAAAATCAGTGTTTTCAGTCAGTTTCCAGTCTCTCATATTCTCAACTCAATAACTGTGGGCTTTTTCAACACGGCGTGAAATGAACAATGGCTTTCAGAACCTGAAACCTCTACACTGGGCTGTACTACTCAAATAACTCCCCTTGTGACGTCAAGAGGTTTGCAGAATCAAGAGGGGTCATTCAGGAAAATGATTTCTTTGGAAGGGCGCTTCAGCAGCAACATTCAGACAATCTAGTTTCACATTTTGTCAGATGTTGGATAGGGAGAGGACCAAATAATCTATTTGAGTGCCGCAAGAAAGTTTATTTTTTAATGCGGAACATTAATAAACCAAGTATTGATCTTGAGTGTTAATGAGGCTGCTTATGCAGCCAGATCCATTGCAACCAAGCAGCCATTTTGGCTCAAAGCTCACTTGCTGGCATGCTAACTGTCATATTAAACACTGCCTCAATTGCCCCTTCCTGGACTTTTAATTTTAACAATTTAACAATTTTTTTTTTAAGTTGCCAGCAACTGGTAGCATTTTTGATGAAAGTCCTTCAACTTTTGATGCCTTTATTTGTTTGAGGATCTGTAACCGAGCCCCACCGCCATATAACTGCGAAAGCGCTGATTGCCAGAATATCTTGTCAATGGCGGGGAAGGCATTCTGTCATAACTGACAGGAAATCTCTTCAGCGGCGGAAAATGGGTCACACCATGGGGTCAAGTTATCACTCACCCAATCTGTGCCACGATTGGCTGTTTTTCAGTCTTGGTTTGGGCCGTCGCAGGAACAGTACAATTTAAGGCATGTATTCCATCAGTGGCGGCTAGTGAACTGGCAATAGAGGAGGCTCAAAGCATCCTTTATAAATAATGATTTGTCATGACCTGTTTTCAATCATGCATTAAAATTACCATTACAGAAACTTTGAAAACTCTCAACATTATCAGATGTGGTCAGTTTTTATTAATAACGCATACCTGTCAACTCTCACGCATTCGGCATGAGTTTTGAGTGGCATATTTACATCACCCTGCTGTAGTCAGCAATTATTCAATCAACGCATATGTAAGAGATTCCCGCGCCGAATTAAAGTCCTTGCACATGGAGGTTTATCAGTTTCATATGTGTTACGATGATTTTGACTCCAAACTTCTCACACTTTTCTTTATTCAGAGGTTTGAAGCAATGCACGTGTTTCATGATCGTTTAAATTGTTCAAATGAAATAAAATCATTGGAAGCAATGCAATTGCATTAAGATATTTCAAATGATCTTTTTTCATGCCGAATGCGTTAGAGTTGACAGGGATGCATTATTAATGAAAACTGACCACACCCGATAATGTTGAGAGTTTTCGGAGTGTCTGTAATGGTAATTTTAATGCATGATTGAAAACAGGTCATCACCAATTATTATTTTTAAGGGATATGTTTGAGCCTTCCCCTATCGCCAGTTCACCAGCCGCCGCTGCATTCCGAGTGAGTTTTCAGTTGAGCTGTGGGGTGTGTGCTCTGCCGCAGAGTGGGAGGTTACTGTGAAAACTCTTTCCTACACGCCACTGTCATGACTGTTCTTCGTCTCGCGTGGAATTAAATAAGCATGTCACTGTCTCTAGCCAAGTGAGTAATATTAACTCAATTCAGCTAAATCTCTGAACACTTACTCTGTGGTTATTAATCAGTAAGTCCCTGTAATGGCTGGCCATCATTTCTGAATTACGGGGGAATCATTCATTCCCTCTCATTAAACCCATTTTTGCTCTCCGCAGCTGTAATTTGAATTTGAATTGAGCTGCAGTAGGCTGCTCTCGAGCGTAGTGCCTGCTGGTAACAGGGGTTGCAAGCGCAGCTGAAGTAAGTCAGGTCAAGTAAGGCTTGCGCGACCCCATTTGGCGCTTTTTACCTCCTTGACAGCGGGAGCTGAGCTAGTATGCGGTGTGCACGGGCTTCCCCTCCTAATGATTAAAAATTGAAGCGCGCACCGCGACCTCTCATCTGAAACGAGCGCGGATTCGGCAGTCATCGTAACAAGGTCTGATGTTTCCCGCGCGAGTCTCGCTTCAGCCTTTTAACTACGCGCGCTTGCAATGTTTCACACGCCAGACACCTAAAGATCACACACGTGCATCGTGCGGTACAGGTCCATGCTGCTAGAGACAGGCTTTTTTCATGCGCGTCGTCTCCTTTTTAATTTAATGCTACCAGACAAGAGTTATCACTAAGAGCTCTGGAGGCGGAGAGGGTTACGGGGAAAGTGGATTCTATCTGAATATTTCACGTGTGACATCCGTGGACTACATATGCTTCGAAGGCGGGGCTGGGAGACGAGGCTCTATAGATCTGGCGCACCTCATTGGGTGTTCAGTGCGCAGAGCTCAGCCAATCGCGGGAGCCATTGCTCTCTTATTTGACTTCAGCTTGGCAGTCGATATTCACCTTTTACTATCAAATGAAATGAATGCGTTTTAGGGTCCTGTCTTTCCCAGCCTTATGCTTTCATTTATGTCTTTTTCTTTTTGACACAGTCAGGCAACAGAAGCCTAAGAAATGGTGCTTAACAGAAAACATTAGAACATTGCTGCCTCTGCTTTCAAGTGATGCTGCATTTGCATCATGTGCAATTTTCCCACTGAAAAGATCCCCATGAACCTGTTATTATGTTGGGTGATTAAGTCGCAGAAATTAGGAGTCTAGATGCAACATGAGTTGCCACATTTGTGACTAACTTAGTATCCCCAGTATGGTTGAACTAGGCAGAATCATTTGTGAATGATAAGACATGTCATCCAAGCGTTTAGTGAACCTTCATCATCATCATCACCTTTTGTATAAAGCAAAGAATCTGTGTCTTTGTGGGTCCTCACACATCCCGACAGGCGTTCAACCCATCGACTTCAAACTTTGTGTGTGTATTGCTGAGAACCAAAGGAATTGCAGTGTGGAGTTTGAAGATGTTTAGCGAGCCTGTTCTCGAGAAATCGAGAAAGCTGCAAGCACCAATCCCGCTCAAGCAGTACAGTCACTGCATTATACCATGCAAGCAGCCAGTTGAACAATTTCACTAATTCTGCAAAAGTAAGAAACAAAGTCGATGTTCGAAAGCTATTGAATTGCATAATTTGATTCCCGTGAATAAGGAGTGGGATGGCGATTGTTATGTAATCCCAAACACGAACAGCCAGGCTTCACTCGAAGGCAGCTCAGTAGAAACCAACCTCTATTGGAGGTACGCATGGCAGGGGTGTGTGTGTATTTTGGAATGATATGGGCTTCTCCCTCTAAGATGCAACCTATATTACCATTGGCCACTTGATGTCTCCTGCTAATGTACTGATGCGCTCTCTGTCTCTGTCTTACAGGTGTAAGGAGGGGTATCAGGGAGTGCGATGTGACCAGTTTCTTCCCAAGACAGACTCCATCCTCTCGGATCCAAGTAAGTCTGTCTCTGTTCCCTCCTCCGCACAGCCAAATATCTGTGTGCCAGGATTCCTGTTTAACCATTCCAAGTTGTCAGATACATGTATAAATAAAAAATGAGGGTTATAATTCATACTGAAAAATTAATAAATCAAAAGCTTTTTCGGTGACCTACTTCGTGGAAATACAGGCGGCGAAATATCCTGGTGGACCTGAGGTGGAGCCCTTGACCTGAGTCATAAATGTAAGCTTGTGTGATAGGTTTGAATCTGGGGTGGTAAAGTTTATTTACACAAACTCGTGGATGAGCAGGTTTCGTGTTGTAAATGACGGAATTCCTCTCTTATTCTGGGGGTGATGTGTACCTGCCTGTTTGCTTGTCTCTGTGTTCCTGTTTGCTGTAGCCTCGAAATGAGTGAGTCTGTTATAGTCAGTTCGTCTGTGATTCACAGGGCCTTCGGCATAAACACCAACGCATACAGGCAGACACACTCGCACAGACACACACACACAAACACTCAAATGCACGCGCACACAGACAAAAATACACGATAGACAATAGGCAGGTTTAATTGTGAGAAGAGTTTAATTAATGCGCACGCTCTCTCTCTCTCTCTCTAATTGGATACATCTGAAAATGTTTTTTAACATAAGAGCATTAAGTAGCTTTTTTATAACTCCCGCAAACGCCTTGTTCGGGGGGTATGGTGAAATCAGCTTGTTCATCCGTCCACGTAACGTTACACAATTTCGTCCGGCACTTTTTCTGAAACCATATGGTGGATCTCTCTCAAACTTGCCATGCATTATTTTCACCACGATAACATGTGCACCTGCGGTTTAGAAAAAGATCTGATGCATTTGCATGGAGTTTTCGCAGTTTTTTGACTCAGAAAATTGAGTATTGGGGTAAAGTTTTTGCGGAGGTTTGATTGTTTTCAAACTTGGCATGCATTATTATCACCATTGGAGCCTGTACACCTGCATTTCTGAAAGCGGCCCATTATATTTTCATGGACTTTCTGCAATTTTACGAGTTAGAGAATTTAGTTTTGGGGAATGAATTAAGTCCAGAGCATTATTCATAAACCATATGGTGAACCTTTTTCAAATGCGGCTTGTGGTATTATCTCAATGAGAACCTAAAGTATGCACCTGCAATTTCGGAATTGATTTGACTAATTCTAATGGAGATGTTTCAATTTACTTGAAACTTACAAAATTCTTACAAAATTCAGTATTGGGGGTGCCATTTGAGTGCGCTGTGTTTGATAATGGCATCTTAATTACTGCATTTGAAATGGCTGAATGCGGACTGTATTTCTTCAACTCATTTGGGTCAGGCACATTTCTAGGACATGGCCAGGATTATGTTCTTCGTTTTTAATGAGTTATATCTCATATACTGTATATACATCTTCATTTCTAATACTGCCTGTAGATGCAGAAACATTAGTTTTGCTTGCAGCAATCTTCCTCACAATCAGAGTCATCTGTCTTACTGCAAAACCTGCTATCAAATAGATAGCCTGCTGTCAAAGTTATGTTTTGATATCTTTTGCTATGTATTTGCTGGTCAAATTCTTTTGTTGAGAGTTAAGAATGCAGTAGCCTATGGAATAAGATTAAAAAAAGCACAAAGATATCATTGACAGTGAATTGTTCAATATGCCACCAACAAAATCATTGTGGCAATAAGATTTTAGACCTGGACGTCTTCAACTTTTACTGTGGACGCTGAAATGCCGGTGATGTGATTTAGATTGCATAAAAAAATATGATCAGTAGTCTTTTGCGGTCTTTGTGAGGATAATTTTCACCAGGTATGCACTTTATGGGTTAAAACCTCCCATGAAACTCATACATTCTATTTTATGTGTATATAGATCTTGGTTAGCCTTATCAAATGCATGCACATTGGCCTACTACAGTCAACAATATAGCGGCGAGTTGTCACAGTTATTAGGAGTTTTGCATTAATAAAGCAGTTTTGGTCGTTATCATAATTATAATACAATCACATTAATTATCTTGGTCGTAATCATAATCACAGTCATGAACTTAATTTGCAATTCCCTCCATCAATGTCCTAATTGTATTTGTGATTTTAATCATAATCTCACTATACAAAGTCTTATTCATATTTATAATCGCAATTCTATTCACTTTTTAACCTTCAAGGTCAGATTGTTGACTATTTCTTAAGACAATGGCTGTCTAATATATTATGTTAATACAATTTATAAAATGTGTTTTGGAAAAAAAAGTGTTATTTAGCTGCAGCACGACCAGCTTGTGTTTTTCCCGTTGTTAAAGTTTAACACTTCGTAAAAGGAGCTGTTCAGTCACATCAGCAGGGGTCTCTTGCTTTTATTGAGGCTGGTTAAAAGTGAACTTTTCCAACCTTGTCCTTGTCTGCCTTGTCTGGATTTACTTTCGACTTACTCACAGTATTGTACAGTTGCCTGACACACATTGTAGGAGAGTCAATTGCCAATTTACCACAGAACTTCTGTCTGCCCATTTCTGATAGGACCACTTCATAAAAAAAGAAAATATACGGCTCAAAAAAATAAAGGGAACACTTGAAGTTATATTGTGTTGTTTAAGTGTTCCATTTATTTTTTTGAGCAGTATATTTATTGACAATATTCAGGCATACAATCATACATTGAGTTTGGCGACATGGCTCTGTTATGAGAGATCCCTGCCCGTCCGAACGAGGAACCGAAGGCAGGGAGCTGCTGGTAATCTCCCTCCAAGGAACAGAGCCAACAGCAGCAATGACCTTACAACAGAGACATATAGAGTGAAAATTTAGACAAATAGAGTCAGGTTAATGAATACGATAGACTGGTGGAGCTGGGGTGGAGGAGGGTTGTTGAGCGAGCGCACTGAGGAGCAGCTTCCCAAGGCGAGCTTAAGTAGAGTAACATATTACTAGCCAAGCAATCAGGCAGCTCGGTCAGGTGACAGTCATGTGCACTCAGGTAGAAGCTGCTCTTCTGTTAGCAGGCTTGACTCCATGGCCTATCAGAACTTACGTCAAGTTTTCATTGGATTACTTAGCTATTGCACGGGTAGCTATGGGGCCAGCACAGTTTTTTTTTTTTTTTTTTATGAACTAGTATTTAATATTATTAACCGGATGCATTTTGCACAAAAAAATTTGTAAGAGAGAGATGAATCGATTTATCAGCATTTCAGCGTCTTTGGAAATAAGATAAAATTGTTGACCAGTTGAGTTAAATGATAACGATTTTTTTATTGGAATTCAGACTCAGCCATTTTTGCTTTTGGTGCTTTTTTTATTCACATTTGCTGTATGTTTATGGACATTTGTGTGAATGAGTCCTTGACATCTGTGTTTACCCTTCAGTCTAAGTCAGTCTGTTAAACATATGCAGTTTAGCAACTGTACAAGCCTTCTATGGTCTCCTGTGATGTTTGACTATATGTTCATACCTCACATACTCCTGACCTTTGTCACTGAGTTCCGGCTATTGTTAGAGTTTCTCACACACACACACACACACACACACACACACGCGCGCGCGCGCGCGAGCATGCACATGTACGCACACACACAGACACACACGTACACGTACACATCTGTGGTTTGAATAGAGCGGTGGTCTGATCCTTTCAGCGGAAGCTAAAGAGCTGAGGAGTCATGCGATTGACTGCTTAATCTCGTCGACAGGTGTCTTTGATATGATTAAACACCTGCATTGCGGATGGTTTGTGCACATTGCTCTGAGTTACATCACCAAATGACTGCGGGTTGTGTTCACGGACCGTTCGTTGCTCAAGCGCAGCTCTTCATTCATATTACCCAAGATACACGCTGACTCGCATGCACAAGTGCACTCCCACGCAGTCACATGTACAAACACACAACTGGTTACCCCTAGTTGAATGCGGTCGTCCATATTTCTTCAGTTAATCACCATTTGAATTGCGTCTCCAGATGGCAATGAGCACAATTGCATTATAAAGATATCATGAGCCTGGAGTGCTGAATCTGGGGTATAGTAACCTTATGTGGACTCCATTTGTTTTCTGTATGATTCAAACAACAATTTTATTGTGGAAAGCCAGCTGCTATAGACTCCCTAACCCCACAGTCTTATAAAAGTACACCAGCTGCTTTAGGCTACCCACTCGGCAGTCTTATGGAAGTAAATCAGATGCTTTTGGCTACGCACCTTTCATTTGGAGCACAGCTTTATTAAACTACCACTGAAGCTGTGAGCTCATCTTGAAGCTGGATGCAGATCCCTTCACGGGGTTAGGTGAGGATTTGGAGATGAGAGGGGTGTGTTTTGGCAGAAACCTGAGCTGAATTCAGAGCAGAGGCAGCTGCTCCTGATGTGTGTTAAGAGCAGGCAGGTGTGTGACCCTTATTCCACTTCCTGTCCCCTCTTCCTGTCTCCGATAACCTGCACTGCAACAGGTACAGCAAGTCTGGAGGGTCAGCACGGGAGATACAACCATATCACTGCAGATTCTAGAAACTGTTCATTGAACTGTAGTATTCTTCCTAAATCAGTTTCTTTCTTTATCAGTCCAGTCTCACCCAAGTCTGGAATTTACAATCAGGAAATGAGGCACAAGCGAGTTTATGTGCACGGCCATCTTGGGAGAGCACAGACTGCTTGCAGTTCTCCTTTGCAATATGTCCCTGTCAGCCGCCGTATATCTACACTCGTGGTCATGGTCCCGGCTTACACAGAAGGAGGGGGAAACCCAAATGTGTACCAGCTCAGAACTCTGCAGGTGTCTGGATGACCAGAGGGAGGTGCTGGAGCGTCAGACTGTTCATACCCCACCCAAATTCCTCAGGTTGGGGGCCACAGGTGGCGCTGCCACGGTTGGGTTTGATACAAGGTGCTCACCCACGCACAACCAGCGGCGCCGTCACTGAGTGAGCGAGCTCAGAGGCCAAACAGTGACGCAAATTATTGTTGTGTATTTCTGAGCACATATTTCCAAAAAACAAAAACATTTTCAGTCTCAAACTCTGATATATTGTCATCGTGCTATTTTCAATTAAATATAGAGTTCATGTCACTTGCAAATCATTGCATTTTGTTTTTTTTCACGATTTTACAGTCCCAAAAAAAAAAGTGTTCCAACTTTTTTGGAAACGAAGTCGTAGGAATTACAATCCTTTTTTACATGTAGTGTATATAGTGTTGGGAGAAGAAGCAATTTGACAGAATACCATCGAATAAAATAAAGAATGAAATTTTGATGCACAGCTTGTGGAAAAAATCTTTTTGCCTTCAATGTCTGGGGCTGGACATCCACAGCACATCAGAAGCTGCCTGTTGTTCTTTTATTTTTTACTTTGGGGGGGGGGGTAAGTCTGGCTTCAGCCAGTGAAATGAGCATTATTATATAAGCAGACCTATTTTGACCTTTAATTCATTTTTCCACCCACTTCACTGGTAACATAATAATCTGCCAGCCTTCTCAAAACCCCTGCAGGGCATTTTTATGTGTTACCTCATAAAACCTTCTTCAGGCACATTGAAAAATAGCAGGCAAAAAATAAATAAATAAATAAATGGCAGCCATGAACACTATGCCTTAAACGGGGCAGTTAAACCTGGTCTATTTCAAAGTAAACCCAGGTGAGATAAATGTAAATGCAAAGTAAATGCGGGTGAGATTCAAAAATAAAAAGTTGTGCGAAAGCTTGTGCCAAAATACATATCCAAATATTAAAACAAAAATGGTGAATATCAGAGTTAGTTTGTCTGTTTTCTGGTGTAGTTGGCACCTGTAATGGCAACCTGTACAGATGTCATGGGTTATTATATGTGTAACATCTTTCCTTACCTAAGTACTCAATCTGAGCAAGACGTCTGAATAAAAAATGTGTTTATTTTATTGCGTCGTGCTCTACAGAATTTAGTGTTCTCTGCTTCTCTGGTTGGCTGTTTTATTTTATTGTATTTCATTTTTTATTTTATTTTTTTTCCTTGTCTAAAAGCCTGGTTGTCTTTTTGGTCTTTGGTTAGTGGTTAGCTGGATTTGGGCCGGTTTTGGGGCGGATAATGGGATAGCTCAGGATTGAGACTGGCAGTGTGCACCTCTCACATCAAGTCCCTTTATCTCAGCACTTTACTGCGGGCTGCCCACTGGGATTTCTCCCGACGCAGTCCAGAGGCCTGTCTCACGATCACACAGAGCCCCTCTTGACCACAAAAACTCTGGCGTACAGATGGCTTTTGCTTGATATCCATAGAACCAGCGAACCGTCCCACGTTTCCACCCTTTTTTTAGCCATTTGAACTGGAACCATTGCCTACCCATGATATCATCAAGGCTCTCACATCAGAAACGTCCTATTTTTTTGGTTCAGCATGGGATTTAACTTTTTTTAGTCGCAAACATAACGTATTTTTGGTCAGTGCTCCACACAATTCAACTTCAACGGAGTCAGTTTCGCCTTCGGCAAAAAGGAGCCACAGAGAAACATTGGCTTCAATTCGTGAAACTTCTCAGTGTAAGAGCGCTTATCCAGGATCAGTGTCTTTTCTGCTCGCAATCCATGTGATAAGGAGATAGACTGGGGAAACTGATCTGAGATCTTTTCTTCCGTGTTAGGAGGCTTTATGAGTGCAGTCCTGTCTTAGGATCAAACACCTCTTGGACCATGCGTCTCTCTCGGAGTGTTGATTCTAACTCCTGAAGCCAAACTCCAGCCCCTTTCCAGACAAAATCTGATAAATACAAAACGTGCTCTGTGTGTGGGAGATTCTGAGGATGTGAGTAGTATTTACTAAGTGCAAGAGGTGGTAAATTTATCTGAATTATTCATAACTTATTGCAGAAATCTGGGAGAGTGAATGATGTCTGACACTATGTCAGCCAAAAATCTGAGGAGAATTTCCACTAATAAACAAATAAAATAAGGCGGAAATTTTAATCAAAGATCGGAAGTCTTGAAGGAGCGTGACTGTAGAAAAATTATTCCTCTCATTTTATTTGGATTTACATTAAGGGTTTGTTTCCTGTTGGAGCAGCGGGTTTCAGACTGAAAGTTCTAATGTTAGCAAGAAACCTGGAGGTTGTGTATTTTTGCCAGGGCATGAAGCACGGTCTGTATTTAAATATTAGATATATTATTAAATATAGTAATTCCCTGAACAGGCAAACTACAGTTTCATTCACATAATTTGTGCATGTACTTTATGAGATATGAGATCTCAGCCCTGACATGTCAAACACGGTCCTCGTGTGCAGAAGTGGAACAATAATAGTAGCTCATTAGCAAAAGCTCCTCAAACCTCTTACCAGACCCTTACCAGAACCTTCTGCGGGTCGGCACCAGACCGCCTAAGCTGAAAATCCGCTCCACGGGTAGGACATAAAACAACTTGCATTCTTGTAATGCAGCGTTCTTTGAAAAGTAATTGTAATAATATTACCGTTTTTTGGACTTTGTAATCCGTTACCCTAATCCGTTACTGGGAAAAGTAATGATATTACAGTAATGCATTACTGAGTGACTCATTACTGCATAACACTGATCCTGGTATGTGTGTGCATGCGCTGGAGAACTACATTAATATGTATATTGCATCTCTCTGCATCTTGATGAACATCACAAGGCTTCCCCAGTAATTTCACGGCTGATATATTTTACAGTGGGGCAAAGCAGCTGTGTATAGATCTGATCCCTCGGTACTTCCTCTGGTTCCGTATTTCAGCCAATGATCTACTGTGTTATATTTCTCTATGAGTCCAGTTTGAAAATAGTTGACTTTGAGTATTCATATTCATTGGTTAGTTTGAAGTCCTGCTTTTCACTGAGGTGACAGTTGAAAGTGCTTCTCAATAAATTTTACTGGACAGAAACCACTTAAACCTGGATGCGAGTCTGCCGGTGTGCATGTATGTGTTCATGTGTTTATGTGCATGTGCATGCCTGAACTTATTAATGTAAGTGTGTGTGTGTGTGTGTGCGCGTCTGTGTGTGAGTGTGAGGGAGACAGAGAGAGGCAGAGAGAAGGAGTGAATAGGTATGTGCCTGCGTGTGTGTGGTGTTTGTAAGTGTGTTTGAGAGAGAGAGAGCGAGAGAGAGACGGAGTGAACGGGTGTGTGCCTGTGTGTGTGCATTTTGCAAGGGAAACTAGAATTGATTCCATCCATGCATCTACCATTAGGCTCTGTGATTCTCCTTGTTCGCGCTTGTAAAATATTTATACAGGTCTGCAGTAATGGTTTGGATGGGTCATTTACAATGAGATATGGATCTCATCACTTACCGAGTAATGAGGGACGGGTTACAGCCGTGCAGACTGTTATGCGGGTATCCTTACCGCCCGCACTCAACCGCAGTCCCCCCACAACGGGTCATTAAAACCGTGGATTTGCACAGGCAAACACCGAGTCAGCTCCTGAACCAGGGAAAGTCAAATAAAAGATTTTTTATCCCTACCTCTTTTCAGCAGGGATCAGGATTATTCTGGTCTTATATCTGTAAATCATCTACAGTCTCAGAAGAGCTTGACACTGTTTGACTTATGTAATGCTTTCCGCTGTGCATCTCATTGAGCTGAGGTAACAATTCGATACCCTTCACTATTGTTTTTGTATTTTTTTGCTTGTTTGCCTTGCAATTTGAAGCTTGTGCCAAAAATTATTGATGTACTGTAGGTTGGATAGACTGCTCTTTTTAAATTGAGTGTAATTAATATATTTTATAATGCAGCTGTTGATTAATATTGTTATAAGCCAATACATTGTTTTCTCTAGACATCCAAATGTTTTCCATGGATTTTAGTGTAAAAAATTGGCTTTTAATGAAAAAAGAAAATCACTTAAATTCAATTAAATGAGTGGTGTTTTCAAACGAACACAAATTAAAAAAACAAACAATACAAAATTAAAGTCTTTGTAGGCCAAATTATTGGGAAAAACAATTGTGTAAATTGTTTCTTTGACAAATGCAGTATTTTTGCTTCTTGCAGGAAGAGAGCACTCAAGCCGCATTATTTTCTTTTTCACTATGAGGGCAGTCAGGTTCATCGCAATTTTAAGTTATTTTCCTAACGGATGAGTCTCATTTCATTCAGGTTGAGCTTTGTTTCATAACAAGTATTGATTAACCTTGGTTCGCAAGGTCTTCCTCCTGGGATTGTTAACTAGAACAAAATAAACCTCATGTTATTTTGAATTTATATGCTTAATGCCTACTTTTTCTTCGCATTTTGTTGTCTTTATTCAGTTTTGCTTATTATGCCATCTCACTAGCTTAAAAAATAATCTCTGTGAGATTGGTCTCTTTATAGTTTAATTGAAATAAAATTTTCCACAAAAATTTGCCTGTAAATTTTGCTTCACCATAAAGTGAAGGAAATTCTGGTGGACCCGCTTCAGCGAAATAACTTTGCTGCAAAACAAGGCATATTAAAAAAAACTGTGTTCAATGGAGGGACTCATCGAAGCACCGAAGGAAATTTTGTTCACAATTGCCCCCTAAAAATCCAGTGATTGTTGCCAGAACTGAAAAGCTTTCAAAAGATAAATACTGTCCAAGTAATGCTGCCATCCCAGTCCTGAATACTCCTGCAGAGACCATTGCTAAGACAGTCTGGCTATTGTTAATTTGTAGGATGGAGGCACTATTTTGGAGGTCAATGTTCAATCAGTGGCAGCTCTGTCATCAACTCCCTCCGCCGACCCTAATGCTCATTAACAGAGGCATATTCATGTGCCCACATCCTTTTTTCTCATAAATAGACATTATTAAATTGAATTTATACATGTAAAATATGTCTTACATTTCAACAGGAATGCACTGCACCAAATTCAGAAATTACGATGGCATTATTCCCCAAGGATAGTCCATCTTATTTTTAATGACTTGTTCCCCAGGCTTATTGCTTTTTAAGTTTTGCGCATTTGCAAAACTCCCCTTGTAAAAAAGCTGCAGTTTGTGTCAGAAAACTGCAGCATGAGTGATGTGAATCTGTGGTAAAACCCACCATTTACTGAGACTGAGAGCAAAATGGGTTTTCTGACCGTATTTTTGCTGCCCTCTGAAGATCCTGCTCCAACAGCCTTTCCACTGAGTTGGCAGCATTTTGGGCAAAGTGCTTGGGAGGCCACTGTACCCCAGCGTGAATGATGGCACTTGTAATTGAAGTGTAGTGAACCTATCAGAGGCTGTCTGAGCCTGTTATTGAAGTATAGATAACTTTCATGCCCTGCTGGTGATGTCACAGATTCACAAACTTCTCTATTAAAGGCACTCTCTTGTAGAGTACCAGTCAAAAGTTTTGTCACTCTACTCATTTTATATTTTCAATTTTTAGCCAAATTTAACAGATTTTAATTCTGGAAATAACCTCAGTGACCAAAATGTAAGAAGTAAATAGTCAGAAGTTTAAAAGGAAATCTGTTCCCAGGCCAGGGATTTTTTTGTATTCCTTAATCACCATGTTTTGCAAAATAAACTGAAGAACAATATCTCTCCATTTTCAATGAAGAAAAATATGTTTCCATTTTTTATGTAGCGAATTAAAATCACGATTGTGTTCTCCTGCTGGTTTGATGTGCTCTTTCAGACTCTTATGACTGTCCTTGAATAAATAAAAAATATCTATGTATAGTATATGAGTATAGCTACTTCAAAATTACAGTTGCAAATGGTGGTCATTTAAATATTTTTATTTATGTGCGTGTATCCAAACTTTTGACCAGTATTGTATGTAACACCTTAACGTCTTGCTTGGACCTGGGATATCACTGTGGTATTTGTACAACGTACTTTGAATAACTCACCAACACAAATTAAATGATTATTTTAGGAAGTAATTGAAAAAAATTTTCCAAGAGGGCTTAAGCTACCATGTCATGTGGCATAGATTTCATTTAAGACCAATACTTGCATTAAATTAGGCAAAATACCCAGTAATTACTAATAAACATATATCTCAAATATGGCTGAAATGGGACCTTGGTGTGTTTGACGGGTTCGGGCATATTTTTCACTCAGTTTTCAACAGTATAAGCAGTATTAGCTTCGCTCTCCAACTAAATGTCATTATTATTCAATGACATAATTTCTAAAGTACCATAAATTATAATGGCACATTATAATGCTTCCTGGTTATGAAGCGCATAATGACTGTAAAGTTGTGTTTCCTGTGTTATATTGCGTGTGATCAAGGACAGTTAAGTATTTTATGTTGTCTGATTTGGCACTTCGGTTTTTGACCTTATTTCCTGTAAAGCACTCTTGTGGAGAGAGACTCAGCGAGGCAGACTCCCACAGCCGCGACTGAAAATGATGAAACAAATAAATTGTGTCATCTACATTAGACTGCCTCGTCCAGCTCACTCTTCTTTTTTTTAATCTCTTTCTCCGACAGCTTTATTACAGTATGGGACTCTCTCTTGCATTGAACAGCAATTCACTTCACAGATGAGGTTGTGGTTCAATCAGAAAAAAGATCATTTCACTCTAAGCTAATCACAAAATATGTATTTATATTCTTTTTCCTTTTTTCTTTGAAAGATTACTCAAAAGTACCCTGTTGGGGGAAAAGAGCCAGAGTGATTTTTCAGTTGTAACCTAAATATTATAGCTTCAATAATCTTCTCATTATTGCGAGAACACTGTGCAGCTGTTGCGGTGTGTGGGCCTTATATTTGAGCTGCAGCTGCTCTGTTGTCCTGTGTCAGTCAGCTGCCTCTGACAGATCATGTGACTGTCTGAAAACGCTTCGAAGAACATCTCAGTGAGCTGCTAAATATGCTGTCGACTGTCAGAATTGACGTTATGGATCAAGAGCTTGTCGTGCGTAGACTTGCAGATCCATTACCCAAAGACAAAGCTGTAGAAACCAGCGATGCTCTTCAAAAAGGAACAGTCTGTGCAGAAGAGGGGTGCAAGGCTGATGTCTTCAAGTACGGCAAGAAGCTTTTGTTTGGCTGCATGAAATGCCTCCGCTAATATGGTTCTGAGAAGGCATCCTAGGTCAGTTAAACAATGTGCTGGTTTTTCAGAAGTTTCAATGCTTGGTAGACAAAGAAGCAAATATCTTTTTTTGTTTATTTTGTTTGTTTTTTCTATAATTGGGGATAGAGCATGGAATTCTGGCCCCTTAACAAATATTGCAGAGCAGCCTGTGGCCTAGTGCCTACAGTGCTTTAGTGGGACTTCAACACTGCTGATGCAAACCCAAATAAAATTATTGCAGCTGTTGACGCCTTGAAAAAGATCTTTATCCCCCATTGTTCCTGGGAAATAGTGCCTGCTTAGTCTAACTTGTTTATTAATGGGAGTTCCCGATAGCGTAGGTTAATGAACAGGGCCACTCCCAATGCGCCTTCCCATTCGTGCTTACGCCTGTATACACCACCTACATTCCCTCAACCCCAGCTCGTCTAGTTTCTACGTCTCTCCCACCCTGTCCTTCTCCAAGACAGAAGCAAGACACAGTCATCACCTGGGACCCCGGGGGGCTTGGGAACCACACCGACTTCGATTAGAGACGTGAACCACACCCTGAGTCTCGCCACCTGGGGACGCCCAATGTCCGCACAATCAGAGACCGAGTTCAACATCACACTCGCCTGAATCTCCCACCCACAGGTCCACCCAATACTCTCCTCCACTTTGGCAGTGGTCCAGAATTCATGAAGCAGCAATAAATAAATAAAATAATAATTATTGATTTGGGGTACCCTGGTATGTGAGGCTCTATGATTATCACTTCCTTTCACACCAAAGTTAGTGGCTTTCCTTACATTTTCAGAAGTGAGGCTGGTTCCAAATTACACCTTATCCGAGGATCCAACTAACTTTGAATACATGAATCGATTTTCTCCGCCCATGTAATTTCCTATCACATATTACTACAAGCAGCTGCTGCGGTGTTTTGAGTCAGAAGTATGTACTGCAGAGAGTGTGACTCGTTCAAGTTAATTAGGTATGTAATGCATGCTGGGAAAAAAAAGCAATTTTTGCTGTTGTAGCATTAAGTAAAACAGATTGAACACTTGCCCCTAGCATTAAAATGTTTTGCTGATTTTTATCTCCATACTAATGGGGCTCTGTAATGATGCCCATCTACCTGTAACTGACAGGCTGTACTTGGGAAAGTAATGGCTGGATTGCCGTGAAATTTGCTGTGTAAATTTATGCGCTCGGTGGGAAGAGCCTTATTGATTTTGGTGACCCCATAACCTTTCCTCAGTGACCCATAGACATTTCCAGTAGCCCCCACCATCAAAGCAAACATGTCTTGAAATATAATGGCTGGATATCTTTGCACATTCATGCCAGGGCAATTGTTGCACCTTGATGATGATGAGCACTCATTATTTCTCTTTGGTGTGTGTTTAGTCATGTTATGGGCTCGCTTTGTGTGCTTTTAAAGCAATGTGTTTGACAAAACTAGATTTGGCTTGAAATCTTTCTTGTAACATTTCACAGTAAGGTCACCTGACGCTGTTGCCAGCCACTGACTACTGAAAAGATTCTGTTACAGGTTTGCTACTACAGCGGATCAAAAATTCAATAGATGAAATTTAAATTGAGCTTTGCTTGTGTAGGCTCATTAAATAATGTATTATGTGTTGACTAACAATTAATGCAAAGTCAAGTCCATGTTTAAATAATCTGTGCCTCGTTAATTTATAATAAATTTGTAAACGGTGGTGTATGTGGCGATATATATATATCAGTTTTGGAAACTTTTTAGATGTTTGTAGATCTAGACTCGCCATTGCTGAATCACTTATGACTGCCACTGTCCTCCAAAGGTCCATCGTCAAAGAAAAATACCTTTCGTAGTCGCTCTCACAGCTGATCTGATTGGCCGCGTGTCAGTGCCGCCGGTCTCGTCATCCTTTCTCCTGTGATCTGGAAAAACCTAGTACATATGTCACTTTGGGAGAAACTGAGTTTGACCCTCTTTTGCCGTAATTAAGAGCGGTGAAAATCTCAAAACACTTGCTATTTGTGTCATTTGAACTGTCTAGATCAAGTTTCTTTTATTTGTTTCAGTTATGAGACGTCCAGAAACCAAAGGGTTCTGTTCAGTTGCGAGAATCCTTGCCACTGATAAATTCACCAGGATTTTCCAGATCACAGGAGCTTTGATAGGCGCGGACGAAAAGTTGCTCACATTGATTCTGCCCTCAAAAACTAGCGCAAAGTGATGTTTGCCGCCATTTTTAGCTGTTGTTCATTTGACATTATAACTGAAGCTTATTGAATTTCGCTCAGCCATCCATGTCACACATTCCAAGGTGTCTGGGTGCAGGAGCCAGAACCAAACAAAATGGGGGTACGCTGATATTTATGTTTAACTCCCAAAGGAAAATGGATGCTTTATGAGGTTATAACATACACAGAGCTGGTTTTAGGACCGAAATGTTTACGAGGGGCAATCCATTTTACTGGAACGCATTTATCAGATTTTTTTTCCCCCCCTCCTCTGCCTGGGCTGGTTAGGTTCACACTTCCGTGAGTGAAATCCCTGCTTCAGGGGTCCGGCTCATGGAGAGCCTTTCCTTTCTCCCTCACTCTCCCAACATCCATCAGACTTTTCCATTATTCCAACAGCAAAGCCAGGGGTTGATATTCATATAAATTTCCTGCCCAGTGTGTTTTACTACAGTGGAGACTGGCTGATTTATTCACACACACACACCCATCTGTGGTTCCACCAAATGCCTTCCCCGATTGCTCGCTCACTTTGAAATTTACTGGCCTTTTCATGACATTTGTGGGTACAGAGACACAAAAGAGCAAAGTGCATGTTTAATACCAGCTGTATATCTTAATCAAACCTGTGGTTTGGGAATTCGGTAGTGTTTCTCCTCTGCCAACGGCTTCGCCTCGCAAGCTTCATATTTGAAACCTTTTAAGAGAAATGAAATGGGATGTAGTTTCATTTCATAAAGAAATTTCTGAAGACTTATCGTAAATCCATCATTTGTTCTGCCGAACGAGGGATTGTATCTTCAGACTGCACGCTGGGAAGCGACGTTGTGTCAATGTTGGCACGCTGTAGTAGTAACAAGGAAACGTAAATATAGTTTTCCCATTATTTCGATTCAGCTTTTGCATTTTATAAAAGGAACAAAAGATAAACACCAGGTTGAGTATCAAATAAAACCGAGAGCTCACTCAGCTGTAGAAAAAAAGCTTTCTGTTTAAAACTCAAAGGTAACTTTGAAATAGCTACATTTCTCT
Source organism: Gymnothorax reevesii (assembly GCA_029721435.1). Classification (NCBI taxonomy): domain Eukaryota; kingdom Metazoa; phylum Chordata; class Actinopteri; order Anguilliformes; family Muraenidae; genus Gymnothorax; species Gymnothorax reevesii. Next base: position 50,545,456 of record CM056591.1, read on the forward strand.
TCTTCATTATTTTTTCTACGATTGGTTAACTTCATCTCATGTTCTTAGTCAGAATTGGCTGTTAAATTTTACACAAATCTGCATGAAAAGCATGATAATTTTTTTAAAATTTTCACACCCCTTTGATTCTGCAGTAAGCGATGTTGCTGCTTAATTTTAGAAGTGGGCAAATTACCACCTTGGTACATTGCGGCTGCATCAACCATCCTGTATCAGCCCAGTGTCACTGCACGGTTGCAAATTTGGTTGCAAATCCATGATTGAACCTTGAGTTTTGCTGAGGGACATAATATTTGTGCAGACGGAGCATTCAAGGTTGTTTTTTCTGAGGATTTGTGATGAAGCCTTGAGCTGGTGTTAAGAATGAAATTATAAATCCTTGGTTTGTGTTAACAGACACATTATCCATGTTTGCAATTTAATGAGCACTGTGGATGCCTTTGGCCTTGTTTGACCTCAGTATAATGCCATGCTTTGGTCTGTAGACAGATGAAGCAGTGTTATGTGCATTTTTAATGTGGCAGCTATTCGAGAAGAGGCAGTAACCGTGAACCCGAGTGCAACTTTGACTTTACAGCACTGCTGAAGGGAAAGAAGTAATGTCAAACAGTGATGTGATGCCCTTGGCACTGACATACAGATTTTTGCCACATCCTTCCTACCTTTATTTGCGTCGTACACCAAAACTTACTGAGGTCTGCCACCATTTAAGAGTGTCCAATCCATATAATGTGTTTTCAGAAAGATATGGGAATTAGGGCAGTACTGTGTGCTGCGCAGAAGATTGGACATTAGAGAATGTGTTACGACTCTCCCTGTCCATAACACCTGTTAGCCTCTCCACTTGAAACTCTTATTTTAGATTAGACAAGGACATTCATATTCACTCGTTCACTTTTCTTGGGTTCCTACATCTTCTGTTTCTTTTCTTCCTTGTTCCCTTTCCCTTAGAGTAGGAACATTTAAGAGGGAAAGGGAGAAGGACTGAAGAACAGGAGATAGGGATGAGCTCTGAGGTAACCTGGTGTGGAGAACCCATCTGGGGGATTTTTACCCCTCAGCCCGACAAGGGCACGAGGGCTATTGTCGTCCCTTCGGTGGGCGGGCGGGCGGACATCCGGGCAGACATCCGGGCAAGCGGGCGAATGCCAATTTTGTCCGGGCTATTTCTCTGTAACCACTTGGGTTAGGAAGTTCATATTGCGTATGTGGACTCCCCATGGGGGGTAGGTGCGCCTTTTTGAGGTTTGACCTTTGACCTTGCAGCAGTGACCTTCGGGGCTGAGGGGTATTGCCCGCATCAGCGTGGCCCATTTTTATTTACTTATTTGGAATAAAGAGCTGGGTAAAGGTCTGAATAACACTCTGAGTGTCTGATCCCACTCTGGAGAGTCGGGATTCTGGGAGTGAAGTCAGCCTGAGGCTCTGTGATTAATGTCATCTCACCTTCACACAGCTGTAATTGTGATTTGGGTAAGAAATATTTTCCAAAATCTTGAGAGTCCGTTGCAGTACTCCCCAGAGGAAGAAAACTCTGAATTTACGTGTGTGTGTGTGTGTGTGTGTGTGTGTGTGTGTGTGTGCGTGCATGCATGTGTGTGTGTGTGTGTGTGTGTGTGCGCGTGTGTGTGTATTTGTGGGCGTTGTGCTGATCTGCTGGTGTTTGAACATTTATGTCTGTATCAGTATGTGTGAGTCTGACCATATGCTTACGGTGTGTACTTGTGCAGGTGTGAATGTAAGGTTGCATTAAGCGTATATACGTATTAGGATTTACTGTTTTACTATATCTTCATATTCACAGGCGATTAAACAAAATAAATGATGTTAAGCCATGAGTCAAGAACTCATTCTACTATTTATGCTTACAGTATATTAGTATATATTACATGCATAACTTAAGCATGTACAGCCAACCTTTTTTCACAATGACACTCAAATACGCTTCCCGTATTTCCTCCTGATAAAGGTGGTATATCAGACCACCTAAAATAACGTCGATATTGTAAACAGATGGAGTGCTTTTTGAGGAAATAAAGTAATCAGATTTGGGCTTTTTAATTGGCTATTTGCGGTTCATCCCTCTGGCTCTTGGGCCAGGGACTGGACAAAAAAAAACTGTTAATAATGGCTCTGTCACAGTGAAGATGATTAATTAAAAAAATTAACGAATTTCTGTCCTTGTTTATAATCTCAGGAGATGGTTTCTCATGGCTGTAAAGGAAGTCTGCTGCATATGTTTGAGAGCAAAGCACGGACATTCTGCCATCTGTCCTCTTGATCAGATATACCACTCTCCACATCTGAAGCCTACTCACCGATATACGGCGACATGCTGTCACGCACTGCCCAGCGCACAAAAAAACCTTCATCACACAAAAATAAGGACATGACCCTGTCTGCCTGCCGCCACAACATCATTGGTATTACGGATCAAAGGCAGAGCAGTTTCCTTTAAAATCTAAGCTTTGAGTTGGGAAACAGCTTTGTCAGACAAACGCACATCAAAAATGCATTGAGTTTTCGACAAAAAAATCCTTAAATAACCGTGTGAGCTTTGATAACTGGCGGCGCGTGCTTTCCACACAACTGACACGCAAACTTGTGTGGCCATTATGAACCAAGGCAAGTCAGAACAGGTGTGGCATCATCACCTGGTGTGATTCTAACCTGTGGAAATTACTATATTGATTCAGCCCTGTGAAACTGTTCTGTGGTGCAATTCCTAAAACCATAATGGCTAACTAAGTTAGCACCTTGCATAGTTTGTCCATTCACTGTCAACGGTTCCAACTATGTAAGTTAGCGTCTGTGCTTTCGGGAAACGCACTCCTGTGTAACTGTAATGATTAAACTTGTGTAACTGCACTGACTGTACTGACCGAGCACTGTGTGATGTTACTGACTCAACCCTTTGTGACTGCACTGACTGAACCCTGTTTGATGTACTGACTCACACCTTTGTGACTCTTTTCACTGAGCTCAAAGTGATTTACTGACTCAAGATTTTGTCTGAACTGAATGAATCCTATATGATTTACTGACTCAGCCCTTTGTGACTGTACTGACTGAGCCCCGTGTGATGTACTAACTCAAACCTTTGTGATTGTACTGACTGAACCCTTTTAATTTACTGACTCAAACCTTTACAACTGTTCTTACTGAGCTCATTGTGATTTACTGACTCAATCCTTGTGACTGTTCTAACAGAGCCCTGTGTGATGGACTGACTCAAGCCTTTGTGACTCAACTGAATGAGCTTCTTGCGATGTACTGACTCGAACCATTGAGACTGTGCTGACTCAAGTATTTGTTCCTGTACTGACTGGGCTCAATGTGACTTACTGACTCCAGCCTTTGAGGCTGCAGTGACTGAGCCCTAAATGATGTATTTACTCAAAGTTTTGTGTCTGTTCTGACTGAATCCTATATGATTTACTGACTCAAACCTTTGTGACCGTACTGACTCAACCCCGTATGATGTACTGACTCAAGCCTTTGTGACTGTACTGACTGAGCGTTGTGTAGAGCACTGACTTGAGTCCTTTTGATTGAACTGACTGATCCCTGTAGGACAGGGGTGGGGAACTTTCTCCAGAAAGAGCCACTGTGGATGCAGCTTTCATACCAACCACCTGTTGCACACCTGATTCTACTAATCAACCTCTGGAATGTTTGTTAAGGGCCTTGATTAGTAGAATCAGGTGTGTAGCAGGTGGTTGGTATGAGAGCTGCACCCACAGTGGCTCTTTCTGGAGAAGGTTCCCCACCCCTGCTGCAGGATGTATTGACTTGGGTATTTGTGACTGCGCTGACTGAGCCCAGTGTACTGAACTGACTTCAGTCTTTGTGACTGAACTGACTGAGCCCCATGTGTTCTACTGACTCAAGCCTTTGTGATTTATCTGACAGGGTTCTGTATGATGTCTTGACTCGATTATTTGTGATTGTACTGACTGAGCCCTGTATGATGTACTGACTCAAAACTTTGGGATTTCACTTACTCGGCCATGTGTGACTTATATGGCACATCACTGTGAGACTGTATGTGCAGCATCCTTTACTAATATTGGCACCCTTTGTACATAAAAAAGTGATTACAAATGAATGGGATTATTTTACTTGATTGATTGATTGTTTTTTTTTTTTCAATTTTGCATCTAGAATCCCACCTAAATCTGGAATGTCCTGTTGGTTAACTGGTTATCGGCATGCTTGTACTTGACTCATGCTGTCAACTTCAGGCGCCGTATGCATGGAGGAGGGCTAACTTTACCCCCAGATAACGCCTATCCTCCGGATTACTATCCAAGGGATAACTGCCGGATGCTCTCCGTATGCACGAGTCAAGGATAGTGTAGGGAATAGCTATCCCAGGTTTACACAAAAGCACTATTCTTAGAAAGGGGGACTGGCTGTGCTTTATAGCATTCTGCACATGTCGATACAGGATTCCTCGTGACACCATTACATAACAACACATTTCTGATTTTATTGTTGAACAACAATTATCTATTTTCTACTACGTAAAATGCAGCAGCCGTCAATTGTTTCACAACCGAAGCGGCAGTGGAAAAGTAATTTTTCTGACGCCAAAATTCGTGTTCTCTTGGTGGAAATCTCGGTGGGACGTAAAGTGCTGTTTACAGCTAATACGTGTGCTGTAATGAACAAAATTAAAACTGAAATTTGGCCCCGAATTGCCGCAAAGGTGAATTTTTGCAGCTGCGCAGAACGTACTATTTCAGAATTGAAAGAGAAATGGAAGTCTCTGAAAGCAGCTGTACTAAACAGGCAGCGGACTGGCGGAATCCTTGGAGTAAAGCCGCTATCCCCTGTTGAAACTGGGTATAACTTTTTCCCCAGATAAGGACCGCGGTAAGTGCTGTCCCCTCTACATGCATACCACTTTTACCTCGCTATCCGGGGGATAGTCTCTATCCTCCGGTTAAGTCACTTATCCTGGCGTCGTGCAAACGGCCCCAGGAGAGCGCAGAAAGTTTGTGGGTTTTGGCTGAAATGCGTTCCTGTCAGCTGCCACTTCTTTTCACTCGCAGTTTCAAACCTTGCATGCACAGAACCAGGGTGGAGTTAGCCTGAACATTTGACTGCTTAGAATGCCACCAACGAGTGCCCAGTTGGCCAGCAAGAGGTGCTTGAGCAACAAACTATGCTAACCTGCATAGATTGCATCTCTATAGTATCTTTCAGCAACACAATGGCAGTTATATGCTGCTCTGGCATGGCATGCTATATTTGATCCGACAATGTGGTGATCACTTCTGCTCCGCAAGCGGTGCCTTTAAAGAGTGAGTCAACGCATCAACGCAAATGGAAATGTTACCAATAATATAACCTCAACTTGACATGCAATCGTTCAAAGAAAAAAATAAATACTATCATTAAAACAATTCTGCTTGAATTACAATAAATTAAAAGAGAATAAAAATGGCCATCTTGAAACAATTTTTTTTTTCTCAAAATCATGTGCCGCAGTGATTGGATCCCCTCCTTTTCAAACATTGTACAGCCTCCCCTGCCGAACAGACAGCTTAAATACCGTGTAATGAGGTTGTGGAGAACATAGCAAGGGATCGAAGACCATCCCTCAGTGCATAATCTCTCTACATCCTTCAAATTCCTAGATCCTCATTTATGGACTCTGTTTCTAAGGTTTGAGGCCTGCGATGGCTGGGGTAAAACCTTGATCCAAGTGGCTGTTCAACCATTTTTGGGTTGATTTTGATGCATGCTTTGGACCGGTGTCCTGTTGGATGTCTGTTTTGGGCAGTTTAACCCAATTAATCCTGAGGATGCATGTAGGCTCGTCAAATGCTGCTGTTGTTTTCAAATCAGCGAAACTTTGGGCCTGTTTTGAAATCCTAGTGGAGATCCCAAGGTTTTCAACAGTCCTAAATACTGTATGTCCTGCTGCATTACAGAAAAATGTGTATAAAATGATATACAAGATTGAGATATTTCCCATGTGATATAACGCTGTGGCCGTAAAAACATGGCATCTTGGGTTGGAGAATATAACTCTCAGTAAAAGCCTGATGTAGCTTCGCTGCAACCAGCAGATACAGAATATTTATTTGGTACTGTCCTAAAATATGAAACTAATGCTTTTTCTTTGAACCTACTAAAGGGAAAATTTAAGAGAAAAGTTACAACTTAAGGGTTCCCTGGTTAATGCAGTCAGGTTGTTTAATAACTGCTGGCACTTGATGGAATCATGATACCAGGAATGTGAATTGTTTAGGGCTTTTGGGGGAAAACCCCTCTAACTCAAAGATGCACCTCGTGCTGATGGGGTCCTTTATAGAATGGCAAATTTTATTTTTACGCCAGACCCATTGCTGATGCTTTCTGCCAAAGAGCTCTAATTTAGTCTTTTGTGTCTATGAAATTCTGTCTCTTTGGAAGGTCCGGTACCATTGGACAAACTGTTAGCACATGAGTTTGCTTTTTGATGACAACAGAGGATTATTTTCTGGCAAGTCTCCCAAAAATCTTGTTGCTCATTACATGGTGTCTGATCATAAATTTTGAGACTCTCAGTGTGGGCATTCAAATCAAGCACACCTTCTCATCAAGATTTTTAAAGCAGACCTATCATGAAAACAACATTTTTTTTTCAGTGTTTGTGTACTAACTTTCAGTATCAGGAGTACCTACCAACCCCACAGCCTGTGAAATAAAAAAAACCCAGTCAGTTTTCTGTGGGCTGCCTTTTTCATAAAACACGGCATTCAGCATGTCACTCAGATTTAGCTCCCCTTCTTAGGTCACATGTAGACTTTTGAGAATTGCTCCGCCCCTCATCTAAATATCTCCACCAATTGCTTATTTTTTAATGAGAACCTCCCAGCTTCAACGGGCAAAAACCTATATGTGTATGCAGTCCATTTTCATGGCTGCTTTAGGGGCCTTGCACAGAAAACGCGCTTTAGGGAGCTAGAAGAAACGCGTATTAGTGAAATGGAACGTACTTGCTTCTTCAAACCCTTTGTTGAATTGCTGTCAGTTCCTGTCTCAGACATGGCATATGTGTTGTAGACAGGTGGAGGTGGATTCACCTGTAAAATTCTGTGTTATAATACGACACTAATGAATGAAGCGGAATCTTTTTCATGATGGCGGACCTGGGTTGATTTTGGGTCAGATGCAGGCAAGTACAGAAATGAGAGGAAATTAAGCAATTGGATTGAGTCCTCTCTCGTGTCGGTGGGAGGCGACACAGGCAAATTGTCTCACATTGTCCTCCTGAAATGCGAGCCCTCACTGCCTCTTGTTTTGTTGTCTCATGGTGAATGTACGCAGTTACAACTGTAGCTCTGAAACTATTGTTGCCAAATGGATGGTGTCCCGCATCGCGCAGTGCACTTCTGACCTGGAACAGCTGGGTTAGATAACGTATATTGATCCGTAAGCGTTCAAAAGTGGCTTCGAGATGATTGGTGAGGGTGTGTAAGTGGCTTGGTGATGATTGGTAATGATTAGTAAGGGTGTAAACATGGGTTGGTGATGATTACGAGAGTGGGAGTATGATGGAGATGCCATCATTGATTGTGTAAGAGTGTCTTGCTGCTGATTAGCCTTTGTGCTTTCCCAAGTGTTTATTCATAAACATCGCACTCAGTTTGTCGCGCCAGCTGCCCCACCAATAGCTGTGATGCCAGTTTCCAGGACTTTAGCTGCCAGACTTTTTTTTTTTTTTTGGAGAAATTCGAGGACATGGGGTGGTAGTTAGAGCGTGTGACAGTGCAAGGCGTCTATTTTCTCCCCTACGCACCTGGTCTCTATGACAACCTCTGCAGTCACAACAGGAGGGAAACGGAGGAAGACGTGGAGCGAGGCTGCCGGGGACGGACCTGCCTCCGAGCGTTATAATGCTGAAGGGCACGCCTGCTTTTTCGACATCTGCTAGGGTGGAGGGAGAGAGGGAAAGAGGGAGAGAGAGAGAGAGAGAGAGGGTTTCGGAGTTTAAGACCAAGAGGGAGAAGGGAGGGACTTGAATGAAAGGGATGAAATCTGTCATTATATCTCCGAAATATGAGTTTCGGGGATATCATGGTCTCGCCCCACCCGCCTCCGCCGTGTCTGCAGATTTTAGCCATTAGGGTGATAACTCACAAAATACTTTACATTGGCTTCTCATTTTTCAGCATATTGGTAGATATGGTTGAGAGGATGAGCTGATGAGATTAGTATGCACTCCTAGGTTTGCCACCAGGTAGCGCTATATATTGAAAACAATCAGTTTTTTAACCATATCTCTGGAACTATTACTTACACAGACCTCATATTTGCCTCATATAGTAGGTCTAGTAAAGGGGGATCTAATAAAGGGGGCTTCGAGGATTTAGGAATTTCGGGGATACACCCCTTGCTGTCGGCCGCCGACAGCGTAGGCATAGTTTAGATTGGTTATCCTTGTCAGTATCACCTGATTTGTTTTATCAGTCTGTATTGTGCTGTATTGCAGCACTGAATACTGGCGGGAAACGATGATACTGCTGACCGTTGATTTCATGCAGCAACAAGCAAAAATAAAATCTTGTAGTGATATATACTGCTTATGCATATATACAGTACAACATTTTTACTTAACAGGTTGTGAAGCTGTAAGACCAGCAGTTAAATTTTTTTGAGTGTATGGATGAACTACCCTTTAAAGAATACAAACTAAGAGGATAATTCATCCATGTTGAGGGTCCTCATTGTGTTATCTGCCCCATACTATGTGCTCTGTAAGCACTCATTACCACTTGGTACTATAAATCAAAAAGATGCAATATGGGTCACAGTACTCCGAGGCACACAAACGCAAATGCACTATTTTATTTCCCACGTTTCTTGATCGGTGCACCTCCTGTTGCGCTGCGGTTTCAGTGGTGAAAAGCGCTGTCAGGTGCTCTGCTACCTTTCCAAACTGCCTGCCGATAAATGGAGCCTGACATTACTCCAAAAATTAAAAAGAAAAACAAACGAAAAAAAGAAACAGTTTGTCATGATGTGCATCGCTTGCCGGCACTCTATGCCACAAATCAATTCGCTTTTGATCAGGTGGAGAGGAGAGCAAATAACGCTGCGGAGGAAAGTGTGCGGTCATTGCTAACGGGAGTGTTTGGGGTTCGTAATGCCTTTGCAGAAGAAAAATTGCATTTTTCATCCGAGCACTCAATACAGCCCCATTCGCTGCTCTTGGCAGTCAGGGCCATTTACCGCCATTGCCCACTGCAGCCATTTCCTGGTGTGGTTTTGCTTGAAAACCTTTAAAAATAGATAAAAGCCTTGGGTCTTTATGGGTTTAAATCGGGCGTTTTATCACATTAATGGCCATTTTCCTCGATAAACAACTCCATCAAGCCACAATGAAGGTCAGAAGACAATGGGGACTCTTACTCAAGGAGGAAAGGAGATGTATGAGATCTGTATCCTCAGGGCACTTTAGCATTTTTCCCAGCAGTGAATCCTCTTTCCCAAACCTAAAATAAAAGAGCTGCTCACATTCCCCGTACCCCAGCAAGAATAACCAACATATATATATGTATATTTGTTGCGTGACGTGGTTCATGTTATTGTGTAGACACCACATCATTAGTTCAGCCTCTCGATTCTACCCGTTTGGTTATTGATGACTGTAGTGCATTTCCCCACCTCTCACTGTGCTTCTGAAACAGATCGGATGGAAGATCTCTGCAGCAGGAGTTTGCGGAGTTGCAATTCAGTCCATTTTCTGAGCGATTGTATAGACGGACGATAAATTGAAGGAAAATACTAAACTGAATGCGTAGACCAACATAACAAATGCAGAAACTTCTGTTCACTTTCATGGTTTGGTTTGGGTCTGGTTGTCCTAATAGGTGGGGATGGGGTCACTGCAAATCAATGCAATGTGTGACCACTGTCATATCCTACAATTCCTACCGCGATGGGAGTGGTCTCCTCTAGGATGACAATGGCCAAAGCTCTACCAAGCACAAGGGTCCCTGAATGGTTTTATGAGTATGAAAATTGTCCTAAGCATTTAACCAGATCTCAAACCAGCTAAACTCTGCCACCACTCTTTGTGACCATCATCTCAACACCAAGTGAGGGAATATCTCAGGAGCAAAAGCACTCCACTAAAGATTTATACTTGTAGACTCTATGCTCTATGCTGTGTGTTGAAACTGATCTGGCAGCTTATTGAGGCCCAACACCAGATTACTGTTAATTTGTTGCTAACCCCTTGTACAGAGGTTTTCAATTACATTTATCTGGAGGCCACATTTTCAGCAAATACATTTCACAGGCAACAACCATTTTGCTGCAGCATTATACTTCCCTGTCTGTTGTATGTTAACCTGACGCAAACTGGACGCGCTTTTTTGAACAACATCCAGTCCTGTGCAAAGGTCTCAGGCACCCGGCAGTTTTTAAGATTTACATCTGCCTTAGATGTTTACTTTTTGTTTTCCACATTAGCGTTGCTGAAGATAAAAAGTTAATTTGAAATTCCAAATTCTAATTTCAGGAAAAGTTTCATAAATAAATCCTTATATTTCTTTAATAGACAGTCAACGCAGATCATATGGCCTGATGTCAACATCATGGTAACTGTCTACAATTGGAAGGTGGCAAGTTTTCCACTCTGCTTGGAGCAAGCAAAAAGTCAATCGTCTTATAAAATTATATCACAACAGGACAGTGTCCCAAATTTTTTGGCAAAGAGTAGTCACAAAATATATTGATTTGGTTTAGTCTTTAACAGTTTGTAGCTCTGTTTAGCGCACTTCTCAGTTGTCTTCCCTTTCCTGGGGGGAGACATATTGTTTTTGCCTGAATTCCCGTTGGGGTCGGCGCTCCCATTTGTTTCCGGAGCATAACTCTGAAACTATTCGACCGATTCTCACCAAATTTGATATTGTGTCTCTCCATAACATGTAGATGTGCCTTTTGAGGGTTTGAACTGCTTTTGAATTTTATTTTTTCTGTTTCCATGGCAACAATTTGGACTTAGGCATATTGAAGGGTGGGACTCGTTTCCGGACCATAACTCTAAAATGTGAAATGGGGGAAGGGGGAGACATCTGTTTTTATGTGTAAAAACCATTCTAGTTATACTCTTTTAATTCCTTTATTTTTGCCAGCATATTTGCCCAACAATATTGCTTTAAATGTGCCGAAGACCTTTGCAGAGAACTGTATGTCAATGTTATTTCCAAACTTGGTGCTTTAAGAAATACTGTTTTTTTTTCTTCCTTTAGTTCTAATACAGTTTTTATCTTATTTAGTTTAGTTTTTTTTTTTTTTTACTTTGGCATACTGATGCATTTTACACCACACAATCAGTTTTGATTTTTAATGAAAATGTCGTCTTATGAAAATATTTACACATTGCTTATACAATTGACCCAATCCCAATGATAAAGAAAAAAGCCAGTGGTAGGCTGCAGGAGAATGACTGGGGATCACACAGCTGTGGACAGAAAAATGTGCCCTTCTATGATTAAGAGAATGTACTTTTTTACTATAGAAATGCATGTGTTGCAAAGCAAACATATTGATTTTCTATCTGTAATTTTGATTAAATTAATGCATCCTTCAAGAGACAAGTTTTATTATTAACTCCTATTTTTGTTGACAGTGACATTTTGCTATTGAACTTTGCTATTTGCATACATTCCATCCTATACACACTGACTCAACAGTGTGTATACACACAGTATGTGTGTGTACATATATCTATATCCCATAAATGATGAAAAATTGGTGTGATACAACCCATGAGATAAAGGTTTGGTATTAAATACGGATCATACAGCTTTCTCACGTTGTGATTGGTCAAATTCCATTCATTGGCAAACATGGTAACATTACCAATCTTCCTGCTGGGAACCGGTAATCATCACTAGTGTTTGTTTCTATTTTGCGGCTTATTCAAGTCAATGGGATGAATAACTCACCAGCTAGCATGCCAGCCCTTTTTTGCCTTTTAAGTAATAAGTCATACGAGTTATTTGTAGAAACTCGAATTTATTAATTTAATGGCGAAAAGCTTTAGCATGCTAGCTTGCTAATTCATCTTATTGTCTTGAATAGACCACCCACGCAAAGCTTCTTTTTTTTTTTTTTTTAAATTTTCCAAATAATACAACACTGTCATTTGTGGGATAAATAGAATCTCAACTTTGTGAGCCCAAAATGCTAAATTTATGAAACTGGAGCGATAATTTTCATTGATTCCTCATCAAGCCTCTGAATATATGAAAATGACTACTTTTGTTTCTTAAGTTCGATATCTCTGGCCATAAATGATTAAAATTTGGTGTAATACAGCCATGTCATACAGTTTTGATATTGCACATATGTAATGCAGCTTTCTTATTTTGCAGTTGGTCGGATTCCTTCTATGGTAAACTTCAACCAATATCTTTGCGACAGTCACCAGTCCTGCTGGTAGAAGTCAATCTTTGCTAGCATCAGCTTATTGTTGGTGGTCTATTCAAGTCAATTGGATGAACAGTTCACTAGCAATGCTTTCCACCATTAAAATGATAAGTTGAATTTATTAATTTAATACTGAAAAGCGTTAGCGTGCTAGCTAACAAATTATTCATCCCATTGAATCGAATAGACCGCCAACGAGAAGCTAATGCTGTTTTTTTTTAATTTACCAAAAAGTGCAATGCTGTTATTTATTAGATTAATAGGATCTGAAAATTGTGAGCTCGAAACACCAAAACTCAAGTAGTATTTTAAAATTTTTCCTGGCCCTAGTGTGAGGTTTTACAAAATGAACCAAGAGCAAACACCAGTAAAATGCAAAAAGGAGTCTTTATTTCTGAAGGGGGAAACCCCCCAACAGAGCTGGCGACAGTACAGAGTCCGCGATCCAAAATCAGAGTCCAAGGGGCGAAATCCAGAATCATAAGCAGGGCACCAATCACAAAAATCGTAGTCATACAAAATGGGTCAATAAACAAGAATGCGGCAAAAGTACAGGGAATAGGCAAAGCTCGAAGTCTAGGACGGTCCAGTCAGAAAGATCATCACAATGATACAAGGCGAGAGAAGCGTGGCACAGGAGACAAGGAGGAATGATCAGACGGGGTAGTGAAACAAGCAGACATCTAATGTACATTTCCGGGTAACCACATGACTAGGGAACACAGGTGCAATCAATGGAAATGATAATCGTGGAGAGACCCATTAGGAACAAACTAATTACATGAATTTGGCCGTAGCCAAAACGCAGACAGGGATCACAAGACAAACCTATGGACAGACAAACAGCTCCAGTCGCGGAGTACTAAAAGTGCATAGTTTAGAGAAAGGAAAGCACAAAGCATTTGTGCAGACCCACAGAAAATCACAGCAGAGATAATTAGGGAAAGGCAAGAGGCGGAGACTAGAATAGGGCGAATGCTGAGAGATCATTAGTCAATTAGTAAGTGCAGCTATACAATCCTGATCGTTTGTTAGTAAGTTAGTCAAAGTATACAAGGTTAGTGTTGGTTAGTAATTATCAAAATAACAAAATGTTAGTATGTGTTATTAATATGGCAAAAGTAAGAGGAAGGAAGAACACGAGATAATGAAAGAAAATTGAAACTCAGCAACCAATAAATCACCTGAATGAGTGGCACGCTAAACAAGGGACCGTGAGCAAGTACAACACTCAAGACAAAACGGGGGAGACGAAGTGCAATGCATGGAAATGAAACATGGCATGGAAACTATGAATAAACTAGAACATGAAAAATAATAAAACATGAAATCTAAGTTACCAAAACACAATACATAATCTAGGAATGGTCAGACATAAGCAGAGGTCACTAAACTCATGGGTCAGACAAGACATGGCACAAGGCCAGGCACAGAACTTGAACTTGAGCATGGGCATGGAACATGGCATATGGCATGGCAAAGGCAGATTCACAACACCCAGGCTCTCGTTTAATAAATTTGACATCTCAGGCTCATCAGAGATCGCACCAGGCAACAGTCAGGACACAGAGTGCTAATTTCACAACATTTAACAGAAGTTAAAAAAAATATTAGTTACTTGTTTGTATTATGTCTAAAATTTTGGAATTCTCAAAGCCATATTTTGAGAAGTAAACAGACAAACAAGAACCATCCGTTTTCCATCGGCGGAATTGAAGCTGTTTTGGGACTTATTAGACAAAACGGACAATGAGAAGCAAACCACAAGTGGAGCACGTTTTGGAACTTCGACAGCTACTCAACTGCAAACTCATTATAGCCATTTTATTGCCCTAGTTTTTTTTTTTTTTTTAATGTATGCTTAGCAGTTATGACAACTCATGCTGGTTAGTTTGATTTACTCAAGAATTAGATCCTTTTTTTTGCTAAATAAAGGATGCTTTTTTCTTTATTTAACATGTGTTGTTAGAAAAATGTGGCTTTTGACTGGTAGTGCATATGCATATACACTCACTCTCAGTTAACCTCACTGTCATTGTATCGTTTCAAAATGTTTATACACAGACACACACAAGCAGTGTAAAACGTTCAAAATTGAGGTCACATGACATTGGCTTGTCATTAATTAATTTTGTTCTTGCCTCTTTGGAAAGATTAGATGTTCCTTTTAGGTCACTGATATGCTACCAGTTCCCTTTCAAGACCTACTGCTACCAAAGTGTGTAAATATGCACGGCTCTTATTGTGCTCATAGAAGAAGAAAGAGTCAGATAGGCTCCTGCACGGCTCCATGGGTGAACATCTTTGTTCGTAAAAATGATTCACCCTGGGAGCTTCCACGCTTTCCACACCTACCAAACGGGGTACATAAATAACTAAAAACATTCCCCTCTGGTGGCAAGCCAGATAACATTTGTTCCTGAGCGTGTTGCAACTGTTTTTCACGCCATAGGCCAGAGTGTTTCAATAGAAAGGCCTGCCTTTCACTACAGGTTGCTTGTAGGTAGTGTGTGATTAACTGTTTTGTCACTAAGAGAAGCCATCGAGGCACAATTGCGAGTAGCGCATGCCAAACCACTCATAACTGCTCCCAATTGTGCCAAACAGATAGGCTTGCCAGGGATATATTACCTCTGACAGAAATAACATTTATACTCGTGTGTGCAGTGACAAACTGTTTATCTAAATGGTGTTTAATGATTCTCTCTCTCTCTCTGTCTCTCTCTCTCTCTCTCACTCTCTCTCACGCGCTCTCTCCCTCTCTCTCTCTTTCTCTATCTCTCTTTTTCCTTTCATATGGTCTCTTCTTCTCGTTTGGTTGCTTGAGCAGCAGATCACCTGGGCATCGAATTCATGGGTAAGAATAATTTTCCTAATATGCACTTCGGTGCCTCAGGATTGTGGCTCTTATAAAGGCAGAGGCTGAATCTCTGCTTACTCGCATTCAGCCGCGCTTTGATGTGAAAATTTGTGCGTCATGGGTGTCTCTGTGTGCGTGTGTCTGCCCCTGTAATGTCCGTGTCTTTGTCTGTGTGTGTTCGGGAGAAATAAACAATTTAATTTTCCTTCTAATTGTGAAGTAAACATGAAAGCAAGAGATTTTACACCCTCGGAATATTATAATTACACCAGTTAATTACTTTCCCCCCAAAATACTGCATAACAAAGGTTTCCCTTTAATGTTCTCCCACTGAGAATGCTTTATTTCACGCATTTTATGGAAACAGTGGGATTGTACATTTACAGACGGGAAACAGATTCTTACTACAGATGCTTTTTAGAAACTCCCACCTCCACCTTTAGCGCATCAAATCTCAGCAGTCAGCTGTATTTTCCATTTTCCTCTCTCGTTCGCTCAAGATTGATCCTCGTCAGCTTAATATTGAGCCTTATGGATGTGATACGGATAAAACTGGATAAACTATTGTTTTGATTGAACTGAATTTGACCTTAGACTGGATAAGTACATTTAATTGGGGCTCAGTGATTCATTGGAGAAGACGAGGCTTGATAGGCAAGAGTCACGCTTACGTTTTTCAGTAATATTTTCCTGTGCGTTGTGTGCTTGGCACTCACCCCTGAATGCTAATGCTCAGTGGTCTCCTTGGTAACACTGGGAGCAGAATGCTGGGAGGAAGGGGGAGGGATTGCGCAGTTGGCAAGGTAACTAACAGCAAACCAACGCGCAGGCCATGACGGTGCCATTGGGGGGTCCCTACTACGCAGGGAGAGAATGTCTTTGCCACCTCAGTCATCCACTCCAAAAACCGTCGCTGGATCCACAGAAAGGGGCGACACGGTGTCTGAAAACGATCATTCCTTGAGCTCATGATCAGCTAGCGTGCTGTTAGCTTCCTGTTAGCATCAGCAATTTATGGCGTGAAATCAAGGATGAGTGATTAGAATATTCTTCACTGAACGTTCTAATGCTGATGTAACCAGCCCTGTGACTAATTAAAAGCGATCAAGTTTTGGATTTTGAAATTACAAAGATCACTCCTGAGAGAGCCCGCTCTGGAGATTACTTCCTGCTGACAAAAAACTAAAAAATAAACTGTGTTATGTTCAGTTTCGAGGGTACAGCAATCATTTTCTGATTGCTTTTGGAGGCACAGGGAAAACTTTTTTTTTTTTTTACAGCTTTGTGTTCACACGCATGGCGCATATTTTTGGCGCCTGCAGTTAAAGTCAGTGTGGCTCCAGTCAAAATGTGCTTGCAGTCTGGAGAAGTAGTCGGGCATTGGCGCGCTGATCCTGGCTCTTTAGCTACAAACTGGCAGAATTAGGCACATTGAGCGCATCAAGCATGAGGCTTTATGGGCAGTTGCTTACACGCAACACCAGCACTGTGAGAACATATGCTGGAGGATGTGCCGGTCACCAGGTAATATGAGGCTAACCTTGCTGCCTGAAGTTGCCTGGGAGTTGCCTTGGCATCAGGAAAACCCAAAGCTGTACCAGCAGGGCCCTGGCTTCAACTTCCGCAGCTGTGAGCATCTATTACTGACTGTAATAACTGAATACGCTTTATTTGAGATGAGCTGAAAATATTCTCAAAATGCCCATAAGTAGCTGTGGGATACTTTTCTTCGCAGTCTGTTGGCATATCAGCGTTGATCAAATTTCCTGGCAGTCTTTGCTAATGTTTGCATTGGAATTCCAGAACAACACCACAGTTGATTTAGTCTCGGGAGTTTGAGATATGTAAAGCAATTTAAAATTCTCGATCAGGAGTTTATTGATTTAGAACTCTCAGGCACATTCGAGATGAGTTTTTATAATACTGCCGCAGTGATGTATGTTAAAAAGCATAGTTCAGTATTCTGTGTTATTTTTAGAATGTGAGTACATTTTCCCTCGCATTTCATACCCGTCTCTCAGAATTTCTCGACTGCGCCCTCCCTCTGTCGTTCACTCCGTTTCCCCAATGCCTACCCCATCCGCCACACTAAATGACACCCTGATGTACATACACACACACACGCACGCGCGCCTACACACACACACACACACACACGAGCAAGCTTACTTTTGGTTTAAAGCGCTAACTCCCAATGGAATTGACTGCTCAGAAATCTGTCATTTACAGTGTTTTTCTCTTCCGAAAGAGAGGGATAAAGGGAAGAGTGAGAGAATGAGGGAGGGGAAAAGTCAGCTCTTCTTCTGCATTTATTCTGCATGTTTCTCAGAATGCCTCCGGTTCTTGTGAGCCCCATAGAGCACTGTTTGACTTTAGTGTCGGGAAATGTATTCCAAATTTTTTTCATTTTCCTTTTAACAGTTCGTCCATTTTACCTCCTACTGCTTGCCATTGTAGTGCCTCTGCATTTTAGCAGAAAATACTTTCCAGTTTATTGTACTGTGTGTGTGTGTGTGGGCCTGCTTGCGTGTGTTTGTGCGTGCGTGTGTGTGTGTGGGTGTGGGTGTGTGTGGTGTGTGTGTATGTATATGTGTGTGCGTGTGAGTGTGTGTGCGCGTCTGTGTGTGGGCCTGCGTACGTGTGTTTGTGTGTGCGTGTATGTGTGTGTGTGTGGGCCTGCATGCGTGCGTTTGTGCGTGCATGTGTGTGTGTGTGGGTGTGGGTTTGTGTGGTGTGTGTGTGTGTGTGTGTGTGTGTGTGTGTGTGGGCCTGCGTGTGTGTGTGTGTGTGCACGTGTGTGTGGGTGTGTATGGTGCGTGTGTGTGTTCGTGGGAGGTGGATGCGGGTTCCTTTGATGTGGCTCTGAAACGCTGGCGGCGAGAGGGAATAGATGAAGCTTTCAGCAGCTCTCCAGCTCCATCGCCGTTATCTGTGAGGTGAGGAGAGCTGGCTGCACAGCGAGCTGGGAAACCTGACGGTACAGGAGGAGCGGTGCCCAGACAGAAAGAGGATCCTTCCTCAAAGCTGTCGACTTCACTTTCTGTTTATTTAGCCTTCGCACTGCAAGTCCTCAAAATGCAGGACTCAGGCCTCTTAAACCGCCTGTAGGCGGCTGCTTCTGCTGGGCTACTGGGCAGCTCGCTCTGTAGCGTCGTTGTACGCAGTGCGTGACAGAGCACGGCGCTCTCTGATCGAACCCGGCCGCACCAGTGCTGACACTGGACAGCAGCCTCGATGAAGCAGCACAATTGGCGCGCTGCTCCGGGGTATGGGTGGGACACAGTCAGTTTGAACGGCATTTTTTATGGCTCAAGCACCTCCTACTGGCCATCTTGCACGCATGGGTTGTCGGCTTAATGCCGCTCATAGGCGAAAACGGATGAGAAAGTTTAAGAGGAGAACCGCAAGCTATCATAGCTCTCCGAAGCTGGAAGCACGGGGCGCATATGCTGGACAACGAATCTTGATGATCCAGTTGGAGTGAAAACATTCCCACGCATGTGTATGTTGATGCACCCATGTGTGTGCACATTTATTTAAATGCGTGTGCTCTGGAGATACTGTAAATCTTAGATGCCGTGTGAAGTGGGTGTTTTTATCGGAGTAACGGCAGTGTAATTACCTGAGTAATTACAAATCGTTATTCGGTTATTATGCAGAATAAGAGTTATGAGCTAATGAACAGTATTTATGCTCGACTTCATTCCATCACTGCCTTTCTCCATACGCAATAATAAATCTAATGCCAGCCGCTACCATTTTAACCGATGAGCACATATTTTGGAACTGAGAGTGGTTGCTTTTGCTTGCAATTCATATAATACCCATCACCTGTGTCTATATGGATTTGCAATTCCTGCAGTGTGTGATTCTCAGAGTCTGTTTGAAGTATCGCTGTACTGCTCTACATTAGGGGCCTCGTCAGACATCTATCACAATTTGCTGGATAACAAATGATGCGTTCAGTTTTACTCATTCGTTTTCATTCAAAATTCACACGCCGTGGCGGGCGAGGTTATGTTTTTTTCAGGTGATGTTAGTTTTGCCAGAGAAAAATATTGTAGAGATAAAATGGAAACATATTGCTCGCTTATTAATCACATTATTATTTACTGGAACCACCTGTCGCCACAATGACTGTGTTCATTTATTTATTTTGTATTTTTGCAATGTCTCTGCTGACGTTGAGCCGTGGCGATGCATGATTTTCACTGCTCTGTTTTGGCTCTCACACATTGGTTATGTAAAAATTATTTGATTTAAAGGTGTATGGTGGAAAGTGGAGGTGTTTTCACCGTTAGCTTAATTGCCATGGTGATTGGTGAGCTGTCAAAGTTTCACCACCGAGTCTGAGCCGCGACCTTTGACACAAGACCAGACCCCCAATTAAACTGCCCTACCAGTCGTGCAGTAGCAATAATGAAGATAATTAGTTGTGTGTCGCACAAGTCCAATTAACTTATTCCTACTCATTAGTGCTTTTCTTTGTTTTGTTTACCGTTGCCAGAATATGTGCTTCATACTTATGCAAGCAACTGACTTTCATTTTTATTTAATTTAATTTGTATCTCAGTTCTCTTTTGTACCCACTTGTTTGTAATTATAATTATGGCTTTCAAGGTTTGGGCTGTTTATTTTAGATTCTGGAACATAGTGTAGCAGAGGCAGGTTTGGTTATTGAGAATAATTGTTATTCTCTTTGTCATTTTGAGGCCTGTCAAGCAGTGAGTGTTGTTTCGGTACATGGACTGGCATGAAGATGATGTGAAAGGCAGAGTTCTTATAAATATTAATCAGTCAATCCTGGCAGTAAGGCAGAGGGTTTTGAGGCTCGGGATCGGCATGGTTTGAATTAGCCAAATTGAAGGAATTGGGAGGAATTTTGCAGACTGTATTTTGCAGACTTTTTTCTTCATGGGAGGGGATAAGGAACTGAAGACTGAATGGGTTAATGCTCAAAACCGGGGACAGCTTGCATTCCCTAATTATTACTAACAAGTGAAATGGATTGCTTGGTTGATTAGAGAATTGTCAAAATACAGGCAGTGGAAACAAAGGGTTGCAGGGGGGGTGGGGGGTGGGAGTAATTAGTTTGCAAATGCTTTGACTTTTACATTGATTTCAATTAATGGAGTAAATAAATATATTTACACTGCGTCCAGTAATGAGGGAGTGCCAGAGTCATCCCAGCAAGTGTTACGGGCTGCTGAACTACAGGCGCTTGTGTTTGGCTAAATCATGAGTTAAGCAAGGCACAGAGCATCATTAGATGAATGGTGTGTGTGTGTGTGTGTGTGTGTGTGTGTGCGCGCGTGTGTGTTTCTCTGTATGTTACTGTATCTCTGCACTGTTGTTGAGTCGTGTAGTTGAGATAGAATGTGATTCTTCTCCCTCACCCTGAACTAATAGTCGGATGTGACATGTTTTCATTTTGCTCAAGCTATTATATTTGAGGGGTTACATCATCTTTTTTGTTTTAACTGTAATTAATTTGCAGCTATTTCTCTGCCCGCAAAGCTGAGCAATTGACAGCCGCAAAAACATGTAATTTAATAGAACAGAAAGTAAACTACTGAAAAAACATTTGCTCTGAAATGTCAAGAATGTGTCTTGTGGATTTGTCAAATCAACTTAGTGTGCAAAGATAGCATGCCTTAAAGACGTTTTCACACTCTTAACATTTGCCTTTTTCTTGTGCCTGTCAACAGAGAGTGAAGAGATATACAAGAGACAAGTGTTGTCAGTCTCCTGCATTGCCATTGGAATCACTCTGCTGGGCACCATTTGCATGGCCCTCTATTACCGGAACAAGTAAGTTTTATTGCCGCCCACAGGAAGGGAGGGGAACTGCAGCCGATAGACTGAGTGCGCGTCATTGAGTCTTGTTGGCAAGGATGGTGGGCAGAGGTATAATTTTGCCTCATTACACAATGCTTTAGCGCTCTGCAAATGATCGAGTGTGCGAAACATGCCAACTCATTTAATGTTTAAGATGGGAATGCATTGAAAGGAAGACAATTTGGCGCTGGTATCATTATGTCAGTTTCCCTTGACTAGTTATGGTGCAGCTCTCTAAAACTTTAAAAAATGAGAGAGGGGGAAAAAATGCTCTCCTTTTTCCACTGGGGCATTCGTCTGTTAATATTAGACTGGTATCTGGAAAGCGTACAAGTTGGTTATCAGGGCCGTGCTATAGCGGGATATCGCTAACGGCCTCCTCAGAGCCCTGCTATGATTAATGCCCTGGTAATTTCATACTGCCTGCAATAAAATGATGAGAGCGGATGAGCAGCCAGACAACGGGATAATCAAATCAAACCGTGATTTACGGCCATTTGGAATTAATCCACGCATTACTGAAGCAGAGTGCGCCTCCACACAACAGCGAGCCTTTAGGGTTCTCCTTCCTCTCTCTCTCCCTGCAGCACACTAACCTTCTCCTCCTGTGCTGCCCCCTACAGGCGGCGCAGGGAAAAGCTCCAAGCTCACCTGAAAAGCTACAGCGTGAGCACCTCTGGCTTCGTGTCCAAGCCCAACCTGAGGCCGCAGGGAAACCTCCAGCTTCAGAAAGTGAGTCTAACGTGATAATGACCAACACTCATCTCCGCCCTGCAGCCACTGAGCGCGCTCAGACTAATTAATGAAGCTAGGCCTCACTATCTGTTGGGGAAGGAGGGACAACGGAGGACAGCACAGAAGAGAGGGGGAAACTCAATCTATTTCTGTGGATATCAGACTTTAGTTCAGAATTGCAGTGGCAGCGCACAGGATAATGACACTCACTCTGACATCCCTCCCATTCAGATATTCCTACTTCCTGTAATTTAAAAGCACAGATAACAGCCAGCATGTTCAACATGATGCCTGAGGGGTTGTTTGTGTTTAATTGCAGTGTCAACTACAGATAATGGTTAATTTTTAAAATTTTTTATTCACATGCATATGCACGGACCACATGTACCATTTCATGCATATGTTTTAATGCGGTAATACATGGCACTTTTACCGGGTTATGCACTCATTTATCCTGTTGTCTTTCTCAGACTAAATAGCCCCCACATTTTGCGGTTCTGCACAGAAGAATGTCTCAGAATGTCTCGCTATCGTAGCCTCTCTTTCCAGAGGTCAGCCAATGAGCCAGTTTGTCAGTTGCGTAACTGCTTCACTCTTCTCCGCTTCACATGTCCAGAGATGCTAGTTCAGGAATTTTCTACTTTTGAAGAGCCAATATGAATGAGTGCCACTCAAAGGCATTAACCAATAAAGGCAAAGGCAAGGGGGATGGGGGTGCGGCTAGTTTCGAATTTCTTCCTGCGCAAATTGGATTCATGGCTCCAGGGGTGGAAAACATACACGTGGTTTTATTTTACGTTTCCTGTCTAACAGCTGCAGTAAAACATTCTGCCTGTTAGCACCTGCTTTGTTCGCACGCTGGGAATGGCCTCAGGTGCGACATGAAGATCAGATTTAGTTTCATGATTGCTTTTAGTTTGTAGCTTCACAATGGAACCAGTTGTTCGTTTAGAACGAAATGAAAGATGACGTCTAAAGAGGCTGGATGTGCTAATGCTGGAATTGCGAAACTACAGTGGAGCTGCCATTTTGGAGAAGTGGAGTGTTTATGTACAAGTAATGAGCAGTATAATGCTGCACTAACATTTCACTGCCCGTATTTCTCGTGATGCATTATTTTGTTGGTAATTAAAGTTTATTTTCTATATATATGGAACTTCCTTTAAATTAGCAATATTAAATACCACTCGACTTCCTTTCTGTCTTGCGGTAGACATGTTTTTTATTTCCTGTGGTGTCTCAGCATGCAGGCTAATGCTCTGTTATTTGTTTCTTCTTCTTCTTCTCTTTCTGGCTCGCTCTCCCGCTCGTGCATTTGTATTGATTCGAGTCTGTGCGCTATCAGTTACAATGCTTTTACAACAAGGATGCTTTTGCCTTAGGTCAACAGCAGTTTCTCTCCTGTCAGAAATTATGCAATTACCCTCAAACTGGGCGCAAGCGGCTTTAAAAACAATTACTGCCAGCGCCGGGAGAAACCAGGCTCGGGCCCGTCTGCCGAACCCATGCATCAAGAGCCCGGGCCCGGGGTGCGAACGAGCAGGCGGGTGGCTCGGAAACCAAATGCGTTTTAGCGGCAAATTCTCGCAAATCATAAAAGCGTGGCTTTGGGTGGTCATCGCTACTGTCTCCGCTAGATTAAAACATCCATTACGCTAACCCACCCTGGCCTCAGTTCACATCCCCCTAAGAGCCATGACCAAAGCAGGCTTGTTGAATTTATCACGCGCACCGCTGTGCTTTTTATTGAAATGAATACCGATATTGATTTCATAAGCTGCGTGCGAGTCTCAGTACAGTGCTACAATCCCTTCATGCGCTTTATTCCTGATAATACCTCCGTGTTACTGAATCACTGGATGGACCCAGCGCTGCCTGCTGTCCCCAGTTAGCTGCTCATGAGTGATAGCTTTGGTATTGATGATACTGGGGTGGTGATTATTCCGTGTGGGGGACAGGTCTTTTTTCTATGTGTTGCCAAGTAAGGGCCGGAATACAGTGAAGTTTCAAATCAATTGCAAATTTTTATGCGCAATTGAATGGCAGAGCTTTCACAGCTTTATTGGAAGGTGCATACATCGAAATGGCCATTTGAAGATGTGTCTGAGCAGCAAGCAAATGGAATACTGTAGCTGAGGATGCAATACTGTTTAAAAAACTGCTTCGCTCTCCGCCATTGTAGAACTCCGCTATCACCGTCTTTTCATGCCCGCAAAGGCAGAAATGTGGATTTTATTTGGAGCGCTGCCTTTTTCTGCCAATCCTGCCCCCCCCCCCCGTTCAGATCCCTTCATTATTGCAGCCTTTTTGCCGCACGGTGTGGGACTAATTGGGAGTTTGCCTCCATTAACACGTTGAGCACTTCGGCTTTGGCTGCAGGGCGAAATCCACATTCCTGCTGCCTGCTGCCTTTTCCCTGTTATAACCGGAGTGAACGAACGTTCAGAGCTGCACTCAATATCAATTAGCAGCTGCTCGGTGTAAACTGAGCGGAGGGCGAAAGTAATATCCCTAAACCATGGAAGTATAAGCAGGAAACAGTGTGTATTGAGTGGCATTTAAGGCAGCAGTGAGGGACTCATGGAAGTTGTGCTCTGCAGTCTATTCCAGTGGATTAGCGGAGAGGGCCGACGTGATTCCGACTGCCGCTCATTTCTTTTCACTATCTGCTTTCTCCACTCTAAGCAATTCGAGTCGGAGATTTATGTGCTGCCACTGCAATTTTGAACTTTAAGTCCGATGCCTTGAGAAAAAGATTTTGTTTTTTTTCCCCCGCTGCTTCCTTCTCTTTCTATCCTGAGTCCTCCATCTTCCCTTCCTTTTTTCCCCTGCAGATAATGAAGTATTACTTCATTAATCTGCCCGTACAGCTGTAGGCTCTGCCGCCGTCCTCTCTGGGACGAGAGCACTGATAAGGGTGGATTTAAACCAAAATTAGCCCCTCGTGTTCCTATCACAGTCTAATAAGATAATGGACACAGTATCTAACATGGGCTGTAATTCATCTGTTTTTGGTTGATGTAGTCGATATAGTTGGGCTGTATCAATATTCCCATGTGTCTTAGGTCTTCTTATGACGGGGCCTTCCATTGTTCACTGACCTTCACTCAAATATGAATCATAAGAGTTTTTTGAGGTGATTCGCACCAAAAAGCAAAGTTTTCTTTTTTGGCCCGGTTTTGATAGCAGGCAGAAAGAACTGAATCAATGATCGCGTGGTCGACATGGCTGTGGTCTGAGCGAATTAGATTTTTTTCAATTTTACATTTTTTTCTCCCTACAATTCATAGTTTTCAAATGACGTCACAGTTTAATGGAAACAACCACCTGGAGGGCAAAAGAGCGGATTCCTCCGCTTCCCTCCAGTCATTTTAACCATACTGTCGAGCCAAAATGCCAGTTGTATTTGTTGTTCAGTAAGATGCAGTGACTGATGAGGAAGAAAGCCTGGGTTGTGCTTGCACATAATCACGTCCAGAAAATTAAAAAAAAAAAAAAAAAAAAAAAAACATATGAGGTAGTTGTGGATTTGTTGCTACCATTGAACGGCTGGCTGGTAATAGTAAACTAACAACTGACACAATCAATGTTTGATAGTTAGCTAAATAGCACTCACCTTTGCATTGAAAATGAAGATTTTTTCCCCCTTCACCTCCCAAACAACCTTATTATTGATCCATCTTGATTGAAAATACATATCCTAACTACAGTAGGACTCGCATAAACTGTCCTCGTATAAAACGGAAACTCGCTCATACCAGACAACTGCTCAAGTCCGGATTTTTCAGACATGTTTTTCCATTAAATAAACAACGAATATACCGGATTTTATATAATGGATTTTCGCTTAAATCGGACAAATTTTCCAGTCCAGTCACAATGCATTTCCATTAGTAAACATTTGTGTATACCGGACAAGCTGGTTTGCACCATGCACATACGTATTTGCAACAGAGCAACGAAATGAAGTTCGGCTTTCCTGCACTGTTGTAAACTGACATCATCAAAAAGTTAAATTAACGCATTGCCTCCTTGTTATTTCAACTGTAAGTGGAGTCCCGCGCACATTTAACCGTGGGTTACAGTTAAAAAAAAAAAACTGGAAAAAAAAGGTGTAAGTTTGTAACAGTGCATTCGCGGAAACTAAAACTGGCGCAGTTTCATTTACATACTTAGGTTTTTAGTCGTCTCCATTGATCCCAGTTGGAGCAACACGTTACGTAGTATAATCCTGTTATCCATTGTGTTAGGGCAAAGACGCACTAAATGAAGAAAGCAGGCAGGTACCGGTACGCGCACTTCAGAATGAAGTTGTTCCGATCTTTATACACAAAGCGTAGGCAACATATAAAGTCATACATGTGTATGACTGATATAATCTGTTAACCGCATATAGTGGATATAATCTGTCTTGTGCGTATGAAGGATTTTGTCCGTTTTACGCTTTTAGCGGATTTCGTTCATAACGGACAAACCCTGGCTGCAGTTTAAGGGGAAAGACTCTCCACAAGACAGCCAGCTATATGAAATGTGAAAATTGCTAAGGTGGAGCCAAGGTAACGATAGGGACTTGGCTAACTGTTTTTAAATAGGCATTCTGTGGCAGGCGCTGCGCATAGATTACAGATGCCTGTAACATGATGTTCCTGAACATATTATTCTTCTTTGGAGAGGTAATGTATATATTTGGGGATTGAAACAAATAAAACAGAAAATGACAGAATTGCGAAGCTGCTCTGTGGAATGTCAAATATTTCCCGCTATAATGAAACAGTGTTTTGCCCTCCAGGGGTACGCAGCAATCACGTGACTGCAAACTATGAATACGACAGAGAAGAAAAGCAGTGTTTAAATATGGATCGCTTCTCATTTTACAACGATGAGCCACCATCATAACCCTGATCAAGTCTGGTCATTTAACCCTTGTCTCACATCTAGGCTAATGCATATCCTCCTCTCCTTATGCTTTTAGGATTGTGATAATCGGCGAAAAACGCTGTTTGTCAACTCTGTTTGTCAATCAAATCAAATTAACTTTATTGTCCTTATAGAGAAATTTGTCTTGGGCTCCATGAACAGGTGCTGATATGCAGCTGCATACACCACACAATGAACAATACACAATGTTTTATACAAGAAGACAGTGAACAAACGCACAGTGCACAATATTCAAAATAACAAGTCACAGTCCCCGTATAATACTATATATTGACGAACGGCATATAGGGAAAGAGCTAGACTAGAATGATATATTGACACCCAGCACACAGGGAAGCGAGTGTGGGTCCTCTGTGTATCGGCGACTGGCAGGACCGAGGTTAATTTTGGGAGTGAAAAATCAGAGGCCAATGGGAACGCTTTTTGGTTTTGTATGTGGTTTAGTCGGGAGAGCCTCGGAGGTGGTGCCTGTGCATGCTGGGAGATGATGTTTCCCAGTGACAGCAGGGGCATGGCAGGCCAGCGAAGGCTTCAGCAGACTCCAGCAAAGATACAGGGTGGTCAGGGAAATCCTCTCCTGGAACCCAAAGCGTGGATTTCTTTCTCTCCCTCTATTTTCATTCCTGGGAGGAAACCAGTATCTCTCCTTCCATGTGAAGTCCATACCTCAGACTGAGCCCATTGGGATGGGTGTCATCCTCTCGCTCGTGATGACTGATGCATTCTCTCCCCTCCTGAGCAACCTCTTTGGCTCACAGGCATAAACCCTGCCAGCCAATGCCAGGCTGAATCGCCTCATGTGTAGCAGTGTTTTCCATTCTCTGTTTGATGGTTGAATAGGGTCTGGCACCCAGTGCTCAGAGATAATGTCCTGGACCTCGGATTCGTACCTCACGTACTTCCCAACCAGGCAGAATGAAAACCTGCACTCCATGTTCCAGTTTTGGTCGCTCAGGACTGAGGCTTAGTTCTGTGTCCAACTCCACACATTCCCTTCCAATGTACCAATCACAGACTCAGGAGTCCCAGCCAATAGCATTGTTCCATCAAGTCTCTCCCCTCCCTCAGTCATTCATTAAATCACCCAAGTACCTGCATTGCAGTTCATGTGCACTAATGTCTGCCCCGTTCATGAAAGTGCTGAACTACATCAGATTTCTGTGTATCATGTCTCTGATTGATACTGATCACCAGTATCTTTAAACATGTTCAGCGAGCCTCTAATCAAACAGCTTGCTACATTTTGTCATTTAAGATTTGAAATACAAGTGACTTTCACATTACCAGACAAGTAATCGTTATCTTTACAACTCAGTTTGTTGACTGCAAGCTTTTAATTTTTTGAGAAATTACACTGGATCTATGCAGACATGGTTAGCAACCCTAGCAAATGCAGCACGTACCTCACAACCCCGACAGACTCATTTTTACATCGACTGTACAGAAACATAAAACAGCCGTAAAAGTCCGGCGTCGTGTCCATTTGTCATCTCGCTTCTCGTTTACTTGCATTCTGAAGTGGCCCGGTCTCCTGAACTCGTGAATAAAGCAGAAAATATTGTGCTCCAAATCGCGACAGGCACTATTTTGCCTCGCACGATGCGAGAAGAAGGTGAAATGACTCCGTGGAAGGACGCATTTAACCGTGTACACTGCTCCACTCTTGCCACTTGAATCTGTGACTGTCTCAAGTCTTATGCTATTAACTGCCCGTCTAGACTTAATTCGGGGTTCAAAAAGACTTTTCCTCAGAACTTCAAATTATGTTGCTCTTCACTGTAGCCGAAACAAATCAATTTTGGTATCATTTTAAAACACAACCCAAAAAGCTCCAGCAAGAAATATGACATCATGTGGCAGAGGTACCAGCCCATGTATTAGCACAGAGAAATATTGTGCAAGTTATACTGCAATCCATCCCCTCCTGTGAGAACATGGCAAAAATATCGTATGCAGGTTCCTTGCACACATTAGCAATTGTGTTATACCGCGACCCCCCAACCTCACATGCCTAATGTGACCTTGTCATCGATTTGGCTCCGTTTAGCTTTTATTTGTCAAACCCAGAAAAGGGCAGATGGCTCTGATGAATTCTGGGATTTTCATAGAAATGAGGCTTGGAGACTGCCAGTGTGCTATGACAGTGAGGGAGATTATGTTCCGACTGTAGATATGACGAGAAGGACAGCACTCTGTTATGGCGCGACAGAATGAGGACTGACAGCAACTGAAGCCGACAGTCATTTTTATTGGTTTCCCCCTACAATTATTTACAGTGGGAAGCTGACAAAAGCCCTGTTTCTGTTGAGTGATTTGTGGAAATGTATTGTAACGGGTGCAAAGCAAACACCTGCCCATTATATATGGTCTCTGATGTGTACGAGGGAAATGTGCTCTTATCAGCTGTAAAAAAAAAAAGTCTTATTAGTGAGATGGCTGTTATTCTCAATGTACACACACACGCGCGCGCGCACACACACTCACACACTCGCACACACACATAAACCTGTGCATGTGTGTGACACGCGTAAATGGTAAATGCATACATACAAAAACATGCATACTGGTTAGAGGGTATTGCCTATTATCATGTCTGTGATATATTGGCCTGTCACTTTTTTATAGTTAACAGCATGAAATGCATACAGTGGACTAATGAAAAATGATCAATTTATGGATAACACGTGATATGTGATAAGCCCTGAACCTGACACTCCTCGTGTGTAGTTCAGGGCTCTTGTGAAAGTTTTTGCTTACAAATGATTCTCTAGGACAGACACATCAAGATATGCAGATCTAGTATTTTGTAGATGTCTTTATTGATCACGTTAATATTCAGCAGGGCAGAGTAGCTGAGTGGTAGGATGCCTGACTGGGAACCATTGAGTGGATCATGCAAGCCCACAGTGGGGCTTAACATTCTGACCTGATCTGGGGAGGTGAAGTTTGGAGGGGCCCTTGAGCAAGACCCTTAACCCAGAAAATTGGCCCAGGAGCATAAGACTTTACCCCTGTATCTCTCTGTGCATCCTAACTAAAATTATCACGGCTGCTGCCTTCGCATTTGTTGAGTTACACAAATTTCCTCACCCATCGACTCTAAGGAATCACTCTGTTTTCTTATTTGTGTTATTTGTATTAATTATGATTGTGGTAATTATATTCTGATAATCCCCGAGAACAGTATCTCTTTGTGTGTTTTTGACCTTTAAATTATTTGTCTATTTATTTTATTTTATTTTATTTATTTTTTTGCCAGTACTCTAAAGGAAATGGGTCCTGCCCTCCTCGCGGTGCAGCAGGTCACAACGGTTTTGCCCAAAAAAGTGTCCCATCAGCGGCTCACTCGAAGGTCCAGACGAACGGAAAGCACCACAGGTAAGGGGTGATTACAGTTACAGCTAGTTATGTCTTAATGCACTTGAACTATAATGGCATTTTTCACACGATTAAATTTTGCTGAAAGCAAACTTTTTATTGTCCTGAATGATTCATTTAATAATTACAACGCAGATCTTTTAATTCAGTTTTGTGCACTCGTCTTGCTTAAAATTGTCAGATAGTAGTAGAACTGAATTTGTTTCAATGAACATGCATTTTAGCATGTGGCCCTAATTTGAGACTTTGACCTGCGTTGATACAGTTAACAAATATGGAAACAGGATTTTGGACTGTAAAGTTTAATATGCGGTTTCTACTCAGTACACCAACATCCAAACGAAACAGTACATGTAATGGGGGTTTTACAGCGGCATGTGAGTTATTTTTATTAAAAAGAGAATAATTACAATAACGCACGCGGAAAGTATGGTTGTATATGTATTCTATATAATAATCCAGGCAGAGGCAGTGAACTGCGAAATTGAATTATCTACGGCAAGCCATAGCAGCAGCGATAATAAGAACAGTAATAATAGATTTCTTGAATCCTGAAATGAATTGCAGTCACTATAATTGGTGATAAACACGGTAATCTCCTATTCCATGAAGGTCTCGAAATGCAACTGCATTGTGGGTGGCCCTAAACGAATGATTAAATCTGACTTTCTTTTATGAGCGAATAGTCTGCTCATAATGGCCTTTGTGCCAATTTGCTGTTTCAGGGCCACTTGTCCTTAGTCTTTGCCAAGAATATTTGCCAAGTAGACTTTCCACATTAGTGCTCCCCTAGTCTAGTCTAGTTTGCTATGTTAGCAAATATATTTGTTGGCTTGCCCATTTTTAAGAGGTTGGCAGTTCAATCCCCAATATAGCCACAAAATGAACAGCGAGGCTGTTAAGTCTGTAACCCCACATTGCCCCTCGAGGAGTGTGGGCCGCGTTTATTCTGATCCAGTGGTTCCCAGTCTTGAGCCAGGGGCACCCCTGTGTATGCTGGTTTTTTTCCAAATGCAACTGCAATCATAGGATTTTAATGAGTTGTTAATTGGGTGCATTTCATGTTTACAGCCGTTATTTAACATCTTAAGCTACATATTGATAGAGTTATCCTTGTGTACTGCAAAGAACACATTGGGCTCTATTTTTGTGTATTTGCAAATAAAAATGCAAGTGGGATAACGTTAGGAACATTATCAAGGTAATGTTACAATCCATCACAATTGACATATTTATCGTCTTTGCCCCGTTTGGTAGTTTCTTGTTCTGAACTAAAGACGTTTGCGTCACAGTTGGTTGAAGCACATTTGAGGGGTATGTCACGGAGATGTGTGCACCTGGCATGCTCAAATCGTGTCACAGACCTCTTTTGCATTTTGACTCCCCTTGAATACCCTCTAATGCAAATGCTGTCGCTTTACGGTTTAATGGGAATGAATCTTGGCCACTGGACTTGTTTGCTAATAAACCTATATTGTTCATGTCTATTTCCTTACCTTTCTAATTTTCACTTTCATCATTCACCCTACGAATATTGCCAACAAAATGGTGGTGAGGTCTGACGGGAAGGGAAGAGGGGAGGGTTAATTTTACTCAAGAATATTTTCTTTCTATGGGGGAAATACAAATGATTATATTCAGTCTTGCTTTGTTGTAATACCGTGAGTGTCATTTTGTTTAGTGTTTAGATGGCCCACATCTTCTAAAGCGCATGATCAACTTCTATCCCCCCACTCCCTCCATGGTCTGCATGAGGAGGGTGGAGGCTGCTATGTCCTTCACTGACGTGAGACCTCACTGTTGGATCCCTTCCCCCCCCCCCCCCCCCCCCCCCCCGTGGATCTGATCGCCTGCCTGCTTTCTGCTAGTTTTCACTTTCCTCTTCAACTCGCATCAACTGCTGACTCAATTGAAACAGGGTTCTCCGAGCACCAAAGAAGGTAGATGTAATGCAAGCTAGGAGTTTGTTCTTTACCTGATGAAATTGCCAGTTCACTGTGGCATTAATGCATTAACGCAGTGGTTTCCAAGGGAATGATAGCAGCTGACCTGATTGGCCTTAACCCGATAAACTCTGACTTTCACTGAAGTCTTCCCTTAAGTAGGTTCAATGTCAGAAAAAGCATTTTTGCTTATTGTAGTACGTTTCCTTCGTATTCTGTATCTGCTGGTTGCAGTGCTTCCCTGAAGGTACGTCACACTTATACCGAGAGAAATATTCAAACACAGTAAGCCATGTTTTATGGCCACAGCATTATATCAAGTGGAAAATATCTAGAATTTTTACATCATTTTATACGCATATCCCTGTAATGCAGCAGTGCATATTTGGGATCATTAGAAAGATTGGGATCTCTGCCAGAATTTAAAGTGGGTCTGAAGTTCCACTGGTCTGAATACAGCCGCTGCATTTGACAGGCTCAGGTATAGGTCCATGGGTTTTACGGGGTTTATGGAACCAAGTTCCCGTCACACTCACAGGTAATTAATTTGTCTTAGACCAGCCCTTTTATTAGCAGCATCACAACTGCACTATTGGCTCCTGTCACAAAATTACCGTATTGGAGTTGAACACGCCCAGTTTTGTTCTGCATTTCTGTTAGCACCGTTAGAACGCTGTTCAGGTCATCAAATTAGGCCCCAGTGTGTTCATTTTTCTATGATAAAAGCAATTTCAGGTAACACTATTTGTAAAGTGAAGGAATTAGACTCTGAGAAAGTCTGGAAGCTCCTAATTAGGTTGCTGAACACAGGTGTTGTTCTATCACAATAATTTGCTTTAACTAAATAGCATAAACATGACGCAAAACAGATTTGATTTCATAATTTGCTTGCCAAAAACATTTTTACTTTTTTCCTGAACATGTGTCTATGTGTTGTACCAATGTGGAATCCATTGATACTTTAATTTGGATTTTTATTTTTTTTTCCCTTTCTTATGTTGTTTCTCATGTATCACAATGGATATGAAATTTTAATTTTTTATAGCCTGTATAGATTTTGTCAAATGTGGTTCAGGAGGATAAATAATGCAAGTAATTAAAGCAACTGCACAGTCATTCAAATCTTACATCTGCAGTTGTTGGTGGAAAAAACCAGCTAACTCAGAGGTGCCCCAAGACAGAATTTGAGAACCACTGGCACTGAATGTAAATTGGATGAAAGCAATAGCTAAATAACTCGTATGTACTGTATACAGTCACTCTGGTCTGGATTAATTCAAAATCCTCGTTCAGGTACAAATATGATCCTTTTTGGTATCTTCGAAAATCCAAGTGGAGTTTCCCTACCACCTGCTAGCCGTGTCTTGCATTGCTCTGGGTTGGATGCTGTCTCAGCTGGGACAGGTTTACACAAAACTGAAAGAGTAACATTTGTCCAATCTAAGTGTTTTATATCAGTGTAAGCACAGCCGTTCCCCCAGATCGCCTAAGAGCCGGCCCTGGGATCTGAGTGCAAAACAGGAGTCGGAACACAATGAAAGCTGGGTCTTTTTGGGCCAAGTGCAAAAGGGCTGCCATGACCCAAACGGTCCCTCCAGGACTCCTCTGCCAGGATATTTTGTTCCACTTGAGTTGGTTGAGCTGAATGGAGTACATTTATAACCCCAGTTGGCATTTTCTGGCATGCCGCTCCTATTCTAACAGAGAAAGTGAAACATCTCTTTTTCTTTCTTTTTTTAAATGGGGAAAAAAGTTTCTTTTCACTTAATTCTATTTCCACAAGTCACATGCCGCAGCCAATAGACACGGCGCTTTCAATCCCATCCATATGTTCGCGCGTGTTTCTTTTTAGCAGCTTTTCAATATCTAATTAGCTCAAAGGCTAATTAAGGAGATGCACTTTAATAACAAACCCTCTCTAACTTCTCTAGCAGGGACGGTTGGTTCATAAAACTTCGATAGAGTTTGATGTGAGATGCAGAACAAGAAATCTTTCTGTTTTAGGTTACTGTGGGGCTTGTGAAAGTAAGGAAGGATATAATCTTGTATATTGATGGGAAGCCCAAGCCTAAGCTTCCCCTGTTCTGTGTTAGCTACATTTAGCAATCATACACTAGTTTTCCCACCTTGTGTTTCGAATGCTTTTTTTTTTTTTTGACTAGACGATATGCCTGGCTACTTTTATATTGAAAATTGCCTGACCGTGGATTTAATGAAGCTGTTGATTTTTTAATTTGTTCATGAGTGAGTTTGCATCTGAATGACGCATAAAAGCTCTTTGCAAACTCAAGTTATCAAACATTAAAATGAGTCAGAGATGCAGCCGCATTTAATGAATGACCATCGACCCATTCATGGTTTGTGTCCAATCTCAGGAGCGGATCCGTCTCTCACAGTCCAGACCAGAGAAGCAGAGCCAGCCACCGAGCGCCATCTCGCAGAACCCCTCCCATTTCCAAAGGAAGGCTGAATCACATCGGGGGACCTAGGGATTCCGGCCCCGCCTACCAGCACCTGCGAGAGGTGGAGTCTTCAGAGAGGGAGGTGGAGTCTTTGAAAGGGTGAGTGAGTCTGAGGATGTGGTCCAACCCACTGGCCATAATTGATCTTTATTTTCAAGGCTTATGCACTCCTTATACATCGTAGTAAGAGGTTACTCCTTATTTGTGCCACTTCATTTGGCTCCAGTATAGGTCATAGAGATCCAGGTCTCCACTCAAGTCAGTGGCAACATTTAACATTGAATTATGTATTAAATCTTTATTTTTTTTCCCACAAAAAATATACACTCAAAATGTGCTGGGTCTCCATGCGGTTGTCTCTCTCTGTGCTGTTTTGTTTGATTTGTTTGATTGTATGGTATTTGGATAATTGAAACATATTTCTTGGACTAATCTGTCGAAGGGTACATCATTGCACCTAACCCTCGAGATGGATGACTTTGGCACTGTGGCAGTACTGATTTGTCTGTGGCCCTACACTGCACAGCATGGTAGCTATGGAAATTTTCTCTTCTCTGTGCCAAAATGCCTTTCACCGAGGCTGAGGAAATTTCTGACGTCGCAGTGACTTAGTCCATAGGTTTTACACTGCATATTGATCCTACACGTCTCTTAGGCTGAAGGCTGTTGCATTAAATACTGCTTAAGAACTCATGTGCAGAAGTACGAGTGTCGACAGAGGGCCCACGCGTACTTATGATCTATGGGCTGTAAGATATATGAAGCATTCTGTAGGTCCTGGCATTCCCTTCGTGAAACCACACGCAAAACCTCGAAAAAAGATTACGCCACAGTCAACGGGAAATTATTGAATTGATTCTGTTAATCAGCTGGCATTTTTACATACATGCACAACATGCTTTGAAAGGAGATAATCCTCCAAGCATTGATCTGCTGATTGATTGGCCTCTTTTTGAAATGTCAGGCTTGGTTTACGTGCGCCAGATCTAAGTAGGACAAAGTGATGATGCGACTCGCCGTTTTGAGCGCCTGAGGCGGATAATATCAAAAAGTGCATGTACTGGCGGGGATTCATTTTCACATTGCTCGGTGGTCAAAGGGGAATTGTCTGTAGGTGATTGACATTGCTTTGATTGCGACTGAAGCCGGTTTAGACGGCTCAAAGAAACAAAATTTTCCACAATGTAGGTCACATGCCATATCGGTCGATAGATTCTCATGAAATGGCGGCTGTATCTGAAAGAAATTTGTCGCAAAGCTTTTTTTTTTCTGTGTCTCCGACTCCTGTATCAGTGACAATCCAAACGAAGACCCCACGCTGCCGATGCAGCCATTTATTTTTGTTTTATACCTTCAGTGTATTTTTTTCCTAAACTATAAAATCAGTTTGTGTCTGTTCACGTAAAGATCCAGCCCACTCACAGCGCCATCAGATGCAGTGCCCGTGACTCTCAGTTTAATACAATGAACTGTTTAGTGTGCTACCCACTGAAGTGGAGCTTGTCGAGGAGGAGGGCTTTCATTAGTCGCACTCTGGCAAAGCACCTGAACACAATTAGGCCTCAGTGCAAACCAGGGACCTCATTCACAAACGGTTCATAGGCAAATTAAAAAAAAAAAGACCCACACGCCACCATCTTTGCAGGTCTCCAATCTATGAAAGCAAACCTAACATTAAAAAAAACATGCTAAATTATGAGGATAGTGCTCAGAAATTTGAATTCTGTTTTGATTTATTGTGGTTTATTTGCCACAATTTTGTGGGATTTTTGTGGAATATTATTTTTTCTTTTTTATTTGTATGCAGTCTTTTTGTATTAACCGTGCGCAATTTTTTTTATACATGAAGCTCTTTTTTTATTTGTATGCTGTCTATGCTGTATAAACCACACATAATTTTTAATACCTGAAGCTCAGGGGTAAGATTAAGCCCAGCAACACTAAGATGCTGGATCGGGATTAAGTTGCTCTGCTCACCATTCTGATTGGATAACGGGGCACCTGGGGGATGAGGTAATTGGTTAATTTTTGCATCGCTTGTACATACTGGAGTTGAAAAACTCCAGAGTGTCCATATATATGCTGCTCATTACTGATGCCACAAATGTTGGGTGTTAGAGGACTCATCACAGAAGATGTGCTTTTCTTTTCACTGCAGAGGCCTTTGTATCAATGTCAGCTCAAACTTTGTATCAATGTCAGCTCAAACTTTAAGCCATTTTTTGCTGTTGTGTCATCATTCAAATGACTCAACATAGTTTGAAATTGCACCTGCTATACATTGTTATATCACTTGTATCTCCCGACAACGATAGTTGGAAGATACTATGGTTTAGTTCCAGGGCCGCCGCGGCAGAGATTTTATGTTCCGGGCTCTGGAAGCCACAGTTATTACAGGAATGTTTTCAAATTTTACACAGGTTAAGACATATATATGACAATGCTCAAGGCCGATTTTTGTCAATTTCAGATGTCCAATATGGCTGCCGGCGGCCATTTTGTCCGAAAACACATATATTTACATATATTTACATATACAGGGATGCATATTAATGTTATAGCAACAGTAAAAACAGTAACATAGTGGCTATGATCTTTGTTGGGGATCGGGGTGATACACGACTCGGTCCCTGCGGCGACCAAGTTTTCATTGTATTTCAATCAATACATTGCGCTGTTCCCTTTTGAAGTAGCGCGAACATTATATTCCCCCATCTTTACTCACAATTAGTGAGGATAATTGAGTTATATACAGGAGTGAGATAACAGGGACCAATCCGTTCTTTCACAAATCACTTACTGTGTGGTGGCCAAATCAGGCTTAGCACTCCCTGACATTTTTTTTTCCTGCATAAAGAAGGAAAGTCACACAGTTCTCTCTATGGCATTAAAAATCGTTTTAATTTGATGGTGAAAATAGTTTGCCTTCTCAAGGGCGTAGCATTAGCAACAGCCTAAAAGATTATCAGGCTATAATTAAGCTAGTAAAACAAACCTTTCGACAATTATCAAATTATACAATATGTGAACTAGTTTTTTTAAGACACCTACGCAACTCAGAACAAAACCTGCACAGGTTTTTTTCACAGCAGCAAAATATATTCAGGGATAAAAATGCACTAATGAAGGCATGGAGATAAATCGTGGTGTTTTGACCATTGCAGTCAAGAGATTTTAAATTGCAATTTAAGAAGTGTGTGGTTTTTATTCTTTTCACCCGGGCTATTGAACCGTTAATTATTACTTTGTTTGTTCCTAATTGTATATCTATACTTGTTCCAGGATCACATTTGTATGTGATCTTGCTTCAGTTCCAGTCCCTGACTCTCTGAGTGATTTAACCCCCACCCAGCCACACAATCCGTCAGGAGCGCCAGAGATATTCTGCAGCTACCTGTGTAGCGATCTGACCTCCCTGAACCAGGCGTATTCAGCTCTGTACAGCAGATTCATTTGTATGATTGTATGATTCATTGAAAAAAAAATATATACACGACGCTGTCAAATCCAAATGAACTGTCATTGAAATAACATTGCAAAACCACATCTTGTCAGATTCTCAAGCGCCAGTTTTGTCAAGAGCTTTTTCGATTTTGTATAGTGAAAAGAAAAAAAATCACCATACATTTTTCAGGAGTTTTTTTTCAGAACTGAAAGAATTGCTGAATAGAACCACACTAAAGTGGAGACAGTCCAGTGCTTTATCTCCTCTGAGATGATCCAAAATGAATTTGATCACAAAGTATTGGCTCCACTACCTCTTCCTTGGTTGCGGTGCATCTGCCTCAATTTGATTCAAGTTTTCCAACTGCATTCTCCTGCTTTCAGATTGCAAACCAAAGCACTTTATCAATTCATGTCTTTCCAAATAAAGCGTTGTTGTGTCAAAGCCACGCTCAGTTGATTTCTTTCCCACTGTCAAATTTTGAGGGACAGTGTTTCATTTTGTTGAAAAAAAAAATCAACTGACTACATTTTTTATGTAACATCCTCTCTTGTTTACTGATATTACTGAGTTCCATGTCGGACTAATGGTGCATGTCCAATAGAATCTGTCTGTTCAAGGCTTTTCCTCCATTTTCTGTGCAATGCATTCTGGTAGCGTTGCTTAGTGTGTCAAGAGATGGGGCGTCACATTGGCTCCTCCAGGTTTGCATAAAGTTGAGTTCTAGGCTGCTTTATGCAAATCGGAGGCGTTCAGCGCTACTTGTGGCTTCTGGAAGATCCCAAAAAAACTTTTCAATCAACTGTTGTTGATCTAAAATGAAAACAGATTCAGCGACTGCTAGTGCTGCAGTACTCAAGACCGGTCTCGAGACCACTTTCACGTGGTCTTGGTCTTGTCTTGGTCTCGGACATAACAGTCTTGAAGGGATTTCAAAATCCAGGCAAGCAGCTGGTCCTGGTACAGACTCATTATTACTACGCAGCCTTCTTTAAATGCAGCCAATAAGAGGCATCTATTTTAAAAACATTTTACAATGTATATTTTTTCCTGCCCGCCTGGTCTCCTGTCCATCTCTCTGTCTCGTCTCACAACATATGCGCAATGAATTAGTTCAGTGAACCAGTAAAAATGTCAGCTAATTCATCTATTATAAGGTTCTCCTGTACAGATTGTAAAGAATCTATATGCAAAATAAAAAAGAAAAAATGCTCTCTGCTGTGTATTTTTGTCAAATCGCCTTCACAGAGACTGCCGGTGTAAGGGTGGGTTCAATTACTTATTTCAATTACAATTACAGTAATAGTGATCAATTACATTTGTAATTGTAATTAAATTTTCATTGAATTTTCTATGGAAGAGTAATTTTAATTGTAATTGAACATTCTGTCCAAAAAGTACTTGTTATTGTAATTACTGTACAATTACATTCAACTGTAAATGAAAAAAGTAATTGAACCCAACCCTGGCCGGTACAACGTCACCTTTCACCAGGCACTTGAAGAGGAAACATGCCGAGAGGTAAGCTAACATAGACTGGCTCTGCTCTTATACTCTGTGAGGAAAAAGACTCCCAAACATCTGAAGACTAAACACAACTTTGCATACATACTTTGTATATTTTTGTAAAAATGTTGCACATGCTTGCACGGTATAATCTGTTCAGGACTCGAAATTTAAGTTCTTTGCAAGCATCTGCTGACTAACCCTGGTTAAGTGCTGTTCATCTCGCTAGCTCTAGCTGAGTTAACGGTCATAGGTAAGGTCAGTTATCACAGCATTTTATTAAGTAAATTTCCTAGTGAATTCACTGGATGAAGCATATTGCTACTCAGTATTGGGGAGCTTGTGCTGTTCTACAAATTAATGGCTTTGAAGTTTCAAGGACAGCTATGTATGCAGGGTAACTACTGAGGGTCTTATAAATGTCCTGGTGTAATGTTGAGTGTTCTGATCTTTCGTGTCTTCAATGGCTTTATCCGAAGCCATCAGCTAGATGAAAATAGCTAAAATCAGCAGGTGGTCGACTGTTGGTGGTTGACCCCCATTTGCTCAGTTTGTTATCATTACTGCCGATATCAGTCTTGCCGAGTAAAATTAGCTAAATGAGGCAGATTATTCACTGGTTTCAGAAGATCCCAAAATTTGTGCAAGGGAACTTTCCTCAAAGGCCATCTAATTTCCAGCTTTGTGAAGTTGGCACCCCATATGATAAAAATCTGAATTAATCCCATGACATTTGTTTCCGCTTCGTTTGTGCAGGCAAAATAAGAATTCATCGCCAACCGCTGCTTTTCATTTTGGATGGAAATCCTAAATGTTTAATGTCTCCGGGACGGTGACAATGGATTTTGGACTGTGTAATCAATCCCTAACAGGACAAAATTTAATTCCCTTTAGAATCTCAATAATAGCTGTTATGCAGTTGCTACACACGATTACTTTCACCCAAACACTGCCCATATTTACAGTGAAGTGAAACACTTGTTTGGTCTTGGCCTCGGTCTCATCCTGCTCTGGTCTTGGTCTCAAAATGGTCTGTCTTGGTCTTGCTACCCTTTGGTCATGGTAATGTCTTGGTCTCGGTCTTGACTACATCTCTAGCAACCGCATAGCTTATTTTTCACCTCAGATGTTTTAAGGAACAATTTTTGGTTGAATATTTTTGTTATATAAGGGGAGGTTTCAAAACAAGTAGCCATGTTGGTCCAGTTTGAAATCCTGGAGCGGAGAGCTCATCAGTAAAAGAGTTTGTCCATTCAGGACAAACCACCACTACTATCCTTCAAATGCTTGAAATAAGGCTGGGAAATCACTTCTTAATCTTCTGTAGTGACATTGCCTACTGGCACGTCCGAGGAGTCTCCAATGCTGGGTAGTGGTGTGACCACTCACGTAAAAATGCCCTACTCGACACATTCCATAAGCCTATTATTGGGCTAACCCACTTTACATAAGTGAAGTGTAATATATGCTCTGCTGAACTGATATAAAAAAGAAATTAATCCATTGTATCTAGAATGGAATCTAGTGACCTTAACGGAAAAATTATTAGTGCACTTGCATATTCAGTATTGTGAAAATGTCTGTCTCAAGTATTTTAGAAATAAGAAATGTTCTCACCCCATAAATGCTTTCTACAATTGTTTTCTTTTTTAATGCTAATTTGGTTGCAGTAAAGCGACATTGTCTTGCTATCACGAGCCCGGCAGGCGCCAACAGATTCCCAAACTGCAGTCCTAAGGAGGCGCTAAAGCTGTACTCATGTTTACTCCAGGGCATGTAGCAGGGCTTTTACCCAGAACAACTTGCATGCTTCCCTCAAAACCCATTGTGCACGGCTGGATATTTGCTGAGACAATTTGGCCTAAGTTCTTTTGCTCAAGAGTACATTGGCAGCGCCTCACATGGGAATTGATCCAGGAAGCTCAGTATAGTTCCCTCACCATTACTTGGCAGCACTGCTCCAGCCCCCAACAAAATGCGAACAGTGCATGAA
Organism: Gymnothorax reevesii; assembly: GCA_029721435.1. Classification (NCBI taxonomy): domain Eukaryota; kingdom Metazoa; phylum Chordata; class Actinopteri; order Anguilliformes; family Muraenidae; genus Gymnothorax; species Gymnothorax reevesii. The sequence continues at coordinate 50,586,992 of CM056591.1, forward strand.
GACCGAGAGGCCTGCATTGTCCCTGAGCGAGAAAGCCTTCCAAAGCCAGAAACTGGCCTTCCTCTCGGGAGAGAGGAGGAGATGAGAGGCAATGCCAGTGCCGCAAAGCGCGCTGCCAGGATCGGCCTGCAATTCCAATACAACAAAATGAAGATGCATTGCATGTGCTTGAGCTCCATAGTTTCTCAGTGCTGATGCCTTTCAGACGCAGTGGATTCTGCATATCGTGTTTCACTCTCTCCCATTCTCCCTCACTCTTTGGCAGTGTAGGTGTAATTGCAATGCCAATGTAGGCTATTTAAATTTGAATATGAATGTGGAAACCTGGGGTGTGTGGGTGGGGATGGGAGGCGAAGGGGGTGGGGTGGTCGTGCGAGAGTGAAATGACGGCTATCGCATAGCGGGAAAATCATACAATATCCCTTCGAATGGAGCACAAAGGACGGGGAAAAGAGGCCGAATCGTGCAAGTATCTGTGCTGCTGTGACTGAATGCTGAGCCCGTACGAATTTCCCGCTCTAATTCCTGGCTGACAGGAGGCTGGCTCTCTAATCTCCTGCTAACGGCTCGCTCCGTAGTGCCTTTTGTTTGCAGTATTTTTAGATAAAGGCATCTGTCAGATACTTCCAGTCTCTTCCGGATCCCCTGCCAGGAGAATATGTATGCTTAATTGAGGAATGCAAATGTCTCGCCGTCGCCTCGGACACACCGTTTAACATTTGAGCACAGGGAGGACTCTGGGATAGATTAACCACCGGGTCATCGCTTACTGCTTGCTACCTGTCTCCATCTGCAAGGTGACTTTTATCGTAATCGCCGCCAAGTGACAGAGTTGTTTCCGCGGAGTCGGCGTTGATGTGCGGCCCCCTCGTCGAGCGGCCCTCCGTGCCTCATCCCTTTCCGCCACGCCCACGTCCCTTAATCTGTCTTTTCTCACTATCGCTCACTCGTTCCCTTTCTCTCGTCCATCCTCCCCTCATTTGTCTTGTATCAGCGATTACTCATTTTGTTTTTTTTTTTTTTTTACATTGGCATTGGACGGCCGTATCCTGTCAGTCGCCCTCGAAAAAGCTGCTCCCTCTGAGAAGGTTCTGACCCTCAGTGGCTCAAAATAAGCTCTCCATCTCTGTCTGCCAAATCTCAAGTTCAAGCTCAAATACATTTTTCAAAAAACATTGAATGTAACAGCAGCAGTAAATATTAATATTAAAATACAACTGTCAAACTAGTGCTTGTACCAGGGGTACATCCATTTCATAACCTGCTCAAGGACAGTTTCTTGGTGCTGTCACACAGCCCGTACTAACACACACATACATACCCATCATACCTGTGGACAATATAGAGTCTTCAGCTGGGCTGACAAGCACTGACTGGGGGAGCCAACCAGCGTAGCCCAACGGAAGCAGTCGACAACACAGGACGAGCTGAATTTAATTACAGCCTGCCTGTTCTCTGGCATATGTGGTGCGCACTGTCCATCAGTCATAGCAATATCAACACTGCTGCTAATAACTCTAATACTGAGAAGAAATGAAGAGTTTGTTTCCAAAATGGAATAAGTGCTAAAACTAAAAAATTGAGAAAATACCAAACGATATAAAGTCAAAGTTTGTGTTTTTCTATAAAATGCAATAGGCACCAACACAGAAAAACCTGATTTACTCAAAATGAGTAAAATTGATTTATTGCATTTTGGAAACAAACTCTTGAAATAATACATGTATAGAAATAACCGCCTCTCTCTCTCTCTTTCCCTCTCTCTCACTCGGGTTACATGAATGTTGCTCGTGGGCAGTTATGGGTGCGAGGGAGGGGGCTTGTAGTGGTGCAGTTGACGGTTAATGGCCGCTACAGCATTGCTGCGGATCTTCCGTCAAATCAGCGAAGGCCTGAGGAGCTCGGGCGCGAGAAGCCTGAGAGCTGGAGACAGGCAGTATAAGCCCACTCTACAGCCTTTGGTTTATTCAGGGGTCTCTCTATCGCCCCCTCTTCTCTCTCAGGCGTCTGCACAATTAGTCCTTCTTCAAAGCCTCTCCTGCCAGGGTGGCGAGCCGCTCTCAGAGAGGGAGATTACAGGTGATGCTTCATTAAAAAATGATAAATCTTTCTTTCTCTGAGCGGCGAGATAAATAATTTTAATCTCGGATCTGATAAGGTTGCGCCGCGGTTAATCATGTTTGCTGGATCTCGCCGGTGATCGCCGTAACTAACGAGTGTCTGTTGCCTGAGATGATGAAATGCTAACCCAGCAGCTGATTAATTAAACACAACTGTCACAATCCAGTCAGTCAGCTTGGAACATTTCATTTTTCCACTCATGCTTTATTCAGGAGGGCCTTGGCACAAGGAAGTACTTTATTCATGATGTAAATTTGTATTAGATTCAAAATACTGGATTCACATTTGGCTGACATGCTGATCCTCATATTTTGTCTCGGGGTATATTCACTGTTGGCAAAAAAGGAAACAGCATTATTTTTTATGCTGTACTATCCATATCAGGGCACAATAATATTTGAGAGAAATAGTTTGACTGATTGTGCTGAGTTTAGATATTCTCGACATGCTTTCGTGGACTTTTGAGTATCATAGCTTCCTCCAATAGTCAAATAGTGCTGCATATCAGGCTAATTGGAGATGCTAAATTGCCCATAGGTATGAGTGTGTGACTGAATGCTATGTGTACCCCGATTGGCTAACTTTTCAGGGAGTGCTATTCCCCTCCAGCCTATTACATGACGTGTTCGGCTGCCGAAATCCCCCCCCCCCCCCCACCCCCCCACCACTACCACCAGTGCTACCACCACCAACACAGCCTGCGATCCGAAACGGAAATGAGCGGATTACGTAGTGTATGGATGAATGAGTTTCCACAGATGTCTCTGATTACTCGATGCTGTCTCTTGCTTCATTCGTGCTATTCTAGGGATTGATACTCTCAGAATTAAGTCCTGATTCTTGGCTTTGATTGCCTTTGGAGTCAGTTATTGCGTTTGTCAAAGTGAGGACTGGTATTGTGCCAGCGAATGCGAGGAACTCCTCGTGAAACTGAGAATTAATAAAAACAGTCGTGGAGAAGACGGCCAAAGCTTGGACTAACCGAAATCAACTGTTGGAGCATTGTGCAGTGCTGAGCTTGGTCATCACAAAGGCATCGAAAGTTAATGGCAGGAATTTTCTTCATGATGAAAACCACAAGACGTCTGTCGGACAGATCAGAAATGCTTCCGGAGGCCAGTAGGTCGGTGACTAATGTGCTATGTCACGAACAAAACTACAGGGACCACACTTTAAGATCCACAGCAATAGTTGGTTTCAATAGGACAACCATGTATTTTTTTAGCTAAGGGGTACAGATTTCTGACAAAATGATTTGTGCACGGGTGGGAAATTCAAGAATTTAGAGCACAATGTGTATGTACTGATATTCATATTCATATACACAAATGCAGTTAAGCTAAATTGATTGTCTTAAATTCTGATTAGTTCTGTGTTTATCATCGTACTCGTTAAATTGTTTGGTAGGCATGTGACTGGCTGCTATGAATACGAAGGAGTAGAATGCCCTGAATTAATCTCCGCGGGAAGGAAAATCGTGATGGTTAGCTTCGTACCATCTGCGCAATTTAACCTGGATCCTGTCCCAGCGAGGCCACGCAGAACAACCTTTGTAGCTAATCGCTACTTTCACTAAAACAGCTTAATAAGATGCCCATAATTAATTTGCATGCCATTTACAGCGACTGCCAGAAATCCATCTTCCACTCCAAAGCAGCTTAAAGATTCATTAAGGAAGGGAATGGGGTCCTGTTATCCCTTAAAATGCCAGATGTTTCTTGCCTCCACCCAAGTTGATCCACTCCCATCCTCCCTTAAAAGTGACCTTAAAGATCTAAAGTCACAAACAATGCAGCTGATTCCCTCTCCGCACATATCCGTGTCTGTAAACATTTATTTCTTTTCTTTTGAGAAGTTTCCCAGGGCTGATGATTTACAGGATTACAAAGCTGCAACAAGGGGTTTAAATCTCTGATTAAATTCTTATAGGAGATTGAAATCGAACTTAAATAGTGATACACTAAAAACCACTGGTCCATGTCAAGGATTAGGTATAATTATATAAAGATTATTGGTTTTGAGAATCTTACACAGCGCCACCTTCACTAAAGCCATAGTCCTGCTGGCAATTAATGAGGGACGTGCAGACAGACAGCGCAAGTCAAGCACGGAAAATCATCTCGCCAGCAGGCAGGCATTACGAGCCCGACACAGAACCGACAGCCACACATGAAACATATGGACAGCATTTTTCTCAACAAAGACTTCATGCTGTCATTTCTGACTAGACAAACGGCTCGCCAGACACGTGTCAATCTAAGTGCCGGCATGGCTTTGTTTCGGGGACAAAGTATTATCATTCAGGCAGTGAAATTGTCCGGAACATGTTTTCATTTTTCTTTGGTTTCGAAGGAAATGTGCCGGAGCGCCAGACCACGGAAAGAAATACCTCAGATATTTCTCAAACCCCAAGGAAAAACAAGTAATGATGCTCGGATAGCGAGTGGCTGTAGGCTGCTACGAGAGCTGTCTTTGCGACGGATTCTACTCTGATCCAGCCTTGAGTCGCTTCCTATCTACTGTGGATGGGAATTAAAAATGGTTTTCTGGGTAAATTGCATTTTTTACATGTAATTATTCAGATAAAATAACATACCTAAACTGTTATTATGACCAACTGCTAAAAATTATTGAGCACTGCTGCAAAGGGCAAAATGTCTTTCTACCCTGGATAGATCAAGCGGCATATTAATGACATGCGTTTAATCAGGGAAGATCTGCCAGGGAGGGTTGAACGGAGATGAGCGCAGGACCGAATGTTTTTTTAATAGCTTTGGGTGACTTCATATCACCGAAGCCTTTTATCTTGCTGCTGGTATGACAGGTAATATGTCAGTCTTGTTGTGATGGCTTCTGTTTAAGCTGTTCAAGATAACAGTTTTCCAAGTAAGTAACAAAAGCTGTTGTTGCAGGCGGGTAGCTAGGGGGCCAAACACAAGCAGCACATAACGAGAAATGACTCTGCTGAGTTTTTGGCTGCAATGACGTGCGGAAAGTAGGTCTGTGCTTTCCGAAAGTGGTTTGTTTCCTCTTGTATTAAATGGGATTTATTTTCTCTTTTCAATTTCTAGGCTTAACCTGCAAGAAATGCTCTTGACAGCGAGTCAGTTCTCCATTTTGGCACGTGCTTAATATGGCTTTGCTAATGGTTTAGGCTAAGCCTGGGTTTTACTTTAGATAAGGTCAGGGAATCATCAGCTTGCTCTGGTCCTTTTGAATTTTGACCAATAGGGATTCGCTGGGCTCATAACTGTGAGGTTTGATTGGTTTCAAGTTTTGTACTGATAGCAGGAAGTGCATCCCAAAAGACTTTGTGTTCTTGTTGGTCAAATCGGTGCCTTGCTCTTGTAAACGTGTTGCGTTCCAAATGCAAAAAATAAAAACAGGATAATTATACTCTTGCTGTTGGGGCCAGATATTTTGGCGTGATCCAATGTTGCACTCGTGCAACATTTGTGGCAAATTTGGCATCGGTTGTAAAGTAGGATTCGGTTGTGCTCAGTTGTTAATGGTTTAAAGCTGCAACTCGTATAGTGTCCAACGATTTGTGTACAATCCACAAAGCACCATGATAATTACAGTCAAGTTGTTTGTGACAATAAAAGGTTATATTTTGAATGATTTGATTGGCTCACAACAGTTTTTTTCCACACGATCATGCATGAAATTATGATGAACATTCAAGGATTTTAAATTGGCTTTCTACAGGTTTTAAACAGCTCCCTTTTTTCCTCTCTGTTTGACTCCCGCTTGCTGCTATGTCAACCGAACCAAATCAATAAACCCAGTCGGAGTTAAATCAATAGTATTTTTTTCCACCATATGCAGCTCATGGTATCCCTGGTGCTTATTGCCAACAAGACAAGAGTATAGACCCCACTAATTACATCCTGTAGTATGGATGCCTTGATTGCTAAATTTCGCAATACGCAGATCCGATAATCCGACAGTATTGTGCATCCTTTAAAGTGACAGTAACCATAGCAGCCTTGGTCAATCACACCAACCCTACTGCTGAGAGAGAGAAACCAGAAGTTGCATCGATAGTTGGAAAAAAAAACTATGTGTCGTGTTTTGTGCATATGGATGATGCATTCATAGCCAGATTCTTTTAATCGGAGTTGCGGTATAACAAAAGATTTTCCTGTTAAAATATCAATTTTTTAGAAGGGAAGAAAGCTAAAATGGTGCATTACCAAAATTATATGCTGCAGTATGGTGAACCCCCTGAGCCAATTCGATAATGAGCTGTTTAGCCAACATGCCTAAGCAGTCATATTTTTATTTTATTTTATTAATTTATTTTTTTGAGCATTGGTCACCAATTATGTTGGAGATCTCCCGTCCTGTTGGCTTCCACACAAACTCTTCCCAGACATCCCCCACTCGAACTAATTATCCTGTTTATCGGCTGAACTAGTATAATCAGGATGCTAGATTAAGAATGGTAGATCTCCCAGTGCAGCGTGTTGCTGACAACTGATTTAGAGCTAAAAATGTATTGGTATAATGTCAAAAACAGAAATTATACCCTGGTGTCTGTAGACAATGAAATGACTGATACTGTCTCGGGGTGCAACCAGTCACCCCCAAACCCTGTGATAAGGAATCTTGGAAGAGCTATAAAACTAGCTAGAAAGTGTACTGCACTGCATAAAAGAGGAAGTCATTTTATTACCAGTTTTTTTGTTTTTAATAGTATTGAATACATATGAAGACCACAATGGGAAAATGATCAGTCACATTTTCATGCTGTGGAGAAATGATGAATAAAAAATTCTAAACGATCTCAGAAACAAAGCACTGCAAAAAGATGCTAATAATATAAAATACATAAAACATTGTAATAATATATAAAATATACAAAAATGCAAAACTTGGACTTGTTTTTTCTTTTATGGTCTTCATATCAAATCCTGGGTTTTTTTGTTTTTTAATCTAAAAAATAAATAACCAATCCTGAAGTATTATACACTCTGGGATGGAGAAAAATCTTATTCCGCGGGAAGATTTTTAACGAGATTCTGACCTTTGTGAAGTTATTAACAGGCAATTTACATGGAGTGTTTTTTTTTTTTTGTTTTTTTTTACGTGTTAGCAGTGCTGGGTGCCAAGTGATTGGCAGGCTGCTGTAAGGACTCACCGGAGACCTACTCCTATGTGTCTGACTGATTCCTGTACAGAGCGCAGTGGGAAACCCTTAGCAGTGACTGCTCTGCATATGAAGTAATTGACAGTACTGTAACACTGTTCTCTCCTCTTTTCAAAGGCGCTACTCTGAAGCGGCTGTCTGTGAGCCAGGCCAGGACTCCTATTTAAATATGCAACGCCCCCCATGCGCCAGGCGAGCCTCACCACTGAGGGCAGCACCCGTGGTGCCCTGCAGCCGTCTCGACGGGCCAACGGTCAGGGCGCCTCAGGTGGGGTTCAGGTGCCCTCCCCTGCACCACTCAGCCACTCCCCCACCCTACCGCACGTGCTCTGTCCCCATCATCCCGTCAGTCCAGGGACACTACGACGACACTTCCTGTATGCAAACGGGCCGAGGAGGGAGCGGCGTACGGTGTCCGGCAGCTCCAGGAGACGCGAGGAACCGCCCCCCTCAAGCACGTCGGCACTCCTCTTCCTCCTCCTCCATCTCCTCCTCCTCCTCCTCACCCTCCTCACTGTCCAAGGGGGCGGTGCAGCGGGAGGCAGTGGCATTGCTATTGGATGAAGCGCAGCAGCAGTTGAGGGTGCTGGCGCATGCCCACAGGAAGCAAGAAGAGACTGGCTCCGCCTACGCAGTTGCTCGGGAGACTGCCTGCTTCCTCTCGCCCGCTGGAGGCGAAGTTGGGGGGCCGGCCCTGAGCGGGCCACCCGAGACGCGATTGGTTAACCCCAGCAGAGAACCACACAGAGACTCCGCCTCGCCTTGCGAGTGAAGGGAGGCGTAACCATTCTTTGTGTTTGGACCAATCACAGATCAGCCCCCAGTGTTTCCTGAAACGAAGACTGCGGAGTTTTTGCAGGCAGGGGATAACATGTGAAAAAGCAACTTTATAAATAACAGAGTTATTAAAAAAAAATAAAGAATACAAAAAAAACACAATGTGCATAAATTTTGGAAGAGTCAAAAGAGGGAATGGTGAGTGAGAGTTTAAGAAAAGAGAATTTATTTATATGCACTTATTTAAATGACAAGCTTCTACTTAGAAAAACCAAATAGTCTGTCATCTCCATTGTGTTTTTAAGTGTAAAAAATTAACAATATATATGTACATATATATATATTAAAATATATATGTATATACATATATTTATATATGAAACAAAATGTGACCAAGTGAATTGAAGAATCTGAGAATGATGTAACTTTTCTGTCGGACCAGCTCTTTCACATCTTTAAGACTTGGAGCACAGCTGTACAGACTCCGCCCGTCCCACCTCCGTAACCCCGGTTCTGTGCGATAACCCGCCTCCGCCACTGGCGGGTATTTGACGTTCGCCTAATTGGCGGCAGGTAGTTTGTACGTTCACTGTGTTTCTGGCCAATGAAAGGATCGGACCATACCTTGGGAAGCAGGTCCACAGCTTGGAAACCCACGCTGCCGTGCACTGACACTGACTGGGCCGAGGGCGAGAGCCTGAACACCCACTGACTATAAGGCACCTTCAGTGGGATGGACCTGCAGCACTGACTCGTAAAGAGCTGCACATTAGATCTCAACTCCGGGCAGCCGCCTCCTTGTGATAGCTTGGGTCAGTCGTGCTCCTGTTGTTTTATTTTTCTTTTTGTATGAGACTGAAAATAAGTGTTTTTGGGCGGAAAGAATGGATATTGCACTCTCATCTACATACATGCTCACGGACAAACACGTACGCACGCACACACACACATACACACACACACACGCACACACACTCATACACACACACCTGCACAGGAGACTGCAGCAGAGTGGTGGTGACATTACTGCAGATTTGAGAGTATTAGCTGAGGTTTGGGGGGGTGAATAAGGAATGACGAAATGGGGTCCACTTTGAAGGCGGAATACTCTAGAAGACCTGTGGTTCCACAGTGGTATGAGCATGTGCTGGAGTTCTTATTTTCATTTTTTGAAGGTGTCAATCAGATGCTTCTCTTTGTGGGGATTGGTTTGGGGTTGAATTGGTTACATTGGGTGTCCGAATGGTGAAACTGCACCACGACTCCCTCTTTGTCTGTTAGGTCAGAACCTTAAAATCAAAGTTTTGGTCAATTTAAGAAAATCAGACCGAGGGTGGAAAAAAAAAAAAAAACATTTTGTATCGTTACTGTAACTTTACTATCCCCCCCCCCCAACCCTCAGGATCGGTGCATGTTAAGATTAACGTTATTTGACGTCAGCTGGAAAGTGATAAAATTCTGACCACAAAACCTGGATGTAATATTGGTCATTATAGTTGTGCCATGATGTCAATGGAGTCTGGAGAAAGCCTGAGTTATGTCGGAGGCCTTTCCTTTTCTGGATACGAAATCCGCTCTATAGCTGCCCTTAGCTTACTCAATTAGTTTTGAATTTTTGCGCCATGCTTATCTAGAACCAGCTCGGAACAAATGGTGCTACATTGGGCCTGACTGTACAGAGGATGCTTGTTCTCTGCTAAACCGGGTGATGAGCAGTCTCTGTGTCATGGGTGCTTCAGAGGATGTGGAGTGTGTGACTTGCTTGCTGTTACGCGTTACCGGTCTGAAACTCAAGCCTGCATTCCATTTCTTTTTAGATCATGACATAATTTCTCACTTTAGTGGAAGTTTTTAAATACGGGTCAGCCTGAAAAGGGTCTGCGGGGTAAGGTGTCTAACTTACACTCATAGGGTTGGTGGTTCAAGCCACAGTGCAGTGAAATTAAGGTCCGTGCAAGTCTTGCGCCCTTAAGTAAAATTCTTAACCCCTCGTTCCACCTGAGAGGGCTGCTTAATTCAATCAAATATATTTCGCTGAATAAATAGCGTCCGCTAAAAAACTGACCTAAAAGAGCTTCTTTCCTCTTAATACTCTGTGAAAGTTTAACTGCATTCCAGCGGTCAGAGGGAGAGCGCTGTTTGTCGAACTCTGCCTAGTATTTACTCGCGGTTTAGTTCTCCGGCGGCTGTGAAATTAAAGGGCTAGTAGGGCTCCGGAAATTGAATAAAAACTTTCAGGCCGTCCAGCTTAACTAATGAAGCCTGACTACATGGCCCTAATGATTCTTTTGCCATTAACAAGTCCCTTCTGCAGTTATATATTCAGCAGTTATTCAGCAGTCTCTCCTACTAGTTTGTGTGTGTGTGAGCATGTGTGTGTGTGTGTGTATGTGAATTATGGGGAGTATGTGTGGTATAGTATTAGCATGTGTATGCTAGCATGGTATGCACATGCAACTGTTGCCTTGCATTTCCCTCTTCATTCATAAAACCACAAGGGTTTTTTTCCCTTGAGCAGACAAGACTGAGATTATTTTGACCAGCCTTGTTCTTCAGGGAAGAACCCCCTGGACTTTTCCCCAGAGAGAGAGGCTCAGGTCCTCTCTACTAACTGGAATGTAGACAAAGCCAGAAAGAGGAGAGCAACACTGCCTAAGAAACATTCAGGGGCGCAAGAGATGCCAGTGAGGCGCAGTTTTACTTCCTGTTAGAGCCTGACCCCACCCCCTGCTATCTGAGTGCATTGTCAGAATTAGCAATGGCGTAAAACAGCCAATCACATCATGTTATGTTGATAAACTGACCCCCGTCCTGTACTGTTCAGTAATGTGTAGTGAAATCATCAAAACGTCAGAAATAATGCTTAGCCCCTAGACACACAGGTATAATTTTATTCTTTTAGGAGCATGTTTTCTCTGTTTCCCTTGAAATACTATGCGCTTATTGGAGTAGAGAATTACACATCACTGGCTATAGGTTCAACTGTATCAACCTACGGTGCACTGCTTCAGCGACAAGCATTTAAGTTCTGTTTGTACCCTTTCTTCATCGAGTGTTTAATATTAAGCATTGGAATGGAAAATTAAGAACTGCCGCCCCAGTCTGTTTTCTCTCTCTTGCTCTCGCTCTCCCTATTTTTTTTTCTGCTAGTCTCCTTTTTCCTTTTTTTCCTCCCCTGATCCCCTTTTCACACCCCCCTTCTGTTCCCCCCCATCTCCCCCTCTTCCCTCTGCAGCAGGGGGGATAAGACAGTCTGCAGGAATGCGCCACTGTGAATGGGGCTGGCTTAGCACGCCGGTACAGCTGGGTGATAAAACTTGGCCGCCTCACTTTGGAAACACTCTGATGCACCATAGACACTGTCCACGCCATCTGTCCCCGAGTCTGTGCTGGATTTACTCTGACGGCGAATGCCTGCCAGGCTCATATGCGCATACACACACATTAAAAACCCCCCCATTCGATTCATAACATTAGCTATTTCTAGGTGTTCCTCTGTTGCAAGAGAAGATAAAAGCAGCTCTTAGAACGAAGCTGCTTTGTTCTGTGTGTGTTTGTGTGTGTGTGCGTCTACCTGTGTGAGTATTTCAGTCATACACATCGCATCCTCTGAAGAATCTGTGTTGCGGCCTTTGGATTTCTCTGTAGTTTACTCCGTGACTGAACTGTACCCGGAGCAGGAAGTGTTTGAAGTGTCCTCTGTAGGGCGGGGTCGTCTTTTGATTGGGGCCTCTGTAGGGCGGGGCCTAGACTGTGAGTTCAGGCTCTTCCTGATTGGTTTCAGCAGCTCCCCCTGTGAATTCCCTCATATGTGTCACTTCAGCTATCAAGGATCACATTCCAACAGGCTGTTTTCCAGCTCAGGAAATAGAAGCCTCATTTCCTCTCCAGCGTCTGCAGCCTATTGCTGGAAGTGCAGAATTACAATAAAGCAGTGCAGAGAAAGTATCTGATTTATTTTAGCCTTTCATCCAGCTCCCTACCTAACTTATTGATGGGTTCATACTAATTATATTATTACAGGTAAATATTTGTATGTGTCCCTGCAAAATGAGGGCTTGACATGGAGAGAGCAGTTGGAATTCAATCATCTAACCCTCCCTTGGATGCACAGAGAAACCCCATTAGCAGTGTACAGGGCTCTCAAAGTGCTTTTGCCACATTGCAGCGATGACAAGGTCCAAGAATTTTATGTGAAAATTATACCACTTGTTTGGTCCCTGGTTTAAAATCCCACACATCCAATACACACTCTTGGCCCATGAAGTACGATCTTCTTTAATGGTGTTCACCACAGGCCTCCGGGTAATGTGCTAATGCAAGCTGTGAGGGAGGAACGACTCTAGTATTGAACTGACTTGAGAAACATGGTGAACAAACGTGTTTCTTTAATGCCCTATAAAATACTGATTACATTTATGTTTATTTTATTTTTTTATTTTGTTTTTTTTTTTCTTTTTCAATAAAGATGAGTTTTGGTGTTGCACAGGTTTGTCGGAGTCTGCTTATTTATTTTTTTATTGTGAATGAAGGTAAAACAGTGTGGGTTTTGCCAGAAACATATTAAGACAAATCCATTATAATTACAGTCCCGATCAATGCGGTACCACAGTTCAAAACCCTGCTAATTAGCAATACATTTTGGGAATAACAAGTGCTGTCATTGCAGTTTGATAAACCCTAACAGATATATATTTGTGTGTGTGTGTGTGTGTGTGTGTGTGTGTGCGCTTCACAATACCGGAGAGATTTCAGGGATAGTTATTGATCATTGTTTTATTATCAGCAGATAATGAACGATGCATTCAATTGATGTTCATTTTGTTTAGCAAACAAAAGAGATACACAAGGATAAAACTACCACTTGAACCGAAGTAGGTTGTTTTTATTAAATTAATTAAAATCATTTTTGGCTCAAAAAGGGACACCAAAATGTGACATCAAAAATAAGTTTTCATCAAAAAGGATGTGGGAAATTAAAACTGGGAAGAATCATGTGCATTTGCCCAAAAGTTATTTACTCACAATTGAATGAATAAGTTCCACTTTGTTACAAAACTGTTCTGGTCAGAACACTGAACGATATTAGACTGAAATTCTCGGGTAACGGTTGTTGCCCAACAGTTCTGCTGTACTAACGAATGTGACCATGGCAGGCAGGTCTTGAGTGAGTAGCGCTGCTCGAATGTACTGCTGCTCCACGAAAGAACTGACTTTCCCAATGCTGATAAACCAACTTCTTGATCGATAATTTCTGTCGATTTTGAAAAGTCAAAAAAGAAACTTCACACTCATAAATTTGTAAATATTTTCTTGAAACTTCTACTAAAAGAGTTTTTATTATCACTAGGGGTAAATGCATTGTCTAAGACATCATGACACATCAACTCCTACGTGCACAGGTACGTAGCACGTGCGAGCATATTTAAAGCTAAAACCATGTTTCGGGCGTCCCTAGTCACGTGACCATATGAAAGATGTGCAACTGAGCTCACGTTAGCACGTTGGAGTGACATCTCGGAAAAAACAAGTTTTTACAGTTAATTATTTGTTGATTTTCAATGTCATGGCAGTCAAACATTCAGCGTGAACGTGCCATTGGCATGCTGAATACGGAAACGTCCGTCACTGACGTTGTAAGGGTTATGGGATGCAGTCGACGGACTATCCATGATCTTCGGACACGTCTCCAACAAACTGGCACCATAGCTGACCGACCTCGTTCTGGTAGCCCACGAGTGACGTCAAAAGCAGAAGACCGACAAATTGTCTCACGTCATTTGCATAATCAATTTGTCACTGCAACGTCCACTAGGAATGTATTGTTTAGAGGTCATGTGACTGCCCAAACCATACGTAATCGCCTGCGCACTGCTCTTATTCAAGTTTTGACTTACCATTTTTACTCTTGGACATTTCTGTCGCAATATCCGGTGGAACTGGTTATATTATGGCGTTATTTTTATGATGCACCATATTTAATCAGTGCAGAATTAAATAAAATCATTATTTAAAACCTCATTTCTTGTATGTTCAACTTATCGACCTCCAGACGAGTGTGAAGTTTTTATTTTGGCTGAGTATATTAAATACTTAAAGTCATGTTGTGTCCAGTAAATCATCACCGTTACCGAAGACAAAATTTGATTTTTTTTTCTTTGCTTATTTGCATCAATTGATTGATTTTTTGAGTCCTATGGAATGACTTTGCGCACACATTTTATCAGCAACAAAAGTTTTGCCCGCGACCATACCTTATGTGTCCACAATTTTGTATGCAGCAACGACTGTGAAGTGAACGGGGAATTATTATAAACATCGACTGAATCCATCCTCACTCTTGATCATTGTTCAGCAATTGGCCATCCTCCGATGGGGTAAGATGTTACTGACTGCTATTTTGATGACTTTTCTGATAATGTGTGTCATTGATTTCACATTTTAGGATAATAAAGCAATGCCTTATCATGCAGTGACTGATTCATTCGTGCCATGTCTTGTCCAGCGTAATCCATCGTGATGAAAGTTATGTTTCAGAATAACTTCCTATAAAATATTGCATGAATTAAGTGCACAGTTGGCGTTACCCGTAAGCAGTGATGACGACTCTCAAAATTCAATATGAATTGGCCTTTTCTTGCTTGTTTCACGCTCATGCTTTTATTACCCAGTATTGTAAAAAGACACACACACACACACACATGCACACACACGCGCGCACACACACACACTTACATATTTATATTTATCACTGGCGGCTGGTGAACTGGCAATAGGGGAGGCTCAAAACAATCCCTTAAAATGAATGATTGGTCACGACCTGTTTTCAATCATTGATTTAAGTTACCATTACAGAAACTCTGATAACTCCACATTATCAGGTGTGGCCAGTTTTCATTTATAACGCATACCTGTCAACTCTTATGCACTCTGCGTAAGTTTAAGTGGCAAATTTACGTTCCTTTGCTGTGGTCGGCAATTATTCAATCAACGCGTATGTAAGAGATTCTCGCACGGAATTGAAAGTCCCTGCGCACTGGAGGGGTTTGAAGCAATGGAATTGCATAAAGACATTTCAAATGATCTTATTTCATTTAAACAATAATGAAACACACATATTGCTTCCAATCCCTGAATAAAGAAAAGTGTGAGGAGTCCAGAGTCATAATCGGTACGCGTTATAAATGAAAACTGGCCACATCTGATGATGTTGAGAGTTATCAGAGTTTCTGTAATGGGAATTTAAATGAATGATTGAAAACAGGTGATGACCAATCATTAATTTTAAGGGATTGTTTTGAGCCTCCTCTATCGCCAGTTCACCA
This sequence comes from Gymnothorax reevesii, assembly GCA_029721435.1. Lineage (NCBI taxonomy): Eukaryota > Metazoa > Chordata > Actinopteri > Anguilliformes > Muraenidae > Gymnothorax > Gymnothorax reevesii. The sequence goes on from CM056591.1 coordinate 50,602,367, forward strand.
ACCGCTCGCTAGATAGATAGATAGATAGATAGATAGATAGACAGATAGATGTGAAACCCTGCAAGCCAACCTGTTAGCCAGTAAATAAAGTTAAAAGCGAGAGTAAGGGGAAAAATATTGGATGAAGTTGCTTTTATCCCCTACATTTACTGATTGTGGCCTTTTTACACATTTGTCAACCAAGTACCCATAATGGCTCAGAACTCGCTAAAGGCACGACCTGCAGCACTCTCCAGAGGCACAGTCAGCCACCAATGGTCTGGGCATATGCCTCAAAATAACTGGTCCACCAAAGAATGGGCTTGCTGGCCAAAACACAAGGAAAATTGATTCAGAAAAAGCTTTGTGATGCTTTATGACCTGACAGGGTTATCTTTTGTGAATCATACTGTTGAATGCTTTGAATTCTCAAATCAATATCATGCTAGTCATTGTGGAGAGCTGATAGAATCAAATGCATTTCTGTTTTTTCTGTTTTAAAATTTGAAATCACCTGTCAATTAAGAAGCTTTTGCTTTTCAATTCACTAAAACTGCACAATAAATTACATGACACAAAGAAAACTAAATTAACTTCAAAGCCACGGTGCAACAGAAGTTGGCAGAACATTGTACATGCTGTTTTTAACCCACTTTCAAATGATAAACAAGGTTTTTATGGGGCAGGGATGCATAAAGTTGAGGGGGGTGTCCAGAGTTGGCGGTGATTATAACCAAGCTTAATTTTGCTGGGTGTTTCTCACTGCCGCGGGAAGGGGTTGGTCACTAAATCTAAAAAAGTTCTTGTCCTGTGATGAAATTACCTAAGAAAAAAAGTGAGCAGAGGTTGAAAATTTTGGAAAGTATTTTTAATAGCAGGAAAATTGCAGCCCACTTTAATGAGACATTGTGAACAGAGCGGCACTTTCACAATACAAAAATATCCATGGTTATGGCATTGTGCACTTGACAAAATGTTGTGCATAAACTGTATGTGTGATATGCAGTATTCTGCATTCATTATTTGAATATTTTTAGAAAATACATATTTGCATAATTGGCCTTTGCCATTGCACTGCCCTACCACCAGGGGTGTATGTGTTAGTCAGTGTGTGATTTCTTGCGTTGACTAGAATTAGCTACTCTGACTGTGTTACTTGAAATTTTATTTGATTTTCTGTTTATTTGTGGATTTTTTAGAAACTATGGAGTATATTAATGTGTGTGAGTGGATTTGTGTGTGTTGGTGCACATATACATGTGTGCGCATGCGCATGTGTGCGTCTCTGTATGCGTGTGCGTGTATGAGTGCATTAGAGCCTGTTTGCGTGCGTGTGAGTGTACGTGTGTGTGCATGTGCGTGTGTGTGTGTGCGTGCTTGTATTGCACCGACAAGGACTAAGCTGCAGTTCTGATGAGAAACCAGCTCCTCTTGCCCTCTCATGCAATTAATTCTCCAACAGATGTTTCAATATTTACATATTTTTTGAAGAGTTTGCCGAGGCACGATTAAAGGTCTGTTATTTTCTTCTTAAATAGAAACACAATCTTTCAAGTGTTAATTTGGCGAGTCATTTCATCTAATAAAATCAGTTGTCGTCTTGAGAACTGTATTAGCTCAAGTAAGATGGAATGGATAATAAAATAGTCATTTTTAAAACCGAATTTCCTCAGAGATGGGATAATCATGCTGAATGAACTTCTGTGTGCATGTGATAAATATTTTTCCTGGTATGTTACTCCCTACACAGTCTTTACACAAAATAAACTATGCTTACGCTAGTTAGGCATTGTGAGTGAATACGCTGAGGTAAATCTGTCTCTCTTACACTGATTTGTCCTCTTTAAAGAAATGTTGTCGTTTTTTTTTTTTTTTTTACAAAATGGTTGTTTTCCATCAATAGCCATTCCTCGTCAGAAGTCAAAGATTCAATTGCGTCTAATAAATGCTATTTCAATCGCTATTTCTGAAGCAGCAACGGTCGCTTCAGCCGGAATTATAGCATTCAAAGCATTGGTTTGCATCTTGCATGCTCACCAATCCCGAGCTATATCTTGTTTAATCGTCATCCCGCCTGTTGTGCATGCAACATATTTATAACCCCTCTTTTGAGCTGCAAGTTGCTGGATTGTAATTTTGCAACAAGCGCTTAGAGCCGGTGAGCAATCACTAGTAAAACTTTTCATCTTTTGCAAGTAAAATGTAATCTTTAAAGCAAAAGGCAAGTGATACCACATACAGAAATGTAAAGAGCAGATGTTCTGCTTTCAAAAATGCGCAAATTTTTTTTTTTTCAATTTTTGCTCACCAAATAAATTAACAGCAATGGTGCCAAAGTTTGTTCTCGAAGAATTTTTTTTTTTTTGGTCCATGTCATATTGGTAGCCTATCAAAAGAGTTCTGTGCCTCTTCCTGTATGATGTGAGTTGTGCTCAATGAGAATAAGTGGTGTAAATGCTATGTGATCTCGTGGTGAAGACAAAATGTCTTAATTTTGCCTAAGCAAACTTTACAAGCAGGCACAACCAGAGTGCCACAATGTCACAATGTGTAGCTTTTTGGATGTGCAAATCGGGCATATGATTTAAATAGAGAAAGTTGTAAGTCCATCACACTGACTTCTCCTGGGTTCCCAATATCAAGACCTGTCAAACTGAAGAATGTGTTTGAAGAACATGAGCTATGTTGGCTGCAAACCTAACCAAAATTTGCTGCAATGCTATCAGCATTTTTGCCTCATTGCTATCAAGAGGGCTCAAAATACAATCTCAGTTCCATGACATAACAGTGTGAACTAATACCTGATACTATTCCAACAGAGTTTGTGCGTCGTGAAGGACTACTATGCCAATCAGTATCTTGAAGGAGGAAAAGGGAGTATGTCTAAGATATTAAGGAGGGTGAGGAAAACTTGTATGTCTAAGATATTAAGAAGGGCTAGAAAAACTTCAATTCTGTATATAAATAATGTGATTCATTTAGATGAACATAAACCAGAGAAATACTGAATTAGTAAGTAGCTGACGAGACATTTCTTTACCGATTAATCGGTGAAAAGCGATAGCAGTGATCTGCTAAAAACATAATAAAGGTTCCTAGCATCAGTTAGTGCAATGGCAACCGCAAATTTCCCTACATGGTGTATCACAGTGTGCTCAATAGCCTCAATAGAAAATCCGCTTTGTGCATGGGAGAACAGTCGGGCCCAATAGACGTCATGCAAGCAGCTGTAAACAGTCAAGATGGCGACGTACACAAACTTGCTTGTATTGGCTTTTATGATCCTCCTGAGTCCGTGGAGAAACGTGCCTGAAATTATTAGTTGGTCAGTTTTGAAACTCCAGTTCATACTCTTTCTGACAGAGGATGGTAACAACATTTGTTGTCTTTTCCTTTGATGATATTAATTTACAGAAGTTTTCTTCCCTCTTTAGAATACAAGAACAATGAAGTGGATGGAAACAAATGTCAGGCTAGCTTTCTAGTTAGCTGAAGTTACTTGTTACCCACTGCTCCACAAAAATTGCTCATTGACTTGCTAAGTATTCAGAAATTATTCAGAGCAAAAGCTACATAAGCTTTAGACTCTCAAACCTGTTCAGGGCCAGTAAAAACAGTACCTTCAGTATCTTCTCTACATTTAGTGCTCTCCAAGAGCTAAAAAGCCATTACCTCCCTCGAACGAGTTTGACAAGGGTATTGTAATTGACTTGGTTTGTGCATTAGGTTACTTATTTATTTACTTTTTTGTTTGTCTGTTCCTTAGCAAGACTATGAGAAAACCTCTGGCTCAAATTGTAACAAATTTGGCCAAAAGTTAAGCACTGATGCAGAATAGATAGCTTAAAATTTTTGAATGAATTGGGTCAAAGACAAGGTCAAGGTCAATTAAAAGGTCAAACTTGTTTTTTGACCATAACGCTGTGAAAAATGGTCGAAAAGTTTCCTCTTTCATTTTTTAAAATGTAGTCTACGGAGCCCCCGAAGTGACATGGTGGAAAAAAGATTGATGGGTAAAAAAAAAAAGATCTAGAGTTTCATTTTCGAGATCTCGCAAATCCAACAATGCACACGAGAACCGCTAGAGCCGTCTATGGAGAGCTTAGCCTCTAAAATTAGGTTGCAGTTCCTTATTTTACCAGCATAACCATGTATAATAATAATTTCATGTATATTAAATTGATGCTAAAGACAATGTATATTTTCTTTTTTGGAAGAGTATATGTCCAGGGGCGGGGTTTTTGGTGCATGGAACTGCTTTTCTGTTTGAGAATGCCAGATTTCTTTTTATTTGGTTTTCACCCCGTACTCCTCGTCATTAAAGCCTTTTCTGTCCCCACATCTCCTCTCCCTTCACCTCATTGCTGGTTAACATAAAAGACAGCACAACTCTAGTGCAGGAATGTCTACAAAGACATTTCAAATTTACCAAAAAACTTTTGGATGGCTATTCAATTGCTTCAGCTGCAAAAGATTATGGTCCGTTTTCGATCTTTCCTTTTTTCCTAGGTTGGTGATTTGTTTCCTAGCTGGAAGGAAGCTTAAAGGAGCCAATTACCTTCATTCTTCCATAAAATAGACTATTTAGACACTTCTTGTCCAGGCTACTTGCCAAACTATTTCCAGTTTGTGTCTATTAGCAAAGAAGGATCCTTGCTTTGTAAAGAATTTGGATGCAGCCCAGATTTTAAAATTCAAGACAAATTTACTGGCCGAGAGACGCTAATACAGTATAGCATGAGGACATTCAGTAATGGTTTTAATGAAGAGAACATGTATTCAGCCTATATGTGAGAGTCCTCTCCAGTTTAAATGATTGTCCTGCAACAATCAGCAGTCTCACTCTCTCTAGTATGTTGTTGTCTGACTGTAAGATGTTTTTGGAATTTCACTTATGCTTAAGGGCTTTTTAAAAGGAATCTGTACCACATGGTGCTTATAATACTGATGTCTTTGTTGGTCAGCAGTGGATACAACTCTGGTTTTGTACAGGTGCATCAACACAGACACAAACACTTTCTGTGGGAGTATTACTGCGCTGCATTAGGAGCTGATGGACACCTTATGATGTCATTTTATCAGCCCATTTTAAGGAGTGGAACGGTGGCATTAGCAGTCTTAAAATGCCTTAATGTTTTATTCAAATGAGGCCGAATAAGTGATCCAGCCACCCATAATACTGCCAAAAACATAATTACTCCCTTTACAAAATTGCCCTCAGGGAAAACAACGAGCTCTTTTGTGCAACATTTTAGCTCTTCAGTGCTAGACATAAAATGGCTGCACTCAGTGGCAACAAAACAGACGTGGTCATAGGTAAAGGGAAATTAATTCTACATAGCTGGTTACACGAGGAAAGAAAACACAGCATTAACTATGTGCAGTAGGCAGAAATATAAAAAGGAGGTTTTTATTTTTCTGCCTTTTCACAAAGATTAAGACTGGGTTTAAACCTAATTCATCTAGCAAAAGTCTCCGAGACCAAAGACTAGCTGCATGAAAGAAATTCAGTCGAAACAGTACACAGGTGCTGTTTTGTGAAATGTTTTTCTCTTTTCATTCTTAATATACGGCGTGACCGACAGTACAGTATGCAGGACTGGTACAGGACTTATACAGCGAGGGTTGACAAACGGCCCTTCTTTCTGTCATGGAGGAACTATGTACAGTATAACACTGTATTTAACTGAAAGGATAAGCCATTTGTTTTTTTAAGAGTAAAACCCAGATATTTCTGCTCATTCAGACAAAAGTGAGGTCATTTTGATTGGTCCTGAGAATTGACAGACAGGCTCAGATGTAGCTTTGGTAGACCAAAAGAGGGAAAAAAATGAAGCTGCGGAGACTAAAATGGCGAATTTTCTGGTTGTTATCTGGTTCTATAAATAGTCCTGCCTCTCTGGGCGATTTCTGACTGGAGCCAACATCGTGCGGGCAGAAGTTGGCTCAGCATTTTCTTGGAATGAATCACAAGGAGGAGTCCCTCCCATGAAACGCTCCGGAGAGAAGGAGGGGGTTTGAAGACAGGATCCAAAAAAGAAACATGAATAATGCTTACAAAAGCTTACAACAGCTTCCTCGCCGCTGGGATGCTGTGCATGTTTGATTGACTGTGTTATTGTGTGTGCGTGTGTGTGTGTGTGTGTGTGTGTGTGCGTGCGTGCGTGTGTGTGTGTGAATCAGCACATGCATAATGTTATAAAGGAAAATATGTGCAACTGAATAGTCCTAAAATATGTTTATATTTAGATGGACTAAATTATGTCCAAAAAAAAAAAGCTAATCAGATGAGCGGTCTGTTTTGTGATATCAATGCAGTATCTTGTATCAACAGATGCCCAGCCCAAATGTGCTTACAAGGCAGACCATAAACTTCCATATTACATTAACATTACACAGGTGCGACACCAAATTTATGACGACACAAAAACGCATGAACAGCTCTTTACGCCTTCATATTTGACATACATCAAATAAACTGATATCACGTTATACTGTATGAACAACTGCATGCTTCTTGGCTGGAGTCCACACCTTTTTTAGGCGTAGCTCAAATTCAATGCCTTTGGTCATGCCTAAATAGATATGAATCCATGTGCTAACCGGCAAGTAAGCGGTTTGAAATTGGAGCTAGTTATGTTCAATGCTAGCTGGCTGCCTTAAATAACGGTAGTTAGCTACAGGTACAGTTACAGTTCAAGGTAGTCTTAGTCCAACCTTACCGTGAGCTAAGTTTTACTTGAGCACTGATTGTTAAGTCTGTCTGATTAGTGGATAGTTTCACTTATTTTATGTGCTAGCCAGAAAACACATCCAAAAATAAACAAAACCATGTATGTTATATTATGAACGTGCAGAGAGAACTACGGAGCTTGTTGAGGCCTGCTTGCACACCCTACAAAACCACGGCCATCTGGGTGAAAAAGAGAGTCCAGCCGCCCCTACCTGGCACCACCTAGTCCTGTCTGTGTCACAGATATTAAGCAGTCATTGCATGCAAAGGCAGTGAGTTCCCAACCCAGTCCTTAAGGACCCCCTGTCCAACAGGTTTTTGTTGCAGCTTAACTTTGGCACACCTGATCCATTTAAGGCCCAAAGCACCATTTAAGGCCCAAAGCACCTTCATGCACACCCTGTTCAGGTAGATCCTTTTCAACCAATCAGCCCACTTTGGTTGAAAATTTTAGTTTTGAGGTAAGAACATGAAGTGCTCCTTCAAATAGTCTACTTTCAGGACACATATTCACTTTCTGCCTAATTAGTCTTAAACTTGCTCTAAAATTGCTCTGAAATTACTCTTTTACACTGAAAGCACTTTAAAACCTTGATAAAATTGATCGCAAAAAAAAAAAAGAAAAACAGATTTCTCAGCAACTGTACATCCAATTAGCTTCATATTTGGCAGTTTTCTTTATTTTGTGATGATCTATGTCTGTACAGAGCTCTTTTTGCAATCTGCACCTCTGAATATGAGTAAATAAAAAAATGCATATTTACTGTAGTTAGCCGTTTCCACCAAAATTGATTTAGGGGGGTCAAAATCAATACTAGAACATAGAAACCTGGGGAATGAAATCTCTGTCCTGACATTAGGAAGGTTTCTTCCTTCACATTACAGCTGAAATAATCATCAAACACTGTTTAGTTATCTCAATAATTGTATTTCTCGAAGTATCGATACACTCATTAAGACAGCCGTTTCCATGGCAACCACTGACGTGCTGCTACAGAAACTGAGTGTTTTAAGTTGCAATTTCTAATATAATTATTTTGATTATAATTCTTAGTTTAAAAAGTGAATATCTTGGAAATGTTTGCTTAACTATACGTCCCCCTAAATGGATCAGGTCTAAAAGAGTAGAAAGACAGCAAAACCCTGCAGGGCAGGGGGTCCATTGAGGACTGGGTTGGGAATCACTGTACTAATGGATATGCTACCGAACAGTAAGAATTATCAGTACATTCTGCTCAATGTTTGACTACTTATTTTTATGCTTTCAAAAATGTGCTATTATGGCCCCAATTTGTTATGACATTTACGACAGCAAGGGAAGACAGACAAAATTCCAAAACTTAACAGATATAATTCAACCAAAGCACTGAATTAATTTACAATCTAATCTACCAAGATTGATAAAAAACAAGAAAAAAAAATATTTACAGTTCCTTGAGATGGGGTTGCTTGGCGATGTTCCAGGTGAGGAAAATGCTCTAACACAGGCAAAAATCCACAAAAAGCTTCACAGGTCTTGAAAAGAGTGACAGGTCTGGTCAAATGCATCCTTCTCCTTGCAATTTCTCCTACTACTTTACTCTCTCTATTTTCCTCCTTATATACTCTTTTGCAGACCCCTCCCACCTTTTAGACTTTTTTTTAATACTCAGACTTTCCCTTTCAGACATGCCCAGGACATGCCCAAACCTAGCTCCAGTCTGGGCTTAACAAAAAGTCAATACTGCTATCTAGTGGCTTTTTTCCACATTACAGTGCAAAATGTGGTTTCATTTCTCAATGGATCATCCAGTGCAGTTGAAAACCCCCTGAAATTAATGCTGACAGTGCGCACCTCAAAGTCATTGTTTTTGAATCTTCTCAAACTCAGAGCGCATGAGTACAGAACCAAAATAACAAATGTGTCACTGTCCAATTAATAATGGAGCTTACTGAATGTGTTCACATCTTTGTGTTTGAATGTGTATCTGCCCACTTGTGCATGTTTGTGTGAGTGTACAGAAGCGTCTGTATGTCTGTGTATGTAAATAAGTATCTGCACCCTGATGTGCTTTTGTATGTTTGTGTGTGTACGTTCATGTATGCGTGCGCATGTGTGTATACAGCACTTTTCGTGTACAGTGAGGTTCACCGGTATTTGGACAGACTCCACTTCCTGCGGTCAAAATTCCCACATGGTTCACGCTGTACTGATATCAGTACTATCAAAGCGCAGGCGGTCAGCTCCTATTTTAGGGAGTTTATATCTAGATCAAGAGCTTTGTGAAGATATGACAGCCTTGTCAAATTGTGTTACCATCCAGAGACAGACATACAAACCTTCACTGTAGCCACACATTTGTTTGTGCGTGAGTCACCACAGTTATAGCCGGCCAGTCACAAATGCACACTGGCGAGAGCTTCCATGTACGAGCAACAACATTTTTCTGGCAGAGTCATTTGGATCTGGGATTCTGTCAGCATATTCCCTGTTTGAAAATAATTCTTCTCTTATAAATGATGTCTTTATTGCCCAACAATGGCTCAGAAACCTGTTATAAGCTATGGAAAACAATTCCCTGTATTCAATAAACCATTACGAAAGATAAAATCAATAATAATATTCTAGCGCCAGCCAGGGCTTATAATGGCAAGGGAAGGCCATCACCTCGAAAGGTTTAAGCGGGAGATTGTTTGCCACTGTAACACAAACGCTCTTTCAACCCCCAGTCTGCATCATTCTTTCTGGTGAAAAAAAATCACCATTCATTATCTGCTTCAACAGACTTCCAGTTCAACATTACTCTACGAGTGGAATGAGAAGAAATGGACACAGTACAGATATTCTTCTGCCCTCTCTCATTCTCTCGCTCTGTCTTTTTCCCGATCCATCTCTCTCTCTCTCTCTCGAGAGAGAGTGCATGCTGGAAGTATAGGTGGTGAGAGCGACTGCTTGTCACAGCGTGAGTGCAGTTTTCTATCTTTCCTATCTTTCTGCGATACTTTTCATTAGTTTCGTTTTTATTTTTTGGTGTTGAGTTGTTTAGGTTTAAAGTGGTTTTGTTTAGGAGCCGTGACAACCGGTTATCCGGTAGTCATGTCGGCTCGCGGAGTTGGAGGTTTAGGGCTAGAAAAGCTCACACGCCGACATGGTGTTAAACTCTGTCCGACTGTCGATTGTTCGGTCGAAGATTGCGGTCTAGCTGTCGGCGAAATTGTTGGATATGACAGTGTAAAGTCGGCGTTGAGAATGAATAATGGTGTCGTTATTTTTATAGATAGCGTTGATAAAGTTCGTGAAATTGTTGAACGAGGTGTGGTGATACAAGACACTTTCGTTCAAGTAGTACCGTTGGTTAATCCTGCAAAAAAGGTCATTTTGTCCAAAGGTCCTCCATTTATTAGTAATGATATTTTAGAACGTGAATTGGCAAGACACGGTCAATTAATGTCACCGATCAGGATGATTCCTCTCGGTTGTAAATCTCCGCATTTGAAACACATTGTTTCTTTTAGGAGACAGATTTTTATGATCTTGAAAAATAACGCTGAGGATTTAAGTTTGGTATTGAAGTTCAGAATAGATGATTATGATTATTCTATTTATGCATCTTCAGAGAAGATGAAATGTTTTGGCTGTGGAAATGAGGGTCATCTCATTCGTTCATGTCCAGAGAAACAAATTGCTGAGTTTTTTGATGGGGAATCTGCAACACCGGGACCAGAGCAAAATAAAGCTGCAACACAAAGGTCAGATCAGAGTGAAACATGGAAGCCAGAACAGAGCAGAACACCACACCCAGGGCAAAATAATACACAGAAGCCAGATCAAAGTAGAACACCAGGCCCAGGGCAAAATAATACACAGAAACCAGATTGAAATAAGGCCCAGACACCTGAACAAAGCAGATCACAGAATCCTGAACTAAACCAAACAGAAAAACCAGATTTAAATGAAGCGCAGAAACCAAAGCAAAGTAAATCACAGAATCTTGAACAAAATAAAACACAGAAATCAGTTTTTAAAAAGGTACAGCAATCAGTGCAAAGTAAATCTCAGAATGCTGAACAAGTTAAAACGCAGAATCCTGAACAGAATAAAACACAGAAATCAGAGCTGGAGATTGAAACACAGGGCCCAGGGTTGGAGGATGAAGGGGCTTCACAAATTCAAGATTTTGTTGTTAGAGACACTAATTTAGAGACGAGTCAGGAGACCCGCCCTGATACTGAGGTGAGAAGCTCTAGGGCTCAGGCTGAAAGAAAGGAGTCTGAATGTTCTGTCAATGAAGACAGTGAAATGTTTGTTGAGGAAGACTTCACTAATGACAATGAAAGAAAAACAAGATCTAAGAATGTTTGTCAGTCCTCTACTGAGGTAGAAAAAGGTTCTCTTCATGGTGAAGGTCCTCAGGAGTCTGACAGTGAGGCTGATATAGATACTGATATGGAATCTTTAGCTTCCTCTCAGTCTTGGGTTCCTAAAAGGAGCGGTTACTCTTTAGTGAGCATTAAAAAGTTCCTTAAGGATACCAAAGGAGCTAGGAATGTTAAAATTGAAGAGGTCCTCACTGATTTGAAGCTCTTCATTGATTCTGTTAAGATTCTTCAGAAATCCGGAGAGAAATCTTTTACTGACCAAGTACCGTCTTAAAAAACTAGTTTTGAAAGCAAAAAAAGCAATTAGAGGATGTCAGTCAAGTTCTGTGGTTATTTTAATTTTTACTTGTTTTCTTTTGTTTTGCATCTCTTCTTCTGTGTCATGGATGATATTAAAATAGGATGCCTAAACTTAAATGGAGCCAGGGATGAAAGAAAAAGAGCTTCTCTTTTCAGATTATGTTCTCTCAAAAAACTAGACGATCTAGTGCAGGAAACGCACAGCACTACTGACAATGAAGTTGATTTGAAGAGAGAATGGACTGGTGACATTTTTTTAAGCCATAAAACTAGTAACAGCTGTGGGGTTGGAATTTTGTTTTCTAGAAATTTTGTTCCCCACTCAATAGATTGTGAGGAAGTTATTAAAGGTCGCATATTAAAAATAAGAGCAGAATTTGAAAATATGAAACTGGTTATCATGACTATTTATTCTCCAGTTGTTGGGGTGGAGAGATTGATTTTCCTTGATGTTTTGAATGATGCAATTAAGAACTGTAACAGTGAGGAATATTTATTTATTGGTGGAGACTGGAATTGTACTGAAGACCGCAGATTAGACAGGAACCATGCAGAACCTCACCCTGCTTCTCGTACGCGTCTTCTTCATCTATTAGAGACTTATGAATTGTGTGATGTTTGGAGAACTTTCCATGGTTATCAAAGGCAATATACCTGGCAACACTGTAAAGACAATTTGATATCTATGGCTAGGCTTGATCGTTTTTATGGTTTTAAACATCAAGTTGCCCGCTCTTGTCATCTCTTGTGCAGTTGCCTACCAATGACTCATCACGATTCCCATCATTCGGGGGACTCCATCAAGGTCAAGGTCAAAGGTCAAGGTAAATTTTTGGTCAATTTGAGGGTTTGACGAAACCGTTATTTTTTGAGTAGCTTTAATCGGATCGACTTCAAACTTGGTGTGAATGTAGTTAATGGCCAGTCGCTCAGCTGTTAAGTTTTTGGTGGCGATCGGCCTTGACCTTCATGGTTCTCGACGAAGGTCAATTTTTTTTTTTTACCCTAGGGTCAAATTTGGAACTTGCAGGAACTATGTCGAGTAATGCCTCATATGAAAGCCCTTGATGACTGCTTTCCAGATCAGTCATAATTTTTGCACTGTGACGTCATTTGGTGACCTTATGATGAAAAAATTGATTTTTACCGGAAAATTTTCTTGAGCGATTTTCTCTGCTCTGCATGATGCCTACTCCTTGCGATCTCTTGTATTGATGTCTATACAAGAGACGTCATTTGGTGACGTTATGACGATAAAACTGATATTTTACCAGATATTTTTCTTGAGCAGTTTTCTCTGCTCTGCGTGATGCTAGCTCCTTGTAATCTCTTGTACAGTTGCCTACCAATGACTCATCACGATTCCCATCATTCGGGGGACTCCATCAAGGTCAAGGTCAAAGGTCAAGGTCAATTTTTGGTCAATTTGAGGGGTTGACGAAACCCTTATTTTTGAGTAGCTTTAATCGGATCAACTTCTAACTTGGTGTGAATGGTGTGTATGGTCAGGCGCTTAGCTGGTTAGTTTTTGGTGGCGATCGGCCTTGACCTTCATGGTTCTCGCTGAAAAAAACACAACCCTTTTGGCAAGATACCGTTCAACCTACGGTTGACATCCTTCATTAAAACGTTGAAGGCACGTTTGAAAAATAGATTTCAATTATTACAGATTAATGAAAGACTTAGAAAGTTTTATCAACATTTGGTGCTATGAGGAGGTTCTCTGCTGTGTAGTAGAGAATGAGCTCATCTTTGGAAGTGTGTTGAGTAAGTTTGGATTCTGTGAATCTGTTGAATTGTTCTGGTGTAACCTGTTAATGTTTCAATAAAGTATTTTGAAATCTCTTTCCCGATCCATCTCTCTCTCTCTCTCTCTACATAGAAATACAACACCTGGCCAAAATAAAACAATGTTTTCTACTGAACCTGTTCGCTTTTGACACATATGTAGTATACGCTGTTGAATGAATAAACTGAGGTCAGCTTTTCACAAGAATCCTGTGAAACATACAGGTCAAGAATCTGACTCACAGGGAGCTGTGTGCATATCTGAGTAAAATCACAGAATAAGTGCCACAGTCCCAAAAATAAATGATCCATTTCCTGGAACTGATTGAATTCCACATTTGTAAGAATGAATGTTGCATGCGCCAGAGCTGACTTGATTATAGATGTGTACTATGCTAGCATTAGCTTAAACACTCATAGAAATGAATGTTAGCAACAGCAATCACATGGAAAAACTTCATAAAAGTCAATTGAGAGCTTCATTAAGGGTGCTGACCACTTATGCTGGAAAACCCTCCAACACCTGGGAAGATTAATTTTGAAAATTTCAGTAATCTGTCATGGGTTAAAGGTATATTTATGCAATTTTTGGTTGTTTTTGATTTAAATTCACTCCCTGATCCCTTCTCTCTTCCCTCTCAACTGTTTGTCACATTGCCTCTCTCTCTCTCTCTCTCTCTCACTCTCTCTCTGAACACTCACTCACGCAGCATTGTACGCGTCAGCTTTGTCATGGAGAGTTCAGACTCAAATACTTTTAAATAAAACTTTGGCAGTGAACATGGTAACATAATGTATGATAGCTGATTTGATCCCAAAGTAGCTCTCAGCTAACGTTGATAATGTTATACAGTTAACCTAACACTAGTTGCCAGCCTCTGGGCAATCCTTCTCAACTATGGGGGGGAACAGATTAAATTTGTCAGCTAAATTTTATGTTTATTAGATCACTCACTTTGCTATGAGGTTATTTAGCAAGGCACAGTTTTATACTGTAAATTGACATGCCATAAAACTTGCTTGCTCTCTCACCTAGCTTACTAACAACCCATTTTTCTATACTGCCGTTAGATGCAAAGTAACATTAGCTAATATGCCATCTAATGTTGGACAGAGTGTGAGCAAATGTTGGGAAACTAAAGTTCAGCTCAAGAGACAAGTTGCTGTTCTAAAGCTAACTAGCTTTTTGAACACAACTACTTCAGTTCTTTCTTCAAAGTTTCATTGTTTTCGGCAGTCATCATGAGCTTTAGCTGAGTAAAAGAATACATTTTTTTGGCTTAAACAGGCTTAGTAGTTTTGAACTTTCCACCATCAATGAAGTTACAGATTGTAGAAGTAGTTATTCAAGCATACCGTGAACACGCAGAATGATTGACAACTACGGCAGGCTTCTTCCCGGCAGAGCCCTCGTGTCATTGCCAATCATATTCGCACTTGTTAGAAAATTTTATTTTGAAGCTTACAGGGCCCAGAGGGGACATGGGTACCGGTGCTACGCATCAGACAATCTATTTATACAATAACTTGCAGATTGTTGGATCAGAAGCACTAAATGTTTTTAAAAAATCACTGAATGGGCCTTTAAACTTAAAAGACAGATTACAGATCTTGTAAGCCAATTTTTTTTTCTTCCTGACCCACAGACAAAATGCAGTTCCTTTCACTTTACATTGAATCATGAGATGTGACTACAAATATGCATTCAGCTAAAAGAAGACATTTTGACATGGTCTTACCTCGCCGAAATGTTTTGAAACCAAAGACCACACAAATTTCGCCATCTTGTCATTCTATATGCTACACCAATGTACCTGCCTGTTGCTGACACATCTTTAAACTGCAGAATTTCCACTTCACCTAAAAAACCTTAAATGAATCTCTAGCAAGTTAGGAAGACTCTCCTTTTGCATACTTTGATCTGTAGCTCATTTCTCATTCTACCTGCCTTTCACTTCTCTAACCTATGCTCACTTAATTTCTTGTTGTCATTTGCTGGATCACATCTATTTCATAGCACAGCGACACTTCCTCATTGTTAGCCTATCATCTTGCTGCTGTCTGATAAAAAATGACTCCGCATCTGCCTTCAGTATGTTCACGCGGCTGTAATGCGTGTGCCCTACCTCCACATCACCAACAAGTCCTCACACATTTATCAGCCTCGTCAGCCTATGAGTTTGCAGGGTCATCAGCCTCCACCACCAATTCCACGGGGGATATATCTTGCTGCTACTCAGGACAGTTACTCCTTGATTACAAAATCTTTCTGTGGAGTCCAAACGCCAAAGACATGTGTCGAGGCTTCCTCATCACATATCATCTGCTAATCATTAATATGTCATACATGATTATCATTTCCTCATTCGCTTGTCTCTCCTGACTGAAATGTCTGTATTTAAACATATTAGGTATGTGCAAAAGTGCTTCTAAAGATGAATTGTGCTATTTAAAGTGGTCAACAAGACAAACCACTTTTTTGTTGAATACAGTAGACACACATTAATTCGCATTGTGAAAAGTCCATTGAGTATTATGATTTTTCAAAAGGAGAGGTAAAATTTCCGAGTTATATAAGCTAAGGGGAGATGGTGTCTTTGAGCAGGGCAATAGTGAGGGATGATTTTAGATTCTCAAAAACTGAGAAAATAACAAAGTGTGACAGTTGAAGGGTCGTGTCACTGGAAATGTCTCCAAGTAAGTGCACCCTCTGGCTACCTTCTCAATGAGCCTGGCTCTTTGGTGAGGTGGTCAGTGAGTGACTATTACCCAGAACTCTGGAGGTTCAAGTCCCTGTGCCTGCTACAAAAGGTGTTTATTCAACAGTGGTGTTTTAATGAGGTTGTTTTTTACTGCCAGAAATGATGTATTCTTTGCAAATGTTTTCAGATGAATCCTCATTTTTAATATGTAATGACTGGATAAACTTCCATTGTGTTCAACTCTTTTTGCACTCTGCTTAAGTGAGATCGTATTTATAACCTTGTAAATCTTGAAAGTTCATGAATGAAAAATGAAAAATTTTCTTAATATCACTCCCCCCCCCCCTAATTTTTTAACTTCTTATACTATATTTTTTTCCGCTAAGGTGAGCAACAGTTTACAAGGGTGCACAGTGAATAATATAGTGCGAGATGAAATCTCTTTTTTGCACCAGTTATCTACCGCAGAAGGGACTTATTGGAAATATTCTGCGCACCTCTGCATTTTTCGTGCCAACAGAGGGACAAAACAGCCTTTCTTCCTCAGAAAAAAGACTTGCATTTTCGTAGCAGGCACCGACTCTGCTTCTGCCTAAATAATACTTTCATCTTCCATTCTTTCCTAAAATCTCTTTTCACAATTTGCTTTTGGAAGAATCTCCTTTGAATGTCTGAGATATTGAGCGAGTTCGCCGAGTGATTGCGATTGTGAGTGAGTGAGTGGGAGATCATTTTACTAAACGATTTTACAAAGACTTTGTGTGTGAAAGAGACTGACGGAAAGAGAGGGAGAGAGTGATGTATCATTTCTTGGGAACCCCTTCCCCTGTCTTCAACAGCTCTTTTCTTCCTTTGTAATAAACATCCTCCGAAATCTTCTGCGGGATGCCAATGACTCATATATTCAGCTGGCTCCTGTGAGAAACGAGCTCCCCTCACCAGGTGTCTGGCCTTGTTGACAACACACAGGGCTGCCCAGTTTTCTCCTTCTGTGTGATACATTGTGATTTCACAATGAGGGGAGGGAAGGTGACACAGTGAATTGCAGCAGCAGAAATGCCAAAAACCAACTGTCCCCTGTAATACATTGTATAATATGGTAGGGATAGTTTCATAAATGAGGAATAAATGCTGGAGCCCTGAATCTTGGCAGGAGTGGTTGGCAAACTGCTAAATTTGGCCAGGAGACTTAGACTTGCTTTCAGATGCCAATATCCCAAGCTGATGAACCATGATTGCACCAAAATGTGGAAGAGGAACTCAAAACAGTAAGTACTGAGGAGAGGAAATTGGGTCTTGTTCTTTCATAAAGCAATAATTGGTCAGTGCCCAAATTATTTCTCAAATTAATACAAATAGAGACACAGCATATATGATGCATTTACACAAATGCTGTTGTCGCAAGAAGCTGTTGTCGCAAGAAGCATTGCACTTTCAATTTGAGTTAAAGGAGAATTCCGGTGTGAAATTGACTTGGGGTGTATTGAAACATGATAATGAGTGCTAACTTTTGTCAAATACCCCACCTCCGTACGCACGCAACATTTTGAAATAAATGGCTTTTTAGCCGAAGCTCCCAACAGGCTTACAATAGTAGTGAATCGGGCATAGCGTTGCCATGCAAAGAAATCACTATTTTTTCATCATTAACAAGGCTCAAAGTAGCTCCACACTTCATCGGTAGAATTCCGAGGGCCCTGACATTTAAAACGAGGCACTGAGAACTCTGAAAATGCACCGGTAGTTTATTAAAAAAGACTATTTATGCAAATAGTACCTTGAGGTAGTTCCCAGTCGCCTCCATCTTGAAAGTCACGATAAGTCGATTGACAAGCACGAACGAATATGAAGGATAGGGGAACAGATTGCAACCTATTCCTTTGTGCTCGTCAATCAACTTATCGTGACTTCTTTTTAAAATTTCAGAGCCCTCGGAATTCTGCCGATGAAGTGTGGAGCTACTTTCAGCCTTGTTAATGATGATAAAAAATAGCAATTTCTTTGCCTGTTGGGAGCTTCGGCTAAAAAGCCACTTATTTCGAAATTCTGCGTGCATACAGAGGTGGGGTATTCGACAAAAGTTTGTACTCATTATCATGTTTCAATACACCCCAAGTCAATTTCACACCAGAATTTTCCTTGAAGATGGACTACTTTTAGTTTCACTGGCATGAAGGTGTGAAACGGGCTGTGAAAAAAAATATTCAACTCTCTAGTCTTGAGCATGTTTAAATTGAATAAAATCTGTTGCCTGCTGAATTGTTCTATTGTGCGTTGATGCATTTATCTGCCTGAGTCTGTTATCAGGGTGACCCTGTATAAATATCTTGGACTCATTGGATTCCTCTTGAGTAAATAAAACTTATCAAGAGTTGCAGAGCTTCATGTCTCCAGTTCGGTGGTATGTGAATGGAGAGGGATTAGTTTCAGTATTATTGAGTAATGGGACTGTTATGATCAATTAATAGAAAACTAGTTGCTGAGGAAGTCTCTGCTTAGCCAATATTCCCAACCACAACAAATGAAAGTGAATTCACAGTACCATCCTCAGCTTCTGAAAATGGTCCCCTTCAAAATCAACAATTCACACAAACTACTGTGCGAATGCGTCTCATGATAATAAGGTGTGATTTATGAACAAAAATATAAACGTTGCTAAGCTGAATTTCATGTTCTCATTTCACAATTTCAATGAGTAGCCTCCTAGTTCAGTCGCTACGGCAGACAAAAAACTTGAACGTGCAGGCATTTAAGAGTGGATATGTCAGTGCATTAATAGATTGCAAACATTTAAAAGGTGTCTTAAAATTACAATAGAAACTCGTAAACTTCAAATAACTGAATTCATTAATTAGTTGATCCACAAATGCAGATTCACAAACCAATTTTACATTTGAGAAGAGGTTTCATGAATTCACAGACATGTACGTATTTTTACAATGCAGTTAACATTTTTGGAAAAAGCAATTTACAGGCATAAGAGCTATTTGTTTGTGCATTTATTGTGCCTCATGAAAAACACATTTCTCAATGATACTGAAACTAATCTCTAAAGGTGTGCAAATCTGGTCCTACTAAGTACCTTTATGGCTGTTGACTTCTGACAGGTTTACGACCTATCCTGTTCAATTGTTTTGATTGAGAAAGGTATGTTTCAGGACACATGTGGCTGGAACTGTTTTTTTTTTAAACCCATTCATAGTACACTACAGAAGCTACATCTAGCCATTTAGCCGCATGTATAAATCCAGGGCTGGGAGCACTGCTGGTCAGATTCAAGACGGGATGCTTTCTTTGTTTTCAGACACCTGCCCCAATCAAAATTTCGTCATTTAAAGTCAAGGTGAAGTGAGAAATGCCTTTTTAACTCTTTTAGATCACATTCCCCGTCAAGTTTGTTATGTCCTGCCCTCTTTTCAACGGTCAAATCAAATTCCGCCCTACGTCATGTCCCGCCTGTCTATGTTGTTTCGCTCGGAAATACGTCACAATATGGAAGTTAGATACTCTCGAAATGCCGTTTCAGCTCGACTTTAAATGTTTCTACACGACAGAAGTGTTGAACTACATTCACAGGGGACCAAAATTTACACACAAACACAAGCTAAAATGAATCTTCACTTTTGATATGGAAGAAAATCGAACATACACCATAGCCTTCCAGGTCTTGAATCTGACACTAGTGAAGTAGCTAATCCATAAATATTTTTTAACCCATAATAAAAGCACCTGCATGCACAGTACATTTAAAATATGTCCTAGGTACTATCTTTCGCGGTTTTTACATAGTCACTGTTGGAGCCTCACCCTTAGATTTAGAAACCCTCGCTTTAGGTTGCGGCAGTGGTCATTAATTCAAGCTATCGTCAATACAAAAAAATAAAAAATGCTCTGATGTTGCAGTCACGCCTCATTTCCAGTGCTTGATGGGATAGTTCAGTGGCTGAGTCGCTTCCGGTCTCGCGGAACTGCAGAAGGTTACTTTGGCATGCGTGGTTACAGATACTTGGCCGTACGCTACCGAGCGTAGAAGCTGTATTAAAAGGCTTTCAGCTGGGGAACAGCCATTTTCTCGAAGTTTCGAGAAGGGCTCTCCATGGCAATATTCAGGTGATTGATATAATTTCTAGTATAATTTTTCTCGTTTCCATAAACAATCACAGATGATGTGGATAAAGGCCTCTCAAATCTCTCCTTGGATACCACTTTTCCCGCATGTTCTAAATCTCTCCACTTTAGCACGAATGATTCGAATGATTCTCTCTTTATCCACCATCTTCCTGGGTAACGAGCTGATCGTTCGACTCACCTGTGCTGGAGCACACAGAGCACTAACACATGCTGGGAAGTGGTTCTCCAGGAGAAGGTTGAAAAGCGCTGATGTAGATAAGATACATAAGATGATGTAGATATCATTCAATGTTATTATGTACACACAATAGACCAAAGCACTGGCAAGCTGTGTACTGGAAATGTGGTTGTCTCAGAAGTGTAAAAAATTTTGTCTAAAAAGCTGGACCCAGCAAAAATTTTTTTGTATTGACGATCTCTCAAATTGAGAGTCTGTAGGTTAACGCACCAAAGCTCTATTACGCATATTTGGCACTGGCACAAAATAACCTTCAGAGAAAAAAATAAAACACCTCAACCCTCTCAATGCAACCTCTGTCCAGCACCTACGCAAATATTTCTTTGTCTTTTTAGCACTTCCTGTCCATTACTGCAGTGACATTTCATTAAACAAGCTGCGTTCTTCTGTGGGATTGTTCTTCGGCTTCCAAAGGTCGTTTATTTTTCCTCTGTCTTCGATGCTGCAATCTATAAATCCCCCTGGCAGGACATTGGAGTCGATGCTATTGAAGTGTTGCTCACCAAAGCACTACACCACCATGCTGGGAGTGCAATCCACTCACCCAACCCCCTTCACTGTATCTAATGTCTAAAGCGAGCTCCCTCTCTGCAAATAACACATTTGAATGACTTATCGTGAACTGAGTCAGATAGGAAATTTAGGAGACCCCGTGCTCTTGCTAGCCTAACCCTGTACCAGTTGCGGTGTCTTCAGTTCCAAATACATCTCCAGTCACTCATCTGTCTATCCATCCATGCGTCCATTTTCTCAGCCACTTATTCATTATCTGGGTCACATGCCTCTGCCCACATTGCATGTATATCCAAGGTTGTTTGCTAATCTTTAAGAAAACACACTCACACATACGGGCACATTTTGCTATAGGAAATTTAGAGTCTCCAGTCAATCAATAATCCAGGTATTTAGATTATGGGAGAAAACCCATGCAGACATGGGTGAAGATCAAAAGGTCAAAGGGTCCTCAGGATTCTTGACCTCAGACACAAAGGGTAGACATCGTAGTGCAGATGGCATCATATTTCCCTTGAAGCAGAAAAATGCACGCACATCCACACAAAAAGTTCACACGTGCTCAATTCAAAGGGACAATGTAGAAAAAAGAACAAAAGTCCGCATTGTTTGGAAGTGCACCTGACGAAGGCCACGTCGACCGAAACGTCGTGGATATTGAACTCACTTGGGGAGCCATCAAAACAGTGTGCGGGCTTTTGTTCTTTTTTCTATCATATTTCCCTTGACATCATCCTAGAATATTAGGCAGATGAGAGCAAAACTCTCCATAATACAGTCAGCACCAACAGGGGTATGGGCTTAAAGAGGCCATATTATTCGGTATTTTGTTTGTGAGCAATACTATTCTTGAATGTCCAAAAGGGAGGAATAGAAAATTTTTAGCCAAAAAAATAAAAATTATTTCTAGGCCCTTTGATTCCTGACATTCCTCACCCTGTGAAAAACAGGCGTCGCCTCTATGAAATTAGCCCTGCTTTGTCTGGCGAACGAAGGCAGCCCC
The DNA here is from genome assembly GCA_029721435.1 of Gymnothorax reevesii. Lineage (NCBI taxonomy): Eukaryota > Metazoa > Chordata > Actinopteri > Anguilliformes > Muraenidae > Gymnothorax > Gymnothorax reevesii. Next base: position 50,624,113 of record CM056591.1, read on the forward strand.
CAGCCCTCTATGTCAACAGAGATCAGCTTTATCAAAATCCCCCAAATACAACCAACAGTTTCTAGATGCACATGATTGATCAACTAGCGATGAGACTACACCATGAGCATGGACGGGTAATATTTGGAAAGGTAACAAGAGTGACATGTAGTCACCATAAAAGTGACAAAAAATAAAACTTCACTTAAAATTCAGTCTCTTACATGTACAATGGTTTATTTCAAGCAGTTTTACTGTAGCAAGCATTAGCTAACATTCCATTTATCGTGATTGGCTGTGCAATTCTTCTGCAGCTGAGCTCCTATAAAAAAATGGTCACCCATTTTATCTGTTGCAGTTAGCATGACTTGCACATTGCCACTACCTTAACTAGTAATGGTTTCTACATATAAATTCAGTTACATTGCTAGCAAGCTAATAAACTACAATTTAAGGAAGGGTAATACTTGCATGCTAAGCCATTTTGAAAGTGGCACCTTTTCTACATAGACAACAAAGCCATGCAAGTACTCGAAATTAAATTTAAAATTTGAAATAATTTGGAAATACTTACCCAGCTAGTTATTATTCTTCATGAAAACAAATCTAAGCCAATGCCTCTTTGTATCTTACAACACGGACAGAAAATTAAGATATTTAATGTTATTTTAGTCGTTCATCAATAACAGAGCACTTGGTTCATTTGCCAGAATAAAAGTCAGCCTTTTTTAATGACTTTATTCCGTAGCTTTGAATACAATCAACCCTGTGTCAACCAAACCGCCAAAATCAAAAATAAATGAAGAAATAATTAAATGCATGACATAATGATGTTGAGACTGTGCCAAAGCTGTTGTGTAAGCATGCGTGCGTGCAGCAGCAGGGACATATTTGGTACCAAGGGTGCTGTAATGGGCTGTCTGGTTGAATTTAAACTTGTTGCATAAGCATCGTCCAGCGGCACAAGCACATCCATATCCTGCCATGTTGGGGAGTTAGTGCTTGTTTAGCATAATTAATCTGAAAAAGTCATGTTTGACTACTCAATTTCACAAACGCCAGTTATTCATTAATTATATCCCTGCAAAATTTCATGAATAAGGTGGCGACACTTCTTATATTTCGCACTGGGATGCCTGACAGTTTAAGTGCACTACCCAGACTGGCTTAGAAAGCCTATTTGTGGATTTTATCAAGAGCGATAAAATTGTTAAGATTTCATTCCTTCACCATTGTGGGATTTCTAGATGTGAAAAACACTTTAGTGTTAGATTGCCATGTTAGGGCTTTTATTTCAGTATTTCTCACAAATTCTAATGGAATATAAACAAAAACACCATTTTCAGAAAAAAGATTATTTCTTGTTTACATTTCTAATACATAAACAGTTGTCCAATTTAATTTTCCTCTTCATTTGTGCTGTGTCTTAGTCCGTGTAGCTAATGAAAAATCAATTAAACATTACATTATTTAACAAGGAAGCCATAATAATGGCTATTATTTAGCCTAATATTTTAGGTTTAAGGCACTACTTTAACCAACTCTGCACTGTTCTGATCTCGATTCATTCTGTTGATGCTTTGCTGGAGAGCTGTTTTTATCTCTCTCTTTTATTTTTTTGTGAATCACACTTCGGGGGCCTCAAATAATAATAATAATAAGGCCTTAAATAATTAGCTCTGATGGCATGTAAGAGTTGATGCTGAAAAACACAAATCACAGCAGCTTGACTGTAATCAAAAAAGTAAGTTTGTGATGGTCATTAACACTATTTATTTTCCATTTCTGCATTTACTTGGCAAGGCTGTGCCACTGGAAGGGTCTTGCTGCCTCTCCAGAGGGATGTACTACAGAGACAGTTAACCCCTTAACTGTCACCTGCATTTTCTCACATTTGGCCCGACCCTAATTAGGGCCCAGTGACAGTTAAGGGGTTTTAAGTCTAGCCAGACTTTCTTAGCGTGAGCTGGCTCGACAAACCCAAAACTCATAATCAGTGATAACATAAGTTACAATGGCAGTCTGGCCTGATTACAAGAGCCACCAATGTGACATTGGAAACCCTGACTTTTGGCTCATCATCACTGACCCACTTATCTTCCCTCATAGCACAGCTTAAAGGGTCACCTTTGACCCAGGCACCATCTATCTATACTCAGGGTACACTCTGATTGGGAGCAGTATGATGGCAACCAGTGGGCTTATAACTTAAGCTCGATTCCCAGCTAAAATGATGCCTAGTAGCCTTGAAGAAAATATGCTGAATTGCTTATTATAGCGTAAATCTATGAGTTTATAAGGATGTACTCAATATAAAAACTGCAAACAGAAGTACAGTACAAAAACTGTGCAGGGACTGTTTAAGTGGGGTGTCGCTGCTCTCCTGAGAGTACATTCATCTTATAAAATGTATGTCTGAAATTAATTCAACTGAACTGGCTACTGTACAGACTAAAGATATACTATAAGTGTATAGTATTATGGCTTTGTTTTATTGTTATCTATCTCCAACTCTATTATTTCTACTGGTGAGAAATATAATCAGAACTACAGTACACTGAGCAAAGCAAATTCTGAGCCTCCCTCTCAAGAAGATTCGGACAGGATTTTCCAGGAGCCAAGACATCAGTGTCCGCACAGTGACATCACTGCGTATCTGTCCAACTCTGAGCTTTTCAACTTTCCCTATCCGCCTCAGAAGGGAAAATGAGAAAACTGTTTCTAATGTAATAAGGCCATTAAATATTCTGATTGTGGAGCAATCTCAGAAGGGATGCAATTTCTGCATGGGGTAACCTATATGGCTGTACAAGAATATACTCCAATAGCAGTGCAGACTGTCATATTTATTTTGCAGATATTAACATCCTTATTAATTGAATCATGTTCAACCCCCGTAAAACTACATTTCTGTCTAAATATAGTGGACCTCACTGTACAAACAAAAATTATTAAGGTCTGTTTTTTTTTTTTTTTAATAATCTTGAGGTAATATGGATACATTACATCAAAGAGCGATGTCAGTGCAGATCACAACAGGGTTTCCCGGACTATGGGCCCTGAGTGTTTCTGGAATAGGCTACAAGATCCCTTTGGAAAACTATATGTGCTATGCAGGACTTTAAGACATCCACTTACATCACAGGAAGCCCCAAACAAGCACAGCTGTTGAGCAGCTGTCACTCCTGTATATGCGCGCATTTAAAAATCTGCTAATGACTGTTTTTGCACTGCTACTTTTGGATTGCTCATGTCTCGCAACATGACTTTCTCACTGTGGATAAATTTCACACTTTTGCTTCCAAAAAAAATTAAGGATCACACATCAGGGATTTAAGTCAGCACAAACACAGATGTGCGGGCCTGCGAAATTGGTTCTGCATTTCCCCCGTCACACTGAGAACCTCCAGACTTCTGTGGCGATACACAAAACTTTTACCAGGGCTGGGACTTTAATGCGTTTATTTTGGTTAATTAATTACAGGAAAAATAACGCGCTAAAAAAAATAACGCATTTAACCCTCCTGTTGTGTTCGGTAAAATCTGACCGATTTACAAGTTTTCTCTCCAAAAAAATGCAGTTAATTTCACCTGTTTGTCATAAGGTTCCATGACTTTGTTCACACATGGCATTTGAGCATATAAAATAAATTTGGTGAATTTTTATTAAATTTTGTTTTTTTTTCTGAACTTGTGTACCCCTGTGGTGTTCCCGGTCAAAAATGGTCATCAGAAATGAATGGGTAAGACCACAATTAGTCTATAAAATCGAGTTCAAGCACATTCCCCACTCCTTTCCCACACTCCAACATGCAGGTGTCTTTGAGCAGATACACACACACACACACACACAGCTTCCATGGCGACCCCCACAGGAACCGATCTGTGATAGAATTTTTATGGCCATGGTGGAACCCCTTATGCAAAGGCGGCAGCACCTTCCCTGAACACCATCCTCTGCTGCATTGGTGAGAGACATGCAACATTAGCACCAACATCTACACCAACCACAGGAGGAAGACACAAAAGGAAGAGGTGTAAACTGTGTGCACCACAAGATAGAAAAGTTTGGTGTGCCACAAATGCAGTGTATACATTTATCAGGAACATGCAACAGCCACAATTGCGCAACATATTCATGAGAAGACATAACCTCTGAAAAGTTTCTAAACATAAGCTCCTCCCGAGATCTTCACGAGATCTGGGTAAAACCTGACGTCAGGTTGTGCCGTCCAATTAGTAGAGACCTAGCCAGAGCCAACCACTGCGCTGGACCTGCCCACACTAGAAACTATTCTAGCAGGCACTAACAACGGCAGATCATACTTTGCCTTAGTAGCGTCTACACTTTTGGAAATACAAAAGAAGAACCGCAGATCATTTAAGGTGCAATTTTGTCAGCATCTCCCAAACTACCTGTCTGTTTACTTTTGGACACAAAGAAAGACAAATATTTCTCTTCCAAAAGACAATGCCACCAGAAATCAGTGGGTAGCTTTTTTTGTTTGCTGGCAGCAAACAGCCACGGCCAAAGGGAAAGTTAGCTGCTTCTGCTCAGCGTTTCACCAAAGACAGCTTTGTCAATAAAGGATAATTCGACACAGGATAAGTGTTTCAGCTGCTTCTCAAACCTGAAGCAGTTGCATCGATCAAGCGCTCGGAGCCACAAGCTGTAAGTAACCATATAACAGCAAATAATGTCCGTGTTACGGGTGGCTAGCAGGACTGCTAGCGATAGTTAGCATTAACAACTAGCCTCAAATGCAGGCTTTGTAAAATATCTGAAGATAAAGCCTGTATCGGTCGCGACTGTCCGTGACTCACAGACACAGAAGCTGTGCTTTTATTGCATGAGCCAACCTGACGTGTCATAGCCAAATAATAATAATAATAATAAAAAGCCTAAGCTCCCAGCTGTGTTATGACATATCATGAAGAAACTTATGACATAATATATTTTAAACTATTCTTTTGTTTTGGACTCTTCCACTTTTTTGTAGTGTATCCTGTCTCACAACAAAATCTGGGCATTTTAATTATTTCTGCTAGCAGACCAAAAAATGACAAGACGGGACCGTCACACTCGTTTTCCCCTCCGGCTCTCAATACAGCCTTCTGCCCCCTGATTGAACTGTTTGACTTCTTCTGATTGGATTGTCAGTAGGCGACATTCTCATTGGCTTGTCAGCCCTAGGTGATTTGGGAAATTATTTGCGCTTGTAATTCTTAATTTGCGCGCTTTTAACTTTCACATTTCAAGATCTGAAATTTGTGTTAGTCTCTCAGACTTTGAGAAATTTCATTGCTGTAATTAAAACAGCAACAAAAACTTCGGTACACGTGCCAGTTATATTTGAGTGCACAAAACTTTTTACATGAGTAAAAACTCTTTAAATTGCAACAAAAAATTTTTTACGCATGCGCAGATTATATCTGTGTTCTCAAAACTTTTTCACACATTCAAAAACTGTTTATACAGCCACAAAACCTTTTTTCATCGGAATATTATATCTCTGTGCTCAAAACTTTTTCACAAATCTACAGAATATTTCTACAGTTACAAAACTTTTTTGCACTTACAAATTATATCTGCATGCACAAAACCTTTTCAAAAGCACACAAATTATTTCTACAGGTACAAAACGTTTTTACAAGCCCGAAGTATTAATGACCTTTATTTGATTCCATAAACTCCCAGTTTCAAACACACCATTGGGACCATTTATGAAAAATGCACTGACTCAGAATTGTACTTTTTATACTGCAGAAAAGTACTCCCATGTTGGACATTATCACTAGAATGCCATTTTAAGCCAAAATTATAAATATATACATATATATTTGAGGAATAAAATTATCTGTTTTTATTTTCTTCCAGCTGAGAAAACAGAATAGTGAGACTGTAATCAGTTCCATGTCATTTCTACAGTTCTTGAAATCAAATACATCCATAAGTGTTATCTGTAATTAGGCCAATGTTTGAATTTCTTGTCAATTTTTATTGAGGAACAATTTTACTGCTTTGCATATTGAACAAATTTTATTCCCGTTGAACGATTGACAATAAATTAACATATATATGGGCAATCTATGATGGGGTCCAGAAGGATGTTTGAACACCCCCCCCCCAAGTAAAAGTCAATAAAGTCACACAATAAAGTCTGAGACAAAAAACATGAGCAGATTCTCAATGCAATTGCATTGGGAAACACTGGCCAAGAGTTGCAGGGGTAAAATTGTATTGGTGGCAGGCAAACAACTTCTTTTCAATCAGGACAAATCCTCTGTCAATCTCAGAGGCCTGGGTCTTTTCACAATGCAGTGAGAAAACACTTGATGCTGACTCAAAAAACAAGACTAAAATGTTGATGTTGAGTATATGCTGCTCAAACACCACTCTCAAGACTATCCTCCCCCCCACCCCCCAATCCATTGTGTTAAAAAGAATTATGCTTATGAAACGACCATTCCACAAATTATTACCTGGCCCCTCCCCTAGGGGGCCAGGTTAAGCAATGATCATGTCTGTGTGTGTGTGTGTGTGTGTTTCTGTCAGTCTGTCTGTCAGCCCGTGGCTGGGGTCAGGTCTGCTATCTCTGATTGCCTTGTTGTTTATGCATCCTATATTTTGCTACATTTGTCATTACAACAATTTGTACGTAACCTTTTTTTTTTTTTTTTTGCTGGGAATTATAACACCCAAACTTTATTCCATTTGGCCTCATGTTGCAATTATAGGCATTTAGTCATCTGTTTCGGGGGCTTGTTATTTGTCCGTACATGACAAAAAAAAAATGTTTTCTTAAAACCATTGGTTTTTTAAAGTTTGAATTCTTCAAAAACAAAAAAGTGGTGCGCAATGGAATTAGCAATTATGCCAATATAAATTTGTACTTTAGATGCATATGTCAATTTTGAGAAATTTGCAAAAACTGAGAATAATGAAAAAATGCCCCCAAAAAAACACCATTTAAGCCTCTTAGGGCTATGTTTCAGTGACCACCTTGACATATAGGCCATTTGCTGTTGCTTTAATCACAGTCTGTGATAATTTATTTATTTACTTACTTATTTATTAATTTTATGCAGACGTTGGAAATTCAAGGTTTCAAGGTTTAGGTTTATGGTTCCCAATGTTCCCTTATTCCATTCATCTGGAATTCACTGTTGCATTTAAGCACTTAAAGATGGGTATGAAATTTTGTTTTCCAAGGAGAATCTGTTATGTGAGTTAAATAAGTATGGCTTGATTATCTGTGTAGCCACTCCCAGAATTACTTAGCATGCCCATACTACCTTTCAATAACCACTGTGTAGCTTATTAGCTCGCTACAAAATTGAATTTATCCTTAGAAACTGTTGCTAGTTCAGCCTGGGGCCATATATGACACATGGTGAACATTTTTTATGGAAAGGAAACTGCGGTCCGCATGGCCCTGGTGGTGGTGAGTTATGCAAAAGATGCTCTGAAGTACATAAAAACATACATTTAAGTAGTTCATATTTAACCAGTGTTATCTGCATTATGAAATCCCTGAAGGTCTATAGGACTGTCTTAGCCTTCAAATACATTTATTTTCACATTATAAACACATTTATCTTCATTATAGTATCTGAATTGTTCAGTCAGACTGTCTGGGCAATGCTAATGTTATTAAGGCTGTATAAATGTTAATAATAGCATGATAAATGTCTTTATTATAAGATTATGAGAAGTTTATAAGCACTTATAAGGAACTCGATAAATTTTATAGCCTCCCTTGGAATGTTAATAAATGCCTTATGAGTTTCTAATGATTGCAAAAATAGCATTTTTTCATTGAGATTAATTGATATTTTATTATGCATTTATAAGCAGTCAACTATGCACATACTAACAGTCAATTAACAGTCATCAAGTTTATTGCAGCAATGGGATTTGAAGCAAGAAGAATGCCTTATTAAGGTTAATCAATCCTTTATTATCCACCAATGAACAGTTATCTATGCTTTTTGCTGCCACTGGATCTAAAACTAGAATAATGCCTTGCTGTGGTTGATAAATCCTTTATTTTGCACTGCTGAGGGATGCAGTGTTTCAGTGCACTTGAATTAGAATCGAAAGGTCCCGAGTCCCATCCACGGCTTAAGTTGTGTGTTCCTGGAGAAAAATGCTACTTTCACGGTGCCCCACTCCACCTAAGTGTAGGTACCAGCAAATCGTCGGGGAAACCTGACCAAGAGCTGGGGGCGTAACCTTCGATGGACTCGTACCCCATCCAGGGGGAGTAGCAATACTCCCGGTCGAAAAACACAGCCATTCATAATAAAATGATTATTGGCTCATGAAAGCTACTATGCAATGCTAGCAGCGAACCACTCTTAACAAAAGCTGCTGAATTCCTAGTGCGAACTTTAGGAGCGGCTGCATATCACACTTGCGCTTGGTTGGTAATGTTGTTTCGTCAGCATACATTACATTTCCACACTCATTGTGTAGTTATTAAGTCTGGGGCTTATTACGGGGGGGGCATATTACAGGATTTATTATATCCCCGAACGTCGAATGACGTTCCCGGGGATATTATGTTTTTGGTCCGGCCGCCGCCGCCATACTACGTGTTAACACAATAACTTCAGTAATATTTCAATTACAAATTCCAAATTTTGCACATAAGTAAGTATCATAAAGAGGAAGAACTGACTCGACTTTGGACAATTTATGATGTCTAGATTGGCCACCAGGGGCCAAAAACTGATTTCACTGCTAACTCAATAACTGCAGAAATATTTCAATTAGAAATTCCAAGTTTTGCATATAAGTAAGTATCATAAAGAGGAACAACTGATTTGATTTTGGACAATTTACAATTTCTATATTGGCCACCAGGGGCCAAAAACGGAAAAAATCACTCTTTTAGTCATATGTCTGGAAATATTTGTCCGATTGACCTCAAATCAAGTGCAAATGAAAGGTCATGACCTGAGGATGTGTCTCACGCTGACATTATACCTGTTTGGTTCAAAATTTTGACACAAGGTGGAGCTTTGTCACATAAAATTCACCATTTTTGCTATATCTTTGGAACTATTTCTCCAATTGACATGAAACGATGAGCAATTGCAAGGTCATGATCTCACAACGTGTCACATGATGACATCATACCTGTTTGGTTCAATATTTAGCCACCAGGTGGGGCTTTGTGATGGAAAATTACCATTTTGGCCATATCTTCAGAACCATTTGACCGATTGACCTGAAATTAAGTTCAAATGAAAGTCTATTCAAGGTCTATTCAAGGATTGGGGAATTGGAGGATTGGGGGCGTTCGGGGATATACCCCTAGCCGTCGCCTCCGATGGCATAAGCCTAGTTAAGCTTAAAATTAGGCTTTGTTCTCACTTTAGATCCAGTAGCTGAAAAAAGCATAAATAACTGTCAATATCTGTATAGTTACCAGTTAATAAATGCATACTAAAAGATGCATTAATCTTGATTAAGAAACAAAATAGCTCAGTAAATTCTGAATGAAGACATTATGGGTAAGTTAGTTAAACTCAATAAATGTATAATAAGTAATAGTACTGAACTCATTAGGCTTTTATCAATGTTCTTTAGCAGCCTATGAACTTATAACGTGTTTCTTATAAGTGCTAATAAATGTCTTATAATATGACAAAATGCTTTTGTTAAAGCATTTATTTATTATAGTCTTAATTAAGCTTAAGAAGCATCTTAAATTGACTTATAAGGGCCTTATGAGTTTTCAACTCATGCTTTGCAACCAGAGAATTACCAAAAAAGGTGATTCTAATATGAAGAACAAGTTCTTGTACTTGCGTTCAATACATCTCGCAGCTCTGACCTGTCATGCAATTATGTACATTTTATCAGCAAGTTTTTAAAAGCTACCTTATATTGACCAATGTACATTCCAGCTTTATTTGTGTTAAATTTAATATTTTGCTCTCGTGCGCTCCGATGGATTGAGCCTGGAGATATTATTGATTCTTTTAATCGAGCTGAATGCATCCAATTTAAACTCTTGAGCTATAATCGGAGTCCTAATGAAAGAATTGATTTGTTACCATTTAACTGGTTTTTTGTTTGCTGAAAAAGCTTTGAATGTCCACTCTGCTGCCCACAAAATACAAAAAGGAAGAAATAATGACTGATTTTTTTTTGTTTATCTTTGTAATAAATGCAAAGACCAAAAGAATTTATCTCGCCAAGGATGGATCGGCACTGGGGACAGCGCATACCAATTAACTGCATTGACTGCCATGTTTATGGAACTAGTCTGAAATTATACATGCTGAGTGACCTGCCGCATTTTCATGCTGGAATCATTATGACCAAATTCTTCTAAGAAATATTGCTGGCATATCATAACAAGAAGAGATGGAAGGATAAAAGTGGTAAACCACTATGAGAGCATGTCATTATATTATAATGAAGGCTCGCATGTTCAATAGCTGTGTGGCCTTATTCTCGTGAACAAAATATAATGAGTGTAAAATCTTGGCACTAACTACTGATTCAGAGGAGATCTAAGCTTGCCGAATTTCACATTTGTATGAGGGTTCTGGTTGGCATTTTATTGCAGCATAAGATAACTGTGATTCAGAATGATTCTAACCATAATACTACCGCAAATGTCTCTGAACACACTTAGTTAGAATGAGATGATAATGATACAGCACTGACAACAGTGACCCAGTGAATCGGGCTTTCATTTTGATCAGTTGAACGGCAGATAATGCGTTGATAATAGCTTGACTCCATAGCAACTGAATTAAGGTCCTAATGCAAATGAACCTTTCTAGTTAAAATACATTATAAGAAAGACATGTTTAAGATATGCAATCAACGGATTGTTGTGAGGAGATTCCTACAATGAAGTGAAAATTTGAAGAGTGACTCTACCACATTAACCCTATAAAACCTCCAGACCCATATATCACTCTATCAGATGCAGCTGCTCTGTTCAAACCTGTGGAACATCAGGCCTATTTTAAATTATAGTGGAGATCCAAAGGTTTACAACAAACCAAAGTATGTCCTGCTGAATTACAGGGAAATGTGTATAAAATGATGTACAATGACTACATATTTTCCATTTGTTGTAATGTTGTGGCCCTAAAAATAACACAACCTGGGTTTGAATATTCTCTCAACATAAGTGTGATGTAGCTTCAGTGAAATTGGCAGATACATAATATGTATGTGACTTTGTCCTACAATATAACAAAAAGTTTTTATTTTGGGCTTTGAATCTACTTAAAGCGGAATTTAAATGGAAAGACTAGAGTGTAGGGGTTAATTAACGGAAAGGTAAAAGACTGATGCCTCAGTGTTTTGGTTCATCTTTTTGGCACAAAAGGGCAACTTTCTCAGGGGGGTCATGTTTGAATACCCCTAAAAATACCTCTTCAATTTCAGGGCTAACGAAAAAAAACTCCTGCACATGGTCTTTTCACTTGCAATTGATTTATTAGTCAACACTTCGGTCAACCGTGACTGAAACGTTGACTAATAAATCAATTGCAAGTGAGAAGACCGTGTGCGGAAGTGTTTTTCGTTACTTTAGTCCTTAGTCGGCCTTTTTCCTACGCACCTGTCTTTTTACCGGTGTGCAAAAGTTTTTCTCGCTATTCAATTTCAGAACTAAAATTTAATCACAAAGCACTATCTACAGGTGCGAAAATCAGTGTGTGCTTCTTTGTGTTTTGAGGTGTCGAATCTGACTGGTTGGCATAAAAAAAGATTTATATCATGGTAACCCAAGAGGTATGTTATAAGGGGCATTAAATCATACTTGATTTGACTTCAAATTCAAGCATTAGAGGTAAACAAAACCGTTCAAACAGGGTTTTGGGAACATTGTTTTCAACATAATTCCCCGGTGGGGATCAGCAGTGCATGGAGCTAAATAACGCTGTTTAATGTTCAGACTGCACATCTCACTTGACATAGTAATGTGACAGTGGCTGATGTTTGAGCCGTGTGCATGCATGTCTTGATAGTGTATAATTAATCATGCTCAACAGATACTGATTAAAACCTGCCAGAAAACAGTGCTGAACAATATAGCCTTAAATGTACCCACAGATCTGTATAATCAAGACTGCCTTTTTTAAGGAGAAGTTGACATGACACCTTTCCTATTTGACTCCATGCACAAGCACCCACACACACACACACACACACACACGCACACAGACATGCACTGCTCCAACACAAAAGACCATACGCATACAACTTCTCACTAATCCAAACACTCTCGCCTACCCCCATGCAATACACCCACACACACAAGTGCGCTTCTCATTTCTGTCCAAGCAAACACATTCAATAAGTCAAACATTCCTCAAACAACAGCAAGCAAAGCCAGACTTGATATGAAAACTTGTGAAAATCTTGTCATGTGAAAGCCATACCATAATGAAGAACACTAAAACTGGCAGTGAGAGCTTGAAGCAAAAGCTTAAAAAAAAAAAAAAACCAAACGTGGCACAGTAGCTTTGGCGAGTTGACTGAAATAAATTGGACAGCATGCTGATGCTCTAAGAAGTGCAATAACTCTGCAGGAATACATTTGTCTCAGTGGGATTGATGAGATTGAAATAATAAAATTATGTTGAAACAGGTGTAATTCTCATGGTTTTGCCGCCAGGTCAGACCCTCATAGATGCTAAAGAACTGGAACCAGTCTCTGCACAGGTCATGTATAGAGACAAGTGAACAACGTCCGGCATATTCCATAGGTTGGCTGACATTTCAATCGTATGAAAATCCTCATGATTGGTCAGGGCTTTTGAACTGCAGTGCTACCTTTCATTACTCCCCCACCACTTGAAGAGAAGATTGGAGTGCTACTTATAGTCATGCTCCTTCATTCTTGCATGCACATCCATCTTCATTACTCTGAGACAAAATGTAGCGACCTAACCGTTTTACTTTGCCTTTATGACCTTAACTGGTGCTTCATACCGTTTACCTTTAATGTCACCTCTGACCTTTGAACTTAGAGTGATGACCTCCATCAATGTGTCTCTGGAGCAGATCTCCGACTCTGTCAACAGTGGCATTTCAAAATATCTTAAAGTTTTGCCTCATTCTCTTGCTGTGGCTTTTGAATGCTTTGTTGACCTGTGACCTTTTCCCAGTGACCTACACCTTTCTCCAACATTCTTAATCATCATCCGAAGCTCAAATGTAGCACATAAAAAACAAGACATTTTATGGGACCTTTGACTCATGACCTTGTCCTCAGTTCTGTTTCTGGTGAATATCTCCTAGGCTGTGGCTTTGGAGATCCCCGCTACCATGTTCATCCGCCCTTCAGTCTGTTCACACACACGTCCTGGCAGGGTGTCCTGGCAGGCGACTTTTCCAGGCTCTGACCGGCTTTCTGTGATCAAAATCTTTTTTTAAATTGGTTTTGAAAGCATTTAGTTGGTGGGCGGAGACAATAACAGTTAATAAAATACAATACATGATACATAGCTATTTGCACACAAAACATATACTGAAAATTCCAAATTATCAATGCTGTGAAGACTGCAGATCAAGACTTTAGGAGATTGCTGTTGCACATTTCGACCTGTGATCCAATCTCTATTAGCCTCTCTGCTTAATATCTGCCATCATAAAGCAAAATACACAGAAGCAAAGCTCCTACTGTAAGTTTCCCCTTTTCCTGTTTTTTTTCTAAATAAATGATTGAAAAAATATGATATTTTTCCTCAGTGTCATAAAAAGTCACACTTTCAACAAAAGCACACTTCTTTGCTTTTTTTACTGAGAGTCTGCAGTTTGTGCTGATCCTCAGATAGAATGGAATGCTATGGTAACAGAACACTGTAGTCTATCCAGCAAGTAAACAGTACAAATAAACTACAAAGATCAGAGATTTTATGTTGAAAATGAGCGACACACTTCAAGAGCAGAATAGACAATGGGGAATGTGGCAGCACAGATTTAATAATTTGACCACGTGCCGTGAGCACAGCGTCTTGGTGCTTGGATCGGTTTCTGATTAATCAGTAGAATAAAAAATGTTGATAACTTTTTTTGGAATCAGAAATAACTGGCCTGCGCTGAACAAATTGTGCTTAACCCCAATGTGGCAAAACAGCTTGAGACATTAAAATCTGAAATCTGTACATATATAGCCGCTGAAGTACAATACTTATCAGAGGAAGATCGGACGAGGCTCACCTGCAAGATCTCAATAGATTTGTTCACAGTACCTGCAGGACTACTCACGGTGTTTGAGCAATTCTCAGCAAGAGCCTTGTACTGCCAATTTCCATCCTCAACAAAACCAAGGGGCTTTGGCATTTGCACAGCATGTAGCCCCCTGCTACCGCCCTCTCCCCAACGCCCAAAACTCAGGGATACAAACTTCAGAATCAATCACAATGTTCAATGACTTCATCCGTCCAGGAGGAGTAAGATCTGCGCCCATAACTGCTTTGAGATGTCACCAGGGATTATAACCAACTACTGCACCCCTGCCTGTTTCCCAGCTGGGGCTGTGTGCAGCGGAGCATCATGGTGGAAAGTGAACAATTTTCCCTGCTTTATCCATCTCAATGAATCAAAATTCCAGCATTTAGAGCTGGTGCTGGAGGATGCTTTGGGCCCTGATCTTAACGCTCTCCAGCAGCTCTGGGGCCTTATTTATTATAAAACTAATGTGGATGTCATACATAAATATTGCGTACACTCAAAAAAATAATGTAAAGTATCCCTATGTATAGAACTGTGGCTGAGCAAAACTGCGAGCAGTTTTTACTCCATTAACCCTTGGAGCGCTGAAATAAATTTTCAAAAAATTATGAATAAATTATCTTGTGCCGTTGAAAACCTATCATGTGGCAGCTCATTTAAAAGAGCTCCCCTCTTAAATGAGTCACCACGTGACAGGTTTTCAACAGCTTCGATTTTGAAATTTTACGTCATTGAGGAACAATAACTGCATTTAGCACTTGAAGAATTAATCAGGATTAATTTGAAATTTTGCATTGTGTGCATAATCTTTTTAACACAGCATGTTTTTTTTTTATTGTCAAGTTTGTTTTCATTAATCCAAAATCCTCAAAGAAAGGGGAATATGCATCTTTTCTGTGCCTACGCACTGTTTATATTAATGAGGCCTCTGCTGCTACAGACTCCAGCTGCCACTCACCTTGTGTCCCGTGTTCTGAGGCAGAGCTGGACCCCCTCACCCCCATCTCACCGCAAGCCCTCACGCCCAGCACAACGCACTCTCCTCAGTCATATAAAATCCCACCCCTCCTGGCCTATTTTCCAGTCCACTTACCACATAAATAATGCATAAAACCCCACCTTAGCCGTGTGAATGAAACTCATCTCATTCCGACACATTCCACCGTGTGCAGTTAGCCATTGTTGCCGGCACGTTTCAGGGTAAATGTCACGTCAGTATAAAATGACATTGACGGCATTAGCGTCCCTAGCGTGGAACAGCCTGGTTGTCCCTGACCGCAGACAAAACACTCTGTGTAATCACCTGCAGCGCGCAGCAGCAGATCAGCGAAGAAGAAGATCAGAGGTCAGTGTGTAAATACTGCGACTGCATCGGTATAGGACCTGTTATCTGGGGCCGTCATCGAGCGAGCGAGCCCCGGTTTCATTCCTATTATCCCCTTTCCTTTCTATTAACGCGCGTCTTCTGCGAGGCAGTGGGACGGGTGCGTAAATCCCTGTTCCTCTCCATACGCAGAGCGCGGACTGAATCATTAATGAGCTCCCGGGATCCGGTCAGTTCCGGCTGTAACAGTCTGAATGAAGCTGAACAAGAGCAATGCATTTTTACGAGATTTGAGGATATTTTTCAAATGTTTAACATCTGGAATTAAGTTACATCAACAATGTAGTGTAGCCATGATATTTATGCTAGAATGTACTTCACTCATTTGATTATCTTTGCTATTGTGCGAAACGTACCACTGTGTCATCACACGCAATTTTGAACCTACAGCCCAAATGTAGAGCCTGCATCATGCAGGTGATAATACAATCCTTCTGCATGGCCTTATCTGATCAGTAAGTCTTTTGGAGAGTGGTGAAAATATGAGGAGTTTGGTTCCAAAATGCAATATATCCATTTTAGTCATTGTGAGTAAATCAGCTTTTTCTATGTTGGTGCCTATTGCATCCTGTAGAAAAACACAAACTTTGACCATGAAAAAATACACCATATAGTATGCATTTCTAATGACAGGTATTTGCACCATGTGTAAGAAGTGCAGGACTATCGCTCGATGGCATTATCTCAATTTTTGTAATTTTGGCACTTATAGCGTTTTGGAACCAAACTCTTCATATGTTCCAGTTCAATTCCATGACCAAGCCCAAATAGTACGAGTGCGGAGAGGTCTCGAACTAAACTGCAGATGCTGTTTGCCCTGGAGACAATCTGAGTGCAAGCTTATTCTTTAATCAGCTGCACACTGTTCCCATCAATGACAAACCATCGACTGGCTCCCCGCAATGCTGTTCAAAACCGGTTTGCGAATCAACGGAGGCATTCTCGATCCACTCAGAAAAGGGAGCACAAACACTCCAGGCGCTCTGATGCAAATGAGACCATTGATTCATACAGCGTCACAACCAAATCTCGACAACGCAGTGGTCTCAAAACTGCCTCCACTATATGGGAGATGAAGCTGTGTGCACCAAACTGCATATATAAGACAATATGCTAGAGATGAGGAACTATATATTGCATTATGGCATCAGACTGTGATTGCAATGACATAAACAGCTTATGCTAATAGCAGACATAGCTTCTTTTTTAAGCTCAGTGAATAGCATCACTATTTAAATTCAGAGAAGGCACAGTGAATGATGCGCGGCTTAATCACGCCAATATGCATTACTTATTTTTAGCGGGGATGTGAAAGTAAGCAGCTCATTAGCTTGCAGGGTTTCAAATACTCTAAACATATCCAATAATCCCTCTCTCCATTGCATGCACATCCCTCAAAAACAGGCACGCGTATGTCCCCCAGATTACGGGACGGCAACAACGCAAACCGCATGATTCTGGACCCTAAACGCATAGCTCAAAGAAAACTGACAGAGCACAGGGGTTGAAGTGATGTATCTGAACATTAATGTGTGCATACACATGCACAGATGTACAGTACGGATGAACGAATACATGCGTGTGCAGCATGCGTAATGTACCGCTCATCAGCATTAAAGCCATGGTGCTGACAGCATGAAAAATGTTGAAGGCCAAACACACTTACTGTGTGTTCTGTAGATAGGTTCGTGTAACTATTCATTTTAAAGACTGTACACTCCTCGGCAAAAAAATGGTCGGAGCCGAAAATGGTAAAATACTAAGTTTTTAATGGTCTTGTAACAAAAAAATCAAGCAATTTTTTTCCCCCTGTGATTTCTGGGCACAATTTTCGAGTCACTTCGTGATCAGTACTTCCATTCACTTTTTGACTTGATATTTAATTTCAGAATATTATATATATATATATATATATATATTTCTTTTTTTTTTTTTTTTTTTTGGGGGGGGGGGGGCAATAGGAGGTGGGAGTTATTGAGGTTAAAAAGATTTAAGAAGCTATAAGTGAGAAATCCACTTTGTGTGAAAGACAGGGCATTACTGTTACTCAGTCAATCTAATATTCAAAAACTGGCAGTGATTCAGCAAAGATGCAAATATTTATCAGTGTAGCCCACAGACAAGCCCTTCCACCCTCCTACACCCTTCCTGAGGGCCAAAAAGAATAGAAGGAAGCCAGTGGTGCTCTCCTCATTATGCCTCTACATGACTACCAGAATAAGACGGTGGACCAAGATTAAATTAGATGACAAAACCAGCAGGTGTGCTAGCTTTATTTTGAGGGCTTCTTGGAGCAAGGGAATACGTACATTCAGCAAGCAGATGGCCACATGAAATCCTGGGCTCTCTGACCTCGAGGCTTTGTATTGGTCTCGAGGAATTAAGTCACACGAATTTTGGGAGTTTAGGTGGAAAATTTTGGAGTTTCATAAACACAAATTCCTCATTTCAGAACAGTACATAGGACAATGTCATGTATTCTATCAAGTCCTCATGCAAAACCCTTCATTGATATGGTACAAGATAATCATCTTCCCAAAGAGGAACACTACCAGTGCTGGGAATAGCAAGCCTATGAGCATAGATAGTGGTTCATTATCTATATCAAGCCTTCATGCTCTGCACTGCATTTTTAGACAGAGGTCACATGATGAAACAATATTTAGGTCAGGGTATTAACCCTTAAAGTGCCAAATCCAAATAGTGTTGCTCAATGATGTAAGGGCACAAAATTCAGCGCTATTTAAAATCACGTAACTCCCGCAGGGGAGCTCTTTTAAATAGAATAGAATAAATTTTCATTGTCCACCAAGGTGGAAATTTGTCTATTCTAAACAAGTTACCACATGATAGGTTTTCAGAAGCACAAGATAATTCAATTTATATACTTTTTGGTCACACTTTATTTGAAGTGTTGCTCATAAAGGCTTGATACAGCATGTATAATGCCTTCATAAATGAAACATAATGTCTTCATAAATCATTCATAAGCGAATGTCATGCTTTGTAAAGGGTGAAATAACACATCCTTATTCAACATGTGATGCCAGATGTGACAATGACAATGTCACCCTCTATTGCAATTAGCCATTAGCTAAGTAACATTGTCAGTTATATCACATCGGGCATCTCATGCTAAAGAAGGATGTGTTATTTCACCCTTTACAAAGCATGACGTTTGCTTATGTATGATTTATGAAGACATTATGTCTCATTTATGAAAGCATTATACATGCTCTATAGAGCCTTCATGAGCAACACTTCAAATAAAGTGTGACCTACTTTTTAAAATTTATTTAAGATCTCTAAGGGTTAACGCGGTTGTTCTGAGGGCAACTTCAATCCCTGCCGTGAAGTTAGCAGATATTTGAATTTCAAATGACCACTGAAATAGACTCGGAAAAGCGGTATGGTGAACAGAGTCTGTGGCAGCCTTGGATGCACATGAGAGAGCATTGGTTATGTCATTCAGTATGTGCTTTTGAATTCATTTGCATGATTCACTGTTCACTCTGAGGGAGAAATTTTTCCACTCTCCACAGGAGGATTAAATTAATTTCTCAAACATAAGCCTCAACCACAAGTTCACATTTTTAAAATATTTTAACAGAGACCAAGACTGAAAGTTCCTTTTTTTACCTTGACATGCCCATAATATGTTCAATCAAAGGTGTACGTTTGATTTCAGCATTGGTCAGGACATCTTTTAAACATTTTATATTTGTCATCTCGCCAATTGTGTCCACAGCCACGCATGTATACACACACGCACGCACGCACACACACACACACACACACACACACACACACACACACACACACACAGAGAGAGAGAGAGAGAGAGAGACTGCAGTTGCATCTTGCAGTTAATAACATTAACATTTGAATTACAGTCCATATTTACTGTGAGCCCTGCACACACATAAAGCTCATCTTAAAACTCAATCGTAATTCCCTTCTTAAACGTAATTATGGAGCCATTGTTTTGCTTCATTCAGACATGGGTAAATGGATTGTGGAAATTACTGATGTTGACAGGGTATATAAGCATATTAACCTCTTTCTTTTTGCATTTGAACAGTGTAAAAGATCAGGACTGCAGGACGCCAGTTCAGCACACTACTTCTACTACAAAGCCATGCTGTTGTAATAGCTGCAATATGTGGTTTTGCATTGTCCTGCTGAAATACACAAGGCCTTCCCTGGATTAGATGTTGTCTGGAGGGAACATATGTCGCTCTGAAACCTTTATATACCTTTCAGAATTCATGGTGCTTTTTAAAACACCATACCACCAGAGATGCTGGCTTTTGAACTGAACGCTGATAACAGGAGGGGTGGTCTTTCTCTTCTTCAGCCCAGAGGACACGACGCCCATGATTTCCGACAAGAATGTCAAATTTGGACTCTTCTGACCACAGGGCACTTCGCCACTTTGCTACAGTCCCTTTTAAATGAGCCTTGGCCGTCAGAACACGGTAGCGCTTATGAATCATGCTCAACAATAGCTTCTTTTTTGCATGATAGAGTTTTGGGTGGCATCTGTGGATGGCACAGCAGACTGTGTTTACAGTCAGAGAGAGAGAGAGAGCCTCTGGCCATCTTTACTTCTGAGAAACTCAGACATCCCTTTTATAGCCAATCATGTTACACACCTGATGCCAGTTAACTTAATTACTTGCTAAATGTTCTTTAAGCTGATTCTCTTACATATTAATAGCTTTTTCAGCCCTTTTAACCTGTGTCCCAACTTTTTTGAGACCTGTTGCACCAGAAAATTTTAAATTAGCTTATTTTATGGATAAAAATGTGAAATGTCTTAGTTTCAACATTTGAAATGTTGTGCTCTATTGTAAATGACATATGTGATCTGAAAGTCATTGCATTTTGATTTTATTCACAATTTACGCTTTTTCCCAACTATTTCGGAATTGGAGTTGTATCTTGTCTTTTGTTGCCCGCAAGATTAATATACCTAATAGTAGATATTGGTGAATAAACATGAGTGGAATGTCAAACAGCGATCTGTTATGCTGAGCGTTATATAATGTGTTAGTCTTTATGCTCCCTATAGGTACAATTCAACTGATCTTGGGTAGCGGCCAGGGGTGTAACGATTCTGAACCGCTGCTTTTTTAAGGTTTTTGTACGGCCACCTGCTTCCATGGAGCGAGTATCCGAGCTTTCCCTTTTCCTTTATCAAACCCGATACAGTCTAGAACGAAAGTGCCAAACATCAAAGGGCATGATAAATGCTTCCGGAAAGAAAAAAAAAAAAAACTTGACCGACTTTAGTATTTTTTGGTGACATGCTGCACAGAGCCAAGTAAAGGACTACAGAATTGTCTCCTTTTAACCAATTAGGTTACTCAAATCCTGTCCCTGTTTACTTTGCTCAATTAGCAATCAAATAGGGGATTCGCTTATTTACTTTGATGAATGAGTAGAGCTGTTTATTAAGACAGCATGTTTGATTGCCATAATCTGAAAGTTAAATGGCCATAGAACAGCACAGATTTGCAAGAACGTGTTTTTAGCCATTTCGTGCGACTGTGATAATTTATATCTCACATTCACGTTTCATCCACCTTACAGAATGTTTTCCACCCTGTGTATTTTTTAGACACTTGAAATCCAGGGCCATCTGAAAATAAATCTCCTTATTTTTATTTTGTCATTATAGATCTCCTAAAAATACCACAGTGAGAGATGAAATGCTGAGTTGGGATGTGGTGACGTTGAACGAGGATTTTTTTAAAGTCTGATGAGACCACTTGCAGTCATGGGGTGTGTAGGCAGTCGCGTGTAATTTCTTGAAACATACACACCTGAAGCGGCTTAAACGATTTAAAATGCCATCGGGGAGAAGCCTGAGTTTCGATTTCGCTAACTGCAGGTGCTGCCCCTTCCTTAAATCTGCTCTCATGTGCTTGGCCTAAATATCTATCAAGAAATTTGCCAGTAGCCTGTAACGATTAAGATGTGATGGTGAAAAGCAGACAAACCAAACTGGGCTGCGGTGTTAGATTGAAAGAATGCCAATGATTTGAATAAGTAGAAAAAATCTCTCATTGTCGTATTTTTGGACATTATTCAAGATTAATTTAAAAAATATTTGTAACAAGATCACCCTGGATTTTAAGCATCTAAAAAATACACGAGGTGGAAAACATTCTGAAAAGCAGATGAAAGGTGAATGTGAGATAAAAATTATCAGTCGCACGAAATGGCGTTGCAAAGGCAATCGTGTTCATGCAAATCTGTGCTGCTCTATGGCCATTTAAATTTCAAAATGCAGCAATCAAACACGTTGTCTTAATAAACACCCCTACTCATTCAACTTAGAGAGTAAACGAGTCCACCATTTGATTGCTAATCAGGCAAAGTAAACGGGAACAGGTATATTTTTCTTAGAGTTGCTTAATTGGTTAATAGGAGATGATTCTGTTTTCATTAACTTGGCACCTTTCAGCACGTAGCCGAAAAATACTGATGTCAATCAAGTTTTTCTGGAATCATTTCCCATGCCCTTAGATGTTTGCACTTTCGTTCAGGACATCACAGGGGTTCATAAAGGGAATACTCGGATGTTTGCCCCATGGTAGCAGGTGGTGTAACTAGGCTTTAAAAAAACATTGATTCAGAGTCATTACATCCCAACTAGCGGCAATGCCTGCTAAAAAAATGACCAAAAAATTGCTCGTAGTTATGAGTATCCATGCAAACTGTTCCTAGATCACCACTCCTACTCTGAGAAGTTTTTACAAATATTCCTCTGTAGCAGATATTAGGGGGAAATCCCACTCCACAGTCAGGCCCATTGTTTTGCAGAGCCTGGGAGCACAGATAGGATATGGAAGGAATGAGAGGGCTCTACAGTGCTAACTCCAAAGACAATAAATCAATAAAGAAAATAAAGCTGTATAACCCAGGCCCACAGAAGTACTATAGATCTTGAGTTCATTCAGCTCTGTGAGAAGGCCAGGTAGCCTACAGGGGAAGCTTCTCCCCTCCTGTGTTCTATATTAGTTGCTAGAAAGGCTGCCTACACCATGAAAGCTGTTGGTACAGGTGGCTCCCCTCAAAAAGCAATAAAGCTGAAGTAGGAAGACTCGCAGAAGGAGTGAAGCTATGGCTTCCCGCTAGAGTTCAAACTCACAGTGCAGGGGCCTGTATTTTAAGCACTCAACAGAGATACACTGTATGCTGTATGTAGTCCATTTTATCAGGTCGAAATACAGTGGATATTCACGCATACAAAGCTCAGGGCTCCAACTGACCGGTTGATACAAAATCTAATGAAACAGCAAATGTATGTGTTTATTCAAAAAGCTAATGCAGAAAAAAAAATGCTAATCAGGACCCAGACATAATGATCTTTTGGTTCTTTGTTATTAATTGTCATTAGGATTTTTAAATACAAAACAAGTAACCAATTAAGAAATCTTTTCAGTAAATATAATTGTGATTAAAACTGATTTTGGCTTCACTTCCAAGGAAAGAACAATAGTTGTTCCACATGGCTTCAAAATATGTTCATACTGTGGTGGAAATTCTTATTTCATAGTGTGTACCTCCTGAACTGTAGGTGTCGCTGTTTATATAAGGATTTACTTACTGTAACCTGCTGACCCTTACTCTTTGTTTACTGTAACTCCTCCCCTCCTGTTGTGAATAAGATCTGGGGTCACCCCTGTTTCTAGGAGGTCTCCACCTAGGACTTTTGTCTGTACTAGTGTGGCTTCCCGTGCACGTATAAACTAATATCAACTGCCTTTGACTGAGTGTGTTATTACTTATTGCTTACAATACTTAAAATACACAACGCAAAAGGGGAAATCCCCCACAATACCTATTGGCTTCTGCTGCTGAGATTATGAGAATCTTTGTCTTGTAAATCAAAACATTTTCTTTTTGCAAGCACAATTACACAGTGTCGGCACTGACTAAAACTGCCAAACTAGGTCAGTTATGAAAAAAGAAAAATAACAACTAGTGACATTAAATCGTGACCCATTTTGGAAATTCATGAATTCAGTGTCCCATTTTTAAATAACCACTCCAGCCTCCTCAGTGGGATTTCATGTATCATTGAAACTCAACAGAATGCTGACAGAAAGTTGATGGACCTCTGTTTTTCTCACAGAAGCGCAGTCTTACCAGGTTATAGGTAATACATCTTCGGAGTCCTGTCACATTGGGAGAGGGGGGATGGAGTAACTCCCAGAGATCAGAGACTGAAATGCAGCAGCTCAAATACCAGCGAGCAGCACGACAATCAGAGCTGTCCTGTTGAAATGTGTCCTCACCCACTGTTACCAGAGCCCATTTTGCTGCAATCTCTCTCCACAATTTACAATAAAAAAAGTTTTTTGCCTTCACGGAGACTCACAGCACTTTATTTTTTTTTTTTATTAAAAAGATTTATATCGTTAGAATCCAAATGCAAAATGGAGTCTATCCCACTTCATCAACGCAATGTTATTTTCAGACTGATTGAATTTTTCGCCATTTAGAATGTTGCTAGAACTGTATTTTCCTCAATAATTACGAACTACTCAGCCAAACTAAACTTGGCTCGACTAAAAATGTACCACAAGGATCCATTTTAGGCCTTTCAGGTTTTCCCTTTGCATGTTCCCCCTGGGCTCGATTATTTCGAAACATAAGGTTTCGTACCGATGCTACGCTGATAATATTCAGCTGTACTTTTCACTGAAATGTGATCATACCTTCTGCCTGAGGCCCTTGTTTAATTGCTCAAATGAGGTTAAAAAAAATAAATTGGATGAATAGTAATTTTCCTAGACTAAATCAGGAAAAAACAGAAGTTATTATTTTTGGTCTCTCTGGTCTTACAAGAGTCATTAAAGTACAATTTGGTCCTCCTTCTACTAACATTCCATAATTAAAAATCTTAGTGTCCACTTCGACTCCTCACTCAACTCTGTGCGCCAGATAAATACAGCAATTAAGTAGTTTCTTTCAACTTCTATCTATTTCCAAACTTAAATCTCTATTCTCACCAAAAGGCCTGGAGACAGTAATACATGCGTTTATGTCATCCAGTTTGGATTATTGTCAGGGTCTTTACTTGGGCATTTCACAGGCATCCCTCCTCCAAGTCCAGTAAATTCAAAATGGACTGGTTCGTGAAGGTGGGACCATATCTCTGGCACCGCAATAAACACATGACATCATTACATATTTCCAAATAGCTAACATATATCCATGAATGCAATGAACTCTGGGTGTTTTGAACTTGAGGTGCAGCCAAAAAATAAATAAATAAAAAATTACATTTGTGACATTGCAATTTTGATCATAAATGTATTTGCTGAAGTACAAAAGATAGTTATGCTTTTTTACTTCACAAATATGACAAAATGACCACACTAAACACCAATTTCGATGGCACGAGGTTTGCACAAAGGCAATACATATGGCCACTTGACAAAAGAATATACATATACGAATTCATAACACTAAAAAAAGTTTTCCACTTTTAAAACCTTACCACAAGTTTGATGATACACAAAACTGTCATCAACTAGTGTACCAGAACAGCTAGCTAAAAATTTACAGATGGAAAAGTCAACTTTCAACACACAGGGGTGCTAATAGTAGGCTGTATTTGCATTTTCTAGAAAAAAGTTTAGCATTTAGCCAGTTCTGGCTCGGTGATGTTGACATTAGCTGTGACTGCAGGGCTACTTTATCTCAAGTGTTCTGATATAGGTGCTGCCGGGCTGATGTTCAGACTGGGTGAGGGCGATTTTGGTTTGGATGGATTCTTACAAAAAAAAAACAAAAAAAAAAGAAATCAATTTCGTTGCATAGCTTTAATTAATTGATGAACACACTAATGACTGAGAATTAGCCACCATTCATTTTGCACATTAGCGTCAACGCGCCAAAACAATGTCATGTCATGTGCCATTAAATTTCTGATATTAGTCAGAAAACTTTTATTTGAAAGCATGCCTTACCTCAGACAATCATTCCTATTGAATTTTTAAACCAGTATTTCTCACTGAAATCTAAAGTACCGATTCAGAAACCAAAGCATTCCTCGTATGCAGAGACGTGATGATTGGGTTCGAGAGTGCCCCCCCCCATTCTGAAAATGGCATCCCCCAAAATTTCAATGCTTTTTGATGTGTGGTATTATGCGGTGACTCAAGGATAAACGCCGCCAAAGTCACTCGTGGTGAAAAATATAAAATCTCCTGCTTCTTGTGACTGACAGTTTGGCTACCGCATAATAGAGCAGTGTAATCCAATATCTTCTATAATATTTCAGTCTGATTTCAGAGTGAGATTAATAATTCAGTGAATGGGTTTGGAATGGCACGGCATACAACATCACATCTGCTCTCCCCCACCCGTACCCGCTCGGCCGCAGTATTGACTGCTGACTTTAAAGCAGATTTTAAACGGTAACCTTTATATAATATTTAGCGGTAGAACCGTCAGGAGCAACCTGCACAGTGGTCTTTGCCTGTAAATCCTAGGTTACATCGTATGCACCTGCAGGTTAAAACTATGCTCAGTTGGGCCTGTAATGCAAATTGATTAGCATGTCTGCCAGCTCAAAAGAAAAGGTCAGCAGTGGGAGACAGTAAAAGCTCGATATCCATACGCTTGGTAAGAGGTAACAGACTTCTAAATGCGTAGTGACGGGGAAATATAACGGAAACGAAAGTAGTAGGATGGAACAAAAAGAAAGATGAGCCTGTTGTCCCAATAAAAAGTGACAATCTTTCTGCCTCTAAATTTATTACACAGTAGAAAAGGGATATTTATCCCTCGGTCTTGTGGAAAAAAAAAGTGTTATATCTTTCAAGCTCCATAACAAAATTACGCAATTGTGAGCCAATGCAAGCAATTTAACAAGAGAGAACTGAAACCATGGATAATGGGTATCTGGTCGCAAATGAGCACAGACGAGATATTGGTCAATTCAAATTTCTGAATCTATCACCCCCCTTTGTTGTTGAAAATGAAAATAATTTGTAAATATGAAAAAATTATAAACTAGTATGCATTCAGAGTGCCCATGACCTCCGCCGTTGTGAGGAAGTCAGATTGAATTTTCTCTTGGCATTAAGGGTTTGAACAGAAGTACTCCAATGGGTGATGTGGGCGTCAGTGTCACGTCTTACCAGTGCGGGACAAATGCTGTCTTTATGCGCATCGAAATTCCATTGGATGCTGGATCAAGGATATGAGCTAAATCTGCACCAAAAATTAATCACCCTCTCTTTAGCACAGTATTTATCAAAACACAAAACTTCACCAACAACCATCTGGAGCTTTCTTGGATATCCCATTACCTGACAAATGAAAGAACAAACAAACTCCAGGGAATATGTGACAGAAGTAAAAATATCCAAGAATGTACATATATGCAGTGCGTAAAAGCTTGC
Organism: Gymnothorax reevesii; assembly: GCA_029721435.1. Classification (NCBI taxonomy): domain Eukaryota; kingdom Metazoa; phylum Chordata; class Actinopteri; order Anguilliformes; family Muraenidae; genus Gymnothorax; species Gymnothorax reevesii. Next base: position 50,651,123 of record CM056591.1, read on the forward strand.
GCATCTAATCTGTTTTTGTCTTTTTATAGTTTTGTATCAAGATCTCCCTCTTAAATTCTCTGTAAACTAAGCATACAAAACAATTTTTTTTTGGGAACTTTTTTCCTTTATTTGACAGTTGTACAGTATAGAGAGACAGGAAGGTTGGGTAGAGGAATGGGGGAGGACACGCAGCAAATGACCCAGGCTGGAATCGAACCCAGGTCGCTGCGCAAAAGACACAGCCCCTATGGTACGCGCACTTAGACCGATGAGCCACCAGGGTGCCTCGTACAAAACAATTTTGATTAAAGAACATATCTAAAATAATCTTTGACTGTGTGTAGCCAGTACTGTTTTCTTCTATGGTGCGTATCCTTGCATGGGCTACAGCCCTTTGTCTTGAGTTGTAGTGGAATCTTTCAATAAACATTCATTGTTTTCCTACTGTGTATTGCTCATGCTGAGGATTGAAATGGAATTAGAGGATTATGTGTGATTACTTTTTGGGAGAAATGGTTTATTTGTGAGCAGGTTATTATGGTTGTGGATAATGACTAAGTTGCAGCATGGCAGAAACTCTCAAGCATGCTAACGAATAAACTGAATGTCACAAGCTCAGGAGACCGGGTCAGTGGGATGGCACCTGCGTGAGTTGGAGGGGCATCGGACTCACCTTTTACTCTCAGACTCTGGAAATGAGAACAAAACAGACAATGGATGTGAAAGAGGCTCAAAATTCAGGCCGAACATTTAACTGAATCGCAATTTTTTTCAGCGCAACAAGATTATCACATTGAGTCATACCTGGGGTGATCTTGAACAAAGACAGCAGTCGACTGTCAGAGGCCAAGTGAATACTCCCAGGGAAGAGAAAAATCTGTGGAAAAGTCCGGTGATCACCAGCGAGGTTAAACATTCTTTCTTACCTTTTAATGCATTATTTGTCTCAATTAGTTTCCCATATACTTTACCGAATTGAAAATCAAGCAATTTTTTGTATCAACAAATTAAATCCATCTCTAAGGATCACTGTAGGAGACTTGAAGATCAAAGTAATGTGTTGGGGTCAAAAAATACCCTAAAATATGATCAGACAACATACACATTACTTCGAGATGTTTGGGAGAGCTGCAAAAAAAAAAAAAAAAAACAGCCTTTGTTGTCCTCAAAAAAATCGACTCACAGGCCACATGTGCAATAAAGACACCTAACCTAACCTACATAGTTAACTGTTAACCTAAACTAACTGTGGGATTGATCCCTGTGGTCAGATGAGGACAAAAAATATCTCTTTGGCAAAAAAAAAAAAACATGAAATGAAAATGCAAATTTTACTGATGACCCCCAAAGTACGCATTCATTCACAATTTGTCAATTTCAATTAGATTCAAATTTGTTTTAACCCTGTATGAAAGTGCTGTGCAAGTCTATGAATAATTCTGAGAGAATCCATTGACCATTTCATCTCAACTTGACCATTTGATCCCAGTGATCATCACCACTGAGAGCAGTTGTTTTTTTACATGAAAGAGTCAGTGTGAAAGTACATTTAAACTATGCATTTGATTGATATCCATTATTGGCATAATTCCATTGCTTCTTTTTTTCTATTTTAATTGGAAATTTGAACTGTTTACTAATTTTTCTCTTGGTAATTCAACTCATTCTTTCGTAACCACTGAATACGATTGCTCGTCTCCTCAGAGCATCTAGATAATTTTCAATAAAAGCTGAGAGACATTTTGTTTGATGACGAAAACGAAGGACGGTCAGAGGGGAACGAGAGCTCAGGGATTAATTTCATTAACATGCACCATAAAAACATGCTCTGCCAACACTCAGTACATGACATAAACATTGATCGAGCATTGCTCACTGCAGAGTGATTAAATATTAAATATCAAATAAAATTTGCCTTATATGATCAAGATTTCATTTCACATTACATTTTAGCATCTTGGCATTTAGCATAACTGAAAATCTTGGTAGTCCATCTGGGGTGTCTAGTGATCCGAGAGCTCCGATTGCCTGGGTGGTAACTACATCAACTCCAAGTCCAGAGTTGTCTGTAATGTTAATATTTCCCACTACTACACTGCGCTGGCTGGGGAACTAAATCCACCAGAGGGGCTTTGAGCAGCTGATGGCCTTGGCACAATGAGGATTCAATCACAAATTCACCATTATACTAGCAGATGGATAAATACTGAATTACTTCTGCTTCTTATAATGCAACTTATTCTCTTTAATCTTTAATCTGAAATGTTACATGCAAAGTCCCTTCGTACCAACTGTGAATGCGGTCTTAAAATAATTGATACCACTGCTGCTGTTTCAAACACTTATTTTCAAAAAGAAGCAGTAGATCATATTCACCTAGACCTCTCTGTTACTTTATCACATTCTCATTTAGATTTTATTTTCCTTGTGACTAGGAATGACTTTGGATGACCTCTTTAAAAAGGACCTCTCGGCAATTAAAATTTCAAAACTATGGGATCAACTGAACACAGCAGACATATTGGAAACAGCTGTGAATAAATTCTCTCAAAAAATTGAATCTAATGCCCAAAAATGGGGGGACTATGCATGAAAAATCACTATAAGGGAAACAATGTATTCAAATTAAATAACGGCTAAATACATATGTCATAAAAGCTAAGAATCTGGCTGTATGAAGCTCATATATGGCATTTCCTCCAAGATTTAGGTAAGATATTGTTTTGTTCCCCCCCTCAGATTTAACAGACGTGCTAACACCAACACCATTCAGTTCATATTTCCGGATGTAATGGACAAACCGCAAAATGTGCAGGGTAACTGTACAATGTAGAACTGATCTTTAAGAATAAATATTTAATTAAAAAATAAACTAATGGATCATATATCTGTTTCAGATTGAAATATTAAAAAAAAACATCAATTCAATGTTAAATCTTAGTTTTAACAAAAACCTAGATTTGAGAAATGAAGCACATTTTTAATCTGCAACCCAAAGCCAAAATTTATGATGTGGATAAATATATAACTCTGGCTAAAATACCTGAGATTTGAGGCAAAAAATAAATAAATAAATAAAAATTCTAATCTTGGAAAATTATACACACACACACACACACACACACACACATATATATATATATATATATATATATATATATATATATATATATATATATATTAAACATGCAAGATTTAATTTAAATATTTATTTTTGAAATAAATACCTCTTTGCCAAAGCTAGATCTAAGTGATGAATCAAATTTCAAATATTGCAAAATTTTTAAAAATAAATCTGGAAATATCAACTAAATGGTTTCTATAGCATACCTGTTAAATCTGAGGAAAAAACTGGAATTTAAATTGCAGGGGTGGAAGCTATTTTCTTTATTTGGTTGGCCAGGTCTCTTTGTGTAATAATGCTTGTGTAAACTCAACCCTGCAATCCACAATCCATTGTTTATACCTTTTCTTCAGGACAGCCTCAGCCATCGCAATATGTATGCTGAAGCGATGTCTCATAAAGGTTTACATATTTATGACCAAAAATACAAAAGAAAAAGAAAGACATTGACTCTCTCAAGATTTTGTTGAAATTATACATAGTATCATATTGAACAAGATTTCAGACTTCAGAAAATTATTCTCCCAAGTCTTGGAAAATCGGGGGAAAAAATAACTAATTTGCATCAAAAACTATTTAAATTTTTTTCCACAAGAACTTTTTTCATCTACTTTACTCATTGGCTACTGCATGCTCCCACACTGAAACCTGTAGAGCACGCCTACTGCACACACACTGTGTGCAGCTCCAAGCCCCACATTGAATTTGTGGTGTAACTTATAGGGCTTTTCCACTGGCACCTACTTGGCTCTACTTGACTCGACTCCATTCTGTGTTTAAGGTTTACCATTAAGTGATAGTACCTGGTTCCAGGTACTTTTTTAGTACCAAATTGGCAGGGGGTTCCAAGCGAGCTGAGTCGAGCCAAAAATGTGATATCAACAGACTGCAGGCCACTGATTGGCCAGGGAGTGATGCTTGCTATGATGACGCCTGCCACGTTGAGGTGGTTCTAAATTGTAATAGAAAACGACTGACACCGAGTAGAGTCGAGTCAAGTAGCGATGCTAAAACTATGCAATGGAAAAGTGGCATAACAGTCTGTTTAAAGACAGTAGAGGTCAACCCCACAACTAACCACACTGAATGAAACAGGCAGGCCCTGAAAAACAAATCAACAGATGAGGAACAAATTTAAAAATAAGAAAATAAACTATCATATATAAATATTATTTTTTTAATTTCTCCTGTACTGAAAATGCAAGCCATTAAAAGGTGCTCTAAGCACGGTTGGGTGACGTCACCGCCATTGACATTAGAAGTATACTTAGTCAAAAAAGAAACTTCACACCCATAAATTTGTTAATATTCTCTCGAATCTTTTAATAAAAGAGTTTTTATTATCGCTAGGGGTAAATGCGTGGTCATACACATCATGATACACATCAACTCCGACGTGCACAGGTCGGAGTGCGAGCGTACTTTAAGCAAAAACCATGTTTTCTTGTGTTCCTAGTCATGTGACCATATGAGAGTTGTGTAACTGAGCTAACGTTAGAGTGACATCTCGGAAAAACAAGTTTTTACAGTTAATTATTCGTTGATTTTCAATGCCATAGCTGTCAAACATTCAGCGTGAACGTGCCATTGGCATGCTGAATACGGAAACATCCGTCACTGACGTTGTAAGGGTTATGGGATGCAGTCGACGGACTATCCATGATCTTCGGACACGTCTCCAACAAACTGGCACCACAGCTGACGGATCTCGTTCTGGTAGCCCACGTGTGACATCAAAAGCAGAAGACCGACAAATTGTCTTACGTCATTTGCATAATCAATCTGTCACTGCAACGTCCACTCGGAATTAATTGTTTAGAGGTCGTGTGACTGCTCAAACTATACGTAATCGCCTGCGCACTGCTCTTATTCAAGTTGTAACTAACCATTTCTACTCTTGGACATTTCCGTAGCATTTCCGGTGAAACTGGTTACATTATGGACATCATTTGTATAATACACCATCTTTAATGAGTACAGAATGAAATAAAATCATTATTCAAAACCTAATGTCTTGTATGTTCAACTTATCGACCTCCAAATGAGTGTGAAGTTTTTATTTTGGCTGAGTATATTATCAAACAAAACAGAGAGCTAGTTTGCCCCTCCCTCCCCCTCTCCCCCTCCCATGCTGCCTGAAACTGTCAAACCCCCAAAGCCCACCCCCCCATCCCTCTTGTCAGTGATTGGCTGGATGGTCCAGGTTGGATCAGATTGTTTTTGTTGCAGTTTTTGGAACCTGGGCTGTCTACACAGACCACATTTTTTACAGTGTATTCAGGAGAAAGGCAGCTAGTGGATCGTGAGAAGATATTTGCTGTATATAACAAAAAATGTTCCATCCATTTATCCAAACTTTCCATCCATCCAAATGCTATTCTACAAAAGTACTTGATAAAGCAGTCAAGAGCTGCCATATTTCATTACTTATGCTCGCACAACACAATGTTTTGCCGCTGTCTCAACATTGATTTGTGGCAGATTTGATCAAATTTAATCAAGCCTATTATAAACGACAGTATGACAGTGGGACAGATGAAAGTTTTAATATGAGCTTGTTGCAGGAGAATCTACCCTTTCATCCACCGTGGTCAACTACACTTGTATAAATTGTAGGTTAGATTATTAAGATTAAGCAAAACTTCCGATCGGTGTCTCAACCTGTGTAGGTGTTTTTTGGATCATCTATTCCGTTGTCTCAAAATCAATAAGATATCCATTAAATTTCAAGTTGCCACTCATGTGTTTCTTTGGTAAAGAGATCTTTCATAGTTCTTTACTTGATTTGTCACTTTGCCTTCATGGTTTCAATGTCTGGTCATGCGGTCCACGCACTCAGAATGTCCCGCTGACCTTGTAATGTGGTCAGTGCCAATGAGTCAGTGGCGCTGCTTCAGAAGTTACGATTCCATTCAACAGTTCTGGTTGGTTCCTTGCCAAAGGTGTGAGTGCATAACAAAGTACCGAAAGCCTTTTGCCAAGACGTTTGTGGTTTATAATGACGACTTTGGAAGTTCATTGCCAATTAAATTCACAGACTTGTATTTTTATGATGTTGTATGCAGCAATGAAGATAACCGGTGCAGCATTCAAAGTAAGAGGCAATTTGCGCTGGGCGCTGGTTTCTAATGAAAACCCTTCTTTTGGCATCCCATGCAAATATTCATGTTTTCAAGAGAAAACGAATTAGCTTTCAACTTTTGTGTTTTATATAATTTCCACATGACTTTCTATCTTGAACACCCCACCTTAGGGGAATTTGCAGGTTCAAACCGCCAGCCAAAGTTCCTTGCTCGCCATGTGATGCTCAGCTGTAAAGCATTTGTGCATTCATGACTTAGAGCAGCAGCTGCTATTTATTTGTGGACTATGATGTTGCACCTGAACGAACATTATTTAGTTGATCCTGGAACTATATTTGCACAGCAATATCAGATTGTGCACTCAAAAATACATGAGTAGCTTTTTTTTTTTTAAATAGACACTAAAAGTGCTCCCCAGGCACCAAACACGTCCCAGTCATAGTTGCGCTCAATATAAAAATGCGGACATATTGTTGCATAAGTCCAAGCTGCATATTCTTTAATGCTCTGCCTTTTTAAATAATTATGAAACTGCTAGCCAGTAACTGGGGCATATCCAGACATGCATAATCTTAACAATAGGAATTGTAGGATATCTTAATTTTCTTAAATACTTTGTCGCAGACAAAGCAGTTTCTGTTAGCAACGCTCCTTGAACTAGCCGAACAAGCTGGAGTCAAATGAAGCATTAGCAGGCTTCTGACTAATTCCAGTACATTTACGGACAGAATTCAGGAACTAAAACCATTGAGCATGTTGTTCACTGCTTGAGACCTCTGCTCCCTGTGGGAGTACGACACACTGCCCGCCATGGCATCACTTATGTTCTCAGTCAAATCAAAAAGCATACCTTTCTAAAAGAGCAGAAACCACACCTTCTCTCTCTCTTTCTTGCACTATCATGATCACTGATGCTTTTTTTTTTTTGCCAAGTGAGACTTGCCCTTTTCAGAGTTTGAATGTTTTTTTTTTTTTTTTCCAGACTTTAGATGGAGGTCACTTGCCTGAAATAGCCTGTGCTATGCAGGAGTCCTGAATCTTCATGATGTGTCCTGCTTACTCTCCAGAGCACATCAAATTCTAATCATCCCAAATTAGAAACCATCTCCTTCTGCATTAATATGGCTGCTTATGCAAGAGAGAGTGAGAGGAAATCATCAGTCAATAGCATTATCTTTTAGTGGCTAAATATGCTCAAAACTAACAGAGCATGCAGGGTTTCCATTATTGTTCTCCCGCTGTAGGAAATTCAAGAGCCACAGAGAAAGAATTGGGCGCAGCTCTCACAGGATTTTGTGCATATTCCTCACAGCACGGCAGGAAGCAGGAGATAAAAGATATCTTTAAACATTAGGAGGAGACATTTGACATCTTTGCAGCAGTAACACGCGGTATCATGCAAGTCAAACTGTGCTTCAATGAAGTATTGATGTTTAATGAACCACACGGTGAGAGAGAAAGAGTGTGAGAAAAGAAAGGTGTCGAGCAAACAGAGCGAAAGGGAACCTGGAGAAGCGAAGAGAAGAGGTGGTTGGAGGAAGAAGGGGGCAGAACATGACAGATAGAGACGGTAAGCGAGTTAGTAAACGCATGAGTGACCGAGTGAGTGAGTGAGTGAGTGAGCACATGAGTGAGTGAGTGAGTGAGTGAGCACATGAGTGACCGAGTGAGTGAGTGAGTGAGTGGGCACATGAGTGAATGAGTGAGTGAGTGAGCACATGAGTGACTGAGTGAGTGAGTGAGCGCATGAGTGAGTGAGTGAGTGAGAGAGCACATGAGTGACCGAGTGAGTGAGTGAGTGAGCACATGAGTGAGTGAGTGAGTGAGCACATGAGTGAGTGAGTGAGCGCATGAGTGAGTGTGTGAGTGAGTGAGGTAGCACATGAGTGAGTGAGTGAGGTAGCACATGAGTGAGTGAGTGAGTGAGCGCATGAGTGAGTGTGTGAGTGAGTGAGCGCATGAGTGAGTGAGTGAGTGAGAGAGCACATGAGTGACCGAGTGAGTGAGTGAGTGAGTGAGAGAGCACATGAGTGAGTGAGTGAGTGAGCGCATGAGTGAGTGTGTGAGTGAGTGAGTGAGCACATGAGTGAGTGAGTGAGTGAGTGAGTGAGTGAGCACATGAGTGAGTGAGTGAGTGAGCACATGAGTGAGTGAGTGAGCACATGAGTGAGTGAGTGAGTGAGTGAGCGCATGAGTGAGTGTGTGAGTGAGTGAGTGAGCACATGAGTGAGTGAGTGAGTGAGTGAGTGAGCACATGAGTGAGTGAGTGAGTGAGTGAGTGAGCACATGAGTGAGTGAGTGAGTGAGTGAGGGCATGAGTGAGTGAGTGAGTGAGAGAGCACATGAGTGACCGAGTGAGTGAGTGAGTGAGCACATGAGTGAGTGAGTGAGTGAGCACATGAGTGAGTGAGTGAGCGCATGAGTGAGTGAGTGAGTGAGTGAGGTAGCACATGAGTGACCGAGTGAGTGAGTGAGTGAGCACATGAGTGAGTGAGTGAGTGAGCACATGAGTGAGTGAGTGAGCGCATGAGTGAGTGAGTGAGTGAGTGAGGTAGCACATGAGTGACCGAGTGAGTGAGTGAGTGAGCACATGAGTGAGTGAGTGAGCACATGAGTGAGTGAGTGAGTGAGTGAGCGCATGAGTGAGTGAGTGAGTGAGTGAGCACATGAGTGAGTGAGTGAGTGAGTGAGCGCATGAGTGAGTGTGTGAGTGAGTAAGTGAGCACATGAGTGACCGAGTGAGTGAGTGAGTGAGCACATGAGTGAGTGAGTGAGTGAGCACATGAGTGAGTGAGTGAGCGCATGAGTGAGTGAGTGAGTGAGTGAGGTAGCACATGAGTGAGTGAGTGAGTGAGCACATGAGTGAGTGAGTGAGCGCATGAGTGAGTGAGTGAGTGAGCACATGAGTGACCGAGTGAGTGAGTGAGTGAGCACATGAGTGAGTGAGTGAGCGCATGAGTGAGTGAGTGAGTGAGTGAGGTAGCACATGAGTGACCGAGTGAGTGAGTGAGCACATGAGTGAGTGAGTGTGCACATGAGTGAGTGAGTGAGTGAGTGCATGAGTGAGTGTGTGAGTGAGTGAGTGAGCACATGAGTGAGTGAGTGAGTGAGTGAGCACATGAGTGACCGAGTGAGTGAGTGAGTGAGTGAGCACATGAGTGACCGAGTGAGTGAGTGAGTGAGCACATGAGTGAGTGAGTGAGCGCATGAGTGAGTGAGTGAGTGAGTGAGGTAGCACATGAGTGACCGAGTGAGTGAGTGAGTGAGCACATGAGTGAGTGAGTGAGTGAGCACATGAGTGAGTGAGTGAGCGCATGAGTGAGTGTGTGAGTGAGTGAGCACATGAGTGAGTGAGTGAGCGCATGAGTGAGTGAGTGAGTGAGTGAGGTAGCACATGAGTGACCGAGTGAGTGAGTGAGTGAGCACATGAGTGAGTGAGTGAGTGAGTGAGCACATGAGTGAGTGAGTGAGCGCATGAGTGAGTGTGTGAGTGAGTGAGCACATGAGTGAGTGAGTGAGTGAGCGCATGAGTGAGTGTGTGAGTGAGTGAGTGAGCACATGAGTGAGTGAGTGAGTGAGCGCATGAGTGAGTGAGTGAGTGAGTGAGTGAGCACATGAGTGAGTGAGTGAGTGAGCACATGAGTGACTGAGTGAGTGTGTGAGCAAGGGTGTGAGTGCATACATGACTGGGTGTGTGAGGGCGTGAGCGCATGAGTAAGTGTGTGAGTGAGTGAGCACACGAATGACAGTTGTGAGTGAGCAGGTGAGTGTGCGCATGAGTGACTGGGTGAGTGTGTCAGCAAGTGACTGAGTGAGTGACTGAGTGAGTGAGTGAGCACATGAGTGTGTCAGCGAGTGAGTGACTGAGTGCGTGAGTGAGTGAGCACAGAAATGACAGCTGTGTGTGACAAATTACTACGAAATACATGTTTTCTTTCCAATTAACTCCAAAGAGATTCCACTGAAAGGGGTGCAGAGGCATAATCTTAAAAGCATCGGTAATGTCAGCTTCACCCAACCAAGCACCAGATCCAGCAATTTTAATGAGTTTAATGCGTGATCGACAGTAAAAGAGCGAGAATGGGGGGTGAGGGATGAGATCATTGACGCTTTGAATCTTTTAGTCATAGTGGGCAGAAAAATCAAAGATAATGAGCTTTTTTTTGCTTTATTTAATTTTTTCTTAGCCGGCAGACGCGGCTTGCGGCGAGGGCACACTAACTTTAGATGGCCGTCTCCGCAAAAACTTGGCTCGGTGGCAGAGGTACGATGAGGGCTGTGGCAGTGGGTTTGGACTCGGAAATCACGTTAGAGCAGAGGGGGGAGGAATGAGAGAATGCTCCGCAGACAGTGCAGAAGATACCACGGTGTAAAATGCCTGCTTCTAACGCCAAATCAATTCAATCCAGTGTTTGACTAGACTTTTGGAGGAATAAGCAGCTTTAAAAGAAATTTCATGAATTCATGATACTAGTAAACAAGTGCCACCGTAAGACAGAGCGAGATCAGAAATGGTAGCCAAATAGGTGATTAGCGAGACCCTGCGTCCAAGGTACATTTCACAAATCACATGCCTTAATATACCGAATGCCACAGTAAACTCAGTCATGGTAAGATTTTTTAACTGTCTCGTATCATTGTCCTTCAGAATGACAGAAATGTCTCCGTAGTCCATTAGGCGTTTCTCGCCTCAACCAGATTCGGACGAACTTAAAAAAAAATTTAACCAAGTTTACGACATTACCTGCCATGTTCTGACTGCTAAGATGGGAGAGATGGCAGCTGAAATAAGACGCATCCTCCTCCGAGAAAGAATCAGGATACCCAGATATAACGATAATGCACAAGGTAAGAAAAATACCCAAGAACTGATTCTCATACCTTAGAGAACTGCAGGCGTGGATGTTTGTGTAGATCAGTAATGGGTCTTGGTGGGAATGGTAGAGCTTGGTTAGTTGAGATGGAGCGCCGGCTTATTTAAAAAGACGCGCAAATTAGGCTCGTGACGCTGAAGTCCAATGCAATTGGACAAGAGGTGGACCCAAGACTGACTTCCCGTGCCTGTCTGAACTAACGCTGACGCTCCATAAGTGACTGAGTGATTATGAAAACAAGCTGGGGAAATCTTTTTTTGCGAGATGCATAGATGAGAAAGACAAATCATTGCTTGGTGGGGATTTGTGGGAGACATGCAGACATGTTAGGATTATACTGAATTTGAGCAGATTAAAACCCCCTTTCACTTTGCTTTGAAAAAGAAAATCCTTTCTGACCCCGCCCTTGTGCCAAAAGGGACTCATTTTCCTCAGCCACGCAATGAAGTAGAGAGAGCCTTTCCGCAAATAAATAAATAAATACTAACACACATCCATAAATAAATACAACCTGATTAAATGTTGGCTTTGATATAATGAATATTATTAGGCTTAATTTGACTCACAAGGCTTGCCGATCCTCTCATTATCAAAAATGCATTTGAGATTATCTTAGCATTTTATTTTCACATAAAATATGCAGGAAGGCTACTATCAGCATCCTTATGACAAGAATACTATCCTAAGAGAGAGAGAAAGATAATGCAAATGACTTTATGAGGTTTACAGTTTTCCATCATAAAGGTGGTTATTCCTCTGCATCTTCAAAGGCCAGTTTGCAAGTGTTTGGACTTCAGTTCATAGTAATTAAATCTTCACCCACACATTATACAGCAAAATCACAGACAGCAATACACAAAATTTGCCTCATTTTCATATAAAAAAAAAGAAAAGAAATATGATGACCTTCATGTCTCAAATTAGAATCTGTCGGATGATAATTTTGCTCTTCATAGAATTGTAATTCCGCCGTCACATTACATCAGATGGCTGCTAAGTATGATATCAAACCCAGAAACCCACTATCAATCACAGTATTATTCTCCATTACAATCTGGAATGATAGGGGATGACTTTTAATACTGCTGTATAATTCAGCTTCATATAGACGATATAGAAAAGGTCACTTGGTAACATTGCTCTGGAGGAAGTGATGAAATGAGGTCATTCAGCGCTAAACAATGCATGAAGCACCTTAATGGGAAAGATTGCATATCTGAACATTAGCTGAATATTTTCCTCTCGCTTGAAAGAAATCTCCTCTTCATTGCACAGAAATGTCACGTACAGCGCAGCAAAAGTACCCTGTAAATTAGCAGATATACACTGTAAAAAAAAAAAAAAAAGTCGTCTCAACTGAAAAAAGTTAGTGTCCAGGCTGCCTTAAAATTTTAAGCTCATTGAACTTATGATGACAAGTTGAGGTAATATTAAACTTATAATCTTAAATTCAGTTAACTTGAAATTTTATGGCAGCCTGGACACTAACTTTTTTCAGTTGAGACAACTTTTTTTTTTTTACAGTGCAATTACATTCAAAAATTCAATTGTTGGTGACAATAGAATAGTTGAAAATGGTCAGGTTGACTTTGCCAGCAATTTTTGCATACGCCCTCTCTTCAGAAAAGTTTTGAACATACAATCTGCCTGCTTAATTGGCAAATACAGTACAGCAGGATCTGTGTGTTCCCATAACCCCATGGCCAATGACAGTGAATTAAAATTGTGAGACACTGTGATGGGCTCTCTTAATAGGGTTTTTGGCCACTGCTGTTTCTGAGTAAAAAAAAGAAGGTTCATGGTTTGAAGTTTTTTTTTTTTTTTTTTATCTGTCATACTTTCAGCTTCAAATAACTAAGAATTAGTTGTCCAGTTTGCACGAAGTCGCTCTCTCAGAAGATGTCCTTCCTTCAATTTTCCGCAAGAGCATCATCTTAGATGCAATTACCCTTTGGTAGAGAGGCTCCATCTCAACACAACCTACCGATCATCCCCCTTTCAAAGCCATTCAGGTCTCATAATCCAGATACTCTGCCCGTAGTTAACCTCTTTAATCTTTTTAAATCAAAAACAACGTTTTAAATCATATTTTCATGTTCACAAGTAAGTAATACGCCTCCATTTTAGGCTTAGGCTTTCATTGTTGCGACAATTTCAAGAAATTATATATACAGCAGCAGGATTTGCAGCTGACTCTCACTGCACGGCAACCAAACACTAGCATTTTAGCTTATGCAGCTGCTATCAGGTTAGTTGCCATTGTTAGAAGTAATTTTACAAGAATCAGAACAGTAATATGTCAAAAAAATAGGTCTTGTCCTGGAACACACACTCAAAAGGTCAATTAAAGCTCACATTTGTCATAGTCTAATCACATAGACACCGCAAAAAGTCGGAAAAATACAACAGTTAATTTACAGTGCCGCAGTGTAAAGGACCCGAGACAACTATACCTCATGGAGTATCAAGAGAGAGAAAAATGATTTCATCAGTAATGTTGAGTGCTACTGAAATCGGCACTTGCACTGCGGCAAAATACCAATCCACACCTTTTTATGACTCAAAGTACTGGATTGGATGGTATTTTAGAACAGCCAGCTAATTGGCACTTTGCACATACGAGGCTGTTTGATTAGCACCTAAGATCATTCTTTGGTGAACATGCTCAAACAAGTTTACACATTTTCTTTTAACTTAATCCTTCACCAACTAAACAGAGTAGAGGATTGAAAAAGCATCCATATGAATTTCAGACTTTTTGCTTTACAGTGATACCATGGACATGCAGCAGATATTCATGTTCTTGAAACCCTTAACAGGTAAGTTGCAGAAGAATACAGAAATAAGCAGAATCTCAGTGATGTCTAACAGGTTTAAGGCAACAAAGCTTTTCCAACATCCCTTTCATGACCCACATTCTAGGTCAGAAGTCAATGAATTCAGGAGCCACATACTGAATACAGGAGCCACACATGATTCAACAGTGACTCACACAAATGTGCACAGAATTTGACCTAAAACAAATCATAAGAGTGAGTGTGAGCAAATGTCACCTTTATTACATACCTCCTCTCCATTCTCTCAGAATCTTTGAGTTCTTCCCCTGAAGGGGAGGATAAAGATTGTACCAGGGGCAGGTTCAAGATTGCGGGGTAAAGCAAGAATCCAAAAGTGCTTGCATCTTGAACGATTAAACTGTGTTTGGTCTAGCAAAGACAAGCGAGAACATCTGCGAACAGTCTCGCCTTGCTTTTCAAGATGGGGTCCAGTATTGTCACAGCTTGTTCAATGGAATTTGATGCAAACCTTAGTTGGCAGCCATGTTGGAAAACACGCGAGAACTCAGGACTCCTTCAAAACTTTTGAGTCTTTCCTCGCAAGACCTAGGAGTGAGACTCTTCGATGTTGAACATGCCCCGGGTCTTGATTTCACCACACCTGACCCAACCCTGTTTCTGCCTCCCCTCTCTCTCTACCACCGCACATGACGGAGAGTGTGAGCAAATGAAACCATTTAACTGTTTAGCCTTCTCTCCACTGCTTCCTGTCGCAGGTCCAGTGGCTCGGTTCCCCGCCTGGATGCCCAGCCCCAGAAGCGAAGTGCTCACCCTTGGCACCCAGATGGCCATGGAAGATCAAAAATGGCAGCTGTCAACAGGGAGAGAGAGAGAGGTGGTGAACTGGCTAGAAGCAGGAAACATTAGCACGTGAGCGCGACTGAGCTGGGAGGGTGGGGGTAAACAGAAAGCTCTCTTGCATTAGGATCCCTAGCATAGAAGTGCAGCTCGGGGGGGGGGGGGGGTATGTGTTAGAGAAATCGCCTTTGCCTTTTATGAGAGCCAAAGCCATCAAACAAAGAGGGGAAAAAAATAGCAAAAACTCCCAAGCCTTCCGTGGTTTTGCATCATTACCATATCAATACAGAGCTTTGCGGCCAGACAGAAATCAATGGATTTTTTTCCCACCTGTTCAAGGTCTCAGACAGAAAGTCTGCTAAGAGACTACAGAGTATTGGTTGGGCATAGCTCAAAGAAGAGGCCTGACCCTCGCTGTACTGAAGGCGAGGTGAGCTGTCGATTTGGTAAATTGGGAACTGCTGCAGGGGATCGCCAGGAGCAAAGACATTACACGTAGAGATGGAGGGGACACGACTTCCCACTTTCAAATAAATTAATTCAGGCCCAGCTCTTTCTCCGAGCTAAATATTAGAAAAGTATCCTGGAGAGGTTTAAATTGGTGTACAGCCACCCATGCACTGACCTGTAACTTTTTACCCCCACTTTTAAAATTGCTCTTTCCCTGGAAGGAGGGAGATGCCAACCCTGGTCCAAGCCCTCTTCAGACCTCCTACGGACAAATCCAGCTGTGGTAGAGGTTTGGAGAAAATTGCATGGCCTTTTGAGAATTCAAGACTCCAAAAGTTCTCCTTTAATAATTACAATAAAGAAAGCTTGAGAGGTGTTTCATGTTGTAGGCAGCATGCTGATCTCGGGCCTGGAACAAATCCAACCCTTCAGCTTTTCTTTGCATGGTAAAGCAAGACCTTTATCTGATCCGACAGAAGGGAAATGGACTGCTCCTCCAGCAAAAAACAAGAGGTCAAAAGTGACATAAGTGGAACCGTGGGCTAACCGCGCATGTAACAACTCATGCCCCGGGCCCGTCCTCCAGTATAATCAAGCGTGGCTGCCGAGGTTTGGGTCTAAACGGACAGGCCTCCACCTGCTTTGCAAGTGCATCGTGATACAGAATTATGGGCGCAATCCTGGCCCACAATTCGTGTCAGGAACTACTTGGGTTATAACTTGAGCCTGTGGCACTTATTGTTTAGTCTTTCCGTGTCCCCTACATGTTGGCAAGCCCTGCCAAAATTGTCATTCACAATTCATCAGTCCTGACAATCTGTCTGTTCTGAGCAAACACAACACGACGTTGCAGGCCTTTTCTGTGGACGTCTGCCTGAGGAGGCTTGTGTCACAAACATTCGTTTTAAGAGGATCTAGTTCTTGTTCTCATTAGAGGGAGGCCGCTGCCCCTCGTCTCTGCATCGCTTGGAGTGCTTGATGTCCACGGTTGGGCTCAGTGGCAGTAGGTTCGACAGAGACTGGCTCATTAAACAGGATGTTTAGCCAATCAGGCCTCTGTACTGCACTTTTGAACAGCATGCCACTGGAAAGCCTGCCTTTATTCAGGCAAAGTTAATAGCCCAGAAAGCAACAACAGAGAGGCCAGGGAACAAGTTTTTTAAAAATATATATATTTTTGCTGCTCTCAACTGGAAGCCTCTTAGTAATCGAGTTCCAGCAGGCAGCAGCTAAAAGACACTTCTCAGAAACTTGTATCATGGGGTGAGCTCGCTGTCCTCAGTGTAAACTTGAGCTACTGTATGTCACTTGGTATCAAAACTTCACTGCAATTAGTGCTGTCGTGCAGGCTACTAAGAGACATGGCATGACAACATACTGAATGCCATGTCTAAGATTATTGTGTGGTCAGTAAATATCATTCACATGCCTTCAAACATAAAGGGAAATGAGTTCCTCAAAGAAAATATTCCCCAATTGTACCCAGGAGGAACACAGATGTTTTTTTTCAAGTACCTTTCACAAGAACTATAATTCAGTTAAGTGCTGTTCGAGTGTAGCACAATACTACAAATGTAGGTAACTGACTCATTTACAAGTGTCCATACAACTTCAAAACACTTTTGTCCAAGAATTCATCACATTCTAATATGCAGATCAAAGCAGTCCAAACAAATCCCCAATGTGACTGAACTGTACTGTAGCCGATAGGGGCAAATGCACTGCAATGGCCAAAAATATCTACAATTGGAGAAACACGCCAAAACAGAAAAGATACAAACTCAAAAACAAGCAAACGACAAAAACAAATGCAAGAGGGAAAAACACTGCATTTAGACATCAACACAATAGAAGTGCTCTCAGTAGCTATGGGGAGTGCTAACTAAAACAGCTTTTACTTTTGTCTTGAACGAGATCACCTAGCTAAGCCGGCAAAATGGCTTTCTGGCTAGCTAGCCAGCTACCTAACTAACTTTTGCTTGCTTACCTAGCATATTTGCCAACTAGCCAACAGTTTGGTGCACAGAAGTCAGGAAAATTAATGAATTAAAATTATTCATTATTTTGCTATCTTACTGAGCTAGAGTTCTACCGCGACTAAATATAACTGTCGGACTAGGTAGCTAAGCAAGTAAACTACCTGGCGAGCAGTTATATTTGGTATAACATAAATGCTTGCGGTTCAACTCTAGCTAAGTAGGATAGCGAAATAATGGATCATTTTTATTTATTTATTTTCAATTGACTTCTGTGCACCAAACAATTGGCTAGCTAGGCTAAAAAGCTTGCTAGATAAGCAAGCAAACTAAGGTTAGCTAGGTAGCCTTTTTGCTGACTTAGCTAGTTAGTCTCACTCATTTGCTTTTGTGGTTTGCTTGTTTTTGGCTTTGCATCGTTTCTGTTTTTGCAGCACATTTCTTCAATCGGAGATGTTTTGGGCCGGTGCAGCCAGTTTGTGTTGTTGTGACTATGCAGTGTTTTTCTTTTGTATTTGCTTTATTGGTTTGCGTGTTTTTGAATTTGCATCTTTTCCGTTTTGCATCGCATTTCTCCAATTGGAGATGTTTCGGGCCATTGTAGCGCGTTTGCCCCTGTTGGCCACCCAGAACTGCCACTGGAAATGTGAGGTCTGTGTGTCAAGCACGCTGTCTGCAGACAACTCTCTGGATAAGGTCTTGAACCCAAGACATATGGTATGGTAGCACCACAGGTGAGATGTGGGACAATGAGCGAAGTTGAGCTCAGCTCTACCTAAATGGGAAGTCTACTGCTGCCGTTTAGTGACCAACAATTGAAAGCTGGCTGCCTTATAGTACACTAGACCCAATCTTTGTCATTACAACCTTATTTTCTTTGTTGACAGTTGCATTCACCTTAATGATTGATTTGTTGAATAAAATAGCGAATAGAATAGCCGTCATTTGATATGTTGCGATTGACCCTTCCCTGTCAGGTGAAAGCGAAAAAGTATACAAAATGGCAGTGGTCATGGAACACCCTCTGTTCATGCAGAGGCCTTTTTTCTTTTGGATGTTTTGTGTCGTTTCATGGCTCGCAAGCTTACGGTGAGACGTTGTTTGACGCTAATCCATTTGAGGCATACTATAACGCAAACAACTGCGTCCTCATTTTACTCACTCATCCATTCATTCAAAACGTGATATTTAATTTCTTGATTCACTATGTTACTAGAGTAAAAGGTATTTGATTTTCTTACATGCTTTTCCCAGTTGTTTGCGGACTCCATGCCGACTGGCTAGTCTCATTATGAACAACATGGCTTGAACCTGTCTTCACAATTAAAAATGCAGTTAGCGCAGCCAGGAGCAATGCAAATTCTGACATTTTGCTTCGTATTAATTATTAATAAATGCCCTGAAGATTACAAAGAAGCAAACAAACGCTCTTTACCAAATTCCTTGCTCGTCTCCTTTAAAGGAGACACTTTTCAACAACTCGAGCAGGGAAGGCCACGAAAGACATGGCATGGCCATAACCTACAGCATAGTAAGTTCTGCTTCATCCATAATATATCCTTCAAATAAGCTCTTAAATAAAAACTCTCTCAGCACACTCTCCCCTACGTTTTTGCTGCAGTGAGTTGAAGCAGCCCTTTCGTATGAGGGAGAGAGGAACTGCCCCCACACTGTCAAAGCTCCAGCTATCTGAACATGTTCTACATTATTTAAAATGATGCACTGATGCTCTGTATGTACCTCAGGTGTGACAGACGCTTATCGGATAAAAT
This sequence comes from Gymnothorax reevesii, assembly GCA_029721435.1. Lineage (NCBI taxonomy): Eukaryota > Metazoa > Chordata > Actinopteri > Anguilliformes > Muraenidae > Gymnothorax > Gymnothorax reevesii. The sequence goes on from CM056591.1 coordinate 50,670,019, forward strand.
TTTAATCGCCCTTATTGAAAAAGTAATGCAAATGTACTTTGGCCAGATAATGCATAACAACACAATGACACAACGTGTGGATACCACAATACATTTAAGTGAAAAGTGGAAATACTTATTTAAAAAAAAAAAAAAAGTACTTTTTGACAGTCTTTACAGTATAGTAGTCAATTTGTTTATTTAATTTTACAAAGCTTATGGGAATTATGGTGTTGTTGTGATAGAACCAGCAGTAGTTATGACAAGAATATCAGAGAGAAAACAGAAGAAGAAATATAAATCACTGCCACTACCCAGATACATGCCCGCACACACACGCACAAATACACACACACACACACACACACACACACACACACACACACACACGTCCACACCCAAATTCAAGTTAATGTCACTGGCCAAAAACAAAGACATCGACATGGACACATGCGAGAATGGCTTCTCCTCTGGGCGAATGAGTGATAGTAGGTATTTCTGCCCAAGACAGCAACACATTCAAACTTTCCCATCAGACATTCAGCCTATTTCCAGGACCAGCAGGCCCTCAGAAGGCTGAACTGTGCCAATTATGACACCCCCCCACCCCACCCCACCCCAGTACAGCTCTGCACTGAAGTACTCAAGCTAAAGAGATCTGCCAGTGCTCCCACAGGAGAGCCGTATTCTTAGTGTGCTGTGGTCTTACAGCCAGAGCCGAACCAGCTTGCCTTCGCTGATAGAGCTCAATGTGGATGTCGGACTGTGCCTGCATACATACTATATGCACTTGGGATAAGCACACAGCTTAGGCATTTGATAAACAAACCAAACGCCAGTTCAACCCCACGCTCAGAGCTGTTTAGATTTGCGCAAACGTACGCACTTTACACACACTTCTCACACATGCGTACTCACTGCACACACACATCACACACCTTGACATACGTACACAAAGGCATGCTGCAAAGACACGCGTGAATTCACAGATAGATGCACACGCGCACACACACACACACACATACACTTTAAGACTCTGATAAGCATTAGGGATAAGCGTTGCCACTTTGAAGAACACAAAAGCTCAGGGGGACCTCACTGCGGGGTTCGCCATTTAACACAAAAAGATGAAAATTACAAACTCAAATCATGTCATTTAGACTGCTCTCAGAATAAATCTTTTCACAGTGAGGGAGAGAAACAATATTATATTCTCAATGGATCTTCTGCCTGTCTTGGTAAATTCTGCTCTGAATTGTTATTCTCTAATGAGCTTCTCAAGTTTTTGCAGCAGTAATTCAGGCCTTTGTTCTTACTGCTGAGTAAACTGGAGACGGAGATTTGGGGGGACAAAGAAGCCAAAAAAACGTTGTGAACACGGGCATTAGATGACCTTCTGTACAGTGGTACCGTCGAGTTGTGTTGTTTTGGATATTCGGACGAAGATATGGTCTGAAGCCCAGCACAGACGGACTGCAACACACAGTCTTTCATGTGAGAAAGTTGCAAAAACAGCATAAAGCTGGTCGACGAGATTGCTTTCAGATTCAGCAAAACATTATTACATCCCATCGCCACTGCTTGAACTTGACCTCCACTTGCAAACCATAAAATAGTACATAAACGGTCAACTCTAAATTGCCAAGACTGAATTGTCACTAAAGGGCTTGAATGCAGGCAATAATGAGCGTGAAATGTGCAAATCAATTTCAGTCAGGAAGCGCTTTCTGCAGGCTGTGCCCTGGTCGCACTGAGCAGTTCTATATTCACGTAACCTCAATCAACCAGTTGATTACTCACAATCATTTCACATACCCCTCAATCGCATACTCGCATCACTGCAGAGTCTTATTTAAACAAACACTCAATACTTTGTTATGCTGTTTATTGCCTGCACTGCATTGCAGGTCTTACTGCGACACAATCAGTGGTCACCTTTCACTGATCCAGCCGCCACCAGTCGCAGGGATCTGCTTCGAACTACTACATGGGGCTTAGAAATTCCATCCATTCACTCAGGGAGATGTTTCACAACCCCCGTGTACCTACAGCAGATTCAGTCAGCGCCAACCTAATATCAGCGTTTGTATGTCCATGAAATAATAAAATAAATACGCAAGGTATCGTGACTGAATTTTTTACTAACAATTTTCTAGTGTTTATGTCTTACAAGAGCCATCAGGAGATGGCATATTACCCCCGCTCCACATATTGAAAGAATGAAAATGCCACCTGGCCCGGAAACAAACCAGACCCCCTGAAATTCTAAGTTCAAAATGTTTCCATGGAGACCAGAAAAAATACTAAATTCATCAACCTCGGATTAGCAAAAGGCACCACTTCAAGTAATGATTAATGTGCACACCAAGTTTTGTTGAAAAATATTGAACGGTTTTCAATGGCCATGCTCTGGAAGCGAAATGTTCACAGACAGACGGACGGATGGACACCTGCACCCATGACTATATCCCCCCACATTATATGCCGGAGGGATAAAAATGATATGGCCCCATTAGTGAGTTCATTAGGATTCACAGCGACAAGGCCACACAATGCCAAGAAACAATCATCACACCTGAAATCCGTTCCTGTCCAGGTCATACTGTATAGTCAGTGCTGTAGTTACTCGAGCCGGGGCCACGAGTCTAAGTTCAGTTCCGTTCTTCCTCTTCTTCTGTTTTTTGGGGGGGTCGTGATTGTCCTGCTCATGTGCGCCCACGTTTCCGCGATTGGCCCAGGCCTAGACCCAGCCCGAGTACTCTTAGGAGCCTCTTGTTTTTTTTCAAATACCAATGAAAATGGCAACAAAAGGTCTACGTAGAATGTCACATTGAGAAGACTTAAACTACAATGTTAAAATGTCGCTGCCATTTTCCACCCAGAAATACTACTACGATGGATAAACTGAACTGGATATGCAAGGAAGAAGCCCTTAGATAAGATATTTCCTCCCGCAAGTTCAAATTCCTTACTTTATAGCTGAGTGGGGCCATTGAAAATATTGATAAATGAATCAGAAAGACACTGACATTTTTTTTTAATTTCATATTAATGGGCCACTGTGATGCTTCTAGGCCAGCTTACTGTCCCATTCAGCCAAAGCTCAATACCCACAGCTGAAAGGTTGTTCAATAGCAAGCTATTAAAAATGTCCTTGCATATTGAAAAACATAAAAATTCACATGCAGGGACAAGTTTTACAGAGATGGCTTACGCAGTTAAAAAAGTTAACTTTTTCAAGTTTTGGAAAGTTGCTTTAAATTATACATCAGGGGCCAAACTCCAGAGGTGTATTGGTATTATTCCTGTTCTGAAAAGAAGGTCAATAGCTGCCCTAAGAACTTTTTGATAGAAAATTGTAAATTTTCCATACTGATAGAACATAGAGCCGTGAACTGTCTAGACTCTCCTGAGTTGGCAGCAAGGTGTCGCATACGAGCAAGACTTGTACATAGTTCACCAATTGGGCGTTCCAGATTCGGGTGGGATTGGAGATGCCAATTCTCCATGCAAAAAAAAAAAAAAAATATATATATATATATATATATATATATTTGCAGCTACTCTTACTACATATTTTGTTGATTTTTTTTTATTATTTGTCACAGAACATCTTCAGACTAAGTCTGGCAAAAGGGCACCATTGGAATTTTTGGTCTTCAAAAGCATTCAGTTCTGAAGCTCCAACAAAATTCACAAGGAAGATTCCAAACAGGATGTGAGCCTGTATCTCTTTGCATATTGCCATGAGGCTTCCTACTTTCCCTGTAAGCACTGGCATGAGGGTTGCAAACAGGCTTAGGGTTAGAGCCATGTAGTAGCGCCACAAACTGGATGGGGAGGTTATTTTCTTGGCAAACACTGAATGCATTGATGCCAAAGCTGGATGGGCAGTTCTTTGTCCTGCTATGACAATGTTCGAGAATATTCACGCGTAAAATGTAAACAAAAGCAGAAAACGAAGACACCAAACAGAAAGTGAGACTGTTACATACAGTTGCATATTTGGGCACATGCCGTTGGATTGGGGGGCGGGGGGTTGGTATGGTAGAAAAACTTTTTGCTCCAGCACCCGTAAAGAGTTCTCAAGCTTATTAAAAAGTAACTATATTTGTATACAAAAATTCTGGCAACATGTACCCCGGAAAAATAAAACAATCGGTGCCACTTGATCAAAATGTGCCACTATAACAAAAAAAACATTTAGCTTAGCCTGCAACATGATTCTCCTTACACCCACATTTACAAATCTACATCATTATCCTTTTTTCTGTCTTACAATTCCACATAAGAAGAGTTTATTTCAACGTAATATATCCATTTTACTCATTGTCAGTAAATCAGCTTTTTCCATGTTGGTATCTATCACATTTTATGGAAAAATACAAACTTTGACCATGAAAAACTACACCTTATAGTATGAATTTCGAAAACTGGATTTTTGCACCATGTGTAAGAAGCAAAGGGCTATCGCTCCATGGTATTTTCTCAATTTGGGTCATTTTGGCACTGATTGCATTTTGGAAACAAACTCTTCATATGCCTCTTGTCATCTTTATTATAGTCATTTTTGGCTTTTACTGTCATCATTCAATGCAGTTATTCAAGGAGTTCCCTTTAATTTCCCTGTAACTTTGATGAACTGGTCATGGAATCAATTGTGGAAATGCACACAAAATAGGCTGTGATGCAAGGCTTTTCTAATAGACATAATTACTACATTTGGAAAGCACTGCCACAATTCAGGTGCACTCAATGCCAATTAAGATTAATGTTTGCAGATAAAAACATTCACGTTTAAACCACCAGTTTAAATCACTCTGTGACATAGAAAGTTCCAAGAGGGCCAATTAAATTTTCCCACAGAGAAATTCTGGTTCCATTCGGCAATCTATGTTCCTTACAGAATATAAGTCGTGCTAATTCAGCCCCCCAAAGTCCGCATTTGCTGGAAGATTTTGCTAAAAGGATGCAGAACCTAGTCTATTGTCTATGTTAAATGAGCCATTAAGAAAGAAACATTGCAGCTGAAGATGGCAGGGTAGTACAGCCAGTAGCATTGTTTACCCTCAGCATAAAGTTGTGGCCTGAATCCTGCCTGGAATCTTTCTGCATTGTCAGATTTACCTGATGCTCATGCAGGTTTTCTCCAAGGACAACGTACTCTAATATCATCCCACAGTCAAAAGACATGCGTGCTAGGCTGGGCATACATGCACTCAAAGGTAAGATTTTGGCAGTAAATGGTGTGTGCGATCCTTGCAATAAATCGGCAAAATGTCCAGGGTGTGTTCCTGCCTCTCGCCTGGGATAGGGTTCGATCCTCGTGTGACCCTGATAGGGCATTAGTGGGACGGATTGCTGTTGAGTTTTCCAATGTTATGTAGACAAACTGCGATGACGCCAATAGCGTACTGCTGACCGTGCTCATTGCGTGCTGACGATAAGATCTTGTGTCGCTCCCTCTCATTCGCTTAATGCTACTTCTTATGTGCAGTACGTCCTCACAATGTTCCATCTAACGAAATCGAAAAAGTCCACTGTCCATATACGTGTGCTGGAGTATACTACGCAGTGGTCCTGCCGTCCCATCATCAAAAAAAGATCTTAGCAAAAAATTAATGCAACTCGGGACAGAATAAATGTCGTGACATTGTATAAGCTTACCAAAACAATGCAATGGCGAATATGTGTCGTGATCACAGCCAAAGGCAGTCTAACAAAATATTAGAGTATGACATTATTTTTTTCTGTCGCTGGGCACTGCATTTGAAAAAAAAATCTCTGTAAAACTGAGTAGACAGATAACACTATAAGTCAGTAGAAACATAGCTTCATTTCATTTTCTGGGTGAACTGCTCCCTTAGCAGAAGCATTGATCCATAAGCAAATGTAACTGCCGGAGCCATTCAGAATTGCCAATCTTTCTGCGATGTAACACAGCATAAAAACAGTCCTCAGCTCTCGCTACAGCAGAGAGCTCGCAACACGGAATCCGTTTGAAAATCCATCAGTCCGCATTTTATAACAGTGCCTAGATTTTCTATATTTTTTTCGCCTAGATTTAAAAAAAAAAAAAGCAAAAAAACAAATTCCATTGATGAATGATTGGGGTCCACAATCTCATTCAAACAGCAATTATGACACAGTGGCTCACTTTTTCTCGTCTTCTCTGGGTACATTCTCTTCTACTGATTTTATTTATTTATTTTTTTTTTTCATTTTTATTTACTTTTTTTTTTTTTGCTTGTTCTTGAGTGCAACTATAATTGCCATTCACCAAGTAAAATGACTCTGTCCATACCTCTTTTCAGCATGAAAACAGCATAATTGTGACAATCAAGTTAAACCACTCTGCAAGCACACTTCCCTTTTTAGAAAAAGCTGAAGCTTGTTTCCTCTTGTTTTCTTGTTGCACAAAACAGCTCGACATCTTCTGTCCTGATAGCCCAAAGCATGTCCTAAATGCCTGGTTGTACAGAACTGAATACAATTCATACACCTGCCTGGGAAAAAAAAATAAAAAATACAGTCCATTTCCTAGATAGCAAAAATAAAAAAACTGAAATTGCACTGCATTCAATTATTGTCTTGTTCAGGCTATCTGTTCTGTCAGAGGGGATTGATTAACTCTCTACAATGCATTTCTGTATGTCTCAACTCCATTCTTGGGAATCAGACCCTTTGAGAATTTATTGCCAATGGCACGCTTCTTGATAGAAGCTACTCTCAATCTCATCAAAAAGCTGTGTATGTAGCATATACTGATAATGCTGAGCTGAGTGAATAAAATTCTAATTTAAAATAATATATTGAGGAGCAAACCCATAGCTGGGCTAAACTTTAGATAACCTTACTGTTCTATTCGAAATGTGCTGGCCTCACACAGTGTTTTTCTACAATTGGTGATGCATCCAGCGCTGTGTGAAATTCATTCATGAGGCTGGAGGAGCCTCCTTTTGACTCTTGAGAGAGAAACCATAGCCTGAGGAGATTAAAGCGACAGGAAATGGGGGAAGAGCCATTACTTTGAAAGATCAGCATCCCTTTCTGAGATTCTATGAACTCCCTCAGGTCTCAACATTCATTTTCTTTTGCCGTTTGCCCGCTATTCAGGCCAAAAATCTATTCACAAATCTGTTACTTATTGCCACCATGAATTGATTATCGGTAAAAAAACAATCGGGTACCATGACTAATGATCTTTCTTGGAATTTGCATTCATTAGTTCAATATGCATCTTATTCAATGTTTTCAGACGATTAATTCCGACATCAGTGCGTGGTAATGTCACTCATGCTGTACATAATAGCAGCCCAGCGGTGCATTGAGTAGGACTGTGACCACATAGCATGATGAATCTGGCTTGAGCCAGTATATGTGGAGTTTACCTTTACCTCCAGGCTCAAGGAGCTTCCCTCCCACAGTCCAGAGACACACATGCCAGGCTAAATGGGGACTCCAAATTGCGCACAGGAATTAGTGAGTGAGTGAACTGTGTGTGAACCCTGTGATGGTTTGGTGAACCATCACATCAGGGGTGTGTTTCCCAAAAGCGTAGCAGCTAACTAAGTTAGCAACATACAGTGCCGTGAAAAAGTATTTTCCCCCATCCTGATTTCTTATTTTTTTGCATATTTCTCACACTTAAATGTTTCAGATCAAATTTTTATACTTGACCGAGATAACCTGAGTAAATACAAAATGCAGTTTTTAAATGATGATTTCATTAGTTATTGGAAAAAAACCTCTCCAAATCTACCGGGGCCTATGTGAAAAAGTAATTGCCGTCTGAACCTAAACCTACCCTTGGCGACAACAACTGCAATCAAGCGTTTGCAATAACTGGAAATGAGTCTTTCTCCTTGCTGTAGAGGAATTTAGTCCACTCTTCTTTGTAGGATTGTTTTAAGTTAGCCATATTGGAGGTTTTTTTCGAGCATGAACGGTCTGTTTAAGGTTATGCCACAGCATCTCAATTGGATTTAAGTCCGGACTTTGACTAGCCACTCCAAAACCTTCATTTTGTTTTTTAAGCCATTCAGAGGTGGACTTGCTGGTGTGTTTCAGATCATTGTCCTGCTGCTTTACCCAAGTGTGCTTGAGCTTGAGGTCACAAACTGATGGTCGGACATTCTCCTTCAGGATTTCCTGCTAGAGAGAAAAATTCATGGTTCCTCAATTACGGCAAGGTCGTCCAGGTCCTGAAGCAGCAAAGCAGGCCCAGACCATCACACTACTTCCACCATGTTTGACTGTTGGTATGATATTCTTTTAATGAAATGCTTTGTTAGTTTTACGCCTGTTGTATCGGGACGCACACCTTCCCAAAAGTTCACTTTTGTCTCATCAGTCCACAGAATATTTTCCAAAAGTCTGGGGGATCATCAAGAAGTTTTTTGGCAAATGGGAGACAAGCCCTTGTGTTCTTTTTGGTCAGGGGTGGTTTTTGCCATGGAACTCTCCCATGGATGCCATTTATGCCCAGTCTCTTTATTACTATTGAATCATGAACACTGACTTTAACTGAGGCAAGTAAGGCCTGCAGTTCTTTAGATGTCGTTCTGGGTTCTTTTGTGACTTCCTGGATGAGTCGTCGATATGCTCTTGGAGTCATTTTGGTAGGCCAAAATGTTCTAAGTTTTTTTCATTTATGAATAATCGCCCTTATCATGGTTCACTGGGGTCCCAAACCTTAGAAATGGCTTTGAAACCCTTTCTAGACTCGAGTGAGAAGATTATGAAATCATAATTTAAGAACTACATTTCGTATTGACTATAACTTGGGTTATATTTGTCTAATATTAAGATTTGTTTGATGATCTGAAACATTTAAGTGTGAAAAATATGCAAAAAAATGAGAAATCAAGAAGGGGGGAAATACTTTTTCACGGCACTGTACATAGTTCTTCCAGTCAAAGTCAGTGGTTCCAACTATTTGAGTTAGCATCTGTGCTTTTGGGAAATGTACCTCAGGTCATGTTTATGCCCTTCGTCCAACTCCTGTCTATGTCCGTCATCACTCAGCCCAAGAATAAGCCAATCAGGCATAAGATGGGTGGATGTTCTATGCTCAAGCTGAGAATGAATTTAAGGTGGTAAAACGCCAGCCCCTGCTCTGAAATCGGCCATTTACTTGAGTAAGTCAGCAAGAAAAAAACCAACAAGCTCAATCCTCAAATACTCTCTCTACAATCCCAATTCCGAACGAATGGGACGAAGTGTGAATTGTGAATAAAACCAAAATGCAATGACTTTCAGATCATATGAGCCGATATGTTTTTTACAACGGGACAAAGATAACATTTCAAATGTGGAAACTGAGACATTTAACATTTTTATCTACAAAATCAGCTTATTTCAAATTCTCTGGCTGCAACAGGTCTCAAAAAAGTTGGAACACTGGCAAACAAAGGGCGGAAGAAGCAATTAATATAAAAGAGAATCAGCTGAAAGAACATTTAGCAAGTAATTAAGTTAACTGGCTGGCATCATGATTGGCTATAAAAGGGATGTCTTAGAGAGGCTGAGTCTCTCAAAAGTAAAGATGGCCAGAGGCTCTCAAACCTGTGAAGGCTTGTGTAAAAAAATTGTGGAATACTTTAAAAACAATGATGTTCCTCAACGTCATATTGCAACGGCTATGATGGTGTCATCATCGACAGTGCATAACATCATCAAAAGATTCAAAGAAACTTGAAAAATCTCTGCACGTAAGGGACAAGGCCGAAGACGTTTACAGGATGTCCGTGATCTTCGGGCCCTCAGACGCCCCTGCATCACTCATCGGCATGATTCTGTCATCGACATTACTAAATGGGCCCAGGAATACTTCAAGAAACCACTGTCTGTAAACACAGTGCGCCGTGCCATCCACAGATGCCACCTAAAACTCTATCATGCAAAAAGGAAGCCATTGTTTAGCATTAGGAAGATGTTCTTAAGAAGTTTTCTGTGGGCCAAGGCTCATTTAAAGGCTCACTGTAGCAAAGTGGCAAATTGTCCTGTGGACGAGTCTAAACTTGAAATTCTTGTTGGAAATCATGGGCGTTGTTTCCTCCAGGCTAAAGAGGAGAAAGACCACCCCTCCTGTTATCTGCGTTCATTTCAAAAGCCAGCATCTCTGATGGTATGGGGATGCATTAGTGTATATGGTGTGGGACACTTGCATGTCTTAAAAAGCACCATGAATGTTGAAAAGTATATAAAGGTTCTTCAGCAACATATGCTCCCCTCCAGATGACATCTATTCCAGGGAAGGCCTTGTGTATTTCAGCAGGACAATGCAAAACCATGTACTGCAGCTATTACAACAGCATGGCTTCGTAGTAAAAGAGTCCGTGTGCTAAACTGGCCTGCCTGCAGTCCTGATCTTTCACCGATTGAAAACATTTGGCGCATAATTAAATTAAAAGTCCGTCAAAGGAGACCCAAAACTCTCCAGCAGCTGGAAGCCTGTATTAAACAACAGTGAGATCAAATTCCAATGGCTGAACTGAAGAAACTTGTCTCCTCAATGCCCAGACGCCTCCACTCTGTGTTAAAAAGAAGAGGGGATGCTGCACCATGGTAAACTTTTTTGAGACCTGTAGCAGCCATCAGATTTAAAATGAGCTCATTTTGTGGCTAAGATTGTAAAATTTCTCAGTTTCTACATGTTATCTCTGTTCTACTGTGAATAAAATACTGACTGGTGTGATTTGAAAGTCATTGTGTTTTGATTTAATTCACAATTTACGCTTCGTCCCAACTATTTCAGAATTGGGTTATATTCCTATATTCCTCAAAAAGTCAAAGATGGGGGAGGGGGGGGGGGGTACCCTGAAGACTGATCATTCTTTATGTTCATTGATGCTTTGATTATTTATTTCGTAACTTAGTTTATAAATAGACACTCAGACTGGCCTTCTGGCTAGATCTATTGTATGCCTAGATTTTCCTTCTCTGTCAAATCAGGACTGCATCTCCCCCTTCACAATAATTTGTACATTTTTTATCCTGATTCTCATTCAAAGGGTCTCACATTATGTACCCTCACAATGCAAACGCATACCCTTCACGTCAAAGGTGTCTCACCGCTAATAGAGCCTGGCTAAGCCTTTGAGCGCCGAATAAATTTTCAAGGAATTAAGAATGTAAGAATCCCGAGCTGTTGAAAACCTATCATGTGTCAACTTGTTTAAAAGAGCTCCCCTGCGGGAGCTCTTTTAAACAAATTGACACATAATAGTTTTTCAACAGCATCTGGTTTTGATATTTTACACTATAGTTGCCTATGGCATTCAACGGGTTAAATACCGTAGATGTTCATTTACCTACAATTGTGAAATGCCTTTTAGCGAGGTATTCAGAGATTCAGATTGAGCATGCACAGACCATTTCGACACTTTAAAATCAAGTCAGAGCCTCGCCTCAAAGGGCAGCCCAAAGACCTCTTTTGTTGAAAGGGGTCCGCAGGGGACAAAGGTACTGTATAAATCTTTCCTGCACCGTGCTCTAGGTCATGTATGTTCGAGAATACACATGCATGTTTGTTTGCAAATGCGCAACCATGCCAATATTTGTTTTGATGAAGTGATGGATTGCCACATTTATAATTCATGTCAGAATAGGCTTTTTGCAGCCAACTCCAGTGGGATTTATAGCCTCTTTGTTCTTCTGCAGTTCTCATGCAGGCGTGTATACAAACAGAGGCGGAGATAAAATGGCCGGGTAAGACGTAGAAATATAAAGACAGGCTGATCAACAGACAGAAGACTGAGCTGAAGAGCACTGATTGTATGCATGATTGGTAGGTGGGGCGACATTTCAGGAGTTTATTCTACTACTGTACAGCCATGGTAATACAGGTAACTGACACTTAAACTGGAAAGGACTGCCAGAGCAGCAATGCAATGCTGATTAGAAGACATTGGGCTTGCCTTCTGTGTGTGTATGCGTGTGTGTCCCTCCGTGTGTGTGTGTGTGTGTGTGAGTGTCTGCATGCGTGCGTGTGCGCGTGTGTGTGTGTGCGTGCGTGCGTGCATGTTCTATGCAATAGCAACTCCAAAGCCAGAGAGAATTAAAATATGCATTATAATACCACTGAAAAATGAAACTCCCTGCTTTAATGCAAGACGACAGAACAGCTAATGGCCGACACAGTGCCCATCTATTCAAATCACATCCTGCTTTTCATCTCGTCATCTCAGCCGCTGCTTCACAAAAAATTCTGACCCAGATTTGTCCCTGTGGGTTGCCCGGCTACATGTGTCCAAATTTACACTCTTCTCAGAAACATGGGCTTTGGCACGCTGCGGATTCCCGTCGCTGGCACTGCCTTTTGAGTGCGCACTGCCAATGAGTAGGGCAACTGCAACCAGTTGATTTCTCCAAACCTCATTTAGAGTAAAAGCTGGAGCTTTTGTTAGTGTGCATCAAAAGTCTGCTGATCAATGCACAACAAATTCAGAGGGTACAGTGATCATCAATTTGCCACTGTCTCCCAGTGGTTAAGCTATGAGCATTCAGCCCCACAGTAGTTCAGCCATAAGATCAGGGATGGGTTACTCCAGTCCTGGATGGCCGGTGTGTATGCTGGTTTTTATTTCAATCAATCACCCTGACTAACTGAGTTAATTGGTTGCATACAAAAATATAGATTTGTGCAAAGGTTTGATCAAAGAAAAATGTTTAATGTAGGGAGACAAAAACAGCTTTTGCTGGTCATGCATGATAATTTAAAGAAATGCGCCATAAATGTCAGATTTCATGAATAGTTTGGCTAATTTTGATAATCCACTAACTAAAGCCCAGAAGTTGGTGTGAAAACCAGGGACAGATACGGCCCTCGTTGCCCATCCCTGCTTTAGATGTTCAAACTGAGGGTCCTCAAGTAAAACTTTGGCAGACCATTTTCAGTCGATTTTTTCCCCCCCATTTTCATTAAATATTCAATTTCACTGCTAATCAAACTTGGAAGCATGGAAATTAATTATGCCTGATCTTTTCTCATTTCTGATGATTACATTCTAGACTAAGAGCACTTGTGTTTGAAAGGCAATTAGCTGCAACCGTCATAACAGTTTGCAATGACTGCACATCACCCATTAAAGGGCATGTAAACCCTACGACACAACCAACACTTTAAAAAGCTGGAACATATCAAAGGAAACAAAAACAAGTCTCTTTCTGCTGAAATCGATCCCCAATCAAAGATGATCAATATTATTGACAGCTTGGAACGGGAACTGCCGACCACATCCCGAGCCGTACCCAGTAATCGATCGCATCAGCAATGGAACATGCAAGCACGTGCCAGTATATCAAGTATGGCAAACTGTGGATTTATGAGCGAGAGTTTTCATTCTGATTGGGAAGACTGGAGTGACGTTTGTTCGAATTATACTCGTGGAAGCGCAGACATTGGTCTTAATGAGGGCTCAGGAAAACTTCTGTAAACCATTGTTTGAGAACACAGTTTGTCCCTGTATCCACAAATGCAAGTTAAAACTCTGTCATGCAAAGATTAAATGATGCTTAAAAAGATCAAGAAATGCTGCCACCTTCTCTATATGCATGCTCATTTAAGATGGACTTTGAAATTATTTTTGGAAATCATGGATGCTACATCCAGACTGAAGGAAAGTGACAGTTCAAAAGCCAGCATCCATCGCAGAGTGGGGCGACATTATTGCAGATGGTATGGTTAACCTGCACAGCTGTGTAGACACTATTAATACTGAATAATATATGCAGGTTTGAGAGCGACTAATACTGCCATAGAGATACTTTTTTTTTTCTTTAGGGAAGGCCTTGCTTATTTCAACCAGACATAGCTAAACACCAAATTACAACAACATGACTCCTTAGGAAAAGAGTCTGGATGCTAAATTGGCCTGCCTGCATTCCAAACCTGCTTCCCTCTGAAAAAATATGGCACATTATGAAACAAATTATGTTACAAAGGAGGCTGCAATGTGTTGAGCAGCTGAAATTCTATATCAAGCAAGAATGGGAAAACATTTTGCTTTCAAAACTACAGCAGTTGGTCTCCTTTGTTCTGAAACTCTTATGCCCTGTTTACACCAAAATACAACTGAAATGGAGACTGCTGCGGCTTGTGAGATCACAAGGATTTGATGAACTCGCACAAGTCTTGTATACTCTTCAATCTAATCGCTAACTTGTGTTCACACCAAGCTTCCAGTGAGACCACATTTGAGATATATTAATAAAAATTAGGCGATCTATGCGACTTAATTTACAATGACTCTCCTTTCTCTTGTTAGGTCTCTCTTGGTCTTGTGTTGTTGATGCGATCGTTGCAGCAAGTGATGAACCGATTAAAACAATGGCTTTATATAGGAAACCCACTCTCAGAAAGAGTCGCATGGAAGCTCGCCATTGGTCGCAATTTCACTCTCACTGATCGCCATTGGTCAAATTTCGATCCCATCCATCACTGATGCTCTCGCAATTTCACTCGCCATGACTTTTTTGCTCTTGAAGGCATTTCAATGGGCTCTTGTTCAGCTCGCAAAAACGATCGCCATAGTCACACAATGAAAAAAATTCAGATATTTGGAGATTATTTATGCAACCTGTTTGAGAGTCAATCAAGAGTCCATCAAGACCTGTGAGAGCGAGTTAAGAGTGACTTGAGAGTTATGAGAGCTCATTACGATTGTTTTTGAGATCTGCATTTATTTCTGACCACTCGCACACACTCGCAAAAGTTATGCGATTTTTTTGAACAGCTCAAAACAATCGTAAACCCCTTCAAGATCGATAGAGAGTGTAAGAGACCAGATTGAATTTGAGACCATTGAGAGTTTATTGAGAGTTACTTGCAACCTCATCAAGAGTCAGTGAGAGTGATGGCGATTTTTGTCCATTTTTCGGTAGCAACCTGCTCGCAAGTCCGGTGTAAACAGGGTTTTAGAGTGCCGTTAAAAGAGCAGGTGATGCAACATTGTGGTAAAATTCCCCTCCTCCAACTTTTTTTGGAATATGTTGCTGGCATGCAATTAAAAATGAGCTTATATTTCTGAAACTACAATAAAATCACTCAGTTTCATTATCTGATATATTGCCTACTATTTTCAAGCTTAAATGCTTCACAAGTCATTACGCTGTATATTTCTTTTTCTTTTTTTTTTACATTTTACACAGCATCGCAACTTTTTTGGAAATGGGGTTGTACATCCAGAATAATGCTCATTGTATTCGTCATAGTAGAAATCCATGGCCCACACTGACTCTTGTGCAAGTAAAGAATTCTGAGAAACATGAGATCGATATCTGAATCAAATCTGCAAGAATGAACTTCATCCATCTTTGTGCCAGACTTCTGAAATACAAAACCCAAAACCAGTGAAGTTGGCACATAGTGTATCGTAAATAAAAAAAGAATACAATGATTTGCAAATCCTTTTCAACCTATATTCAATTGAATGCACTGCAAAGACAAGTTACTTAATGTTCGAACAGGTAAACTTTGTAATTTTTTGCAAATATTAGCTCATTTGGAATTTGATGCCTGCAACATGTTTCAGAAAAGCTGGCACAAGTGGCAAAAAAGACAGAGAGTTGAGGAATGCTCATCAAACAATTATTTGGAACATCCCACAGGTGAACGGGCTCATTGGGAACAGGTGGGTGCCATGATTGGGTATAAAAGCAGCTTCCCTGAAATGCTCAGTCATTCACAAACAAGGATGGGGCGAGGGTCACCACTTAGTGAACAAATGTGTGAGCTGATTGTCGAACAGTTTAAAAACAACATTCCTCAACAAGCTATTGCAAGAAATTCAGGGATTTCATCATCTACGGTCCGTAATATCGTCAAAAGGTTCAGAGAATCTGGAGAAATCACTGCACGTAAGCGACAAGGCCGAAAACCAACATTGAATGCCCGTGACCTTCGATCCCTCAGGCGGTACTGCATCAAAAACCGACATCAGTGAGTAAAGGACATCACCACATGGGCTCAGGAACACTTCAGAAAACCACTGTCCGTAACTACAGTTTGTCGCTACATCTGCTAGTGCAAGTTTAAACTCTACAATGCAAAGCGAAAGCCATTTATCAACAGCACCCAGAAACGCCGCCGGCTTCGCTGGGCCCAAGCTCATCTAAGATGGACTGATGCAAAGTGGAAAAGTGTTCTGTGGTCTGACGAGTCCACTTTTCAAATTGTTTTTGGAAACTGTGGACGTCGTATCCTCCGGACCAAAGTGGAAAAGAAGCATCCGGACTGTTATAGGCGCAAAGTTCAAAAGCCAGCATCTGTGATGGTATGGGGGTGTATTAGTGCCCAAGGCATGGGCAACTTACACATATGTGAAGGCACCATTAATTCTGAAAGGTACATACAGGTTTTGGAGCAACATATGTTGCCATCCATGCAATGTCTTTTTCATGCTTATTTCAGCAAGACAATGCCAAGCCACATTCTGCTCGTGTTACAACAGCATGGCTCCGTAGTAAAAGAGAGTGGGTACTAGACTGGCCTGCCTGTAGTCCAGACTTGTCTCCCATTGAAAATGTGTGGCGCATTATGAAGCGTAAAATACGACAACGGAGACCCCGGACTGTTGAACAACTTAAGCTGTACATCAAGCAAGAATGGGAAAGAATTCCACCTGAAAAGCTTCAAAAATTGGTCTCCTCAGTTCCCAAACGTTTACTGAGTGTTGTTAAAAGGAAAGGCGATGTAACACAGTGGTAAAAAGGCCCCTGTGCCAACTTTTTTGCAATGTGTTGCTGCCTTTAAATTCTAAGTTAATGATTATTTGCAAAAAAAAATAAAGTTTCTCAGTTTGAACATTAAACATCTTGTCTTTGCAGTGTATTCAATTGAATATAAGTTGAAAAGGATTTGCAAATCATTGTATTCTGTTTTTATCTACGATTTACATAACGTGCCAACTTCACTGGTTTTGGGTTTTGTACACTAACTTCTGCTCCTAGTCATCTAAAATACACCTATTCTGTTGTCAGACTGCAAGACAAATATACTGAACTTTTTTATTACTATTTTGCTGAAGGCCATACCTTTCCTTGGAAAAGTACATTTAGTCAGCCTCTGCTCGTTATAATGTGGAGCTGTGACCTATAATAATCAGCAACCAGACAGCACTTGTCATTTTAATCCCATGTCATAAACATCAACAGTTTTTTTTTTTTTGTTACAAGGCACCGTCTTCAAGGAGGGAAAGAAAAGCTGCCTTGCTTCTTCAATCTCCTGCACTCAAATTGAAAAATGCTTTTTGTGCATGAAAACTCGTGCAGCAGAGCCGCTGATGACCATTAATGACACGAATGAAAACAAATTCAAAGAACCAACAAATGGAATAAACCAGAACAACTCTATGTACAAATATATAACAAACAGTACATCAGCGTACACAAACATGCATACTAATGCATGCAAGGACATTAACCGATCAGTCACAAGCTTATAACCTATATAATCATCCCTAATATTGTGCTCTCAAAACAATCCCTTCAAACTGACGTCATTTGAATT
This sequence comes from Gymnothorax reevesii, assembly GCA_029721435.1. Lineage (NCBI taxonomy): Eukaryota > Metazoa > Chordata > Actinopteri > Anguilliformes > Muraenidae > Gymnothorax > Gymnothorax reevesii. Next base: position 50,687,510 of record CM056591.1, read on the forward strand.
CGCCAACTCATGGTTTCCCAGCAGAACATTTCTCCGAAAATTACAGTGCAGTGCACAGCAGAGTATGATGCGCTGTGTTGTGACACATTCCTAAGGTAAATACTGTTGAAATTCTCAGCGATTTGTGCCGCAGTCACCCTTCTGTTGGCATAGCCCTCGTAGCCCTTGTGCATCGATGAGCCTCGGGCACCCAAAACCCTGTCTTTAGTTCATGGTTTGTCCCTCCTTGAATCACTGTCAGCAGGTACTCACATCTGCAGAGAGGGAGAACCCCAGAGGTATTGCCACTTCAGAGATGATCGTACCCACTCATCAGGCCATAGCAATTTGCCCCTTCTCAAAGTCATTCAATTCCTATTTCTCCCTCATCTAACTCACTGAGTAAGAGAACCGACTGATCACTCAACTTCCAAGACCTGTCTGCGGACCCTGACATGTGCCGCTGTTATGAAATAATCAACATGATCCAAGCATCTGTGAGTTGTTCAAATGTTTCCGTCCATTGGTGAATAATAAATGTACACAATCAAATGGTACTAACTTTGTAATATTAAGGCTAATTTATACTCTGCCTCTCTCTCTTCAGTGAAAGTACATTATAATATAGCTTTATTGCTTTAAATGGTTAACTTCTAAATGAAAGAGTTTTAATATTTTCTATCGTTCTCTCTCACTCACTCTCACACCATCTCTCTCCCACACATGCAGACACACGCACACACGCATGCACGCACACGCCCACATAACCTCAGCATGTGCAGGCCTCTCTTTAAGAGCTGTATATCTGCGCAAGGGAGGCAGATCTGGGAGGTCACGTTTTATGGGAACAGAATAATTGAAAACAGTAAATATGCTCTCTCATGCTGCGGAAATACATTTTGGGCGCTCCGAGATTTAATGCTCATCCAGTCAAGCCACGGAGAGAGGCATTCACCAAAATAAACTCTCTCTTATGGGGTCAAGTCGCAATGTCTGTATACAAATTCCGTTACTCTACAGCAAGATAGCGAATCACTGTCCAAGACAAAAAGAACATTGGAAATGCTGCCAGAAAAGATCTCCACTACTACAGCCACAAAAAATTAAATGCATATGATTTACTATAAATAAACTGCATAGTCATGCACATGCTAGGATGGAGTCACCCACATCAAGTCACAATTGCCCAACTGTTCCCTCCAATACAATCTTCAATACGACACCTTGGTTTCACCTTCAATAAAATATGCAGGAGTACAAACGGGCAAAGCACAAAGCACAAGCCAAGGCACCGTGGGCATCTGCAAAGGCAAATAAATTAAATGAAAGAAAATGGTGTTCTGGCAGAGAGACATAAAAGCTAAATTATCTTCTAATTTACAAACCGTCTGCCAAAGAAAATCAATGCTTCAGGGCATTGCTGTTGTCGTTACTGGCTATATTGAAATTGTTTGAATTTGCCTGCCAAGATAGTAATGGCCTTGGTTAACCTTAAATTCAGAGATTATTAGTGTGCATTCACAGTGATAAAATGTGGAAAAGGTGTACTTGGTCAGCTGCTAGGGCTAATAGACCTTAGGCTATACTGTACACATTTTAGTTTATGGTATATTTGTAAATGATTGTTAATTTATATTTATTAATAATAATAACAATAATAATAACAATAATAATAATAATTATTATTATTTTTTTTTTAAATTATTATTATTATTATACATTTGGAAAGAACATTTTAGAAATTATTTAGGTAACAACTCAATTTATACCAGAGTAATTATTTTTTTCAAAAATCTATAATATGTACAGAACCTTGTGGCAGTAAAAATTGTAATTTTGGAATTATAATAGAAACATTTACTTTTACTCAAAGTGTATTAAGTAAAATAAAATGAGTGACTATACCAAATTATTTGTTAAGCATAAACAACAACATCCTCATTTTAATGAAAGTAACTGAGGTAAAGGAAAACACTGTATGTAAAAATATGGTGGCAATTCCTGACTCCAATCAGAGTCATTTTATTTCTCTAACTGAGAGTGAGTGATACAAATTTTATGTCCGGGTGCTTTGTGCTGAGCAGCAACTCAAATTTGGTAACAATTAGATAATTGAGAAAATCAGCAAACCTCTGGCTAAAAACACAAACCATCCCTCTAATACAGCTGCCAGCAGTATTTATGCAAATTTCCTTGAATGAAACTTGGTGAGACATGCAAATGTGGCATTAGTTCTTGCTTTCACTTGGTTCAGCCCCCAGCTGAATTACCTGGGTTATAATAAGTCTTGGAGCTGTCACCTGGGTGCCTATTATGTTGGGCTTTCTGCAGATCCACAAAACTAAAAACTGTCCTATGAACCCAATAGCACTTGGACCGCCTGATACTGCCAGAAACTTCTGTTCCCTAGACCACCTCAAACTGCCCATGTCACATGATTGCCTAGGGTTACACACTGGACTATGTCATCAGCTTGAAATGGTTCAAATGGGCAAGAAAGATTCCCCTGTGACCTGAATTCAAGATAAAACACGAGTCGCTATTTCGGATTTCTCGGTGCGCACTCGGAGAATAGCGAGATTGTGAATGAAAAAAATGAGAATTTTGAATGAGAGACTAGAGATAATACGCTTTAAAATAAATTCAACTTGCAATACTTGATTTTCAATTTATATTGGCCAAAAGTGGATCCAAAATCCAATGTCAAAAATACAAAAATTACCTGGATTTTCCAGGGAACAGAGGTAATCTATATATAATGATGCTAAGTACTGTTGGGTTAAGCATAGATTGGCAGGGATTACAGAAAAAGTTAATCACAAAACCATCAGACTGAATGAAAGCATCTATGGAGGAGCGAGATCGGAGAGCGAGAACCGAGCAGGAGTGAAACCGCACAAGTTCCACCGTTATCTTGCGCCAGGTAAGGCCCTCTGATTAAGGATTTTGTGTCCCTAGTCAGACATGCAAGGAACCCCCCTCCCGCCAACCCTACACCCCAACTTGTGATTCAATTGGAAATCAATGAAGATAAACTTAGGACATTACGCAGAGTGTCGTCAACTTGCCGTGATTAGGTCTGATTACATCTGTAATGAATTCATTGGAAAGAACAGCTAATTGAATTTAAAATGAATTTAGCTACAGTTGTCGAGCAAGGGACCGATAGGCCTCTGAGAGTTGTATTTGTCAATATGTGTGCACGAGACTAATTAATCGAGAGCAACTCACACTCATAACATAAAGCAGTCTGCCATTACAGCGCGTCTGTGTCCTTACATAGCACGCATATGGACTAACATTTACAGCTCTGGATCCGCGCTCAATTACATGTGCAATTGCTCAAGCCATTTGTGTTTTATACCCAGGTAGCAAAGCTGCAACAAAATTCAGTTTATACGCTGACAAAGCATTTAATTTGCCATGCCCCAAACTGAAAGTCATATCTCTGGTTCTTTACTTGAAATGGTGGTAAGGCGAGATCTAAATTGAAAATCCAAATGGACACCAGGGTACTGAAATATTCTCAGGAAGGTGCTGAATTCCAGTACATCTTCGGCAAAACGGCTCCACTGCACCAAGATGTCAAGAAAAATCTGTGACCGTATGGCCAAAATGAAAAATGAAATTAACGACAAATTTACCGCAGGGCAAGTGCAATTCGCAGCCAAAATGACAAAAAATTGTAATTATTGCTGGCAAAGCCCTGATGGACCAATACATAATGAAGAGGTTCTTCGGATTGGGCTTAGAAACAGAATGCTGCAGGGTCTAATCTTATCAAACCGCAGTTTTTTTGTAAATATGCAACTGACCATTGAATTCAAGTTTACAAAGGCTAAACTTAAAAGCTACTGGTGTAGAAGACATTTCATGGGTGCGAAATCAGTGAATGTTGTGCATCACTGTATTAAACAGTATCCAGTATTCATAACCAAGCAAAAAAATTAAACCAGCACTAGTGACGAAGATGCACTAGTGACGAAGATGATGATGATGGGGACGATGACGATAACAACGACATTAAAGTTTCACTAAAATTGACTTCCAAAATAAACCATGAATCACAGGCACAGAGGACTTTGCTATAGGCCAACAAGTGCAGGTGTCATACAAGGAGAGATTCGTGAGAATATGGGGAAAGCCATGAGTCAGAAATACGATAATACGACTGAACACCCATGAGAGGTGTTATATAAAATCAAGCGAGGTGACACTCTCTGATTCTCAGTTGGCTTTCTTATGAAAGAAAGCCGAACGAAAGAAAGAACTTATGAAAAAAGAAATAATTAAGGTTTGAAAATCACACATGAATGTTCTATAACACCCTAAATGCATTAATTGCAAAAATGATTTTTTATGGCGTAAAACACATATGGTGCTCATAAAAGGAAACTCATATCAGTGACTATCACATTTTATACTGGATAGGGCAGACTTTAAACTAAGATCGGAAGATTCTCAGTTTGTTTCAAACACCCTTGAAACTACTGGTATGTTGCAGTGTGAAATGTAGCCCATAGAATGAATGATTGATAGCCCCGAGATTTCAAACGAGGTCTAGTGTAAGGTAGAAGGTCTGAGTTTTAGCCAAAGGGGAACGCTTGCCCACCTCTGCCATCTCCAGGACAACAGTCTGTTGAGTGAAAGCCCTGTTGAAAAGCCTAAAAAAAAAAAACAAAGATTCCTCGTTGTCATGGTAATGATGAAAGGATATGTCACTCTGCATTGACACATTACAAATTGGGTGGACTAATTCCGCGAACCTGCCAGACAAATCTTACGGATGGCCTGTGTCTTAATCAGGCTGGCCAGGTACCAGCCAAGGCATGAGTGGCCATGTTGTCAGCTCAAAAGGAGTTCAGTTCCCATCCGTTTCAACGATACAAATACAGCGCAACGGCATGACAGCTCTGCTAATATGATGACAGTGCAATGTGCAAATGAGAGATTTTGTTCATTCAGAGCACGCTGAAAACCTTGACGCAGTGTAAAACACACGTAAAACACAGCAGTCATAAATCTATGCCTTCACTGCCTGTCTGGGAACACATTTGTGATGATTCCTCATTAATTCTGAAACCTCGTTCATGGCTCAAGGATTCTTCATCCCCCAGGGCCATCTTTCTTGGAAAGTACGCTCTATCAATTGCATCATGTTCCTAGGTAGCATTTTCTAAAGTACTCAACGGTGTCTTTCAGTTGAATGGTGTCACGCTTAAAGATCGGCTGCCAGGAATTGGGCACGGAAAAGGGAAGCCGCTTTCCCTCGGCAGATATTTAGTCCACATTTCATCACCACTCCACATGTTTGCGGACCCCTCAAAGCATCTGCACAGTCAGTGTGTCTTTTTTTTTTTGCAACCCTGCCACCTGTCTGTTCTCATTTCCCGTGCTGTATTACGGCCCCGGCAAAGAGTGAGACAGGATGTCTGATCTTATAGGGGCGGGTTCACCCTGTCAGATCCTGTTGCAGTCACAGTAGGAGGTAGAAAAAGAACAAACATGCCAACCATATGGACTAATGGTTTTCACTCGCCGTGCGAGCCCTATGCTGTCCCCCTCTGACATATCCACCCGCAGACAGCTTCGCAACAGAACGCCGAGGCCACTTCAACACGCCGATCAACCTGCAGGTTAAAAAGCCAGGCGTCTGCAGAAAATCAGAAATGCCCACGGGTTCCTCCAACTGGAATGGAACCTCATGGTGGACTTTGCTGGAAGGGGTGGGGGAGACCATGGGCGGTCGTTTGTCTCCATCAATCACATCACTGTGAAGTGGCAGCGGAAAATGTTTACGGTGCTTGCGCACATTTTTCACGGTGTTGCGAAGGCGCTAACCGTTTACCGCGACTCATAGTGATTTATTCGCTCAGCGGATGATCTTTCACGGCCCCCCACTGCCAGTCCAGGGTATAGTGAGTCTGAGAGCCGAACCAGCCCATTGAGTTAAAGAGTATTCACCTCGTTGTGCAAAGCAGAACCGCTACGTAATGAGGTTTGAGCCCAATTTAACTTAATTCATCGTTGAAGTGAACGGTCAATCAAATTACAGATGTCAAATTATCCCTGAGGTGCACGGGTGGTGGAACAATCTCCGAGGCCACACTTTTCAGTCACGCAAATGGAAATTATAACCTCATCTGTGGTGTGCTAGCCACGGACACGCAGCCGTCACTTCGCATTATGGGAAGTGACAATCGATATTGCTCAGGACCTGCACTGATCCCAAACTGACCGCGTCACGGAGTGAGGCACAGTGGGGAAGTGAAGAGCTTACCAATTCTATGAGATCCAAAAATGCAAAATTCAGAGTAGCTCACAATTGCAAGACCACAGAAAGGCTTTCTTTACAGTTATTTATAATGATGATGGTAATCTCTTAGCATGAGATCAGAATTAATATTGCTGGCCCTGATTCAAGGTCTTGCTGTTTTTCTTGCTTAATTTCAGCAAGATCAAATAGCCATTTATATTCAGAACAGTTTTGAATGTATTATTTAGTTAGCATTGTTAATTTTCATAAGTATGCATTCCCATGAACTGCATTAATGTGAAAATGGCTGGGATAAAAGTAAAAACATGACCTTGTGCTAAGTAGAGTGATTTTACCACAGCGACTTAATGAACTCTGTATGTTCATTTAATGCAAACACAACCATAGAGTACACATCAATTATTTAACATTACAGGAGTGGGCAATTAACTTAATCACTTATGATTAATCAGAACACTGTTAATTAAGTCAAAGCTGGCAGCAACGCCCTTATTGGAATTCAGAGCACTGCATTTGCTTAATCACATTGCACTGAGAAAAGCACAGTAATAATTCTGTCCTTTGCCAGGGACTAGGCTACTAGGCACCATACTCTTGCAGACAAAAACCTACATACTAGTAAACAGTTACTGATCTGATCCACACCTTTCTAAACACCCAAAATGTATCATTTCCCTCGGAAACTCACAGAATCATTTGGTCTTTTCACAACAGACAGCCTGTACTTAATGTTGACATATTTCAGAAGAGAACAAAAATAGTATGACGATAGCAGATATAGAGGATCTTACAACAGATGGTGTCATATGAAAGCCGTGAAATGAGCTTCATAATTTTCTTATGACTCGACCAAGAGTGTAAGATTCTGTTTATCATATAACTGAATTGCGTAATTTAATAGAAAACAAATGTAATGTCTTTCAGTGCCCATTGTATGTTAGCATTGACCAAAAGTCATAACTCTGCCAACAGCCAGTCACTGAGTCCCAGACATGTGCGACTGAACTAGTAACGGTTTGTAAGTTCAGTCAACTGACTAGCTAGCTAACATTAGGTCACCAGCAAACAAACTAATAATACATAATGGCTACGGAAAGATACTACATGCCCCCTCACTGGCGAGCTAAGTAATGTTAATTTAGATATGCGAGTGGCACGCTATCTTGGTACAGCTCTGAGCCATAACGATTTAACCAACGTTATTCAGTTTAGCTGGATATTAACAGCGCTGAGCGCTTTTTTTCCCCCCATGCTCTCAGCCAATAAAATTTTGGCAAAAGTGATATGTGTCAAGGGTAATATCATAAATACTGTACGTCAAGAGCTGGGCTATGAGAAAAGTGCCACAGTTAAAGTGTTATAACCTTCCATATTCTCGCAAAAAAAAAGAAAAAAAAGAATTGAAAACGAAATGCTTCAGCAGGAGATAGAAACAGGTTGCTTTTCAGATTAATGATGGTTGTTTTGTTGCCTCATTGCCAAGCTACTTTTGGTCACTGTCCTTCACCGTTGTCCGAAGAGGTGCACCGGAACCACAATGTTGGGATGCTCACTGATGGCTCCAACTGATTACATGATTCACACTAATGTGCGATTACAAGCAATCAAGCTGGCTAGACCAAAGAAAGCTCATCGAGGCAACATAAAACATAATTTCAACAGGTTAGAAAACTAAAATATAACTGCAACAGATTGGTCAGCTAAGTGAGCTGTAATGCAGTTCTGTATGAGCTGAGCCATGTTCCTCACCGCGAACGTTTAAATGGAATCATGAGATTCTTGCTAAGGGTGATGGGATATCTTTCCTCGCAATGGGCACAAATGATGCGGCATTCGAAATTGTTCCTGTGATAAATTATGCCTGGGTGCTGTAAGTGACGTGCATGATAAATTGCTGAAACTTTTCACAGCAATGGAAGTGTAACAGCAGAGGAGGAAATTCCAGGTTCAGAAAGTATAAATCCTCTCCAGGATTTTGTTCCAGTCTTTTGGGTTTACAAATTGCCATAATTTCACAGCCTGCAGGAAGGGAGCTAGTAACCTGACTGAATTCAGGGGTGGAGAAAAAGCCTGGCAGGACTTCTACCTTCTGACCCCTGGATTTTCAACCCCCTGGTTAACAGAAATATAGGCAATGCCAACATCACAAAAGTAACAAAACCAAACAAGACCAGCTACAGTTAAAACAAACCAATAACCGGTGAAACAACAACCAAAAAAAAAAAAAAGAAAGGACACAGAATATACACAAAGACAAAACACCTAAGAAGGCATCATTTCTGGTCAGTTGCTAATCGGGCCACACTAAAGGCCATCCTGCGTAAGATGGAGGCATTCTTGCTGCGTTGGGATGAACCCACAGCCTTTGCTGAATATCTGGGATGCCGACATGTGAGCAAAGGGAAGAGAGAGGGGTTCACTGCAGATCCGGGACACAATTCTTTCCTCACCGGCTGTTTTACATTCGTTTGTGACAGGAGACACCAGCTAAACATTAATATAATAGATGCTATGTGAGACTGTAGCTGTTAGATTGATATTACCTGTGTGAGCGGCTCTGACTGTACAGAAACTCTAACCCAATGCCGAAGACTGAAATGAAATCTCATTTTAGAGAGGTTCACGAGCGTTTTTTTTTTTTTTCCATTTCTTTTTCTATTTATTATTACTATTATTTTTCAATCTACTGGGATTGCAGCGAAAATCAAAGTTTATTGGCAGTCTTGGCTAAGAATCTAATCTTGGCGAGCGCTTATATCGTATGCCCAAATGCACATTTCCGCACCTGTATACTACTGCTACAGTTCGCAGCCTTCATGAGTTCTGACATTACTCTGGCTAACAAGGGAGAAAGCCGAGATATGATCCCTCTGCTCCCACAAAGTTTATAAGGGACTAAATCTCAATCAGAGGGGCACTCTCAGTATCCCTGCAGTGCAGGCTTAGGCAGAGCCGATAAGAGGAATTAGATTTATGGCCTTTTGAATGCAATTCAAACAAGCACTCCTTATTAAAACCATGGGGGTGGGGGTGGTGGTGGTGGGGGCTGGTGTTCATTGGGTTTTTTTGTCTGGAGGAAAAGTGAGCGCCTGTCATAAATCTGATATGATTGTGTCTGAGGCGCTGGCACTATCCGCTTTTTTTCATTTATTTATCATTTGTGCGCATTTCAGCAGATTTTCATATCTGCGGCGGGGATAATTCCTCCCCAGGTGGAAGGGGAAGTGTCATTGATGCGCAGCCGCTGGGCTGAGAGACGGCGTCGCCGGCTCATAAATATCCCTCCCCGCGCTCTCCGGCGGAGCGACACGGCGGGGCTGGAGTGACCGGGTTACGGCCGGGGAGCTGGGGCCACGGCAGGGCTGGCTCCAGGGCAGTTTGGGTGCTAATAAAACTGGAGTGACAGTGGAGCGGAGGAGGGTGGCGGGGCTGCCCTCTTCTTCTGGTGACTCAATAAATTGCGGAGTTGTAAAGCTCTAATCTGGAGAGATATCTGTCCTTGACGCCCGCCAAATCTTAAGGACAGGAGCATCCTGAAGGCTGGCCGGAGTGTTATATAGTGGGATTATGCATGCTCACAAATACACTCACACACAAATGCATATATACTGGGTGACAAACACACACACAGACACACACACACAAGCATATGTACTGGGACATACACACACACATGTACACACAGGTACACATGTGCATATGCTGGGATATACACACGCATGGGCACACACACACACACAAGCACCTAAACTGAGATATACACCCAAACACAAGCACACACACACACACACAGATACACACAAAGGGATACACACACACATGCACCAACACACGCACACACACACACGAATACACACAAATATAAACTCATGCACACACACAAACACACCAGCATAAAAATTGAGTGCATTTACACACACATGCAGAAATATGAATACACGGAGATGCACGCAGGGACATATACACACTCAAGCGTGCACGCAAATGGATTTGCACGCACATTCAGAACCAGAGAGACACATAAACATGCAGACATACACAAGATACACATTTCCGAAAATATGTGGTAAGCGCTAGTTCAGTGAAGTAAATGTTCGGTTAAGAGTGCATCGCAGTATCTGCTGAGAAATGAATTTCCCTGCAGGGATTAATAAACTTCTTTAGCCTGCCGCTCCTATTTGTTCAGCCTCCGGTTGCGTTGTTGCACTGCTGGGAGGCTACAGTCGTAATGGGTAAGTTGCAGGTCTGCCCAATTAACACAACTCTGAGGGAAGGTACTGAGGGTCAAGGAGTATGGAGTCCTAGGGACTAATTCTCATTCCAAAACTGATCTGTTACTCATTTCACTTGTCACTTGAAAAGAAACTGGACCCCCCCCCCGAACAAAAAAAGAGTGGAGAATTCTTGGGAAGACTTTGTTATTCTGTGATTATCAATAATTGGGAATATCAAGGCCAGGGACGAGTGATTAAGAATCGCAGTGTGCAGTATGGTTGACAAATGAAGGGCCACATGTTTGCACTGTGCCTGTTCTTGTTTATTTGAATAAAATATGCAATTTAGAATTGACTGTGTTCCAATTATAGCACAAAGACCCTGAAGCAAACGGAAAAGTCATTGAGGGATCCAGAAAAAAGGAATCAATACTACTTCTACTATTCAATTCTTCTTACTACTAGTGTTTTTTAAGTATTGACCCACTGGTCATCCCAGAACTCCACCCGCTCCGACCCCCCCCCCCCCTTCTTCAACCACACCCCCCCCACCAAACCCTCACACGTTGAGCCTAAGCCAACAACACCCCAAAACCAACTCTCGTCTTCGCATGCTGGTGTAAAATGAAACATGCTTCCTAGCTAATCCCACACCAATTTACATGTTCAACATCGCCAACAGAGATGCATTAACATGGATATGCTGTAACACAGAGATACATTACATTATCATAGAGATACTGTAGTGGTCTCGCTATCTCCGGAACCTCTTCAGTTTGCTGAAGCACAAAAGCAGTGTATGAAAATGTGAGCTCTGGAGCATAGAGGGCTTGACAATTTCATGCTGCTGATCTAAATCCTCTGAAGCATACTATTACATAGATGTTACAGCGCTACAGTGGCCTACCAAGCATAGAGTGTGATTAGGCTATCTTCTTATGAATGATGCAACAATCAGCAGCTTACTTCTTTTCCACAAAACCCCAGCACCAAACATGCTCTTGGCAAAGCCAGACTTTTGGGGTCTGTGGCAAGCTTTGCCTGGCGGTATACCAAACAGAGTCTGGTAAAGAGATTTTGGAGTCCTACTATTAACCTGACCACTAGATGGACAGTTCAGTCATGGTCAGCTATGTGAAGGCAAGAGTGGTCAAATTCTAGGACAACATGCGTGCAAAACATATTTGAAATACTGAGACTAGCATTCTAGATTTTAAGGACAACATCGACAGAGCAGACCACGTTAGCTGATGAGAGGCTTAAACAGTGTTGCCTGTTTACAAAACTGTAACAGCATGTAATTTCAATCTAAAGGCAATAAGGAAAGCACTGATAGTGATGGATTCCTTTTCGAAGATCAGCACAATGATTACATGAAATGTCTTGTAATTTTGTCTCTATGAACACATGATAGTTCATAACAAGGACATGTGTATCACTACACGTTACAAAAATTCATCATGGCTGCTAATTACTCAGGCAGCCAGGACTGAACACTACCATTTTCTTTTTAGGCTAATTCTTTGGTTTTGTTAAGAGATGCTGCTCGCTAGTACTGCTAAGCTTGACTCCAGTATCAGTCATCCTCTCCCTGGCAAAATACAAAGTCAATCATTCGCCCCCCCCCAAAAAAATTATTATTTGTCTAATGTCAGTCTGGCTGCAGATGTTTTTGGCAGTGCGGCATTTGGACAGCATAGAAATATTTTGTGGATGAATCAGAGGTAGGTTACATTACTACATTAAACGCGGAAAGTGGAAGACTAGGATCTGAAGGCTGTACTGTGTACTGTGTTGAGTCTCGCATCAGAAAACTGCACTTGTGTGCTTTTTGCAAGCCTGCGGAAAGCTGGTGGTTGATGCCACAGCGACTTGGTCTATATGTTATCTGCAGTCTGTGATGGCCATGACACTCTAGAGTAAGACAGTATATCGGCTTCCAACGGATTTGTATTCTCAGAGCACCTCCATCTGAAGGAGAGAGAACAGAAAAGTGGCCAGGTCTTCTGGGACCAATGCTCGAAAACAGTTCACCCAGGACCGGGCTCAGAACAGAAGCGTAGATGACAGTGCATGCTGGGATAGCCTCCAGCACCACCCAAGACTTAGCCCAGGAGTATGAGGGCTGAGTAATAAAAAGGAGCATGATCTCTGGGGCATAAACACAAACTGAAACTCTTCGGATGGCACTGTACTCACCCGACTCACTCCTCAATAGTTGGCTGCTTCTGTCAAAACCTCTAACTTGATATATGACAGTACATAGCTCTAGGTAGGAGAAAAACAAAGCTCTTCACGTCCCTGACAAAAGTCAGTACATAAAAATTCCAGCCCACAGCTGCATCGTTTTTTCCCTCCTCACGCAGTTCCCTGAGCCAGACCATTACTTCAATGAAAAGGTCATTGACCAATTCTAGCACTCGAGGAAAATTTCTTAAAGTGCACTCCTTCGTTACTGTTCACCAACTTCCCTATAAATGACCAAAATATGGGAGACGTCGACCACGCTATGAATGCTGGGGGATTTCGGAAAGCGCGATGTTGATATAGTGTTAATCTTGAATTGAATAGTTAAGAGTGTATGTGGCTTTGTGGCAATAAACAGAGATGGCCTTTCCATGGTCATGCAATACTGGGATAAAATCACATATCACATTGCTATATGAACGGTAGGAGCAGTGACCGTAGACCCCTTCTCGGAGTTACTCAGCCTGATCGAATCACTACAGTACTGATAGCGTTTAATGAGAGGAATCGCTATCAAAAATACGGATGAATGAAGCCTAGAAATCTGCGAGGCAGCTGTAGTTAGGTGCCAGTTTGTGGAAAGGTTGCCATTAAAAGGTGCAGTACTGAGCATTGCTAGGCAATCGCAGGCCTGTCAGTGTCAGGCGATAACCCAGTTCTCATTTTATCTCGGATCTGCGTTCCCACATGTCACATGTCAGAGAGAAATAAGAAATTGTCAAGCAAAAGGAACTGAGGGGGAGGCTTGGAAAGAATAGCGTGCTAACGGGGCCTCCTAACACATCAGCGTGGGCAACGCAAAGATGATCTCCAACACCACAGCCGTCCGGAAAACGGTTACAGAGGAATCTTCGAAACGTGACAGACAGTCGTCTGGGTTTCTGAGAAGCTACAGTGGAAGGGTGGCACATTACGAATTGTTGACGCATTTTCCACAAGATGTTAGAGAATAATTACTCTGCTGAGAGAGCTTTCCCAGGCTCCATACGGAATGAAAACAGGCAACAGAGAACGAGAGAGATGGTGAGGCACAGGCAAAATCAGGGACTCAGAAATTGAACTGGGGGGGAGGGGTGGGGGTGGGGGGGGGGGTGAGGAGAATAGAGAATCAATATTTCAGTCATTATACAAAGAACCCATCACCCATCACCGAGGCCTGTATTGACAAAACTATGCAGAAGCGAGGGATTGGAGCAGACAGAAATGACTCACCGAGGATTCGCTGCTTTATCTCTCTGCCCTCGCCTCTGATGCGCGGCAGTCGAAACAGGTCAGTAGCTCCATCCCAGGAGTCTTGCACCATGCGGACAACTGATCAAACTGCTCTCAAAGGTGTCTGCACACACAAAATGTTAGTCTATACTGCCACGCAGATGTTCTGGCTCCTAAGCCCTCCTGTACATAAGGCACTTAGCTCTTCAACAGTGGAGCAAATGGACGCTTGGCCTCTGACTGGTCTCAACTTCTGGGTTACCGCCTCAAAGCTGACGTGCGCTGACAGACTTGCCTCGCAGACGATGCACCATCTGTCCGATAAATATTCAAGCCTATCAGCCGACTTCGCGAAGACTGATATGCCACGACATCGCCATTACCGTGATCCTGAATACCGTAGACTGACTGATGTGATGTAAGCAGGCAATCAATTTGGATAGCAAAAAAAACGTCACCTACCTTTATCACTAAACAGCACTGATGTAAACACACTCTGCTGATCTCTGGGAGGTGCGCATACTGAACACCGCTTGGAGTGCAGAAATATAGGGCAATGCACGTACGCACATACACACTCACTATCTACTCTCAATTCACTCTCATTCATCCAACTGCCTCCCAGAAATCACTTTATGTAATAAGAAACACATCACAATGCAGTTTTCTCTGAGAAATACAGGCTATGGCAGAAGTAATAGGGAATATTGCTTTATAGAAGAGGTCAGGGAGAAGGCTTAGAGAACCAATTTCATTGCTGCGCATCCAAATATAAGACCTCACAACAAGCCCAGGCATCTATACACTCATACAGAGCAGTAATCTCACCGTTGCAGTGTCTCTAAATCCATTCAGAAATAATGAAGGGATAAAGCTCATGGTTTGCGGACTACACACAGTCACAGTCAGCTTAAGTCGCCATCTCAGGGGCAGTCTGAACGGCTGACTGACTGTAATATCTGCTCTTAAGGCAGAACAAGTAAACTCCACGTTCAGGGATTGTAGAAGGCCATCTTATGTGCCCCCCAGGACCACACAGATAAGACACTGACCCCATTCTTTAACACTTACTTTCAACTGCTGAGCTTTCTGTCACCAATTTGGATCTTTGATGGCTGATACTGCGGCAGCACAACTAGACAGATTTGGAGGTAGGCCCGTTACCATTACCCCCTCTCTAGTCACAAATTGTTGAATGTACCAAAGTTATTATAATTATTATTATTATTATTTTGATGTATTTATTATTTATTTTCTGATTTCTTTGTATGGAATAAGCATGGAAAACAAAAATAGTAATGGTTCTCTCTCATGTACAGAGCAGGTCACAGCGACAGTTCATTTCCAACACCAGTGCCTTGATGTAGTACAAATTCAAATACACTGAACAAAAATATAAATGCACAAACCAGAGATGCTGAGTTAAATTAACCTACAATGAAATATGCCCACAAATTGTGTTTATTGATGTACTGACTGATTTGTATTGCTTAATTCTGGTGACCCGCTTCTCATTGACCTCTCCCAGTGAGATTACTCACTCATTAAGTTATTCCGCCCCTGAGCTGCATAGAGCATAACATTGAGTTGGTCAGTCAGTGTGACCAATACACAGGCGCTCCTTGCACCAGGGTCAATAAAAGGCCCCTGTAACATGTGCACTTTTGTCGCATTGTCACAATGCCACAGATGTCACAGCTACGCGCTTTTCAGCCTACGCGTATTCTCCCCTCGACTTAAGTCTGTGCATTACGCGCCCCGAAGGCAGTTACGCACTTGGGGCGGAGCAAGGCCAAAATTGGGGCGTCTCCGGGCGTTTCTCATGCAAATAACACTTAAGCGTATTCTCCCCCTGGCTTACGCTCTTTTTCTGTTAAGTTCTTTTGAGGACTGTGTTAAGGTCAAGCGCCAACATAAGGCGAAATGTAATATTGTATTTGATGTCGGTTTTAGGCTGAATTTTAACATCAATTTTATTTTATTTAACATGGTAAAGGTTGAGACATCCAATCTTCGATACCCTTATTTCTAAACTACATTTCTCATAACCATAATAAATTATCAAACAAAATCATCATATGACATCATGCAACAGCCTGTTCTCCATTTCGTTCAATTACAAACGCATTACAAACAATTACAAACATACTGGTGGTCATCAAGGTCACAACTGCGCTGTCGGTCCTGGCATCTGGGTCGTTCCAGAGAGTGGCTGGTGATGTCATGCACAGGCGTCTGTGTCAAGGTGTCTGACACAGTTGGTTGACGCTATGCTGCACCACGTCAGCCACTTTAAAGTTCCCCGAAACACCAGCTGAAAGACGAAGAGTTAAGGGAGGGTGGCCAGGTTCCCCAGTTTTGTGGGAGCCATTGATTTTACTCACATTGCAATCAGAACCCTTTCCACCAATCAGAATATGTACAGTGACCGTAGACGTCGGCACAACATTAATGTTCAGGTAGTGTGCGATCATGATATGCGCATATTAAGCATCTGCGCCAAATTTCCTGGCTCGGCCAATGGCGCCTATGTACCGCGCTACTGCTTGAAATGCCAAAAAAATTCAAAAAATATTTGAAACCATATTAAGCTTATTTCCAGTATCTGTCGCAGTGACACTTTGAGTATAGGCAAATAAATATGACCATTTTACGTAACCCTCCTTCATCCATATCCACTCCAAGTTCTTCTCCATGCATTTCCACTGCAGAAAGAGTGGATGCCACCTCCTCCTCAGCGCAGTGAAATGCACCGGGGATGATGGTTGCTCACCACCTGTTGACTGCACTCTTCTCCAGTGTGCAGAGAGCCTGGCTTCTACAGAGCCCTGCAGATTTTTCCGCGTGTGGGGTAAGAATCCTCTGTTTGTTAAAGCATTGCCTTGTCCTGTAGTTGCCAACCTGACATCGGAGTATTTTGAAATTTCAAGCGCGTAATTTCTAAATGAGATCATATAAACTGTCATTGTTTGTCATTTTTGTGTGACTAGAATGTTCCCTTTGTGTTCTTCCCTGTCTTCCACAGAACAAACAGGCTGGTGTAGGAGGGGCACATTTTCAATGATCTGATTACGCTGGTTGAGTTTCGCTGAATTCTTTATTATTTCATTATCATGGCTATTTGTTTATTTTCATAGCTTTAATGCCACGGTGGCTAGAATAAGAAATAAAAAAGAGATGCCAGCATTACTTCTTGTAATTGGCACAGACATAGCATACATAGGCCTACTATTACAGCCGTATATCTTCGGCCGGCTGATAAAACCTTGAATCTTCAAAATGATAAACTTCACAGGAAAATAAAAAATAAATATTATTAAAAAATAACAATAAAATAATATAAATTGATAAATATAATTTAAAATAAAATAAAGTTTAATTCTGCATGTAAGAATAGTGGACATATGAGTTTTTGTTTCTTATCAGTTTGGAGATATGAGGTTTTATCAGCAGGCCCACGATATTCAAATTTAAAGTCTGGTTTGCATTTTCCATGGACCATAACTGCATTTTCTTGGTTAATCAGAAAATCCTTGTTCCATGTTTTCCTGATAGCCATAATTAATGAGTTTTGCACAGAGTCTGCCTCTCTTTGGGATCAGTCACACCTCTTTCATAAGGCCGCCTACATTCTGAAGTTAAGCACTGTGGGCGTGATCGAAACACACAGGGGAGAATACGTGTAACTCAAAAGCGCTTAACTCGAATCGCATAAAAAAGGATTTACGCGCTAATGGGAGAATAGACCCCTTTGTGCGTTTATATTTTTGTTCAGTATACAATTACAAAGCGGTCTGAGAGCACATGTTTCTACCAACACATTCGTTACTGCGAAAGAAACAAATATGCGTGTGACGGCCATATCTGAATCTAAAACTCTCCCAAACTTGAATCAGTTGTTCCTTAGCCCATGGCTCACTCTTCCACAAAATATTACTGAAACTGATGGAGAATCATGAAAGATACTGTATGGATGAACAAACAGACAAACTGACAGACATGGCTGAATGCATAAGCTCCGCCAAACTTTGTTGGCAGAGGTGACAATGACAACAAGAAAACCAATACGCCTACATGAATAGAAAGTATATTCAACAGGTCATTGTTACCAAAACGGCCCAGAATCCCCCGCCCTGGATTAAACTTTTTATTATATATTTTTTTTACACAGCTTTGCATATTTAGCAGTTGTCAGTACTAGCCACCTTGCCTCCACATTTCAGAGCTGAGTAGCTCAGTTAATAGAAATCGGCTACACGTAGCCAGCTGCCTGCTCAGTTTCAGAACTTTGATAAATATGGGGTTTGGCTGTGCATCGCAAGTTCGGGAGCCCGGAACTGAATGCGTGTGGCTTCTGATTCCTGACAAATGAGGGGACACATCTTCATGTGACAGATTCATACATCCAGCTGAATGCCCTGCAGTTCCAGGATAAATAGATGTACAGGGGAAATGTTCAATGTTAATCCACTTCTGCATTTCACCGTCTTGTTTCTGCAGTTGACTGGTCCAGTGTGTTTCAGTTTTTGCTTCTGTGCCCGTGTTTACATGATTAAGTCATTGCCGCTGAGAACAGAGACAGATTTTCGCACTAAAGTGAATCAGGAAGCCCGTGAGGAGACAGTGACTCGTCTTCTTCAGGACCTGAGGCATAAGAATGGGGTACTGACTACAGACAAGATCTGAATGTCAGTAACGAGGGTGTGATTCACATGTCTCCTGTAGGTATTACACAGCTTTTTTGATGATTCCATTTTGATAAGTCAAGTACAAAATCCTACAATCTGCTATTTCTGAAAATCAGTTCGCTGCTATGAATAAATATACTGTTTGCTTTGGACGCTGTTCTGGTAATAGACTCTGGATCAGGGGTGTCAAACTCACCCGTAAACGGGCCAAGAGGCTGCAGGTTTTCACTGCAACAATGCAGAAGCGCACCTGATACAACTAATCAGTTGAGCAGGCCTAGATCAGTTGATTAAATCAGTGCTTTCAGGTGAGCTTCTGCTCGGTAGGACAGAAGACCTGCAGCCTCTTGGCCCGTTTACGGGTCAGTTTGACACCCCTGCTCTGGATCAATCAATCAATCAACTAGATAACTCGGTCAAATAAATATCTTCGCCTGTGCAAAATTAAAAGGAATTCCTGTAATAATTGTCGCTTCCAGAGCCCGGAACAGAAAAATCTCTGTGGGCGCGGCGGCGGCCCCGGAACTAAACGATAGTATCTGCCAACTATCATCGTCAGGAAGATACAATTAATAATCCATATCTCCAATGTCTCATTCACCATCAAAGAGAATATTCAGTTTAATGTGAATTATTATTATGTGCTTAAGTAGGCTAATCACAAGAAGGCTATAGAATTTACACTACTGTGGATGCGATTTCAATGGTAGATATGTAGAATCTGACCTTGTTTTATTTTATGTAATAAAATAGCTTTTTAAATAAATAAAATCATTTTAGGATCCATATTGTGTGTCAATCGATTGATTTCTTTACAAAGTTGCTGCTTAAGTGCATGGGATAGCGTACAGCGATCAGGTCATGATTGCGAGATAAACTGCTTCAGAGTGATTCAAGAACTCCCGGCTTCGTGCTGGGGTCCCACATCACCCTGTCAGGGTTTATTTCGCAATTTCGACCAGTTCGCTGTATCACTTGCATGAATTACTGTGCTCGTCAATCCTGTTTCCCCATATTTTTTAAAATTGATTTTGTTATTTTATTGAGTTATTCAGTATCATGCAGCGAAAAACTTTTTCCCTTGGGTTTTTGAAAAGGTTTTACATTAAACAAGCCAGTCAGAAATGGTAAAAAGTACCCTACCAAAGATCAGAGGCATTGCATGGACAGATGGACGTGGCCTAAATCAACTGTCCCCAGAGCCAGCCATTGCTTAGAGGAAGACTAACAAATTATTATTAATATTTTTTGTTTTGCATTTACTCAGGCTCATTTTGTCAGATACTAAAATTCGTGTAAAGACTGACAACAATTACAAAGTGGGTCTCAGAGAGGAAATAAGCAAGGCAAACATTTTGTCAAAGCAAAGGACAGTCATGTTTGTTTTTCATACTTGGAGTGAAAATACTAACTTATTTAGTAGGTTCTGATGTTTGCCTGAAGAATTTCAAGGAGGAAAAAAATCTTGATGTGATAAATCAGTTATTTTTGCTTTATTTGTATGTTACAAATGCATTGATTCTCATTTCATATTTGCCCAAGTCAATAAATGTTCCCTGTATAGTGCGTGGGCTTCCCATTACAAATTTGTTATGAGATGCTCGATAATTAAGAGGTTTGTCAAGACCGCAGCTGTAGAGAACATGAACCCCCATAGATGTACTAGAGCCCTGTGGACCTGAACTCCTCCAGCAAACAGAACCTGCTGGACATACAGCGCTCAGGAGGTTTTCATTAGCTTGGGGGTTTAAAATAGATTTTTCACAGCGAGCTCGGGTTATGTGCTTGAATAAAAATGAGTGATAATGAAATGCAAATGCTGGAGGCTAATCATCGGGGACCTGTATTTACCATGCAACACACTTCCTCCACCTCTCACCCTCTCCCGACATCGGTCAGTCCCAATGCAGCAGCCAACTAACCTCTGAATCCATCCAAGTCTCCGATAGTGGAGGATTTCACTCAATTTGAAGGATGCAGACTTTGTCTACGGTCCCTAAGAAAAAGTTACATTAGATATAAATCACTGGGTTGGAAGCATAAAAGAGGCCTGTCGAAAAAAAGGCCAAAGTGTGCACAATTTTTCACCCTTTGACTGTCTGTGGACTTGTGAAAGTGATATGCAGCCAAGGAAGAGTAGTTTTTATGCTTTGGTGCTGTAAAAAACAGGGGTAACTCTGACGTGGTCTTGAAATCCAAAAGGCTGATCTGAGTAGAGGGCAATTGGCAGGTCAGAGTTATTACTGATTGCGTGAGATACCACCCTCCCAATGTGCAGGGACAAGGTAGGGCAATAAACTATCATTGATTGGTCCACTGTTAAAACTGCGCGAATGACAATGACATAGCAAATCAGCTCATGGAGGGACAGAGGCCAGTCTGTGCTACTTGGTTTCACGGTTACTGCCTACAGGTCCTGCAGCATTATATACAGAGGGGAGCCTTCTTTCAATTTAGCCGATATGGATAAGCAGGATGTAAATTGTGAAAGGAACTCTCTGATCCTAACCAAGGGGGTTTTTTTTGGAAAAATGAACAATAGGGCTCCGAGTTGATTAAATGTAGTTCATTTATTCAGAACGGTAAAAGGGTAATGCTAGGATTTTCCCCAGCATCTCTTAGGCTGGTTTTCATTTCTGCTGCATAAATTGCAGCACAGCGACACAGAGCTTGAATGCTGAATTGTTGTGGAGCCTCAAACAAGGATATCAAAATCTCAGAGTTATTCCACAAAAAAAATTTGCTCTGATTACTGAAGTGACAGCGCGCATCAAACGCAGTTTTCCGACATTAATATTGCAGAATCAAAATTTCTTGCGTGTCGGCAATGTGGCTGTACTTAATTGAGAAAGCAGCCTTTGAACAGAAATAGCTTTATAGCTGTATTAATGCTCTTCAAAGTTCCTCCTCTTTCATAATGTGGAGCAGAACTAATAAAAGGAGTCGGTTCATGCCAGTTCATGTCACAGGGAAGAGCTGAGTCTCCGAGTCAGTAACGCATGTGCATTCATACATGCAGACAATCACATGCATGCACACAGATGCGCACACACGCATACATACATACACCCCCATCCACACACACACACACGTGCATTCATGCATACAGACAACTTCACGGACATGCGCACACAAACTTTCACGCACGCACGCATGCATGAACCCACACACCCTAGTACTTCTACGTATCATTGTAAGGACAGTACAGATTTCCACTCATTCTTTGTTCATCTCCTCCCTAATCTTAACAATAAGTAATGCATACCTAACCCGAACGTTAACCTGACCTAAATTCGAACCTTACCCCGAACCTTAACCCTATAATGACCCCTGTATCATATATGATACACCAAATTTGAAGGACCATGTCCACCCGGTAAGATGCAACACAACCACGACTGCTCACTGTATCATATCTGCCACCTGGAGGGAAGAAGTGAGATTACAGGAGTCTCTCCCCTAGTCACTCACTTCAAGGTAGTAGCTCCCATGTGAATGGGAATTCATGAATTTCCTTGGACTTTGGCAGTGAAGTTTGGCATTCCAAGGTAAATATTACACAAGACCTTATTCTTTTACATGTTGAGGGATAGCTATAGGTAGCAGAGAGCATATAAAAAATTTGAAATTTCTAGTGTTGAGTTCTGGATGGTTGCTGATTTTTGGCTGTATCAGATAAGATACTCCTGGAATTAGAAGAAGTTCTGTTCAGCAATGTTTATTTTTCTGTCACAAAACCCAATGATGAACAATGGACCTGAATACTACCCTTCAATACTTCAAAAATATTACTGGGTCATATTGACCCATATTCCTACAATGATGTCTGCGTCTGGGCATTATAGGGTTAACTAATATGTCAGAATGCGCCTTTGTAGCAGTGAGAACAGGCGCAAATGTCCTCTCTTTCCAATAAACACAACCGCAAATTAAAAAACACAACTGCAAATAACTAAACACAATGACATTTTTTTCGATTGCTAAAACACTAAAATCAAAAGTATTACACAATTATCAAAACCATACTCTCAAGGAGCAAAACGTCAGCCCAAATTTGCACCTATAAGCACGATGTCAGCCTCACGCTTTTTGCAAAACAATACACTCGGTGATTTGCAAAACACTTAAGACACTTATATACATTAGACACTAACATGTGTGATGATGTCACTTCCTTGCAATTCCAAAGCACTGATTATCAAGTGACCACATCCATTAGCCATTTAGTTAAACACAACCATCAGGTGCACAAACACGATTGGCTAATTGTAGACACATCAATCAAGTTTAAGCACTACAAAAATGCAGCTGGTAAGACCATCTGTCTTCAACCAAAATGGAGGGAGTCAGGCAAAGAAGAGTGCAAATGAGAGGAGGAATCCAAAGAGAAGGAGGTAGAGGAAGAGGTGGAGGCCGTGCCAGGGGCAGAAGCCGAGGTGGAGGTGGAGGAAGAGGAAGACCTACTCAGAGAAGAAGAGGACCAAATCTCTCAAATGAAATCCGGGCAGCATTAGTTGACTGTGGTCAACCACGGTCTGAAGCTGAGAGGCTGGACAAAGAGTTCAGCCAAACCTCAGCAGATCTACTGTGGCATCTGTGATAAGAACATTTCAACAAGAAAACAGTTTTTTAAAAAAAATTATGCACCATAATACTTTTGATACTGGTTTCTGTAACATTTTATAGTACAACAGATCCCATACTGTATATTATTCCACATAGGATTGAGGGTCGAGAGCAGCAAGGAGGAAGAAGACCCATATTCACACCAGAACAAAAGAGAAAGAGACCATGAACATGGTTCTGGCCAATAATGCCATCAGGCTCTGTGAAATCCAGGCCAAGATTGTCAATGATCCTGGTGTTTTCAACAATGCCCATCAGGTCTCTCTCTCTCAAAACTGGGACGCATCTTAAAAAACCATCACATGACAATGAAACAACTTTATCGAGTGCCTTTTGAGCGTAATTCAGAAAGGGTCAAAGAGCTGCGACATGCATGTGTGGAGGTATGAATTGTTCACTTTAGCACTGGTGTGGTATTGCATGCATAACCTTTTTACATGAACTGTAAAAATACTACTGTAGACACTGAACTACACAAGGTTGTGTTTCACTGTATTTCAGAGTTTTACAAATGGATGCAGAGGAAATCCTGCATGAGTCAATCTACATTGAGGCAGGATTTAACCTCACAAAGAGGCAGAAGAAGAGGCAGGAATATCATTGACCACAGGGCCATAATCAATGTCCCGGGGCAGCGTGGGGGTAACATCACCCTTTGCGCTGCCATTATGCAGAATGGGGTCCTCCACCATCATGCCAATATGGGGCCTTACAACACACTTCACATTGTCATATTTATGGACCAGCTGCACAACATCGTCACTCAAAACCAAATGCAACAGAAGCGGTACATTGTCACCTGGGACAATGTTTCATTCCACCGATCTGCACACGTCCAGAACTGGTTTCAACAGCATCCTCAGTTTAAAGTGTTATTCCTTCCACCATACTCCATTTCTGAACCCCATTGAGGAGTTCTTCTCCACATGGCGGTGGAGGGTATATGATCTCCAGCCCCTGGCTCGGGTTCCACTCATTCAGGCCATGGAGGAAGCCTGTGATCAAATCGATGCCACAGCCATTCAAGGACGGATCCAACACTCACGGTGATTCCCTCGTTGTCTGGCCAATGAAGATATCGCCTGTGATGTCGATTGAATTCTCTGGCCAGACCCAGCTCAGAGACGAGACAATCCTTAGTATATTCTCTAGAGTATTTTTCTATTTCCATTTTCTTTTTTTTTTTTTTTTTACCATTTTTTACATGGTATTTTTTGTTTACAAAACTATATGTAATTTTATTTTGTGATGTTACAGTACTGTATGCACACTACTGAACAGTATGGACATGTTGACTGATATGAATGGGTATTTGATGAAAAATAAATTATGATTTTCATCAGTCTGCAATATTGGTCTTGTGTAGTGTTGGTAAACATACCGTATATTTGCACTTTCTCTGTGTATTTCACTTGCAGCACTCTTACCACAGTAGAAGTGATAAAAGTTTTTTAGGTAAAACACAGCTGTGTACAACTGGTTCAAACAGAATTCAGTCATATGAAATGTGTGTTTTCATATGGTAATGAAATATGATTTTTATAAAGTGATGTATAGTTTTTAAAAGTGTTTCATTTTGCAAAAGATCTGATGTGCTCTGCTAATTGAGTGTATGGTTGTGCTCATTGTGTGCAATGCTGTGACAGATGGGACCCAGTTTTCAAAATCGTGCTTAAGCAATCGAAAAAAACTAACCTACCGGAAGAGGTTCAGTAGGTACTGGTGGGCAACATGAGTCATCGCTGATTGGACAAAAGTGCTTCCTTGTGTATGAAGAGAGAGAGGTCCTTGCAGCTCAGTCAAAATGGCATGCGTAACCTGGGGTGGTGAATAGTCATGCCGTCTGTGCAACCCAGTCTGTTGTAAATCCGTCTTCAGTGTGCGCAAACTGATTGAAATTTCGTGATTAGTCCTGAGCGTATCCAATTATCACCTCATATGTACTGTGGTGGATTTTGACGGGGGGGGCACCTTATTTCTGTAGACTGACATAATAACGAAGTACATGTACTCAGAGGATTAACTCAACTAAAAGTGTCAATATCACAATGTCAATGCAATAAAGGAAAATGATTGAGAACTACTAATTGCAGTCAAAAAGGGACGTGTCTTAGCACCTCTGCTGGCTACGCCACTGGTTCACTCAATTTTAATGTTACTATACACCTCTGACCATCACAAAGTGCCTTAGGACGTGATTCATTTTTTTTGGACGACCCCCCCTGAACGGTCCGGAACTGCCCTTTGCCACCTTAGTTTGAACTGAAATATTTATTTGACGACCAGTAGCGCCGCAGACAACAGATCATTTTCGAATACTGCTTTCAATTTCAGCCTACCTGGCACTCTCTCAAAAGAGCTGCGTTGAGCAGCTGGTGAGGAAGGGCCGGATTCTACGGATGTTGTAGAGGAAGAACCTGCAGGTCCGAGTCACTGCTGCGATGTTCACAGCAGAGGAGAGCCTGTCGTCAAACAGGACCTCAAGGTTCTTCACGCTCGGCGAGGGGGAGATGGTGGTATCCCCCAGGGCGATGGTCAGGTCCAGAAGAGGGGAGGATGGAGCACGGATGTAGATCATCTCCGTCTTGCTTGGGTTGAGCTTCAGGTGATGGTTGTCCATCCAGCTCTGGATGTCTTGTAGGCAGGCGGAGATGCGGGTGGAGACCTGGACATAAGGGGGAAAAGAAAGAAAAAGTTGAGTGTCATCAGCATAAAAGTGATATGAAAAACCATGACCAGAAATGACAGGGCAGAGAGACTGGAGATAAAGAGAAAAGAGGAGTGGACCAAGAACTGAGCCTTGGGGGACGCCTGTGGTAAGGGGACGGCGTGTTGATACTTCACCAGCCCAAGCAACCTGGTAGGAGCGACCGGCGAGGTACGACTTCAACCAGATGAGGGCTGTGCCACGGATCCCAAGTGCAGACAGGGAAGAATCAAGGATGGAGCAGTCGACAGTGTCGAATGCGGCAGAAAGGTCAAGATGATCAGGATGGATGAGAGAGAGGCGGCACGTGCAGTGTGAAGCGCCTCACTGACGGAGCTGAGTGCGGTCTCCGTGGAGTGGGCAGCTCTGAATCCCGACTGGTGAGGGTCCAGGGGGTTGTTCTCTGCAAGAAAAGAGGAGAGTTGGTAAGCAACAGCGCGTTCAAGGGTTTTTGATTGGAAGGGGAAAAGGGAGACGGGGCGGAAGTTCTCAATGACTGAGGTTTTTTCAGGGGAGGGGTGATGATGACCTGTTTGAAGGGAGAGGGAAAGCATCCAGAGCACAAAGAGGAGTTAATAAGGGAGGTGACAAAAGGGAGGATGTTGGGTGTGATAGCCCGAAGGAGGGGGGAGGGGATAGGGTCGAGAGCACATGTGGTAGGACGGTTGTGAGAGGAGCAGTTGGGAGACATTAGAAGAGGAGAGGGGGTAGAAAACAGAGAGGAGATGGGAGGGGACAGCGGGGGAGGGGGAGGGGGGAGGGAGGGAGGAGAAGGCGGTGCGGATGGACACAATCTTATCCTCGAAGAAGACTGGGAAGTCCTCTGCTGTGATGGAGGGCCGAACGTGTGACAGGCAGAGAGCTGAGGAGAGAAGACAGAAAGCAACTGGTGAGGCTTAGAGATTGAGTTCCAGATTTTAGAATGAGAAAATTTAATTTTAGCAGAGGTAATTGAAGAGGAAAATTCGGCCAGGAGGGACTAGTAGTGGGACAGGTCTGCCGGGGCCCTGGATTTCCTCCATTTCCTCTCTGCTGCTCGAAGGCTTTTCCTGCTGGAGTGGAGAGTTTCTGACATACAGGGACTGGGTGGGGATGATCTGGCTGGCCTGGAGGCAAGAGGAGAGAGTGTTAGGTGAGGATGAGAGGGAGGAGAAGAGAGAGGAGGCAGCAGATTCAGTGGGGAGATTAGAGAAGGATTCAAGGGAAGGAAGGGAAGCAGTGACATGGGAAGTGAGAGAGGAGGGGACGACAGAGCGGAGGTTTATGGACTTAGGTTTACGCATACTCTATTATCTATAATCATTACCTTACATGTTGAATGGTGCGCAGGAAATCCGTACACATTAACACCAGTGGCGGCGCGTCGGCTGTAGCGAGGGGACGCTCAAAACCTCACCCTTCAGTGCTTATGACCTAAACCTGTTGCAATTTACATTTCTCGATTAGCAACAGTTGCTGATATTAGTTGAAAGAACGACAATCAAATTTATTTTTGATAGCATTGTTATACATTGCTCCACAAAATTATGAGGAGTTTTTTTTCACACATAAATAAATGACGACGTAAAATATCTGCATGTGTTTAAACTCTGTGCTCAAGAGCCTTGTGAAAAGGCACAAACCTGCGCAAATCAGCCCGTGAGCAACAAGCTGTGGCAGGTGCCAAACATCGCCTTCCACAATAGCAATAAAGCGAGGTAGAAAGGAACTGATTCTGGTAGCGAGCCACGTGTGAGAGTTGAAAGGCTTGCGTTATTAGTGAAAACTGGCCACACCTGATAATGTTTAGTTTCAGAGTTTCTGTAATGATCATTTAAATGAATGATTGAAATGATACAACTTTAATGAACCCTAGTGGTTTTCCCTTTTCAAGGAATTGTGTGTCCTTTTTGCCTAGTTGGACATGGCGTGTTTAAGAAGATGGTGGTGCATCGTACTCATGGACAACTTCCCCAAGCCGAAACTATTCTTACCGTCAAATTTTATACATGTAACAATCAGAATTATCAGTTGTAGTCTTTTATGTCTTAGTTGGGCAATGGTGGTATTAAATAATGAACTAGCCCTGTTAATACAATTCCTATATCACCTCTTGTTTGTGTGTGTGAGAGAGAGAGACCGACCGACCGTCCATCCGTCTGTCCGCAAGTTATCAAGGATGTTAGCCACTCCCCCCCACCCAAATATCTTACACAGGGGCACCCAAAGGATCAATATTGTACTCAAAGCAAATATCAACTGTATGTGATAAATGTTTAAGCATCGGTTATGCATAGAGATCAATGACTGATGTGGATTTGATGATGCATGATGACTCTAAAGAAGAGTTGTGGGGGTAAAGGCACAATGTAGGGTCTTAGGACAGGTACATGAAATGGAATATATCAAACCCATGAAAATCACCATAAACAGCTCCACAGCCTAACAGTTCTCTTCACCTCTTACAGCAATCGGCACATCACAAGATATAAGAACAATTGCTTTACAAAAACTCTCTCACTGGTGTCTTTCAGAATGAGGGCCCATCGGCAAAAAGGACACCTGCAGAGATTCTTTTGAGCTTCGATGAGGAGGATGTGGTGTGTGACATGCAGTCTGTTGGACCATGCCTGATATATTCAGCACCTCCCTCTGTTAATTTGCACCTGTTTAATTGTTAATCAGTGTCTGGAAAATGTATTTTGTAAAGTCCACATTTAGATAGTGTTGCTTGTGCGACGTTAGAGTGTTAATATGATCGTGTATATGTGGTGATACAGCGATGACATGTTGCAGATCAGCTGTTATAAAATAATTGCATATTCGTAAATGTACATAGTAGTAATGCATTACTAAGTTCTCTTCTTCCTCGAGGAGGACCACCCCTTCATACATGGTGCTGCGGCTGCATCTCAGTGGTGCACTGCGAGGAATTTGGGCAACAGAGTCATCCTGCCCTAGATTCTCTTGTTGTCCCCAATGGAGAGAGCAGCAGCTGTCCTGAGGAGCAGAGAGGCCAGCAACATGGACAGCATGGAACCATTCAAGCATAAATTCAAATTTAAGGCCGATTACCATGATTTCTTGGAATTTGTTGACGAAAAAATTCTGAATTTGTGCCTCCTTTGACAAGTTTGAATACACAATGCAGTTTATTTTCAACCCATTAGAAACAAATCAAGGATCCCAAGAGGTCCCTGGACTGCACTCTGAGAAGACCTTTATTACCTCCACCAAGGAGGTTATGTTTTAGGCAACGTTTGTCTGTTTGTTTGTTTGTTTGCTTGTTTGTTTGTTAGTTAGCAAGATATCTCAAAAAGTAATACACCGATTTTGATGAAATTTTTAGAGAAGGTGGGTATTAAGTCAAAGAACAGGTGATTAAATTTCGGCATATCTAGGCCAAAGTACAGCTGAAATATACGCCAAAGTTCAAGAGTAAGTCTTTCCAATGGGCTGGAGTTCCAATTGCCGTGCTTTTGGGTTTTGCTGTCCCCTGGCGGAGGCCTGTGCTCTCTAAGTGCTTTCCTTGTTTGAATTGTAGTGCAGTGCAGCATTTGCAATACAAGCAATGGAGTGTGCACAGTAAATAAAAATTAAGTCATAAAATAAGGATATATATAATAACACAGCTCCAGTGCATACTCTCTTCTGATTGGTCAATCGCGGCTTTCTGCGTTCTGATATTTCTTGATAACAGACCGTTGCTATGCGCGTAGTTCTGTGTGCATTATTTGCGGAAGCAATGAACTCGTTTTTAAAACGATCAAATATGAAAAACTATTGTGGAAAACTCCTTCAGGGCGATTAAATTATCTCTTCCATTATAAATATTTAAAAATATTATACAAGTTAAAATGCAGTTAAGTGTATAAATATAAATTAACATTTACACATTACCTTAAATACATTTACATTTTTTCGAAGAGTACAGATGAGTATTTGTACTTCTTACCGTTGTCCAGCAGATGGTGCTGTTCTTCTCATTGCCATAGACCACGCCTATTGGATGTCCGTCCCCGCTCCATTCCGCGGCCTGCATTCAGGGGTACTTGGCCTATGAGGAATTAACCTATGGCTAAGCCCGGCCCTCAAATGCAATCAGCAAATCACAGTGCGTATTCTCTCCCCATAGACTCGGACATTCTGAGCCTGAACTTCCATTGAAATGTACAAAATTACGGAAACTCCAAATCGTTCGCTTTTATGGGGTTTTAAAATGTTTCTAAGTTAAAAAAGATGGTCAAACGCTGTGCTTGGGGTAAATAACTTTGATACGAGGTATCCTGAGAGGGTGGGCGTTGGGGTGTACAAAGTATTTTATACCCTTCCCAAAGCCACATCATAACCAAGAGAAGAGTCTCCTCTGGATAAAGTTGCAAAACAAGCGTATTCGCGTCTTTGCATTGACTTTGAATGTAATCTGTCGTGCGAAAAATTTGTTTCGCGTCCGGTGTGAAAGCTGCTTAAAGCTTTTTGGGAGACCCCACTATCAGCTTAACGTAGCTAACAAAGGTCAACAAAAATGTCTTCACGTGTTCCAAGCTTGGTCAACATCGTGTTTAAGGTGCCATCTTGTCCCTTCGCTGAAGATTAATGTAAAGTAATCTTATACATTGCTAAGTTATCTAATGCGTTAGTAAACTCTTAAGCTAACTTCAGTGCTGACAGACGTAGGCTTAACGTGAGCTCCTGGCTGCGTGGTTCACTAGGTCACCTTGTTTACTTAGGAGTTCAGGCATGTCAGGTTAGATTTCTTAAATTCAGTAGCTTGCAATAATGATGCGTAAATTAAATTTATTTCGCTGCGATGCCCAAACAATGCTGATCCTCTATCTTGTTGTGTGAGAGGGTGATGGAAATGAGATGCGTTTGATCGCGTTTGCACGAGACCTGAATATTTTGGCTCCTAATTTAAACTTTTCGTTGACGTTCTCCACTCTAAATTCATTGATGCATTCCTCCAATCCATAGTGTAGCCCGATTTGCTGACTTCTTGATGATATTTGAGCCTTCTATTGCCAAAAATCATCGATAGCATCCTGAAACATATCTCCGACTGCGATACCAGCCATTAGCACCTGTTCAAAAGGGGGCGGGGCTTAGCCATAGGTCAATTGCCAATGTTTGAAATGGCATTTTTAGCCAAAGTGAGAGAATTAGTCTAAGTTGAAGTCGATGGTGAAGTTTTGTAATATTCAACAATTCAAACCGGCCAACTAAAAAAAAAAAAAAATTTTAAAAGGGTTAAAGTTAGCTGCTTTAGGATATGTGCAAAACGCTAACCAGGCTGCTTATCTGCTACTTAGTGCACTAATAAAATTATCAGCAATTCAATCAAAGCCGGACAAAGGCTCTGCGAGCAATGTTGGTTTGTGTTTCTGGCTCAGCAGTAACATAAAGCAAACCTTTCAAGTCAAGTCAATCAATCCCCAAAAATTTTACGAGGCACTTGGAGACAGCATGAAATCGCAAATGGTGACAGAAACCAAAAAGGCACTTTTTGATAAAATAAATGCTCTTGAGCCACAAGCTTGGCTGTCACCAACGCCAGCCATTTATGGAGAGGATGAGGTGAGGCAGCTTTTTGACTTGTTTGGCATTAGTTTTGCTGGTGTCAGGCAGACATCTTGAGATTTCACAGATAATCAATGCAATAAGGTAGCTGATGGACTGCTAAAAGTTGCAGCAAGTAGTGAAGTCAATTGCTGTCAGCAGAGCGGACTGTGAAAGAGGATTTTCGGAAATGAACATAACAGTAACACCACTTGGAACGAAACTGAAAATGCTAAAAGTGTCAGAGCTTATGTTTATCGCTTTAGTTGGCCCTCCTCTAGATAAATGGAATGCAACGAAATGGGTGCTGAAAAGAAAAGCAGCTGATCATGTGACCTGTCCACAAAGAAAACCACCACAACATAGGCTTGAGTACAAATGTTTGTGGGAGCTTTTTTCACTGCATCATGTGTGAGGGTGAGTGTGTTTGATGGTCTGCCTATGTGTGTATGTGAGTGTGTTTGTGTTACCATGTGTTTGTACTGTAAGCCTCAATACACAGCACTTTCTCAAAACAGAATTTGTATGACTCAGATTGTGCTTTGATTTCTTTTTGGAAAGGTTTTGTCAGAGCGTGAATTTGAGGATGATTTAGATTGCTGCATAAGAATACTGATAAACCAGAACAAACAAGGCTACTGCTTAGTGGAATCACTTGATGCATCTATCCAAAACTTTGCATTGGAAATCAGAACATTTTGGAAGCAGAATGTGGTTTATTTGTGCAGTTAAGGGCAGTGTCTTGAAATCACAAAAAGATTCATAGATTTCTTTTACTTATTCACTTTGTTAATTATGTAATAGTTTTGATTTACTGTTTTAGGAAATGAAATATAGCCTACTGTAACAGTAGAATATCTTCCTTGTCGCACTTCCCAATATTCTGCAAGTTATCAGCCAAATCCATCACTGTTTTTCTCTTTTGCCAACTTCCTGATTATGTTAATAAGAAAATTCAGTGTCATAGTCCCGATGGGCCAAAACTAAAGCAAATAGTTATTTGCGTTTTTGCAATCATTTGTGTCATTTTCCCCCACTGCGCCGCGACACCAAATTTTAGGGTTCCCCCACCTGTCAAATCCAACTTTAACCACTGCATGTAAGTGCGAATAACATCGACCTTAACAGATTCAATTCAGGTCCATGATATTTCATGTTATATAGCCGCCAAAACTGACAATCTAAATGCTTTGCGTGTAGGTAAAAAAGTGGTCTGCTTTTAAGATTGCCACCAAAAAATGTTCTTATTACATTACATTCTCATTACAGCCATGTACCTGCCATAGTAAAAAAAATAATAATAAAAAAGGAGCATGCTTAGCAATTATAATAAGAAATACTGATTAGTTTGATTGACGTAAGAATTAGATATATTTTTGAAAAATAAAGGGTGTTTATTTCTTTGTGTTACATGTATTATATGGGTGAGGGGGGGCGGGGGACCGCAACCCTGGGGATGTACAGACATGCTCTGTACAACCACAAATAATGAGTTTTACTGCTTCCTTTAGCCAGAGGGAAGAATGAGGAGACCGGGATCTGACTCACTCGCACTGCTGAAATCAGTCCTTTGCAATTTTGCTTAATGAACAGGCTCGATCTGCGCGCCGCAAATGAAAAGCAAACATTCAAACTCGCCGAAGCCTCATTTGCATGTAAATTGGCGGGTTTTGCCCTACATTTCATGACCACCAGCCCACAACCACATTCTCTCTCTTCTGAGAGGGGGATTATTATAGCAGTGTGTGTGTGTGTCTGAGTGCATGTGTACATGTACATCCGTGTGTGTGTGTGTGAGTGAGAGAGTGTGCGTGTGTGTGTGCGTGTGCGTGTGCGTGTGAGAACATGCCCCGATACTTCCTTTTATGTTTTCTGTCCAATCTTCTCTCTCACCATCTCTCTCTAGTTCTGTGGTGCATGCATGCGCACACGCACACTCGGAGTCATTTAAAAACGCGTTACACACCCAAAAATAGTGGAGTGTGTCATTAGTGGTGTTAGGGCCAATTAGTCATTCAACCCTGTTTCAACATTTTTAGTTTTCAAAACCTTGTATTCTCACCAGTTCAACTGCATCAGAGAATCCTCACTCTCATGCTACTCTGCAGTATAACTGCACTGTATGCCTGCAGTTACCAGTTCTATGTTTTGTATATTTGCAGTGCTGCTTGTGTAAGGAATGCTACGCAGTAATAGGAACATAGGACTCTGGTAACACCGACATGCTACCATGCAGTGTTGTGGGTGTTAGCAGTGCTGAGCATGTAATCACTGCTTCTCACCAGGTGCTACCAGAGCAGCAGTATGCTATGCCCGTTTAGCCGTCATGCACATGCTAGCAGTATCATGCTATGCTTGGCTGCCCTGCAGTGCATGTTAGCAGCACAATGCCAAGTTGGCTGGCTAAGTGTTGTATCTCCTAGCAGTGTTGCATTGCGGCACAGGTGTAGAGGCCTCACCAGGAATAGCTTACTGTTCTCTACGTGGCCGTCACCTTGCACCTCAACCCTTCACCCCATGATGGGAGAATCTCCTGTAGGTGGCTGTGTGGAAGGTCTATTTCAGGACCAGAGCTTTTAAACATTTACTTCTGCTCCCATTATCAGCCCCATTAAAGCCCGGTTCTGAGAGCACTGACGCACACGCTGCGGCCGGCGCGCCCAACTCCGTCCATTAGGCCATCGCTCGCCGAGATTCGCGGAGCGCCGCCGCGGATAACTGCTATTATCAGCAGCTTTATGGCTCCGCCCAAAAGAAAAAAAGCATTCGCATTTCAGGCACCTTTTACATTTAATTTGCTCCAGCGCCATCTGAATGATTTAGATCTTGCGGCGCACTGACAACTACCTTAAGCTCGTTAAGAGGATAGAGCGCTGTCAGGTGTGCGTGTGAGTGCGAGCGAGTGAACGCACAGCGTGACGCGCTGCAATGATTTGATTTCCGCTCGCTCCTGTCGCTGGATCGGAGTCACGCAAAGCGCTGTGATGTTTTCGGTTCCTGACATAAAGACCAGCCTTTCTAACTCCTGACAGGAGCCACTAAGCTCAGTGCCTTGCACTTTTGAAAAAATATATCTGCTACCAAGACGTGTGTTTGATAAGCCTGGTCAGATTTTTTTAACAGTTGTTTTGACAGTCCCCAAACCTCTTGGTGGTAAAGGGAGGGTAAACACTTTGCATGAATTCTCTCTCATTTCATAATCTAGCTTTTAACCCTTGCATTCTATTTGGGTAAAAATGACCCCTACTCAATATATATATTTTTGTTGTGTCTGCTGCATGTGCACAAGCAGACACCATGCCATCGAGTTGTAAGTCCTTAAGTAATACTCGTTAGCTTTCAGTGAACTGCCAATCCACAGTAGACACTCATCCAGTACCTATTGTTCATCATAACATCTTTTTTGGGAAATTGGTAGGATGAATTTTTTTCCAAAATATGAAAATCCATGGCTCCCACACTCTTTACCTCATAACCTTGTTTTTGAAGCCCGATTAACTGACCTACACGCCTTGTCCTTACCTGCTCTCATTCAACCACTGTGCTACAAATGCCTTCCTGCGTCATTCAGGCTTTTTGAAGACTTGAGTCCAAAGCTCTGAGCCAAGCCTACATTGGCAACCTATTGCCTGCTCTGTTTGTTTCAGCATTCATCTTAATCACGAGTGCGGAGTTATTTTTTAGTTTTTATCACCTCACACCTGCATCCTGTGTCAATGGCCTTGGCTGACTGACAAAAATTTGTAAAAGAAACATTTTCATTCAGTACACATCTTACAACCCTTCCTACACATTTGCACTCAAAAGCACAGAAACAAGGGTTTGATCACATACTCAGCCACAATTTTTGTTTACACACTCTAACTAATTTACATGAAAACTACCAGCTTAATTCTCTCCATTAAATCTTAGCTATTTAATAATTTCCCTGGACAAAATTAAACCACATAATGCAATAATTTTTCTAAATTGCTTCTGACTCTGACCAGAGGGGTCAACAATCCAGTTCAGACTCATGTCAGATGGCCCATTTATGATGGCAATACCATCATAAACAGATGATAACCTTCTTTATTAATAACTTCCTTCATTAAATTTCTTACTAAACCGTATTTATGGGTTTATTTGCACAAAATGTATTATTTCAGCATTATTCCATTAAACCCATACAAAATGATGTGCTGTAGGGGTAAGTGACATTTCAAACTAGCCTTCGACACAGAGGTAAAACCTTCCTCTGAATCCTATTTGGAATTTTACACAGCTTACCACTGCAATGCAAATTTTCCCATCTTACCAAATTAAAAAACTGGCTAACTGACAGTTTGATGCTACCATTGTTTGAAAAATGTGATTTTGGTCTGAATTTTGCTCAAGATGCCCAAAATATTGTTAAATGACACAAGTTTCAAATTACAGTAAGTTTCAAAGATGTCTCATTAGATATGTTTTAGGAAATAAGA
This sequence comes from Gymnothorax reevesii, assembly GCA_029721435.1. Lineage (NCBI taxonomy): Eukaryota > Metazoa > Chordata > Actinopteri > Anguilliformes > Muraenidae > Gymnothorax > Gymnothorax reevesii. Next base: position 50,723,458 of record CM056591.1, read on the forward strand.
AATCATAGAATCCACATTCTAAAAATGGCAATGTCATATGACTAACAACTTAGATCGGGTCGTCTTCTGACCTCCCTGGTCTCTACAGCCTTTTGAGACATTGCTGCTTAAGTGTGACTTCACATAGTTTCTGCTAATTCATTAAAAGACCTTTAGGAATTCAGCTCTGAAAATCAATGATCAAAATGGATAGGAAACCGTTATGGATCCCTAGTGGTCATTTGAATGTTAATTAGGGAAGAAATCAATAGATGCAGAATGACAGGGCACGCTGAGCCCGTGCAGTCCTTTCGCAGACCATGGAGAGGAAGGGTTTGAAATATGCAGAGAGTGAAATATTTTTAAAGATTTTTAAAGCTTTTCATAAAATTTATGGACATGGTCTGATATCGAAAGTCCATGTACAGAAAAAGCGCCTGCCCCCTTCCTGATTTCCTCGATTTTTGCATATTCAACACACAAAAATGTAGCAGATCAAACTTATGTTAATAATGGACAACGTTAACTGAAATAAAACATAAAATGCAGTTTAAAAATAAAAATGTGATTTATTCAAGAGAAAAAGCTTTCCAATCTAGCCATGCCCCATGTAAAAAACAAAGTAGTTTTCCCCTTAGTTCCTCAATCATCAAGTTCTTAGTGGTGCTCTGATCGATCGGCCACCGATAATTATCGGCTGATTTCCGTGAAAAAGTATGTGATCGGCATATGCCGATCAATGCCTTTCATCGCCGATCACAAAAACCGATAACCTATAATGTAGCCACTTAGCTAGTAGCCTAGTTCATTTTCATGGATAATGTTTAAAATTCAAGAAATCTAGCTAAGGTGGCCAACGAGGGTAAATGATGCTGCAACGGCCCTAAACTTCTCCGATTGGAGAAACGCGCTGCAGTTTTGAATGCTAGGATTCGCTGACTAAACAGCGCATTTTTATGGTCGGCCAACTTATTCCGCAAAAATAATCACGGCTCTTAGCTAAGTGGCTACATTGGATATTTAGGCTAAAATATAATGAAAAGATGTCTTTACAAGTCAAATTTGAACGCCAGGGCTGGCGGACACTTGGATTACGCTGCACGAGCAGTATGGAAGCATTTTGTGGTTTTTAAATGTTTTTTTTTTTTTTACGCTTGAAAAAGTGGTGTCCATTGACTTCACTAGACTTGGATTTGTCTTCAATGCTACAGTATTTTTCTTTGTAACTCCAAAAGTGTTTTGAGGAATAAAGAAATTCATGGACCCTTCGATTAGCCTTGTGGTGAGTTGGGCTCGAAATAGCAGGTGTATAGGTACACGTATGCACCCGGTTTTCGGCAGGTACACCCAAAATTTAAACTCAAATGCACCGGGTGCACCTAGCATAAAACTGCCCCAAAAATAAAAAACTTTCTACAAATTCGCTCATCTTTACCTGAAATAATACATTTTATCGGAAAGGGACGAAAAATAAAGACAAAATCGATAGGACTACAAGACTGTGGAACACGTTTGGTCGGAGGCCATGTATGTGTCATCAGTTGTTCATCGTGTAATGTATATTTCTCATCAAAGACTTTCCCTGAACCAGGGTCAGGGATTTTAAGGGACATTTGTCTTCTACGACAGTGTTCCCCAAACCTCTCCTGAAGGCCCACCTGTCCTGCACGCTTTAGATCTCTCCCTGCTCCAGCACAGGTGATTCACATGATCAGCTCGGTAATCACCCCCTAAAGGTGACTTATGACAGCCTGATCATGTGAATCACCTGTGCTGGAGTAGGGAGAGATCTAACTCATGCAGGACAGGTGGGCCTCCAGGAGAGGGTTGGGGAACACTGTTCTACGACACCAGGGGGCGCCGCCACCATAGACCACGATCCGCATCAATGGGACACGGCCTGACAGGAGAAATAAACATAGGCTGTGTTCCAATCCGAAAAAATGCTTGCTTCGTCGTGTTCACTCGCCCTCCAATCGAGGGGGGAATCCCGGATGTAAGATGGCTGCCACTTGTAGGGTCGTTCCAATCCAGTTTTGCGGAGGAAAGGGCGCATTTTCATTTGCTCAAGCCCTTGATTATCCTCCCTCAAAAGAAGCCAACAATGAACATCCCTCCCAGCTTTGATATTGCCCAGAATGCTTTGCTCATTCTCCCTCGGTAAAAATTCACGTCCACCAAATTTTTTGATGGCAAAAGGAGGAATTATGGCAGGGAAATTACCATACAAATGTCAGAATTGTGCTTGAGTAGAGTGTAATTTATGATAGAGTTATATGCAAACAGCGAAGTTTGGGGATGAGGGGCATCGGTTTCGCATTATTTTTGAGCATGAAACATTACATTCATTTTTGCTGTAGCTAGCCCACAGCATCCGCGGGGACTGTTGCGGAGCTAATAGCCGCTTTCGCATTGGACGCGAAACAAATTTTTCGCACGACAGATTACATTACAAAGACGCAAAGTCTATGCATTGACTTTGAAAGTAATCTTGTTTCTTGTCCGGTGTGAAAGCAGCTTTATTTTCCTATAAAACAGTAGCGACTGCCAGAGCAATCAAACGAGCGAGCCGTCTTCCTCTTGCCATAAACATGCAATACAGCGTCCACTGAGCTGTAAAAGGTGAAATGTACAGGCAGCTAACGCAGTCGGCTCCATGGCAACACAAACTTCCAGTTGGCTTGTCAACGAATGTCAAAACGCGGAAGAAACGCTGCAAGGGTCGTTCCAATCCAATGTCCAACAACCCTCTCCCTAGGTTCCCTCTATGGCCCTCCCTCGCTCAGGAAGGGCTTACTCGCCTGCTACGTCATTCGGAGGGCTCACTCGAGTGGAGGGAAGAAGTGAAGGGAGTATCTCATTTCGGATTGGAACGCAGCCATAAACTGTATAAAAAGATGGACGAAGCAACCGTGACGTGACCCATTGATTTCAGCATACCATAAAGGAAGCCTCGATTTTGGCAATTTGAATTGCGCCATGTTGTCATTTTGAAGCCGGATGTGATTTCTATTGGACGAGAGCGAGAATCAAAATCCGGGGAGGGGCGTGAGAGGATAGCCGCGCCTCTAAAACATATTCTGGCTTTATTCTTTATTCTAGTCTACTTGGGACCATAATTTACAAAAATGATCATTATGATATATGGAAGGAGACTTGAAACTTGCATCAGGTGGGAAAGTAGGGTCATTTCCTCATAGACTTCTATAGCATTCACCTTCTTTCTGCAATTACCGACGTCGCCGTCTGCTGGCCATTAAATAGAATGCCATTTTACAGTACTTCCGCATGGTCTTCTTTTTACAGACCAGAGTGCCAATGAAAATTTACACTGATGGGTGGACACTTGAAATTATGCATGGGTATACTCGGGTAGACACTTGGGAAGTTGTAATTGAGATTAATGTTTGAAGATCCATTAATGTTGGTTGATGTATGCACTTACTTGTTGGATGTAAGTGGCTGCTGGCTGATTAATAAAATATTACAAAAAAAAAAATATTTTAGATTAAATATAATCTAGGAGGAGAGGCTCTTAATTATGGAGTTATGAAGAATGTAAAAATAAAAAAATACGGTAAAAAGCAGCACTGTCGCTGCTATTGAGGCCAGAGAGGTCTTGTAATGGAGTAGTGGAAAATTACTTTAATATCTCGGCCAAGTCAAACAAAGTGAAATTACATTATAGATTGAATATCATCTGCCTGGGATAATTAACAATAGTTCACTCAGTTTGACCAATTTCTTGATTTATGTACAGCATGATTTTAATAAAAAAAAATCTCATCCCACCAATAACCCTAACCTGTTGCACCTCTGCAAATTTACAGTAGTCCTATGGCAAATCAAAAAATATGAGTTGAAGAATTTGTTTATTTATTTTTTACTGCTGCAAAGTGGCTTTTTTATTGAATACAGCAAGTTTTAGACTGTGCACCTAAACACACACAAGTGCACCCATTTTCAAAATCACCTGCACCCAGTCAAAAAGTCCTAATTCGAGCCCTGGAGTAAATGAGTGAATTTTCATTTTTGGGTGAACTTTCCCTTTTCTGTTTTCAATCTGTTAAAGATTTTGTTACTGAAAGCAGGTAAATTTAAGTGTTTTTCTGTTGTCCTTTTGACTGAAAAGCTGCTGCATTGTGCCTGCAAGGTTTTTGTATTTTTCTCTTGAAGAAGTGAGTAAAAACATGTTTTAGTCTAAATTAAGATGATTTTATGGTTCCTTTTTTCCAGATCATGTAGCCAGTAGCACTCATCATAACTAAATCGAAAAATTTACAGCCAATCTATGTGGTAGATTGGTAGATTGGTATCGGTGATCGGCAGCATAAAACCTGATTGGAACATCCCTAATAATAATAATAATAATAATAATAAGTTATACGCGCCTTTCTCAGACCCAAGGTCACATTACAAGAGAAACGAAAGAGCAAGCAAAATACGCAGAACAAGGAATGAAAAGTACAAAAACAGGTGAACATTAAAAGTCATTCAAAGGTTTTAAATAATGTTACTGATTTTCCTGACGAAAGTGTCTCGCGTGTACACACAAATACATACAAAACCTTCAGGAAAAAGCACCCAATTATGAAATACAGCCTTTTATAAAATGAAATTTATTGGACGTTCTCTACTGAAACTGGGTTACTTCAGGTAGGTGTCACCAGTTGAAATTATTGAGAGTATGAGTAACAGTGGCAGCGTCTAGGGCTTCCATGAGAATTGTTGGTCAACACAGTAAAAATAACAGGAAAACTAATGACAGTATTGACCCAACCAGAAATCATCAGTTTGTTGCCAAGGTTTCACAAAGAAAGAAAAATTCCAGGTTATTTTCAATCATAAATTTTGCAGAAGAGGAGAGCTTAGTTCATGAGGGAACAAGAATTAAATGACCAATTTTTTGGTTTATTACTAATTTGACTGATAGACAGTAAAAATTACCACTGCAGGTAAATGTCAACACTGCTCTATATCTGGCAACTGCGGTAATCCAATTGTCAGTTTTTCCAGATGGCAGGGATGCACCCGTTTACAGCAATGTTTACTTTCAGTTTTTGGTGACAGCCGTAGTGTACATATTGCGGGTGAGGAGCGATTCCCAGGGCAGTGCGGCAATGATGAACACTGAGGAATCCGTGCCCAACAGCGCAGTAATAGCATTTCGCAAATGGTGTCGGTGGAAACCATTTCACAATGGAACTTCAAGGCACAGATGAAGTTGCAAGGCCAAACAGACCGAACACACTCAATCAGGATTAGGACAACCAAAGACAGCCTCAAAGTAGGCATCCTGACTTAACTGAACTATCAGCCTGAAAGGTCCTTCAATTGCTTTGCTTTTTACCCCTGGGAAATTCTGCAGTTTTGTGGTACCATTTACCACCCAAAACTCCTCACTACGCCGCAATAGTCTGACTTCCTCCTTTGCTTTTTTTCGACTTAAATGTTAATAAAGATTATCTTCGGGTGCTTGGATTTACAACCTGTCTGGTTCTTTTCCTTCCGTGGAAAGCCTGACATATTCATGCCATTTTTTTTTCTTTTCAAAAAGAACTGTCATTTGGTTCTGAAAATTCACACCAGACAACTCCAAAAAAGTTCCCACAAATGCACTGCACTTGCAAATTAAGAATTCCTGTGCCATTTTTTATTTATTTATTTATTTTAACCGAGTATAGCGTTGTTATGAACTCCAATAAGGGATCCTCTAACCTGCAATTACAAGATTCTTTTTTGGCCATCAACCATTCCTGGCTTAACCTTTACCAGCTCAGGTTATTTTCACAAGTAAAACATACTTATATTTCACTAAATGCATGAGAAAACTGGAAAGTGTTTGAATAGAATAGAGAAGTGTCTTCTGACTGCACTATATGCTAAAATGCCTCAGAACTCTGTGGCCAACACCAAGCACAAAGCACTGAGATTTAAAAGCCTCCTACCCCCCTGTTCACCACTGGAAGCATTAATAACAGAAGAAGAGAAAGGTGTCCACTCAAGAACAGATAAACTCCCACTCTTGTCTCAGCCAACACTCCAGGCACAAGGCAATGGCGGGGGCTGCTTTACAACCCCAGTCTCTCGCAATCTGTTATTTACAGCCAGCACACACATCTGCGATTGTCTGTGTCTTTAAGTGTCAGTTGCAGCAGTGAAGGACATCACGAAACAAGCACATAGAGGGTGGCCTTCTGGCAGAACCAGCAACTTAAGTTCAGGAGCTGATGCTAATGAAGTTCAATGCAAGACCCAATGAAGCAGAGTGTATGCATGTTGAAGCTAGCAGTGGTGGTGCTGGAGATATTGCTGATTAACATGCCCTCCACGAAAAGAAAAGACAAACTGTCTTTTCTTAAATGTACATTTGGGTTGATTTGATTTTATTATGCATCACTTTTTACGGAGACCCCATCAGAAAGATGTCCAGCAGAAAAACAGAACAAGGTAAACTGGGTAAAAATGGAAACAAGGTGCAGCAGCAATGACTGAGCTAGTGAGAATGAAGGGAAATTTAAGGGGTTGTGTACGATCTGATTGGCTTACAATTCCAGTTAGGTACAATCTGATTGGCTGAATTGTGGCTCAGAGTGGAAGCAGAACCACAACTTGGACAGGGAAAATAGGCACTTGGCCTGGAGTTTGAACAATGGCCTGAATGCTAACTGCTAGCAAGGCAGAGGATGACTGACTACCCCACTATCTCTGAAGAATTCATAATCCTGACTTTGTTCGTCAGTTTACATGATTAAAGAGACCACTTGGTTGCATTACCAAAAGATATTCATAGCTTATTTCTTTGCAAATCTTATAATAATGTATTTTAAAACCAAACCAGAAAAATATCATTTGTTTATGAGAGGCTCATATTCGGTTAGACTTGAATAGTTTGCTTTGATGTCGCTGATATTGGCCTAGTAATGGAATTGCTGACTGTGGACATGAGTTATGATGTAATTAGCCCACTACACGAGTACAGAATGTTTAGAGGAGTCTAACAAACAGCGCAGGTAATGACAGGCACAGAAATGGGCTGTAAGGCTACATTTTAACACAAGCTGGACCAAAAGACCACAGCAAAAACCTTTCTCATACAAACATAATTTCTTAACATCATGTTTTATGGACTGATTGTAAAATATTTGGTGATTTTTCCATGAAAACACACACACACACACACACACACGAGCGCACATACACAGACACTCAGAGAGCTTTGATTTTACTATAGTCATCCACAAAATTTAGGTTTTACCACAAAAATGCTATTCTAAGCCCTAAAACCCCACAATCAACCCATATCGTAACCCTTCACTAAGCATAACCCAGAGGTTTGCCCTAATATTCACCACAACCTTCACCCTAACCTACAAACCCTAAAAATAGCCCTGCTTTTAACCTTAATGTAGCTTCTAACTTCAATCTAGAGCATAATTCTACTAGCTATGTAACCTTAAAAAACAAGACCTACACATAACCAGTCATGACCATGTCCCCATCTGTAATCCCTGACCAAAGCCAAGGGCTTGGCCAAGAATTTAACCTTTTCTGCATGGGGACTCAAAAAAAAAGTGTCCCCATAGTGCCATTTTTTCAGACTCAACAATACCTGTGAGGTCTTTAAGTCCCCACAAACCATCTTTTAGTTCCTACAAACATAAAATACCAAGTATAAACATGCACGCACTCAAACACACACACACGTCAAACTACAGTCACGGGTCAGACACAGTGTTCTCCACTGTCGTTAATGACCGGGCGAGCTGCCCGATCATTGTGAATCACTGGCCCAGCGCCGCCCGGTCATAAACATTGGGCGCCTGGTCAAGCTAAGTTCCGCATTGGGCCTCACTCTCCCGCTCATATTCCAAAAATCTTTCTTGTCCGGCAAAGTTGTCCAGTGAGGCCGGAATTATTTTACACATGGATATATCCATGAAATCAAACTTTTTAACGGAATGGGTGGAGATACAAGAGTCAAGGCAAAGTGCTGGCAATCGGTGCAGAAAACCAAACACCCCATACATGGCACATTGAGATCTGGACAATGATCTGGACAACTGGACAAAACAGTGGAATCGTACTGCGCATTGTTAAGACCCTAATTTGTTATAGCCTATCGGACAGCAAGGGATGGCAGACAAATTTTTAAAACTTAAACAGATTTAATTAAACAAACCACTGAACAAGATTGGAATATTAACAAACAAAAAAGAAAAGAGATATTTACAGTCCCTTGAGATGGGGTTGCTTTGCGATGTTCGTGGACAGGAAAATACTCCAACACAGGCAAAAACCCACAAAAAACTTCACCCCTCTTGAAAAGAGTGACTGGTCTGGTCAAATGTATCCTTCCACAATTTCTTCTTGCAATTTCTCCTTCTACTTTACTCTCTCAATTTTTCTCCTTATATACTCTTTTGCAGCCCCCTCCCACCTTTTAGACTTTTTTCAATTCACTGGGACTTTCCCCTCTGTGGCATTCCCAGGACATGCCCAAAACCTACCTCCAGACTGGCTGAACCCACCCCCCCGCAACGGCCCTGGTAACCTGTAATCATTAAGAGGTGAAAATGACAAAAAGATTCATATACGTTTACGCTCTGATTCAAGACTGGAAGGATGGAAATCTGAATAATTGGAAAAATCTCAATTCCGAGTAATTCCATGCATCATTTTCATCCTTTGTTTAACGGATTAAGAAAGAAGACTGAAAATAGCATTAAAAAGTACACATTTAAGTGAGAAAAAATTATTGTAAACATATCGACCAATCATTGAACACGGCATAAGATTTCAACATTTGTACATAGCATTGCGTTAGCTTCCTGTAAGAAAATATGTACAAATTTGTGGTCTTGTGAGCATTTCAAGTTTGATGCACTGAGCAATAATGTTGTGGAAACTGAAATTGTCTCGTCATTCTGCCGTTTAGTCTGAGTACATTGGTTAATCAATCCTCTGATTCCTAATCAAGCAAAGTAATAGGAAGTCATCATTTGTTTAACGGTGAGGATTTGCCACCCCTTACCCGACGGCACGTCACTATTCCGAATGCCTGTGCTGGGTGGCTATTAGCTATTGATGACTGAGGTAAATCTAACCGAATTGTACATTTTTGGTTTGTCCTGAATCGACTGCTTTACTTATCAGGCTAAATTATGCTCTCCGCCTCGTGATTTAGGTGCCAGACATTGGTTGGAAGGCCGACACTGAGGATTTATGTTTAAGATAATCCAAAAATATGAACAAATTTCATCATTGGCATGAAGGCATATTTAGCTCTCAGGTGCCTGGAAACCGCATTTACAGGCTTCTAAAATTCAAATCTTCACTCAACTTACCGCCCAGTCATTCAAAACATATCTGGAGAACACTGAGACAGCATAATACAACGGAGAAATCCCCATTACTAGTTTCTTCATATAAATGTCTCTTCTTTACGGTACATTAATCAAATTTCAAAAACGTTTTATAAGGTATGTAATGTAAATGTATGTAATGTATGTAAAGGTATGTTAACAGAGGTGATAAGATGCCCACTGGCTTATTTCCCAAATTCTTAGGCGCTGGAGTACAATCATCGAAAAGAGATATAATGTTCACATCACATGCATAAGTATTAAGGTCCCAGTGCACCTACAGTGATTTTGTAAGTCCAATGACAATTGATAGTAGATTTGTCTGAACATAACATCCTGAGCTGTTTGGAGTAATGCTATTGCTGGTAAGTAAAGCCAGTTTGCTATTTAGCAAGCAGGCTAGTTTATAAAGATTCTGTAACAGGTCATCGAAACTTACATAGCAACGGAAATATATTGTCAAAAATCTCTTTAGTCAGAACTTAGCTTCACTGATAATTGCACATAACACTTTGTTCAGCACAAAAAGTTTTTTTTTTTTTTTAGTGGCTAAAAATGGTTGGCTAGCTAGCTACTTAGCTAGTAAATTAAGATTTATTAACAGGTTACTTAGCCAGTTAACTAGCAAGGTAGTATAAACTAGCATTAAAAAACATGGTAGCAGGGAGTCCATTTACCTACAGACTCCATTTAACTTATTTTGAAGGACTTTCACAGATTTTGAAGGGTTGCATTAGTTACTAAAACACTGTCAATGTACTAACTACCAAGCTACTTGATGGCTAGCAGTCGGCAAAAGTTAGCAGAACCTGAGAGGAGCACCAGCAATGGGTATAGGAGTCAAGCAATGTAGCTGCTGCAACGGACGAGGAAACAGCAAACGTATTTTGCCTCATATTCTGTAACTGTAATTGGAAAACTAGCCAACGCTGTAACAAGCTTTCAGAAGTGGTAGAATGGACTTTCAAGACCCATTAGAGCAAATCATCCCGGTTTCTAGCCTAAGAATGACACAGCCAACGCGGCTGCATAAGAAAGTTAAGGGGATGTGCTTGTGACTGAATGGGGTGGTTGTATAGGCAGGACCTCCATACCCTGCTAAACCCCCTGATCACCACCGCACTTCAAATGTACAAGATGGTAGCGTCTGAATGAAGGATATTTTGACAGTTGTTCCCACCAATATCATGTTGTCCCTTCTCTGAACAGCAAAAAAAATAAAAAAATTAAAAAACCATATATTTTATTGAATCCACAAAAAACAAACATAACACACATCATTCTTTAATGAAGGGATCTTGGATGGTAAACAATGACACTTCCTGATTCTGTCCTGTGACAAATAACTCAGACAGACCCCTTCATACTACAGCCGACACAAGTAATTCCCATCATGAGCAGGGTTGAATATCCAAGCCAGATAGTCCACAAAACAAAGAAATGTTTGAATAAAATTAATGTAAATGTGCATGTGCTAACAATAAGTAAGATCTTTATACTCACGCACATACTTAGTTTATAGTCAGTCGTGCATTAACTTGCGTTTCTTTGGTCACTCATTACATTTTAATGTAAAAGTGCAAGAGTATTTTAAAATAAGGCAGAGTAGATGCATTAAAAGCTTTTTTTTATTACCCCCCAGAAAAAACCCTTTGAATGAAATCAGGCTATTGTAAGCTCAGAAAACACTAATTTGAATTTCAGAAACAAAGACATGCAGCAAGTCTATATGTAAGTAGGCTGCTACAGTTTATTCAGTTTTAACCCTGCATTAATTGGGATGGTAAATTGTGCCCCTGGGTTTAACATAAACTGGGAGATGAAGATTCTTCGATGCAGAATGAAACCTACAAAGCCTAGAATCAAAATGATAACCAGGCTGAGACGAGAGCCCATCCCCAGGAGGAACACGCATTTCTTCCCCGTAATTTATCTAGCTGCTATGGTGTGGCATAATTGAAGTCGTGTTTACATTGGCTCTTTAAATTGAGCATGTTAAGAACAGGTAAGCTCACTCAAATCACTTCATATCCTCCCACACACTCACAAGCACTGCACACACACTGTGGTGCCATTATGCGTCCGTCCCTGTTCTTCTGTCGTGTCAAAGGGTAATCTTGGCGGGGGTCTATCACAGGAATAAATGGTTCTCGAAATTCACAAAACATTCCTGGAATAGGTCCAAAAGTCATACAATTTAAACTGCTATTGAGGCGCAACCCTTGTCAGATCAGCCATCCGGGCACCAATGCTGGGTTTAATTATCTAAGAGCCATATTGACTTTTCCAGTAAACGTCACAAAGTAATTTCACGCTCCGATCGTCTCTCAGTGAAGATCACCATAAAAGAAGTTGCGGTATTAAATGTATAAGAAATTACCTAGCACGTGCATTAACTTTACACTGAAGTGCTGGTTCTGAATGATTGTGTTGTACAAATACACTAAATGGCGTGTGTGTGTGTGTGTGTGTGTGTGTGGGGGGGGGGGGGTCTTGCTACATGCTAAACCCCAATGCAATATAAAGGAGCACATGACTCTTCCCTCCAGAGACATGAAGGCTCAAGGCACTTATTATCTTACTTGAATTCTGCAACAGTCCTCCTTCCTCCTTCATATCTTGTTTAATAAGGAATTTGAATGCACAGAGCCTTGCTGTTCTTCTCAAGTCATTCCATTCTAGAATTTTGAGTTTTGTATCAAATGGCTATTTATGCAGGGCACATCAGGCAACTGATAGCCAGAAGAGGACAATGATGAAAATTCTGATGGCAGAGTGTGTGTGTGTGTATACAAATGTACACACTATACACACACACACACACAGTATATCAGCTTTATATACAGCAACTTCAACACGCTTTGGTATACTGCATATTTCACAAGTATAACACTTTACCGGAGGGATGGAGTGCCTTTCTTCTGAGAGACATTCCCTCAGTTGGTGTTTTGATGATACTGACAGAGAGCACTGTTTAACATTTCCCCCCCAAATCTCCCATATTAGCTCAGCTGGTATGAGATCTGGAGACTGAAGGCAGTGACATATGCTAAGGATTATTTTCAAACTCATCCAACCATCTTTAGTGCTCTTTGGGGTCACTGTCATCCTGAAAGAGGCCACTCCCATCATGGTAGGATATGATTCATCACAGGATAGAAAGGAGATCACACTGAATAATTCTGCATTGATTTGCAGTGACCTTCTCCCTTTAAGGGGACAAGTAAACCCAAACTATGTCAGGAAAATGAACAGAATTATTTGCATTTGTTATGTTTTTCCACAGATTTATTCATGTTTTCTCCTTTAATTTGTCGTCAGTCTGAATATGTGCTGATATCCAGTCCTTCATCATACACCAAAAATATAAGAACCTCCTCAAAAATTCTATGGTTTTTAAGCAAGCATGTGAAGGCACCAAAAAAGTATCAATACTGGACCAAATCACTTTGACGTCAGCCATTAGCTGTCCTTGGGCTTGGTTAAAAGCATTACAGTACTGAGGTGGAGTTTTCAGGCACTGCCATGTCGTGCAATCTGCAGCAAGTACAGCTATCCAGTCGGAGTCGTCCTGTCCGCGCTTTAAATGCAGTTGTGTAAGCTGCTCCTGATGTGCTCACGAACTATTTCTCGAATGTCAGAACGACATACCCCAAAAGAAACTGTCACGCGGTGAGGCAATTTGATTACGAAAAGACACGTATTGACAGTGTATTGCCCAAGATAAAATGATCGACCTCATACATATTTACTAAAGACACCATTTACTTGAGTAGAAAATGGGGCCTCAAGAACATTTCTAGAGCCAACTGTAGTGGCAAATGTGAGCAAGAACAAAACCTGAAAAATAAGCTTAAAACTGAGCTCAATTAAGGCCACTTGGAAAGCATTGGTTTACTTCTTTTATCAATCAGATTTTTTTTTTTATCCCTTCAGACCCTGTGTCCACTGGAATAGACATGACATATTTTTGGGTCGAGGCCATCCAAAATCTTTGATTTTGTCATTTGAACAATTCTTTGTTACTGATTGGTTGCTGATTATCCAATCACAATAAAGATATGATCGGTAACTTGATCTGAAAGAACTGCAGACATCAGACAAGACAAGCATGGCTTCTATGCTTGACAGGAGGAGTAATAAGCACCTTTTCTCCTCATAAATATTAATTCATGATGATTGTAGCCTAATCCAGTGTTCCCCAACCCTCTCCTGGAGGACCACCTGTCCTGCATGCTTTAGATTTCTCCCAGCTCCAGCACAGGTGATTCAAATGATCAGCTCGTTAATCACCCCCTAAAGCTGATTGATGACAGCCTGATCATGTGAATCACCTGTGCTGGAGCAGGGAGAGATCTAACACATGCAGGACAGGCGGGGCTCCAGGAGAGGTCTGGGGAATAATGGCCTAATCAATTTACACTCAGCATAATTCTAACAATTCAATGTGATGATATTTTAAGTTACTCTGAATACATCTCATAACTGGATTTTTTAAAAGCTCAGAGTCCATTCCAATGGACATCGGATCTTGGGTGATATGAGCCAACACTTCATTATATAGTCTCACTATGCAAAATTATTGAATATCTGTGAGCATTTTGTAACTAAACTTTGAATATTTATTTATTTATACATATTTTATTTATTCATGTAATGTTCCTTGAGAGTATAAAGTGGAAGACTTCCTTGAACTAAATTATTATGGACCTAGGTTTTGGGCATGTCCTGGGCATGCCTCAGAGGGGAGAGTCCCAGAGAATTGAAAAAAGTCTGGAAGGTGGGAGGGGGCTGGAAAAGGAGAAAAATTGAGAGAGTAAAGTAGTAGGAGAAATTGCAAGGAGAAATAGTGGAAGGATACATTTGACCAGACCTGTCACTCTTTTCAAGAGGGGTGAAGTTTTTTTGTGGATTTTTGCCTGTGCTCGAGCATTTTCCTTTCCCATGACATCGCAACAATCCAACCCCATCTCCATTACAAAGGGACTGCAACTATCTCATGCTTTTTATATTCAGTCTTGGTCAGCCTTCGTTTTATTAAATCTGTTCAATTTTTAAAATTCCGATATGCCATAACAAATTGGGGCCATAACGCAGGTCTGAAGGGGTTAAGTATTCTTTGCAGCAGTGGTCTGCTTTAGGATATATCAAACATAAATGATGCTACAAAAAAAGCAAGAAGACACAGGTAAAACACCACCTTTGCAGCAAAATAATAATTGGACCGTGCTTGTATTTAGTAACTCGTACAGTACATCTACACACAGGTGAGGTCCTATGGAACCAATAAAGTCCTTAAGGAGGCGGAGCTGAGCTCCGGTGGGCTCTGGCCCAATTTAACCCCTGGATGGAAGCAACACTACTATCATCGCTATTGCCATCACCCAGGACTAGCTAGCTTGTCGTTTCGGTAGAGAGCATCAGCAGCGGTTCACTCACTTGCGCGCTGCCGTGCACTCGAGATCCTTTCAACGGTACATCTTATTTCCTGAAAGCAAATTCGGCATGGTGTGATTTGATAGATATTTTCAGTGAGGTTTGTTTGAAAATGGCGATGATTGCATTGTGTTTTAGAAATCGACCTCATTCTTTGTTATATCTGCACAACCTCAGGGACAATTCGTTTGCTAAAGGGGATTTAGCTACTGGAAAAAGGCAAAAGAAATAACTTGGTGAGCATGAGTTGTCAGACCTGCACTCTGATTCTTTACGTGTGTTAGCAATGCTTAAAGTAACTCCAGTAACTGCTGTGTATTGGGAGTTTTCAGCTTAGAATGAACATTCTGCACGGACAGTGTTGTAACATTTATTCAGATCGATTAAATCCCTGGGCCATGAAGGAATACCGCTCAGAGGACACAATCATCGCGACACGTACCTAACGCAGCAGCTTTTGTGACAGAATGCACTTTTTACCGAAAACTCGAGAGTAGCTTTAACTTACCCGCTGTAAAAAGATGTTAAAAAAAAAAAATGCCAGCTTGGGAGAATTTTAAGAATTATGATTCCAAAGGGAACAATTATTTTTGCCTTTTATGGGATTAGTCTGCTGCCTGGATGTTGACGAAACTAACAAGCTACATTCATGAAGGATAGTTCACTGAATTAAAAATTATGTCATTTATTGCGATGAATCACTTTATTCAAATGGAGAATTTTGTCCGAGGATTAATTGTTTATTTTTGGGGCTGACTACTTACTGTAGCTTATAAAGCGGCACATAGAAGCTAGGCTCACAAAGTGAAGTCTTTCTGCGCCAATGTTTTATAGAGCGACAGGAATATGTATCTGTTCTAAATGTAAAAAATGCTGAAACGGGAGATGGAATTCAGAGAAAGGGAAATATTCCCATATCCAAACTCAACTTTTTTAAGCTTTTTATTCTCCAGGGCAATTTTAAAAGGGGGCTGGCCTTTATATTTGGAAGGGTTTTATTTGTCATCCCTATAAATACGTGCGCGTTTTCAATGTAGCCTGTCGGGGGTTTCTTGGTCATTTCCTCATTAATAATTTCTTAATCATTATACGATTATGTATTGGTCTTCTTAATTCAAATAATAAATTGTGAGCATTCATGTGTGAGACAGGCAAATCCCGGCAGCATTACCAGGAGTTGGGGTTGAAGAGGTTGAAACAAATAAGGCAACAAAAGCATGATAGCTTTTTGAATGACATATGCATACATAACAAAGGAACTTATTGGGATAAAACGTTAAAAAAATTCAGGCCCCAGGACAACAAAACTATTATAAATTATAATTTTTTGTAATCGGTTATGATTCAAATGGCGAGTATTCTTTTATTCCAGTGCTCGTTTGCATCCTTAGTTGTTCTGATCGCTGTTGCAAAGACCAACATTGTCATAGCGCCCTCATGCAGCGCTATTAAAAAAATATAAATAAATAAATGTTTCTTTTTTTTAAATGACGTCACTCTTCTACTTTCGGTTGGGGCCCCCTCTAATTCAAACATCTTTCCGCGCTCCTGCTCTTGACCGTAATGTTCCTCTCCTTTTTAGTTTTATGCATGCTTATCTTTGGGTTGTAGCAAGTTGGCAGTGTTTTGGTTTGCCTGTCTCTGGGAAAACCTGTGACCCGAAAACCTGGGACCCAATTAAAAGTCCTCTTAAACAAGTAGCTATGAGATGTCAACTAATGATAAAAAGAGAAAAACAAGTAACATTTAGACATGATGGAACCAATGAAAATCAAGTAAGAAGCTGACGTTACGTTATTGAACCGTTGTAGCGTGAGAGGGAGGAAAGACCATATTTGGAAGATATTTCTGTGATGAAGGTATAAACATAACGCATTGCTGAATACCCCTCGGCCCAGACAAGATTTCGTGCCTCAAGGTCACACCCCTAAGGTCAAAGGTGAAATCCAGCAAAAACATGGCCTTGTCACAGTGAGTTACCATACCAAATTTGGTGAAGCAGCGATCAGTAGTCGCTGAGTACTGACCCGGACAAAATTTCCTGCCTCAAGGTCAGAGCGCTAAGGTCAAACAGTGAAATCCAGCAAAAAACATGACACTGCACATCTGTGGGTCACAGTGAGTTCCCATACCAAATTTGGTGAAGCTGCGATATTTAGTTGACGAATACTGACCCGTACAGGATTTCCAGGGTCAAGGTCACAGAACTAAGGTCAAAGGTGAAATCCAGCAAAAAACCTAACGTTGCACATGCATGGGTCATAGTGAGTTACCATACCAAATTTGGTGAAGCTGCGATAATTACTTGCCGAGTACTGACCCGGGCAAGATTTACGATTTCAGAGTCGGCCGAGGGGTAAAAACTTGGCTTTATATTTGTCAATATGCCACAATAAATATGTCTGAATGAAAACCACAACACTACTTTTCAGAGAGATCACATTTAATTAAGTTATTTTACTGATAAGGTTATTCGTTTTTTGACTTTTTTGACCGTAGTTTCACAAATTGAGTTGCACTGGGGCCGATTTTATTTTTCATTTGATTCAAAATGAGTCTCTTGATTTTAACCCTACAAATTAATCAGAGTCCTGCAATTTTTCTCTTTTGCTGGTTTCATCTCCAAAAAACACCTTCGAGCTACCAAGCTGGAGAAAAGTTTCACTGTCAACATATTTTCATTCTTTCAAATAGTCGTTGTTGATGATTATTGATAGACTCGATTAAACGACCTCATGAAACGAAGCATCTTTTGATTCTGACCCCTCCCCCTCACCAACAGAACTGCCATGGAATGCAATTAATGAGCAGCTAGCCTCCCAGATGCCGGACACCCAACACAAGGCTAATGTTGCACAGTATATAATTAGCAGAGATAAGATTAGTTCAGGCGAGGCCATTAGTCTTGTTACACATCAAAGAATCCCATTAGCAAGGCCTCATCGTGGGCACATGCTCCCGTTTGGACAGCATAAGGCTCATTTTGGAACTGTGAAACACATTTATCCATCCTGCAGATGAGCAGGATGAAGGCCTTGGCCTTTGAATGTCAGAAACATTTGTGAGCTTCTTTGAGCTGGTGATTCAGCGAGTCGCTCTTTGGTTGACAGCGGCAGAAGGAGACGGCCTCCACAAACGTAGGAGGTTGGGTGCATAACTTGGTACCCTTTTGTTAGCAGCTAGAAAAGAACGCTGCACTCTGGACTTGAGAAAATAGTCAGCGCCAGTCAGTGGTCTGTGGCTTTTCTGAAAGAAGTAATTATTTTACTCATCCATTACAGACATGTACTGCACTTTTTTTGCTTTTCTGCCAGAGAAATACCCCAGGTATACATAGTGTATAAAAGGCATCCTCACCTTGAGGTCGTTTACAAGGAGAATTAACTATCTTTTTGATGGTGAAGCAATACATCTCAAAGCATCTTCAGAGATGCTGTGTATTCCTCGTAAGAGCACACGCACGCACGCACACACACACACCCAATTAAAGTCAGACATCAATGAAATAGTATCTTTCAGATGGGTCACAGTTCATGCAACTACCACATCAACTTTGATTAAAAAACCCACCCTTATTTACTGACTATCCACAGTTTGTCTCCATGCTGTTTATAAGTCAATATTTTATTTCAGATGTATGCTGTCTGAATTGAATTTGGACAGAAGATCCCATAAATGGTGAATGGTTAAAGGTCTCTTAATGATTCTTTGGTTATTGGCCCCTAGTAAACTTGAGATTTGTCATTGAGCTCAGCCACTTAACCTTGACCGGCCATTTCGAAATTAGTCCTCTTCTGACATCAAAAGGAGGTCGGACCATGGACTGTATAAAAAGATGGATGAAGCAACCGTGACGTCACCCATTGGTTTCTGCATACCATTTAGGAAGCCTCGATTTTGGCCATTTTAATTGTGCTATTTTGACATTTTGAAACCGGATGTGATTCCTATTGGATGAAAGCATGAATTGAATATCCAGGGAGGAGCGAGGGGTGGATCTACGTGTGGATCTGACCGTATCAGACAAGGACCAGAGGATAGCCACGCCCCTAAAGCATATTCTGGCTCTATCCTTCTTTCTAGTCTATTTGGGACCATAATTTACAAAAATGAACATCATGATATATTGTAGGAGACTTGAAACTTGCAATAGATACAATAAAGTCATGTAGAAAATCATTATTTAAATAATAAATCAGGTGGGAAAGTAGGGTCATTTTCTCATAGACTTCTATATAGATTGAACTTCTTTCTGCGACCACAAACGTGGCTATCTACTGGTCTTCAAATAATATGCATATTTTGGAGATTTCCGCATTGGCCTCAGTTTTCAGACCCGAGGCCTGCGTCCATCTTTTTATACAGTCTATGGGTCGGACCACCCACAATAATGAATATTCAAAAAATATTCAACGGATTACCACTAAATTTTACGGGAAGTCACACAGTAAGAATGGAAAGAGATGATTGAATTTCCAGGTCATTCTAGACACAGATCCGGATTCTACCGCAAATTATAAGTTCTACTAGATCAAAATCATTGACTGTGAGAAAAAACTAGACTGCTCAAAGCCCCCTTTCTTATTTTCGAATGCGTGAGACTTGGCGTCTCTGAGATCCATTCTTGTGCTTACTCCACACTTGCTCAGCTGCTACCTCGCCGAGCCCGGCTTTGGTGTAAATGTCTATGTAAGAGTGCTGTGAAGACGAGCTGACAAGTGAGCTTGTGTTTACGTTGCTTATGAAACACTGGCCATATCATGATCCTAGTCACCAGGGACTACTAAGACTTCGGTGCGGCACACATCCAAATGCGAAACCCAAACATAAACACAAGCGACCGGTCCACGCGAGTATGAAGATGCCGTGTTTCTCAGTCGCTTCCATGTTCGAAGTCCAAAATTTGCACTCATTTTGCGTAATATACAATGCAAGAACGCGTAAAACGACTGTACATGTGTTTACGACCAATGCAAACTTTTCGTTTTGCAATCATAGATGAGATCAGAGCTTTGTTCGCGGAAAAGTTAAAAACCCATAAAATCTGGACATTTTTTGTCATATCATTTCATTGGGTATGCAGAAAATGTATCGATTAGAATGTCCGTCCAAAGTAAGATGACTATAACTAGTCTTTCTTTCACAAATTGGCTGTTGAAATGAGGAGTCAAACAAGTAATTTTGTGCACAAGCTCCGGTGCAACTTACTTCTCATACGTCACAGCCGATCAGCCAATCGCTCGCGAGTTTTAAGGAGAGGTCTCAAAGTGTTTCGTTTCTTCATCTGTTTGCCAATATGACATACAGTTATGACATTTAAATGCTGGATTCGTGAATTACAGGCAAAAATATGTCTAAAGCGGTTTATTTCCCATAATTTAGTAGACCTTTAAAATAACGTTTATATAAAATAATTATCTAAATAATTGTATTTGTGCAAAAAGATGAAAATAATTTTTTTCCCAATGCCAGTATCTGACATGAAGAGCTTTTATCATCCACATTTTGGAGGCAGAAGAAAGACTAATGCACCAGAAGTATATGCAGTATAAAGCAGTGTATGTAGGTGTATATTATGACTGTACTCTCCGATCTGTACATAACTGAAGTTTAAAAGCGTCTCACCCTCATCTGCATGGGGAGTTACATAGCCCTCCTCCTCCCCCCCCCCCCCCCCCCCTCTCTCTCTCTCTCTCTCTCCCCCGCCCCCTCAATTACTCAAATGAATGGAGCCAGTATTGTTTAATCTTGGTACTGCATCTTGGGAAGCTTTAATTTGACACCCTCTATTCTTCTCTCTCCATCTCACTATCTCTTTCATGAAATTAACCAAATTAACCAGCATTAACCAAAAAGAGAGGAAAAGGAAATTGAATTAATTAGGTATATATCAGGAAGCTCTTTTGGGGACCGGCCAACGGAACAGTCATATACTCACTGGAGTAAGCAGATCTGGACGTGAAATAGCCTGGATTCAATTTTGAGGAAGGGAAATGCTCTTTATGCATTCAGCTGAGAAACACAATAAAGTATCTCAGTTCATTCTCTGTGTAGCTCATTTGTAAAAGCCCTGTGACACACGGGTTAAAAGGGTGCCTTGCAGAAGGCCTCTGCATGCATGCACGCTTGGACGCACAACCACGCGCACATGGACGCACGCAAAACCAAGTGTACACGAATGCATGCATACGGGCAGGCATGCATTCCCGGGCACACACTTCATACATACCAATATCAACATCCACATAAACCCATGAAAAAAAACCCAAAAGTGCCAAACCCCCACACACACACGTATGCTCCATACTAAAGGTACCATCACACCCACCACACACTCGCATACAGGCGCATGTATAGAGATGCATTTCCATACATACCCATAGCCAGATGTAAAAGAAAAAAAAAAATCTATCCATGTACGGAGGGAAATAAACCCATTTGCACAGAAACACAAAAATCAATGCCTTTACACACACCCGTCCCACAGAAGCACAGGCACGTACGCATGAAGTGAGGGAAGGGAAGATGGAGTGGGAGTGAGGAGAAAAGAGGATGCGTGAGAGCAGGAATAGAGGGAGGAGTGATGTTCAATGCTGCTGGTGCCCATCTGCTGCTCAGCCCTCCTGTGTACATCAGGCTGTCACAGAAACAGCCAAGACTGGGGAGAACAGAGTTGTCAGTACATTCTGCAATTTGCAAAGGATATAGTGCTCACATGATTCTAAATGTTCTGGACCATCCATTCTCAAATGTGTGTAGTTTCCAGCGAGTCATTTTTTGAACTTGGAATTCACAGGTACAGGTGGCATAATGACTGCACTTCATGCTACTTGAGTATACGGGGAGGTTTGTATTTGGACAGCAACACAATTTTTGTGTTTGGACTCAGTACTTGGCTGCAGAGGAATGGAAGCCCCTTTTATAAATTTGTCACTGCAGGCAGATAGGCTCAATATATTTATAAGAACATTATAAAGTGGTCTGTTTGAGGGTGCGTATATATGTAGGTGAATGCATGACTGTATGTGCTTGTGTGAGACGAAGAGAGATGCCAAGGCAGCGGTGTGTCTGTATACAGGAACAAAACTCACTGACTGGTCTCACCAACAGACAGGAAGTGAGGGCAGCAGCGATAAATGGGATGAGGAACTTCATATCAGCCTCATCTGCTGCAGGGTTATACAGATACAGTTTAAGAGTGCACATCCTCACCCCACTTTTCCTCAGTGCTTCAGTCTCAACCAGCAGATCCCACTCTCTGGGAAGGGCAGGGTCACATCCATCCAACAAGTGTAGACAGATTCATCAACCAGACATGGGACAAAAAACTGATACAGTGCTCAAGTTCCTTCAGCAAGTCCTCCTCCTGAGTTGGGCGAGATCTTAGTCGCATTAAGTGCAACCAGCTGATAATGAAGTTGCAAGCATCCATTCAAGTGTCCCATTACCGTGAACACAGTTCCACTGTTTGCCCTGTAATTGAGTCCTTTTGGTTTTTGTTAATCAAGTCCCCTTATTTAATGAGCTGCCACTTAGTGTGAAAATTTAAACTAATTTGCCACGGCAGAGCGCTTGAGAATGAAAATGCACCAATGCTGGAAGACTGGTACAAATGTACCCATCGAGCACATTTACTACAAGACAATTAAATCAGAATATTGCCCCTTTAGTGATTGGAACGGGACAAAAAATATAAATTGCATGTGCAACAGACGCCAACGCCCACGCAGGTAAATAGTCTCTAATTGCTTCGACCAACTGGTAAACTTTTACTGTTAACTGGCAGAAAACTGCCATTATGAATATGCATTATATAATTTGACTCCTGCTGCAAATGACTAAAAATTGTTAATTGGTTGGCAATTCCTCCACAACAAAGTAATCAAACTAATGACAATCACCAGCTAATAATAATCCACAGAAACCTGCTAAAAACCATTGCCAATAATGCGGCTCATTTTACATTAAATTGAATAGAGAAATTGGCCTCCTAAAGGACAGGGAGAATAGATTCTGCATTTGCAGCAATAGATTGAAAGAGTACTAGGATGAGTGGAGAAAAATAGCAGGATTGAAATAAAGGAGAACAAAATAGATTTTTTTTCCCCTCCGAAAACTGACAGGATACAAGAAACGGCAACAACATTCCTGCATCTCATGAATTTCTGAAACTCACAGGGAAACCTCCAACAGCCAGACAGGAAACATTTAAAATTGACACGGGTCCATGTTTATTTGGAGAATCCTCATATTTCTTCGGAGAAACAGGAGGAAATGGTGATAAAAGCGTAATGGCGAACGGCATTTCTCCAACGCGGCATTTTGCTCTGAAGTGCACAAAGAACAGACGACAGTTGCCAGAAGACAAATATAGACAGTGATGTATGCACTTATCTTCTGGCAAACAAATAGCAGGTTATAAAAAGGCAACAGCAGCAGTAGTGAAAACTAGGACTATGACAGACTCTTCTGACATGGATGCCATCGGACCCTCAAGCAAGATCTGAATAGTAAAACATACCTGGGTTGCTAGACAGTTTACTACAGAGGCTATTAAAGCCAGCGACACAGGGACTCAACTTTAGAAATTTCATACTGATGCCAAAAAAAAAGCTGACACATCATCCAGTTGTGATTAAAAAAAAAGAAATGTCTTAGCGAAAACCTACGAAGGATGTACATCTTTTCGGTCATCTTGAGTCTTCTGGGTTCGGTAGCAATTCAGATTAGCTCATCCCATTTCCAGCCAAAATCTGATGACTGCACTATATTCAAAACTATTTTTTTTGCTGCAAAAAAAAAAAAAAAAATCTGTTATAACGCCCAGGTTGTTCAAGCAGACGATATGCTAGTCAGGGGAGTCGGCGAGACTCTAAATTTTGTAGGCTGAAGCCTGGAACATAATTGGGCTCCAACCACTTGGGGTTAGAGGGGCTGCATTGTTCAATTCAATTTATTTGCACAGAGCTTGCTGCAGAGGCATGGTCACAAAGATGCTAAACTGAAAAGCAGAAAACTGAAATATTGGGAGAGCTGTCATTCCTTGGAAAAAAAACTGACTCCATGAGACATAATAAATATGCCACTTGGCAAATTATGCGGACGAGAGCCTTTTCTTTTGCCTCGCCTATTCACATTCATTTGTCTGATTGACTCTACTTCTGCCTGTGGTGCTGAATGCTGATTTTTAGCTGATTCTGGGACCACATCCAAAAGTCAGACATTCAGGGAGACTTCCTAGTCTAACCTTTCGGGAGAGTTGAGTTGTCTGATAAAGAATGAATGAGAACATCGCATATTAACTCTTTCATTTGGAAATGGGATTACATCACCTCTAGTCTGTGAGCCGTGCTTATATATGTGAGTGCGCGCACTTGTATACGTATGCATCCATGCGCTCTCTTTCCGTTTCTCGCACCTGAGACCCCTCTCACACCTGGTATTAAAATGCGGTTTTCATGAACGGAATGCAACCGGATTGTGTTTGACCGCATACATTTGCACCTGGTATTAACATGCGTCTTCGACGTCCACATTCCAGTTCGATCACAATCCGTCCCGCTGATGTCACATCCTTCTTCTTCCTCTTCGGCGAATATTTCCGGCAACAGGCCACATGTTTCCGCCCACAAAGTTGTTGAACACGGGTTGGAGACGCATTTGCATTTGTACCTATGGTCTATTGGCCAGAGGCCATCCCTGACCACCCTCAGAAGTGGTTTGAAAGATCAGATCACAGTATGTCCTGCCTGCGTTTTGAGGGCATTTACACCTGTACTTTCATGTGGTCAAGTGCTACCCTATTGTGATCCGATCACGAAAAACACATTTTAATGCCGGGTTTAAAAGGGGTCCAACAGTGCTTTCCTCACAGCTCCATTCCAATTCATCACCCCTCCTCGCTCGAACACCCAGCAGCCCCGTCCCCCATCTCCCGCTAGTAACAAGGAGGCCATGTTCCATTTTTCAGGCTTTCATTCTAGGGCACTTGTATTCTTAGCAATACATTCTCCCAACAATACTTTTTAGAACACATATCACAGTATACAAAAGCATAAGGTAGCTTTATATTTGCATCACAGTAGTTACATGCGTCAAGAGGAATTTTGACTTTAAACGAGAAAGAAAATAGCAAGTAACTACTGTCGGGCCTGCAGTTTGTAAAACAGGTGAAATGCTCTGGACCCAAGCTGCAGCATTAACGGTGAGCATGTGGACAGCACTGTCATGGCTCCAGATATATAAATCCTGAGGCCAAAAACTGACAGGAATAAAAAGGTAAGTGTAGTTTGAAAAACATCTGCTATTCATTCCACCAAATGCATATACATTTCCAAAAATGCTATTCACATTCATTTTGTGCGCTCTGCAGGTTTGGTGCCAGGTGCGATATTTATGGTACTATTCATCACAGCAGATCGACCACTGGCATTGGCTGGAATGAAACCGCTATTACATCAGCCGTCAATTCCGGTAAAGCCGTAGCACACAGCAATGAAAACTGCAAATAGCTTCCATCCACTTCAATGCTACCCGCCGAGGTGCGGTAAGGACGCCTGGAAACCTAACTTTAGGACAAGATGTTTAGTATCTCAAGCATGAGTAAACAATGTCTTTCTCTTCGCAAGCTTTGCTAATTATCTCATTAGATGTCTGGTGGCTTGCATTCCGTATCGCCTGAAGTGCTGGTGGCTCGAGTGAGCGCGTGTGTGTCACTGTGTTTGGCGAGGGGGATAGTTGCAGTCTACAGAACGCCCCATTAATAATGTAAAGGATGAATCACAGTGCGACGCTTTGGCTGAGACCCCCTGTAGCTACAGCCCGCCACATTGTAAAATGCCAATACTAAGCAGTTAATTAAAGAGGATGTATCCCCGCAGCAGCATGAGTGATGGTCACACATACTGCGCCATACATTGTGCAGTAGTGGGTGGCTATATAGTTTTTTCAGTATTTTTGGTGTTTAAATAAATTCAACCCCAATTCTAAAATGGTTGGGACGAAGTGTAAATTGTGAATAAAGTCAAAATGCAATGACTTTCAGATCATATAAGCCAATATTTTATTTACAATAGAACATAGATAGCATTTCAAATGTTGAAACTTGGACATTGTACACTTTATCCACAAAATGAGCTAATTTCTAATTTTCTGGCTGCAACAGGTCTTATAAAAGTTTGGACACAGGCAAAAAGAAGGCTAAAAAAGCAATAAATATGTAAAAGAATCTGCTGAAAGAACATTCAGCAAGTAATTAAGTTAACTGGCATCAACTTCGTAACATGATTGGCTACAAAAGGGATGTCTTAGAGAGGCTGAGTCTCTCAGAAGTAAAGATGGCCAGAGGCTCTCCAACCTGTGAAGGCTTGTGTAAAAAAATTGCGGAATACTTTAATAACAATGTTCCTCAACGTCAAATTGCAAAGGCTTTGAAGGTCTCATCATTGACAGTGCATCACATCATCAAAAGATTAAGAGAAAGTGGAAAAATCTCGGTGCGTAAAGGACAAGGCCGGGGACCTTTACTGGATGCCCGTGATCTTCAGGCCCTCAGACGCCACTGCATCACTCACCGGCATGATTCTGTCACTGACATTACTAAATGGGCCCAGGAATACTTCAAGAAACCCCTGTCAGTAAACACAGTCCGATTGTGTTTGATTGAATGATTTTTATTATTATTATTATTATTATTATTATTATACTACGGTGTTATTCAAAA
Source organism: Gymnothorax reevesii (assembly GCA_029721435.1). Classification (NCBI taxonomy): domain Eukaryota; kingdom Metazoa; phylum Chordata; class Actinopteri; order Anguilliformes; family Muraenidae; genus Gymnothorax; species Gymnothorax reevesii. The sequence goes on from CM056591.1 coordinate 50,749,960, forward strand.
TAATTTTTATTTTTTTTGGGTGTATTATTATACAACATAGTCATTCTTATAAAGTCTTTCAAACCCAAAGTCCATTTATCCATGATCTAAACTGCTTTCTGCTCACTGGATTCTATCCCAGCCAACCATGGGCAAAAGGCCAGGACATATCCTGGGCAGTTCGACAGTACATTGCTGGGCGCAGGTTCCACTCACTCACACACTTATACTTCCGGTTTGGGCAGTTTTAGAGTCTCCAATTTGCCTGGAATGCATGTCTTTAGACAATGGCAGGACACGAGAATACCCCTGACCTTTCTGCTGCACTAACCATCTGTCAATCATATATGAAGAGTTTGTTTCCAAAACGCAATATATCCATTTTACTCATTTTGAGTAAATCAACTTTTTCTTATGTTGGTGCCAATTGGATTTTATAGAGAAACACAAACTTTGACTATGAAAAAATAGACTCTATAGTGTGAATTTCAAAAAATTAAAATTTGCACCATGTGTAAGAAGCACATGGCTATTGCTTTATGGTATTATCTTAATTTTTGTCATTTTGGCACTTATTGCGTTTTGGAACCAAACTTTTCATATCAACATGATTCAGAAGCTACGCCAACTTCTCAGGACTTGAGCTTGACATTGACTGACCAAACCAGGTCTTAACTCAACTGAAGTTGAGAAAAATTGGCCAGAGAAACTAATGCTTGGACGTTGTTCTATATGGCCCACTAGTATCAACCATGAAAACTCTTTAAAATTTCCAAAGGAAATTTTTGAGAAATCAGCGTTTTAAGAAAATCATGAATTCTGAGATATATTACTTTCATTTTTGGAATGTAACTAACAATTTTCCTCAAGCATTGCCCATTTATCAATTCAAAACCCCCCTCCATTTGGTTTGTAGGATCAAATAATTAAGTAAGAACCCAATAGTTGACACCTATAACAGTTCATTGCAGGACAGTGACCTGTTTGGGATAAATGGCTTCAAGGAAAGTTCTAACTACATTCTGCAAATTCCACCCACACTTATTTCATCTGAAAAGGCCTATTTTGAATTGCATAATAAGCATTAGGTAATGGTAAGGACATGTAATCAATAGATTCCATATCTATATCTAATCAATAGATTCACCAGGATGTAATGATGTTACATAATAAAGGTGTACAAAATTTGGTATCAACCACTTCAAGTGCCCAGTTACTTGAAAGATGTTGCACGCTGAATGCCGAGAGAAAGTTCGCCTGGTTTGTTTTCGAAAAGGAAATTTCAAGATCACCGAAAATTTGCTCGATAAAATTCATGAGCACATTTTGACTAATTACAATATCAACGATATTCGTTTGCCATGTGGATTATGTTCAACATGCAAAAGTACTCAAATTTTCAGTCATCTTGAAATTTCCTTTTCGGAAACAAACCAGGTAAACGTTCTCTTGGCATTCAACGTGCACCTGTTCAAGCTTCACTGTAACGTGTTGCAGACATCTCAATAGCTGTAATTTTCAACGAAACAATCAAGATGAGTTCAAACATTACTCATTTTGTCTATGTAGAACTGTCTTCAATTGAATGCAGGTTCAAAGGGATTTGCAGATGACTACCTGATGTTTTTCTCTATGTTATACTCAATGTGCCAACTCCTCTGGAATTGGGGTATTATAACCAGTTGCCATTAGAAAAAAGTAGAGCATAATGCAGATTGACCACGGATAGCTAGTTGCAATTTGATTTAAGAGGCTCCTGATTAATTTTTACCGGTTGCGATTTGTACACACACCGCAAATCCAACTAAGCAGTGGTGACGAGTAACGACCGTAACATGCTTAGGCATCAGTTTGTCTTTTCCCAGACATTAGGAGCAGGCTCCACCGCCAGCGGTGGGTCAGATTTGCAAGCGGCTCGCTGCAGCACCGCTGACAGGGGAAGCCAGTGCGTGACAGATGGCTGCGCTAGGCGGTACGGTATATTGTGGTGGGAAGGAACCGGCTGGCTCTGTGCTGCCTGTGTGTGGGCTTGAGGCGGGAACGAGAAACTGCCTCACTGACTTATCGAGGCAGATTTCATGTGGGCGGAAGGCATTTAGCATGCATATCCGTGCCCTGTAACGATGATCACAATAAGCCTGGCGATGGGGTGGTTATTCATCTCGGAGAGCGTGCTCGCATGTTGGAAGTCCTGAGGACTGGAAGAGTGAATGAGTGGAACAGAGAGCTAGAGGGAGAGAGCGAGCAAGCGAGAGAGAAAGAGAGAGAGAGAGAGAGAGAGAGAGAGGAATGGAGAGTGTCAAATTAAGTTTGCCCACCACGCAATTCGTCGTTAATCAAGTCGAGATAAATATGAGACTGCAGTGGCTCCATTCTTTCCACAAAATCAATTCCTTCCAGGGTACATTTTCTTTTCTTTTCTTGCAGCTAAAGAGAAAAAATAAATGGCTGCCTCTTTAATAAGTGCCTCTAATGCAGATGAATAGCTGCGTGCACGAGCATGCTATTCCCTCCACACAGCAAACAGTGTCTCACGCCTAACTGCGCTTACCTCTCAGTCCCATGTTAATTCATCTTCCCACGTCTCCCAAAAACACACCTCCCACAACCACCACCATCCTTTAGTGACACCAAGACTGTGTTCCCTTATGCACACTTATTCACTTGAATTCAAGATAATATTTTCTCTAAAAGACACTTGTTGGGAACCATTTTATAGTAAAGAAGAGCTCAAAGGCACTGAAATTTTGATTTATCTTAATTGCCTGCACTGTCATAGCCATATCATCATACTATATAGCAAGACTTCTTTGTGTGTGTGTGTGTGTGTGTGTGTGCGTGCGCCTGCGCGCGCGTGTGTGTGTGTGTGTGTGTGTGTGTGTACTCATATCCCTTGCTTATCCCAAGAGCCGATTGAACATGAGTGTATCGCTGAGGACCCAAGGAATTGCAGTGCCGAGTTTGAAGTCGTTTGGCTGAACAGTTCTTGAAAAATTAGGAAAGCTGCTAGCACCAGTACTGCTCCTGCGGCTATTGAACGGACACTGCACGTCATAAATGAGCATCATAAATGAACAATGTTTCATCAGTGTTCACTGGCAGTAGCCTAGTTGCTAGGCAATTCAATAGTTGTTGCTCTGTAGCTCTAATCTTGTCATGTTCAGCGCAATGATCTCAGGGAATGAAAAGACTGTAAAAAAGTGCATTGATACACCCTTGAAATTCTTGGTCGTAGCTTTAGCAGAAACGTACACTGGATGATTGAATAAGTACTTGATATTTGTGTAGCAGTAGTATGGATCGCACATGTAACAATACGTCATGGTGACTATACTCGCTACTCATTATATTTAGGGCGATTTAAGCTGGGCACAGTCTTTGTACCTCTAAATCTTTGTACAAAGCGTTTTTGTAAAGAAACAATTACAATACAAATAAAATTTAATTGAATCAAATTGAGTAGCTTGTAAGGATGCAAAACGGAATACACTTTGAGGTGTTCTAGAATCAAGAAAACTGTCCTGGTTATCCTCTCACAGACCTCCCTCCAGACGCAAATAAATACTCACATAAGAATGCATGCTGACCCAGAGTAATGCAGACACACAAATGTACACAGTCACGAAAATACGAACATGCACAAATACAATCACAGGACAGTGTACATCCATACTGTACTCATATATGCACGATCACACGCAAACACAGAATTACATAATTTGTAAAAGGATTGACAGTGGAAAACAGAGTTTTTTTACTTGCTAACCAACGCAGAAATGATTAAATATCAAAATTACTATAGGGAATGATTATCACTGCGGCGGGGATCATCAACTCAGAGTTCATGAGAGCTCGGACCTGCTCACTTTACACACTCCCTTTTCCTGGTAGTCACGTGTAAAGACAGACAAATCAGAGGGACAACTTGTTAAATTTTTTGTCAATTAACTGGGAGAAGAGAAAACTCAGGCTCAATTTGGATTCAAGGGCCAGATTTGGTGATCCCTTAACAGGAAGTTCTTAGACATCCGACCCTTGCAAATTCCCCCATGAAAACTTAACTTTGGTTTAGCCAATGGCGTAGACTGCTGATATGTAAGAGAATCCTGACTGGTCACAAGTATCTGGGAATTACCTGAATGTTCTATTTAGATGGTAATTGACCATCACAAAAAATATATAATACAGTATTTAGCCAAATTGAATATCAAGTGTAAAGTTAATTCAATGGGTATGGCTTAGCACTGTAACAATAACTAAGTTAGTTACTTAGGTAGCTAGCTAACCTGCCCGCAGTACCTTTCCAAAACCATTATGCAACATTAGTTTGATAGCTAGCAAGCTAACATTAGCTAGCTCCTCAGTTAACTCGATTTACAGACTGTTGCTAGTTCAAAGATGTCCGTAACTCAGTGACTAAGTTAGCAGACTGATGGAGTTCGCTCATTGCTAATAAAATTGTGAATTACTATTTAGGCGCTAACAGAAATTACATTTTTTTCCATTAAATTATGCAGTTCATTTTTGCGATAAACAGAATCTTATTGGCCTACTGTCAGTCGTGTCATATAAAAGTTATGAAATTGGTTGAGTATATTTTGGGTTTGTTGCTCGCTAAAGCTCACACAAACGAATAATTTACTAAACTCGTTTCATGACTTTCATATGACACGCCCTCTTATGGAATAGCCTCTATTTACGTAGTCGACCAGATAGAGGGATGGGAAAATGGTTGATATGTATGATAGCACCTATAGCCACAGTTTCAGGAAATTTCATGGGTTTCCAAACATTCCTTCCAATCTCATTTGCTTCCTTCACCTTGCTGCTCTATCTTTACTAACAAATACTAACAGTTTATTATTTTAGATAAATTACTAACACTAATTAACATTGTTTACAGTACCAAACTTACTAACAAGCACTAGGGATTATATAGCAGCACATTACTAATTGACTAACGAGCTCTCAGCACTCGCTCTGCGCTAGTCTCCGCCCCTTGCCTTTACTCAATTTACTTTGCTGCGCTTCAGCGGATTCTCCGCACCTTGTTAAACACTGTTCTGCCTCTCACTCTTTGCACTTTAGAACTCCCTAACCGGAGCCGTTAGTTTGTCATAGGCTGCCTGTGTAATCCCTGTCCTCGTTTTGGCTTTCGCTAATTTCATGTGGTAAGGTACTTCCTCTTGTTCAATCCTTTGTTAATTAGTCTTATTCAGCTCACCTATTCCCTATTATAGCATGTGACTTCACGTATGTGTATTTAAGCAGTCATTTCACTTCCAGCTCGTCAGAACTTTTCCCCTGTGCTGCGATCATTTATGCCTTGTACTCCTAGTGTTATACTTCTGACTGGAACGTCCCGGATTTTGATTTTGGCTTTACCTTTGATATTCCTGTGCCCGTGTACCGTACCTGCTCTGCCCGACCCTGAGTTTTGTCTTTTCTGCCCTGTTTATGAACTGGAGTACGTCTACTGGGTTTTGGCTTTGGATTTATCTCTGATATTCCTGTGCCTGTGTACCAAACCTGCTTTTCCCGACTCAGAGTTCTGTACCATTGTTTGCTGCCCTGCAGGGGTTTCCACCCCAGATCCAATAAAGATCAAGTTTACTGGATATTTTTGGTCTCACTTCTGGTTCCTGAACGCTACCTCACATCTTACTCATTCATCACTGTATAAATGGGTAATGATTAGGCAGATTGGAGCATGACGAAGCACACAAGTACCTAAATATCTACCCAGATTGCAATTCTCTTTAGTTCATTTCACGCAGAGAAATGTGGCAGAAATCACCATGCATCTCCTGTAGAGCAAGGTCATCTCATCACCACGGGAGACGCTAATGGCTGGTGCGTAAGCAATTCTCATTATACCCCTTATGTGAACAATCTCCCTACGCACTTTCTGAGACCGCATAACCGCATACCTCTCTTCTAAAAACGGCAGAAATCCCTTGCTCTTCCTCGCTTACCCCCTTAATCATTATAAATCACTGCTGATCTCTTCCCCTTCAAAAAGAAAGAAAATGTCAACTATTAGTTTCCACCGAGCGGCTTTTGGGATCGCAGCCCTGTGTCTGGCGTGACGCTGATGATCAATCTTGTAGGCTTTATTTTCTCCCGCAAGTGCCAGGAGGCGACAAGTAGAGCCACTCGGTCCCATTATCGCCGTCACTTCGCCATACGTTAGTGCTCCCTCCCGCCACAGCTCAAGGGAGGAGTTTGTCATAAGAGGCTCATGGGAAAGGGAACACATTTGTCCCACAATGATGACCCGCTCAGATCCAGCCCTTTCATCTCTCTGGCTCACTCGCTTATTTTTCAGTCCTCTGACCATTTCCTCACTACCTTCTCTTGCTCTTAGCTCCGCCCACTGGGGTGATCAGATAGACAAGTAAGAAAAAGGAGGAAAAGAACGCGGTTTGCAAAATGTGATTAGCAAAATATAACCTCCTTCGTCCTTTCAATCGTCAACGAAATGAGATCTTTTACAGACGATGCAGAGCCATGATAGAGGGGAAGAGGAACGTTCACAGGTTCATTATTTCAGATCAGAAGCTCCTTAATGATAGATACTGGACATCAAGCAATTTCCAGCTCAGGCACAAGGAAGAGCCGAGAAGAATGAAACATCAGTGATTAAAATGAGCTCCTCATCTCCCTGCCCATTTCCCTCTAAAAAAATAACAAATGGGAGGAGTATCTGGAATATGTGCATGTTGTGTGTACATGAACAATACTGAGCAGCCCATAAGTGGACAGTGAGACCATAAAAATGACTGATGTTCCTGCACGGTTTACAACCCCAATTCCGAAATAGTTGGGACAAAGTGTAAATTGTGAATAAGTTCAAAATGCAATGGCTTTCAGATCAAATGAGCCACTGTGCTATTTACAATAGAATATATAGATAACATTTCAAATGTTGAAACTGAGACATGTTACATTGTTATCCACAAAACGAGCTTATTTCAAACTTTTTGGTTGCAACAGGTCTCAAAAAAGTTGGGACAATGGCAAAAAAAGGGCTGAAAAAGCTATTAATATATAAGAGATCAGCTGAAAGAACATTTAGCAAGTAGGTAAGTTAACCGGTGTCAGGTGTGCGACATAATTGGCAATAAAAGGGAGGTCTAAGACAGAAGTAAAGATGGCCAGAGGCTCTCCAACCTGTGAAATTATAGAATACTTTAAAAACAATGCTCCTCAGCACCAAATTGCAAAGGCTTTGAAGGTCTCATCATCGACAGTGCATAACATCATCAAAAGATTCAGAGAAACTGGAAAAATCTTTGTGCGTAAGGGACAAGGCCTGGATGCCCATGATCTTCGGGCCCTCAGACGCCACTGCATCACTCACTCGCATGACTTAGTCATTGATATTACAAAATGGGCCCAGGAATACTTCAAGAAACCACTGTCTGTAAACACAGTCCGCCGTGCCGTCCATGGATGCCACCTAAAACTCTATCATGCAAAAGTGAAGCCATTGTTGAGCATGATCCAGAAGCGCTGCTGTGTTCTGTGGGCCAAGGCTCATTTGAAATGGACTGTAGCAAAGTGGCAAAGTGTCCTGTGGTCAGACGAGTCCAAATTTGACATTCTTGTTGGAAATCAAGGGTGTTGTGTCCTCCAGGCTAAAGAGGAGAAAGACCACCCCTCCTGTTATGAGTGTTCAGTTCAAAAGCCAGCATCTCTGATGGTATGGGGATGCATTAGTGTATATGGTGTGGGACACTTGCATGTTTAAAAAGCATCATGAATGCTGAAAGGTATATAAAGGTTTTAGAGCAACATATGCTCCCCTCCAGATAACATCTACTCCAGGGAAGGCCTTGTGTATTTCAGCAGGACAATGCAAAACCACATACTGCAGCTATTACAACAGTATGGCTTTGTATTAGAAGAGTCTGTGTACAGAACTGGACTGCCTGCAGCCCTGATCTTTCACCGATTGAGAACATTTGGTGCACAATTAAATGAAATGTCCGTCAAAAGAGACCCAAAACTCTGTAGAAGCTGTAAGCCTGTATTAAACAAGAGTGGGATCAACTTGTCTCCTCAATGCCCAGACGCCTCCACTCTGTGTTAAAAAGAAGAGGGGATGCTATGCCATGGTAAACAGGCCCCTGTCCCAACTTGAGACTTGTAGCTGCAATCAAAATTGAAATGAGCTCATTTTGTGGATATAATTGTAAAATTTCTCAGTTTCAACATTTGCAACGTTATCTCTGTTCTATTGTGAATAAAATACTGGCTGGTGTGATTTGAAAGTCATTGCATTTTGATTTTATTCACAATTTAAAACTTGTCCCAACTGCTTCGGAACTGGGGTTGTATATTATATGGATGCATGTATAGTCAGGTGCACAATTATTAGTACCCTTGATGGGATTTATGTTGACACTCTTGAAAAAGAGCCATTTGTTTGAACATAACCTTTAGACAATGCACAGTCCCAGGTAGCAAGCACCTCCACTCCCGATCTGGCCCGGCTCAGTGCCGACTCCAGCTGATCCGGCCCAGAGCCGGGGCAGATCCAAAGCAAAGGTGCTTGCTATCTGGGGTGTTGTCTTTTACATGCAGCTTATTTCATCAATTAGAATATTTGTCATGCATGTATGATACAGGCCGTATTTCCATTTTTGCTTCATCAGACAGCCCCCAGCTCCATCATTATCCGGCAGCCAATCAGAAAGCATTGTGCAGGGCGTAGCCATGAACTCTGACACTCAAGCTTCTCCCAGCAAGGGCTTTGACCCTCTGGGGAATTGCAGGGTTAATGGCAAACAAATGTCCTCTCTCATTATTTGGGGTGGACCTTGAAGTGGCCATCAATCATGATAGATTACCCTAGTGGCAGAGAGGAAGTGAGGAGCCTTGCCCTTCATGAAAGAGTGAGGGAAGAGGGTGACCACTGCCACAGAAGATGAATGAAGGTCCGCACCTTGTGCTGCCCTTATATCCAATTTATTCAGACATCCACCAAGTGACATTTCGACCTACAAGCTTTTCTTCTGGCTTTGTATGGGTCCAAAACGTTTCCCTCCACAGGGGTAGATAGTCAATGTTACCTTTGCTATGTGGGCATTTGAGGGCTATCATACTGTTTTCGATCAATACATCGGTTACTCTCACACCAAGGGGTCTGTATGAAGACTTAAATATCAGACCATTCTTGTGGTGGGTTACTGGTGTTATTTTCTATGTTTTCTGCTACATTCTCTTTTTAAGAGTGAAATGGTAAAGCTTGTTTAAATTCTGCGTCGTTTTTTATTATCTGTGTTACGTTCTCCTGTATTGTACGTATGAGAGGGTTACACAAGGTTAAGTCTTGTACTATGATTCAGGCGTAACACTTTACTATAAGGGTAAAAACAATTAACATGATGATGATGAATGAATGAATGAATGAATGACCAGGTGCATTAGTTAAATGTTAATTACTTGTTAGTAAATGCTTATTACTGCATCAAGTAATGTTAATTGTTGTACCCTTAATGTAAAGTGTTACCGATTCAGGTTTCTTCTTCTTGGGTTTGTTATTGATATCTCGTGAGTTTAAAATTGAGAGACATATTTTTTGAATATAGATCCACTTCTATTTAGATCTAAACGTATTGCAGGTGTGAATATGACTGACCTGATGTAATGTTATAGCGGTCTGAGAGTCTTTTCTTAAATTCTATGCAATACTGCATATGTATGCATCTTCACATACATTTTCAGCATGAGACTGTTCTCATATATCCTTTAGAATGTGTTGACTGTTGGGTTTTAAATGTTACTGCTCTTATATCCTGTGCCTATTTTGTGACCGGAGCGTAGAGTCAATTTTAAATTGTGACTGTACATTTTGTCTACCCTTAAGAGCATGTAACTCATAATTTCACGCTGTGAATGTCTGAATAACCTGCATATAAGGGAGCCTCAGGGTTTGGAACTCAGACCTTTATCATTAGTGCAGTATTTCACTGAGTCCAGCACTTACTTTGAAGTTTATGAGATGTGGGCGTTAACTCTGCTTTACATTGCTTTGACTACTGCCACAGACCATCAAAGACATTTTTTTTTTCCCAGATGGGTATTTCATGAGAAGATGGAAAAAAAAATATATATATATGTTTTTCTTTTTCCCAACTTACAGCCTCTGATCCTCCGACCCTCACTTTGAGTGACTAGTTTTGGTAACACCTGGTTTTTTTTATGTTCATCTCCTGTCTTAATTTTGTGACCGTTAGGCCATTAATAGCATAACACTGGGTCATTCCATGTCAAATCATCCAGATTTTGAAATTTTCCAGGTCACCTCCTCAAAAAATTTAAAAAAAATATTCACGAGTAAATATTCACGCAAAATTTTAAAAATATTACGCCAGTATCTCAAATAGATTTCACGTTACAGTGATTCAAAATTTGAATAATATTTTTAAGTTTTTCCTTCTAGGGCATTTTGTGTTTTTGGCTGATTTTGAGGCTTTACCATACAAAACAGGATCAAGATACACAAAATTTAGGCCATTTTCAGATTCTAAGGCATGAATATTGTTAGTATAGCCAATTTTATCCTTGTATAACCAATTAGTTTGGAGCAATAAGTTGCCAAAGTCGGCTGAAAATGGGTTCACCAAAAAACATAAAATACAATTCAAATTTCAAAGGGCTATAACTTGATAGCTATTTGAGATGCTGGCCTAATATTTGGCATTTTTTCATTTTGTATGAATATTTACTCGTGTGAATTTTTTCAAAGAATTTTGAGGAGGTGACCGGGCACCCTCCGGATGAGTTGATGTGGAATGACCCCAATCCAAAAATGGTTTTGAAGCTCATGAAACGATTTAGACTGACAGGGACTGCAAGCTGCACTTGATGTATATCTGATCTGTCAGAAATGGTTTCTGCACAATTGCAAGAGAGCTACAAAATATAAAACACACAAAATAGTCACCTTCAACAGGAAAGAGATAAATAAACTATTATGTCACATTTTTACGATGTTAACAAAGACAATTCAATGACAAATCAAATACCAATCACCAGTCACTGCAAAAACAGCCTGTAGGTTCCTGACTAAAACAGCGCCTGTGTGAGCGTTTGAGTATGACCATGTCAATTCAAGTGTATGATGAGAATCACACCCGTACAAGCGCATGACTGCAATCATGCCTGAACATGAGCTTGTCTAAAACCACATTTGCACAGTTGCAAGAATAAGTCTAAACAAGTGCATGACAAAAACCGTGCCTCTAAAATCCAATGCCTTAAATCATTTTCATACAAATGCATGACAAAAAACACGCTTGTAATATTGCATGACTTAAACTATGGGCCTGATTTTTCTGCATGGGCTGCGTCTGACAATTTTCATACACAGCAATCCTTATACCTATTCCCAATTTCTGCCATGGACAGGGGTAACCTGGGATTTTTCCTTGAGCGTTGCACGCAACTGGGAAATGAGACAAATATTAAGGGCGCAGTTGTATTGCAGGCGGTGTTTTTCATTGAATTAGAGGAAACCATTGGGTGCGTTATTTGGAGGAGGTCGCACTTGGTGATGCGTAGAATCTTTGGTACTTAAAGCTGACTGTAAATGACTTGCCTGGACTACCTCTACACAGAAGCACAGCATAGTCAATTTCATTCCGTAAACAGAATAAGTTCGTATTCAAAAGATAATGTATCGTGACTGTATTGTGTTTAATTGTGCTATCAATTGAGATTACTCGCAGGCAACAAATAACTTGATAACTAGACAGTTCGCTCACCCATGAAGGCATGGGTATAGCCCCCCAAGTGCTTGTTTGCAATATCTTCAAATCCTTGACCTCTAGAGCGTTCAAAAGCCGTACACTGAAATGAGCACATTTTCACCATGAATTTGTGCTTTTCTCTGCAAATTCTGTTGCCAGAGACACCTTAATCAACGGAAGTCGTGACCACACCATAACCTACGCCCACACCAAATATCAAAGGAATCTTAAAATTTGTGGACTGTAGAGCTTCCACAAGAAAATTTCCACGGACGCATTTCTTTACCATATTTTATGCCAAAAGCGAGATGGCTAGTTTGTTGTCACAAACCAAGGTTAGGAACACCATACACTAGCTGTAGAACTTATGCTTGGGACGTCCTGGTTCAACATGAGTGGATACTTGCGCACCAGCTTCAACTGTTTTGCAGGTGAAAAAAAAATCAGCTAAGGTCACAGAGACCTGTTAGCCAATAAGACGACATTTGGAAGTGTTTTCCTGTCATAAATCCCCTCTGATTGGTCTTTCTTGCCTCTGGTCATTGAAGATAAAAGAAATCTCTGCCATAAAACAATTACATTCATCACTTTGACTGCTGCTGGTAATTTTCCTCTTGTCACTGATGGATTACGATGATCATGTGAAGAGAGCCAACAACCCAGGGGTGGGCCAGTTGTGCAGCTGGGTGGGCCTGGGCCCGTTAGGCGGACCTGTGATGCTGCGCATGTTTTACACTGCATCCTAACTTTGTTGTAAACGGGGTTGTAGTAAGAGAGCAAATGAAATGGGTTATATTACGCGGTTAGATCAAAGGTAAGGTTCCACTGACATCCAGGTGATCTTGATGACTTGCAGGTCATGTAGCTGTGGTACAGCACATAGTTATTGGCCCGATCCCAAACCAGCCCCTATCCCCTCGCCCTATCAAATCTTCTACCATTTATGTGTTCATGCGGGGTGTTCGCCGTATTAACTGTCATGAAACTGATTGACTCCGAGTGGAAGTCGGTTATAAAACCGTCTGCAGAGAGTCAACAAGGATGCAAGCTTACACAAACATGCTCATTTTAAGTGCAGGACTTTCTTGCGTCCGAGAGAAAGTAATACTGCAGATCTACAAATGTGAGTTCCGTGCGGCTATTTCCGAAAAATAAATAATTTATGGCTTGACCTCAAGCGGACGTTTGATTGACTATTTTGTGTGCACATCACGGAACTCAAGGTTTCATCGTATTTTGGACTGAACATGCGGTTGTGTGTCCGAAAAAAATGTTGAGCAAGTCATTTTTATTCATGAAACCAATGATTGTTCCTTTTGTCGTTGCACAAACCCTGTCATCTTTGTCGCTGCTGCATATAAAAGATCTTTAACATAAATATGTGTTTAATTACAGTATCCTCTCTGAAAAATTTGCAGTGAGAGGAGTATTATTCGGAACTGGACCGTCATATGCAACGCAACACATCTATTGGTAGGTATGGTATGGTATGGTGATCACTACCTCTGTTTCCCATTGGATGAAAGACAAGGACATCCCAAAGTTTATAAATGCATTGAACCCACCCCCTTCATGAAGTTCCCTCCATAGCTGGGGGAGTCTTCACACGGAGGGAAATTTGGCTGTGAAGCAATAGTGGAGAGGGAGTGGTTTGGGGAGGGGCCGTCATCATGTGCTGGCTAATACAATGCGTTGCTTTATACTAATGAGTTAGCATGAGTTATGCAGTACATACTGTTGCTGTATGTAAACAAATATACAATTTTCATGGCCGTTATCTTAGCACGCACCCTCCATGCATTTCATGTTTTTTAAACAACAGAAGTGGACCGAAGTATTTTTAATATGCTATATAAAGCAGTTATCAAAATTCTCAACATGATGGGGAGCACCTTATAAGTAAGAAAAGTTAATCAGGCAGCATGCTCACCTAACTCTTGTGCTTATGTCAGAGCTGCAACACAGGGTATGAGTATCAGTCTTTATCGGTAACAGCCTCTTTTGAGTGATCACTGCCCCCCTTCATCTCACGTACTTGCAGCTTTGGCGTAGCGCGCACGTATACTCAGAAGAACTGCTCCCACTGACAGATCACTGATGGGGTTGTGATGGTCCTCGTTTATACTGCAAGTGATAGGAAAAATCAGGCCATACATTTAGAGGTGCATTACCAAGACCAGGACAAGCACATGACTGAACCTACACCTGTCCAAGAGCATCAGTAAATCTCTCCTTGAATAACCATAGTTGTACAATTGCTCCTTGAATAACCATAGTTGTACAATTGCGCAATTGAAATCATCACCCATCGACCTGGCCTAGGAGGTGAAAGTATGAAAAAAATTTGACCAAAATGCCATCCTCCATGCCTCCTAAAAAAAGTGCTCTCAGATGCATTCCCTTTTCTCCTTTGCAGGGCAGTAATTCCTGGCATAACAACGTATTCAGTCCTTTGCATTTTTCACATGCAGAGGCAATGTCTGTCTACTTGAGATTGTCCCATTGAGCCCCGCTATTATCTTTTGCTTCAAAAACAACTCTGGATAAACCTGAAATACACTGCTCTTCTGCCCGCATGGAGTGTAACCCTTTTTATGGACAAACGCTTATACAACCTCAAAAACAAAGATCCAAGGTCAGAGCAGCCAGAGCCAAATACATTATTAAACTGCAGTGTACTGTCCAAAGCTTTTGATCACTGTCCTTTTCAACACTGGTTCTGTTTGCCTTGAATAAAACAAAGACAGCAAATAAATGTACTGAAAGTAGGGCAGCTAATCAATACCGTAAATTCCATGAACCAGCTGAAAGCTTTTCAAAAATTCAGGTTGTGTGTTTGGCTCTTTTTATGAACAGACAGGACCACTGCATCAGCCATACTTTGTGTAATCTCCATTGTACTATTCTACCTGGGTGAGAAACAAAATCTCAAGAGCCATGCGTCGCCTCCTGGTGGAGGGCAGAGGCAGCACACTTAAAGACATCCCCAGCCCTCCCAACCCTCCTCCCCAGTGCCATGATGGACACAGCAGCTGATTATCCTCAAGGAACAATCCAACACTCCATTAGTTCCAAAAACAGCCCATTTCTACCATTTAGCCAGAGCTGAAGTTCATTCTTCCTCTGGCACTTTGGTCATTTGTTTCACGAAAGGAAACAGAAACCATTCATTTTACAAAGGCCTCCACTGGTAAAGAAAACAATTAAAGCTAGCCCTTTGGGTACAGTTATCTTTATCCCTCTGGTAGAACAACTCGACTCTTCGGACCAAGTGGCAAATAATGCTAGATGCTCATTATCTTGTTTACTCTTCAAAATGTGTCTAACACTAAAATGAGTTAGGCAATATAAAAAAAAAAAACAAACAGTTTCATTTTATAAGTCTAAAATAATAAACCTTTACTCTGAGAAAACAATAATTGCAGCAACTTAATGATATATGTATTTTTTTAGGGGGGAGACCGCAGTGATGGAGCATGCATTTTACGTTGACCTTCCAACTGAAGCATCAGCCACAACCATCATCCAAAGAGATCCCTACATTACCTTAAGACCTTGACAATGTGACAGCCGCCATCTCTTGTGCATGAGACCACTGAAGCGAAGCCGATGGAAGGACCCCTGTCATGTGGTTAGGCTCTCTGGAGTTTGGCCACCCATACAAAAACTGATCAAACAGGCTTCCTCTGTTTCTAAGAACGTGGATGATTGTGACGCCATAGTTACAGTCAGGATCTAAAGACCATGTACTGATGAATGTTAAATAAAGCTGACCTTTTTTCTGATTGGTCAGGAAGGGAGAGTATACTGGGAACAGCCCTTTCGATTGTTAACGAGGAAGATTCTTATCGGGCCCTATCTAGGCCTCAGCCTCAGGTGACAGCTCTCTCCCGGATGGTGATAAAGGTCGTGAACCCCGGCAGCTTTGGTGATGGATTCGGTACAGTCCAGAGGTCGCCAACTATACGACACCTGCCTGCCCCTCCCCCCCACCCCCAATGTGCCCGGGGGGAAAAGGTCGGAAGCAGCGAGCAGAGATTTAGTCCGCTGTCAGGCGTCAGCCGTGATAAAATGGGCCACATAAGTGGTGACCTGTCCTCGCACGCCCGGTCAAGCTGATATGACAGCAACTGCCAGCCCTTTCCATAACCTCAACCCCTCCTTACCGCACCAAACTGATCTTCAGTGGAGAGAGAGAGAGAGAGAGAGAGAGAGAGAGGAGGTTAGAGGGAGGAATGCTATGTAACTCCCCATGCAGATGAGGGTGATGGAGCACCTACACATGAAAGCTTGAGTGGGCTCCAACCATCATCTCATCTGCTTCCTTCAGGTCAGGGTTATGGGCTGCGGTCTAACCCAGCATACAATGGTCAAAAGGCAGGATTACATCCTGCACTGCTGCCCGCTCATTTCAGGAATCACACAGCATCTGTGGCAGCTGCAGAACGGAGAACGTATGAGGCATATTGAGCTGTTCTCAACCATTTTCCTCGATTGATGATACATGAAGTCCATGAACACACTCTCTCAGGTGAAGCCGAATGCTGTCAGTTGAGAGGAGTAAAATAAATGCTTCATTTGGATGCAAAATTTCATTCCACCACTGTTATTTGTTCATTTAAAGAGTCAGAAAGCACAGGTTTGATAGCCTGCTTTGCAGGACAAGCCAGAAGTTAACGCAAAAGATCCCGAGTGAATAATACATTTTTCATTGAATTTATTATTTAATCACCTGTACACTGCATTAAAAAGGAAGCTATGTTTTACTGCTTCTTATTTATATCATTTGATATTTGTATCATTGGAAAACATGCAGCTCAAGTAAAATTAAACAGGTCAGCATTCATCAGTTTAAACGGATTTTTTTAATTCACCCTGTTTCCCCTTTTCTGTTCAGCAGCTGCCACTGCACTCCATTCACTCATATATTTAACCTTTGGGTAAGGCTGAGTTTCCTGTGGCTAGCATGCATGTCTTGGGACTGTGGTAGCCACTGGTGTTGCCAAATGAAACCTACGTGAACATGAGGTTGCATGCTAGCCACGA
Organism: Gymnothorax reevesii; assembly: GCA_029721435.1. Classification (NCBI taxonomy): domain Eukaryota; kingdom Metazoa; phylum Chordata; class Actinopteri; order Anguilliformes; family Muraenidae; genus Gymnothorax; species Gymnothorax reevesii. The sequence continues at coordinate 50,766,744 of CM056591.1, forward strand.
AGCCACTGACCTGTCACGAGATGCGAAATTGGGACCCGCCCGATATCTAAAAATAGCCTGTAAGTAAGGTGAACGTCATTCTCCAAACCTAGAAGTCGGGCCAGCAAACAACAAGAGGCGATGTGCCGAGTTAGAAAAAGTAGGTTTTCAGACGATTTTATCAACTTCTATTTCAGATCTAACTTGTATTTACAATAGGGACCTGGGGTGCGGTTCCCAAAAGCATAGTTTTTTTTAACTAAGCTAGCAACTTACATAGTTCGTCCATTCACTGTCAATGGCTCCAACTATGTAAGTTAGCGCCTTTTTTTTCGAGAAACGTATTCCTGGCTCGGCAGAGCAGACCCAGCAATAGCAACAATGGCTCTGAAAAAATTCACTTCACCATCGACAGCTAACAGGGAAGCGTTTGCGCTTAGCCAGCTACAGAAATGCAAAAGCAACGTGTTCAATGCTGGAATCACAGCATGATAATGGAGAAGACTTTAACTTGTGACCCCTGTGACAGGTCTGTGGCGGCAAGATAGCTTGGTAACAGTTCGTTAACCTACTTGATAATACACTTGTTGTATGATTCTATGCTAGAATTAGTCCACCTATGTTGTTAGGATTTTGTTCATTTTGGTTCAAAAGTAGGCATTTTTAGATTGCAAATGTGATTTCAAACCTCGCAGTGAATGTAAAATATGTTGATGTTGAAGAATAATGCTGGGTAGGCAAACAAAGCTTGTGAAGACTACCAAAGGAGTTCTGTACTCCTATCATTGCTGGTGGGTCTACATAAGCATCAAAGGGCAGCAGGTTAACCAGGTTATCTGGGCTTAAGTCGCAGGCTGGGACGGGGGAGTAAGGGAGGAGTGTGACTAAATTTACCGCTCGTCATTCGCTCATTAATTTAGTGTAATCAGTTAATATTCATCAATATATACCTCGGAGGAGTAATTCTATTCTTAAAGTACCTTTGAGCGCACATTTCCGTTTCATTCTATGGAGAAAAAATAACATGCAGTTTAGTGCTTCTCGTTTTCAATGGTTCCTATGGCAGATGCTCGATGCTTGCCCGACATCCGCATCTCGTGATGATTATTCGCATTTTTTGTGACGTCATCTGGGCGGGTCCCCATCGCAGGGGAAATATAAAGGGAGTGGACCAGGTGAATGTTTACCATCATTACACTAGACACCGGGGAAGGTACAGTAGATCTCTTTACCAGAGACTTTGTAAAGGGACAGGTACAAGCGGATGTATAAAATGGACTAAATGGTGCAGTATGGATGATATGGTACATGGTATATATGCTAAAATCAGATTATTAAACCAGTCATTTCTGGAAATGACCAAAAATTTTTGTCATTTTCATGAAAGGGCAGGCGCTAGACTTCAGTTGTTTTACGAAATGACTAGTTTCACAATCTGACTGTAACACATTATACATATATATACACATTATACTGTGTATATATATATATATATATATATATAAATGCAACATCTAGAAACTAATACAAATCTGTTTTTCCTCGGCTCCTCATTTCAGCAAATTTGAAGATATATTTTCTCTTCTGACCTGATAACATATCATTATTTTAATTTGAGGACATGTGAATCCATACTTGGTTATCATCGAATGAATCGTGACCCTTTTTTTTTTTTAATGGAGAAACATTGTACATTCATTGTATGAGTTTTGCAACTGCTTAGAATCAGTGGAAAATAATCCCTCAACTCCGGGAAAACAAAATCATGCATCATTCAGCACAATGTTTCACAGTCAACTCCAGCCTACAGCGCCACAAAGTACCTAAAATGAACACCACAGAAAAACTACTCCGACAAAAATTTAAATGAAACCTTGTGAGGACTCCATCTGACGATAGTCAATCAATCTTCCTTAGGCCAGCTCAAAAAAGCAGGCACATAGGGATAAATGTGGTCTTGTCCATTTAGACTCCATCCAATCAGTTCAAGACTGCTTAACGTGAAAGTGTCTGAAGGTGGATTTCCGATGGTAGTATATGGGAAAACACCTCCATAAACATGTGCTCCAGTGGAATCCAGCTCTTATGGCGGCAGAAGCAAGAAAATAAAAATCTATTTTCTATCTGCTTGTTTGTTCAGTATATTGCCGCAGCGCATAAGATGGAGTCCCTCCAGAACAATGTCTTCAGTGATGTGCAAACAGGGAAATGTGGAATCTACAACTGCAAATGACACTGCATTTTAAAACCCCCTCAAGATCTTCTTTTCTCGCATGAAAACTCACATCAGTGCACTGCACATGCATGCAACCACACAAACACACACACGTACAGGCCTGTGTGCATACTGCAGGGCTTCTGGTAGACCTTTAACTCCAACGATATTTTTCAGGGTCGAGTTTTCCTCAGGGGAGAAGATATTCAAATGCCTATTTTATGAAGGGCGTACCATTAAGAAGGCAAGGGCGGAATCTGGGCATTGCCACAGTTATAGTAATCTGAGAGAAGTTAAGCATCCTGCACCAGGTTCCTCAGGAACTGTGTTAGGGTTGACGAGCAACACAGTTTCATCATTACTGTGTTAACTTTAACAGATCAGCATTCCTTCCAAAACTGGCATCAGGCCTGATTAGTGACAGCAACAGGGTGAAGAAAATAAAAGGAGGAGACAAGTCAGTCAAATACAATCAGAATTTTAGGTAAGAATACAGCTGAGTAAAGCATTTCTGACTGTCAGGCCTTCGGATTTTATACCCTACGTTAAGACTGGGATCTACCACTTCCAAGCTAAATTGGATGAAGACCACTTACAGGTGAGAGATTGAAGACTAGGCGAGATTCAAAATGTTTTACTCCCATCTAGTGTGTCTGGGGAGAATTGCAGTCGAGAAGCGCTTGAAGTGCACACTGCTTCAGCCGGCTGCCTTTATCAAGGAATATATTGCGTGATTATTGAGTATCTCTGCCAAGAGGTAATAAGCATTCACCGGAATTTGTTGGCTTGTCCATTCGTTCGTCATTTTGCGGTATATGTCAAAACGTTATGCATGGATGTCAATGACATTCTGTGTGTTGATCCAGAATTCGAAAGAATTTCTATGCGCTTAAAGATGGCTCTGTCCTCACATTCGATGATAGTACAAGCACTACGGTGGAAGCAATTCGTTCTTCAAGTGCTTTCTAGTTACTTATGAGCTTTACTTGATGCACCTTATTAGCTATGCCATTGGCAATAGACCTAAGCATGTACAAGCAATATATAAAGTGTATTCTATATGAACATTTTCAAGCAGGTGTTAGCCTGGACTTACTCCGAAACATCTTACATTCATAACAATATCGCAGGAACTTAGAAAGCTTCACGCCACAAAAAACACATGGGAAGTATTTTGGCGCCCTCCATAGAGATGAACAGTAACAGGGCTGAACATGAATATTCGGCATAGATTCAGCAAAATGAAGGGGTGTAAATTATTATTACAACAACATTTAGTCAGTGTGGGTGATTAACATCCAGTGGTCACCTGCTATGAGGAATAATCCTGCGCAAACTGATCTGTCTGTGTGTCCAAATTAACTGCCAGTAAAACTTTTGAAGCGTATTTCACTCGAGCTTCCGGGTTAATGGTAGCTCTGTACTGTATGTACAAACATACCCAAAAAGTGCGAAGGCCCGCCTACAATTTCACATATTTTCAATATACATACACATTCCCACAAGATACAAAATGCTGGCATATACACATAATGAACATAGTATACACGGGCGTGCATTTACGCCTTTGTGCTTGCAAAAATATTTGTGACTATGAATGCAGTACTTATATAACGCTTTCGCAGATACATATGCACGCGCGTATGCACACAGATTTCAGAAAAGGTCAGAGAAAAGGCAGACAGAAAGAGTGGTCTGGGGACAGAGTTATTTAAACGCACATCCTCCATGTCCCCGCTGGCGCAGCATGTCAGCTCAGAACCTTCTCCCGCCTCATTTATGAATCAGTTCTCCACCCCCACAAATTTCCTCCACTTTAGAAGCTGAAGATAAATGAGTTCAATGTTTGCAGGTCTGCTCCTTCTGATTTTCCCGCTCAAATAAAGTACCGTCTGAGAGATACTGCCCTTTTTCTGCAAAAGCAGTCAGTCAAAGGCCCGCAGACACCACGGCTGCAAGCGGTGAAGAGGATTATGGGTGACAGCACTCTCCGCTCTTCAAAGATTCCTCCGCTATGGGGAACCCTGCTCCCCGTTTGATGGGCTTTGTGAATTCCGTGAGAGCCAGATTGCCGGGGTCTGTGGTTGGCACTCAAGTGGCTAAACGCAGGCCAGATCCGTGCCGATTCCATTCCACTGTTAGGACCCACTTAGGGAAGATCCAGAAATCTCAGAACTGTGGGGAGGCTGAGCTGGCTGTTTGGCTTACACGTGGGATCGCTGGTGCCCTCTTGAGCACTGAGATTGAAATGAATGGTGACAAGGGCAGCTCTGGCTCCAAGTTATAGGAGGGCAAGGAAGACCTTCGGGGCCTGACTGCCCTCCAGGGAATCAACCTGGGTGTTAATAATTCTAAATATGAAAAAATTAGCATACAACCTGAGGGTATTTAAAGGACAGCAGAGATGCAAATGCTGACATCGGCAGTCTCACTGGACTATGAATGAAGGCATTACAGTACTCATCTAGCCTTTGGAAAACTGACTACAAAACTTGGGGGCATTGTGGGATTTTAGCCACTTGAATTATCTTCTGCAACAGGAGGATCCTTTGCTCTCTATTCCCATTCCCTTCCTTTTCTGCATTACAATTTCTCTCTCCCTGCTCTGATTGGTTAACCTGTCTCCACCCCCACCTGCACAGCAGAACTGCCCAACCCAGTACCAGAAGATGAACTGCCCTGTTGGTTTCATTTGAACCCTAGTTTGAAACGGTTCTGTCAATTTTACCGTTGACAACTGCTTGGCATTTCTAAAGTATACTCTTTCAAATACTGGGGTAAAAGCCTATGAGATGGTTGATCTCCAGGTTGGACCGACCAGCTCTATTGGCAAACCTTGGCAAACTTATTGCTGGCATACTAGCTATGGTATACTAGTATACTAGAATAGCCCATTACTCTTCAGAGAAAATGTTGGTGGAAATGGCTGTCTGAAATGCAGACAGAGGTCAGAAATTCCTGAAAATAGATTAGCAAAGTAGTTTGTAATGTATATTTACCATATAGCAGAGGTTATTTGCTAGCGTGAGCCAACTTAATGTCAGCTAAGGGCAAAGCTGAAAAATTGCTCCCGAATGCCATCAGAACTGAATTTAACACAACCAGGACAAACAAAAAATCAGTTGTCTATCCTGCTGACTGCTAGCAATCGCACAACAATGAAGGCATTTTCCTATACTATAACATTATGCCAGTCAGTTAAGTGCAATGTGGCCTGGAGCTACTGACAGCCCAAGTCCAAACACAGCTGTACTACCTGACTGTGTGCCGCTGATCTTGAGGCGCAAGCACGCTCAACCAAGCAAGCAGTATGATTAGCAAACATTAGCCTACAGCAAATGCAAAAGGATATAATTCTCTTACATTTAACCTCTTAAATCCAAAGCAATCTTGATGCTTGTTCAAGTTTAATCCATAACACGATGGAGTCTCGGGTCCCTGCATTACAAACTATTGCCTTCAGACAAATCCACTATGCAAGTAGTGTCTGGCAGCTATTACAAATTGCGCCTTCTACAGAATGATACATCTTCTTCCTCCTCTTGTTTTATGGTGAATGATGCATCCAAACACATTACTCCATAAAACTAAACTAATAACTGCATACTGTAGATCATCAACCTTTATCACAGTATGAGATTGAACCTTAAAACTTCTACTGATATTTAATCTATGGCATTACTTCCCTCATACTGACATACAGTGCTTATGAAAAGTGTACAGACCCCTGTTAAAATGGCAGGTTTTTGAAATGTGAAAAAAATGAAACTAAGATAAATAATGTCAGAACATTTTCCATCTTCATTGTGACCTACATCCTATGAAAGTAAGTTGGAAAACAAACTGAAACAAAACTGAAATCACTCGGGGGGGGGGGGGTAAAATTAAAAACTTGTAATGATCTGGTAGCATAAGTGTGCACACCCTCTTTCATCTGGGGTTGTGGCAGGATTCAGAATCAAGAAATCATATTCAAACTCATGTTAAACAACTGGAGAAAATATGGGATGACAGCAACATTTCCAAGAATTGGATGCCCCACCAAAATTTATGAAAGGAGAAGGAGGAAACTGGTGAAGGAGGCTGCCAAGAGGCCAATGGCAACATTAATGGAGCTGGAAGAATTTCTGGCAACAACTAGTTGCTCCCTACGTGTGACAATCCCTCATATTCTTCATATGGTAGGTCTGGGCTATTGAGAAGCAAGACATAAGCCTTTGATCACAAAAAGAACATCCAAGCCTGCCTTAATTGTGCACAAGCATACATCTGATCTCCAAAAACAAGGTTGGAAAAAAATGATTTATAGACCGTTGAGACCCAGATTGAATTTTATGACTTCAATTCCAAAAGGTAAGTTTAGCGCTTAAACAGAGCACATCACCGAAAGAACATTATACCCTCAGTGAAACATGGTGGTGGCGGTATCACGCTTTGGGGCTGTTTTTCTTCAGCCTGAACTGGGGTTTTAGTTAAAATGGAGGGAATTATGAACAGCTCCAAATACCGGCCAATTGCGTCTCAAAACCTGAAGGCATCTGCTACAAAGCTGAAGATGAAGAGGAGTTTCACCTTTCAGCATGACTACGACCCAAAGTATGCATCCAAACTCACAAAGGAATGGCTACGCCAAAAGAACATCATAGTTCAGGATTGGCCCAGTTCAGCCCACCTGTCTCCAGCTCATATGTGGGGTGACCTGAAGAGGGCTGTGTACTGGAGATGTTGTGGGTAAAGAAAAAAAAAAGGGTTAAGTTTTTATGCCTCTCACCAAATCCTTGAACACACAATCAAAAAATCATTCCCATCCTAATCGTTGTATTACATTCCTATAGGGCTCACAGTTAGAACTGAATAAGAATGCCAGTGCCTGAGCTTCTGAAAGGATTCGAGGTGTCAAAAAGTTCCTTTGTCCAGAGATGGGTCAAACGTCAAGAAAACAGCGGTCATGCTATGTGAAAGCTTACTTCTGATTATATTTATCATTTGCGTGCCGAACCCTTGTTTCTTAACAAATATATAGCATGTGTACCTTGAGTTCAGCCCGGAAACATCCACGGGCAGATTAGTTTCATGGTCACCATTCCAGATGATGCAACTGTGTGATGTAACCTGGCTGCGCTCTGCCATGTTAAAAAACACAGAAATACGGCACTTTTGTGTGAATTCGGGGGAGCGGGGACTGCTTGAAGCGGCTGTAACTGTAGATTTGGGGAGCCAATTAGGCGAGCACAGAAGGACACAACGACTGAAGCTGTAAAAGCCGGAGACAGTGAATTACGTACCATCTTGAGTTTTGGATAGAGGGGAGATGGGGCGTGATAAATGGTGCCAGGTTTTAACTGTTTGTCTAATAAAACAGGTTGGGAACAGAAATAATTGGGGACGGAAAATACCGTCAAAAGGGAGATTGAAAAAAATGAAAGAAGCATTACATAAAGTGGCTGAATAATCCTTGCAGAAGCAAGGGCAAGAACTGTCTCGAAGGAAGCAGAACTTTGGGGAAAATCAGTTCCTATCCCCATTCCTTGGTGTGATGTGGTCACTGTCTGTAAGTGAGTAGGGTGTGTGATTCTTTTACGATCTGCGCAGATCAGCCCGGGTTCTTGTATGATTACTTTTAGAGTTATACACAATAAATCCAAATCATAAACGCAAATCATGTCAGACTCTTTATGGTTTGTTTTCTGTTATTAAGGTAAATTCTCATTTGGTGCAGGTTAAACCCATAGTAAGCTGGCCCTGACTGAGGCTAATAACAACAGCAAAATGCCTCGCTGATAGAGTGCTACCCCAAGATCTAGTGCTGTAATACAATCAAAATGTGCTTCAACAGAGAATTAGTATGTGCACGCTTATGCAACCAGGTCATATAAATTTTACCTTTTTTCCTGTCAGTTGAAATTGTCAATCTGGAAATGGAGTGTAAACAAGCTGACAATTCCATCGGATATCAACCCTCTCAATGGCACAGCCGGTGATACCATAGAAGCCTAAAAACGCAGCCTGCGAAGGATGCAGCCTACACTTTGAGAAATGGCTGAGGTGAATATGCACTTAGAACTAAACTCGTAATTCTTACTTAAAGTCACTAGGTAACTAACTTTGTCAGCCTGCAACAATTCCTGAAATAGTGAAATTACTATTATTATTTTGCCTTTCATGCCAGCTGCCTCTGCAACATTATAAAAGGTTAATTAACAATAAAATGAAAGGTGCAGTCGCTCAGACACAAAGAGTGTGCAAAAGCAATTTAATTATTTCATCTAGAGCAGGAGGCAGCCAGCATTCTAAATTCTGATTGGTTGGATACTGCCTAAAATTGCAGATGTCAGCAATCTCCTCTGAATGACCCTCTCACTTTACACCTGCGGTCACAAAAAAAAAAAAAAAAAAACAACATTGACTATATGTTTATTTAATGATTGGGTCAAAATAGAGTTTTCATGTATTCCATACAAGTTTCACATGCGCACATGACCATTTACATATTAACCAGGAAATCAGAAAATTGCCTTTTCAGAAGCTTTATGGACATTCCAACATGTTATATGAGTTTGGTAAGTTAGAGGTTTTCCCAAGGTAACTTTAGTTAATGTGCTTTAAGTCTTTTTTGGGGAGCTGCTTTGTGTGTGTGTGTGTGTGTGTGTGTGTGTGTGTGTGTGTGCGCGTGTGTGTGTGTGTCAGAGAGAGAGAGAGAGAGAGCTATATAGATGACTGACCTGTAAATCTACTCTACCCCATCTTTCACATATGTGGCCATCTATAACCACTGTCAATGTGAAATTACATTTCAGAGAGCATGTTTTCCATTTCATTAATTCACCTTCTATCTTTTCTTTTTCTCAATTTTCCTTCTAGTCTCCCTGACAGGTGGATCTTCGACAAAAAAAGGGAAGGTTGTAGAAAATATGCAGTTGAAATGAGCCCCTAGACACCAATCAAATTTGATTGACAGGGCAGGGGTTGTGTCCTGATCTCACCGAGCAGTACACTGAGATGACTGCCTGACTGCTGGGGTTCCTCATAGATTCTCCCTCACTGTTTCTTCCTGCCCTCGGTTAAAGAGCTCGTTAAACACATTCAGCTCTTACCTGTCCTCATAATAATAATAATAATAATAATAATACAGAGAAAATAAACCCTAAAACAACTGAGAGATGGTTGTGAGAACTTCTCTTTATTTTTTGTAGTTCTTTTTTTTTTAGTTCTAATACTGTTGTCCACTTGGCAGATTTGAGGTGTTCGGAAGTTTCTCTGCCACGGCCGTTCATTCTGTGCTATGTGAATTACACTCAGACCCTCCCACAATTTTTCTGACAGTACTGAAAGGTAAACAACAGGTACAGTGCTAAACCCTGTCGTCACAGGAGGCCAGCCAACTGGGCCACTTTCTTTAAAAAAAGAAAAGTTTTTATCTGAACACGAGGCCTGATGGAAGTAAGGTTAAATTATTTCAGACAAGATGATTATATGGGTAGGAGAGGTAAGTGGCATTTCTACCTCATAAACTCGATTGAGCAGATGGCAGATTCATCCGGAAGAGCCGATGGATAAGAGTAGTGACCTTCTGTAATGTTTCGGTGGAGGCCTCTTGTAGCAAAAAACTTGGTGAGATCCGAAAAAGCGACCCGCCTCTTTAGCTCTGCGTTTGTTGCCCGCATTTCGCCTCAGAATTTCCGACCTCGTCGGACCTCATTAAAACTAATTAACGTCGCCTTTATTAATAACAAACTCGACACATTTTTCACCGCTGAAATGGAGGGTGGGGAGGAAAAAGAACGGAAAGGGCAGTATTGATTTAATTGAATCGTATCGTATTGAAAGGTTCAATTAAGAGAACAGCCTATCAATTGATAATTAAAAAATAATCCGTTTTTGCGCCAGCTGCTCACATTCAGTTCAGAGTCATAAAACTCATCGCACTGAGCCAGACTCCCCCAACGACAACACACACACACACACACACACACACACAGTCCTGCCTCCATGAATTCAAAGAAAATTACACGGACTCACATTAATTTCCTGGGGCCTACTTTAACCTTAACCATAGCAGCTTCATGCCTATAGCTGACCCTCACCCTATGCTCAACCTAAATCAACCATACTCTAACCTTTAAACATGTCTTCACCTTAAAATATACTGGTCTTTGATACAGGGACCCATAATGTGATTGTGTAAATAGATTTGGGTCCTCTCAACATGAGTAATACCTGGTCAACATGCACACAGACATTCACACACTCAAAGCCTTCACCCACTATTTTGTATTCACACTGCCCTGCTCTAAATATGATCGACATGCCATGGGGCCTGTGGAATGGTGGTGCACTGTGCACAGTAGGCAGTACCATTACCTCACTGCAAGAAGGTTGCAGGTTCAAATCCTGTGGGAGCCTCTCTGTGTGGAGTTCGCAAGTTCTTCCTATGATTAGAATAAGTGCCATACATCTTAAAATCGATTTGATGGCAGTAAAGTTCCAAATGAGTTGGCAGAGGCATGTGCTCTCAGGCCATTTTTCAAAGCGCAAGCGGCATCCTTCGAAGACTGCATTTTTTGGCTGCAACGGAAACGTCGGGCTGTTTTGTTGTGAACGCGCTTTCAAGTACAGTCAAGAAGAGCAGTCATCGTCTAGCATGATGCTAGTCTTCGCTAGTTTCAAACGGACACAGAGGTCATTTTCCAGTTCCGCACCACTGTTGCTTAAAGAGGTACTGTCACGACACATGAATGCGAGAACTTCAATAATACAAACTTTACGGGGAGAATCTCGGGGATATTTTAAATTGTGTTTTTGAAAGTGTTTTGCAGTTCAGCTTTTCTAACTGTATTAATGAGCAAAAAACCATGCAGATTTACTTAAAACTAATAGTGACAAATGAGGAGACAATTCCAGAGGAACTCAGCTAAAGTTTTTTTTATTACTGTAAAATTTGCTGTTTAAGCTTGCTTCCCTGCAAAACTAAAACCAACTAAGATATTATTACCTTAGGGAACTTGTGATCTCAAGCAAGTATGATAGCACCTGCTCCACAAAGAGATCAAAACAAAGTAACTGGGGATGCTGATGAGAAGGAAAAATTCTTTGTAATTGCTGTACCTCGTCAGAACTGTGAAAAAACGATAGGGCACTCGGTAGAGTCCATACCTCCGCCATGCCATATCTGTTCTTTTCCTTTTATGTTCTGAATCACTTCCAAAATAAAAATCAACTCGTCCCTGGACTACCACCTATCATCCTGCCAAATTTCATGCCAAACCATTCATAACTTTTTGAGTTACCAGGTCAGAAATATCACACAGATCAAAATTAGACAGATATATTGTAATTCTTCTGGATTAACGCAGCTTATTGGAAGCCTATTTGCTCAGTAAATTAATGTAATTAATTATCCGATTCTCACTCGGAAATGGATTGAGTCGTTATATACCTGTGTTATAGAAATGTCACTGGTTGCAGACTGTTTTATCTTACATTAGCCAGCTTAACACGGAGACCTTGGTCGGCAAAACCACATTTTCAGAAACGTTTTCTTGGGTGTATCAAACCACTCGGACGCGGATGCAGAAAAAATATGCCGATCTGTGAGCTGCAGGAATTCAGAGGCTTTATAAGACACGAAGGTCTATGTGGCCATTAACGTGGACAGGAATCTGCTTGATCATTTTGGCAATGAGCAATGATGAATGCTGAGATGAAATGGATATGGATTGATTCTCACAACTGAACAAATTAACACCTACACAGTAAAAATCCCAGAGTTAATTCAACTCCAATAGAGTTTATTTGAGTCCAAGATGGATAAGTTGGTCTCATATACTCAGCGCCATTAAAAATGCCCAGGTGAGCTATATACTGTATTTGCGGCAAATTGAAGAATTGATTGATTTTTATTGCTTTTCCAGTGAGGCACCAGAGGAAATAAAGAAAAGTGTGTCTATGTGAGCAACACGTGTGCACACAGCCCTACAGAAAACCCAGTTTTTGCCCATTTGCACATGGCTGCCCTCACTGTGGTCAGTCAGCGAAAGTCGCTGTTTTCCGTTCTCAGTCAGAAACAGGGAAATAAAGTGCCAAAAAATGACACAGAGGCAGGTGCCCACAGTCAGAAGTGAAGAGTCCTACTCCTGCTGATGGGCAAAAATGGGTTTTCTGTTGGGGCCGTGTGCACGCATGTTTTTCCCACGTAGACAACGTCAAACTGTCCTTGCACTCACCTTCAATCATCTCGGACCCCTCGTCTCATGATCAGTATTGGTTGCTGTCCGGAATCTGTCACGTACAGGTGTGGTTTGGGCGTTACGCCAATTAAACCAATCAGTGTGCCAGGTGCCATTGTCTTTAGCAGCAGGCTGCGCTATCCCAAATCCTCAAACCGAAACCTGTGATGGAGAGAGGAAGGTCGCCACGTTTCTCCGAAGACGAATTTAAATTGCTCGTGCGTGAGGTCAAATCAAGACAGGGGAGGATCTGTTTTTGTTAAGTTAATTATGAATTCGTGAATTGTATTATTATTATTATTATTATTATTTGACATTGACATATTGTTTAATGTTTGGTATGTAATAAAAAAAAAAGCATCAAGCCTACGCCTTTTGAGATGGAGAAAAAGAAAGAAAAAAAAGTGTTTCGCCATGATTGGGTCACGCCTTCAATTGAGCTGAGTGGGTGTTGGAATGACCCACTAGCATAGAAAAATAGTGCCACAGTAACCCTAACAGCAATGGGCAAGGCATACGGACAGCTGGCAGCAGTGTCTACATCATCTGCAACCAGGTGACATAATTCCTTCTCTGCCTGAGGGGAGAGGCGCAGTTTTGTCACGCATTCTCATTCTGTGGGAAATAATACTTTATAATGTATTATATTATTATAATTTTAGAATATTATATATAGGCCTAATATATATAATATATATTCATTATATATAATAATTATATACTATTATTCAAGTGGAAAAAATGAAAGACACAGAATACAAGCAATATAGACTTACCTGAAAGGTAGCTGGCGCGCTGGCGGTACACGTGTTCTGGGCATCTTCTATTATTTAACTGGCGATCAAGACGATTTAGTACTCTCTCTGCCATTTTCTCAGGGATTCAGCTGAGGCTAAAGACAGGTGGCTTTTTATAGGCGAGTTAATTCGGGAAGTGGAGTCTCATGTGCATGTCCACATGTGTCCAAGTGGACGCGAATTGAAGCCACCAGGGCGTGTTCTTGTAAAAGCCCAAATGGGCAGTGGGTGGTTTGAGGACCTGCTATACGCTTTCCTTTACGTGTGTGGTCAAGATAGCAATTGTAGGGAAAGCGCATAAACACGCCCACGGGCTCACCTCCATGCGCAAATAAAGGAGTCGGCTGAATACCCATAGATGTGTTTGTCTTAAAATGAATGATGAGTATGAATATGAGTGGCTTTGGCATTAGTAAGATATTCATAAGATATTCATAAATATATCCATATTTGACAGGTCTTCGAAGATGCCAAAAGTTTTGAGGAGGATACTGTGTGGATGATGATTTTTATAATTTTTTTTTTTTTACTTCTCTAAGTGATTTCACTTTTTCTGTGAGGACATTTTTTTCATGAGTTGTTCTTTTTTAGAACTTGACAGATCCACTATTATAATTGTAATCTGCGAGACGCAAGCACATCTGGCTTTTGAAGGGAATGGGAAATGACACTCTGATTGGTTCATTTCATGTTACCCCCCCAAAAAACCCCATGATTAATCAACCCTTAGAGTGGTGAAATAATTGAATTTATTATTTTTTAAGAATTTATCATGTGCTGTTGATAACAAATCCCCTTCGGGAGCTCTTCTAAACAAATCGCCACATGAAAGGTTTTCATCAACTTTTAATTTGAAATCTTACATCACTGAGCAGCACTATTTGTATTAAGTGCGCTAAGGGTTAAGAAACCAAGTGCAACCCTTTTGAACCATGCGCCTTACTTTGCGCTCAGATTATCTGTCGTTAAATAAGCAGAAGTTCATTTGGGCACTAAATGCACTTACATGCGCTTCAGACCATGGGCTTCGAACATAAAAATACAGCCCAGAGTAACAAAAGGTATTCAGTGCAAGAACAAACCAGAATGAGTTCTGGGGAGATTGAGTTGTCCTGGGGAAAGGGAGCTGTGATTACTGCATTTGGCTTTCCCAGATGCAGAGAGTTGAGTCTGGGAGACAGCACAGTAGTGTATGGAGAGTAGAGCAGTTTAATCCTATTACTAATCTGTGCTTTTGGACACAGCTGGGAGACCCAAGGTAGGGAAAAATGCCTCTCTGAGCTAATACTGTCTGAGAAACTGAAGGATATAAAAGATGGGAAATGGACAAGCAGATGCACATGTGCATGCGACTACATGCACACACACACCATGCACACACAAGTAACACACTACAGAGGCACGACGCACAACAAGCATGTATGAATCCCATGTGATGCTTGCACACACAGGACCGCAGATAATACTGCACAGACATGCATTCAGACTCATACAAGAACGAGCACATGTACAAGCGTGCACACACACATAAAAATACACACACGCACACACGCGCGCGCGCACACACACACACACACACACACACACGCTCAGTTGCAAATTTGGTTTGGTAAGAGTACACAGCCCAGGCTTAAGTGCCTTCTTAACAGTGTTTCTCAGGAGGGGAAAATCACCTGCATGGCCTCCTGACAAATCCGTTCCCCACTGCCCCCCTCCTCTCCCCAAAGGTCATCAATAAAAATAGAGCAAATAAAAGGAAACCATCACTGCTCTTTAGGTGGAAAATCCTCCTTGAGAAAGAGGCATTAAATGGCCTCTCCACAGGTGAGCCTGGTATCCCCTGAGCTCTGAGATGACTCACACAATGCCTTTTTCTGTGACAGCAGTTATTACCGTCCAAGATATTGTCTCCCTAGATCTTTACATACTCAGCCAAAACTCCCTGCTTCTTAAGACACACCCACCTTCCTGCTTCTTAAAACAAGCCAATCTTGCAGCTTCTTAAGACACACCCATCTCCCTGCTTCTTCTGAAACACCCATCTCCCTGCTTCTTAAGACACGCCCATCTCCCTGCTTCTTAAAACAAGCCCATCTCCCTGCTTCTTAAGACACATTCATCTCCCTGCTTCTTAAGACACATTCATCTCCCTGCTTCTTAAGACACATTCATCTCCCTGCTTCTTAAGACACATCCATCTCCCTGCTTCTTAAGACACACCCATCTCCCTGCTTCTTAAGACACGCCCATCTCCCTGCTTCTTAAGACACATCCATCTCCCTGCTTCTTAAGACACATCCATCTCCCTGCTTCTTAAGACACACCCATCTCCCTGCTTCTTAAGGCACACCCATCTCCCTGCTTCTTAAGACACGCCCATCTCCCTGCTTCTTAAAACAAGCCCATCTCCCTGCTTCTTATGAAACACCCCTATCCCTGCTTCTTAAGAGACACCCATCTCCCTGCTTCTTAAGACACACCCATCTCCCTGCTTCTTTAGACACACCCATCTCCCTGCTTCTTAAGACACACCCATCTCCCCGCTTCTTAAGACACGCCCATCTCCCTGCTACTTAAGACACGCCCATATCCCTGCTTCTTAAAACACACCCATCTCCCTGCTTCTTAAGATTCATCCGTCTTCAAGCTCCTTAAGAAAAGCCCGACCTCATTCACCTTCATAGGTAGAAGAGTATGACACAATTCACACCCTGTCACAAGGAAATAAATACCAAGCTCATTTAAGCGTCATATTACCAAGCACTGAGCTGGACCTCAGAGCTTCTTAGATTAGACAGGTAAAACCAGCTTGGTCAAAACAACAACACAGATATATAAACTCAACCACATTGCCATGACAAACTTCTTAGACAAAAGGTATTTAATGGTCCACGCATTTTGTCGCGCTGGGAATCTTACCTTAACTTGTTGTCTAAGCTTAGAAAAAGGTGCAGACATGATGACTGATGCTCTGAACACAGCTGCCAAACGCATTCTTGTGCCTCAGTGTACATCCTGCCCAGGAATGTTTGGATTTATACAGCCAAATACTCGACTTACAGATGAAAAAATGTGTACCATGATCAGACTTGTTTTTTTTTTTTGCATTGCAACCAAATTTTTGGACTCAGAAAGAAAAAAAGGGCTCTGAGAGAGAAGGGGAAACTCTGACTTAAATAATTTATTATTTGCAGAGCAGAAAGTTCTGCCATCGATTAATATTTAATCCTGAATCCCTTTTTTTTTTTGCTCTCATATTTTTGATTGTACTTAATGTTTGATTCCAGTGCTTTTATGTCTTCTATAGCTTTATTGCAGCATGGAGCCCACAACTGCACCTGTACAATATTCTGAGTTATCTTATGAAGGTATTCAATAACATCACAGTTACATCACTTCTATGTTTTATATATAACCAGATGTCCATTTTCCCTTTTTTATTGCAATAGCACAATGATTATCCTTTAAAAGTTAATTTAGTACATTCCAATATTGTCCATTCCATTATATTTCTAAATCTTTCTCTGGATTTTGTTTCAATCACCATGAATTGCTTCAGTATGTTGAAAATGGTTAGCCTGCCAGTAAGTTTTGAATTAACAGTTGGGGGGGGGGGCTTTTGGCAGGATTGATAACAATACATTCCCAACTGAATCTGGGCCCCGGCAGTTTCAATTTCGGGCCAGACGGAACAAATCTAGAAATAGGAAAATGCGGAGCTCCCGGCACTGCTCCATGTGGGACTCCATTTCCCACAGCACCAAGCACAGAGAAAATCTCTCCTACTCTATTTTTTCCCCTGAGCTAATTTCAACCTACTCTGACATAACTTCAGTAATTTCCACAAACTTGAGTGGGCTTCTCATGTAATGCTTTATCAACTACTTTTTGGATGTCCTAAAATAGGCCTTCCTGGAGTCAAAAAAACTTTAAAATTCCCTCAAAGAAGTTTTCAGCATTTCTTTGGAATGACGTTATGTACAATCTGACCTTTACTGACATAAACATGCTCTTTCAGTGGCAGGGACAGAACAAATATACTCTAAATGAGTCATGAGAGGAACAGAAATATAAAGCAAAAAACCTATTTGGTAATAAGACACCACCAGGACTCACCATTATCCAGCATGGGGAAATAAGCAGAGGGGTTTGTTTGCTCTCCTCAAGCAATATTATCAGGCACTCCTTCTAAAAGTAGACAAAAAACATCCTCTAAACCTGCTCCTTATTTTTGGTTTGTACACAACAGTTTGGTTTGTATTTGACAGTGTGTGTTCATGTTTGATGAGAGAGTGTGCACGTGTGTGTGCATATGTGAATCAAGGCGGAGAGAGCGCGAGCATGTGCGCATTACTTGACATATGATATCTCAGCGCAGTTAAAATCATAACTGAAGATTAATGTGGCGTAAATGAGCCCCTGAGGAATTCTCGCAGATCAGTCTCTGCTAAGCCCCTTCTCTCCCTCCTTACCACTTCAGTAAAGGCAGTCTTCTGGCTGTCTGACATCTGTTGGCAGTATGCTCTATTTTAACAGCTTCTGTCACCTAATCAGAGGACAGGAGTCTGAAAAGCTCCTTAAATTGAAAAACAATCCCTCACCTCTGAGTGACTGGTATATTTGTGAATGTTGGCAGTCAGTACAGGTTGTCATCCGAGATCCTCTTGTCTGAGGATTTATTCGAAAGTGGCGTTTTCGCTCTTTAGTGTTGGACATCGGCAGTGCCACAACCAGGCAACGTGTAGCATCAGGCTTCGCCGAGGATAAACGCCATACCAACTAATCATATGCTTCCAGAAAAACGCTATTGGGAGTTGCAGTTAAAACCTGTGGGTCGTTGGTGAGGTGGCAATTCACCTCTTCAACACACCATTTTGCCGACAGATGGTTTTTCTAACAGAGCACTACATAAATAACTGACTCAGAACCTTGTTTCCAGAATGTTGTTCTTAGTTTAACCCCAGCTGTGGTAAATGATTAGAGACTTTTCAGCTTACAACAGAGGGGAAATGGTGCAAAGGGTGCTGGGTAGGCAAAAGCCTGTAAAATGCCCCCCCCCCCATTTACCTTCCACCCCTCTCCCATTTCAACCACTCACTACTCCAGGAGTCAAAGTCAACTGATGGTAACATGCACAAAAACTAAAGAAGCATTATCTATCATCTCTAAAAAATCCATTTTATATAAATTGGACAAGAAAGCGGGGACTGTTGCCCACAGGAAAACACCTGCGTGGGTTATGGAAGAGTAATGTCTAATATCATATTGCTGCAGCAGGTAAAGAGAATCACTAAAAACAGCCCTGAAATCACTACTAAAAGTTCTTAAGCTTTAGGGAAATGATATTTCATTACATGTAATAGTACATGTTTCGACACTATTTTGGACTTGGTCCACAACTGTTAGGAAACATCTCAACCGTTGCAAACAGTAGCAGCGCCAGAACTGGAAATTGGGGGGACAGAGAGCATCCTTTTAAAACAACCATCAGTCCTGACTTGTTCTCAATCATTTTCTGAATAAACTATACATTCACTCCGAAAACTCTCCACACTATCAGGCGTTGCTGGCTCTCCCCAATAAAGTAAGACGACAATTATTCATTTGATCGCACACTTTGCTGCGTTTAAATCAGCGTTATTCAAAATTGCAGGAAGGCATTTCAAATGGTCTTTGATTACATTTCAACATTTTAAACAATCACGAAGTGCAGGTTAGATTGCCTGATGTGCCGAGAAGGAGGCGCGGAAGTTCCAGGGCAGTTTGTATTCGTAAAGCAAAGGCCTACTTATTACTAAATCTTTTTTCTGTGCTGAATTTAGCCTATTATTTCGTAGCCATAAGATTGCTTGGGGAGAGAAGCCATGTATTCAATTTCTAATTACTATAATTGTAAAACATTTCAATGAAGGAAAGTGAAAGAACTAGCCAGGACTAATTGCTGTTATGAAGGGACGTCGCCCCCGCCCCCGCCCTGGGCAGAACACGCAAAAATGGATAGGTTTCCTAAAAACTTTTCCTGATTCCTGTTGGATATCTTGGATGCATCCAATGCCTCCTCATCTGAAGAGAAGAGACTGAATATCTCTTTAATCACTGTACAGTTGTAACCAATAAGGCCATTGTTAGCCTAATAAACTGACAGCAACCGGTCCTGGACCTCACAGCACACAATATTACACACTCTGCCACCAGTGTGAGAGAGACTCCGAATTCCCATCCCATGAATTTCTGCTTGCTCTTCATTTTCATCCACCTGAGCCAAAACAACGCCTGGGAAAGACTGAGTTTGGACCGAGGGAGTGATTGAACCCTTGTCTCTGGCAGCATTGGACAGAACTGGGCAGTTTCTCAAAGGTATCCCACAGTCAAGAAGCTTTAACAAATTGAGGGGGTTGCTTTCCTAGTTGCAGCCTTGTTGCATTTGTTACTGGGATAATTGCCTGGCGAATACAAACCATGTGCACCGGATCCTGTGTAGTGCAAAATAGCTGTGGGACTTGGCTCGGAAAGGGATATCGCTCTGTAGCCGCAATTCCTCCTCAGTACCAACAGCCATCAAACACAGATTCTTATGGGATAAAAAGAGCATGAGCTGCAAGACATGAGAAGACAGCGATGAGAAGGGCTCTGGATGAAAACAGGAAGATACACCGAAGACGATCGATGAGAGGAAGTTAATGTGCACCGATGTGGAGGCGGGGATGGGGTGGGGGAAGGGTGGATGGGATGGGATGGCAGAAAGACCAGCATCACATGAAATGCACACAAAGCGCTGTCCTGCAATAGCAAATTCTCTGTCATAGCGCGGCATAGCGGAGAACATTCTTTCCCAAGGAGCTCCTTCTGAGCAGACAGTACTATTGTATCACAATTAATACTGAGCTATGAGCTTTTTAGGATGTGCTCATGAATTATTCCAGGGAGTGCACGTCAATTTTCTGGAGCAAAGCTCTGAACATGAGAGCTCTCTTGAGTCCTTTATAAAGCAGGGGTGTATTCACTGGAAAAGGGTGGGGGTTCAGGGAAGTGGGGGTGCCAAGTTATTTTGCTTGCACTCATGCAGAATTACTTTGATCTATTACATGCAGTCTCATATACACATAAACATGTAAACAAATACAAACACCAGCACGCAGACTCATAGCAACCCAAAAACACGCAATGTTATAATTTAGGTTAATTATTGCATGCGCAAACACACACACATCCTCATACTTATATTTTTGTGAGGACATTACATTGGCTTGCATTCATTCTTCTGGTGTCTCTACAGCTTTTCCCTAATCTTAGCAATAAGCAACATAAGCCCAACCCAAACCCTTACCCTAACCTTAACCTATCCCTAATTCCAGAGGCATTACCAGGATGCCAAGCTTGGGTGGGCATTTGGGGGGGGGTATATGTCAGTGGCGGCTGGTGAACTGGCGATAGGGGAGGCTCAAACCCATGCCTTGAAATAATAATTGGTCATGACCTGGTTTCAATCATTTATTTAAATTACCATTACAAAAGCTCAGAAAACTCTCGACATTAACAAGTGTGATCAGTTTTCAATAATTATGCACACTAGAGATCGTGAACCGCGATTGATTTTTTTAAGGCGTAGCACCACCACCTGCTGCCATCGGGTGAACATCCAAGCTTTCCCTTTTCCTTCATTAAACCCATCGCAGGATGAACGAAAGTGCGAAACATAAAAGGGCATGTGAAATCCTTCCGGAAAAAAACTTGACTGACATCAGTATTTTTCGGCTACATGCTGCACGGAGCCAAGTAAAGGACTACAGAATCGCCTCCTATTAACCAATTAGGCAACTCTCAGAAAAACAAACCTGTTCTCATTTACTTTGCTTGATTGGCAATCAAATAGTGGATTCGTTTACTCTCATTTGAATGACTAAAACTGCTAAGACAGCATGTTTGATTGATGCATTTCGAAATTTAAATGGCCATAGAATAGCAGATGTGCATGAACAGGATTGTCATTGCCACGCGATATCGTGCGACTGATCATTTATATCCCATATTCACGTTTCATCCGCTTTTGGGGAAGAGGGAGATTTTTTCTACTTATTCAAACTAGCATTCTTTCAATCGAACACCGTAGCCCAGTTAGGTTTGTCTGCTTTTCACCATCACATCTTAATCGTTATAGGCCATAGAAATTGCTTCATTGTTATTTAGACCAAGTACACGGGAGCAGATTTAAGGAAGGGCGGAGCACCTGCAATTAGGGAAATCTAAACTCTGGCTTCTTCCCGGCGGCATTTTAAATCGTTTTAAGCCGCTTCAGGTGTGTTTGTTTCAAGAAATTATGCACGACTGCCTGCACACCCTATGGTTGCATCTCAAAGCGTAGGCTGCAGCCTTTGAAGGCTGCGTTTTTAGGGGTCGTCACTTACTTCTATTCACTAAACTGACATTTAAGGTGAGAGACGAGGTTAAATTTAGGGTTGTTTTAGGTTCAGGGGCTAGAATTATGGTTTAAATTAAGGAAACCAGTGACGACTCGCTTAAAACAAAGCTGTTTGACGAAAATGACATGAGGTTCTGTTAGTTTGGCGGATGGAATTAAGCGGCGACCCCTAAAAATGCAGCCTTCACAGGATACAGCCTACGCTTTGAGATACAGCCAATGACTGCAAGTGGTCTCATCAGACTTTAAAAAAATCCTCGTTCAACATCGCCACATCCCAACTCAGAATTTCATCTCTCGTAGTATTTTTAGGAGATTTATAATGACAAAATTTAAAAAAAAGAGATTTGTTACAAGACCGCCTTGGATTTTAAACGTCTAGAAAATACGCAAGGTGGAAAACATTCTGAAAAGCGGATGAAACATGAATGTGAGATTATAAATGATCAGCCGCATGAAATGGCGTGGCACTGACATTGTGTTCATGAAAATCTGCAGTTCTACGACCATTTAAATTTCAAAATGCATCAGTCAAACATGCTGTCTTAATAAACAGCTCTACTCATTCAACTTAGAGAGTAAACAAATCCACCATTTGATTGGCAATCCAGCAAAGTAAACGGGAACACGTTTACTTTTCTCAGAGTTGCCTTCTGCAGTCCTTCACTTGGCTCCGTGCAGCATGTCGCCAAAAAATACTTCGTTATTTTCCGGAAGTGCTTATGATACATAATTGTTGTTGCAACAACCCGTGAGTGACTGGCTGCCTGGGCTCGCTCGGTAGCCAACTCGGGTTATAACCGGTGGCGGCTCGTCTGCCCTAGCAAAGGGAAGCCAGAACCTCGCCCTTCAAAGCTCAATGACTTACACCTTTCGCAGTTTACTTTTCTTGATCAGCAGTTGCTCATACGGATTGGTAGGACAGTCAAATTTTTTTCCGAAAGCAAATGACAACGCAAATGAACAATACGTCTTTATGAAATTAGTTTGCGAGGCTTCTTTCGCAAGAAACCACGAGAATCTGTTTTCTAAAATCTTAATATAGAAGTAAAGAATTCGTTGTTGCACAGCTTATTGCTTAATGAGCTTCACTAATCAATTTGCGAATCTATGCCATCTCATAAGCTACGTGAGTGCGGAATTTATAAAGACATAGACCTTTGGCAATTTACGTCATAATTTATGTATGAAAGAAAACCCCTCATAATTTCGTGGTGCAATGTAGGCTATAACGATGCTATCAAAAATAAATTACACTGTCCTTCCAATTCATATGAGCAACCGCTGATCGAGAAAAGTAAACTGCGAAAGGTGTATGTCATTAAGCTTTGAAGGGCGAGGTTTTGGCTTCCCTTTGTTATGGCCGACAAACCGCCGCTGGTTATAACCACACGAGTCTACACACACAGAGATAACAAACTGGTGCACAAATTACCTCAATGTCAAACAACAAGACTGACAAAACAAGCGGTGGCAGAAGTAGCAACAAAAGAGATATGGGCGAAGTTTTCATTCCCTGAGAGAAGCAAAGATCCGTAGACGTGACCTCAGGCTGAGTGAAGGCTGCAGTCTAAGAGTATGGGAGGGTCCCTAGTAATTCCAGAGTGTCTAGTTTCCCAGCAGAATAGACTGGCAAAGGAATCCACCAGTCACAATTAGTGATAGATAAACGAAGTAAAGCTCACTCTAGTCTAAACGACTGTCTACCTCCGGCCGTGAATCAGTTGGATATTGCGTGTTTGCTGTCAAATAGCAGTAAATCAGTTTTTTATCTTGAGTTTTCATTGGGTGGGCAGAGCTTTTCTCAGGGTGGGCACTGCCCACCCCATGCCCCCCCTTGGTAACGCCCCTGCCTAATTCTAACCTTACCCCTAACTTTAACTAATAAGTTACAATTTACCTTTGTATTTGAGAGGACATTTGAACATTTGAAAATGTCTTCACTTCCCGATAATGTCCCCACTCTGTTGGGAAAATACATTTTTTTGGTTCTCAATCCATAGCATGCACACACACACACACACACACACACACGCACACACACACACAGTGCAGAGCACTGTCCTTTATAACTCTACCCTCAGGATTCCAGAGAGAACTGCGCTAACCTCTCAGAAGCATCACTGTGACATCCGGAGGCTTTAAGACAGGGAAGAAGGATGAAGGAGATGGCAAGCTGGGTTCATCCACTGTATAAAAAGATCGGACAAAAAAAAAAAAACACAAAAACGGAAGGCTCCCTGGGGATTTGCCTCCTGCCACAAGATGTTTGAGAATAATTCACTTGTCTCCAGAACCCAGAAAAAAGACAGCTGTCCCTCCACCACAGGAGGCAGACAGTGGGGCCAGTGCGTCCAGTCTCATTGTGCACCTGAACCAGCGAGCAGCCAAACCTCCAATCTCTCAGTGCACGTGCAGTTAGCATGTAGGAGCACACACATGCACAAACACACACACACCCTAACAGGCGCTCTGGAGATGAAAGCTAGTGCCACCTGGGTCACGCTGTGACACGGATTCTGACTGACCCTCTCTCAGTGTCACTTTCCGTCATATGAACTATGAATTGCATGTAGAGTCCCACTGACAGGTTACAAATTGGTCTGGTCTTCACAGTTAGAGCAAGCAGTTCTCACGGCAATGAGCAGACATGCTGTGCACTGTGTTTGTGGGGTGAATATAGACCGATAAGCAGACAGAAGGGGGAAAAAAGGAGAGATAGAAAAGGAACAGAGATACTTCTAGATGAGGAAGAGGAGAGCAGCAGGAAAGAGAAGGGAAAACTAAGAGAAAGAGAGATACACAGAGAAAGAGGGAAGGGGAGAGAGGCTTCACTGGAAAAGATGGAGAAAGAGTGAGAGGAAAGAGATAGAGACGGACACAACATGAATACCTTGAGCAGGGGAGGGCAAGACAGAGGGAGGAAAAGAAATGGAGTGAGAAAGGCAGTGCTATCTCTGATTTCCCATCAGCCACATTCTCTTATTTACCCCCTTCATTCACATTAGGGCTTTTCCCTCTCTATCCGTCCTGATAAATTTTGTGTTTATTTTCCACCCTGGTCAGAATTACGTGCCGCATCCAGCTCTCCCCGCGAGAAGATTAGGCCTCTCCAGCGAGCTTCATAAAGCAAGCTTTTATTTGCTTGTTCCCGGCAAATTCCTGATTAAATTTGGTTGCGCTCCGACGGGAATTTCAATCGTGTCGCGCCACTCCTAGGGAACGCGGTGAGAAAAAAAAATATGGAGATGAAGAGAAACGGACTGTCATCCGTTGGAGGGGCGGCCCTCTCTCCCCTTATTCGTCTCTAGAGAACTACACTGCACGGACTCCGTTGGTCCGCTTTGAAACAGTGGCCCTCGGTGGCCGACTGTGTGCACTGCACCCACAAACGTTTACAATGAAGGATTGGCTCCATTTCTTTTAACAGGCTGGTGAAATTTACATCAGTAGTGGAAGCGTCAAGCTTATTAAGGACAATGCATTCAAAATAAAAAGTCTGAAGATTTTTGCCTCGATGAGAGTAGGATTTTTTTTTCTTTGTGACGCAGGGAGAAGGACGATACCTTTTGAGTATCAAACTCTCAAACAAGTTTAGTCTTCCATGAATCTCAAATTGCAGCATGATGAAACATCAAACAGACTCAAATAAATTTATATAAACAGACATTTGAATTAAACTATGCTACAAAGAAGAGAAAACAATCCTTTCGATATGCAGACTTTGATATGTCATCAGCTTTCACTCCATCTTAAGTCCATCTTATCCAGTCTTTAAGTCCATCTCAGTCTTCTGACCAGAATTAAAAAATGAAATTTATGGGAAATCCTATATTGAAAACCGCCAATTTTCCATTTCTATCTACTAAAAGCCAGCTGAACAGTGCAGTAGTCGCATTTCCCCTAAACAGCACTTTAAAGTGTGGTAGTGGTCACCAAACCAATTTCATGAACTCTACCATAGTTTTAATCTGACTCAACCAATTTGCTGCTCAGCGAGACTTACCTGATGAATGAGGTGCGATTTACTAGGGTTGCAGTGAAAATGCATGATAATATTCCTCCATGATTAGCTGACACTGCGCTATGCTAGAGTCATACAGGCTTTAACAAACAGAGTGGTGGCCCTTTCTTTAGTAAATAATATTGTAACAATTTTTTTTATTCCTAACCTTGTGTGCGCCAATATCCACAGTCTACTTTATTAAGCTCCTAAACTGAGCGAGAGAGACACAGTCTGAAGAGCCCGCCCGGCCACCGCAAAGGTTAACTTCATTTCAGGAAGCCTGCTTGCTGCTGTGGCAGATAGAAAATAAACATTACGGTGTTTCGAGATTTCCACTGCTCTATCTGCACAAAACCACACGTCTGAATCAAGTGCAGTGAGAGCAGTTTTTCTGAAATACTGCACATCCAGAGATGTGCAAATCTCATTTATTCCGAGCCCGGCAGATCATAGCACTCCAAGGAGTTTTTCCTCTTCTGTACGTGACGCAGAAACAATGTTGGACCAGGTCCAGACTAAAGCACAAGGTCTTTCTCTGTTGACGTGCTGGACGTGGGCACGCAAGCTAAACAAATTTCCTGGGACAGTTCGCTTTAGATCATCACTCCCATTACGCTGGCCAGGAGTGATTACCACTCTCCGCTCTGTAAACATCGAAACTGAACGCAGCTCATGGCACGCCGCCTATATCAGAGCCCGAGCACATCCCTGTAGGCGTTACACATCAGTTCTTCATCATGCCGCAGGAATCAGCCAGGGGTAATTATGGCCACTAATGACCTTCCCTCCCTTAAGGGAGCATTCATCACAGTAATCAGCTGTGCTGCAGCGCTTAGCAGTAATTACAGGAATATATGCATTTGCATGTGCGTATGTTGTATATGTATAAGTGAGCTGTAATGTTCGGCCAAAATGCACCCCCCCCACCCGCAGACCCCCCCCCCCAACTTTTGAATCTGTTCTTGACAGGTTTTTCAGACTTAATTATACTGTATCTTTTACACATTTTAGATTTATCATGTAGAAATTCCAACATGTTTTATACATGGCCCTATATTTCAATAATGTTGAAGGTACTGCACATTAATTATATGGACCAAACACCAAAGTTTTTTTTTTTTTCAGAATATGAAATTCATGATCAAATCGATTCAGACCAGGAAAATGACTTGGTAGGTCAAAACAATTTCCTGTTTTTTTTTTTTCTCTCTTATTTTTCTTGACTACTATTACCACATTTGATCCAAGTGTAGGTTACAGACTCCAAAACTCTAATACCCAAGACTAGAAACTGAAGGCTCTCCAGAAGCTTCAATAAAAGAGCAAATGAACAATCCCCACTAATCCGATACGCTGGTTAAGCAATCTGTACAACATATAATGGAGTCCTGGAGCCCTGCATAAAAATTTCTTTAATGTCAATGAAGTAAGACCAAGATGTAAAATATGCATCAAGAAATTGTCTTTAAGTTGCATTTAACTGCAGATTAATTGCTTGATTTCAATCTAAAGCTTTGCATTACAATCCAAAATGAAGAAAAAATATGGATGTGTCTCAAACATTTTGGGGTGCGCTGTGGATAAATATTCTCCATTTCAGCATGTACTTGAACAGTGGAGTGGATAGTTTGGTTGGTTGATTAGACCATGAATTATTATGCATCTCAGGACCACTTCAATCCAACTGAATGTTATCTACAGCTTTCAAGACCAAACTACTGTATATGGTCCGTTAGAGAACATATACTTTGAAAACTTGATTTTTGCACAGGCTTACAGTAAGGTAGCTTGAATCTAGTTCTTCCGTTGTTATATCAGTTTATCATTCGCTGATGTGGAGAAGCGTTTGGGGATCGTGTCATGAAAACAAGGCTATGCACGAGGTCTCTATCTGTGTACGCCTACTTGGCGTCTACTAGTTTTAAGGGGTGTCTTTGGAAACAAAAAGGTTGAACAGGCCAACTCAAATCAGGTTATGTACCGAATGGTTGGAGAGAGTTCCTTGAGGGTGTGCTTCGTAGTAAGTCGACATGCCGTGACCTAGCTTGCTTGGAAAGTTGTTTAATAATGTATTAAGTTATCACATATCAACCCCGACTACCCGTTTTTTTTTTTTTTTTGGAGAATAAGACTGAAATTTTCTGGAACCATAATGGATTCACCAAATGACCAGGAACCAAGTCCCTCTCAACAGGGGATAAAATTATGAATGAGACGGATTAATTGAGGCGCAGACCCGCAGAAGTGTTTCAACGTCCAATTAGGAACTAACCCTCAGCACTTAGTTATCATCGTTTCAGTCGCAGGCAGCCGCTCATGGTCCAATATAAGCACTCGCAACTATGAAAGAGTTAAACTGCACAAGCAACGAGAGTGTCAATTTGACTGGAGCAATTACCGAGGACGTTTTAGTCCGACAGGCGCTTTGAGTATTTCACTGTAACCATGGCAATGGAAGGTAGAAAACACTTGTCAGAACTGATGGAAATTAATCTTACTTCAAACCCTTTCTTAAGAATTGGAAAATAAACATAATGAGACAGCCTCTGGCGCACGGCAATCCGCGTTACTGGAAGATGGAACGATGGAGAAAAATCGCCGCTCTCGTTGTAGGATAATTAAGTTTGTGAGACAGTTTCAAGCCAGATAATAACAGAGATAACCCTCGGGGGACAGAATACTCTATTCACTTCCTGCAAGGGGCAGGTGTTCCGCATTTATATGATAAAAAAACACTGCATCTCCACAGATGGAAAGAAAGAGAGAGGTAAAAATAGGCTCTAAATTGTTCCGTTCAAATGTTGCAAAAGGCATATGCAGGGCCAAAGAAATCCGATCAGTCATCCAAGAAAATCCCCACTTAAAGGCTTGTTGGTGCAATTTGTTGTACACTTTACAGAACATTACGGATTATTCTTTGTTTTGCTTCAGTGACTGTTAGTCATGCCCCTTCTTCCTCAACCACATGTCATATCTGCCTGTCTTAAAACATTGCTTGTGTGTGTTTTTGAATGTAAAGCTATAGGTCTACCTCTCAGTAATCAGGAATGGGGATCGTGTAAAACCATTGAGTTTGGTCAATATTCCAAATAGCACTTTCTAAGCCTGTAAAACTTTGCCTGTTAACTCGCTTATTGCCACCAGTTCACAGCAATCCTGCAAAGAGCACTTCTGGTAAAAATCGTCCTTTGCCGTTGAATTGCAGATTCAAGGCGCTCACTGAATAAATAAAGACGTAGAAATCAATACAGTTAAAAGGTCAAACTCATGCAGTTGCAGTCGGTAGCAAATAAATTGAATGCGGTTTCCTCCACCAAAATATGGAAGTGATCCGTGTCAACACCAAAAACGTTTACTCTTTTGAGGGGCTCAATATGGGGGGAAAAAAAAGTAAAAAGACAGTCACCTGTTCAGAGTCCTCACACGATAACGAACCGAGAGTTTCGACGAGGATAGCGATGTGATGGATGACAGGACAGGGATTTTAAGAGAGGAATAAACTTCTGTGTGCCCTGTAACATGTATGCTGTTTGAACAGTCATTCAAAAATGCATAGAAATGCATAGGAAAAAAAAAAAAAAAAAAACTCCTAAGCTAACAAAAAATCACTCCTTATGTGGTAAAAGTTCTGCAGAATTTCCAAAGCGAAAAGAGAACTTCAGGTGAACCATAAAACTGTTCCAGTCCTTCCGAGGAAACACAAAAAGCAACCGAAAATGCGACCGTCTACTCCAGCGCATTAAAAGACAGAGGACAGCTCTTGGCACAGAAACAGCCTTGACTTATTTCAGTACCCACGGTGGTAAAATGTGTATGTCCCCAGGCTGTTGTTGTGAGCTGTGTTTAATCTGGGCTGAAGCCCCAAGGAACTGCCTTCCTTAGCCCATATCTCTCCATTAGCTCGAGCTGTACAGTATGTTCCGGAGAGAAGATAAAGATGCGCGGCGCACAACGCCATTAACAAGAGCTGGGAAAAAATACCAATAAAATACGCTCACGCACATGCGTAGAACTCAAGAAACATCTCACAAACATACCCTGTAAATGGAAAAATTCAGGAGGCAAAGTGGGTCACCCAAACACGCACAGTTAAGTATGAACTCAAACTAATAGAGCGTGAGAAAGCATTAACTCACTATCACACATTCTGAGGAAATGCTGGTGGCTCAGAGGAGGATCAGCCTGGGCTTTTCAATGTGTAGGTGGGAAACAGCCAGAACTGGGCGTATTTCAGGAATTACCTGGTGGAGTACGGCTACAATGGAAGGCTGATAGACTGTAAACCTGAACTTCTGCTGGAAAAGCAGCTGTATGAGCAGGTTGCCTATAAAATATTATTTGTATCAGAGGTACTTCATGAAAGGGCTTTATGTTGAAATGGAAATGTATGAGTAAGATCAATTATCCTAAATAGAATTATATTAAAAAGGAAGGGTGACAAATTCTGGCGGCAGAATTCAATAGTCCAATGTCAATGGCATGTGGCCCTATATTTAAACAATGTTGAAGGTGCTGTATATTATTGATATGGACCAAATACTTTCTGAATATGAAACTCACAGTCAAATCGATTCAGACCAGGAAAATGACCTGGTTGGCTAAAAACTTTTCTGTTTTTTTTTCTCTCCTGACAACCCTTACCATATTTGATCCAAGTGTAGGTTACAGACTCCAAAACTCTATTACCCAATACTAGAAACTGAAGGCTCTCCAGAAGCTTCAATGAAAGAGCAATTGAACAATCCCCACTAATCAGACATACTGGTTAAGCAATCTGTACAACATATAATGGAGTCCTGATGCGATGGAACTATGTGTAAAAAGTACTTTAATGTCAATGAAGTAAAGCCAAAATGCAAAAAAATGCATAAAAAATTGTCTTTATGTTGAAAATCTGCACTTAACCACAGATTAATTGCTTGATATCAAATCTAAATTTGTATTAGAATCCAAAATGAAGAAAAAATATGGATGTGTCTCAAAAATTTTGGGGTGCGCTGTGGATAAATATTCTCCATTTCAGCATGTACTTGAGCTGTGGAGTGGATAGTTTGGATGATTGATTAGCCATGAATTATTATGCATCTCAGGACCACTTCAATCCAATTGAATGTTATCCACAGCTTTCAAGAACAAACTACAGTATATCATCTGTTAGGGAACATACTTTGAAAACCTGATTTTTGCTCAGGCTTACAGTAAGGTAGCTTGAATCTTGAATGGCATGTGGATACAGGATTTTGTAAATAAGATACAAATGCAGTTTTGAAATGTACAACTCAAGTGTGTCTGTGTGTGTGCATGTGTGTGTTCGTACGATTAACCTCACAGACGATATCAGCTCCATGAGCTGCAAGCGTGCGCTCCAACACCAGTGCCATCCCTCTAAATAACAGTAATTTACCATCAAATATCGCCTACAGTGCTCCATTCATCTTGGGCAAGAAGGCAGAAAGGAATGAAAATAGACAGACGGACAGACAAACAGGCAGATAGATAGACAGATCTGTCATTTTTATGCACACTTAGTTATCTCACCTGGTCGACATAACCAAGTGTTTCATAACCCTGGGAAATGGGGGTGCTCACCAACTTTCCAAAACCAGGTGTAAAACCAAACGACAGGCAAACCCTGAGAAACTGCTGTACTAAGCTATGCCGCTGCCCCTGCAAATACCAGGTGTGAAATGGCCTATAATGCATAAGTACCTATTTTTACATAACACCACACTCTAATGCGGGTCCTAAAATCACCAGAGCTTTAAATTATGCAATAACCCAAACAGGCAGGTGGCTCTGCGCACACGCTTAATAACCAGGCAGGATTACGTGCTCATGAGCCCTAACCACCATGACTACTGTGACTGATGACACACATATGTAAGAGGTGTCACATCGCAGCAGGTGACAAATTAGTGGGTCTCCTATTGCAAGTCCGAGGTCAGGTAAAACTCAAGGACGGGGAACTCCAGAGAGCACTCAGCAGCCATTTTGGCCGTAAATGAATGCAAACTGCAGGGGTGCAGAAATAAGCCGATTACAGCACACAGGGCAAAACCGCAAAAAAATAAAAATAAAAAAAATAGCCAAAACAAAATCTCCACAAGCACCAACTTACAAACAAGAGGATTAATTTTTGTTAATTAATCGGAGCAAAATGGATCACCACAGCACACACATGCGCTCTCTCGCTCTCTATCTCACTCTCTCTCTCTCTCACACACATACACAGACACACACACACACACACACAAACACACACACACACACACACACACACATACACAGACACACAGACACACACACACACACACACACACAGAGGACGGAGAGTTTGTGCCTACAATGGGTTCAATGAGGGACATAGTGTCTGAGCAGTGCAGAGTCACGTACCTGTGAAAATACAACTCACAAGAGTCAAGCTTACCTGCCGTAAACTTGATGGAAATCCCCATCTATTTTGTCTGTGTGTTAAGAAATATAATAGGCGACGCAAAAGTTTTTCAGGCTATCCAGGGAATCATTTCACTCCCCCCAAACTCACAAAAGCCTTCACTGATGAGAACCCTGAGACTCACCTGTGCAAGCCCTACATGGGATTGCCCAAAATGGTGCCTGCGCAAAAAAAAAAAAAATCTAGCATAGAAACCACTGTGCTTTATGACAGGCATAAAATGAAATGTTCTTCCTGTACCAATGAGACATTTCAGCATGTATCCTCAGTGAGGATGAATTTTATTAGTCTGTGACAGTGTTTGTTATTCCCCAATCAATTTGAAATATCTGCGAGTGTTTATAACTTCAAGGAACCATTGAGTTTATTCTAAACTGAAAAAGTGACAACCTAAAGATACACATTTTACACCAGGACAAACATATTTTTAGTGTTGGCCTGGAAAATAAACTGTATTGAATTTTTGCATTTGACAATTTCAGCATAAATACACTACCGCTCAAAAGTTTGGGATCACTTGCAAATTTCTTTGTTTTCCAAATTTTTTTTTTTTTTTACATTTTCATGCATTTCACAAACATTTTTATCCATTTCACAAACGATTAAAATTAATCAGATGATTTTCAAAGAATGATCTACATTTTTGCATAGAGGCCTTTTATCAGCAACTATCAGTCCTCTGCATCAATCTCCTGGTATGGCAGCTAATCCAAGTTAAGCATTTTATAAGGCTAATTGATTATTGGAAAACCCTACTGCAAATGTGTTGCACAGCTGAAAACCGTTGAACTAATAAGGGAGCACAAAAGGGAGCATGGCATTCTTGAGGTTGGTTTAGTACCTGAAGAATCAGCAGTTGTTTGTTTGTTTACAGGCTCAAAATGGCCAGAAAGAAAGAACTTCCTTTAAAGACCCGTCAGTCTATTGTTGTGCTTAGAAGAGAAGGCTATTCAATGCGAGAAAAACTTAAAACTCTTTCCATGCTGTCAACTACTCCCTTCAGAGAGCAGCACAAACTGGCACTAACAAGGACAGTAAAAAGGAGTGGGAGGCCCTAATGCACAACTGTACAAGAAGACAAATATCTGAGAGTGTGCAGTTTAAGACAAAGACGCCTCACAGGTTGTCAACCAGCAGCTGCGCTAAATAGTTCCCGTCAAACACCAGTTTCAGTATCAACAGTGAAGGTGTGTTTTTTTTTTGATGAAGGCAAAGTTTGAAGTACATATTCATCATTTTCCATTAAAATTATTCATTCTAACTCAGACAATGTCACCATGTTCTGTTCATTTGCTATATTTCCTATTCAGACTAATTTTGTGTGTTTTCATGGAAAACAAGAAAATTTCCAAGTGATCCCAAACATTTGAGCGGTAGTTTATGTTTCATCTCAGACTAATTCTCTAGACCATTTTTATGGAATTTTTTATGAAAAAAAAGGAACTTTAGCTCTTACAAGTGACTCTAATGTAAATGATCTCACCCTGTTTTGATTTATCTTGCCCCTTGAAAACCTACACTGGATCAGATAAGCATAATTAGCAAATTTCGAAGACTTAGTTCAAAGAACAGTACTGAATACGTAAACTAATTTTAGTGTATGACATCACAATGTTTATTTGTTTAAAGGTCACAGGTTTACAATTGTGCTTTTTATTATTATTACCCCTCAGCCCTCAACGCTGACGGGGTATTGCTATCCTTCGTGCGGTTGGGCGGGCGGGCGGGCGTCTCCAAAAACTTCGACATCGGGCTGAGGGGTATTCCGTGCATTGCACACCTATTTTCAAATATTACTGTGTGTACTGCTGGTCTTAAAAAGAGAAGTTAATCTCATATGAGCTTTTTCTTTTGGCTGAAAAAAGGTTTGTAGCAGGGGAGCGCAGAGTATATCAGGTATTTCAGAGTATTGCAGTGTTACCCATGTAAGGTTTACAAGTCAAGTTAGTTCATACATTTTGATTAGCTTCTTAAAAAAATATAGTTACATTGTTCACACTGATCGCTATTTAGAAATTCATATTTACAATTATTATTTACATATTTACATGTAAAAATATTTCCAGCAACATGCTTAAACAGTTTACACAGTTTGATAGATCTTCCTCGGTGATTGGACATTTACTTCAGTCTAAGTCCTTTAGCCTCTTATTGCTTCGACTCATGTGGTGAAGAACTAGGAAGTGAAGCGAGGCAGTGAATGCTGTGAAGTGGCTGCAATGTGGACAATGGTGAAGTGCTGCATAAGGAAGATATTTGTCCCCATCCTGCTGTTTATTCTCATCTAGACTGACCCGACCACCACACATCGAACCCGCAAGTTACACTGACTTTACCTCAAAGATGCATTTGCTGCCAAATTACCCCTTTTCAGACTCTTGCTTCTCCCACTCTTGAGACAACAGCAGCTCCTTTCAGTTTCTAGACTGACAACAGCCTATGTGGCTTGTACTGAGTAGAGTGGGAAATCGGATGAAAAACTTACGTTTGGTCATCCAGGAATTTAAACAGGTTTAAAAAGTTAGTATATCTGGTTTGTTGATGGTCTGCGGTGCTGATTGGTCAACACTGGTGAGGTGGTGGCAAAACTTATGTACTCGTTGATTATAGGATAATCTAGCACTCTGTTGGTTGACCAGGTATAAACAGTGTAACCCAGCTTGAACAGCCTTGGCTAGTTTGTATTGAAATGTTCATGAGGGAAACATCAAATCAGGGAAGAATTGTTTGTAAGCATTCAATCTATATACACATTTACCTGTCAAGACTGCGCAGGTTAAACGGCTTTTGTTTCGTCAATCATCCTGCATGTTGTCAATTCTGCAATTTAATGTACAGTCTGAACCTCACAACTCTGAGTGCGTAGTCAAAAGATTATGCTTGAATAGTCTTCGAACCGAGGCACTTAGAAGCTTGTTTACAGGAGGCCTGAGCACTCTGTGCATACTGTTGCGTTGGAGGTGAAGGGCTGCAATTCAGCATTAACCTTCAGTCCCATCGCAGATTTTGTTTAAGGAAACAAACACCAAACTAGACCTGAATGAGAGAGAAAAAACTTGATATTCACTGTATACAACAAAAGTAGTCACTCAAGAAGAAATTGGGTGCATCATCATGAACAAAAAAACTGAAGAAAAAAAAATCCCTCTTTATGATAATGTTCTACATTAGGGTGGTAATGGTAGGTCATATTTCCACTATATACGCTCTCTACAGAAGCAGCCACTGAACAAACAACACTGGCTTGAAATACTTATGCTCTTAAAGCTATTTTTTTCATGGCGCCATCCTGCATCTGACATTTCAACGTAAAAATGTGAGTCAAGTGACACAGTATTGACAGCATACTTTAACAAAACAGAGTCTATCTTAGCCTTCATTCAACCAACATATTTAATATAAAGGGAATACCAATTCGGGTCCCCGGGGACTCAAAGAATTAACGGCTGTAAGAAACAACCATAATAGCAAAATGGTGACTCATTTCTCCTCAAAATGAGGAGTTTTGCAGCTAATTAGAGTCACCTGAAAAAAAAAAAGTATTATTGTTTTAGGATAATCAAAGTGTAAACCCTTAGGACATGCAGTGGGCCGATTTAGGGTTTTCAACAGAGCACTTGAGGAAACCTGTGTCTGCTGGCTGTGTGCCTGTCTCCTACAAAATGACTGACGACCGTACCCCCACGATTGGGTGTGACTTTAAAATAGGACCCACGGCAAACACGATGGCACACAGTAACTTCATAAATATCTTTCTTAAAACTGCAAGAGAGGATTTGGGTGCTTTTGACTAGGCTTAACACATATTAAATCACAAACAAAGAACAATGTTATGAAGTCATATACTTTTACTTAACCTCTTCATCCCAAGTGGGAAATAAGGCCGCAGTCGTACTACACCGTTGGGTCATGTCCTGAGCTTTGGGTTGCGCTTCATCCCATGAAAGACCCAACTCTTTCAGTTCTTCATCACTGTCCTCCACCCGCTGGTTTTTGGGCTGCATCTCTTTCTTCTCCCAACTGGAGTCCATTTTAAGGCAACTTTTGGTATCCTTTCAAAACATGACCAATCTGTGTTAAAAAGAAGAGGGGATGCTACACCATGGTAAACAGGCCCCTCTCTCAACTTTTTTGAGACATGTAGCAGCAATAAAATTTGAAATGAGCTCATTTTGTGGATACAATTGTAAAATTTCTCAGTTTCAACATTTGCCATGTTATCTCTGTTCTATTGTGAATAAAATACTGGCTGTAATGATTTGAAAGTCATTGTGTTTTGATTTTATTCACAATTTACACTTTGTCCCAACTATTTCAGAATTGGGGTAATACTTGCAAATGTATTTGTGGCATATAATAATTATGTTGTTTATACAAAGCTCAGTCTTGATTGATCAACATAATAATTTGGTGCAAAAAGTTGCCCTGATTTTTTTGAAGTAGACTAAACAAGATATATATATTTTTTTTCCGTTTTGGATTTCAGGTGCGTCTACCAATCTATATCTGTTCACAGTCTGCTTCAAAGAGAGTTTTTCTTTGCGGTGGTAATGTGATTTCAGGGAATGTGTGGATTGTAGTTTTAATACAAAAATTCTGTGAAATACTGTGCATCATAGCACATAGAAGCACACAGTAGCTTTAAAGGCAATAGTTGAGATATTGATGTGTAATTAATTTCCCAAATTTAACGTAAATTACTAGCCAAATAATGAAGCCAAACCACAGGCAAGCATTCAAGTTTATTCTGAAAATGGCTTGACAACATGAGAGACAGTAGCGCCGGTAGAGAATAACAGGTACAAAAGAGGCAGTTGAATGTCTACAGTCTGCATCAGTGTACATGACATCCGTGTGGATAATGAGGAGTGACTAACTTTCATTTCGTTCCCTTAATTGTCTTTCCTAATTAATTAGAATATGCCTTCCCTGAATTGCGCAGATTATTCTGCTCAGCGATGATCATTTTAATTGTCATTCTGATATCATGTCTCCATAAAAAATAATGCCTTTGCTCACCTTTTGACCTCAGATCCTTAGGCATTTTATCACAGATGCTGGTATGGAAAATATAAATGAATTGAACTTGCAGGAGTGCAAGAAAAAACCATGCTCATGTTTCATTTTCTTTAGATTCTGTAATTTGCAGCCCTCTAGAAATGATGAAAACATATTTTTGAGCGCTTATAATACACAAAGGAATCTGTGGATGTTTACTGACCCTTTGGGGCTCTTATAGCCCAAAAACCTCTTCTAACTGACTGTCATACTCAGGGCTTAATACTGCTTTTGTCCTTTAAAACCAAGCAATCAATAAACGGAAAACAAATTATATTTTTGAATATTTTTGCAGTGCAACATGTTTTTTTGTCATGAAAAAATGAAAATACTTCAGGAGGTTAAGTGGCTTCGCCGGCAAATGGCTCCAATTCGTGATTCCGGAAGGAATCCCGTAAACAGACGCCTGTGTTGCGCCGCAACAAAAGCCTTTGATGCAGATGCAGGTTTGTTTGTGTAATCCTGAATGAGTGCATAACTCAAATCCCTGCACTCCCCTCCCCTCTGATGGGGCTGTCATGAGCTTGTGTAGATTACAGTCGCCTCCCGGAAGGTTCCGTGCGCTGAAGGGCCGCAGTGCTCTGGAACAGGAGATAACAGCCCGAATGCAGACAGCGCAGTGTTTGATGACTCCATGCAGAGCTAGAATTTATCACAGCATCAAAGCCTTAAGGGAGACCTTCTTCTTTTATTTCTCTACTACTATTCAGTACAAACTTTGATATTCTGCCACTTAACAGATAGAAATCCGTCTTTGTGGCCGGCAAAGGTCCAGGGGAATTCAGGGGGATTGTTCCGTGTATTTTCGTTTTATTTTGACTCCGCGACAGTACATCCTGGGAAATACGGTCCGTCCACAAACCAGACAGGAAACCAACAAGGTCAGCTTATGATGTGAGCAATCATGAGTAATGATGATTTGAGGTTGCAGTGTAAGTATGTCTGCTTGTGTTTGGGAAACCCAAAGAACTCCGTCCGCCATATTACACCATCAGCAGAGGTCAAACCATGAAGATGAGGATGAGGAGTCAGTCCCGCTGGGGTCAATTTTTGGGGTCAGGTCAGTTCAAAGCTTTTGGGTGAGATTTTTGTAGAAGATAGACCAGAGGGATGACTGGAGTTGGCTGTGCACTGAAAACATGAAGCGAAAGGTTATGCAGACAGAAATGCCACAGGGATTGTATATATATCAGTACATTTAGCTCAAATAATGCCAAAGGTATACAGGGCAAGGCCCTGAGGCAGGGGTCCTTATCCATGTAACTTTTTCAGCATTAGAGGGCTGATCTGTGTTTCCTTTAGTTGTTTCCCCCGAAGAGTGGATGTGATGTGGATGTGCATCCAAGGAACCTCATGAAAATTGGGCTGAGGCCACTATTATTCACTGAAAATGTATACCCAGGCCATCCTGCTGAAAATGGCTGCTTAAACTGGTTTAAGATTTATTTTCAACATTTCTAGTTAGCTGATCACTTGCTTCACCAAATGCATCCTGTTGTCCATCAACTCTCTCTACCACTGGTTTCACAAACTCAGTGCCAGGAGGGCTGTGTCTGCTGGTATTTTAATGTGCTCCTGCACTTAAGCACTTCATTAAGTCACTGATTGGTAAGAAAGTCCTGGTACCCTGTGTTTTAAGATGTTAATTACCTACTGATTGAAGGGAAATCACAAAAACCTATAGATACTGCAGCCCCCCATGGTTGGTGTTTTTTTTTTTCTTCTTCTTTTTTTAATAAAAAATATTTGGCATCTCCAATCCCACCCAAATCTTGAATACCCAATTGGTGAACTATGTACAAGTCTTGCTCGTATGCGACCTCTTGCTGCCAGTTCAGGAGAGTGAGGACAGTTCACGGCTCTCCTCCGAAGCACGCACCTGTCAGCCACAGCTTCTTATACACTCATTGGTTGAATCTTCGCAAGTTCAGAACAGGGGCGGAGGATACCTGGACATGACATGGCTTAAAATCTTCCTGACGAGCACCCGTCTGGCCAACAGGAGGCGCTAGAGCAACGAACAAGGCAACTATTATTTTCCTTTACTGACAGTCCCTTCCCAATTTGCAACCCTGTAGCACTACAGCCAATTGTGCGCTACTCTGAAAAAGCTGCCAACCACTGCCAGCTGGTACGTAGCAGGGCTCGAACCTGCAACGTGATAGTCACTTCTGCTTCGCGACGCGATGCTTTACCAAGTGAGCTATCCAGCAGCAACGCCATGGTTGGTGTTTGAAGCACCAGTTCTATGATCTTAACCAGATTTAACCAGCCACAGTCCAGCTATGACCAGCTGTGGTCAACAAAAGGACTATGGCCACCAGCAGATAAGCTATGACCAGCACATATCTCAGACCAGCTTAGACTCTGCCAGGTGGTCCTCACTGGACTTATCAGCAGGTTATACTGACATGTTATAGTATACTAGCTCCCACTCCCTCCTTCTATTGGTTTGTCTTGCATTGGTAATAGCTATAACCTTGAATTGTCTTACTGATTTCCTTGAGTGTTTGTCTGTCATGGAGAATCTATCACATAATGTAACTAAAAAAAGCCCAATTCCCTTGCTTTTTCAATTAATCAGCAGTTAGGATGCATCAAATGTGTCTGAGAGAGTCATGCTCTCTCCCCCATTATGAGTTGCTCCCAAACAGACGGACGCTCTCGTTTCTAAAGCGCCGATTAGAATATCTGCACTGTGAAGTGCTGCTGGAGGCAGGAGATTTCGAAACTGGATGTTGTTTTCCTGCTTCTTTCCATCTCCGGCAGTAAAGAACATTCCGGATAAGGAAGAGGAGACTGCCAAACATAACGCGGCGAGATAGGCACCCGACTGGAAGGGCAATCAGATCTGTATCCAACTGGAGGCTGAGGATGCTACTGTGTGTGTGTGTGTGTGTGTGTGTGTGTGTGTGTGTGTGTGTGCGTGTATTTGAATGTGTGTGCATGTTGGTATGTATGAATGTGCGAGTGTGTGTACGTGCGTGTGTGCATGTATGTGTGTAGAAATGCCTGTACGTGTGTGTGTGTGTGTACATGTGTGTGCGTGTGTGTGTGTGTGTGTGTCTAGGTATATAGTATGAGCAGACAGATGCTTGTCTATACAGTGCGTGCGTAACTGTGTGTATTGGTGCACGTGTGTGAGTGAGCGTGGTGTTGTAACTAATGCCAATTTTAAAAATACAATCACAAATTGCACAAAATATTATCTGCCTGTTTTGATTTTGCATCCAGCTTGTTTTTGGGGTGTTTGTTCATTTTTCTCTGTATGGTGTGCTGGTACACATTTTCTGATGCCGACAGGCACCACAATGGCAAAATTCTAATGAGTAATCAGTGAACTGAAATATTAACGATCATATCAACTGCCGCAGTCAACCTTATCTTGTTTTGTTCTTGGTCATGCTTGTCAGTTCTGTCATCAAAGACTGATGTTTTAATTATTACGCATCTTGTTTTTTGTGTTTTCAAAACATAAAATGAACAAATGTGTGCATATACGAGCACACATGCACAGGGTCACGTGATTTCAGCACACTCTTAATTGGTTTTTAAAACCTTTGCCATTTCTTAATGACATTATACATCATTCTGGTCTTTTCCTCCATCTCCTACTATCAGTGACGGTATGCTCTCACAAGGGGGGTGTTTTTAGGTTAGGTGCATAAGTGTTAATGGCCCTTGTTGCAAGTGAACTCATTATCACAGGACATGTTTTACATGGGTTTCATGTCGCCATCTGCCATCTTGTGCCTGCGTTCAACGCCACTCACTGCTGGACAAAATGAAAAATAAAAAAAATACCACCAACTCATCCCATTCAATCTCTCACATTTCTAACCACAAAAGATGCCCAATTAATCAATCATGTCTAACATACTACACACTCAGAGGGATTGTTCCTAAAGGCTCTGGGCTAATTCCAAATAGCTCATTTTTCACAATCTTTATACCTCTACTTACTCTCAGCGCCACCCAATTGGGAGACAAGAATAAAGTGATAAGAACAGAAAAAATGACAAGGTGATGAAAAGTGAATTAGTAGAATGGAACGTCCTTGTTCCCTCAAACACCACTCCAAAGTGACTTCAGTTAAGACGGTCACGAGCGTGGCAGATGGGAAGATACAGGTTCGCAAGTCATACCTTTGCAAAGGACAGTCTTGTCGTTCTTTAACTGAGATTACCTAGGGGAAACCTTAATTATTTTCTCATGTTTCATTTATCAGATTGAAATCTCCTTAATGATGGCAGACATTGACCAATGTCCAGGTCAAGGGCAGGGAACGGAAGGGGATGAAGATAAGTCACCCAAATGAGGCCCCTTTGTCTCTATCAGGCAGTGGCTGCCAACCTTATTCTGCGAGATCTACCCTTCAGCAGGTTTTCACGCCTTCATTTTACACACCAGACTATTAATGAGCATCTCAACAAAATCTCTAGCTACTGAATGATATGAGCTTTGTTATGTTTGTTTATGGCGTCATGTTAAAGGTGAAAACCTATTAAAAAAGCTGAGAAATAGGAACAGTATTGGTTACCAGTGCGGTACAGGAACCCAGTCCAGTTCATGCTTGTTTTTCAAAGGTTTTCATAATTTTCCCATCTACCATAGATGGTTCCATGAAAAGCTGGAATTTGCTAGAATTTATAAATGTCTTACAGAGCCCAACTGAGGTTGTTTACTCATTTGTTACCTTTATGTTGAAGAGTTAATAATTGCATTCAGTGCCTGACTCCGAACATCAAACAAAAATAGACAGTAATAAGATTCTTGTTTGACATCCTTGGTATATCGATTTTGGAAAGGAGAGATGGCTTTAAAAGCACAGGCATCAGCATTCATATCTTCATTCGAGCACTGCGTCAAAGAGGAGATGTGCTGTTTATTATTTAGCTTTATTAAAGCGGGTCGGTCAGCTGAGAACTCAATTTTCTATTGCAGAGATGAGCTGGGGAATCAAAGCCGGAGGGATTACAAGAGATTGTGTAGCCAATCAGGTGTTTATGTTTGTACAAACTAAACAAAATGGAGCATCATCCAGAGCTGCGTCTGTATGTTTGTGTGTGTGTGTGTGTGTGTGTGTGTGTGTGTGTGTGTGTGTGTGTGTGTGTGTGTCTATTACTATTCTCTGCAGACTGGCAGATTCCGAATCCCATTACTGCATGTGAGGGCACCCCAGCAGGTACATAAGGGACTCAAAGATTTCACAGCCCAAAGAGATGTCCTCAAAAGAATTAAAAACTTCAGGTAAAATAACACAAAAATTGAAATATTCTTAATCTGCAAAAATGTCGCTCATGTTGCTCTGTAATTACCATGGTGTGGGTAGCGAAGGGCTTCCATTTTCAATGGGAGTTGACGGTTGCATCCACATGGCTTGTTGAGAAAGCTGGCAGCGAGGGAACATTTTGTAAATGTGCATCGTTTATCAAGTTTTTCAATTCACTCGATCTGTTACATAATTTTCAGTACAAAGGATTTTTGAACAGCCTTTTGGCACATCAGAGGGCCGCAGTAAACTGGAGCGGCAGTAGAGGCCCAGGTATCCAACAGTATGCACAAGAGATGGAAATGCATAATCCTTCATTCATGGCATTACGGACTCTGCGACACACGGAAGGGAAAAATCCAGTTAAATGTTCAATTCCAGATCAATGCCC
Source organism: Gymnothorax reevesii (assembly GCA_029721435.1). Lineage (NCBI taxonomy): Eukaryota > Metazoa > Chordata > Actinopteri > Anguilliformes > Muraenidae > Gymnothorax > Gymnothorax reevesii. The sequence goes on from CM056591.1 coordinate 50,809,561, forward strand.
CGTGCCTAATGTAAGATTTGAGCCATATTGAATTTTTCGCCTTTGATTCCAGTATTGTGCCAAGCAACATTGTTAATATCTCAAATTTAGAGCTTCTAAGGTTCAATCACCAGGGATGCCTCTTCAGAAACTGCATATATACTGATGGCCGCAGGCTTCCAATTGATCATAATTTAATCTTGTTTCCTAAACACCATATTACAGAGAGAACAGTCTGTCTTTGCTTCTGTTTTGATACCCTTGAAGGGGACTTACTCTGCATTGATATCTGTGGCTGATTTTGTTGAAATCTTAAACACAAATGCAAACAAGATGTATTTATGCTCTGCGTCTATATATGTGTGTGTGTGTGTGTGTGTGTGTGTGTGTGTGTGTGTGTGCGTGTGTGTTGTGACAGTTTGATAAAGGTGGACTGGTAGTTTACTGCTCCGCTGAGAGTAATGAATCTTTATGAAATGCACACAAATCTGGGAATGTGTTGAATTGAGCAGAGTGTGTGTGTGTGTGTGTGTGTGTGTGTGTGTGTGTGTGTGTGTGTGTGTGTGTCTTACCTGATCAACAGAATGGACGACTTCCACCTTAAACAGGCTAACACCAGTCTGCGCTGCTGTCAAAGCCAGAACACTGACAAGACTTTAAACATTCATCTACCTTTTTTGATCTTCCTCCTTCTAAACTCCTTTTCTCCAGCACTCCAATGAAAACATTACATACATAAATGGCATATTACATTAAACAGTGGGCTTTGCGTCAAACTGTTATATTCTGAACTGTTACGTCATGTTAGTGATCCTTATGTTGTCTTTACAGGCAATGGTACTGACAGATTTTTCTTTGTAGTGAGGCGATGCCTTGGGTGGTCGGTGCAACATGGCTGCACACTGGGGAGTCTAATTCTTGTTCGGACATGAAACACAACACAGTATGTGTAATGGACCCCCTGAAAAGAAAACATGTCAGAATATGGCTGCGAATACAAACTTCAGCGTTTCCATAGTTTTATAATGCTCTGAACATTACTGTATGTTCAGAAAGTTCAGTGTTAAATGTTTTTAGTCCAAGTCCTGCACCTTCATAATTTCTATTTTATTTCACCTATCCTGGTTCTCAGAATATTTTCAAAATAGTTCTGGAATTACCTCACTCCCATGTCGTCAAAATGACACACATATAGTGCCAAATACTATGTGATAGTAATGCTCCAAGTAATATGCGCAAGTGATCCTACCACTTGTAGCACCAGAAAACCGAGAAAGTGCACCTTTTTCCAAGAAATTCCAACAAAAACCTAGAATACACTGAGGCTTACTGAAGATTAGAGCCAACTCAGTAAACCATGAAAAAATTTTTCCGAGGTATCCCGAAGTTTGTCCGTTTTACTTAAGTTTGGACAACACCTCAGTAAACCTCGGTTAAATTTTCCTGAGACACACCAAGGATTGTTGGGCCCACTGAAGTTCAGAGACCACATCAGTGTTCCTCTGGAAAATTTCACCGAGGTAGACCTGGCCTGGCTTAATTATACCGCACCTCGTTGAATAGGCAGTACTGGTAATTTGCATAATTAATTGGTGTTTGGACTGCAGTGCTGGTGGAAGGTCCTTAATGAGGTATGTGTTTTGACTGTCTTCAACCCTCCCCTTTGTTCTGGTGTGAGCACAGGCCCAGCTGACAAACTTCGGTCTACCTTGGTGGAATTTTCCCGAGGAATACCGATGTGGTCTCTGAACTTCAGTGGTCCAGACAATCCTCCGTGTGTTTCGGGAAAATTTAACCGAGGTTTACTGAGCTGTTGTCCAAATTTAAGTTAACTGGACAGACTTCAGAATATCTCGCCAAAATTTTTCTGAGGTTAACAGAGTTGGCCACAAATCTTCAGTAAGTGTATTTTAAGTTTTTATAGGAATTTCTTGAAAAAGTGTGCACTTTCTCGGTTTTTGGGTGCTACTGTGTACTCTCTCTCTCTCAGTAAAAAAGTTTGGTGTAGCGATGATGCCATATGATCTATTGACAATGAAGGGAGCTACAAAACGTGTTTTTAGGCATAAGAAGCCCCTTAAACAGAAATGAAATTTTGGAAGGTCTGGTTTTATTGGTCTTTTTTATGGTACTTTTTTACTATTCATTTTAATACTATTTAATTTTAATATTTAAAAATGTTATCCGTTGTTTGTCAGTTTTTTTTTCAGTTATGCATCAGTACAGGTTTTATATTGCGTTTTTATTATTTTCATGCCTGTTTTAGCTTGTTTTAGGAAAATGTTTTGCTAAAACTCGCTGTTTAATTAATGATGCATCCTGTCAAATACTGTTGAGTGGATTGGTTCAATAAATGGGACCTTGAAATCAAGTGAAATCTCTCTGTCTGTCTGTCTGTCTGTCTGTCTGTATCTCTCTCTCTCTCTGTCTGTCTGTCTGTATGTTTCTCTCTGTCTGTCTGTATCTCTCTCTCTCTGTCTGTCTGTATGTCTCTCTCTGTCTGTCTGTATCTCTCTCTCTGTGTCTGTCTCTCTCTCTCTGTCTGTCTGTATCTCTGTGTCTGTCTGTCTGCCTGCCTGCCTGCCTGTCTGTCTGTCTGTCTCACTCTCTCTCTATCTCTCTCTCTCTCTCTCACAGAACTGGACAAAGGGGATTCAAAACCTCAGGAAAGAGGGAATGAAAATATTGTATTGCGGAGAGAAGGATGAAAACCTCACACAGAGTGGAACCAGAGCACAAACTCCACACAGCGCTGGTCCAACGGTCGCGCAGAGCCAATCATACACCTCGCACAGAGCCAAACTAATATCAGGCCACGCACAGAGCCAGCTCAATGAGCGCGCGAGAAGCCTGCAGCTGTTTGCGCAGCACTTCTTCAATGATTGCGTGCGGTACCGGTCCAAATGAGTGCGCGGAAGAGACGATGAAACTGTGTTGCAAAAGCCCGTTCAAATGTTCTGGCCAGTGTTGGTCCAAAGAAACGTGAGCGAGAGGCTATACAACAGCGTCACAAAGGCTGTTACAATGCGGCGCACGAGGTTGGCCCAAATGAATACCCAGGAGAGGCCATAGAACTACAGCGCAAAGCCTGTTCAAATGTTTTGTTCAGTGTTGGTCCAAATGAATGTGCAGGAGAGGCTATCCAACTGTGACACGAAACCTGTTCAAATGTTGTGCGTGGTGTCAGTCCGAGAGAGAGAGAGAGAGAGAGAGAGAGAGAGAGGCTGAAATGGTGTCAGACAGGTGCCATCATTCACACCATGACTGTGATTCACTAGTATTACTGCACAATCTTATACCTGGTTGGTTCCTTTAAGGCCGAATACGTAATCACCAACAACCGCTGGAAATGCCCAAACAGCGCTGCTCGTGTCGGACGGAATAAGCGCAGCAAACACACATGTTCACATACACATGGGAATATGCGCAAATTCACACCTGTGCATACACACACGCATAGAGGAATGCGCGCGCGTAAGACACCTTCACACACTTATTTTACCCTTGCATGCAAGCGCATATATGCACGTACGCACTAACGAGCGCATACGCACAGGGCCTCTGTCACCGTAGCAAAAACCCATCTCTGAGAGTGAATTCTCCCACATTCCCTTCTGTAATTATCACTGCGTTGGATGGAGCCTGAGACATGGCAGCTCAGGCTGTTCGCACTAAAGCACAGCCAGTTCTGTGGAATGTTGATGGACCCAAAGAGTGAGTGCCCCTTCTCTGCCTGCACAGAAATGTGTGGCCCTCGCAAACAGCCTCCCTGCATTCGCAGCACTCAGAAGACACATAAATCAGAGGGAGGGTGAGGAGAGTAAAAAAAAAGGGGGGGGGTTAGAGATTGAAGGGGGTGGAGCAGAACACATCAAACACTTCCTTCCTCAGACATGTACAAAATTTGCATTCAAACTCATACCGCTGCACATACACATGCACACACCCTAACACCGCAGGAAATAGCTGTTTGCTTCCTCAAAAACATGAATTGCTGCACATCTATAGATATTAATGTGCGGTTGTTAATCCCAATAAAGTGTTTGCACGAAATGTAATGACTATTTGTTGACTTGTCAACCCTTAGAGCGCTGAAGTAAATTTTAAAAAAAATTACAAATGAAATTATCTTGTGCTGTTCAAAACCTATCATGTGGCAACTTGCTTAAAAGAGTTTCCCTGCGGGAGCTCTTTTAAACAAGTCACAACATGATCGGTTTTCAGCAGCTTTGTAGTTGATATCCTACATCACTGAGCAACGCTATTTGTTATTTAGCGCTTTAAGGGTTAATACATCCAAATATTCAAGATAATTTTTCTCTGTTCTTGGGCCTGACTATTTGTCACATTAATTATACATCTTTTTTTACATTTTGTTTGAGATTGCCAGTAATAAGGTCAACGGTTGTTTTCTGAAAAATCAAAAGGCCCTCATCATTCCATTCTGGTTCCCCAAAGATGTAGACGTGGTCTGATGCCGCAGCATCAGATGTTCTATCCAAGAGGACTGGTCTGGTGTACTTACCCAGAGGGACTCGGTGTGAGCTGACCTTTCAGAAGATGAAAAACCGCCTGTCAGACATCAACATTCGGAGCACCGTGCCAAACAGACTCAGTGCGCCGAGGCGTCGTGCCCACCTGAGAGGATGGGAGGAGGCAGGAGAGAGAGAGAGAGAGAGAGAGAGAGGGAGAGAGAGAGGGAGAGAGAGAGGGAGAGAGAGAGAGAGAGAGAGAGAGAGAGCAGGACGGGGGAAAGATGAATCTGTTTGCAGGCAGCGAGAATTCAGGTCCTTGCTCTCAGCATTATGTAGTGTTGTGTGTTGCATGAATATCAACATCACCTTATGCAGGTGTGTGTGTGTGTGTGTGTGTGTGTGTGTGTGTGTGTGTGCATTCATTATTCACCCGACACCTCACCTCCCATTCAGTACTGAATCATTCTATGTCCGAAATGTGCACAAATTCAATACAGTTTCCCAGAGCATGTGGATTACATTCTTAATTCGCCAGTACTGAAGATTAATCATGAGAAAATATGACAATATGCAAATAAAAAAACATCTCAGCTGAATACCGCAGAGGGGAAGCTCTGGTATTCAGAGTGTCTTACCTGTTACCTAAAACAGCTTTTTTGCTCCGAGTCCTATTACATTACCTACAGCTGCCTTCAGTCACTGTAGATACTCCCGTTGATCACCACCTGGCTCTACCTACCATCTGTCCCATTAGTTTAAAGTCCATCAATATAAACACTGTCACCGACCCACTGATCATGTTGAGCCCTGAAACCAACTCCCAAAGCCAATCAGAGGATGATGAGCTTCCTTAATTGACGCTGGTCCCTCCCCAGGCCTCTTTCTACCTGCTACCAGGGAGTGAAGTCCTTGCCGCTGCTTCTGCAGACCTACCCTTGCGGGCCAATCGGTGAGAGTCTGTAAAGCTGGTCGTAACAGTTCTTGAATACGTGGGATGTGCTGCACAAAGAAATGTAATCCGATTTTAGGTAAAATGCGCTGATGGACAGAACGAGAGACAACTGTCTCTGTTTTCATCAGGTTATAAAGAATGAGGAGAGATCAGATTGCGCGCACACACACACACACACACACACACACACACACAAACAGTCACAAGATCACATCTCTCCTGGTAAACCTGAGAAGCACAAAGCAGGAAAACTAGTGGCCAATGACCTTGTTTCTTCATCTGTTACTCTGAGTGAAACACAATGACAGAGACAGACGGAGAGAGAGAGAGAGAGAGAGAGGAGAGGGGACAAACAGACCAGAGAGATAAAAGAGCAGCGAGAAGCAGTAAAGAAAGTTATCCCTAAATATAGGAGGGAAAGTCATGTATAGGCTTCTGGCGAAGGAGAAGACAGGTGGAGAGGTATACGGAGACAGGAAGGAAGCGGGGAACTGTAGGAGTGTCTTCCCCAAGGCACCGAGATACATCTAAATGACCTTACAGCAGCATTAGGAGAGAAGCCATCTTGGTATGAGGGCGTGGGAGGACAATGATGATACTTTATACAATTACATCTCGCTGCTGTGTTTATCTTACAGATGATTCAACCCTACAGTTGATTCGACTAATCCTGATGCCCTCATGCTATGTGGATCAGCGGCTTTGATCTTCCTGTAGCTCAACTTTGACCCACCAGCAAACCCGGCTCAGCCCTGTAGCTATAAGGCTATAGGCCTCGAGCAGACTACAGTGGAGCAGAGACCTTCTCACAGTCCCTCTCACTAAGGAGCTCCGCAGAAGGAGCCAGGAGGTGGGAACAGGAGGTTTAAACGCTAGGCCTGGCTTTTAAACTCAGCCAGGATGATGCAGCAAATCCTGCGGGACATGTACATCGAGCCGGATCTTCTGGCTGAACTCAACGAGGAACAGAAGCACGTCCTGTTCTACAAGATCCGGGAGGAGCAGGTCCGGCGATGGATGGAGAGGGAAGATCAGAGCACGGATCCACCGGAACCGCTCCGAAAAGGTAGGTACTGTCAGAGGGAACTATAGAGATTGGGGGAGGCGAGGGGGTGTTATAATGTTGGGGAACCACAGGCCATGAGGACTTGAGAAAACTAATTGGGTTAAGTATTTCTCAAAAACAAACAAACAAACAAAAAACAAACTGTGGAAATGTGTTGGGTTTATTTTTTGAACTATAAAGAATGAATGAACTTATAACTCATCACTTATGAGTTATAAGCATGGTAAAAAAAAAAAAAACATGTTTATTTTGAATATTAGGGATATAGCTCGTATGACTACTTACTGCCTGGAGTGAGCAAGTCAAGTCAATAGAATCAACTGAAGATTGATAGGAAATTACGGCAACAACCTTCAAATGCAGTCAAATGGCCTTAAAATGATTGGTGATTTCATGGTACAAGCTGCTTTGAAGTTACTTGAAGTGAATTTTCTTTCTTCAGAACACAAACCAAGAATATCCCCATACCCGCCATTTTAGGGCAGTTTTCCCACAAGCAAAGACATCAAAGCAGTTTCAGAAATTTGTGGTACAATTGCCTCATTCTCAGGTGGTTACTGGAACTCCACGTTTGTTTCAAGGGCAAAGCTCTTTGAAAGGCTATATTGATGGCTGGCCTAAGCGAAGCTCAAAAAAAGACAATGTTTTTGCCTCTTAGTTAGCTCTGTGATTTATGGGGGCTCTTACCCCAACCAATACAATTACTGTAACGCGTTAGAATTCTTCAGATGCAAAAGTAAACATTTTTAGGACAATGATTATTTGTGCTGTACTCTGTTCTCCAGCTCATTAGATTTTAATCGAAATAATGAATCTAAGGTCAAAGTGCGATCTTTTTATTTTGAGAGTATGAACATTCATACCAGGAGATTAATGTGGGAATCACAGTCATTTTAAGGGCAAAATGGCAAGAGCGACCAAACAAGTGTTTGTTTTTGTGTGTGTGTGTGTGTGTGTGTGTGTGTGTGTGTGCGGGTGTGCGAGTGTGCATGTGTATGTGTGTGTGCGCATGCAAGTTGTTTTGATACAGTTTGCAAAAGAAATATAGAAACTCTGGTGTAAGGAGCAGTCCTGTAATGCTTGTTTTACAGATAAAAATACCCTCAAATTTAAGCTTTCAGTCTGTACTTTCACCTCGCTGTTATTTGAAATCTATTGCGATGGTGCTGAGTCAAAATGACAAAAAGTTATCACCGTCCAAAAAATTACAAGCTACAAACATCCCTTTACATTCTGACACTTTTCAGACAAATGCCGCCAAAAATGGAAACATGAAAAATTATGATGTCAAGTAAAAACTTCTTAAAACCTGACCCTACTTTCAACATTGCCAAGACACTGCCTGAAGGAGAATCATCTCATTTTGTGTGTTTTTTTTTCAAAACACCAATCCGAGTTTCATGAACTGCAATGGAGTCCGGGCTGCTCGTCGCCCCCCTGTGTAAGCTTAAGGGATAACTCAGGTTTTGTGTGTTTGTTTCTGTCTTTATCATCAAAAGGTAGATAGATCTGTTTTGAGAAGCTGTTCAATAAAGCTGCTGCACTTACAAGACACAAGAACTAGAAAAATATGATCAATTTCAGGAACGCAATGTAACGTGCCAAGTATACAGTTTAAAAACACGTGTAGGACATATACTCTGTCACAGCTTTGGGTTATGACCTGGCAGGTTGGTGTTTCAAACTCCAAAGCAGCTTAAATTAAATGAGTGCAGCCATTGAGCCCATAGTATGCAAGATTTTACCCAGCTTTGTGAAATCAATAGTGCAATGTTACAGAATAAACCCTTCAGATAAATATTAGTAAATTAGCATCTTTCTGTGGCACTGCAGGTGCTGGGAAGGAGGTGCAGTGGCTTCTGGGATGTGACGGAGACGTGTGGGTGTGGGTAATGGGCGAAGCGGCAGGAGACACGCCCTACGAGGAGATTGTGGCCGAGTTGATGGAAGAGAGGGCCACGAAACAGGCCCAGCTGGAGGCACAAGAACTGTGGTCAGTTAGCGACAGCCATCAGAGACAAGTCGTTTGTAGCATCTGACGGAACACCCATGGATATGAACGCTAGCAACTGTTAGCATTCATTGCAAACAGCCATACAGTTAACTGTGGGTATAAATCAAGTAAAATCATGCATCTTTAATCACAATATTTTCTTCCCGATCCAAAACAGACAACAGGTCTACTCTAATGTATCATGTGGTATGATGGCAAATATTACTGCAGCATAGAAAAAAGCCATCTTTACATGATTCACTGCGAGGAAATGATGCAGTAGACCTCAATATGCATGGTAAATATGTCTTAGTGTTCTACGTATGTTAGCGCTACTGAGCCCCCTTACACCATGATTTGTTGTATCTGTTCTTGCTGAATTACCTGTGACCAACAGAATCTCTGGAGCAGTTCAGGGCTGATGCAACTGTCCTGGCACAACCTGCTTGATTTAAGGGCCTAACATACCATCTACTGTCTAGTAACTGCAACATTTCTGCTATTTAAAGAGGAGCAACATTGTCACTTCCTTGAGTGCTGCCGTGTTTACTTCTGATGGTGTCAGCATGTCACGATTAGTTCCAGATATGCCACCTGGTGGATATACTTTTTAATCATCCAGGTACATGCAAACATGCAGGGTTAGGCTTTAAGTGAAAGCACAGAAGGTGGTTGGTTCCCGGAAATAGAGGTTTACCTCTTATCCACCCACTCATCCCCCTTCCATACCCAGGAAAGCAAAGGAGGCTGAAATTGAGAGAAAATTCCGGGCAGCGATGGCCAAGGAGAAGGCCCGCTTTGTGGCAGGAAAATGGAGGGAAGAGACGGAGGACAGGAAGGCAGCTAAACTAGAGGAAGAACGAATCCGAGCCGAGCTAAAGGTAGGCTTGGCAACTGTGTCAAAAAAAAAAAACAGCTTTGGGAATATCCTATCTCTCAGCTGGCAATCTAAGATCAGTTCATCTTCCCCTTTCATCCTACTTCAACCTCTTGTATGACACATAAATACTGATCAGAGATCAGTGCTTGGAGCAGAATCTGCCAAGACTTTCCAATGATTAAATGGATAGCTTGATCTGTCTCATCATGGATCAGCTCAGGGGACTTTTTTTATCTTGAATGATACGCAAAAAAAAAAATCCTCTGGCCTTAGTATGTGTGAGTGCATGCTTTAGGAAATAGCAGTGTAGGAGGGAACCTACCAGTGCTTCACTGCCCCATCAGGAGACTGACGTATAAGATGATTAAGCTCTCGGTCTCAGCCTGACGCAAACCTCCTTAGATCTCTGCCAGTCCTGAATGATTCAGCACCCCTTAATGAGACCTTCTGAAGAAACCCGTTAAGTATTAAAGACCTCGTTCATCTTCCAAACACCCTCTTCAGCCTGAAAAAAGGTAGTCGTTTTCCAGAATATTCCTGTTAATTCTGTTAGATTGAGAATAAAAATGACGACTCCTGTCAGGCTGGGTCTTGCTCAGCTCTGACTGGTTCTCCTGCGGTCCCCCCACCTCCACGGCAGCAGCGCCGTGCACAAACCGCCTTCCGAGAGTCGCTGAGCGACTGCTGAATGACACAGAAACATTATTAATCACAATCCTGCCGAGAGAGTGCAGAAGGAGGCCACCAGGTAGAGCCTGGAGAGGGGGGGAGGGGGGGAGGGATGATGGGGTTCTGCAGGAAGTGACTCTTTTCAAATAGGAAAGAATGTTATTAAAGCCACGGGAAAATATTATCTTTGCGGTTGATGATTACTGGTGATTTACAGTTAGAGTAAATGTTGCTTTAGTTGTACTGTGTCTGGGCATGACAGGAGTGCCAATGACACTAGTTTGAGTAATACAGGGATGGGTAGACGGCAAGATAGAAAAGGCAAGGGAAATCAGAGTGAAGAGTCACTCACTCAGTAAACAGGCACACAGACGTACACACGCACACTGGCGCGCACGCACACACACACATCATATGCTCGGTCAGCGCTGACGACGCAGTCGTGCACTCCGTCCTGACCCCAGCCGCCTCCACTCTAATAAAGCACGACGATTACGCTTAACCTCTTCAGCGAGACGTGGGCACGGAAGATTCCGGAGTTAACCGGGCTCATAAACGTCGAACCGCACTACCCGTCGCCCTCGGACTCCGTCGTCTCTCACCGCCGCGGTCTGTTTTCCGCTCCACCTGACACCTCCGCAGCAATGCGATTAATCAGCTGGGTACACGAGTCCAAATGATCATGTGTGCCATGTGTTTAATGTCCCTGCAAGCAAGTGATTTAGAGAGAGCGGAGACACAGTGCAACTCCAGTGTGCCCGAGCGGCCTGAGGTCATACAGCCGCAGTGCGATGCCTCACTGGAAACTCATGTCGAGCACATGCAGAAAACAATGTGTATATTGGCAAGTCTATGTATAATCAATGCTCACGTTTAAGGATATGTCAGTTTTAATATGAATGTGATGTGAGTGTTTCTGTGTGAGCATGCATCCGTAAGTGTATGCAAACGCACCGATGCATGAGCGTGTAAACATGTCAGTGTGTGCATATAGTATGTGATTGCTGGTGCACTTATGCCTGTCTGTTCGAGCGCAGCAAATGTGTGCAGGTTTGACTGGGAATGCACGCACGCGGGTTTAAAAGCAGAATATGAGGGCGAGTCCCTAACTCGGTGACACTGCACTGTCCCCACAGAAGCGGGAGGCGGAGGAGAGGCAGAGAGAGGAGGAGGAAATCAGGCGCGAGGAGAAGCGCCGAGCCAAGGAGCTGTACCTCTCCCTGAGAGAGCAGGAGAGGAGCGTCGAGCAGGAGGACAAGGAGTGGCGGGATCAGCGTGAGTGACTGTGGCAGGAGAGGCGCTGTAGAGCAGTCCTGAGTCATGCCTGAAACACAATACTTGCCTGCTATTGCATGGGTAAATTGAGTGTACTAGATGAAAAAGTAAACAGAGCATATAGAAAAAGCTGCCTTGTCACTCTCTGACCACTGCATCATCCAAATATACGGTATACCGTTGGATAAACATACAAAAGTATACAACAGCCCAGAAGTTTGGAAGCAAGGCTAATACAGGTCAAAAATTTGGAAGCAACTTCAAGTTTTGTTCACAATGCCTTTCTTAAAAACCAGGATGAAATCTATGGATTTTGGGATGTATTTACTGCATGATTAGACTATTCTTTCATTGATATGCACCATTTTCCTCTATTTACCTTTAGGTACTGTATACATTGATGTTACGGGACCAATTGCTGAATGAATGTTAACAAAAGAAAGGAGGAGCTTAGTTTTAGGTTGAGAAGATTTGCAAGAGTCACAACTTCAGTGAAAAACTAAAAAAACAGATCACAGTTTGCATTATTCACTTAATGTCACGGTTTACAGCCCATCGGATACCAACGGCAATGCGGTGGGCACTAGGACCAAGGGCCTAGTAATATGGGCCTGATAATTTGAGTAAAAATGTATTCTGATAAGTGACTCTTTATATAATTATAATAATCATGCTTATTTTGTTGCAAAGTATGCCAATGAAACTATTATCTTTTTTGTCCTGTACTGTATATCTGCATATTCTCTACAATGAGGTATGGGGATCAGTTGTAAGACCTCCTTACATCCTTGTAACAGTCTCTGGTGTCCAATTGAACTTCTTTCTTTCTGAGTGACTTCCAAAAGAGTTTGATGTATCTCCTGAAACGTACAGCCCTGAATATACTGCACAAAACCCAGGAAATTAACAGTACATAATCTGGGATTTTAACTAAACTATACTGCAAAATAAATGTAGCCTATTTAACGAGTTTCCCACCCAGTGTACTCACAATCTGCTTTCGGAAGCACACTGAACACTAAGTAGGCAGTGTGTTTAGTATGTTTAACTTAAAGTTTACATTTTGAGGAAACAGTAGTAAAGATTTTCTTCCACAAAGAGTCAGAGTCATTTCCAAATACTCACTGACCAATGGCCTCTTCCTTACTCAACAACCCAACTCCACCAAACTCTACTTTACACAAGGGCCGGGTTTCCATGTAAGCTGAAAATATCAGCACCCATTTTGACTAACAGTTTAGCACTTGATTCTGTGCATCGGCATTCCTTTCCATACAAGTATGTCAGTGCTATTTTGATCTGACTGACTCAACAAAGCAATGGCGTCCTACTGTACACATTGTACAAATGATAAAATCAGTGTCGTTTCATGCTCAAAAAAAAAAAGGAACATTATTTCTGGCTCAACTGGGTTTCCTTACAGTTGCTCAGACTTTCCTGCATTTCAGTCATTGGGCTGTTTTTTGAGACATCTGTAATAATTTTGCCTGGAATGGAGACTGAATTTAGGGCCTATGCTTTATAATTTGTTCATTACAGTAGCCAAAACTACTGTTGACGTCATTATGATGTCACATTATCCAGATATTAACCAGCTTTCTGCACGCCGACACCGATACACACACGGAAAAGTAAATACAACAGCTATTTTTTTCACTGCACTGAGAAACAACACGGTGACAAGCACAACGAAAGCGTACAATAGTTTCACAATGAATCAACTTTTGAGCAAGTGGACAAGCTAACAAAGCACAAGTTTCACTTAACAAGAAAAGCTTGATGTTCTATATCACTCTGGATAAGAAAGTCTGCAAAATACAAGCTATGTAAATGTAATGTCACGACAAAATCTATGCCTGCCCAGCAGTGCGGCGCTCCAAGGCAGCGGATGAGGAGAAGAAGAAGGCGGCTCGCTGGGCGCGAGACGAGTATAAGCGGCAGTCCCTGAGAGCCATAGAGAGAGGGCGCGTGGCTGGCCTCAGCGAGCTCTTCCAGAACGCCCAGGTAAACCGAAGACACAGTGCCATCATCCAGCCTTCATACGCTGACCACACCCCCAACTCCGCCCAGGCTCTCCACCACAGGGGCCTCCAGCCGGCGGCTCCGCCCCTTTACCGCCGGCACCACAACCGCAGGCACAGCACCACAGGACTGCTGCCCCCTACTGACAGGTACAGTGCATGTACACCAGTGCCGGCTGGTGAACTGGCAATAGGGGAGCCTCAAAACAATCCCTTAAAATGAATGATTGGTCACATCCTGTTTTCAATCATTCATTTAAATTACCATTACAGAAACTCTGAAAACTCTCAACATCATCAGATGTGGCTAGTTTTCATTTATAACGCGTACCTGTCCACTCCCATGCATTCGGCGTGAGTTTAAGTGGCATATTTACGTTCCTCTGCTGCAGTCGGCAATTATTTAATCAACGCGTGTGTAAGAGATTCTCGTGCGGAATTGAAGTCCTTGTGCACTGGAGGGGTTGGAAGCAATGGAATTGCATAGAGACATTTCAAATGATCTTATTTCATTTAAACAATCATGAAACACACGGATTGCTTCCAATCCCTGAATAAAGAAAAATGTGAGGAGTCCAGAGTCGTAATCGGTACGCGTTATAAATGAAAACTGGCCACATTTGATAATGCTGAGAATAATCAGAGTTTCTGTAATGGTAATTTAAATGAATGACTGAAAACAGATCTTGACCAATCATTAATTTTAAGGGATGGTTTTGAGCCTCCACTAATCGCCAGTTCACCGGCTGCCACTGATGTGCACATACATACATGCCTGAACATACACATGATGCAGCGTTCAGTGCAGTTTGTAACTATGTAGACATTGAAACCTTTTACACTTCTTGGCTTGGCTCCAGATCATAGGCTTTGAAACCACCGAACATGAATTTAGAGACCTTTGGCTTAATTTGAGGATATTTGCATGCATGGTATGTGACCCAAGTATTACAAACCTCTCTATATTGCAACTATGTCCTAATATTTACAGACAGGTCTGCACATACTCAAAACCTCTAAACTGCTTTTATTTGACCAGCCCAGCCTGGGTGCGACCAGCCCGGCCGAGCTCACGCCAGTCCATCCTGGTGTGGTTCCGAGAAGAGCAGGGACCCAAGCGGGCTGGGTACGAACGCAACAGCAACAACATCGCCCCCTGGTTCCACGGTCAGTACTGCAGCAATACATGATGCTTATTTTTTTTCCCAGTGACTTGGGCCTCACAGACCTACGGTTGTTAGCACTGTTACCACAAAGCAAGAAGTTTTCGGGTTCGAATTTGGCCAGGAACCTTTACGTGCAGAGTTTGCACGTACACACCATAGGGTTTCTCTGAGTTGACCGGTTTTCTCTCACAGCCCAAAGATATGCATATCATGCTACTTGGAGGCTCCAAATTACCCAGAAGTATGAGTGTATGAGCAAACGATGATTGCATCCCTGTGATTGGCTAACAGTTTGCACTCCTGCCTCTGACCTAATGTAAGCTGGAACAGGCTCTAGCCCCCACCACAACCATGCCTACGAATAGGCCGACAGATAACGGACGGGTGGATGGATAGATGCAGTGACTTTGAACAACCTCCCACTTTATCTGTCCTGTAACTGCCAGCCATCTGTCCCCACACCTGAGTGCCCGCGTGCCCTAACTCAACCTGAGAACTGGAGCGTAACTGCGGGAGCTGTAACCAGAGATCACCTGGAAAAGTACCTGCTCACAGGCTCTGTAGACAGCCAGCCCAGCTGGGAGACAGAGCGCGCGTTTGTGTCGTGAGGCTCTTCAATAATTCACAGCCCCGTCGGGGTAATTAGTGGCGAGTGGCCCCGTAGCATTGTCGCTGTCATAAAGACTTGGAGTGTCTGTGGCCAGGACATAAGTGACAGGGGGCCAGATTAATGGGCCTGTGACTGACAGAAACACTGTAGGACAGCAGGGTACAATGTGGGGCCTGTTTGTGAGAGGGAAGAGGCTGCCAGGCACTCACACATACAATGCAAACAAACAGCTGCGTTAGCACATTCTGCTCCTAAAGTTGAGCCGTCCGCACATCCATAATGCAGAGCTATAAAGCTCCAATGAAAAGACAGGTTTGTGTTGTTTGGAACTTCTCCTTCCCTCTCTCTCCCTTTCCAGCAGTTTTTCCCTCTCTCTCTACCTCCTCCAGCACTCTCTGAGGCCTAAGACATTATCTGTCAATAGCTAACCTTTTTTCATGAGGAGGTTTTGAAACTTTCTCTCCGTTGACAGGCCTAATCTCACGACAGGACTCCGAAGCGCTGCTGATGAATGCTGAGGAGGGGTGTTTCTTGGTGAGGTTGAGTGAGAGAATTTGGGGGTACACGCTGTCCTACCGCACAGCCAGCGGCTTCAAGCACTTCCTCATCGATGCCTCGGGGGACTACTACAGCTTCTTGGGTGTGGACCAAAACCGCCATGCCTCGCTGGCTGACCTAATCGAATTCCACAAGGTAGGCCATACGCAGTGTACTCAAACCGTGATTTCTGTGCAACCTTGCACAGTAACTGGACTTCCTGAGTAACGACATTACAGGCCTAAAGTTTGGGCCCACCCTCAGACTTTTAATGGTGCACCAAGTGCAATGTGACCCCTAGGTTTTTGGGAAGGCATTTATACAGTATGTCTTCTTGTTACATAAAATTGTTCACGTACTGGTGACATAAAATCATGTAACACAAAGGCTTTGGAACTCGATTGTAAAACATTGTGGTCAGTGATCAGTGAAGACAGCTTTAAAATGTGGTCCGAGGTCTGGAATTCACCTAAAACCAAGTGGCTTCCTATATTTTATACACTGAAGTCATTTCATGGCCAAAAAATAAGGAAAGAACAGTTGATGTGTTTTTTTTTTTTTTTTTTAAATCTGAGGGTGGCCCCAAACTTTTGTCCAGAAGTGTGCACTCCGTGTAACTGCACTTCCAGTGCAACTGTATTATGTTAAGCAGTGCACCAACTACACTTTCTCCGTAGTTGTGATCTGTGTAACTGCACATGTGGTGGAACTGTGCTCAGTGTAGCCATACTTCCTCTGTAACACTGTGCTGCAGGTCCCGTTAACCCTTTTACTTCCACCAGTGCCCAGTTCTCACTGCGATTTCTCCCCATGGCTTTTGTTGACATTCTAACAAAATTTCTGGCTGTCTGTTCTTAGTCCTGATTGTTAAAAGAAACATGACAAAAGAGTGCCATTTGGAGCTATGGGGAAAGAAATGCCAGTCACGCAAGAGTCCCATATGACACTACTGGGGGTGAAGGGGTTAAGCATTTGACAGTGCACTAAGTTCTGCTTGCAGAGCAATGCTTTGCGCTGACATTTTGTTCAACACCACTCCATGTATAACTGCCCCTATCGTAATGTGCTTCTTGCTCCAACTGCACTGAGATTTTAATGTAATGTGTTGTTTGTGTAGCTGCACGCTGTACTGCATGTGGTATGCATCTGCGCTCTGCGTAATGTCCTGCTGCTGAAACTGTAAAAATAGGGCCAGCAGCCCTTTGATGAGCCCAGTCCCTCACCCCTCCCGTGTCCCGCCGGGGAAGCCGCAGATGGCCTGGTTTACTCTGGCAGAGCCACCGGGCTGCAGACATCAGTGCTGTTCCACAGCCATACGGCCAATTCACAGACATCACACCACACACGTCCTCCTCCTGTCAACGGGGAGCACATCACAGCCGCCACCCCACGCCAGACTCCCCTCTTCCTTCAGCTCTGCTCACATCAGGAACAGGCTGGGAACTAACACAGGGGTCCTTGCCCCCGCCTAAAGCCAGTCAGCTTCACAGGTTCACATGAAAAGTCAGTACAGGTGGAAAACCCAGGGGCGGAAAGTAACAGTCCTCTCCAGTGCATCTGCATTGTTTTTCCAACCCAGTTTAGATGAAACCATACCTACTTCCTAATGACGAATGCTTCGACGCAACAATGGAAGGGTCGTGGCTAGAGGGGATCCCCATTTTGTCAAAAATTCCAGCCAAATTTTAAAACGTTTCACTTCTGGCACAAAATAATGGTGCCTAACCTGGATTGTGAGGGTGCTGGATAGGGTTAGATGTTTCCTGCAGTAACTCTGACAACAAATTGACACCTATAATGGCTTTTGTCATACAGGGTTCAATGCTACCAGGGCATTGTTTCAGTCACTTAGACTCTGTAGTCATCGGCCATCAAGAACAAATAAAGTGACCTGGCTGTACTCAGGGGTAGTAGAAAAATATGGCAGGACTTTTTTGACCCCATGATCATGCACCACTGCAACTCAGACAGATACTATATAAGGGACTACCTTATGGTCAGAATTACAAACTGCATTTTACAGCCTCTAAATAAACAGACGCTTCGGTTTGCCTCAATTAAAGTGGGGGGGCAAATATGAAAATTTTTCTCTTTTTTTTGCCAATAAAACTGTGCTGAAATATGCATCCAGTAAAGCAGAGCTAACGTCTGATTTTGGAGGCTCTACAGCTAGGTGTGCGAGACATGCCATGTCTCCAAGAATAGTTGATCTTAAGCGCTGCGTTGTCATAGAAACTGCAAACTGCAGCACGTGTTTAGGGAACCCCCGGGTGTTAGAACCTTCACTTCTTTTCCTCCTTCTGGTGTTACGCTGTTGATTACTGCAGAGATGTCACTACCATCGAAGCGCCTATAGGGGGAAGGTCAATAGCAATGTCTATATGCATGTAAGGTGCAAGGAAGCAATGCCCAAGGGCTCATTCCAATCTCGAGGTTTAATCCATCCTCATTTCCCGGAGTGACAGAAATCAATCTAGGCTGATCATCATTGGGGACACGGCAATGAGTTAAATGTTCCTTAGAGGTTTGACAACGCTCACAACAGATGCTTCATTAAGGATACTTGCCCATGTGAAAGTGTTTTTTCGTATTAGAATAACAAATGACTGATCTGCATCTTCACCTCAACACATCTGTCAAATCAGTAGTTAAATCCCTTCAATCTGGAGCATGAATGCACAAGGACATTCTACTTGGCAACAACATATTACCTTTTCTGCATTAGCGGAGTCAAAAAGAAAAATGGATGCAAATTAAGAGTTTGTAATGAATGCTGTTTGAGTGGTACTCATGTCCATTTGTCTGCAGAGGGAAGGTAGAGGAGCAATTTCCAGTTTTCTGAAGGGGGAACGTATATTTACTGGGGAGGTCAAAAATAATGTAAATTAAAGTAAGGCACAGAGCAAAATCTATTTGTCTATGGAGGAGGTACATTGTACTGTCTCTCTCTCCTCAGTGAGGGAAATACTATGTCTGTGTGCATCCGAGGGAGATCCATGGTAATGCCTTTCTGTCTATGGGGAACATAGAGAACACTGTATATTTCACTATTGGGGAGGTACATAATAGTGCCTATTTTTCTATGGGGGATGTACAGAGTAATGTACCTGTCTATAGTGATCTCTATTTCTCTATGGGGGGAGGTGTAAAATCCCATCTACAGGCGATTTAGAAAATGCGGCCTATTTGACTATAAAGCAGACAAGTTATTTCTGGGAACTAGAGATAATGAGAAATGTATATTTGTCTGTGGGTGAAGTAGATAGTACTGTCCATCAGTGGGGGACGTAAGTAGTTTTGAATCTTTGTATATGGGGAGGTAAGATGGATTCTCTCTCCCCTGTTTACAGGTGGAGGTGATCACTACATTGGGCGGAGAGCTTTTGCTGGAGGCCTGTAGGAAGAATGACTCCACTCCAGGCTTCCATGGCCTCTTTCACTGACAATCCCATGTCCTCGCATGCAATAACCTGCCCCTCTCTGCCGTTACCTGGAGCCCAAAACCCTCCAAATGGAATTAGCTCGAGCCCATTTTCAAAAGACCTTCTGGCAGTAACTTCCCAAAAAAAAAAAATCTCAAAAATAACAAACTCAGTCTCAAACATTGGAGAAAACCAATTTCAAATTGGCAGGATTTGTCTCCGTGTCTTTAAATAAATTTGCGAAATGTCTTTGTGTGGGGAACCCCAGGAAGGAAATGGAAGGTTCTAGACGCCCACAGCGGGGAGAGTGAATCACTCATGGACCTGCTGGTGTGTGCCAAACCCTCCCTCAGAAGAAAACCCGAACCCAATCTGTGTCATGTTCAGCTCCTCTGAGCTCCAATCACAGGAGATTCTCCGGCTACAAACATAACCGCTCTTTCTGAAGTCATCAAACACAGACCTGAGGGATTCCTGGAGCGAGGTCAATCATTCAGTTCCAGCTCCTGCAAGCAGTCGACGGAAAATCCAGGCGGCACAGATTTGAATTGTAATGGAGTCCGGTGCGGCGGAGAGGCTGCTGGCTCAGAGCCTGCGGGTCACTTCTTCAGAACTCTGTCCAGCAGCTTTAGCTTTGAACCAATAAACTTGCGGGCCTGTGCAGCAGGTTCTTCTGTAGCCAATGGGGTATTTCAGAGAGGCAACTGCAGTAACTTAAGAAGGTGCAGAACCAATATAATGGTGAAACAAAACAACCGGCGCAGGCTCATTCCGTTCAGCCAGAGAACTGCTTCTCCTTTCGGGCAGCAGCAATTAGGAGAGCTATAATGAGAACAGATTTGAAGTATAAAAACTGCGGTGATTGGGCAGGGCTGAGGCCAGAAAACTCCAAGGACGTCTTTTCTCACCCTTAACGGGCACCGATAGGATTCTGGATGGGAGGAGGACACCGAGAGCTCGCAGCTTTGCCAGTGGCTCAACTGTTTCCAGCAATCAGGGCAATGATAAGTGCCATTTAACAGGTGCTTTCCCCAGGAAGTGAGATGGAGCAGAGCAGGCAATAGCTCAGCCTCCCACCGTGTGGAAAAGATCTCGTTATCTGGCTTCCACAGAGGCACCTCGTTAGTGCCGCTGGCAATTTTCCATATGGGAGATTGCCCTACCCTTCAGGAGGGGGAAACCAGAGCCACTGAACCAGCATCTCTCTGCATCTTCCACCAAAAAAGGGTCAACAGACCCCCCCCCCAGTTCAAATCAGTACCCAGCTAAGTTTTTTGTGGACATTTTGTGTAAGCTGGGGAGCAAACGCTTGAGTATCTGGGCACGACATCCAACAGTACCAGGGGCCAGCATGTGACCCCTGCCCATCCCACAGTGCTCGTTCCATCGGCCAGCACAGTACGCAGTTACGGGAAAAATGGGAATAAGAGAACGAAGGCTCGAGCAGTGCTGAAGGACTGGGAACGAGAGCGGAGGGAAGACCTTACTTGGTGATTGAGGCTCTGGTTACAGGCTGTGCTTGGCAGCAGGATGGGAGGGCGAAGTGGGTGGAGGGCCACAGCAATATCGCCGTACAGCACTGCAACTGCCTCCTCCACCGCGGAGAGAAAAACAGAGATTTTTGCTGCAGCTGAGCCAGAAAGTGCGTGTTGATCCTTTGCACCATACCAGCTGGCAGAAGATGGATTTGCCCTCTTCACCGCAAAAAGTTTCCGTCTTAACAAGTAATTTAATTTTACTGTGAGACTTATTTTTTTTCTCTCACAAGTAGGAAATATTGGTTCAAGTAACCATGTGCTTGACAATGAAATTTTCCAACCTCACGGACAAATCTAGCAGCGAATCAATTATGACACAACAGTGGCAGAATTTTTGTTTCACTGAGAGAAAAAGTGATGGGGTTTTAAGGCTAAATGCAAGATTAAAATGCTCGGTGAGATTTTTTTTTTATTTGGAGTTGAGATTTCTTCCCATCCAAAAGATTTCTTCCCAGCCACCATCTGAGGATTAAAGTCCCAAATGGGGAGTTCTGACTTCATCTATGTCCTATTTAGGGTTTGGGCTCGGTGTGATGCTCCATATTCTGCCTTTGTTATTCTGTAAAGCATCTTTGTGAATTCCCTGCAGAGAGAGCAACACTGAACTGATTTCACAACCAGCTATTTGTCAGCCTCAGAGACTATTCAGAGGCTAGTTTGGCACACACATTTATCTACTTCCGAGATCCTTCATAATGCCCTTTCTTATCACTTGAAACCATTCCTGGATTCCTTGCATTCTTTTAGGGCAATCATGCCATTTATAGTGCTTTATAACCAGTGAGGTCCGACCAATCTGAGTGCATGGTCTGAGCAGGTGCAAAACAGAACATGAATTTTAAAGCCACCTGCTGGAGGCATAACATAAACTATAGGCAACTGTCGAACATCTGCAAACAAGGGGAGGTTTCTATGATGATGAGAGCTTGCTGAACTTTTGAACCCCAGGTTTAACAAACAATTCTACTGTCCAGACAGAATCAACCTCACTGCAACAAACAAAAAATGTGAAAACAATCCAATCTCCTGCCAATGGCAACTCAACCCCACCCCCTGAACTCGAACAGTTTCCCCTCTCTCCGCAGGTGCTACAGCAGCTCTGGCGTTAAATTGGAAAAGCTAGTAAGACACATTTCAGGCATTTTGAGAAAAATGGGGAAAACACATCCAGCCCCGTCAATAAGGCCATACTTTTTGCCATTCCTTTTGTTTGGTGCTTTTTTCAAAACCTGTGAATTATTTCTTCGGAGCGTGAAATGCGTGAAAAGCGTGAAATGATGCGCAAGAAGCCAGTAAGTCCACAGTAACATAAAAATCACTTTCCCAAAAAATTGGACTTACTGGCTTTTTCCATTAAACATTAGAGCTGTCCGTAGCAGAGGAGCAGCAATGATAAATTCCTTACAACTGGGGGAAAAAACTACAGCCTGCAGTAAACCATGTGAACTCTAGAGGGCTCCAGCACAGATCAACAGTAAATCCCCACTGGCTTGTGTACATTTTCAAGACCATAAACTGTACAAATAGCAGTCAGCAGTTTTTCCACCTGGAAAATTGAAAAATTAAAGGCATTGCCATACAAATTCCTGAATTACACTTACCTCATTGACTTGGGCTACTGTCAACCAGCGAATCAAATATCAAACACACTCTATGACAATTAGCAGTCAGGGTTTGATTTCTGAAGCTGTTGGCACATGAAAGTGGTTCTTTCTGACCGAGTTTCAAAGGACCAGTGAGAAAACCAGTACAATTTATTATTAGAAAACCAGCCAGGCCTCGATGTATGCCTTAAAGCAGAGAACCAACTTTCGTTTAACTGGAAATAGGAGTTACATTCTACCCAACGCCTGTAGTCACTATACATATTCATGAGAACAGCTCCTCAATTCAAATAAGACAGAAAATTCAGAGGTAAATTAAGGACTTCAAGTGACTCAGTACCAGCAAAAACTACAATTGCAGCCAAGTCGACCCGATTTACCCATTCACAAAGGCAAAATTTGTATTTTATTGAAAAACATTTGTAAACAAGAAATTACAATTTTGTATTTACAAAAATCACAAAATCTTCTGAAAGTGGTACTAGAGCTATTACGACCTCTTAAAATTACAATTAAAAATGTAACAAATTTACAAAATTTTTGTTTGTCAAAATTCAGGGGTAGCATATCTCCCATAATGCATTGTGTAACTGGCATGCCCACCGGGAATCCTTTAGGCACCATGCAGCATTAACTCCACAAGGGCTCAATGGAAAAGCACAGATGAGAGTTCAGGTCCAGAGATGCAGGCTGTAACACACTCTTCCACATAGCTGGACTTCAACTCCCATAAGCGCTTAATGTGACATCATCTCTGACCTCACACGTGATCAGGCTAATATAATCTTTCAGCGGCTCACTACAGCGGTAGAATTGACAATTACAGGAGGGCAGTTTTTGTAGAATAAGACTGATGTAGCTAGCCTGGACAGGTCAGCCCAGCTCTTTGTAAACAGTCACCCGTGTATGTGATTTATGCAAAAATTTTATCTGCAGAGACTAGGCAGTATGAGTTTGTGTGTGTGTGTATGTGTGTGCGCGTGCGTGCGTGTGTGTGTGTGTGTGTTGCAGCACTACAGAGGGTGGTACTCATTGCTCATTTCCCATCTCTTGTACTGAAAGAGGTGTGGAGGAGAGAACTGAACGCTGCGAGTCGAACGACATGGTTACAAATTTGAGCGGATTTCAGCCCACCTCAGTCATCATCTGGCCACACCTCACCTCCACTACTCTTGCCAAGTCTGCCTGTGGGTGCCAGCTCCACCCACAGATTTTTTTTGCATTTCTGAGTGTGCACAAACTGGCTTGAAATCAATATTAATGAACAATAATGTGGTGGCCTATCCACACCGATTACCATGCCCTGGTGGTTGTAGTCATTTTCCTAGGTCTTGCCATGATGACCCTCATGATGGAACCATCGTATGCCAGCCATTTCACAGGTGCATAAGCAGCCCAGAATTTCCAAAGTATAGAAAAATGGCCTCCTCATCCGTTGGAGAAAATATATATTTTTAAAAGGGAACAATGGAGAAGTGGAGATGAGGCAAACTGCACCCCCTGCAGTCCATTTCTGAACATATTCTCTTCCGGTCCCAGTGCAGTCCAAAAGAGCAGATGTTCAGAGCCGCACGGCTCCTTGACTAAGCACAGTAAGACTCTGTCGTGGCTGTCGCAGCCCATGGGTTATAGTTCACATATGTGATGAAATGGAACGATCCAAGCTGTGATGTCACAAAGCAAAGGAGGAGGCATTGAGGCATGTGATGGAATGGATCTCTCGACACTGATGTCACAAGGCTGGAGGAAGGAGGCCTTCCATCCATGTGACTGAATGGAACTCTCGACACTGATGTCACAAAGGGCAAGCGAGGAGATGTTTCTGATGCGTAGAACTGTCATAAAAATATAACAAGAGGGGGAGGGAAAAGGATCCTGTGCTCCACAAGGTTGATTTCACATGACGTCATTCTTGTAGCAGAGCTCCCCCATTCCTCAGCAGGGGTCAATTCTGTTGCTGTTAAGGCAATATCGCTCCCAACCTATAAACCCCCAAAAAGTAAGGAAAATACAACAAAAATCTTGATGGTTAATGCAGTGCATAAAATCTAAATCCATCTGGCTCAGAGGGATTAAACGACGTAAACAATTTCATTCTGTCCCTCGCTGATGGCTCTCCTGCTGTGGTCCCACTGAAGTATTCCAACAGACAGAAACACAGACATGCTTAAAGGCACAAAAGCAGGTATTGAGCTCCAGGCCAGTGAGAAGAGGGGTCCTGTTGAGAGCCTAAATGTGTCACTGACCCCACTCAGACTGCCTCAGTAAAAACCTGAGCTGAACTTGACCTTCTCAATGTCGCCAATGAGCGTCCGTGCCAGGAAGATCCCCATCATCTGCAAGTAAAAGGGAGGGATACAGTTTATAGAGGGAGGGATACTCTGCAGATACAGAAGCTATATATATTGTTAAAATGGTAATAGTCCCTAAACAGTGTGTAAACCAAACATTTCAGTGAAATAAAGAGGAAGTGATAATATTAAGCAATGCTGCTTATTGAAAAGGCAAAGAGATGTAAAAACTAATTTCATTTAACTATGAAAATTATACTTTATAGGCTAATTTCACAGACACTGATGAAGCCTTGTTGTCGACTGGATTCACTTTCCAATGGAGACTATCCATAGTGAACTCAATTTGTCCAGAGCTAAAGCTGCATCTGTGACCCCACCTCAGATCTAATTTTCAGAAGGTTTCGCTCGTCATTTAAAATGAGGTTAAAATTAACAAACTTGGTAATTGTGCCAGTTCCCACTGAGCGAGCAAGACGTTCGCAACTAAAAGAGAATTGAAATGGAATGAGACACCTGAGTGTGATTTGCAATTTGGTCTAGAAGATACCAGTCATATGGGTTTCACTGAAAAGGTAATGTAACAGGAAGCGGAACCTAGCTAGCTACCTGAATGTGTCTAAAAAAAAGTATTACACACGCATCAGGCGCAAGCATATGCCGTAAAACTTCTGGATGTTCAAGAAAGTATGGTGACAACTATTACCAAATACTTCATTCTTTGTGATGGTAACACACTGAATTATGGGGAATTTTAGCACAAAGGAGAGGACAACCTCTAACTTGATAGAAAACTAGAGTGTTCAGGTGAACACGTGTCGCCTGCGAAGCTTATGTGAAAGTGTGACTACCAACTGAAAGTGTGACTACCGGACAGACAGACAGACAGACGCCGGACAAAGTGATCCCTATGTGCCGCTATGCTTCGCAGGCGACACAAAAACCGAATGGATGTCAACTTTGAATTTCAACATATTTTTCACAAAACACCACATCAGAACCCAGATAAAATCACCATCCTTGACATTTTTTTTCAGATTCAATGTACAATAAATGATGAAGAATGATAATTAAGGGTGTATCCAGCGATTAAAGCAATTTAGACATGAAGCACTTGATGCAGAAACACTTCAGAACGGAAAGCCCCAATATACCACGTACAAGTACATCTGAACAAGGACCTGAGTCGCAAAGCCTGTAGACATGGTAAAATTTGCTGCTGGTGCAAGTGAATAACCTTGCAAAGCCAACTGTTGAATCCTGTCCTGTGAACACATCTCCAATCATAGCACATCTGGCCGATCGCAGTAAGCACAACGCTCAGCTCAAAATCAATAGCAATGGTCAAAGAGTACCTGTAGCAGCGATATGACGATGAAAACTCCAGCGATAATGTAGATGTTGCGCGGGAGCCACTCTTCTAAGGCTGGTATACAACCCTTGGTGTAGATCGTGCCGCTCCAGTCATCCTAAAACAGAGCGAGGTTACAACTCAAGACTTCATCTCGTCCATCAGCTTAGCCCATCACAGATGACAACAAACCTCAGCTCTCCCGAAAAATAAAATACAGTTGTGCTCAAAAGTTTGAATACCCTGGCTGAATTTGTAAAATAGGTAACTTTTTTTTTTTGAAGAAAACTGAATGGCCAGGCAATACACATTTCTTTCATTTCTTATTGGATTTATATCCAACTGTAGGTCATGTAGAATGGCACAATCATCAAATTAAACATGGCAATAAGAGAAAAAAAAACTGAAATGAACCCCGTTTAAAAGTGTGCATACCCCTAGTTCTTAATACCGTGTATTGCCCCCTTTGGCATCAATAACACCGAGCAGTCTTTAGTGATAGTTATGAATGAGGCCCAAAGTTCCCTCAGGTGGTGTGGCTGCCCATTCTTCCTTGCAAAACGCCTCCAGCTCCGGCAAATTCTTCCGTAATCTTGCATGAACTGCACGTTTGAGATCTCGCCAAAGCAGCTCGATGATACTGAGGTCAGGAGACTGCGATGGTCACTCCAGAACCTTCAGCTTTATCTTATGTAACCACCGGGGGTTCATCTTGGCCTTGTGCTTTGGATCGTTGCCATGCTGGAAAGTCTAAGTGCGCCCCATGCGCATCTGTCGCGCTGAAGAGTGAAAATTGTCCGCCAGTATTTTCTGGTGGCATGCTGTATTCATCTTGCCATCAATTTTCAACAGATTCCCTGTACCCCAAAAACATCAGAGAGCCACCACCATGCTTTAAAGTGGGAATGATGTTGACTGCACTCCAAATATAGTGCTGATGATTGTGACCATAAAGTCCCATTTTGGTCTTGCCACTCCAAATGACAGTATTCCAGATGTGAGGTGCGTCACGGTGTTGTCTGGCATATTTTAGGCAGGCTTTATTGTGGGATTAGCACAATAATGGCTTCCTTCTAGCAACTCAACCATGCAGTTCATTGTTAAAGTACCTCCTCACTGTGCTCCTTGAAATGACCACATCATCTCACTCCAGCGCATCCTATGTTTCGAGGTAACTTGTGCATTTTAGTTTGCGTCACGGACAATTCTCCTGGCAGTTTGGACTGAAATCTTTCTTGGCCTACCTGACCTTGGCTTGGTATCAACCTATCCCCTAATTTTCCATCTCTAGATCATGAACGGAGCAGTACTGACTGGCATTTTCAAACCTTTGAATATCGTTTTATATCCTTTCCCATCTTCAAGAAGTTGAACTACCTTGTTATAAAGGTCCAGGTCTTTTCAGCTCCCCAAGGCTCAGTGTCTAGCCAGATGAGTGCATCCACTTGGGAGTTACCAAATTCAATGACTATACACATATACTAGTTACAGTTTAAAAATCCACAGGTGTGGAACCCTCAAAAGCCATTTAAACCTGACTGTGTCACCTTGTGTCTATACCACAAGGTCAAACATTCAAGGGCATGTAAACTTATGATCAGGGCCAGTTGGATGATTTCAGTTATCATTATGATTTAAAAAGGAACCAAAGACCTATGTGATGATAATTGACTTCACATGATCACTATGTTTAAATAGAAGACAAGTTTTTTTTTTTTGCATCATGAGTTAATGTTCATATAATAAATGGTGACATTTCACAAATTCAGCTAGAGTATGCAAACTTTTGAGCACAATTGTAAATCACTCCAAACCTAAAGTTTTTTTTCCCCAATTTCATGTCTTACACAAATATTTAACTCACAAACATGCAACTTTATTGTTTAAGCCATAGCAGTGCGCTTATATGAGTACCTTTACAGTACTTAGGCACATCTAAAGCAATTTCTAGGGGCAAATATCCTTGAAAAAATGAATTTTCTAATAACAGTGAAAAGTACTAAACAGAGCTTTAGACTGTTAAAAAAAAAATCAAATCAATACTTAGTCTGGCTACCTAGTCTGCCAAAAAATTAGGGACACTGTCCTGTAGTGCTATAGTTTATAAGATTATTGGCTTTTTGCTTGGCCCAAACAGAGTGGAACATTTGCCACCGTTCTTCTGCGACTGACTGTCTCACTTGTGTCTCCCCCTTCAAGAAATTACAAACATCTGATGTTGACATCAAGGCTCTGTCAAGATTATAATATCTGTATTGACCATTTTTAATAGAATTCGAAAGTTTATTTATTAAACGTTTCTTCTAATTAGCATTTGGAATATCCAATATTTTTTTTGATCTTCAGGAACTCTAATATGGAAACAAAAAGTATACATTCAATATAGATTTTAATTTTAAAAAGCGCAGGGCGCCCAAGACTCTTGCACAGTGCTGTCCTTTGCAATTAAAGAGCTCAGGACAAGCATGGGGCAAATTTATGAGTATAAAGGGGTACAATTAAAATAATTGCCAAAAAAAAAAAAAAAGTAGAAAATGATTTAACAAAAATCGCAATTTTTTTTTCTTGCCCCGCCCCCTCACTAACAAACATTCTGAGCAACATGGAAGAGTGATTCTGGCAGTCCGCTGTGTGGTCACGTCATAAGTAGCACTCGATGGGCGATGGCATCCGAGTCAGATTCCGATAGTTCCTAAGAATTTTCAATTGAATCTGTCCATTTTGATGAAGAGTACTTTTTTTATTGAAGATGAGGAAGCTCAATATAAAGCTGCTTTCACACCGGACGCGAAACAAATTTTTTCACACAACAGATTACATTCAAAGCCAATGCAAAGACGCGAATACGTTTGGCGTGTATTCAAGTCTTTGCATTGACTTTGAATGTAATCTGTCGGGCGAAAAAATTCGTTTTGCGTCCGGCGTGAAAGCAGCTTACACGGGATTAAGAACCATAAAACCATACAGATTCCAGCCTGAGTACTCGAGCTATAAAGACAGTTAAGTGTCAGAGTCTCCCCCCTGTCCCGAACTGTACAACACTTACCAACCAAGAAGCAGAATGATTATTATTCCGGTTCTATTCTTGTTTCTGTGCACGGCGTGTTGGATAGCCAGCCTACTCACTTTTCAACCTTAAGTGAGTTCAGTAAACCTGACATTTGGTCACCTTACCTAACCAGACCATAATATATTAGGCTTAGTGGTGATTGAACTCACGCCTGATCTAGCCAGTAGAGAAATGATAATGTTCGCAGCTCTACTAATTTCTGTGCACTGTTTCATGAGCTATCGAAACAATGTGTTTAAGCCATACGTACCTCGCAGCTTGCAGTTATTAGCTAGTTAGGGAGCAAACACGCAGTGCGCAGAAATAGAGCCGTGAATTAAATCACAACATGTGTAAACCATATCTTGCAGCTAGCTATAATTAGGTAGTAAGCTAGCAAGCACACAGTGTTTAGGAATAAACAGAGCGCCGTGAATAGTAGGCTGATCAATTCACTACTTAGCTTGTTAGATCACACTGAACAGAGAGTTGGCTGGCTATTGAATAGGGAGTGCAGAGAAAGCATTTGGGTTCTGCAAATAATAATAATAATAACGACGACATGCAAAAACATGAATACTCAAAACGTTGGCCGCATATTGTATGTTTCAGTGACCCGGGCTAGCCTTGGCCAGTAAAGTCGGCACTAGTACATTGCCCTTGTTTTGTCCATATTCTCAATATCTCTGAATCTTTCGGCCACAGAAATATTTGCCATATGCATGCGTTGCACTGCATCCCCACACTACACATCGTTTTCCGTTCACTCTCTGTGATTTTTGTTGGTCCACTCTTTAAGATATTCTCCATCCAGACCAGAGTGGTAAACTACGGCTAACCACCTAGACACAATCCGTGTACAACTTATGAGGTCGCATGGCTGAGCTGGCCCAGCGCAAATGTACTCGATTGAGGCAAAGGGGGCATTCCCTGAAGTGGATATTTTAGCAGATAAAATTTTTTAAACATTGCGTAAAGTACGCGATATAAAAACCATCACTAATTGTTCAAGATGGGAACTATGTAGCATTTTATCACATAAAAAATAGAGCTAAATTTCATGTGCTAAGCTCTTTAAAGATGGTATAACTATAAAACATTCACTGAGGTACTGAAACATACTCCATACCTGTTTCTTTCTGATGTCATAACCACATTGCGTGTTCAACACCGCTTCCTGTGAAAAACAGCCAGAGAGAGATAGCATTAGATCGGCAGAGCCTCACCAGAACATGGCAAGCACAGCCTTAGCTACTCAACAAAACCAATAATCATGTGTCAACATCACCGCACAGCCATCTGTAAATCCATTACCTAACAGGAGCCCTGGCCAGGGTCGTGGGGGTGGAGCTACCTCAGCATCCAATGAGACAAGAAGGAATAGGCACTGGAGAGTTTGCTAATTTTGTGCAGGGCACAGACACCATTCACTCACACATTCAATGAGAAATGTAGGAGTTTCAATGAGCATGGCCGGTACTATAAGGAAACCAGACTCTCATGAGAGCACGGGGAAGAATACAGGTCCAAACAAGCTGGTTCAGGCTCAAAGACTAACCTTCTGGCTGTGAGGCAACAGTGAAAGCCAGAAAGCTAACTCCATACAACCAGTCTGTACGTGACAATCGGCACCAGGCTGGCCATATGTTTACGTCAGATACCAGCTATTCCAAGGTGATCGCTGAGCAGTGCTCCCCGCAAATCACTGCCTTTTTCAACGCGTTTTGGTGTCCTGGAAGCGCAGTTGAAATTGCGCCCTTATACTGATGTTGTAGTTCACATTCCTTTGTCTCGTCTTTGAATTTTCTCAATCGGATTCATAGAAGTATCGTCATTTTCAGTAACATTTTCTGTGTCGGTAACCTGCCAAAACTGCTTTTGATTTGCTAAAAGGTAAGTAAAGACTCTT
This sequence comes from Gymnothorax reevesii, assembly GCA_029721435.1. NCBI lineage: Eukaryota > Metazoa > Chordata > Actinopteri > Anguilliformes > Muraenidae > Gymnothorax > Gymnothorax reevesii. The sequence goes on from CM056591.1 coordinate 50,840,348, forward strand.
TTTAAAAACTCATACAGACTTTAGTGTATGTTTTTTCCTACACTTGTGCTGATTTTTAAGAGGATCCTACGCTCAGCCACGAAGTTGTAGCTCCAGCAGGATCTGGTGTCCAAGTGTCAAAATTAATTTACTAGGTCATTTAGTAATTAATCTGTTAAAAAGCTAATTGATAATTTTTATATGATCAACCACTACTTGCATTGTAAGATGGAGAGTAATGGGCCTCTTTCTTCCCTGTAATACAAGAAAGGGATGGTTTGGCATTTTGAAGCACATTTTAGAGAATGGTCACAAGAATTCCTACCGTTTTAAGGTAAAACAATAGAGGAAAACTACCCTAAATTGGCCGACTTCAAAATGCCAGAGCACCCTTAATATTTGTCCTATTTTAAAAATTCAAAGACCATTTTAAAGGTCTTTTCAAGGTATCGAATTCAATCCCCTGGATCAGAATTTTCCTCAAGTGCCTACAAAATCAGGGTTTCCTCCAGGATTTTTTGAAACTGTGGCGGAGGGCTTCAGCGTCGGGTCAAAACTCAGTTTTCATTAATCAGCACGCAGGGGATGTAATAATTGAAGTCTATGTGCAGGAGGTTTATCAGTTTCACAAGCGTGACGGTGGATTTCACATGTAATATGAAAACCGATTATGACTCCGGACTCCAGAATTGGAATAAAATAATCATGAAGATACAATTTGGTAGAGCAGGATGTGCTCACAGCAAACACAGAAGTTAACATTGTAGTTTATCGTTCTGCAGAGTAAACAAAATATTTTTTCTCTAATCGTTGCACACATTGCATTAAGAAGAAAGCTGCACTTTTTACAACCGATGGCTAATTTTTTTCATTGGAAAACGTGTTCATCAAGCAAAATGAGTGACAACAGGTCAAGAATTGTTAGTGCTCATTTTAACTTAAGATGGAGAGATGGTGAGACCTGATTGTCCTCAGGATTTTTGGAGTTTATGCGAAGTCATTTTACATGGGCGTGGCAGCTTTTATTTTGCTGTGGCGGTGCGCCATGACCAATTACATGTAGCAGAAGCCTGAAAATGAATATAAACATTGGGAGGACAGAGAGAGACAAATGGTCATTCATACAGACAGACGGACGGACGAACGGAAGGACAGCACAGATGCCCACCGCAGGGTCGTCGAGGCAGCAGGAGAAGGGGACTCCACAGCGCTCCCTGCTGGGGTTCTGTGTTGAGCAGTTGAAGTAGACGTTCAGGTCCCAGTCGTCAGGCTCCTTGGCTCCGCAGCAGTGATTCTGAGGACCAGAGATCGTTTTATTACGGTGGATGGGCACAGCCACTTTTGGCGAACCACTCGTGGCCTCAGCCTAATGAATAGAGAGCTTGACAAGAGCCGAGGTGGGCAACAGAGGCCAAATCTGTTCCTGGATTTCATTCGAACTCTCACACTCAACTTACTTAATTAGCCAAACTATATATGAAATCACATAATTCAGCTGCATTTCTCCAAATGCTCATTAATGACCACCAAAGACTGTTCTTGTGTCCCAAAGCTAAACATTTTATCCTGATCTAATCTAGGAGTAGCACAATGTTTGTGAGCACAGCAAATTAGCTCATTTCATCCGGGTAATTGGTGCAAATAAAACCTGAATACACACTGGCCCTCCAAGACCGAAATTACCCCCCCGGCTGACAGGGTGGACAGTTCAAGCCCCTCAGCGGCCACTGAAAGATCAGGAATGCGAGCAAACTGGGCAAACGAGCAAGGGCCCCATATTGCTCCTGGGGGGATTGGTCGCTGCTTAGTGCAATGAACTTTAAGCCTCTCTGGATAAAAAGTGTCCGCCAATTCGGAATAAACTAATATAATCTAATGCCATCATAAGTACAACACACAACAGCGAGCAATGAAGGCCTGAAGCCTGCAGCGCTATGACCCCACACCGGCCAGACTATGTAAATATACGGCTTTAGCATTTCATTTACTATAGAAAGAATATGATCAGTAAAACTTCCATAAGCCAGTCAAATATGATGCGATTTGTCTTTGTGGTACAACTTTCCACCCTTTCACCCAGCGCTAAATGCAGCTATTGTTGCTCAATGATGCGAGATATAAAATTCAAAGCTGATGAAAACCTATCATGTGGCAACTTGTTTAAAAGATCTCCTGCAGGGGAGCTCTCTTAAGTTGCCAAATGATAGGTTTTCAACAGCACATCATCATTTATTTATCATTTTTTGTAAATTTACTTCAGGGCTCCAAGGGTTAAAGCACAGAAAATTTTAAAATCAGCTAACAAATGGTATTACATTAATCTCCTGAGCATTTATAATGGCAAATAGAGAGAAGTGAAACTGCTGTTACACAATCACATCTGTACCCAAATGAATTATCAACTCAATATAATTGGATCATTAAAATATACAAGTGAGAAACACAACTATATGGGCTGAAAGTGCTTCATTTTCACGGGCAGGGATACACAAGAAATGATGTCACTCAAGTTCCATTTTCAACAAAAAGACAGATTTTATATTAGCCTAGAAAGTCATCGAATTGAAAAAATTAATTTGGCTTTTATGTGACGCTTCAGCGCTCCCAAACCCAGATTGCACAAATTCTGAGTCAGCTTTCTTGAGAAAATAGCTAACGCATGAGAACATCTTGCTGAAAGCCTGGCAGAAGTGCACTCAGGATAAAGGGACTCTCGCTCTAATTGCTGTAGTGACAATCTGTAACGAGGCCTGCAACTCCTATATGGTTCACCTAATGTGCAAGTAAACATCCAGAAAATTAAAACTGAAAGCTGCAAAAATGCTTACATACAACACTGTACACTCAGACTAAAGTGAATCTCGACACTCTCACCATCCACTGAAACAAGTGCAGATTCGTTTATGCAAACCCAGCAGGATCGATTGAGAGTTCTGCTGATCTGCCATTCTAAACCCAAGAGAAGTTCTCTGCAGGGTTCTACTCTCTGTGACCAGCCTGTGGAGTACAAGAGCTGATCCTGCCTAACCGTTCACCACATGCAAGTACTTCCAGTTCCTGTCCAGTCTCTCCAGTTTCTGTTGAGTCTCAAGTTCCAGGCCTTTCATCAGTTTCTATAGTACCTGTCCTGACCCACCAGTCTCTGTAGGGCCTCAGTCAGTGTCCTGACCCATTTAAGATCGAGTTCCTATCCTCCTATCAAATTCCCCACAGTGACGGAGATTCTGTCCCTCTCACCAGTTTCTGTAGAGAGTCGATGAGGTTCTGCAGGTCGATGTCGTCCCTGTAGGCCCTGACGTTGGCGAGGAAAAAGTCGTTGATCCACTCCTTGAGAGGCTCCTGAAAGACGAAGGCGAGCACGGCCGCCGTCAGCTCCAGGAAGAAGATGAAGCCGATCACTCCTGAAAACTGAGACACAGGGGGCTCCCAATTATCGACCGCGGATTTCCTGACCCCATTTATTGACCTCGGTTCAGCACCTCGAATAGCTTAGCGTGTGACTAACGCAAGCGGTCACGATCGAGCCTCGTTTTCAAGGCACTTCACCGCGCACGACAGAAATCAATGAGTGAGGTCAATGTGACTCAGGCTACAGTTTTTCTGCAGTCTACGGACATCGACAGTCTTCACCCAGCCTTGATGACTAAGAAACCGTTTCGACTGCAACATGGTTTAGATCCCTAACTAATGAAGGATACTTTAGTTCTGTCCGTACACAAGAGCCTGAAATCAGACAAAAACAAACGGTTCAGAAGTACAGAAATAATAAAAAAATAAAAAAAACACCACAATACAGAGACAGCAATGCAATCTGGGTAATTCTGATGACATGAACATTGAAAGATAAGAGATATTCATGAGACCGCAGCAGAGGCGGTTACTAACTCAAAGGTGGCAGGGGATAGTCTACAGTATTTCAACATCAAATAGAAGTTGGCACACATTTTCTGTTTTATTTGATTTATTTATTATTTTGTCTGACTGGTCCTGATGGCATTGGCGCAGCAATGAAAGAGAAATCAGACATTTTATAGGTTTCTGATAACCAGACAGCTATAGCATGACTGAGATGAGGTCACTCGGGAGTATATGTCTCAAGCAATGAAATGGACTTAGACTATTACCAAAGTACAAATACATTGCGCCTCCAGAGGCTGGGTGAGTCGACATGACTCTCATGCAACCAAAGAACACTGGGTTCTGTGACAAAGGGTTGTGGTTTCCAGGGTCAACATTACACAGGCCACTGGCAGAGAAAGGCATGCGCTGCTCAAGAGATGGAAACACTGTACAGGTCAAAGGTAACAGGCCACATGAGGTACAGGAGAATTCTCTCCATATCAGTCATTCGTATTCAAATTTCACAGACAGGCAAGCAAAAAGAGTTCATCTTTGACGAGAAGTTAATCAAATTAGCCTCCTTTAAAAGCATACACATCCTAACTCTGAAAAGTAGCGGCAAAGCCACTGCGCCCGTTTGGCGAAACATGGCAGAAATTGAACTAGGCCAAGATTTTCATCCCATATACACGCATATAAAATATGAAAAGGACCCGTGAAAAACTGAAGATGCTAGAGCGGTGACAAGGCAAAAAGTTTACGGGCGTGCGACAGACCACAACGAAGGCATCTAACCACAGCATAAGCCCGACTGGCCCAGGGGCCAAGCAGGCTAAAACGGAGGAGAATAAAGTGCAGCTCAGATTAGCAGACCTACTACTCAGTAAATTATCTTAAAATAACTGAATTAAGCTGCACATAGCTTTTTTTTAATACATACTTTTTGCCTACATTGTAAGTGCTGGCACAATACAAAACAAAGTCTTATTACTAAATGCTGTGACCTGGTGTGGGGATGTGTTTGAGCCTCTGGAAAAATGTGACCCCACAAGTTGCGTGGTTACTCCAAGAACATTTTCCTGCAATATGCTCAAAACCTGTCGATGCTCCTCCATTATCCAATGAAGAGCTACATTGGCGCAGCCGCTATAATGTCTATCACAACATTTATCACTGTACATCTACTGTCTGGACCAATCTAAAGTATACCAAAACTGAAATAAGACAGAAAAATGAATCCAGACTCTGAACTAGGAAAAACTCGCTCAGAGTTTGAAATCAGTCAGCAAATAGGATGCATCTGTAAAACGTTCAAACATTTGTAGACAGTCATAAAAATCTACCAAAGTGTTCTTCTTAAAAGATATTATACTGTACATTAAAAACAATAATTACAACAACAAAATGTTAAGCAAATTTTAATCATATCACATTCCTTTACTCAACGCAAGTCACAGTCTGTTCCCTGCACCCAATCAAATTACATTCATTATGAGATTCGTGCAGCAGATGGTTCAGTTAAGATTTATAGGGCCAGAACCTTTCTAAGGACATGTCTCTATTTTAAACCATAAATAAGAGCAAATAGAGAGCAATCATCTCTACTCAGAGTATTTTTGCATAATCTAAAGTAAAACAATTGCACACACAATCACTGAGCATTTTAAAGCACAACGCAGCTCCATAAAGACCATTAACATGACTCCAGCCGACACAGCAATGCATTGTGTTTACTTAGCATTTTCAACTTAAAATTTTTGAATTCATCCCCATTCAGCTAACTGTTGGCCGTCCCAGTTAGGTCACACCGGCTGAGAAATTAGCCTGAGCAACGCGGAAACACTTCTCAGCGTTTCTGTACTGAACACCACCTCTTACCTCACACTGGGGACCAAGAGGAGGGAACGCTGACTCGGTCCCTGAAGAGAGGACTACGCCCGGCTGTGATTAAGCAAAAGCCCATGCGACGGGCCTCCACCTCGCAGCTTTTAACATTCCACAGCGCACCAACAGTAAAGGCCAGTGATAAACTGCACTGCCTCACTTCAGCGGTGTGGCATTACCGCCCTGCCAAAGAACCCAATGAAACAGCACGGGGAGGGGTCCATAAGAGAATAAAAGGGGCTCAATTTAGCGGTGCCATTAAGCTAGGCTAACAGTAGAAGTGCAGCCTACCTCTCAGTTACCCTTTTTCCCCCTCAAGCTGGTTCCAGTGCTGGTTCGGAGCCAGAGATTGACTTAGCACCGGTTCTTTGCTTTTCCACAGCCTAAGCACCAACTCCAGGCTCTCAAGACTGCTGCCACAGCAGCACCAACTCATTGCTGGTCTAGAGCCAAGCACTGATTAAGTCAGGGAGTGGGGGCACAGTTTTAGTTACCAATGAGACCAAACACTGTATCAGCGTTGTTTTTAAAACAACAGCCGAGCAAGTGTAGTCAGCTTTTGTTTTCGAAAAAACAAAAAATTAAGAAGGCTAAGCCAAAGACATCCCCATATAGCCCCATTGTAAGAAACTGGTCACACTTCCTGTCTCCTAAGCGGGCGCGATCGCGAAAGTATTTTGAGCGTTCTGCTTGCAGTAGGGCTGAAATGATTCCTCGAATAAATCAAATAATTTGATTACCAAAATGCTTTGAGGAAAGTTATATGCTTTGAGGCTTCGTTTAAATCCGGAACACAAAACTTTTTAAGACGGACGCTTAATTCTGTGGCACAGGACCTTTGTTTCCGCTGAACCGTATTGATGCGCATATAAGCACAAAGCCAAAGTAAAATAATGCACATTCTCGTATCATTGGGGGGGAAAAAAAAAAGGTGTCTCACACAGAGGCGCATACTCCTACGTTCGAATATAGGCGTGCCTCTGTGTTCACTAAAAGGCGCACGCAAATATTAAAAATAGCTTTCTACATTTCTCACAGTTTATGTATTGTTTTCAAAGTCAGAGAGACCCGTAGCAGTTGGGCAAATAAAAATTGTAAATCTTGAGTGGATGTATCCCTGGTAAGTTCGTACAGCTAAAGATCATATGATCCCCATGTACATAATATTTTGTATTTTGATGTTTTGCCGGCTGCCAACAGCATCTGTGCTTATGGGGACGACATCCTTCAATAGAAATGCACTCTCCCGAAGGCGCTGTGGAGCACAACAACTGATACTGGATTTCAGTTGAAGTCCATTTTGTTCAACCGTAATTCAAAATTGTCTGGGAAGTGCCTGTATGTGAAAGTGGTTTTGAGCAGGTAAAAAATTGCTCTCAATTATAGGCTTGTGCACCTGTACTTCACTATAGGTGCATATACACCAGTATACACCTGCGTATATGCACATCAATACGGTAGCTGTCACGTGAATGGAATGAGGCGTGAGCGCGAACTGTTAAGATCACGGAGGAGGAGAAAAAAAGAGAATTGCGACCCAAAACAAGCAGACACCCCAGCTAAAAAGACAGAAAAATGTCCAAAGTGTGGGATCTCTACACGTTGAAAAAATACAATGCAGTGCCTCTACTGTAAAACAGAATTAGCTTGCCTCAAAAGCACTTAGTCAATGTTGTGGCACTTGAACCTAAAACATCAAGTCTATGCATTCAGATCACTGAGCGGAACTACACAACAAGATAACAAACGTTAGTAGTTGCATTTTACGTAAGTTAATGTTTTGTCTAGTCGTGATTAAGGCTATTAAAGGCCACGAGTTAGTTAAGGCAATATTTAACGACTAGCCGAAGACGTAAATCAGTTTGATGGCTATGTGTCCCTACATAAGCAAAGTTTTGTTCAAGAAATTAATAAGCCACAAATTAGGTTAGTCGCACCCACTCTCCTCTTTCTGCCCTTTGCTTCTGATGACCTGCAGTTTGTCAGGCGCTGCGGGATATCAGAGGGGAAAAAGTGTGAGAGGACGCTCCTTTTTTTAGAAGTTTCATGTATCATATTTAATATGAACCTTTTCATATTGCAGTTTTTGGGGGCCGATTGACCCATTGTGTGAATAAATCCCCGCAGTAGCGTCAGCTCCCAGCAGGGGGCAGTGTAGGGGAGTGAGATTCAGCACTCACAAATTTGAGCAAGCAGATGTTCTCGCGCAGGGCTCCCACGCAGCCGGCAAAGCCCAAGATGAAGGTGACTGCTCCCACGGCCAGCACTAGCCACACCGGGTCAAACCCGTGCATCCGGGTCACCTGAGTCAGGTCCAGCAGCACCCCCTGGAGGCAAAACATAGTAATTACACCAGAGATCCTCAGTCTGTCCATTGGGAATGGTGAAAACCAGTGCTGCACAACAAATCTCTTTGGAAGTTGCCTTTATTCAAAGTGACTCATAAGTGGTGCACAACAGAAGTCAAGGAAACTGTCACAGATCCCAGGTCAGGGAAGGTTCAGCTTGTATACAGTGGCAGTTATCCATAACCACGAGCGGAAAAAGTGGTTCATATTGTAAATAAAGGCAAAGTAAGAGAAGTTCTGACACATCACAAACAGGAATTGAGGTATAATTACAAGCCACATAAGGAGTAAATAACTTCTACATAAAGATGGAGACACAACTGAGTAAAATTAAATGCAAGATCCAGCTGCACGTACAACATGGAAAGGTTGGGTTAAAAATGCTTTGAAAACTGTTGTCAGATACTCTGCATAAACTCAGAAATATAACACAAATTGAACTCAGTGAAACTGAGGAGAGAGAGAGAGACAGACAGGACATTCAAATGATAATTAAACTGAGTAAACTACAAGTACGTTTATGGTTCCATAAGTCCCATTAGCTTAATTAGGCAGATCTGGACTGACAAACTCATGATAGGGAATGATACAGCAGCAATAATGAATCCAAGCCTGGATTCAAATCGATATCGGATTGGATACGTTCTACCGCTGTGATGCCCAATGACCAGCAGTGAGGAAATCAATGGTGCTCAGGGTTTTAACTCGACTCAACAGGAGGTAGGGACAGCGGACAGGACAGCACTGTGGGGTAGTATTTTTCGAACCGAGGCTGGCTGCCATGGTTTAACAGTTGGATTTCCTGGCTGGGCGCTGCAGTCGTACCCCAGAGAGCCTAACAGCAAGATGCTCCGGATTACATGTCCAAACAGCCTGACGTGACACCGCAGTGCTGGGGACTAATGACCGGCTGGTGAAGGCAATAGAGAATCCAGCGCTGCAAATCCGCTACTGCTGGCGCTGACTGGCTATTTAGCCAGGAGTAAACATTGCATTAATATATTATCAATAATACATTTAAGCACATGTATTATTCAGAACTGGTGAAGCACGGCACTGTTAGACATCGAACGATGCAACAATACACACAGTTAGTGAGTTAATACTCATCCCTACTGTTGAGAAATGTTGGATCAACAGGCCTGGCGAATCAATCTATCAGCTGCGGTGCAGACTGGACCATTATAGTCACGCCGCAGCGTTCCGCCGGGCTCATAATTCGCACAAACAGCCACCTGTGGCTTGGCTGCTCATCTATGAGCCTGCTTGCCTGGCACTAAATAATTCTGAATAAATAAAGGCGATAAATAAGAGTGTGTGAAACGTCCTGTAGATGGGAGTGTATGACACCACTGACTGAAGACATGAACACAAACAACATAGGCTCACACGGTGCACACGCTAACACACGAGCGTCTCTGCAAACACACATAACAGCCTGCACGTGTACACACACACACACACACACACACACACACACACATATATATATATATAAAAGCTCATCTGAGACCACAAACCCATAAACGCTCACATGTGGACACACCCATGAACGTTCGCACACACGCATACACACCCATAAACGCTCACGTGTGGATACACACCCATAAACGCTTGCATACTCACACCCACACGCACAAATTAAAGCTCAACTGCACTCACGCACACAAAAAAGCTTGCATACACACACACACACACACAAACGAACACACAAGCGCGCACACACACACACACATCCTTGTACTTATAACTTAGTGAGGACATTATATTGACTTCCATTCATTCTTCCTGTGTCTCTATAGCCTTTCCCTAATCTTAATAATAAACAATGTATGCCTAACCCAAACCCTTACCCTAACCTTAACCTATCCCTAATTCTAACCTTACCCCTAACCTTAACCAATAAGTCACAATTAGCCTTTGTAGTTGTGAGGACCGGCCAAAATGTCCTCACTTCCCAAAAATGTCCCCACTCTGTAGGAAAAGAACGCTTTTTGGTTCTCACTTTGTAGCAAGTACAAGAACACACACACACACACACAAGCTCAGAGACATGATGTCACCAAAAAACACATTTAAACGAAGCAGATTTTTTCTTAAACTCACCTTCTCACTCCAGGCCCAGAAACCAACAGCGATGAACGCCGCACCCGCCAGCTGTCAGATCAAAACAGACCGGTGAAGTTTGAGAACAAGAGTGTGTCACCGACCTGAACTGCACAGCATCAATAAAATATGATATTTGTATCCAGGAGGACTAAAAAGCCTGGAGCTCATAAGCAAGATGATGGCAAAAACCTGCCCTGAGGACCAATGAAACAAGTGCTTACCAACCAAGCGTGCCAATGCAAACTCCACTTAAACAAAGAGGCCAGTAAAGATAGGGCCATATTATAGCAACCGGGGAACCTATTCTCTCTCCATCTGTCTGCCTACCAGAGAAAATGGCCTCATTTTCATTAACTGCTCAACAGCCAACTCTTCAGAAGGAACACACGGGGAGCATTAAAGTCAGAATAAAAGTGCCAACAATTCATGACCAATTCATCCAGGAGGTTTAATTAGAACATTATTTTTCAAATGATAATTATTTACACCGAAATGGATAGGAAACGCTTTTACAGCACCTAACCGGCCGCGAGGCTTTTTGAGCAATGATAATCCTAATAAAGAAAGTGCGAAGAGCAGAGGCTTCCGATTGCACAGAGACGGGCAGAAGCGACAGACATCGCTGTGAAACAGGATGCGCAGCGGGCAGACGCTGGCAGTGACAGCAGTCACACAGTCGCGCGTGTCACAGCCCCCACCCCTCTGCTTGGGGACACAGTTTCTACATTTCCTGTTGACTCGAGAGCGATGCTGACAGGAAAGGGACAACCGACGCGACACCCTCCACTCCGGTCCGCTCCGAACAGGAAACGTACTCTCTGCGGCCCCATCTGCCGGCCTCATGCCGTGAGAGACGCAGAGGCAGGCTTCAGACAGGCCAGGGTCTGGGTCAGAGAGCACCAAAAAAAACCGCAGGGATAAATAGAGTCGACGGGCTTGCCGCAAACGCTGCAGGAAAGTTTTCTGTATTCAAAGGCAGTCACAGCCAGTAGACAGAACCCAGCACAGACTCACAGAGGCTGCGGTCTTATCTGCGTCTGTTTGTGCAGCGATAAGGAGTGCGGGTGCGAGGCTGTCTGCGTGCCTGTGCCTTTAGAAGAGCTGAAGGACTGGCACTTGTACTCCGCAGGTTACGGTCCAGACTCCCATGCTGGGCTCAGCCAGTTCTACCTTCAGTAAATGGGAATTGACCTGAATTTCGAAAACCCTTTGCGCAGATATAGACGTCGGCGTCCATAAATTCCGAAATTGAATTTCTAAATAATTCTGTAATTAAATTTCCATTGTCTTACTTCACTGGAACAAGCAACTTGCCCATAAGGGCAAAAGACCAACTTTAGTTGTTTAGTATTTTGAGAGCAACGTAAACAATGGACCTTGGGAACAAGATGAAGGCACGGAGTGAAAGCTCATTGGTTTTACTGATCAAAGTATGAAAACTACATGAAATGATAGTCCATATATCGTGAAATTCCGAGAGACTGGTCATTGAACGCAAAAATGTTTCCAGTCAAGTTTTCAAATTTGAGTCATTTATTGGTTCTTGAGTTTTAGGTGGACAAATGATTTGGTAACATGAGCACATTGCTGGTTTTCATGCCAACTAATATTGGAATAATTTTTACAGAGTCTCTGCAACACAAATACTGAGTTATAAAGCTTGAAAAGGCTCATGCACAACAGGAAAAAAATTGGCGTCATTTGTAGTCTGCGCAAAGGGGTTAAGTAAATATTTAGCAGGCCAAATGAGTTTAGTGTTCGAAGAAAAAAAAACAAATATTTGCCACTAACGTGTCTTTGTGCCCTGCCACAAAATGTGAAATCGTGTCAAAATGAGCAATCTCTCGGTGTGACCTTGAGAGTGACGCGAAGGTCACCAAAATCGACTGGAGCTGGGGTATCACCCTAATACATGTTGACATGAAATTTGAAGAAAATCCGCCGATTCTTTCTTGAGATATCTTGCTGACAAGGATTCGGGACGCACGGACGGACGGACGGGAATACTATGTCCCGTCGCTTTGCATTTTCCGCGCGGCGGGGGACAAAAAACCAAAACAAGGCAACATTGTCACCAATATCACCCGCCACGGTAAGATTGGTCATGGGAGATCCCATATTCCCATTGCAACACCCATGAACCAAGTTCAGAGTCAAGGGCCATAACTCAGTAAAAATAAATTTCTCGAAACACTAGTCGAACTCATTCAATAGGGTCATTTGTACTGGCCACACAATTTTACCCATTTAGGTGCAATAGTTTCCGGGAAAACTTGTCCCTATTGAACCCGGACGGACAGACGGACGGACAAGCTCCATTCCAATATCCCCCAATCTATTCATGGCGGGGGAAAAAAAGTTATAAATTTTGCCGAAAGCAGAAGTGCCTCTGCTAAAGTTAGTGTTTGCTTGCTTGTGCTTTGGATAATATTTGTGCGTTGGCGTGCACGTCTGTTATTGCACTGTAGTTTTTGTGGCACGAGTGTTTGTGCGTGCGTTCCAGATGGCTGTATTTTGTAGTAGCATTGCAGCCATCCTAACAATGTTGCATCCATTTCGGGGGGGGGGGGGGAATTGTTGCCAGTTCCCCAGAAGAAGAGGGCACATTCCATTACCCTCAGTGGAGACTCCCACACTAACTGCAGCCGTATGGCTCTCCTTAGCACGTATTAGCACCAGCGCTAGCCTGAGTCCTGCTACAGTCCATCGGCCATCCTGCCCCATTCAGTTCTCACTGACCCAACCCTATCGCAGTCGCTTGAGTAACACAGCACTGACATGGATGCACAATCACGCAGCCAAGGCTAAGAACTATCATTAGAAGGGTGAAAGATGGTTCCGGAGGGCCCTACAGCTGCTGGGGAAGGCCCAGAACAGTTCCTGTTTTACAGGAGGCCCATAGTTTCAGACAACGACCATCATACACAAATGATCTAAACTGAACTTCCTTGTGAAATCCTGCACCTCTCCTGGACACACCACCATTTTAAAGATGTCGTAATAGAGAAAGACGAGGTAAAACAAGCTCCTGTAATACATCAGAGTTTTTTGCAGAGAACTTTCAGTTTGGTGGCAGTGGAATCGACTGACACCAATTGAGGATGTGCTTTGGGATCTGCAATGGATTTGAACACGCGACCATCAGTTGGAAGGGAATCGGTAATTTGCGGACATATTAAATCAGCACAACACAAGCTGACACCTAGTGATATTATGCTAAAAGCAAATTTGTTTTCTGAAGGTGAGAGGAAATAACCTTTGGATAGAAGATATGCAAGAATTGCAACTGAATTATTTTTAACCCTGACAGTGCTAAATGCAGCTATTGTAGCTCAATGATGCGAGATATCAAAATCAAACCTGCTGAAAATTTATGTGGCAACCTGTTAAAAAGAGCTCCCGCAGGGAAGCCCATTTAAAAAAGTTGCCACATGATAGGTTTTCAACAGCAAAAGATAATTTATAAAATTTTTGAAAATTATTTCAGCACTCTAAGGGTTCAGCGGGAAAATAAAATGGCTGATCAGCATTTAAAACGGATATACACACACAAAAGTAAACTTCTGGGAACCTGAGTTTTGTTTGAGAAAGACTATCCAAACATTTATTATCATTTCAATAAAGCAATGTTGAACTGGGGGAGGGGGGGGGGGAGGGACATTACATGGAGCACGTACACAATTTTTAGTTTTACCCGAGGCCAAGAAAATAAACAAGAAAATCATTTTGAGGCGAATGGCAGACAGGCTGCAATGCTCAAACAGGCAGAGCGAAAGCTAACGCTCGGCCTTACGGGTTATGATGTATCGTTTCTTCGCCAGGAAAACCGCAGAATTCTCACTTCCCCTCCACACCACTCACCCAGAAGACGATGTTGTAGCTGAACATCAGGTACTTGAAACAGCAGCTGACCTCGGCGGTTTCATAACGGTAATAGTGCATCTTTGTACCCTGTGAGGACAGCTGGGGGGGGGGGGGGGGATGAGGGGAGAGGAGAGGAGAGGAAGGAAGGAAGGAAAGAAAAGGGTTTAATTTTCTTCAGCTTTTCCATTAAATCTTATTGCAACATGACTGACGAAGGGTATTTCTCTCCTGCGCAACAGTATTTCAGCACATTGAAATGTTCTGGGAACACAAGTGTCCGTCATGCCTGCCAATAACAGATAAAAAAAGAAGCTGCAAACCAAAATTCATATGTACAGGGTGGGGAAGCAAAACTTGCACTGACATTTAAAGCACAAACAATCCCACAACCACTCCCCTGAATTGTGTGCACCTGTTATTGCTAATAATGGTGGACATATTGAATAATGGACTACCTATTATCTTTATTTGTCAGCTTTATCATCTCTGTTTTTCAATAAACATGCCAGTTGAGACTAATATACAATGTATGGATGGTGATTTATTTAGCTAATTTTGCTTCCCCACCCTGTAGAGAAATAAAAGACGGGCATTTCACATCGAGTCAGATGGATAAGAGATTTCAGCTTGTTTCCAGGGTGACGTGGACAGAGTGGGAGCATTTGTGAAAGAATAAATGCAATTACACGGACATAACTAATTTGATAATCTCTGCTTTCTGCTCTGATAGTCCTGACCTTGCAGTGAAGGGGGCAGACAGGCAGAATATCAAAGGCAGAAGGACATAGCCTGAAATGCAACGTCAATCAAAATCTCCCCAATGTGGCATTTATGAGAGCTTTAATGGCCCCCCCGCATGTTAGACTGTGGCTCCGCAAGACATCAGATTCCACCCAAGACTGAATAATATCTGTCCGAGACGCAAAATTCAAGGACGAGCCGACATCACAGTGACACAGAGTAGCTTGATGCTCTGTGGTTCACCCAGGTCTGTATTCAGTGACATTTAGAGACGGGAAACTGTGACATCTAGTAATTGTGGAAAATCTCCCAAACCAGTCATTTACAGCCTTAAACCCCACTTCTTCCTTAGCGAATGAGCAACAGCGAGCAGTATCCATCAAAACACTTAGTCATAATTGCGTGGTGGAGCGCAAGGGTAGTCTTCCTGAAAGTAAGCAAGCAATTCATTTTCTGAGTAATCATCACACTAGGTGTCATGTGAAACGCACTAGCGCACGAAGCTACACGGAAAAATTAAGTGCTTTGGACGTTGATTCTAGTGTTTTGTCGTTTTCTGGATGAACTGAGCTCTCGGGACCCACTACGATAAGCATGAGCACCCTTGACTGCTGTTAAATGTCAGGACCGGTGAGAAGCAAGACAGAGGAACAGAGGAGGAACCCATACAAGCTGCTTATCAAGAGAAAAACACATGCGAGCCATCAAAGAGCTGAAGGCACAATCAAAGCACTCGCTCAACATTAAGAGTTCGGAATAATTAATGAAACTCCGACTGAGAGTCGAGAAAAGTCTCCCTATTTCATGAGATAAATGTGTTGTCGCGGGTGTCTGTCGCTTGCCAAAAACCTGGTTCTTTTCATGAGTTTCGCATTTATTTTTACGCCTCCACGCAGGCGACAGTCCGTCCGTCTGTCCCATTCTCGAGAACGCGTTCTCAGGAACACATCGAGGGAATTTCTTCAAATTTGGTACAAACGTGTAAAGGGACTCGAGGGTGAACAGATTAGAATTTGGAGGTTAAGGTATTTTTAAGTTATGACAAAATTTCACGCAAATTCCAAATAGGATTAAATAATAAAGAGATGAAATTTTACAGCCGAATTGTAAAAGGTGAGCATCACTGTGATATCAAAATAATCTGCAAAAAACACTTTCCTGGCAATTATTCAATGCCATAACTCGGCAGCAAAAGGAAAGATTGTAGCCATGTTTCACATTTGGTGAGACACGGACCTCATTTTTTTGGAACTGAACTTCAGGTGATGATTACTGCACCATGTGACAAAGTCCTCCAGTTTTCATCCTGCCTCTGTGGTCCTCTGTCAAAATAGTCTAAGTGAAGTCAGCAGGTTTCCCCACTGGAAATTATGCGCCAAAATCATACCTCTCAATATAGTGAGAACTTCAAAATTGCAAAAAATACAATTAATAGCATTTATTGATTTCTCTCAAAGTCTTCGCTACATACATTACACGAGTCTAGACAGAGAATGGAATGGCTGCTGGATGCTTACAGCCGTGAGACGGTTATTCTAGTTTTATTTAATTTTTACCGGATTCGGTCATGCCCAGGGAAAACAAGCGACCAAAGTAGTGCAATTCCATCAAACTTCCTTCAGACATGTCACAGACATGAAATACAAATACTCAGCAATATTTGATGGTATTTTCAGTTCTTAAATGTTCAGAAGCCCCAACTTTCCGGACTTAAGAGGAAAAGAATCTTTCAAAGTGAAAATAGAAAGTCAACACCAATAGTTAAATTTCTTACTGAAAATATGAATTTATTTCAAATCTGCTGACAGCGACAGACTTCAAAAAAGTTGCACAGGTAATAATGATGTGACGAGTTCCAATGATAAAGTCATGTGAACCAGGACAGCCAATTATGGTGCAGTACGTAAGGTGCCTCCAGTAAAGTGCCTTCAAGCCCCTCAAAACAGAGACGGCCAAGCTGCATCAATCTGCATCATTTTGAGAGCCATGTTTCCAAAAGACTAATCAGTAGGCTTTAGAGAATTACGCTGTACATCCTGAGTAGAAAGTTCAGATTTTTTTTTTCTAATAATTCACATTATTGCCCTCTTACAATATCATATCGCAGCCTAGTTGGGCATATCTGCTGCTCATTGTCACCTCTTAATCATAACGAAACATAGTTTACACATTTCGCACGTAGTTTACACATAGTTACACATTACACAATTCATCAGTAAATAAACAGATTGTTTCATATTAAGGCAAAGATCACCGGAACAGGTGGAGTCTCATCATTTGTTTATAAGTTAAAAAGATGTGCAAACTCAGCGGCTGGGTTAGCTCACTCCGTGAAGGTGCCGCATTTGCGGAGCAGTATTGAATACCACGGCACGGGTTTGATCCCCGGTCGTACCAACCGGCAGTGGACAGCAGCTTTTTCAGAGCAGTGCACGATTGGGTAAGTGCGGCAGGGATGCAAATTGGGAGGGGACTGCCAGGATGGGATACGAAATAGCTGCTTTGTTCGTTGCTCATGCGCCTCCTATTGGCCTGCCAGATGCTCGTCGGTATGATTCCAAGCTTGCTCATGTTCGGGTATCCTCCGCCCTCGTTCTGAACTCACAAAGTTTCGACCAATGAGTGTAAAGAAGCAGTAGCTGACAGGCACGTGTTTCAGAGGAGAGCCGCGAACTGTCTTCACCCTCTCCCAAGCTGGCAACATGTGATCGCATACAAGCAAGCCTTGTACACTGCCAGTCAAAAGTTTTAGGACACCCCAATTTTTCCAGTTTTTTAACAGAAAATTATGCAGCTTAATGTCTCAATGTACTCTGGAATGAAAGCATAGACATGCTAGAACAAATTAACAATTGAAGTTAAAAAAAGAAATCATGGAATCAATTTTTTTTTTTTGTGATTATACTTTTTATTTGCACTTTTAGAAGAATATGTACAAGCGAGATATGGCTTAATAGTGCACACCAGTATAGACAAAACAAAAACAAAAAAAGGCAGATCAAATAAATTAAACAAACATAGCAGGGACATCATATCAAAAGACTTCAACTGGTTAGAATACTCTTAATACTTGAGCAAAGTCCTTTCCATGCATTCACTGAAGATAAACTGGCATTGTTCAGCTGAGCTGTGGTCTCCTCTAATGAAGCAATGTCCAGTCAGGATCTGATCCAGTAGCATTTTGCACTGATATCTGGCTTGAACCACAGCTGGAGGATTGTCTTTTTTGCAGCTGTGAATCCAGCAAACACCAGACGTTTTTCACGTAGAGAAATCTTACGTGAGGAAACATCATTCAGTAAACAAAAGCAGGGGTCTAACACAAGAGTAGTATCAAGTAATTTGGATAACACTTGTGGAATCAATTTTTAAACCAAAATTTTTTTAAACTTTTGACTCAAAGTAGCCGCCTTCGGCAGATACAGCTAACGTCTGAACACACTCGTGCCATTCTTTCTACAATGGAAATCAAATATTCTTCAGAAAATTCTTCCCAACTCTGTGGCAGAAGTTCCCATAAATGTGTGGCACTTGTAGGTTGCTTTGCTTTCACTCTTCTGTCCAGTTCATCCCAAACCATCTCGATGGGGTTTAAGTCTGGAGACTGTGCTGCTGCTCCATGTTTTCAAGCTAATCATCTTGTTCTTTTTTCCTAAGGTAGTTCTGGCAGAGCTTGGACTTATGTTTTTGGTCATTATCTTGCTATAGGATGAACCCCTGACCAACTAGGCGCATACCAGAGGGTACTGCATGGTGCTGCAGAATTCTGTGGTAGCCGTTTTGGTTCAGATTCACTGACCCTGAATCCAGCTAAACAGCCCCAGACCATCACGCTTCCTCCTCCATGTTTGACAGTTGATGTCATACACTGAGGAACCATCCTTTCACCCACTCGAGGGCATACAAAAAACCTGGGTAACCTAACCTTTTGTTTAAAACTTCTGACAGTTCACCACTTACACTTGTACCATTTCAAGCTATTCGTTGTACTGGAACTGCATAATTTTCAATAAAAAACCGGAAAAATTGGGGTGTCCTAAAACTTTAAACCAGTAGTGTACAGTTCTCAAACTGGTCATTCCAGATTTGGGTGGGACTAGAGACGCCTAATTTAAAAAAAAAAAAAAAGATTTGTAAACTCAATAATATTATCTGACTGCAGCAGTTTTTTATCGTACTTTTCCAGATGCGCTGCACTAAGCATGTGACAGTTGGTCACTCTCTAAGACTGGTTCAGATTTGAAGGTTAAGAAATGATGCACGTTTGCTTTCACACACTATGACAGTGGTTGGTCGTATCACAGTTTTTAAAAAAATGAAGATTCAGCACCATTATGTCGCTATGATAGATACCATAGGCTCAAAAATACTTTGGTAAACCTTAGCGAGCTGCTGCAATTCACCACACGATCCAAAGAGGCAATTTTTAGGTTTATTATGCAAAGCAGTGGCATACATTGCCCAAAACACCACAAACATCTCTGGGTTTAATGTCATCCACAATACACATTCTGAGCTCCGAATGTTTCAAGTGCTTTTCGGAAAAAAAAAAGCCTCCATGTTCTCCAAACTAAGCGACAAGGACAACTCATGCTGTCATCTCCATCAGGTCCAAAAGCCAGCGTCTGTCATGATATAGGTGCATTTGGCGCAAAAGACTTGCATACTGGTGCGGGAGCCATTAATGGAGAAAGATATGTACAAATTTTGGAGCAACACATACCGTCCTGTTCAACCTGTCCATTAATTGGACACGCCTACATTTTCAAGCAAGACAACAACAAAGAGCAGTTAGCAATGGCTGCGTAAACAAAGTGCAGGTGCTGGATTGGCCTGCTTGCAGTCTTGAGACTGTATGGCACATTATGAAGTGAAATATATGGCACCAAAGAACAACTTCCAAGTGCTCAGCTGAGCACCTGCATAGCGCAGGAATAGAGAAAATTCTGCCAGATACACCTGACCAAAATAAAAGGGTGTGATTAAAATACATGGTGATGTTTCGTAGTGGTAAACAGTACACAAAGTTGACTTTTTTCAACTCTATTAGAGTCATCATTCAATTAATTTTTATTTGTATTGGACAATTGCAGCATAACACGCATTAGATTTAATGCATTAGGCAATAGTAAAAAATTTTTTTCCTACTTATTCAATTGACGGAACTTCAAAACTTCCATATTGTGGCTTCCTCTGACCATAGTCAACTTTACTAGAGAAAATCCAGAATGAATGAATCCCTCAATGGTTATGCTGGCAGACTGGATTTTTCCACTTAGGTTTGGTCTAGTCTTCCCAATTAATGATGTATTCAATCCAATTTATTCTGTAATGCATTTGAACCTTTTTTTTACTAAAAATTCTAACACAACCAGGACTTCAACTTAATGCGAAAGTAATTTCCTGCAACGGGTCCTTAAGATAAAAAAGTCCTGTTACTTACGTTACAAGTAGGTTTTAAGTATCTGGAGGCTAACAATACTGCATTTTAATGATTGTTCACAATTTTTCAGCCATTTCTATTAAAGAGGCCTTCATGATTTCCAATTTCTACGGCCTCAAACGGCAAGTCTATCCAAGAATAAATCCAAGCAGAAACATCTGTTGCTTGGGCATGTGGTGCGGTGTGGGCGTAAACCAGGTGTAAAACCATCACTTCATATATATTCTCAATAAGCAATTAGAGTTACATGTTAAAACAACAAATGATGTGTTGTTGTACTGTTTATACGATAGAGTGAGGGTGAACGGACTTTTTGAATCAGTCCTCTGTGATTTAATTTGCATTTACCACGATGAGCCAAGGCATGTGAAGGCAAAAATACAAACGTGCATTTCAAATTCAAATCTTTTGACAGTACATGCCTCTCCTCAATGCTAGGAGTAGACAGCTGTCAGGTGCCGCTAACATTTCTATTCAAATGAAAGCACAATCAAACCCAATCAAGTGAACACTAAGAATAGAAACCAGGAAAGTGTTTGTTTTCAATTACAGCTGATCATTTGACTTCATGGATGCTCATCCACTCCTGAATACCAATTCATCAAAAAATTACCATAAATGTGGCTTCTCATCACTTATAATATGCATGAACACACTGGCTGACAAAACAGCTAATCATTTAATAGTAAAAGTACTGCTACACAAGACTTTGATAAAGATTTACACTTGCATTTCTTGCAATTAAAATTTACAGTCAGGCTCTACTGTCATGTCTCTTCTAAGCTCAGCTACAGTATTATCCACACCTGATATAAAAGAACAAGGAGAGAAGTGTTTCAGGTGAAATCCTTCCAACACAATTTGGATACGGCAGTCTGTTAAAATAGACTGTATAGCAAGACATGAACTGCAGCTGAACGTCTCTAGGAGACATTTAACATTTTGAGGTTGCAGCACTTGGCTGATTGCAGTGTGCTGTCAGTGACTCAGAGTAGAATAGCAGGTACCTCATGACACAACAACCCCAAGCAAAAAACCACTCAACCATAAACCATAACAAATCACCAGGCTGACGTCAGATTCACTGCAATGGATCAGTCCGACAATGAATAACTCGGTATTAGAGGGCCAGCAACAAATATTACAACAATCATTGACGTGTGTGCCCTGAAATGAAGGGCCTACGGCATCATCTGGGTAATTTAGTAAACAAACTTGTAGGATCAGACAAAAAAAAGTTGTGTACGAGCCGCAATACCTCACAGACATCCAAGACCGCATCGCGCAGGTTAACCCGAGACCCGGCGCTGAACTCTTTAACAAACGAGCATCCAACGAGCGCCAGATTAACCCTTAAACCGCTTTCACACAGGACGCGAAACGAATATTTCGCACAACAAATTACATTCAAAGTCAACGCAAAGACGCAAATTGACTCTGAATGTAACGTAATCTGTCGTGCTAAATTCGTTCCGCGTCCGGTGTGAAAGCAGCTTTCTAGTTGCTCTCTGTAGTCGCAAAACGCCAGATCTGCTACAAATGACTTATATTTTCGCAGCTCGCTGTGGGAAAAGTTTGTAACAAAACCTGCACCGCGTATTTTGCTTCTCGCTGGTGAAGGTAAATGGTCACATCAATCAGCTACCGAGCCAGCAATCTGGCGATGGGCTTCGCTGATTCAGAGCTGCGGCTAATGTTAGCAAAAAAGCAGACGGATAATGTTACTCTCCCAGCTCGGCACAGCTAGCGTTAGCAGGCTAACAAGCTACACCGTTCGCGAGCTTCTTAACCTGGGCTAACAGTTAGCTGAGCTGTTTAACGTTGATGTAGGAAACTCTACACGAAACAGTCCGTTTTGTTCCACCGCCAAAGAGCGACCAAGCGGCCAAACTTTTGTTCACTCCGTGTTTTCGATGTTTCCCCGCGAAAACATAAGCCGACGGTACTCACCGCTTTGTTCGGTCACTCGGCCTTTCACAGGAGTTCTTACTGAAGTCCTCGGAGAATTTCGCTGCCCTAGTGACGCTTCCTATACCGTAAAAGACGCGCCCGTGATATTACCGTAAAGATAGTAATATGAGTTATCAATATTTTAAAGGTCCCCTATTATGTCCCCAGGTGCACAGCTAAGTAGTTATTACAAGCCATTTCAAAATCTTTTCTCTCTTGACTTCACATGGGGAAGTAGGTAAACAGAGGCAAGAAGAACTGATCACCTTCAGCCAAGCAGTCAATCAAATTTAATTATTCTGGGTTGTCATTCCCCCTTGTGATGTCAGGTAGGGGAGATTTTGAACTGGCTCATAATGGCTAATTTGCTGTGCACCTGGTGGCATAGTAGGGGACCTTTAAAATATTCCCGTAAGGCCGTTAGGGAAGCAGCACCATTACTACTTCTTAAATGGGACCGAGCCGAACATCACGCTGTTACGAACTATCAGCTCGTATTACATATTGAAATACTGTGCATTGCAGACCACACCCATTTATAAATTTATTTGCTTATCAGGAGAACGTTTGTGTTATGTGTCCATTATCATACTATGCACACACAGTATCCCACCAGAGGTCAGAAATTGTAAAAGATGATCGCAAAATAGTAATTGTGGTCTCATTCGGGTGGCCAAATCAAGACAGTGGCGATCGACCGTTATCGATTTGAAGAGTTGAATTTTCTACATGGAAAGGCCAAAACAAGTCTTGTAGCTTCAGAATCATTTTATCTAAACTGAACATGAAATGAACACTCCAGAGGACCGCTTTTGTAATTTCATAATTATTTCACACACACAAATAGATTAACTTACACACACACACTCTCTCTCTCTCTCTCTCTCTCACACACACACACACACACACAGAGGAAACATTTTTGCAATCTGCTTTAAGAAAGGGGTTAATTAATGGGCCCATATTCAATTCATTGACTCAGTTCTTAGAATTGTTTACATTCTATCATGGTAGAATTGTATTTCCTGCACCCTGTCCAGGCATATGGTAGAATCAGGGGGTGGTGTCACAAAAAGCCAAGGACATTTTCAGCACAGCAACCATCCCCCCCCCCAAAAAAAGGCAGCTGAGAACAGTCTTTTCTGGCGTTTGTGTGTCATACTGACATCTGTTGAAGATGCATGAACTTAATCGGGCCTGTACAATAAATTGCACTTACAGGAAGAAACCACAGAACCACAGAGACAGATGCTCATTTGTGGAGGCTTCACTAAGCACGACTCAATGTTTTATTAGATTAAATGACAAGAGTTACCATTATTTTTTCAGCTTTACATCATTAGTGTACTGGAGATGAGAAATCTGGAGTTAACACAATAATGTTTTGACTTAGGTATTCAAAACTTGGTTTTCTTGGGTAGCAAGGTGATAAAAGTTCAATCGGAACAACTTCATTGTGAAACAGAAAATACGCTTTTCGTAGTTTCCCATTCAAAATAAATTTGAGGAAAATTGGATTGGTCTATGATTACGTGCGTGCGTAAAAAGGTCCCAAGAGAACTATAAATTACGAGGCGAATCATAAGCAAAAGTTAGTCGTGTAGTTTTGGGGCGTAGTCGCCACCTGGTGGAAAAATAATATAAGACATTTACAAGGTCGCCGTCGAAAAGGCTGAATTCTTTATCAAAAATTAGGTCATGATCAAAAATTTGCGAATTAGATTGTTCAGTTAAAAAAAAAAAAATATATATATATATATATATATATATACATTGCATATGTGCAATGCTCAACCAGCTGGTTGAAAAATCATGCTGTAGATAAGGGCTAAATTGGCAGACTTCAGTCTGGAACGCACACATCCACATATTATGTGTGCAGGGACATGCGTGTGCGCCGACACTCAGACACATTCACACACCCACGCACATACGCACACACACTCTCACACCCACACAAACACACACATACACACATTGTGTTTTCATGTTTTGTAGCGATATCCCATAAACTTACATTAATTCCCTAACCTCTTTCTCTTACCAAAAGCATAAACACTTCATGCCTGACCCTAACTCACTCCAAATCCTAATCTTATCAACCTCATTCTTACCTTAACCTTAACCTTAACCTAACCCTACCCTTAACCCTCAAATAGCTCAGTCACTCGTGGGGGACCATAATATGCCCCATATGGATAGAGAAATTTGATGTTTCATCACCTGTGGAAATATTTAGTCCCCACAACAGGTAGGAAACCCCCCCCCCCACGCACGCACACACATAAACAGAGAGAAAGAGAGAGAGAGAGAGAGAGAGAGAGAGAGAGAACATACATGCAATCTGCTTAAAGAAGGGGGTTAATGAATGAATATATC
This sequence comes from Gymnothorax reevesii, assembly GCA_029721435.1. NCBI lineage: Eukaryota > Metazoa > Chordata > Actinopteri > Anguilliformes > Muraenidae > Gymnothorax > Gymnothorax reevesii. Next base: position 50,864,885 of record CM056591.1, read on the forward strand.
CATTATCTATAATCCCTCAGCCAATATTATTGAAGCTGATGGATTTACCAGAATATGCTGTTCAGCCCTCTATTGTTTTCATGTCTGCTGTTTATGTGAAAGAAAAAAAGTCGCCTCCATCATTAAAGTCTGATAAGTCGACTGATGAGCACAAATGAATCGGAAGGATAGGGGAACAGATTGCAATCTATTCAATCGTGCTCGTCAATCGACTTATCGTGACTTTCATATGGAGGCGAATGGAAACTACCTCAAGGTACTGTTCGCATAAACACTCTTTTTTTTTTAATAAACTACCTGTGCATTTTCAAAGTTCTCAGAGCCTTGTTTTAAATGTCAGGGCCACCGGAATTCTACCTATAGAATGTGGAGCTACTTTGAGCCTTGTTCATGATAAAAAAAATAGCGATTTCTTTGCATGGCATTGGTATGCCCAATTCACTACCATTGTAAGCCTGTTGGGAGCTTTGGCTAAAAAGCCATGTATTTCGAAATGTTGCGTGCGCACGGAGGTGGGGTTTTCGACAAAAGTTATTCCTGTTATCATGTTTCAATACACCCCAAGTCAATTTCACACTGGAATTCTCCTTTAAGTCACATTTGGATGGACATATCCATGCTGCCATGAACAAATTATGCTTGATTTTCAATATTGTTAGGATTTTCAGGTGAAAACATTTTTAAACGATCACATTAGACTGAGAAAATCAGTAAGCTCCAAATTAGGTTTCTGAAGACAGTTGTTTTGAGTTTTTCCCAAATAACCTGCCTGAACCAAATTAAATCAACACAAAACACAACAGGTGTGACTTCATTGTTTGGCAAGTAAATTGTTGGGTTTTACCTCCATGTGTCAAGAGTTTCACCAATGAGGAACCTTTTGATTATTTATTTTGATTAAATGTTTGATTAATTGTTTCCCTTTGCCGATATTTACAACATATCTCAATGTGGATATTTGCATAATAGTCAAAACAAATCAACAGCTTGTTAAAATTCTGAGATTGCAATTTTGGTTGGAACAAAAACCAGCATACACAGTGGGGCACCAGGGCCGAGTTTGAGAACCACTGCCGTACACAAACACTCACACACACCTAATACATTCACACAAGGGCAAACCCATACACTCTTCCTTCTCTCAAGAACATACTGACAGAAAAAAACTGAATTTACTCACAGATCTGCTGGTTGTTCCTGGGCTGTAAATCAGTGGCAGGAAGTGGCAGTGCTGCAGGCTCCGATGTCTCAGTCGAATCCAGAGTTTGTCATGGTCTGGAGGCAGCAGAACAGTGGGCTGTAACTGCAGAACCGGAGGGGCTGCGGCTCCCTTATCTGGCTATATTTAAAGATGGATGTCCCTGTTTTCTCAGCTCTGGGAAGCTGCCCAACTTACAGTACTTCCTTTGTCAGCCAGCTCTTATTATCTTTTCCACCCTTTTTCCTCTCTGTCCGTCTCTCACACGTGCGCACACAAACACACAAGTGCGCAGTAATGCTTGTATAGCTACACTTGTGAAGACATTGATTTTCAATCATTCAGTACAGCCTTTCCTTGACCCCGTTTATAACTATATTATGCCTTACCCACCCTTACTATGACTGATTAGCCTTCAGCCTCCTTAATCCTGTTAGGATCACACAAAATAACCTCCCAACTCCAAAAGTGTTCACAACATTTGGGGTTTCTCGATAGTTGCTTCTCACAAGTGTAGCTATACAAACCCTTGTATGCAATTGCACAAGAAGACCACAAAGGTAAGTCCAAATTTTGCATTGCTTTGGTTCAAAGATCGTTTTTAATTTTTAATTCATCATTTCTCGACAAAGTGAAAATGTGGCTCTGATCATTTTCCCAGTTAGGTCTTCACATGCTTTCAAACATGCGCAAGAGCACACACGCACACACACACACACACACACACACACACATACACACATACGTTGGGTTTTCATGTCTTGTGAGGGCATGCTATAGACTTGCAGTCGTACCCTAACTCTGACCTTAACCCCAAACCCTAAAATAGCTAAATTTCCTCATGGGGACCTGACAATGTCCTCATAAGGGTAAAGAAATCTGGAATTCCATGTCTTATGGGGACGTTTTGTCACCACAAGGGTAGGTAAACACGGAACACACGCACACGCACGCGCACACACACACGCACACACACACACGCTTAGAGACACAAACTCTCACATTCGTACAAGTACACATACACATACACATACACTCTCTGGCCTGAGGTTTGTTGTCAGTTTCCCAGAATGCCACAGGCTTATGTCCAATGAGTGTGCAACCAGCAAATACAGAGACAGACAGTGAAAGTACTTCACACGCTGCAGAGCAAGCAATTTGCAGGCACCAAAACAAAATCAGTATTGCTCAATCCCTCCTCGCTGCCAAGCACAACAGTCAGTTCTGCATTGCAAAGCTCCTGACCACGACTTCTCCTTCCATTCAAGTTTCAACACCAGCTTGGTGCGTACATTGTGGGCTCAAATCGGGCCGGGGGTGGGTTCTGCTGGCATTTGTTTGGGTTTTCTCCAGGTACTCCTGCTTCCTCCCACAGTCCAACAACATGTATATCAGCTATCGAGGAGTATCTGAGTTGCCCACGGTCGCCTTCGCCAAGCAGGTTATCTTTTACCTTCAGTTTGTATGTTTGTTTGTTGGCAACATTTCGGAAAAAAAGTTACAGAAATATTTTCATGAAAATTTGAAAGGAGGTGTGTCTTAGCCCAGCTTAAAAGCGATTTCATCTTGGGAGTGATGTGGATCAAATTCTGGCTCCAGAATTTTTTATTTACTTGTGTAGTGGTACATAATAATGCTGCTCTTATGTGGCCCAGGCATGTGGGGGGCTGTTGAGCCTTGGCAGAGGTATGTACTCTCTGAGTGCTCTTGTTATGAGTGGGAATGAGTGATGAGCAATGAGTGATGAGCGTGCTCAGTGTGTTGAACTGTCCGTGGTGTGTTCAGCCTCTCACCCATTACATGCAGGAGTATGATTCAACCCCCCCCCCCACAACCCTGACTTAAAATGAATGGGTTGTAGCTCAACTCTGCTCCTGGAGTGCCATTCTTCTACTCATTTGTGATGTTTCCCTGATTTTACACACTTGATTCAGCTCATTCCACTGTAAAAAATAAAAAGCTGACAAAATTTTTAAGAAGCAATGCAACCAGCAGTAAAGCATTTATGAGATTGCTCAACTTCAAGTCCCAGTTGTTGCAAAAACTGGTTGTGAAAGAACTTGGACCTTGAAGTTGAACCAATTAAAAACTGCTTTCCAACTGGCTGCCTTATATATTTTTTAAAGCTAATTGAACTTTTCATTTTTGACAGTGCAACTCAAATATTTTTTTTTACAGCGGTTTGCCATACTTTTTAAAAATTAGGTCAACTTCTTATTTTTTACAGTGTAGGTGAGCGCTTGATGAGCAGAACTGGTTGTGTCAGATCACGGAGAGATCTAAAATGTGCAGGGCAGGGGTTCTCCAGGAGCAGGGTTGGAAAACTTTAGATGATAGATGGATGGCTGAATCTCATTAGTCTCCAGTAGCAGACAACGCACTCCATCAACCTCAACACGAACCTTCAATCTCTCAGGGGACTGTCGGCTGATCAGATGCAGTTGGGAAACCGTCATTGTGTGCAGTGGCTCCCCATCCCCTCTCTCCTTCTCCCTTTGTCTGGAGCTCTTTGAAATAAATTTTCAAGAGAAAATCAAAATCCTGTGCTGTTCAAGTACACATTTTGCTCAGAGGATGCACTCTTTGTTTGAAGTCAGAACTGAGTTCTTACTCTCAGAGAATAAAAGCGATGAGTTATCTGTGGGGACTGCTGATAAATTTGAGCCTTGTTCCTCTGAACTGATCTGACTCAAACACCACAAGCAAATGAACTGCAGAATTAGTCCTCCGTCCTTTTACGTTGCAGATGTACAGAGGTGCACAGCCATTGTCGTCGTGCGCCCAAAAGCCCTGATGTACCTGGAGCGAAAGTGAACGGACATAGAAAGCACACTGCTTTTTGCAAGTGATGCCCTCCCTAGTAAAGATGCTAATCCATTTTCAGCTAGCTGGTGATAAAAATGAAAAATTCACCAGCCTGGGTAGCTTGCCAGGCTTGTTTATATGATTCTGGCCAATTAAAGGTTGTAACCGATGTATTTAGTTCTGCTTATTGTGTCATTTTACGGATACCGAAGTGATGTTTGGCTTCATTGATATGCGCAGCACTTCAAGCACGAATTTAGCACATTGAAGTGAGCGTGTACTCTCTGAAAGAGAACAGCTCTGCCGAACTTGGCAGAGACACGGCATCAAGAGAACATTCTGATATCCTACACATTCTCCACCATTCCCTGCTTGCTCAGTCGGTCTACATGATGTTGTCAGCAGAATAGCTTCACGACTGGCATGATGGAGACAGGAGAGGGCGTACTAGGGGATAGCTTAACCTGATGCAGCCACTAATTAATTGCTGTAGAGGAAGGAATTATGGCTCACACTTTAAAGCAAGGCAAATAAGTTTTTGTTAAGTCAGCACATACAGGAAGTCAATTTTTTATATGTAGAGGACAGGAATTTAGAAGAGCAAGACGCATTTTCCTGCTTAATAGCTTGTCTTAGAACTTTCCAGACAATCATATGATCACTTAATGGGAGAGCTGTGTGGGGTCAAGATAAATTGCCCATTGCCATGTTTCCTTGAAAAAGAATCATGTAATTTATCTGAAAATAGCATCAAAATTACTCTCATTCACAGTACAGTAATTTGGCCATACCGTTTGTGGCCATTATAAGGGTCACAACAAAGTACTTGCATAAAAATGGCTAATTATTTCCATACACATGTCAATACCCTCAAAATTAAGCTGACTGTACGCACGTCAGCCTCATATTCATGGTTTGATTTCAGATTGCTAGAGCATGATGGAGTAGAACAAAAATAATTTTGTCACACCACACAGAGTATATGGACTGCACTCCAAACGCATATTTATTCAGTTTACAAAGGCAGCAAAATCATGTCCAGTTGTATTTCTTGCATTTATATACTTAAACAATGGAAATTTTTTTGACAAATTATATATTACTAAATGTATACAGAAATCCAAGTGCAGAAAATACGTTTTAAAAAATTCCCCTGATGTTGATGTCAGTTGGAAAATATAAATAAAAATATATATGGATATACCCTCAGAGGAATAATATAAAATAAATAATATAAGATAGACTTAAGACCCCATTACCCACCCAAGACCCACCCACTCATGCATGCGCTCTGGCCCAATCCCTTTCATCCAATTTACTTCATGTCAATCAGGTTAAAACAACAAAAAAGGTTGATAGCCCCTTTTTGCCTGGAGAACTTATATAGAAATTTACATATTGTTGATTTCATTTGATCTCAAAACATAGCACAAGGGGGGACATTTTTAAAATATAACACAATTTCCTTTTTCAAATATCATATTAATATTAACTAACCCACAATAATTCTGTTGTCACAATATTACCACTGATATCCAGCCGTCCATTATTTAGCTTGGTCATTCCCAGTCCGTGTTTCAGAGGGTGCTGGAGCCAATCTCCATATGCATTGGGCGGGTGCTGAGGGTTCACTCAGCACTGGCCTACAATCCATTGCAGGGGAATTACCAAGGATGAATACAGCAGAATATTTTCTGCCATAGTTTTTGAGAAGCTTGGTGAAAAGAAACTTGGTAAAAAGTTGCTATACCACTCAGTCCAGTCATCGTTTAGCAGTAAACACGCTTGTCGTCAGCATGAAGAGTAACTCCACTGTTGGCTGCCCACCACTCAGACTCCGATTCCAGCTCCCCCAAGATCTCCTGCAAGGACTGGACCGGCAGCTCCGGAAGTGGGGCATCCAGATGGGTGGGGAGTCTCGGGGTCCGAGCATCCAGGTGGTACTTGGGCACAGACTCACCCCAGCCCCCACTGTACTGGGACAACAGACCAGTAGGGGATGTGTTCTCTTGCCCCAGTTCCCAGCACCCGGAGTCAGGGGAGCTGGGGTCTCCAGGCTGATGGGCGACACCGTCAGGCCGGGTGCAGGCAGGGTAGAAGGCTGGGCTGTCACGTGAGTTGAGAGGCTGGGGGTACAGGAAGGCCTGTCTGAGCCTGGGGTCACAGTCTCTGGCGTCCAGTGGAGAGGAGCTCCACAGGGAGTCGGGGGAGGCATGGTCAGACGTGCCCCAGCTGCCCGCCATTTGCTGGTGGGGCACCGGGCTCTGCAGGGGGCTGGAGCTGGTGCCAGGTAGCCTACTATGCCGCGGCCCACAGGCTGTGTTCCAGTAATAGCCGTCCCCCGCCAACCAGGGGGCCTCCACTCCATTAGATGCCTGTGGCAGCACCTGGCCATAGAAGCAGCTGTCCTCCACTTCCTCCTTCACTCGACCCAGGTACAAATTTTGAAGAGGTTGGGCATGAAGTCCAGCCAGGGTGGACTGTTGGCCAGTGAGCCCCGGGGAGCGGTGGTAGGGGGGAGGAGGTGGCGTTTGGTCGTTGGCGCAGGGGCTGAGCTGGGGGCTTCCAGACTCACCCCTCCAGGGGAACTTCTTTCCGGCTTTGTTCTTCAGAGTCCTGGCTCTCCTGTTTTGAAACCACACCTGGAGGGACCAAGCAAACACACAGACATTAGGCCTTCAGCTGAACACAGTCACTCCGTTATGGGAATGATAAAGCTTGCGAATGACAGTTTAATCATTTTTCGAATGATTCACAGAAGCCACACAGTCTGCGCCCGTTGTCTAATCTTGCTATCCAGTAGCAGCCATTAGCCACCCAGCTGTCTGAGTCTAATCTTCCAAAATGGTTGATAAAAACAAAGACAGCACACATTGCCTTGTGATATCTGTGTAAATAAAGACTTGACAGAGTATTGGGTGCTGTGCATATCTCCCAGGCCCCAGGACTTGCTTGCATTAACTCACCTGGATGCGGGACTCGGGTAGCCCAGTTGTTTGGGACAGGTTCTCTCGTATTCCGATGCCTGGGTACGGGTCAGTCTCAAACGTGGCCCTGAGCAGCTCCACGTGCTCCTTGGAGAAGCTGGTCCTCTTTCGTCTGTTGGCATTTCTGGACGGGAGATCGGAGGTTGGCTGCCTCACGATATCTGTCGCAAAGAAAACACAAAGACATGCCACATTAGACCACAAACACAGGAGAAATGTGAAGTATTATCAGCATAAAAGCACAAAAGGATATGTTTTCTTTCATACGACGCACCCCATATTTTGTCTATATTTCTCGGTGACCATGCTACTGCTATTCTTGTTCCTGCCAGTTTTGGAACACTGGCAGTATGAGCCTGATTAGATAATCTTAGCATCGTTATTCTACGTGAATTCAGGAGTAACACAGACTCGCACATCTGTCAATGCTTCCACTGCTGCCTGAACTTGCATTTCCATAGCTCTGCAGTCCACTTCCTGAGCACTGCAACAAAGAAAAGCATTCTGTACAAATCTGGGACAGCCCGACAGTCCCCCTGACATACAGAGAGGGGACTGCAGAAGAATGCCTGCTGACCACTGGTTATGGATAATGACAGAATTAGCGGCTTAAAGTGTAAATCCCATCAGGCAATAAAAATAACCAAGAATAGTGTCCTAATATCATATTATCTCAACCACAGTAGTATACCATTTCAAATTATTAAGGACCCTCAAATGGAATATAAACTGTAGACGTCAGAAAAAAATATTCATTTTTAAGAAAAGTAAAGCTTAGCCTTCAAGAAATAATTACTCCTTGCCAATTAATTTGAAAGTTCATTCAGTAAAATGTAATATTGATATACAGTAACTTTTGTTGACTATACACATAAGGTTTTAGTCGGAGATCATCACTAAGTGTTCCTCCAGGAGAGGGGCTGGCAGGTCATGAAGTCAAACAAATGGAGCCCTCTCCACAAATCTACAACCCCACAGTCAGGAGGAGGCTGTAGAAACTGCAGTCCTGCATGGATTAGGCCTTACCACTGCATGGGTCCTTCCACATGACGTTGTCTATTATGATGTCTTGGAGCAGTAGAAGGATAGCACAGCTTTCCGTGAGTGTAGTGACACACCTCTGGTGTTCCTTCAGTCTGGGAGCATCTCCTTTTATACACACCCTCCTCATTGCCAGATTAGTGCTTATTCGCCGTTTGTATGGATGCTAATGGATTGGGGGGAGGGGAGGGGGGTTCTTTGAAGGTGAGGGGGGAAGATCACACTCTTTCACAAATTTCCCAAATCATCCGCTATCAATATCACCACCCCAACCCCCACTGCCACCTTCATCAGAGATGCACTACCTGGAGACATATGTAGCAAAATGTACAAATGATAAGAACATTCTTGGTACAAATAAATAGATAAGTAAATAAGTAGATAAATAGATAAATTATATGCCACGCAAATTTGAGCAAATTGAGAGCCAATGGCAATGGAGGAGTGCAAAGATGAGCGAATTCAGAAACATCTAACAAAGACCAACATTGGTAACTGCTTTTGTGCATCATAATGTAAACAATTAACATATTTTTGCATATGTTAATGTTGTTTATTCAACTTTGGCCTATTTGTTTGACAAGTGAATTATGCTGTAAAGGGGCCAAGTCTTAAAAATTATATCATGTTAAATTATGCGTATGGAATGGTGCATTCATTAAAAAGGCAACCACTGGCCCGTTGTAAGTAAATAGGTTGTCAATCAATGTTCACAATCTTGGGGTCTTAAAAATGAAGGAAACACTTTAGCGGTATTATCACAAATGGACACAGTATTTACATTGAAGAAAATCTTCTGTGATAGTTTCTGTGAACCCTCCGCTACAACTGTAAATCAAATTCTTCTTGGCGGCATAAAAAACCAGAGTAAATATTATAAAAGTGTGCACAGAAATAAAAAGTTTAAACTAACCAATGTGGACATTAAAACAGAACTTCACTGATTCCCAATTACAAAGGTTCACAGTGGTAAGAAGAATTAGCCTTTAATTATAATTACTCTGCAAATGAGCACGATGAAGTATTTTAATCAATAAAACAAAAGCCTTACAATTATTAACTCAACTTAAGCACCGATGCGTAAAATGCTGCCCACTAATCAATGAAAGCTACCTGAATACAACCTTTTTGCAACTTCTGTTGCTCCCCTATTCAAATACATCAAAACAGATGTAGGCAATCAAAAGTGTTAAAACAAGAAGAACCAATGCTGGCATTGTCATGCTATTCTTATCACTGCTGGTGAGGTCATCTTTCGGTGTCTGAAATCCAGGAGGGGGTGGTAGGCGTTCTTGGAAAAGCGCAATGGACAGTCTTGGACACTGACTGAACTGCCAAGACATGTGGAGTGCAGCACCTAAGCGCAGGTTAGCCGAGAAACCAGGCGTTTTTAAGTCCAGCAGTATTTATTCCACATTTAGGAATTAAACAGAGAAATGAAAGTTCTTACTGATAACACTTGTTAACTCAAACTGCATTTCGAAAATCAAATATTGTATGATGCCAGACAAAATAATCAGTCTTGTTGTAGCATACCTGAGAACCAAACGAGGATTAACCCATTCTTTATAAATTATTGACGAAACAAAAACATCTACGAGCTGGCATTAGCACGACGAGGACCCCATTCCACTATAATAGGACCACAAAATTCAATTTTAAAATGCATGCAATATACTAGCCATTTTTAATTGGCACAGGGGATCTTGTAAACACAGTTTCCAAGGAATCAACTTCTGTTTTCTCCATACGTCCGGGCCTATTTATTGTTCGTTAATTTGTCTATCTTTGAATGATTCATAAAACACATGACGTAAATTCGTTTAAAATTACACCACAGCTTGATCAAAATAAATATTCACCATCATCATGTGTTAACATGAAGACGGCCTACCCCGGGGCATGTTAATGCGGTTAATTTTCACTGCAACATCTTGCTTCAGATTTTCTCGATAAGTTGCGAAGATGTGCCACAATAGGAGCTTCACGCTGAATAAAATCTATCTGTTTACATTAAAGCGTTTCAATCCGCTCACCATTCACAGGATCCTTAGATTTTGGTTCATCGCATTAAGTGGATTCGTGTGTCCAATCTTTTTTTCATCCTCACCTCTATCCGAGCCTTGTCATGGCAAGCGCATAAAGCGGCTCGGATAGAAGTGAGAATGAAAAAAAAAAAGATTGAATGAAGAAGGACAATTGGACACACGTATCCGCTTAATATTTTTTTCATCCATATCATAAAGTACATGTAAAATATCCCCATTCTGAGATAAGTTCTGCTTCGCTTCGTTGAGGTCGTTTTTCAAAGCGACGATCAACAAAGTTAGGGGACGCAAATAAGTTGAGGTATTGAATTTAAGGGCAAAATCGGCCAGAATTTAGTGCCATTAATGATGAATGAACAAGTTGAAAACGGCCAACCGGCAGACAGATTTCACCATGAAAGCTGGGGACTGAAAGTGGCTTGTGTTGTAATTTTAATTTTCCTCTGGTTGTGTTGACTGAATAATATACCAGCAAAAATATAAATTTGATAATAATAATAATAATACCAAATCGTTTCCTCATTATGTGCACCACACTTCAAATTGAGACAGGTGCATCACTGCGACGGACACTGTATGTGATACAATATAGGATATAGTATCAAGCTAATTAAATAGAGGTAAAAAGATCAGTCGGCATTTCGGCACATATATGAGTAAAAATCCGTATAATACACAATGCATGAAAATAAGTAGTGAATTGTAATGCATAGTTGCATGTGCGCAAAATAAATGAGCGCTTAGTTCCAGTTTTCTGGGTGTTGCTCATGTGCAGCTGCACATCGAGCCTATTTGGCAGACGGACCGTGTCGTTTAACTATGGCGAGGACTGATGAATGTGCGTATTTCAGGAATCCAAGCCTATTCTGGATGGCAACCATAAGTCTCTCCATGGGATTTTACACGGTAATGTCGTTAAATTATCGAACAGTTTAACACATTTTAAGTTATGTCTGTCTTTCTTTATCTTGCCTGCTTTCATTTTTCGTTGCTTTCTCAGTAGCTAACTTGTGTCACCTGAAACAGATTCCGGCTGATGCGAGTGCAACGCGCAACGCTGACCTGCAAGCTTGATGAGCTAACTTACGTCACATGAAAATAAATAATAACCAAATTGACCCCATCATTCCCGGAAGTACAGTACATACATATATACTTTATTTCATGTTGTCGCTTAACCTACTTTCTTTACCAAATGGGTGGGCTATTTAATTGAATGAGAACTAACTTGCCATCGATGTTCAGTCCTTATAGTGTCTTTACGATATAGTTATTTTTATATTCATGAAATAACAAAACATTGGTTCCGAGTAGTAAACTTAATTAATGACAGAATCATTTATTAGTTCTCTTCTTGAGCAATTCTGTATCAAATCTTGGTGCTGTCCCACGGTTTTTTTCCCTCCGGAAAGTCTGAGATGAAACAAATGTGTGCATTGAGGTGGGACTACAGACAATAGAGCATGCAGCCACTGGAAAATCATTTAGTCCTGTTCTTGCAAAAGGAAATTACTGAAAGGATTTGAGTGGTGGGTGACAGTTGTACTGGGAGTTCACCTCAGATGTTATTTGAATGGAAATGAGTCCATGCTAAATATAAGCAGACTTTGATCCCTGATTGATCTATTGCAGTTTCGTCAACATTGTTAATGGTCTGGTGTTGCACCAAGTCAAGCCCAATAAATCCCCTGGTAGTACAAAGTCAATGACAATAGCACAGTGATAATGGCTGCGGGCCATCTGCACATTCAGTGCTCTGAAGATTGTGGGGCATTGCGCTAATCAGAAGAGATTATTTTCCACAGCTGAAGGATCTGTGCATATCAGAATGTCGACTCAAGACTCCTCGCTTATCTGATTGTTGAATCATGATCTGTCTGTTGAATAAGTGTCTGACAGTTTGTTGGCTAGGTTCGGCTTTGCGCTTCCTGGTGTATGGGTGATTCAGCAGGAATTGTGCAGAGTAGCTGATGGTGTGTGTGTGTGTGTGTGTGTTTTAGTGTGCAGTGTTCTGGCCAGAGCTGATACCCTTCGACATGCTGGGGCCCCTGGGATCACTGTCCAAGTACCTGCTTGAAAATCACTACCCACTCATGTACTATGGGTGAGCATCTGTTTTCAAAAATCATAATGCACTGTATACATGTATCTATATATGCCCATGCAAATCACATGCCATTTCATCATCAAAGCCTCTTTTTCACCAGACAGGACTCTTTGCTGTCATTAGTCCCACAGTCCAGACAATGCAACAATGGAACTGTCCTACTCGTTGTAACACTTGTTAGCATGACCTTTTCCCTACTTTCCACAGTGAATACTGTTTCTAGTTTATACCTTGTTTTATCCCTTGCTTGAATGATGGTTGAATGTTTGTTGTCATACTTGATTGCCACTCAAACCTTGTAAAATATTGGGAAAGTTTGGAATTCTAGGCATTCTCTGAGTGGGAGGGGTGGCATTATCATGTCATAAAGGACCCCCTAGTCCTTTTGTCTGACCATGCTGCTCTGTTTTGTAGCTGGTGGATGGCCTGGCTCGTGCATTTGGCTGAAGCCCTGTACAGCATAAAGGTTTGCAGGTGAGGCCTCCATTTTGGAGCAGAGTGCTCATTACGACTCATGGCGCCCCACTGCTACAAGCCTGCAGGCAACTTCACTGACTCCAATTTCCTGTCTGGCTGGATTTAGTCTAAATGAGCACAGATGTTGCTCTCTGAGTACAGTTGAGAACAGACTGAATGTGCATCTGGTGAATTAATAAGTAAAGTGAATTATTTTACGAAGATGAATTGTCTCCCACAATTTTGCTGTGGTAGTATGCATGCAGCAGATATAACATGTAGTTATGAAATGTTTCCTTGGTTTTATGCTCAAGTTGTCAGTTTGGCTTCCAGGAGGTTAGACCTCGCCCATAGTGAATAATAATGAACTCTGTTTTGGGGGGGAGGTACCACTAGGGGGCAGAAGAGAACAGTGAGTTTTCTGCAGCAAGTTTTATGCTTTGGGGCGGAGTTCATAGTAACAGTGACTGCTTCCTGTCTGCTGCTCCACAGTGATGCAGGAGTGGACAGTATGATGACCCAGGGCCTATGGTTCCTGCAGACCTTCCTCTTTGGTTTTGCCTCTCTGAGCCTGCTGCTTAAGTACAGGGCCAGTCCTCGACGCAAACGCTACTGAGACCAGTGTAATTCCATGGGTGGAAAAACTCCTCCGGTCAAGATTAATTTGACCTCTCTGAAACTTTGACCAAGTGGTGTTAAGGCCAGCAAAAAAAAAAAAACCGTGAATCCTCAAAAAGTTGGTAACAAGACCAATGAAATGACCTTTAAACTGTGACCAGTGGGTACCAAGACCAACTAGATCACCTCTGAGGTGCCGTTAAACCTCAGCCAGCTGGAACTATGGCCTACAGTGTTGTGTGAACAAACACTCTCTCATTCTCTCCCTTTAACCTTTTTCACTACTTATGAAGAACATTTTTGGTATTCATTACGTATATCTTGATTCACAGTTTAAAGACACTAATAAAAGTCTCCGAAAATCACTGAAAAATGTATATTTAAAAATCAGTTTGAAAACTTTGGTATATTGATTTCAATTGTGGTGATTGTGTGAAGATGTTTTTATCTTAGTAGATTTTTTTTTTAATTTAATGTAAAAAAAAAAAAAGAGAGAGAGAGAGAGAAAACAATGTAGTTTCTGCTGGACCTGAATAAAGATTGAATGCTGTGAAAATTCTATTGAGCTGGATCTATTATTTAAGCCTCATTGGTTTGAGGTTTCCTACATTATGTTTTTAATAAAATGATCTATAAAACCTACCCTTCAAAGTGTTAACCTGGGGCATTTTGCATGGATTCCCCTTAGTGGACATCATTGGTACAGCTTACATTTATCCCTGCAGACATGTCCAATTCTAGCATAAAGGTTTGTGGCTCCAATGTTTTTCAAAGATTCTTTGTTGTGTGTTTAACTTTTAATTCAGCAGGATACCTGTGAAGCTGTGATGTGAATCTGGTATTTTAAGAGCTTGTAGCGCTGATTTCTGAATTGAGCCTGCTGCTGTCCTTTATGTTGAAGTGTCTAGGCTGCTCTCTCCAAGGCCCTATCTGTCTGTGCCTCGCTTGGACGAACCCTCGCCAGCGAGCAGCCAATGAGGTGCAACAATTTCTCAAAATCTAGATTTACCCCTTGGAAAGAAAACTACTTTTCAAACAAGCTGCAACTTCGAAAGCACTAATATTTTATACCTGAGGGAAAATAAAAGATTTTACGTCTCATTATACTGGGCTGAAACAAATGAGAAAGATTTTTTTTCGGTTTTGTCACGTTTTCAACACATTTCCAGTCCTTGGATTTTTTCATTTTGCCCAGTAGAGGGCGCATGTGCAGAAGCTCTGCATATACTGTTTGTGCATTGAGCACTCGATGTGGAAACAATGCTCAACCAGCAATGTCGTTGCTTGACGTTTCCCGGCTTAAAGGTTTATTGGTTTTCTCAGTGGCCAAGTTATGGTTTGATGGTGTGAAAAAAAATCCTCTATGCTGCTACGCAACATAGATGGAGAATGGAGGTGCTTGGGCGCTGTGCATGTTCCGAAAGTAGCAGGGTCAAGCTGCCCTTTGCTAATAAACTTAAGGGAATTAGTGGACTTTAATCTCCTGTCTCTCGCTCCGTACTGTTTCCAGCCGCTAATCGCGGGACGTTATCCTCAGCTGTGAGGTAACACTTTTCATTTCAGGCTCACTCACCATCTCCCTTACTTACTTTCTGCCTTTGGTGGGTTTAAGAGACGGCCAGCCAGCTGAGCTGTGGCCGACTAGTCTCTATTTTTTGAGTGAGATGAGTAGGATAATGTACGTCAGTGATTGTTCCTTTTAATAGTGAGGTGGATTGGAAATTGTAAGCATTTCGGTGTGCTATCTGTTACTGATAAACACGTCTCAGGGAATTGCCTAAGTTTTCAAATGGCAAAAGAGAAAATCCAGCGCACAAACTAGAATATATTAGTGTCTTCATTACATCACACTTGCATGAACAATAATTATGTACAACATTTCAAAGCAATGTTTACCTTGAACCAGGAATGGGACATCTCTAGCTTCAGGGTAATCGTGAATAGCTGTGTCCAACAGTAGTGTGCAAAGACATGTGCTCCTGAGCTCTGGCATAAAAATATGGGCACATATATTCCAGATTTTACAGTAACTTGACAGAAAAACATTGTGACATGACAAATCCCAGGATACACCCTCTCTACCCTTGTCTTACATAGTTTTACAATGTCTGCAAAGCAGCTGGGATGGAATATATCTTGTTCCAGATAAGAATGTGTTGCATAAATGCTTCTTACCGCATTACGATCCCTCCCTTGGTGCATCTAACTGCTCTAAGCTCTCTTGCCTATTTTGTGGGTATGAGGATGTATGCATGTCGGTTTAGAGTTTTATTCTTCATTCCTGGTCTTTGCAGGCGACGTGGTCTGCTTGTTTTAGTTTTCAGGTCAAATAAATCAGGTCATGTGAGTTAATTGTAATTCACTGCTCTAGTTGATTAATTAAGAATAACCATCAGACCTTGCTGTCTGCCAAGACGTGAAAGTTCAGATTTTCCTTAAGATTTGGTTCAATGCGTGATTGAGTACAAGTGTTTTTGCCATGTTTCCGAGCGTATCGTTTTAGTAGATACAGTATGCCATATGTTCAGCGTATTTCTACATGCTCAGTGCATGTGTATGAGTGAATGTGCGTTTAGTTTGTTTTCTCTGTGCTTGTGTGTGTTTGTGTTAAAGTGCACACTGTTAAACATCCTGGGGTCAATGATCCAGCCAACGCAAGGACGGATAACGATCAGAGAGTACGCTCCGCAGTTTGGAACTCCGCATTTTGTCCCGCATCTCGACCACACACTCCACCTGTAAAACACACGCCTGCCTCAGTGTTTGGTTCGACTGCATCTTGTTCTACACAAGCAAACACATCAGACTATATGGAAGGAAAGATTACTTTTGCCTGCGAGCATAACTCATGTTGCTGAGCCACCTCGGCCTGCTAATCAGCGTCAAGAGTCAAAATGGCCGCTGACTTGGGTTGCCATAGCAATAAAGGGGCCCAAGGGGGGGGCCTTCCCTCACCTGAGCTTTGAACAGATCAGATCTGTCAGTGTGTCTGCGGTGATTCACACTGAGTAACCTGATGGATAGAGAGAAAGGATGCAGAGGTAAATGGCAGGAGGTAAAAGGAGAGATGGTAAACAGATTTGCACAATGGAGGGGCAGATGGAGAAGGAAAGATGGGAAGAGGAGAAATGAAATAGGTTGGGGAAAATGATAATCCCCAATTACACAAATCATCAAAATCATCGTTGCACTGTAGTTTTGATGTTAAAACATTGATAAAACATTCAGATAACATCGTGAGAAACTTTTGTATCAGTGGGAATGTGATAAATGGGAAAAAATGAGTACCTTGATGATGCTTCTGCAGAGTATAATTTAGGCCTAATTTCAGCAGAAAGGTAATCTATTTAATAATAGGCTATCTGCCTCAGGATAGACTTGGCTGCCCCTGCACCTGCGGTTTGACATGATTCAGAGCCTGAGGAAGGCAATGCCAAGAGCTTTAGAGAAATGAGGTCAGGGGTCAAAGTCCGCACACCTGCAGCAGGGTCGTGGACCAATCACAGCCTCTCGCAAGAGCAGTTGTGTCAGCTCAGGGGCTTCGGTAACAATGAGTTCTACTAGCCAGAATTAAAATGAGGAAAAAAGCCTGCACTGAGATTTTGTCTGTGAAGACAATGAAAGGTATATGGCAAAGTTAATATTCAAAACATTGCTTTGTTTTCAGATAAAAGATCAGATAAAGTGATAAGAAATCAATTTCCTCCATTGAAAATGATTTTAAAACGTGAATTATAATTTTGTTCTGAGTATGTGCTTGCACATTGGCCTGCCTTCCCAAAGGACATTCTGGGTGATGAGCTCTATGGAATGAAGATATTTTTCTTTGGAAGTGAGGTATGGAGTTTCCTCAAACATGCCGTTTTCAGGGATGAGTTCACCCCAGACTTCCTGCGGGGATTTATCTCTGGAGTAATTAATAGGCCTCAGATTCTGCAGTGGTGCCCAGCTCACCTGACATCCTCTCTGGCCAGCAGCTCCAGCAGGTGGGCTGTCTCTCCGGGCAGGTCCCCCAGCTCCACCGTAAACCTCACAACCTGTTCGTCCAGAACCAGGGCCCGCTCCAAACATCGCCTGACCAGAGCCAGCTCCATGTTAGCACTGCTCACTACTACACAGACCCTGGGAGATGCACAGAGACATGCAGTTGGTGACCTCATCCAGATGATCGAATATTACTGTTTTTTCCCAGCCTGTTTTAACTCTTTTCCGCACAGACTCTCCCCCCCTCCCCTCCCTTTCCCCAAATGACGACCTTGGCCATATTAGCGAAGGCGACATTTGATGCCTCGGGGATACCCCCTGTTTTCAATCATTGAGGAGGCTCGGTAAAAGGTTTATTGACATACATGTAGGCGTCATATGTAGTCATCATGGGGAAAAGAGTTAAGGCATCACATGTAGCCATTATGGGCAAATGAGTTAGCATTAGCCCGAATGAAACATGTTCCTAAGCAATGCCTCTACCGTGGATATGCAATGTTGTCTGTTCTCGGTCAACAATGTAGAAAACCCTTATATTCCACTTTGAAAACAGTTTCATAAAGGTGAAAAATTAAAGGCAGATGTGGGGAAAAAAGAAAAAGGAAAGAAAGATAGAGAAGAATGAAAGAGGTGATTTGGTACAAAGACAACAAGAAGGGGAAGGTGTAATAGGAAAATATACTCTTCCAAAAAAGAAACTATACATTGTTGTTAGCATCAATTTATTATACATGAAATGTTTTGACAAATGTGGAAAACATATTGAAAAGAAAGTGTAATCAATAATTCAATATTTGTATTGTTTCTTTTTTGGAAGAGTATGCAAAGGCATGAATGGTGGGCAAATGAAAGCACAGAGAGCAACAGAAGAGAGATTTTATGAAGCCCTCTCTAGAGGCCACGCCCAGAGGATCGGGAGAGAGTCTGCAGGCTCTGCTGTGGAGGAGTGGGCGGTGCCATGACCCGCCCATCTGTGCTCCTGATCACATAAGTGGATCAATCACAAGGTGAGTCACAGCAACTCACACAGAGCACCGCGCAGGGGAAACCTCCATGAGTTCCTCTGTGGATGAGTCATATGAGTTATAACATTGGCTGCATTCCTGTGACACCGGGAACATTTCGTGTTTGCTGGTAAGGGCTGGGCATGTTTTTATTACACCGCCCGATGCGAGGCCACGCAGGAGTCCAGAAAAAAACCGTTGAACTGGGTTAGGTGGAGTATTTTCTTTGGCATATTAACGCAGTTGAACTGAATACGAAAATAGAATACTAAAAATCACTGCACAAATGAAAATATTTCCAACAATAAAATCTTAAGTCATTATCGAAGGAAGTTATTGTAATGTAAGGAATAATGGGCCTCATTCACCAACTGTTCAATAGAACAAATTTCTCATTAAAACCCAATTATTGACACTCAACAATGTTTTCTGATTTGGGATTTGCTCTCAGTTAAGAATAAAATCTACTTGAGAGTACACTTGTGTGCATTTGAGTGCTGGCATATTTTGAGCAAAATAATTTTTAATTATTGTACTGTCTTCAACTTTACAGTTGGATAATATTTTTAAATTTGAATTGTAATCATAATTATATTGTTTACAATAGATTTTAATTATTTTCATAATTTTAAAATGCATCATGGTCATTTAAATAAACACTACACTAGCAGTTAAGTTCACTGATGTTAATTGGGAACCAAGCCATCTACTGTATTAATTCGCAGTAATTTAAAGTGTGGCAGAGATTGAGGCTGATGTTCAGGCTATTAGAGAGGGTGTTTGGGTCATTCTTTCGGTTGTCCAGGTCTGCATCTGAGATTATACACAAGGCAGTTGAATGAAACCTTGGTGTTGGCTTGGATGGAGGAACTGCTGTCATAAAGTACTGTCTGTAAGGTCAGAGGATCAGCCACAGATAGTGGTTACCTCAGAGGGCGGTTCACTGTAAATAGATTATAAAACTTAAACCACTGAAGTGACCTTTTACTTCTGGGGTTTCAACGTTTGACCTATATTGCGAAAGCAAATTTTTTCAATTTTGAGTAAACATCACGCAGTTAGGTAAGACCTTTTAATCAATATGGATAAGTTGAACAAGAGAGCAGATTCACAAACATAATCACCTGTGATTTGATTTTAATCACAAGTGTTTAGGTTAAAAATTCTGCGCTGTTCATGGCTCTGCAACTGCAGCTTTCAATTAAAAAATGTACTGTCAACATGAATAAATTCTGAAGAAGAAAAGACTGGACTGCCCTCTTGCTGTGAGGAGGGATACGGCCCAGGAAATGACATCGCTGACAATAGCCCGAGGTCTGCATCCAAATGCTTAGCCTATGACACAACAAATATTGCGGTCCCCAATAATGGTCCTGATGAATCGTCATGCAACAGGTGTACTAGTACTTTCACGGAGCGAGCCCATATACACACACCGTATCTGGCTTCATCTCTCTCTTGAAACAAGATCTTGACTCTTGAGGATAAAAGGTGGGCTATACTGTTTGTTGTCGGTTATGACTTATAGAGAAACATTCTCATTGCGAACTACCAATGAGGGTAATGTTTTGTGGTGAAAGGCTATGCGATGATATCATGTTCATCTGATGGCAAACAGGACTAATGAGAAAGAAAAGGAGAAATCATAACCATGTCATTAAGCTACATGAAATGGTTTATTCATAGTACATTGTAGAATTCACACTCAAAACAAGGCAATCAGAGATAGCAGACCTGGCCCCAGCCACGGGCTGACAGACAGACTGACCGAAACACACACACACACACACACACACACACAGACATGATCATTGCTTAACCTGGCCCCCTAGGGGAGGGGCCAGGTAATAAGATGGATAAGATCTTATGTCTCAAATTTATCAGACATCTGGTCACCCTACATAATACTGTGCTGCCCTGATGCATCTTTCAGTTAATTATTAAATATGTAAGATATTTAAGCTAGTTAACTATGGCCTGTTAGATGTGTGAAACAGAAAAAATAACAGGCCATTGAAAAAATGGTTTGAACATTGTTTGAACAATGGTTTGAATGGTGATTCCGTTTCTCCTATTATAAGCACATTTCTACAAATATTGTCTTTCTTTGCTTGGTACATAAGTTTTTTTTTTTTTTTTTTTTTACCCTGTTTAGAAATAAAAAGGATGGGCTTTGATGACCCATAGTACAGTGAAAACAAAGAACTCTGGCTGAATACCATCTATGGTTTGGCTGATGATGTCACAGGAATACAACCCATAAGACCAGAGGTGCAAACAATTCTGTGGTTGAAGAACAGATCATGACTCTGAGGTAGACTTTTAGGACCTTTCCCAGGAATATATTCAAGAAAAAACTCAGGCAGATATTGGTGAATGAGGCCCAATGAATTAAAAGTTTTTTACCCCCAAGATTATCCATCGCATCCACTGGTATCTCCCTCCTGACCACAAGGTAGAATCTTACAACCAATCTCACCTTTTTCCTTTGAGCTCAGGCAACTTCCCGGACAAGATGGCTGCCAGTCCAATGGCTCCTTCAGTGTCTACCGTAGACCTCTCATACTCCTGGAAGCGTAGCATGGCCACCAAAGCCTCCTCCGCTCTGCAGGTGGGAGGATGAACTAACGGTGAGCAGCTCTGAGTGAGATCTCCTCCATCATTCAGCCTCACTGACTGACTGCACTACTCGCCCACAGGGTTATCCATGATTCAGTATCACTCCAATCTTGATGTCCCATTACATCATGGTACATTTGTATCCAGCATGCGTATCCAGATACCCAATCACTGATTTAGGCAGATAGGCGCAAGTGTTTTCCAGAAGTTAGGCACATATGGGTACTCTCCCTTGTATTTTTAAGATAATCTATGCAAGTCTGCCTTGGCCAGAGCTAAGTATGCTGGGTATTCCTGGCCATCAGCGAACCCTGCCAGCACTTCCCTCTGTAACTTTCATGCTGTGTCTGGATCATGTTAGAGCTCTTTAGCATATTCATGTCTCACCTATTAACTGTGAAAAATCAGGTTATGAGGGCGAACGGAGAGGTGGGTTTGGGCAGTACCTCATAGAGATGACTTTGTCCACATGTTTCTTGGCCAGTTGAAAAGCCTGTCCACCCAGGGGAGGATCCACTAAGTCTAGTGCAACAGAATGTAAAAAATATTAAAGGTCAAAGGTCAGAGTAGAAAATAAACACCCTGTGTCAAAGATTCTATATATTAACCAGATGGTCAGGTTCTCCATGTTTGAGCGACAATATGTTCTGGTTCGAAAGATTACTCACTCCTCACCATATCTCTGCACTTAGTAACATCTGTCCATAAATTTGCGTTGCATGAATCCCACTAAAATGTTTGGACTTGAGTGATCATGCTAAGATTACAGTGCTGAGTTTTGTTGAACTGCGGAGTCTGCAGGGTCAGCTCTGGCAGGAACATCTCTGCCCACACAGAACAAACAGCTAGAGACACCAAGAAATCAACTCACAAAAGAAGCTAGCCTCAATTCAACTTATATCATGTCAGACTATCATTGTTAAAATATAAATTAAGTCCATTAATATTGTCACCCTTGGTAAATTTTAACAAAACTGGTCATGAAACAATGCTTTTATTGTTTGTGCATTTGACAATTGATTTAAAATGTTGAGGAGAGATAAACCCTTTGATCGAATACAATTTTGAAAAAAAAAAAAAAAAGATAATCATGATAAAGCAGCGTGACAAAATTACTGGATCCCATTCAATTAATAAAGTTCAGCCTCCCTTTGTCAAGATAAAAGCTCTGAATCTTCTCCTTTAGAGTATAATAAGCAGTGTTGGGGGTAACTAATTACGATGTAACTAATTACTGTAATCAGATTACATTTATCAGTAACACAGTAATTACTTTTAGCATTACTTTGATAACTTAAGTAATCAGATTACAGTTACAATCAAATACATTATCTAGTTACTTGCATTACTTTAAATTCTTCAACTATCAGCAGGACGGGAGGGCGGAAAAAGTTATTCTTCTTCTTCTCCCTTTTCAGTATATTGGCGATTGAGACTGAGGACAGGAAAACTAATCAAACATCCCTTTCCATGTGTGTTTATGCCAGTACTGTAGCCTTGTACTTGGCTCACTTTTCTGTGAAGTGCTGTTTGGGCTGATTTTTACAACTTGGCTCAGCTGTATTAAAAAACATGAAGGAGAGATGTTGTGTGTGTCCTCCTTACTAAACTAAAGATTTGTTCTGATCTCAGCATATGCCAGGTTTCATTATGATATGGTTGATTAATTTACTTATGGTAAATTTCAGATGATAGTACTGAGTAATCCGAAAGTAATGTAACTAGTAGTGTGACTATTACTTTCAGCAGTGAGTGATTAAGTAAATAAAGGGATTACTTTTTAAAAAAGTAACTAGTAATGTGTAATGCATTACTTCTTTAGTGTAACTACCCCAACACTGATAATGAGGCTGGAGAGGACATGGCAAGCGATCAGAGATCATTTCTCCATAAATAATCTCTCCAGATCCTTCAAATTCTCAGGTCCGCAGTTGTGTTCTCTCCTCTTCAGTTCACATTTAGGTCAGAGGACTAGGATGTCCAAGAGAAAACCTTGACTCTGCGGTCGACAAATCGTATTTGTGTCGATGTTGATTCATGAATTGGATTACAGTTATTAGAGGAAGATCCCACCATGGTCCACTTTAAGCTATCTGGTACGTGCAGTAAGGTTTTCATTTAGTACCTGGTGTACATTATGGAATCCATGATACCACGAACCTACCAGTTGACCAGGGCCTTTAGAAACAAACAAGCCAACAACATCAAAGATCCACCACCATACCATATAGTTGGGATGAAGTCTTCACAACTTTGCTTCAACACCCAATCCACTTCTGCTATTTATTGCCAAAAAGCTTTATTTTGGTCACAGCTGACCATAAAGCCAGGTCCCAATGGCAGTCCAAGTAAAATCTGTCAAACGTTACCTGCACAAGTTTGCTTTTTGTTGACCATGGAAGCTTTCTTTTCTGAAATCCTCCCAACAAATTTGTAGTTGTGAAGATGGCATCTGACTGTAGGTCTGAATACTTTTTGCCCCTGGGACATCATCAATGCCTGCAGTTCTCCAAAAGTGATCCTTGGAGTCTGCTTTTGCACTTCAGCCGTCCTCCACACTGTGCGTGCGTCCAAAATGAGCACAGGTCCTCTTCCAGGTGAAGTTATTAGACTGCCATAAGACTTAAACTTCTTAATTTTTGCCCTGATTTTTTTTTATTTTTGCCCAGTCAAAAATGGGTATTTCAACTTTTTAGCCATTTTCTTAGAGCCATCTCCACATTTGTGAGCCTCAACAACTTTCTGTTTCAGATCATTGCTTGAATCACATGTCTTAACCATGGTGATGGACAACAAAGGGAAACTGGCCATGAATAACCTTTTATTAATTGGTTAAGTATGTTAATTCTCGCATACAGTAAAAAAGGCCTGCCAATATATCCTGTATTGGCCGAGTTCAGCATGTGCACAAGTGACTATTGGCAACTGTGGCATTCGCTCTCTTCAGAGAAGCAGACGTCAGTTCCGGACCTAGCATTTAGCTCTTTAATGAGTCTTGAAGTCACGTACTTCAGAAGTCATAGTCATAATATTGTCATGATAGCACAACATACTTAACCAATTAATAAAAATATTATAAATTGCTTATTTTCGCATTGCCTTGGTATTGGCCTTTGGGTCGTGGTATTAGCCTCGGGCCAATAAGCCGACCCTCAGGCCAATGCCAAGGCAATACAGAAATAAGCAATTAAACCAGATAGTATTTCTGCCCCAAGGAAACAGAAAGTCATGGGAGACCATTTTCAAAATCATCACGGTGAACTCAAAAGAATTAAAAAATGAATGGGAATATCTTCAATTAGATTCCTTTAAAAAGGTTTCTGAGGGATGCAAAATGCACATAATTGATTTTAAGAAAAAAAATTTTATTTTCAGATAAGCGTGTTTTTTGCCTCAATCATTGTCTTTAAATTCAAAGCCTGATTTTTGTTAACATTTTGAATGAAAGATTTGATGGATCAGCTGCAACCTCATTTATTTAAAAGCCTGTTTAGCTAATATTTACCAAGGCTGCCAATACTGACGGATGTCACAGCGAAAGAAAACCCAAGACATTAAGAATAGAAACTGTACCTCCATAGAGTTTCCTGTTAGGAGCGGTGTGGAGCTCTTTCACAGGGAAGTCATTTTTAAAAGATGTTTGGAGGATGGGGTAGTCTTCCAGTTCAACTCCCTGGCAGAGACAGTGACTTAGCACACACAGAGATGGAATATTCTGCACAGAGACCCAACACACCCAGGTATTACGGTACACACAGCGCACGCAGGTGACTCACAATGACTGAGATCCCTGGGTTGATGTGTTTGAGGGCGACTGATGCCGCAGCCAGTAGGCTGCAGTTCCCTCCGGCAGGGAGAATAACAGCGTCCAACCGAGGGACCTGATCACAGACCTCCAGCCCCACCGTACCCAGACCTGCCAGATACACCGCGCTGTCATCTCTGATGGGCAGGGGGAGAGATCAGGGAGACAGACGAGTGTGTGCAGAGAATACAATCAGTTAGAGTGGTTCTCCGACATCAGTCTCGCTAAAAGGAGATTGATTAAAATTCTCTTACAGCAATGAACATTTAATGCGGTGAAATTGTCAATTACAAAATTTTGCAGATTGAATTTCAATGGCTTTTATCTCTTGGATAGTGTGAAACAGTCATAAACTTATCTTTATACAACTGTGTTCAACTGTGTAGTTTGTGCGTGCGCGTGTGTGCGTTTATGAGCACGTGAGTGTGTGTGTATGAGTGTGTGTCTGTGACTGTGTGGGCACCATATTGTTGCCTATTGGGGACCTTTTCCAATATAAACATTGACCTGGTCTGGACTAATAGTCCTCATGGGGACCAAAGCCTGGTCCTAATGAGGCAAAACATCGTTTCTGAGGTCCTGGTGATGGTTAGGGGTCAGGTGTGAATTGAGGTTAGGCTAGGGTTAAGGTTAGGCATGGTTTGGTTCTGTTTATTTGCCTGTGGGAGTGTGTGTGTGTGTGAGAGCGTATGTGCGCGTTTGGATGCATGGAATGCGTGAGATAGATTCCGAGTGTGAGAGTGTGTACATGTGTGCACAGATAGAGACTGAATGTATTATGTGTGTTTGCATTTGTGCGTGTGTGTTTCGAGATGCGCATCACAAACTCACTCCTCCAGGTACAGGTAGTCGTTTTGCTTCGCCAGGTGACGGGCGTGATTCCGCGCGTGGAGCGTCGTGCTGCCGTAGGAGATCGCCATGGCGCCATAGTCTCGGTACACGCGCAGGCGTGCCGGAGCACTGCCGGCTGGCATGATGACAAAGGCAGGGATGCGCAGGTTGGCAGCGTGGTACGACACCGCCATGGAGAAGTTATTATCTGTGGCCACAATCACACCCTTCCGCTGCTGCTCCTGGGATTCAAAACAGTATATCTTATTTATACAAAGCAGTCAGCACTGTGATTGGCGAGAAACATGATTTGTAACAGCGTCTTTGCCTAGCAATGAACAGTGAAGCAAGTTCTGCTCGAACTCACGCAAATTTGTGCAAACATACAACAGTCTGTCACTCCTCTACCAGTCTCTCCAAACACACCCACTCACCCATACAAATACGTTGTACACGCAGACACACAATTTTCGTCTCCAAACACGAACACACACACACGTGCGTGCGTACGCGCACTCCCACACACAGACACACACAGAAAGACAATCTCCCTCTCTTCAAACACATCCACCAACACACACACACGCACACAAACACAGACACTCACAATTTCCTCTCTCCAGACAGACACACATACGTTATCTCTCTCAAATAATACAGACACAAACTCACAAACACACACGCACACACACACACACACACACACACCTTCTATCATGCTCGAGGGACACACACACCCACCCTCACCCATACACACACAGTGCATTACTTTGTGTTATGCAAAAGTCCCATTTGCACAGAAACATGCACTGCTTACATTTTTTTACCCAGCATTTGAATGCTAATTTTGCTTGGTACCTCTGCCCTTGGCATTCTCAGAGGGACCTCTAAATCTCTCTAAAAAGCTGTGAGATATTGGGCCTTTGTGGAAAATTCCAGACAAATTAAACATAATTGAATTTAATAGCTGTTTACCGAAGAAATCGCAGTTAACCACTTTAGGCACTTGAGCTGCGAGCTCAAGGTCCAAAGCTTTCATTTTCATCAAAACAAAACCGTGTTTACTGGGGAAGAACAAAAATAAATGTTAAGTAAAATGATTTTTGTCAGCATGTACGGATGCAAAGAACTCATTCCCCTCACGTTTCCAGCATTTCCCTTTTGACAACATTTTACTTTGGAGAGCAAGTTTCAGCACACCATCTGCTCATGCTCCGTAATTGAAAAAACAGAGCGGACGGGTGGAACTAATGAACGTAGCTGTCTCTCTCCGGAACATTCCGTTCCTAAAAGGGATTGATGGCTATTTATGGGCTCGCTTTACCTGGGAGAGAGGTAATGGCACGGCAGCCAAACTGATTCAGGAGTTCATTTCCAGCGAGGAAATGACTGAGCTTCCCCATCATGTCACCATTTTAATTTAAGACCTGGGTGTGCGTAATGAGTGGAGAGAAAAGTCTGTCTTTAGCGTCACTGGCGCCAGCAGCTAACTCAGTGACACCTTCGTCAACGGGGAGAACGCTTGAAGGGCAGTAATGAGACCAAAGAGAAACAAAGGTAGAGGTAACTAAGCAACGCTGTCACAAGAGAGTGTGTTGAGGAACACAAATAGAAGCAAGGAAATGCTTGACGAAAAGTGCAACAAATTTTTTGAGCAAATGAGCAATAAATTATTTGTCATAGCCTCAGGTCATTTTCTGAGGGGAATATGTAAAAAGAATACTTTTACTGGATTTGTTGAGTTCACTTTGCCAGCAAACGTGCCCCTACAATAGACAGCTTCCTTTTCTGATTTCTCCCCGTCTGGGATTTTTTTTCTGTCTGAGGGGTTTCCTCCCTTCTTGGGTTTTAATTAATTTGCTCATTCAGGGACTTTGGTTGGACATCTGACTCCCAGCTACTCTGTACAGCGGGACTCTCAAAATCCAGCCCTCGAATCCAAATACAGTCCTGGTTTTACTTCCTTCCAGGCAATTAAGTGAACGACTAATGCTGCTGATTGGCCAGATTCTCATTCCACCTGACTCCCAGGTAGAGGGAGGGTGGAAAACCAGTAGTTCTCGGCCCTCGAGGACCGTGATTCGCGGAGCCCTGCTTAAACAGTGTGTTTTGAAAGTGCTTGTCTGAAAAGTGCTACGCTCATAAAATGTGTTATGATGCAGATTCGGGACACAATCCAAAGAGGATTATTTATTGATAGGCGTGTGGCAATAGTTGCGGAGTGGGCCAAATCACAAAACAGTGAAGGGGCTGGGTTGGTATTAATTGGGGAGGGTTAGGGGCGTGTCCACACCCATCCTGGGGCAGAGCCCGTGTGGTGAATGACCTGAAGCGGTCCCGCTTGGAGACAGGAATAAAGGGTTTAGCAGGAATGCGGTCCCAATCCTGGAGACCCTCGTAGCATCGGGAAGTGTTTCTAATAAACTGGGTATGATGAACAGACTGAAACAGATGGTGAACAGGAATGCGGTCCCAAACCTGAAGGCTGATTTTGAGGCTCAGGAGTTTGGTCCTTTTAAAATATTCCAAAGAGTGCTTCTGTTTTTCTCTGTCATAAAAGTACTGTACACATGGAGGAAGAGTCTAAACTTTAAACTCGAAGACTCAAACTGACTGATAAGCTCAGCAGGACAACTTGAGGGTTGTGACAAAAATGTGCAAAAAGTTATCAGAACACTGAGCAGATTCTGCTGCCCTATCATGAGGCAGAGAGAAAAACCCCAGATTCTCTCAGGATTGCAGGACGTTCCAGAGAGAAAACTCATGGATTTTCTCAGGATAATGGGGCGTTACAGTGAGACAAACTCTCGAGTTTCTTAGGGCAATGGGATGCTACTGTGATAAAAACCCAGAGTTTCACGGAATAACAGAGTTTTACAGAAAGAAAAATCCCAGAGTTTCACAGGATAATGGGATGTTACAGTGAGAATAACCCCAGAGTCTCTCAGCATTATAGGGTGCTATAATGAGAGAAACACAGCAGTTTTGCAGGTGTATGGAGTATTTTTGCTACATTGATTTACCTGTTTAAGAGTGCTAAGGAGGTATAGCACTCCTCTTTCCTTCACAGACCCAGTATAGAGCAGATGCTCCTTTTTTAGGAAGATCTCCATGCCGCAGTGTTTAGACAGCCGGGAATACTGGGAGAGAAGAGAAGAACAGACTATGGCTGCTGTCTGGTGTGATGTCACACATTAGCTTTCCTATAACAGCTCAGTGGAGAGTGTATGCGTAAGCAGTGACTGAACAGCTCATTAAATTAATTGCAGTGTTCAAACAGCTTGGTGAAGGAATCACAGTGATCGCACAGCTAGAACTACGTTGAAGAGTGAGCTCCTTGTAGGATACTCTAGCTCCACTGCCTTCAGTTGCCAACAGTGATTATTACATTAGTATCAGAATGCTCATTTAAGAACATTCTAATTACACGTTTGTGGCCACAGACTTTAAGGGTTGAGAAATCAGAGTGATCAACTGGCTCGGTGAAGCAATTACAGTGATTTGCTAGCACAGTTTTTAAAAAAAAAGTCAGCAATCGGATGGTTCAGTAATGGAATCGATGATTGAGCAGCTCAGTGAATGGACGGCGCAGGAAAGGAATTGCTGTGATTGTGCAGCTCGGTAAAAACGACCTACCGTGCAGGGGGTCCTTTGCAGTCCCGACTGGATTTTAAAGGCAGCCGCGCTGATGTCCTTGAAGCGCAGGTGCTGCTCAGACGGGCACTCCGGCGGAGTTATGGGCTGGGTTTCTGATTTGGGAGGGGCATTGACCTCACTGCCACGCCTTTTGCCAGGTTGGGGCGTGGCCATGAGCTGAAGCTCGGGCTGTCCTGCTGACCTGCTCTCCCATATCCTCACGTCTCCATTCATCTCCTCATCCTCCCCAAAATCCTTCAGCCGCGCGGGGTGGATGGGCGTGGTCCTGCGGGCCAGGCAGCCATTCATGACAGAGCTATCCTTCCGACCCCGCCCATCCGGAAGACAGCTGTACTTCCTTTTTCCCGCTGTTCGCTCCTCCGTGCTGATCGAGGTCAGAAGATTAGAGTCAGAAAGAAAAGATCGACTATTTTTCATTTTGAATAATAATACAATTCAATAATTGAATGGTAAAATACAGTGTATACGCATTTCAGAAACAGCCCTGCAGTTAAAGTTAAGGGCCGCGTGAATTACTGCATGTATAATGAACTCCATTCAGCTACCACGCTGAGGAAATTCCTGCTCATGGATTTATTACTCACAGCCAGACAGTACATATAACATACTATTAAATTATTTTCAATAACACAAGCCTTGGCAGAGGATTATTGAAAACCAATGCAACTAAGACCCTATGTCTTCAATATATAGTAGTATGCCTATACATGACTTCTCCAGTATAGCACAATATCGGAAGCACCCCTGACAACTGGCATTAGCTTTGAAGTATCTAATCCACGATTATCAAAACATCTACTCAGGTGATTCCTGTTAATTTCAATGTTAACTAGATGATGCGCACTTTATAGAAATGCTAATCCACGCCTCTTGTTGACCTTGACTTTTCACCTTTCGACCTCAAAATGCAAATTTGGCTACGTGAGTAATTAGCAGAATGTTTGCGCCGCCCAGCCAGCACTTCTCCAGGTTGGTCTCCAAAGCAAGATGATCAGACGA
Organism: Gymnothorax reevesii; assembly: GCA_029721435.1. NCBI lineage: Eukaryota > Metazoa > Chordata > Actinopteri > Anguilliformes > Muraenidae > Gymnothorax > Gymnothorax reevesii. The sequence goes on from CM056591.1 coordinate 50,895,044, forward strand.
GCAAACAGGAGAGTGGTGCCCAAATTGAAGCGACCTGATATACAATACGGCAGATCGCAAGGCGGATATGACAGTCGATAATAAGGGATCAAAGTTTAAAATGTAGACGCCCATAACCGCGCGGGGTCGAATGCTAGCTAATAAAATTGCGTTTTATAGCGTTTAGATCCAAGACGTGAACTCTGGCTTTGAATTGAATTTAGCGTTTATTTGAATTTTGCGGTATTTTTCATGTTCATATGTGTGTATCCACGATGGTTTTCTACTGCGAAGTTGAGCAATGCCCATCACATTCCGACATGCGTGCATTGGCTTGGCGAAGGTAGCCTTACTGCCGGAAGTGCGGACGTCTGCAAGAAATCTAGTTCATTCATCTCGTCTCCCGATTTACGACAGTTGCGCGGGTGTGTTGGTCACAAAAAATTGAGAAATTATTTAAGGCAGCAAGGGGCACTGAGTCAAAAATGATGACCAGAGTTAATCCATATCTCAACCAGTCTCAACAAGAACAGCATGTTGAGATGTGCCTTTTACAAAGCTGTCAGTTTTTCTGATAATTTGAAGATAGGTATGCAGTGAGCCCCATAATTCATTGGACATTTCCTGTTGTTTAGATTCTGCGGGCAAAGTCAATCACTGGACCTGAAACGAATAGAACATGCATTTTACATGGAGATGTGGAAGCTGAAGGCAAAAAGAAACTGAAGATGGTCGCAATACAGGCCAAGTAGAGCATCATCTGAAAAATACATCATCTGGTGATGAAGCATCACAGCATCACATTCAAAGATCATTCGACTAAGTATTAAGAATGATGACTTTACATAATGTTAAAATGTCCAGTATTCAATGTCTTCTGATAGTCTGCTCTTCTTCTTCATAGTTCTGAAATTGTTTCAAACTCAAAATTGTTGAGTGCAGCACTATAATAAAAATACGCTTGTGTCCAAAGAATCATGGTGCTCTCTGTATGTACAGTACATTGTCTATGTTGTCATGAAGTCACTGAGTTAGTCTCCGTATTCTGTCGAATTTTTATTGTATCATTCTAAACTTTTAAATGCTAAATGCATAGGACCAAACAAAAAAATGTGTTACTGTCCAATGAATTACAGTACTCAATGTTTGTATACTGTATAATCTGATGATGACTCTGAGTCAGGCTGTTGGGAAGTGAAGTCTATCCCATCTTGCGATTGGCGAGAGGCAGGACACACCCTGGACATTTCTGCGATCCATCACAGGGATCTCACCCCATTCACTCACACACCCATGCATGGCCAATTTAGATGCTCCAATCAGCCTAACACGCATGTCTTGGGACTGAGGGAGGAAACAAGAGTCTCTGGAGGAAACTCTACACAAGTAGGTCCCAGGCTGGATTCTAATAAACAAACTTTTTGGTGTGACTGCAAAACTGCCACGATGGCCTAGTTTGGCCTTAATGGAAATGTGACAGACCTTTCCCATATATGATAAAAATGAATATGATCTGACGCAACAAGGTTATCATGGGTAGGTACTCTTTATTTTACACAAAATTGCTTCTCGGTCATAATACTAAATACGTATTTACTCCTCTCCTTTCCTCTGCACGACTGCAGTCTGCAATACAAAATAATACCACTAGATGGCGACCATAGGACTGACTGTCCGTCGGTACAGACTGAAGCTGAGAGCTGTGCTGCGCAACCTTTCCCCCAATGCTATTCTCATCACCTCCCCGCCTGTATTTGATGACTTTACCCAAAGCCGCAGACCGAGGCTTTCGTTCCCTCAGGCTTGTTTACTATCAGGTTCAGCCATATATCATTCTCCTCACTCACTCACCCAATCCCTTACTCCCTCTTTCCTTCTCTTTTCATCTATCCTCTCCTTCAAACCCCCTCCCCCTACACTGATTTCCCAGCTCTCGGGTTCCTGAGGGGACAGGGGCATGGGGGTGTTTTACCTGCAGCAGCGCAGAAAGATGAAGGACAGGGCCAAGCAAAGGATGAGGTCTACCAGGCTCTGGAGGGCAGGCGGAGGAGGGGATGGGGGGAGCTGTTCTGGGGGGTTAGGAGCGCAGTCTATAACACCAGCAGGTGGAGACGGCTGAGCCGTGGGTGGAGATGGAGATGGTGGATGAAGAGGGGGATGAGGAACTCTAAGAACAGGGGGAGGAGGACAAAGAAGGAGTTGAGGATTGGAGGGATTGACAGAGGTGTCCTCAGAGGGACCCGAGGGAGGGACTCTGGGGAAAGACCCCGGGGAGGACGTGTCCCACCTTTGCCAGAACGGGTCGTATTCTTCAGAGCCGCCGCTGTTGGCCTTCCAGGGGGTTCCGTCGCTCTGGAAGGTGTAGTAGAAGAACTGGGCGGCAAAGTTCATTCTGGAAAGTTCCGGAGGGATAGTGGAGTGCAGTCTTTTACCCAGCTATCCTTCAGTTGCGTGTCTGTGTGTAAACAAGTCTCCTGGTGCGTGTGAACATGTATCCAGATATGCGTCTGAGACGGATAATGTAGCATCTACAAGCCCTAACACTGTCTAACTGCTCCCCTCGCTCTCCCGGTCACAGCTATTTAGAAGAGGATTACCTGAGACACATGCTGGACAAACAGCCACCCTGTGTCATCCCCCCCCCAACACACACACACACACACACACACACACCACTGTTCCCTATTCCTGTCCCAGACTTGGATTAACCTCCCTCCGACAAGTCACTTAGGGGATGGACTTAGCGCTTATCTGCAAAATGGTGATCTTGGGCCCTGAGGGGGAGAGAGAGAGAGAGAGAGAGAGAAAGAGAGAAAGTGAGAGAGAGAGAGAGATACACTGTGGGAGGCCAGGCTTATCACCAGCTCCTGTTAGTACAGTATTTTTCTGCATTAGAAAGCCCATCAGGTGGCAGAAGGCACTCACTGCAGCGGCAAGGAAACTGCAGAGCTTCGTTAGGCTGAAAGTGCATTCAAATCATGAAAAAACCAAGCCTATCAAATTGCAAAAATGTGATCAATAAACTTTTTCATGGTACAATTGAAGGGTTCAGTGCAATAGCTTGATAAATGCCAGTCTCATGTTTTATGATATGACACAGAATATACTTTTACCGTGTACCAATGTTGTGTTCTGGTCAGGGTGACATTGTGATGTGTATTGTTGCTGCATGAATAAAGTAAAGCTAACATTCAAATCCATCCAAATCTTGATTTCAGTAAAATTGGCACATAAACGTAACGTTACTGCATTGAACCCTTCAATTGTGGGGAGACGATGATTAGGTTCCAGAGGGATCTCAAACAGAATTAATGTTCTTGTACACTTAAGGCGATGGGCTTAGATGCCGCCCGACATTGGCTCAGTCCAGTTGGTGTCAGTTGTCATTGTGTGATTACGAATCCACCTCCCTGCCTCCCTCCTTCTACTACAGACTGCCACGAAAATCACTCACTTGTCTCCGGTAAACTCCAGTTAATCTGCAGTGGTAAGGTGCTGCAGACGTGCATTTCTTAGGCAGAAAAAAAAAAAGTTATTTCAAAGGTCCCCTCACACCCACGGTCCCCCCAGTGGCCCAGCTGTCCTTCACATTGCTACCGCTAGGGCTAAGGTTACCGTTTGATGGACAGCCTCTGTTAAAGTGCGCTTAACACGCAGCAAATCTCAGGCTGTTTACCTTTAGCCGCACAGGAGTCTGGTGACAATGTGATTTGCAGCCAAGCGTTTATCAGCTCTACCCTACAGAAGTATGTAACCCGCATACTAATAAGGGTGCTAGTACACATAGACATGCACACACACACACCTACACACACCTACACGCGCGCGCACACGCAAGCTCGTACACATACACTAGCACATGCACAGAAGCACAAAAAAATACACACACAAACACAAATTTCCACACATACGTCTGAAATATATTGCACTGAAAGAAATACTTTTTATGCCGAGAAATCAGCGTATGTAAGACAGCAAAATAATATGGAGCCAAATAGGCCCACGCATCTTTCTGCCAGATACTCTGCCTCATAGCTTAGTATCTGTGTCATTTCTGAGTGTGGTATGAACTATGAGTAATTAATTTACAAAAAAATGGTGATGAGGTTTAGTGGGTCGTTATAATGTGTAGCCAGGGCTTGGTTTCCTGTGTGAAAGTATTATGGCTAATACCTGCTAATGCTAATAACATCCTCTCTTCTGATGGTGAGGACTGGGGGATTCTTTCTCTGTCGAGCGTTTCATTTCCTAAGGTTCTCTCACTTACATCTTCCACTCTTTCCTGTTTCTCTCTCTCTCTCTCCCTCTGCTTTCTTTCCTCCAGAGAGCTGGTGCAACACTGTGTGCTTTGTATTACACTGTTGTGCGCCAACATTCTTGGAATTGAAAAGTTTTGCAAGAAAATGCGTCCAAGTGCTCTGATAGCTGCACACAAGCCAGGATTTCTGTGTTTTTTAAGAATGAGCGCTTGAGCGTCGCACTCAGTGAACTGGAAACAGGATCTGCGCCCCTTTAACATCACCACTGCTTTCCCCCTCTTAACTGGACTTGTATTTGGGGCAAAAAATATGCACACTCAAGCTCTTAAATCCCCTCGTCGTTACGCAAGGGGTCCAGTTGATTCCCCCCTCAGCCCCTCCCGGCCTCCCAAACAGGACACTTTTGTTCCTGGGGGTTTGATGTTTTCATTAGGAAACTCGGCGGAACGAGGCTCGCGTTCTCTCTCCCCTGTTCGCCCTCCCTCTGTCCCCTTATGCTCTCGTCCCTTCCTCTTTCATACAGACTGTGAGCACGTCCTGCTTTTGCTCTTCTTCTTCACTTGCAGCTGGGATTAGAGCCCAGATTCTCGATCCCCGACATGGTCCAGTCCTCCCCCCTCTCATTCGGACTCTTTCTGCTCCTCATTGGCCAGGTTACGACAGGTAAGGAGACCAGACAATTCGCTCTCAGGTGTTGCCACAGCAACTGGAATGACACATGAGCATGAATGTAAACTGTCAGAGGCCTTTCATGTGATAATTTGTTTTTAAACAATAGCTCATTAGCCATTGTGTTGTAATTTGTAGATTTTTTTTTTTCCCCTCTTAAGGGTTTTTGTGCATGTTTAGAAAATGTTGCGATGCTAAAATGATGTAACTCTGTTTAAGTCAAGACTAGGTTCAGACTTGAAATGTTTTTTTTTTTTTCATTTTGTTAAAAATCTTTCAAAACATTCATGTACGGTTTTCACGGGGAACAAACTTATTAAATTTGATAAAAATCAAATTCCATTCTGAGCTTTTTTCAGTTGACACAATTTTTATGTGTTCTTAGTGTTTTGAAGTACTTAAATTGAGTGAACCCAGGCTTGACCCCTTAAACCTGAGAGTTGCACCATAATGTTTTAATGCTTGGTACAACTTATAAATGTCTTTTTTTTACCTTAGGCTGTTTGGGTTCATGTGTGAGTGTGTGTGTATGTGTGTGTGTGTGAGAGAGAGAGAGAGAGAGAGAGAGAGAGAGAGAGAGTATGCCTCTGTGCGCTGACATCTGTGTGACTGAGCCTCTTGAGTGCATATAAATTTTCTACATGTGCATGAGTGTGTGTGTTTGTGTGTGTGTGAATGTGCTGTATTGAGACTCAAACTGACTCAAACAGCCCTGATTGGTCCTTGCAACCTGCACTCGGACATTACCTCAGACATCAGGCAGTGCAACGTCAGCCAGCTTATGCAGCCAAATCAATGTGCATGTCTTCATTTCACTCATACTCTACCGTCATTCTACAGGCATTTATCTGTGTGAAACATCTGTCCAGCTACAACCAATAGAAACCACCACTGCAAAATCCTCAATGCTCATATTCACTCCTCGATTGACTCACCTTTCCGAGCAAGGGGAGAAAAATTAACCATTTTTACTGCTCGATTGACCTCACTACACAGAAATGTGGGCAGTACAACCCAGTTGGAGCAACCTGATACCTCCGCTGAACAGCAACAGCATATTAGCCCAGGGCAGCTGCTGCAAATCTGAGCAGAACCCAAAACCCCTGAGCTCCAGTCCGCCTTCCCCAGATGACAGTCTGTGGGGTAAAGCCCCTGTGAGAATAAACTGCAATCCATCAGCCCTTCACAGCCCATGATACTCCTGTGCGCTGGAGGCGGAGCCGTGTTCTTCATTACAAAGCATGAAATATTACCCAGCATCTTAACCCTTCGAGCGCTAAATTCAGCTATTGATGCTCAATGATGTAAGATACCAAAATCAAAGCTGTCGAAAACCTATCACGGGCGACTTGTTTAAATTGTCGCATGATAGGTTTTCAACAGCACAAGGCCATTACATTTATATTTAAAAAAAAATTCATTTAATCTTATATTTAGATTTAAAACACTTATTTCATTACTTTTTTCAGAAAAGAATTCTGCCATTGATTTTCACTCATCAATGAGTCATAATTGTCTCACATTGGTGGCAGAATTTTTTTATGAGAGAAAAGTAAAGGTTTAAATACAAGATTAAAATACGTGGTCAGCCCTTTTTTTCTTCTTTGTTTTGCAACGTGCGCTTCACTCAGCTAACCCCGCCTGCTCAGTTTTAATTTCCTGTGTCTTACGACCTGTGTGTTTCTCAATCTACCCTGACTGCTGAAGCAGATTTGTGCAAACACACACTCAAGCGTACACACACGCGCGCACACAAGCATCGCACTCATGCACCCACACAGATGCAATTATAAATGAAGTTATATTAAAGGCAGGCTTGCATGATGTAGTACATTTAATGCCAATTTCAACCAGTGTGGAAAGAGTCATTGGAATTGCTTGCAGAAAGTTTGAATGTATACTGCTTGTGACTGTGTACAGCAGTTAGATTTAATGAAAGCCGCCTTGCCTTCTCCGGAAATTATTAATCAATTACCCCTAATAGCGCTCTTAAAATTATTAATACATTACCTTTAATGGCTCTCGTAACAAGAGCCTTCTCATACATTCAGACCAGGAGAGCAAGCAACAAAACACTAATGGCTACAAAGGCAGGATGTTTAATCAAACACAGCACAGAGATGAAATCACAGCTCTGCAGCGCCAGCAGGACAAACAATACCGCCTCGCCCACAGCCCCGCCCACTACTCTCCCTCCCCGCCAGAGATGAAGAGGAGAGCAGCCAGCAGACCCTGGGTTTGTCTCCGTTTGTTTCCACATAATATCCGGGAATTGAGTATATCTGAGTTAGCGGGTCCTGGATCAGTTTAGTCGTGTTGTGACCGAGACTGAAGTCAGCTGCCAGAGCTTCAATTCTAATAAGAAACATGTGAACAGAAATCTGAAAAAAGAGACTTGGATGAGAGAGAAAAAGAGTTCTTGTAACACTTTGGCAACACATATTGAAATGTCACAGGAATAAAGCATTTTTGAACTGAAGAGTTCGTCTCCAAAAGGCAATATATCAATTTTATTCATTTTTAGTAAATCAGCTTTTTCTTTGTTGTTGCATACTGCATTTTATAAAAAAACACAAACTTTGACCATGAAAAAATACGCCTTATAGTATGAATTTCCACGAATGGATTTTTGCACCATTCGTAAGAAGCACAGGGCTATCGCTCTATGGTACGTATTACCTCAAATTTTGTAATTTGGGCTTTTATTGCATTTTGGAAACAAACTCTTCTGAGCAGAGAATGAGGTGGGGTCCTACAACAGAAGAGGCACACGAGTTATTTCCTCCAGCTGTCACATGGACTCAAGATCTGCAAAATATCTGCTCCTCACATTCAGGAAAACCACTCACTCACTCACTCACTCACTCACTCACTCACTCACTCACTCACTCACTCACAGATCCATCCGGATTACTCCCCTCTCAGGATTTGGCATGTCCTGAAGATGTGTAATTATGGATACTTCTCCTCATCAAGAATATGTCAGTTCCCATTGGAGGAAGGACTTGAAAATTAGCTCCTAACAAGCACCACAGACCTTGGAACGCTGCCAAGGTTACAGCAGTCTGTCTTTCCTTTGCAACCAGGGCAACCAAGAAGTATCTGGGCAGAGACGCCGTATAAAAAGACTAAAATTCCTACGCAGTACAGGAAGTTTTCAAATCTGTATTGCCTGAGTGCAGAACAAAAGAGCAAAAATGTTTCACTGCGCAAGCGCTCATGGGCTGCACCGAGTACTACTGCGAAAATACACTTTTCACACTGCCCCCTGCAGGTGAGTCCTGCCATAACACAGGTAAACTGCAGGATCAGTGAGCACCACCTCACTGCGGCAGAATATGCTGATCAAATATCCAAATGGAAATATGATTTTGAATCAGATAACTTGTGGGGCATTGAAAGTACAAAGAGTGCTTGTCTGAATTACTAATATTATAATAGTATAAACTTTAACATTAGGATGATATTATGCTTTTCGGTCAGATCTTATTCACAGAATAAGCCCTAACCGAAAGCATTTCAAGTAATGTACCTCGCTCAAGGGCACAGGAATATATTGTCCTTCTTTTTAACCCACTGAAATGAAATTTTTTAAAAATATAAATTTAATTATCTTGCGGGAGTTCTTTTAAACAATTCGCCATGCGATAGGTTTTCAACAGTTCTGATTTTGATGTCTTAAATCAGGGGTCCCCAATCTTTCCCAGAAAGGGCCGGTGTGGGTGCAGGCGTTCATTGCAACCAAGCAATTACACACCTGATGCTAAAAGTCAATCCCAGGGCTCTTTGCTGACAAGCTTGATAAGTAGCATCAGGTGTGTAGCTGGTTGGTTGCAATGAAAGCCTGCACCCACACCGGCCCTTTCTGGGATAGATTGGGGACCACTGTCTTAAATCATTGAGCAACAACAGTTGCATTTGGCACTCTAAGGGTTAAAAAATATTAAGGAGCTGAAGAAAAATGTAGCATTTAATGAATGGTTTCTATAAACACACTGTGTATAAATCACTGTGTCTGCTCCGCTGCTCATTGTCTCCACTGCAGAACCCCAGTTTGCCCCCGTACCCAGGGCCGACCAGGGACCCATATGTGACAAACACAGTGCCCTCCACGACAGACTGGACGTGGTGGAGAAGGCAAGTCCTAACACTGTTCTCAAGTACACAAACGCACAGGCAGCACATATCAAATCATCACAGCCATGAATAAATAGAAATGATCTCGAGATTATACTCCATGCACGGTATGTGTGTTCGTGTCATGCATACAGAACATTGAGAGTAGGTGCAAAAGTTTGTGAACTCTTGACACCAAAGCTGACAGTAACATAAAATCCTGATGGAAATTGGATTGTAATGGTCTAATTTTTGGTGTTTGTGGCTAGCGGTGTTTAGCTCATTCTGTCAGGGAAACATGTTAAATCAGCTCAGTATTTTTACGTCATTTTACAAAAGATACAGCAAAGAGGCAGGCTTGTGATTTGGTTTACGTTTCAATGTCAGTTTTTACCCCGAGGCCGACAATGGCCATCGGAATATTGTCGTCCCCTATGGCGTCTGTCCGTCCGTCCGTCTTTCCGTCCAACGTTAACACTCTAGCTCGTTTATTATTGGGCGGAAACTTTTCAAATTTGGTGTACAGATTGGGCATCACCGTGAGAATTTCGCTATTGAAAATCGGCACGTTTCGATTCTCTGTTTGGCCACATAACCACCCACAAAATCCGCAAAATTAAACAGCTCGCAAAAATTTCCTGGGTTACTAGATGCTCGCAGCCGAGGGGTCTTAAGTGCGACTAGCACGGTATTTTTTTCATTGAGGTGATGCATGAAGAGAGAGAATTATGTGCATATACATGCTTGCCCATGATTGAGTTCATGTCCATTTTTTATGGCATACATGCAATTTTTTCAGGAATACAAAATTCAGTTCTCTTTGAAGCTCAATTGCTTGAGTAGCATGACTCGTCAAATCCGCCTAAAGAGTAAAGTCTTCAAAAGTAAATGAACTCTGCTGAATGAATTCACCCATTTTTACATTGATTCATGAGATTTTATAGGTATATTGAAATGTTCTTGTTGCAGCACTGATCACAAACATTTGCACCAGACTGTTTATCATGACATAGTTTCACTGAACACTTCAAAAACAAACTCATACAATGGGACAGTACAACTCTGTGATAATTATTTTGGAGCCACTTTATACGACGGGAGACAAGTTTGACCGTCTTCTCCAAAATCTCCAGCTGTTGCAGCCTCACCCATCCAACAAGAAGAGTAGCCTACTTTCTCTTACAGTAACGCTGCCAGCCTGCAAGTCTGCGTATCTGATAGCGTGTGGCTTGTGTGTCTCTCTGTGTATCTGACAGCGCGTGACGGACACGGTCGAGAAGCTGGAGTCTGAGATCTCTCTCCTGCTGGATACCATCGAGGCCCCTGAGTGGGGCCCCCTGCTGGACACTTCAGCACCCACTATCGACATACTCGACAGCAAAGTGGAGGGTGTTGCCTCCTGATGTGGGCACAAGCACCCAAACAGGAAAGGGCAAAGACTGAAGGAGATATGGGTCTCGTTCCAACTGCTTATTTTACGCATCATTCATTTCCTCGTGTCCAACCTTGACATCGATGGAGGTCTGCCATCGTTAAAGAAATTCCAACCTCTTAAATGAGTAAGCAGACAGCAATTGGCAGTTTCCCAGTAATGTCTTGAGCAAAGAAAACAGAGCCTGTCCTTTGCAGAGGTATTTTTAGAAAGCTGAAACCATTTTTTTTCCCAATGATTGACCAGCAAATTCGCCTCTCCCCAGCTGACATTTGAAGGAGTGATGACATTCTATTCTGATAACAAGAACAATCCAAGATTGCAAACCTCCACCAAGGCTAAACCCCCATTTGGCTACGCTCCCTGCCCCACCGCATCATTAGGATAATGTCCCCCAATTTTTCTCATTTCAAATGGTTATGCATTTGAGAAGACGTGACTCAAAATGTCAAACTTTGCCCCGTCTCCAATGCTTCAAAAATTGCAGATCCAGATCTGGATCACTTCCAAAATCTAATTACCTCCAAGTCTGGCCAAGATCCAGCCCAGCTAGATGGTCATGCAAATCCATTCATTAGTTTAACCAACAAATAAATAACCCGCAAATGGACAAAAAGATGAACGAGCAGCACAGCCAATCACATAACCTCCTTAGTGGAGATAATTTTTGTTCCTCTAGGTCAGGGGTCTCCAACCCTGTTCCTGGAGAGATACCATCCTGTAGATTTCTACTCCAACCCTAAACCAACACACCTGATTCAGCTCATTAGCAGCTCGTCAAGATCCGTAACTAGGAAAGCAGGTGTGGTTTGCTTTGGTTGGAGTGATAACCTTCAGGATGGTCACTCTCCAGGAACAGGGTTGGAGACCCCTGCTCTAGGTCCTGTCTTCACTTTTTTTCTCTGTTCTTTTTGAACTTACCAAGCTGGTGGAGCCAAGAGCAAGGAAAGACAGGTCATAAAAATATGCAGTTGGAATAAAGTCCTTCATCTCCTTCCACTAGACAACAAGCTTCACAAGGGCGGGGCTGGCTCATTTGAAAAGAGCTCAACGCTTACAACTTACCCTGCAGCTCACTTAGGCAACAAATTATTTTTATTCCAGAATGTTTTTCAACAATTTTATATTATCGCTTACGTTTATACCAAGCATTTCACATTCTAAGTTCATATGCGCCACGGAAAAGATGCGCGACTATAAAAAGAAACTGAGCTGACTACATTTTTCTCTATCCTACCTCAGCAGTGACGCTTACTGGCTGAAGAATATCACACTGCCTCAAATGCACACCCTCTACTTCAGTCACACTCGCAACCTGAAATTTCGCATGAAGCAATTCTCGTATGAACTCCCCAGGCGTAAAGCTGACTTAAACGGTATTTCTAACACTAGACAATGCCTGCTGGGGAGCCTCTGAGGAAAATGTTATGGTTATTTCATCGCCGAATGTTGACCAAAAAAAATTCCATTCTAACTGATTATTTGGAACTTAGCAACATACTGCATGCAGCCTATCTATATTGATAGATCACCCCAAGTGTTGAGCTGAGACATTGTTTTATTGCAAAGTGTTAGTGTTGGTATGTATGTGTCCTTCTAAATCATGAACTAATGTGATCATGAGGAATGTAACTGAAGTGGAGGACTGAAGTCATGATGTTGCCATCTCCTCTGGACTTTGTATGAACAGCTGCTGTTGAGGGATCAGTTCGCCTGAGTTTTGGGGTCAGAAAAATTGGGAAACGAATTTGAATAAAAAAAGGTAAAAGTGTAAGCTTCAATAAAACAGTTCAATCTACCATCAGAATTTCACTAGCTGTAATAAAAACTCCTCAAATCTCCAACAAAAATGAACTAGACAGGAAGAGTAACAGGAACACCTTTATTTCCTCATAAAAGCAGTAAGAGCAGTTTGTTTCAATGCACATAGCACTTTGTATAAGTAGAGGGTACATACATAATATCCGGACGTTAAAGTGTATTTAAGAACACTGATTTTACCGAAAATATCCAAAATATTATCAATATGCAGAAGACAAGGAGATATCACGAGAATCTGTTCTGTTCCCTCCTGAACTAAATCCTATAAAGAGATCATTAATAATGCAACATGATCAAATGTCTATAGTGTAAAAGAATACAAACCTCATCCTTAAATATTTGATGTGCAAACCTACTTTGCTGAGTGACCAGGTAGAATGCTATGCACAGGGAAATTTGAGCACAGGTAAAAATGGCTCTCTATCAAAAGTTCACATTCACTGCTAAATCAACGCTACATACAAGATTTATTTATTTCTGCCAGTTTTCATGACACTGCAAGACCTTCATTCCATAGTCGCAGGTCCATCATGCATTAAATAGCACATATAGTTCATATAATCATACAATCAGAGAAATATGCTGTGGAATCCAGATGTTTTCTTGCTTTGCTAAAGAAACCAGCCATTATTTTTGAAGGAGCCATACTGTTGGTAGCACCTCCTTAGGAACTGTCTAAATCTTAGTTTTCCAAAATTACGTCTCGCATTATAACACAATGGGACTGGCATATTGCAGAAAAAACAGCACACGCTTCGTCTGAAATATTAATTTTTCAGTCAGTGAACTTAGAGACCGTAAGAGCTGTGAATGTGAAATGTAAATAGAGCTAAACTCCCTAAAAAACAAAAGCAGGTCCACAAAAGTAAATATCATGCCATACGTGCAATTTGTAGTCTCTCGCTCATGCTCCCTTAGAGACTGTCTCATACTGACTGCCTAATTCAGCTTCCAGTTCCTCGCAATAGTGACGCGTGCAAAAATATTTTCAATTAATCGGACACTGTGAATGCAGATAACGTGAAAGTCTCCTGAAAATAAACTAGCATCAAAAGTCTAATCTTTGTTAAGACCACTTGAGTTTTCCCGAAATATTTTGTGTTTGAATATAATCACAATAACTGCATATTTACAAAATGCAAGTAGAACCGCTTACAGAGAGAAACATTGATCCTACACAAAACAGGAAACATACAATCAGTTTTCCTTATAAATGGCTATGCAAATGGTATAAAAGCTTTGGCGTATTTGCCTACAAGTTGTGCCAGCACACTTGAGAAAAAAAAAAAAAAAGATTAAAATAACACTGTATGAACATTTGGCTTCATACTTTTTTTTTCTAGACAGAGTTGATCATGACTTCCACATAAAACTGTGGAGATTTTATACTGTTAATAATATTTACATATGTAATGTCATTAGGCTGTTGGATTTCATCTGAGCGATGCAACGTTTCTCCAGAAATCCATGTAGAGAATATAAACCTTAAATGTACAGCTACATGTACTTGTTTCTCTTCTATTCTGACCTCCTCAGTGCTCTAATACAAATATACACATTACAATAAATATAGCCCCTTACATCATGACCTGGTGAATGCTCTTATCAGCAGGTTAAAACACAATCATATTCATGTTTGCTTTGCTTTTTAAAATGAAGGTAACATAATTGTATCATACAAGTTCTATAGAGGTCAACGAAGCCCATTCCCCAGAGTAAGACTGCAGGCTAACCCTAAAAGACACGATGCCAGCTAACGCACACACCGCATAGACTCCGGTGGTAATGCAACAGTGCACTATATGCGAGCTAAGCACAATCTTGGCAAATGGGTCAACGGAGAAAAATGTCACCTGGTTGTTTTCATTCTTGGTTGCCCTTGAAGCTACGCTTGTATAATATTACTTGTAGTTACAGCCTCTACAAAATGTATGCTCTTCTAATATCACGCAAAAAAATATGTGCCCAAAACAGAGCAGAAATTATTAATGATGCACTGTCCCTTTAAGGACAGACCTATAAAGGGAATATGAGAGAGCTAGCCCGGCCTCGATTACATTTAAGGACACCAGAGATGTGAACATTTTAATATTCTCTCAGCAGGCCAACATCGCATGCATGCTTGAAAATGCGTTTGGATTCATCCTGGCATCCCACGGGTGTGGGACCGTTACAAAGAGATCTGACTGGACACCAAATCAGTAGCTTGCTGTGGGAGTTGAGGAGGCGGCAACCGACTAACATGCAGCCTGCTTTTATCTATATTCACTAGCAAGATTCATATTTGAGCCTTTGAAGTATGAGGGTTAAATCTAAATTAAAAAATGAGATTAGAATTTTTTTCAGCGGTAAACTTGAAATGCTGACGTCACAGTCAGCACTAAAAAGTGAAACCACTGGAGATCTAGAGCACTAACAATGAAAACATTCCAAGAGAAACCTTTATAATTAACTCCGGCAGTGCGAAAATTCACTCAACGTCAAGTCCGTCCGCCTGCCAGTGACTATTATAAATGCATCACCACTGTGTTGGTCTAGCTACAAGGTAAGGGATGCAAAGTGGGACAAAATACTAGGTTTTTGAAATTCAAGCTTGGCTCCCACTAAGAATGCTGGCTTCTCTACTGTAATTGTAACCTCAAAGGTATTACAGCACAGCCAACTGTCATGGAGACAAAACGCCTGTAGAAGAGGTAAGCCCAAAATTAATGTGATATCAGTCAAAAAAAGAATTCAGAAGAAATACATGAAAACCATGATGAACAAATATTCTACATTGAAATACTAGGAACTTTAATCTATCAAAAAGATGAACTAAGGCTTAATTTCAGAGCTATTCAATGATAGACCAATTGGCAAAAGAGCCAAACCTGTATTTGGTTTGATTATGCGGACGTACAACCCCAACTCTGAAAAGTTTGGGACGATAACGAAATTACACAAAAAACAGACAGCAGTGATTTGTAAATTTATTTTGACTTGTATTAAATTGCAGACGGTATGCAGAGAAAATATGTAATGTTTTTTCTAATCATTTTATTTGTAAACATGCATCCATTCCTGTCATTCAGGCCTGCGCCCCAGCAAAAAAGTACGGATGAAGGCAATTTAGGCCCAGGAATGCAGTAAAGGCTGATGTGATTTGAAACAACTGATATCAGGGGGTGATTGTAATCATGATTTAGTACAAAACCAATATCCAGGAGAGGCCTTGTTCTTCAGGACCAAAGATGGGCCAAATCATTGAAAGGTTTAAAAAATGCTCCTCAAAGAAAGATTGAAAGGGATTTGGATATCGCACACTCAACAGTGCATGAAATAATGAGAAGATTGAAGGAATCTGAAGGAATTTCTACATATACAGGGAAAAGGTGCGAGTTTAAGCTGAATACCAATGATCTCCCATGACTCAGACTGGGCTGCATCAAGACCTGTCATTTATTTGTAAGTGATACAACCACACAGGGTCAGCAATATTTAGGCAAACATTTGTCAAGTACTGCAATAAAATACCAGTCAAAACTTTACGGTGCAACAAGAAAGCATAATATGTTAAAAGTGTTCAAAAGCTCAGTCAACTCGTGCGGGCTCAAAGGCAACTGCGATAGACCTTCACACTATGGAAGTGTACAACCCCTATTCCGAAATAGTTGGGACAAAGTGTAAATTGTGAATAAAATCAAAATGCAATGACTTTCAAATCACACCAGCCAGTATTTTATTCACAATAGAACAGAGATAATGTTGTAAATGTGGAAACTGAGAAACAACAATTTTGTCCACAAAATGAGCTCATTTCAAATTTGAAGGCTGCAACAGGTCTCAAAAAAGATGTGACAGCGGCCTGTTTACCATGGTGTAGCATCCCCTCTTCTTTTTAACACAGAGTGGAGGCACCTGGTCATTGAGGAGACAAGTTTCTTGAGTTTAGCCATTGGAATTTGATCCCACTCTTGTTTAATACAGGCTTCCAGCTGCTGGAGAGTCTTGGGTCTCCTTTGACGGACTTTTCATTTAATTTGGCGCCAATTGTTCTCAATCGGTGAAAGATCAGGACTGCAGGCTGGCCAGTTCAGCACACAGACTCTTCTACTACGAAGCCATGATGTTATAATAGCTGCAGTATATGGTTTTGCATTGTCCTGCTGAAATACACAAGGCCCTCCCTGGAATAGATGTCGTCTGGAGGGGAGCATATGTTGCTCTAAAACCTTTATATACCTTTCAGCATTCATGGTGCTTTTTAAAACATGCAAGTGTCCCACACCATATGCACAAATGCATCCCCAGTTACCATCAGTTCAATTAGTAATGTCAATGACAGAATCTTGCTGGTGAGTGATGCAGTGGCGTCTGAGTGCTCGAAGATCACGGGCTTCCAGTAAAGGTCTTCAGCATTGTCCCTTATGCACAGAGATTTTTCCAGTTTCTCTGAATCTTTTGATGATGTTATGCACTGTCTATAATGAGCCTTTGAAGCCTTCGCAATTTGACGTTGAGGAACATTGTTTTTAAAGTATTCCACAATGTTTTTATGCAAACCTTCACAGGTTGGAGAGCCTCTGGCCATCTTTACTTCTGAGAGACACAGCCTCTCTAAGACATCCCTTTCATAGCCAGTCATGTTACACACCTGATGCCAGTTAACTTAATTACTTGCTAAATTTTCTTTCAGCTGATTCTCATATATTAATTGCTTTTTCAGCCTTTTTTTTGCCCGTGTCCCAACTTTTCTGAGACCTGTTGCAGCCAGAAAATTTGAAATAAGCTCATTTTGTGTATAAATATGTAAAATGTCTCAGTTTCAACATTTGAAATGTTATCTATGTTCTACTGTAAATAACATATTGGCTCATATGATCTGAAAGTCATTGTATTTTGATTTTATTCACAATTTACACTTCGTTCCAACTATTTCGGAATTGGCGTTGTATATTGTGGTCAGGTGAAATAATAGTTCAGGCCTTTTTGAAAGAAATGGATGCCACTTGCTGTGAACCAAAGAAGAAAAGGATGATCCAGACTGTTACCAACAAGAAGACCTAAAGCCATACTGTGTCATGGTATGGGCTTGTGTCAGTGCCCTCGACAGGGGTAACTTGCACTTCTGTGAAGTCATGATTAATGTTAAAAAGTACAGAGATTTTGAAGCGACATGCGCTGCTTCAAGATGACACTTCTTCCAGAGACACTCATATTTAAGCAAGATAAAGCCGGACTGCATTCTGCACGCAATATAAAGGCCTGACTGCATAAGAAGAGGGTGAGGGTGGAGGACTGGCCTGCCAGCAGTCCTGACTGATCCTCAATGGCAAACGCGCGGCGCATTTTAAAATCCAAAATTTGAGAACAAAGACCCCATACTGTTGCTCACCTACAGATTTCTTTGAAAGAAGAATGGGTCAAAATCATGCTTGAAACAATCATTCACTTGGTGTTTTCAGCACTTAAATATGTAATTAGTGTTGTGAAAAGAAATGGCAACATTAAAAGGAGGTAAAAACTTTCCGGTCTCAATAATTTGAAGTATGCTGTAAGAATGAAAAATGAAATATGTTTATTTCTAAAACTTAATAAAATACATGTGGTAAACCATCACATAATGTGTTGTTGTTTTGTTTTCAACCTAATACAAGTCAAAGGTAATTTACAAATCACTGCTTTCAGTTTTAATTTTAATTTAACATGCCATCCCAGTTTCTTTTTTTTGGGGAAGGTTGTACAAATAATGATGGCACATGAACAGTTTCCTGGGGCTAATCTTCACCAAGACACTGGTCATGACAAGCACAATCACACACAGCATGTCTTCAAAAACGGTTTTCAAAAGTACTGACAGAACGAGCGGTTGTCTGGGGCTGACACGCTCGTAGCCCCATGAGCCAGGACGCTCCATCTCCGAGATTAAATCTGGGGTGTTGATAAATGCTGCATAGGAATGAGTTCCTGTTTGCTGAGAGGGAGTGAGAAAGACAGGTCCTCGGGTGCTAACACACGCTGCTACGGAGGGATGTCGCATCCTGTTTCACTTTAGTCACAGTCACAAACAGCAGCCTTATGCAGGCGCTTGTGTTCCACTCCCGGAGGGAGAAAGAGAGAAAGAAAGAGATGGAGAAACAATGAGGGAGATAAAGAGAGAGAAAGAGAAAGCGACAGAGAATCCAACATCAAAAGACTGAGAGAAAGAAAAAGGCGACAGATTGGGAGATAAAGAATGAGAAAGAGAGAAGCGACGGGAGACAGAATGAGATAAAGAAAGAATCTGTACTAGTCCATATGAGCAGCAGAGGGCGCTGTTGCACTGACAGCTGCTGCTGAGGGAGTACACAGACACAAAGAGATGGAGAGTTGGGTACTGATGTAAGTGGCCAGTGGGGGGCGCTGTTGCTCTAGCAGCTGCCCGCAGAGGAGCACACAGAGCCGCACATGTTGAGGTTGGAGGTCTCCGCCTCGGCTTCGTCCTCCGTGCCTCCCTCTGCCTCAGCTCCGGCCTCCGCCTCTCCCTCACACTCGCCCTCCGCCTCGCCTCCGTCAGAGGCCCCTTCCTCTTGCCGCTTTTTCAATCTGTAACACGCACGGGCGATACGCACATGCATCATACACACAGACGCACGTAACACACACGCGCGCAAGCGTACACACATGTGCATATGCGCATATTCAAAAACGCAGGCACACACACAGACAAACCCACACACAAGTGCACAAACACGTGCATATATGCGCAAACAGACGCAAATAGACACACACACACACACACACACACACACACACACACATTTATTAGTAGCTCAAGATGCTCTCGATAGAAGAGATAGCTACAGTGGGTTCATAATGGAGATAAAATAAGCTCATGGAGCATAACCTCTTAAATATTATGAATAAATACTAAAAGCCTGTAAAAATGAATTAGCATCAGTGCAGCAGCTGTGGAGAATGAATGTTTTTCTGCCTCAGGAGTGATTAAATCTGCGCAGAGGAAGCTGCCATCTTAAATAATGAATGAGAGCTTTGTGTGCAGCTGAACTAATACTTCTGCCCAGAATTACAGTCCCATCAACCCAATGAGATGCATCCATTTAGAGTATTTACAGTATCACAAAGGTAACCCAATACTGGGGGATAAATTTACTATATTTACTGCATTAAATCAGGTAACCCATCACTGCGGGTTACATATACAGTATTTCCTGTATTTCACAAGTAATGCAACACTGGTGGCTACATTTACAGTATGTTCTGTACCTCAAACGTGACCCAGTCCAAGGGTTGCATTCCCTATATCACACAAATACCCAACACTAGGGGTAACATTTACTATATTATTGTATTGCTAAGGTGACCCAATGCTGAGGGGTACATTTACTGCATCTACTGTTTCACACAGGTAACCCATCACAGGGCGATACATTCAGTATATTTACAGCCTCACAATTGTAACCCCACATTGGTGCCAATATTTACTGTATTTACCATTTCACACAGGCAACCCAACACTGCTTGTATGAGCACCAAGGTATCTAATACTTACAGAAGATCCCTCATGGATTACAACTGTTCAACAGGAAGTGTGGTATAATGATCAAAGTGCTCAAAAAGCTTAACAACAGGATGTATGTTTTAGCTAGCATCAGAAAACAACCTAATCCATAAGGATGCCTTGTTCCTGGAGATACACCATTTTTCAGGTTTTTATTTCAACCTAAATTTGGCAGGCCCAGTTCTACAGCACTGATGATCGCTCTAGGAGATCTTCAGCTGTTGAATAAGATGAATAAGATTGTTGGGGTTGAAGAGAAAAGTGATTTATGTTAACTGTTAACATTGTATCTTCAGGAAAAGGATGGGGCAATCCACCTTGAGTAGGTAGGTCCCAAGAGATCAGTTTAGCAAATTACTTTATGAAGTTGCAAACAATTCTCACTTTTCTCTGTTGAAGATCATAAACTCCTGCTGCAGGACATCTAGGCACTCCTGAAGGTAATCATTTTCCTGAGGGGAGAGAGGCAAATGCACTGCATTTAGCATTAAGCAGATGCTTTTATCATTCAAATATAATCCGGTTAGCTGGCTGGAAATCATACCGAGGCAGCTCTGGTTTAATATCTTGCTCAAGGGTAGCTGAGAACTGAACTCACAGCCTTTGAGCTCCTGTTATAGCTGCTATTGTTCATTTGCCCACTGAAGTGATTTTTCAGCATTGAGCAAATACAGAATATGCTACTGCAGAAAGCTCTGCAGGGCACGGAATGACAGAGAACATTACAGTTTGAAATTTCAGAATTAATAATAACAACTTCTGTCTGTTTCTCCGAGCCAGTAGGACCGCACAGATAACCCCTAATAATGTGAGCTAAGCTTTTTAATAACATGGGCATCACTTTAAATTTCCTCAGTGGTGATATAAATGTAACTGTGAAATCAGTTGTGATGATATATAAATCTCTGGATAAAACTAAGATAAAGTTATCGCACTGGATGAAACCATAACCAAGATATTAGACAAATGTTTTGGCCTCGTTGCAAGTAATCATGAAAAATGGTCTTTATTTATTTTTCATAATTGTTGCCCTTTTTTCCACATCCTGACCTCATACGAACTACTTAGTCCACTTCAGAACTGCTATCAGAGACTAAGGAGGAGGTGGCTGTGATACGTGAGCCTTAGCTTCTTTAGACATTGCAAGCGCACCACCAATTACACCCGACGTGCACTGTTGGAAGATTACTCAGTCAGCGTTTGCTTGACTCGTTCAGCTGCAAGCAAATAGCCCGCCAGGTGAGGCCGCTAAAGAGCGACTAAGTAAATTTAACATGACCACAGCTGGGAATAACTTCCAACCTCAGGGCTTTGAGACACGTATCTTAGCTGCAAGCCACACAGAGATATGATTGACTTTGTAATCAGTGACTATTAGTTCAAAAAACAGGCAAACAATTGTGAATAGATTAGATTGAATTTAAAGTCATACAATGAAAATAATAAATAAAATAGATATTGAAATTTTCAGCAAAAAACTGAAAATTAATTGTTCAGTATGCCTGACATGAATATACCTCTCAAACGTTGTGAACTACTCATGAAATCAAAATATGTTCACTAAGCATAGTGAAAGCAAAGCCACATCAATGTTGCAATCAGCTGGCCTGACAAACTCCAACCATCTCTCATTTTTTTAAGGATCTCTGACATAAAATGTTACAACAGGAGATAAAATTCAGAGAGGCTTTTTTCAAATTAATTATTCTGATTATAGTCATCCCAATAATCTTGCATTATAGCTCAGTTTAACCCTTAACCATTGTATACAAGAAATTCTTAATCATAAAGGGCTACATATTGATCTTTATTTCTCTGTAATTTATGAAAGTTTGTGAGTTAATGATGCAAAACACATGAGAGCAGATTTAGAAAAATCCTGCAATACGAACTGAAGTTACTGCCCATCCTGAGGACATGTCTCTGCTGCAGGGAGAGGATGTGCCACTTACTGACTGGGAGTCTTTGCTGTTGTCACGGGAACGGTTCTTAGCCAGTCTTTTCTTCTTCTTGTGCAGCGGCCGAGACTCAAGGATCATCTCCTCCAGCTCAAAGGTGGGATCACAATGCAAGCGACCTTTCTGTGGGATTAGTGCACACAAGAACACACACATACACACTCACACACACACACACACACACACATACACACACGCACACACACACGCATACACACACACACACATACACACAAACAAACAAGGTAACACACATAGAGTGCAGGTGCAAGCACATAAATATGAGCCAACCAAAGATAAATATAGAGTTCCCTTAGAAACAAATTGCACTTTCCGTAGCTACAACTGTAGTGTGCACAGTGTGTGTGTGTGTGTGTGTGCGCGCATGTGAGTGTGTATATGTGTGAGTATGAGTGAGTCTCTGTGCACGATTAAGGACGTGCGCCCATGCATATAAGTGAGAAAGTGAGTATGAATGTGTGACGGTGTTACAGTGCTAAAGAGATTGTGCTCGCATGTGCAGAACTCACATTGGGAACAAAGCCTGCCTCGGCCTTCTTCTCACACACAGCGTCCCAGTTGACACTGGAGAGATAGGGCGCCGTCTGCATGTCCGCCAGGGAGGAGAAGCGATGCTCTGGATTCACTGTCAGCAGCTGGGGAGGAAACCCAGCTTCTCAACATCTGCACCAGGCCACACCCCTTTCACAACATAACTGTCAGCTTCTCAACATCTGCACCAGGCCACACCCCTTTCACAACATAACTGTCAGCCTCTCAACATCTGCACCAGGCCACACCCCTGTCACAACATAACTGTCAGCCTCTCAACATCTGCACCAGGCCACACCCCTTTCACAACATAACAGTCAGCCTCTCAACATCTGCACCAGGCCACACCCCTTTCACAGTATAACTGTCAGCCTCTCAACATCTGCGCCAGGCCACACCCCTTTCACAACATAACTGTCAGCCTCTCAACATCTGCACCAGGCCACACCCCTGTCACAACATAACTGTCAGCCTCTCAACATCTGCACCAGGCCACACCCCTTTCACAACATAACAGTCAGCCTCTCAACATCTGCACCAGGCCACACCCCTTTCACAGTATAACTGTCAGCCTCTCAACATCTGCGCCAGGCCACACCCCTTTCACAACATAACTGTCAGCCTCTCAACATCTGCACCAGGCCACACCCCTTTCACAAAACAACTGTCAGCCTCTCATCATCTGCACCAGGCCACACCCCTTTCGCAACATAACAGTAAATCTGCTCCACATTATTCCTCACAGTCTCTCCTTTCTATTCACTGGCGCCAAACTACATTAAGGACTCAGAGGGAAATCTGGACTAAAGCCCACAGTGTAATGAAATGCACATGCACTGTTCCTGATCTCCACTACAGCTGTATGTTTATCGTACAGTATGGTTTTGCACAGAGTGGCTCAGGTTCACTGTCTCTCCGCAGTGATGTGAAAGACTGATATAAAGAGATAACATTTTCAATATCTTCTCAGGTTTCATTTGCCTGATATTGCATTTTCATCTGAGACCATTCAGCAATGCAAAATGCAATAATACAGGAAATCAAGACAGAGGCAGGTCGTTTTCACAGCTTGAACACGTGGTTCAGCTGTTAGGGGAGTCTTTGGTCTGTGAGACAAAATGACTTTTATTGCTCACTTCTCTTTACCTGTAGAACCTGAGATCCAGTTTAACAGCCACCAAGTGCTGCTTATATCAGTCAAGCTCTCTCTTCACCAGTCGACTAGACAATTACCAAACGCCCTTCTAAATACAGACTGTTACTCTCAGAACAGTTAGTTGAGTAAATAGGACAAAAAACCTAAGAATCCAATTTTTTTATGTAAATGCATGTGTGTGTGTGTGTTTGTGTGTGTGTGTGTGATTTCGCTAGTGCTATCCAGAGGCATATAATCCAGGTTCAGAAAGTAAAAGTCCATCCCAGAATATTGTTCCAGCCACAAAAGACCTGTCAGTTGGCCTTATTCTTCAGCTGGGAGGTAAAACTAACAAGTGAAATCTGCTGACAGGAGTCTACGGGTGGAATGAAAACATGGTAGGATTTTTACTTTCTGACCCCTGGATTATACACCTGTGGTGCTATCACATAAAACACTTTTCAGGAAGTAAACCATACTTTCTTGCAGTCCTGTACCGAGAGGCACATTTATAGTCTGACGGATCATACAGAAAGAGGCAGGTGCTTTTTATGACGCGGGCAGATGCCTGATTGCACACTTTTACTAATATTGCTAATGATGCGCAACTGGTCCGTAGCTGATGCGTAGCATGGGTCCATGGAGATGCGTAATTAATTTGGGTATTACGTATGAGTATTCAATAACTGTTTCATCCAATGCATTCAAGCAATAGCAAGCAAGGACGCTGTTCCAGACAAGACCCAGGACTGCTGTTCATTTTTATACACTTCATTCAATGACCATAGGGGGGCGCCCACAAGCTGAATGAGACCTAACTTCATTTAAATTTAGCATAAGCCCTCACATAGGCCAACTCACAGAGATTACAATTTTACAATCCGTTTATGAAGCTTTATTTGCGATGCTATTCAGGTATACATTGTTCAAGAGAACACCAGCAGTGTCACAGCAATGATTGAACCCTAAATCCTTTGATTCATAAGCCCTGCTTCAATACATTATGCAACAGTGCTGCCTGACATCATTAAACATTTTCATGACATCACAAAGAGGCATATATCTGGATCAAGCAGAGATGACTGCACACAGAAAAGTTAAAGCGGCAAAATGCTTAAACATAATTATACTAAAATGAACAAAATTCTGAAGAGCAAGAACTGCCTGAAGCAAATATTTCCGTATGAATATCATTTAGGAAATAAGGTAGTAATCAGGGTTTGTGCTAAAGAGCATGTAGGAATAACGCACTGCCTGGTTATGATAAGAGAGTTACTGTAGTTTTCTAACCACAGCAATGGGGATGACACTGGTTGCCATGGGAACCATCTCCCAAGCAACAGAAATGCTCTGACCTTTGGAAGAGTGCTTTTGTTTTTAGTTTTCCTTTTTTATGAACCCAGTGGTTCCTTTTGGGACCAAAATAGTCTGTCTCAGACCTCCAGACTGATGAACACATCAGGGAGTACGGCAGAGGAAGCAGGAAAACTATTTCCCGGTTAAAAAGCAAAAATGACACTCAAGGCAACACTTCACACCCATTAATGAAAGAGATTAGGCAGGTGGAGTTTTCCTGCTCTACTTTGGCTACAGGAAGAGACTGAATCATTTTTACACCCCTTCTCTGATAGAGTAATGGACTGATCTCTCCCTGATATAGGAAGAGACGCCGCTCATCTCTGACACAGGAATACACTGACCCACTCCCTGATACAGGAAGAGACCAAGCGAATCACTGATTCACAAAGAGACGAATCTCTTCTCAGATTCAAGTAGAGACTGAATCTTTCAGATAAGAGACTAACCCACTTTCTGATGGAGGAAAAGACTGACCCCCTCTCTGATACAGGAAAAGAGTGGCCCTTATCTGACTTAGGAAGAAACCAAACCCCACTCTGATACAGGGAAAGAGTGGCCCTTATCTGACTTAGGAAGAGACCAAACCCCACTCTGATACAGGGAAAGAGTGGCCCTTATCTGACTTAGGAAGAGACCAAACCCCACTCTGATACAGGGAAAGAGTGGCCCTTATCTGACTTAGGAAGAGACCAAACCCCACTCTGATACAGGGAAAGCCTGACCCCCCTCTCTGACACAGGAATAGATGGACCTCCTTTCTGAAACAAGAAGAGACTGACTCCCTCTCTGACGCAGAAAGAGAGTGGCCCCCCTTCCTAACGAAGGAAAAGACCGATCTCTCCGCTGAATCGGGAAGAGACTGACACTCCCTCTGGTACAGGAAGAGACTGACCTCCTCTCTGATACAGGAAGAGACTGACTCCCATCCCCTTTCTTACCTTTCTCAGTAGGGAGACGAGGTCCTTTGGCCAGGCAGGGCAGTACTGCACACTAACAGTGCTGAAGAGCTGCATCAGTGACTCCACAGAGTTATTAGCATGAATCTCATAGGGCCTCTGAAGGAGTAAGGGAAAATTATGTAATAACAATGACAAAAACAATAATGATACTAAAATTATAATTATGACAGGAATAGTGAGAGAGAAATGATAATAATTGCTAATAAGCTGACATTATCTCTTTGACAGGAAGGATGAAAGCTTACCCAACCCCGCAGGATCTCAAAGGCCGTCACCCCCAAGGACCACCAGTCCACCTCAAAAGCGTAGCCAGTTCCCCCACTTACAAATGACTGGAATATCTCCGGTGCTGTCGGCAAGTGAGAGAAGTAATCTTAGGGCTCAGAGGAATTTTCTAGAGGAAGTTTTCATGTTCACACAGCCATGTGAAATCCTGGTCCATAGGGAAACTGCTTTTGGTTGTAGTCAAGCTATTGGGACTATAACAAAGAGTTTTCAGGCTCTTTCATCGCGTATGTCATTAATAGGGACAAGTCAGTACTTGCTCTGAACTTTCATGCACAATTGAACGCACGGAATACTATTTTCCACTGCATACAGGTTGATGACTTCATGATTACGAACATGGACTACGTACATAGAATTTGTGAAAAAAAACATGAATTTCAGTTTTAATTCTAAGTTAAAAGGCAAATATATTTGTGAGATCACATTTAATTGGCATGTACTCTGATGCAAAGTAATGCAAAATAAGGTACGACTCAAATCATTGATTGACTCCGACTGCCATAGCTTTTTACACCGTAAAAGTTACGTACAACTGACCTTATATAACCTTGACCTTTAACCCAATGGCTTCCAAAACCTAATCAGTTCATACCCCCTCAGTATGTCAAATTTGGTGAAAATATCTCCACTCCTTCAGTAGATAAAGCGCAGGAGATATGACTGACGGATGGTGTGATGGATGAACGCAGACAGAGTCAGAAAACAGTATGCCTACTGCCCACTGAGTCGGAGGAGGCATAATAAGAGCACACATTAAAGAAACAGCATATTGAAGGTATATAAAGGATAGATGGCAGGCATTCTACGAGTAACACACTTTATCAGAATTCATCAGAATTCCTGTCATTTAAGAACAGCCACTAAGCAGAATACGGATGAGGCAGTTCAGAAAATAAGTATAAAAAAGGTTTAGTAGCTGAACTTCTAATGGGTTCTGATGTCAAGGTGACACAACATCACTGCGCTGCTCCACTGAACAAGAGACTTAACATCGGCGCTAGTGAAACACTCAGCTACTGCAATGGAATAAGGGCACCTAAAAAACCCATTATGTGAGTCACCCAGACCAAATATGTGAAGTAAATTAACCATTTGACTGTCTGCCGTAAATTAATTCAAATGTGAGTGATACGTCTGTCCCCCCAGCATCAGTGAAATGAATGATAGAACTCCATTAACAATACATGAAAATCTGCCCTCTGTGTGTTCTGAAGTGATTACCCCATCCCCCTGAACAGTTTGCTAGCACTGCACATTATATCTATTTCATAAAAAACGGCTACTCAAGTGCAGCCCTTGAGGCCAAAAATATTGCCGGAGTTCATTCCAATCACTGATTTTTCACAGCCTCACTGCCTTTTCTTTTGATCGTTTCTGCGCCGAGCTCAAGCAATTGGGGAAAAAAGACAAAAAAGTGGAAAAAAAGAAATTACAAGAGGGTTAAAGAAATTCAAACTCGAACATCCTGCCTCCCTCTAATCTCACTCTGAAGTGACTACAGTTTCAGATGGTTATGGGTGTGGTAGATATGGAAAGGTTGATTCACAAGTCAATAAATTATAAATCACCCATCTGGGGTAAAATACTTCCAAAGATGAAGGTCGCCTTTTTTATGCTTACAAAGGGCTACGTCCATTCCTTTTTCCTGACCAATTTAATAAATTAGAATCTATTTAATGATAGTTGAGATTGATGGATTTCCATCAAACTTTTTCAAGATCGCAGCTCCCATGACTGTTGGTCCCACAACAGACCCATTCGCCCTCTCCCTCCATAGACCTGAAAAACCTGTTCAAGGGCAGTGTTCAGGCAGACCAAAACAATAACAGACCAATTTCCATCTTGCCTTGAGCGTCCAAGGTTTTTAAAAAACTACTTAACAAAAAACTGATTATTTGGATTAGTATAGTATACTATCAGGGGTGCAGTCTGGTTTTCATTCTGGGTATGATCATTCACTGGCTTTGTTTTCTCACTATCTGGCTCACTGTGAAGTTTGAAAACATTCTCCCTCACCCTCCCCTCATCACCAAGGGTGTCCCTCAAGGCTCCATACTTGGTCCCACTCTGTTCTCCATATGTGTGCAAGTTTTTCATTTTCAGAAAAAAATTGGGTGAATTTTTGCACAGCAAAGTGTTGTAAATTCACAGTACAGTAGTGCTGGGATATCGCTATCACTGGGATATCACTGAGATACCCCCATTAATTTCAGAATGGGAAAAAATCCCAAGTGACCCCTTTTCCTAATCCTGCACATATATACATTTAAAAAAATCCTTCATGCTACTGGTAACTCACTCATTCACTTATATACTGACAATACATTTCTTTATGTCACTGGTCCCTCCCCTGAGGCTGTAAAATCTACACTTCAGAATAGCTTCCTCTAAGTTCAACAGGCTTCCTCTCAGTCTCTTCACACCTCCAAGACTAAGATTATGTGGTTCCATCACAACAGTGCTACACCCCCTCGAGCCCTCAACATCAGCACCAGTGAGGGAGCTACAAATCCTGGGTGACATCGCAGTCTACAAGTACCACGGCATCTAGCTAGACATCACGCTATCCTTATCCCACCGTATCTGAAAACTGCAGTCAAAGGTCAAGGTCAAACTCCGGTTGTTTTATAGACACCGTTTCACTTTCCTGTTCTGCCAAACTCACCCTTGAGCAAGCGACCGTTCTCTCCATTTTTGATTATAGAGAAATAATTTACAGGTCAGCATGCAAAGGTGCTCTTTGCAAGCTTGATGGTCTTCAGCCTTCTGCTATCTGGTTTGCACCAAATGCTCCCTTATAAACACATCACTTCACTCTTTACTCTGGCGAGCTGGCCCTGCCTTCGCACCCACTATAACATTCATTGGTTCGCTCTCATTATAAGACCCTTCTCGGTCTACAACTGCCTAACTTTTTTCATCTGCAGCCCCCAAAATCAATCACCCACAACACTCGGTCATCAGTCAATATCCAATTGAAAATCCTGAAAACCTCCTCCTCACAAGGCCATGCATTATTTCAATCATCTGCTTCCAGTAACAGGAATGCTCCACAAAAAGCTATTTATTACAATTTCTTCTTTTGGAGACTTCATCGCAGACAAACTCTCCAATTCCTGCAACCGTTTTTCTGCCAAGTAATACCTCCATTCCACTGTTATGGGGTTTGTTGACTAACAGATTGCCTGCGTGTTTGTGTGCCTATATTATGTTTAGCTGTTATTACTGATGTATGTTCTGCGTTTAACATATTTTAGTTTCTAGCCCTTCATTGGCACTTGACACTTGCCAGGCAGCCATTATAAATAAGAATTTGTTTCTAATGACTTGCTTTGTGAAATAAATGTAAGAAATCAATAGATAAATAAATGAGCGCAAAAATGAAGATGGGGTAGAAAAGAGGGGAAAATGTGAAATGGGAATGAGCCGCTGGTTTTCATTCTTTGCCTCTAACAGGTGACAAAGCTGCACCACAGACATATGAGAACATTAGTGAGTCAACTCTCCAACCAATCAGTAACATCCGTTAATCAGTCATCGCACAGGGAAATGATAAAACCAGCTTTATCCCAAGCCTGCAGTGACACGGACTGGTGTATCTTGTTTATTGCACTAGTGCCTTCGATGTCTGCAGTTGGGTTCTTTGTCTTTTTTAATTATAGTCATTTGTTTTCTACATTCTCCCTGAAGACTGCCGCTTTCTCAGTTTCCCGGCTGGAGCATCACAGCAAACAATAGCCGACATCTCGAGCGATCTTCCCACAAAACCGCTAAATTAATAAAGAGAAGATGCTCGGAGGGAGCTGTTTCAGGAGAGAAAGGGAGAGAGCGTAGTCTCCTTTTCTTCAAATTACAGTCGCCAAGGTGCGAGAACCGCTCGTTTTCCAGACTCCCTTTACTTCGCAGTCGGACGGCAAGACAGTGAGGCTAATCGGAGGAACTAATTATTTAGTTAGATGAAAATCAGGGCCAGATTTAGAATCTTCAGTGTGGTGCTTCTCTTTATAAATTCGTGTATGGAATAATGCAGGCAAATGCTCACCCATGTAAGGCTTTGTCCCAGCTAGCGCGGTAGCCCTCTCGCCGTCCTTAATGATGGTGGCAATGTTGAAGTCAGTCAGGTGAGCATGTCCTGTACACAGACAGTTGTCACCGGTTAATGACTTAAATTCAACCAAAATCACTGCTAAATTTTGAATGTCTCCAAATGGCTCACATATACATTCTGCGATGATAAGCCTTGTCATTGTTTTAGAGTTATAATTATGGCTTTCATTGAGGTTGAAGTAGCGAGTAATTATAATATCTGAATTTACTAAGGCATAAAGTTAATAATTAGTTATCATTCTGAAATACTATCACAAAATGAATGAAAATTAACATGCTAAAGCCGTACCCCACGTTAAAACGATTTAATCACTATACTATATTTAATGACATTACAGTAAAGGCAAGGAGTTATTACGCATTTAATTGCAATACATTAAATGCGATGAATCATTTGAAATGGTGTCTAGTTGGAGGTCTATGTTGCTAGCTGAGAACATGCCATCAATATACATCAAGATCATTAAAAATCCTGAAGGGCACGGAGAACACGGGCTTCCACATGGTTTGCAAATCACTTTGCAAAGGTTGATTAATTATAGTCCACACTGTGTTTCTGAAGGCCAATTCAAAAGCATGCGAGAGGAAAGTCAAGACACCATGAAAACAGCTAGCATGAGGGTAATGAGGTGGTGTGGGAATTTAATGGCGAATGTCCAATGAATTTCGATTCCAAGATGAGGTGACATCATTGCTGTCCATCCTTGACAAAGACATAAAACTGGGCAAAGAAAACGCTGAGGAGTAAGAATGGACTCACTCAACAAAAATACATTATATGAGTCACCCTGGAAAGAAAAAAACATCAGTTAAAGGAATTATCCCTTGAACAGACAGAGAAATCTCAACAAAAAAAGCTTAAGATTGAACAGACCATTATGTGGTTAATTATAAATGGTTTGAGACATACAGAAGATGAATTGTGACCTCAGTCCTGTTGTCTCTGAGGTTTACTGAGGACGCCCCGAACAGATGAAAACCGCACCTCTATGCCCTTGTCTTTAAAAATATTATGGGATGCCTGCTCTATTCAAACACTCCGTCGGGGAATTTTGGGAACTGTAACCATGGGAACAGGCTGATGCCTACTGACTGGATCACAACCTTGGTCCATTTCTCATTTTCTCAAGAGCGTGCCGGCCTACAAAATTTGTATGACCTCTGCCGGGGCACAAAGGGTGGAGATACAAACACACACACACACACACACACACAGACACACACACACACGCATGCATGCACGCACGCACGCACGCACGCACGCACACGCACACACACACACACACACACACACACACACACACAAACATTATATAAAAACGCACTTCAAACACACAAGGAAGCGCTGACATACACTAGTCAATACAAACTTACTTATACATACACACATATACTACCTTATTCATGGATATACATACTCGTACATACACACAATAAACACACACAGTTTACTTACATGTAGATATGCTTTTAGGACCACAAGCAGAAATAGGCTCATATTTATAAATATGTCTCACACACACACAAAAACAAAAACAAACATACCCATGCTCATACAGCCACAGAATTAAACTATGCATGCCTCTCACCTTGTTCATCCAGAAGGATGTTGTCAGGTTTGATATCTCTACAGGGAGAGAGCAGAGTCAATCAGAAGCAATAATCCTCCACTATCCCACAATCCTCTGCAAGAGGCACTCTATCACTATTCAATACTGTCCTTCATCAGAATTCCGCCAGCAAACCATGTAATATGAAGAGGGCTTGCCCTCTGGCTAATGTCGAGCAGAGCAACCCTTCATATTTTTGTCTGCCTGTAAGAGTGTGGGTATGTTTGTGCTCAGGTATGCGCGCATATACAGGGGGTGGTCAAATCACAGCCATAAATAGCACCTTTGTAAAGCTCACAACATAATATTTTTGTTGAGACTGGTGCAGATGAGTATTAAAGGTGCAGCAGGTAACTTTTATAAAAATAACTTTCAATCAAATTTACTGAATCTGTCACTCTCTATTGATGTTAGCACATGAGATAGGCAATCTGTTATTTAAAATCACATATGCTTGGCTCCTCCTAGTCCTTCCGATGGAACTGGCAAGAATCCTCTGTGCCTGAGCGAAAAGAATCAATAAGAGTCAGGAATAGAGAGACGTAGTATCAATAACTTCTCGTGCAGACGCTGTTCAGCGCTTTATTTTCAAGGAGAATCCGTAGTTGGCTAGAAAGGTATGTGCTTTCAATGTGGTTGTTGATGTAGTTAGCTAGCTAAGTGGCACTCTCAAAACTAACTTCCTAAGCTTACATACACGCATTACCTTCCTAAATTGACAGTGAATTTAGAAACTGCCACCAGAGGCAATGCACAAGATGCATCAATAGGAGCAAATAAATTGGGTGACCATTTTTAATCAAATTCAGTCCATTTTAAATGGAGTAGCTGGCTCAGTATGTTAGTCAATGGTTGCTACTATACAGAGGCTCGCTATGGATTATTCTTAACTTGACAGAATGAATTACAAGTTTAGTAAAACTATTTCGGTGACCACGTGTCGCAATACTGTGAATGCGCTGTGAACAAGCTTGCTTATCCAGCAGACGTACCTTTCCATACTTATTGTGTTATGACAACTTTATGACGTTACCCTCCATTGACACGATGGCTCAGTTTGCTGGCCAATTAGAAGACAGTACATTCCATTCATTTATTTTTCACTGATGTCAGTGATGTCAGCACAGCAGAGATGTGCTTTCCTCTTGCACCGTGGTCCATCAATCCCTGTGCAATCTACACTTGAGAGCAGTTACAGAAATAAAGCCATGTTGATGGGAAATGCTGACATTCCAGCACTAAGGAAAACAAAACCTGCACTATCCACTTGTCTCTGCTGCTATGTCCTCAACAAACCGCATCTCATACCAGCCCTGCCATAATTACAAAATAAACGAAATATTAAGAACAAAGATTTTTCTTGCATCTTGAGCCATTTATGATGGGACCAATTGCATGGGAGTACATGTGAGCAGAAATACTGCGCCTTCCATAATTATTGGCTCCCCTGATTAAGATGTGTTAAAAGCCTTAAAATAAATTCAATTTTTATTGCAGAAGATACTCTCACACTGAAAATTGTAGAAAAATGTGATCTTCAACTCAAGTGAATTTTAAGGGGAAAAAAAATCCCTAACTAAGAAATAATCATTTTTCATAAAATCTTCCAGAGGCCTTGGGAACCTTGTTAGGGTGCATGGCATCATGAAAGCTTTGAAATACCAGGTCATTTTAAATCAAAATCTGGTGGCCTCTGCCCGAAAGCTGAAGATGGGTCATCACTGGGTCTTTCAGCAAAATGATGACCCTAAACATGTGGCCAAATCTACACAGAAATGGTTTACCCGACACAGAATCAAGCTCCTCCCATGGCCATCTCAGTCCCCAGACCTCAACCCCATTGAAAACCTGCGGAGTGAGCTGAAGAGGAGAGTGCAGAGGAGAGGACCCAGGTCACTGGATGATTTAGAGAGATTGTGCAAAGAGGAATGGTCAAAGATCCCTCTTTCTGTATTCTCCCATCTTGTGAAACATTATAGGAGAAGATTAGGTGCTGTTTTGTTGGCAAAAGGGGGTTGTACAAAGTATTAACATCAGGGGTGCTAATAATTGTGGCACACATGATTTGATGTAAAAGAATTATTTCTTAATTTGGGATTTTTTTCCCACTGAATAAATGCACTTGAATTAAAGGTCGGATTTTCCTCTTTTTTTTCATTGTGGTCCTATATTATTTAGATAAAAAACAGAATTTATTAGAAGCTAAAGAACACATCTTAACTAGGGGTGCCAATAATTATTGAGGGAGCTGTATATCCAGTTTTTATCCAATCAGGCAGGTAGCATTGAAGTGTCAAGTGTGGACACAAACATGCAAGAACAGCTGAGCTAGCCTCCGACCTGACACATTCGATCATCGACATCACACTCAAAAGACAAGAGTAACTACGGCCAATGAGGTCATGATAAATGTCCAGGTATGTGATCTCTGAAATGTTATTCCTCCTCGCATTGCCTGGTACATGATGATGACATATTTGCAAACTGTAAATCTGAAGTTTGTGGTCAAATCTGGCCTTTGCAACAGAGGGCAATCGATCACAGTAATGTAGAGTAAACCTAAGGAAGACTGACACGGAGTCGCACCTCAATCCGAGAGAAGACATTGACATTTAAATGGAATTCTTTTTTTCAGATTCTAATGCCAGGACAAATTATAGAATCCTCAGTTCATTTAAAGAAACATTAAATCTGACATTTCATTGAAACGTTACTCATGAAACCTGTTCATTCAACACAGATTTGTGATATACTTTTGGATTGTGCGACGTGTATGTATACAGAAGACTCAGGGAAACCTTTCAAAACGAACAATTAAATTCTCCCCAGTAAACTTCGGCCCATAAATACATTTACTTGAAGACCGTTCAATTAATTGTACTTACAGTATTAATTTATTGTTTGAGTCCTTTACTCATTAAAAAGCGTAAAGTTCGGTAAAAAGCGTCCACAGTGTTGTAAGAAGTTTTTACCTCAAAATGACCGCTTTGTATAACGCAACCAGGTGGCCAAATGCGTAACCAATGATCTGTAGACAAATCAATAGATGGGACACCCACTCAGAACAGCCTGTTTTCAGGGTTAGCAATAAGAGGAATCAAACTATTTTCTTTTTTTGCTAAAAGTTTATAAACTTCCCCTTTGGACAGTGAAGGTGACAATAACTTGGGGAAAAAATAGCATATTAGGTAAGCCCCTCCCCTTTAACTCATTCCCGACGGAATACTTTTATATAAAATTGTTGCGTTTATACGGAATACTTCTCCCAAAAACTACAGAATATAAAGTATTGAAGTACAGCTGCCCCATCACCGCGATCGTCAACTGATTTCGAGTTTTCGTCGGACTGCGAATGGTCATCCACGCAGCTGGCACCGGCTTACTGAAGGGAAAGGTAAAATTCGCTGCGCCGTTGGTAGCGGCTTACCGTGGGGAATGAGTTAAATAATTTTCTAACTGATGCTCCAGTAATTCGGGCATCAGCTATTTGGCCACTTCAGAACTGTGTGGTATCTTCATCCTGCTCTGAAGGTTAGACCTCCTTTGTGCAGCCACATGCTGCTAATTAAAATTCAAATTAATCAGCATGACCTGACTGAATGCAACTGTAATAGCGGCTAAGAGACTTCAAAGTTAAAGCCATTTCTCAGGGATGGTTCTGATACTTTGGACACTCCCTGAACATTGAAGTGGTCGTGTGCTCTTTTTTTCTTAATCTCTGTCTTCACGTTTGTCCACTCATGCTTTAGGCTACATTTTTCAACCCTCTCTTCCTCCCTCCATGTTTGCACATAAAATGTTTCACCTAGAGAGGAATGGTCATCGAGAAAAACACCTCTACATCTTCTGGAGCTTCTCTTTGGTATTAACACTGAACCTCTGGCCTAAATGGCCACAATCGTGCTTCGTTTCAGAAGCTTATTTCCTGATCTTGTAGAGAGAGAAGCCCCTACTCCAGCCCACGTCATAGAAAACTCATTTCACATTCAAGGCAAAGGTAACTTCGAAATAAAAATAGAAAGCCAACAAGTGGTGCCAGGCGCAACAGACCCCGCCCCTCGTACATACTTTCACTTTCTTGTATGAAATTCAATAACGATCTATTCTAGGTCAGTGGCAATCCTTATACCGAATTTGGGGTGAATCTGGCCATCTACTAGAGTGTTAACAATCAAACAAACAAACACAGAAACAAATCAAACGGAAAACAATACCCCTTCCTCGCCCTTTGGGTTAATAATTAGTTTTCATTCAAAAAGAAACACAAAAATGTATTTTGCCTCCATCTAATCTTAAGTTTGCAAAGCATTTTTTGGACAATGGAAAAAAATTTTGTAGATGATCCAGGGGCAGGTTACAGCCACCTTCAATGCGTGCAAAACCTTTTAGCACATCCAAATCAACCACATGGCCAATGAGTAGTCCAAAACAAATACCGGTTTTTGTGTTTTATAAGCGATAAAAGATTATGCACATGCAGAGGGCCTAAGTAAGTGGAAGACTGAGCAGCCGTCCTACACAGACTGGCTTCAAACTGTACTACATGGCATTTTCACCAAGCCTGAAGAAAGAAAATCGATGGGTGTTGTCACAGTCTGTGCTCTCACAGCAAAAACCCACATGCCTGTCCCACAGCCCGGAGGCTCCTGATGACAGCACACCTGGATGGAAAATTACTCAGCCAGGCAGCATCTCTCAGCTGAGACCAAACAGAAAAAGCAGTGCAGGGATGCGGTTGGGGAGGGTGCACTTATTGGCAAAGCCTCATCTCCTTATTGGTGGATTCCCTAATGAAGATCAAGAAGATGATTAACAGGCTTCACACTAAATCATTGAGGACATAACCAAAAAGGTCAATCATCTCTCTTCTAAACTGCATCTCCACAGCTTTTATAAAACCCCTCCTGTGTTAAATACCACCAATGGGAAGAGTCGGCAAAGTGATAAGCCAGACCCGTAAATAGCATCACTAATAATTCCAGCGCTAATAGAATCAGCATATCCACTTATCCTCTGTGATCAATTAATTTTCAGCAAATGTGTATATATCTGCATGAATGTGTGCAGTGTTTACACTGAATGTGTATTCAGCCAAAACAAAATACTAATTTCCCTTGTCTGAATTCTCAGTTGATTTATGAATAAAAGGCTCATCACTTCTCCCCAGTGGCGTGATTTGCACTAGGAACCCTCCCCACACCCCCGACAGGATATTAAAGATCAAATGAGCTTCTTTGCATAAGCGATCAAGCATCTGTGCGCCGCACGTAAACTCAAATATAAACACATCCATTAAAATGGATGTCTCCTACTCCCCATGATGCTTTTGAACAACTCTGTCATGCAAAGAAGGGCGGGGGGGAGGAGGTGTTGGGGAGAGGGTGATACCCTAAGGATTCTTCGCAAGACGAATTCCCTTTCTGAGGGCTACATTGCGCAACTCCGTTGCCAGGAGACACTTCGTCCAAGTTGGTCCAACAAAATAATTGCATAGTACTCCACTGTCAAGAAACCACAACCGTGGAATGCAATTGTAGAAAGGGAGATAGCGAAGAATTCTACTTAGTTATTGCCTCTGCCAGAAATGCAGTAATGTCAAGGAGGAGAAAAACATCAGGAAATGTAGCCGATAAAGTGCAAGAGTTTTTCATGGTTTCCTGTAAAGTCCCAGTGAAAGTCTTGTTTATTCTTTAAGGGGAGGGAGATATATGCGCCAAAATGGCACCGAAATGAACCGCAATCAATACTTCCACTGTAAAAAAGGGTCTGTGACTTCTCTGAATTCAACCATGCGCTCAGTTGTAAGTTTGCTATATTTAATGTACACTTGAAATCTCATAAGATTAGAGCAGAGTCACTTCTTCCAGGACACAAATGACTGCAGTTATCTTTAGACTAATTAATGACTATGCTGAACCCACTGAGGACTGTATTACTGTAGGTGAGGTCCACACTGTGGCTGCTAAAGAGTACACATCTGTGGTTGGAGTACATCCTTGAGTGTAGTACAGTGCGGAGATTAATGTAAATGTGTGTTACAGTAGCTGCATTTCCAGTGCCACTCAAAATGCGCAAAACCTAAATATCGCAATAAAAACCTGGTAATGGAAACACCCAATTTTCAAAAAAACTCTCAAAAGTCAATAAAAAGTTTTTACACTCTCGTGAGGTGGTTTTTCAGACGTGTCGATAAAGAGTTTTATCGCAAAAGTGTACTGGAAATGCTTTTTCCGCTAAACATGACATCACCGAACATCATCTGTGAACTCCTCGGTCACATTCACCTCCCAGAAATCCCTAATTCGTAGCCGCTGCCACACATAAGTCTGCCGCTCAAAAATGACCCGCTGCCTTCACCTTCGGCAACAGCAGTAGCAGCAAGCATGACTGCACCAACGTGCACAAGGTTTTGGCCGTCCATACTGTGTGCAGTATCGCGGGACGCGCAACTTTACGTGAATTACCGTTAATTACGCAAAATACCTTTCAATGGAAACAGCAGTCGCAAGTGCACTTCATCTAAACTTGAGGAACATCAATTTTATTT
Organism: Gymnothorax reevesii; assembly: GCA_029721435.1. Classification (NCBI taxonomy): domain Eukaryota; kingdom Metazoa; phylum Chordata; class Actinopteri; order Anguilliformes; family Muraenidae; genus Gymnothorax; species Gymnothorax reevesii. The sequence continues at coordinate 50,933,375 of CM056591.1, forward strand.
TGCACAAAACTGTAATGGAAACACAGCTACTGTAAAGGTGAGAGAACATGCATGCAGATTATGTGCACACTGAGTCTATAGCAGAGTAGAATGTACATACATGCAGATAATGTGTACACTGTGTGTGTTTTACTGTGCAGTGAAGAGAGTGCATACTTGTGGATGATGTGCTCTTTGAGCATATTACAGTGCAGTGGTGAGAGTGCATACCTGTGGATGATGTGCTCTATGAGCGTATTACAGTGAAGTGGTGAGAGTGCATACCTGTGGCCGATGTGCTCTTTGAGCGTATTACAGTGCAGTGGTGAGAGTGCATACCTGTGGACGATGTGCTCTTTGAGCGCATTACAGTGCAGTGGTGAGAGTGCATACCAGTGGATGATGTGCTCTTTGAGCGTATTACAGTGCAGTGGCGAGAGTGCATACCTGTGGATGATGTGCTCTTTGAGCGCATTACAGTGAAGTGGTGAGAGTGCATACCTGTGGACGATGTGCTCTTTGAGCGTATTACAGTGCAGTGGTGAGAGTGCATACCAGTGGATGATGCGCTCTTTGAGCGTATTACAGTGCAGTGGTGAGAGTGCATACCTGTGGACAATGTGCTCTTTGAGCGCATTACTGTGAAGTGGTGAGAGTGCATACCTGTGGATGATGTGTTCTCTGAGCGCATTACAGTGAAGTGGTGAGAGTGCATACCTGTGGATGATGTGCTCTTTGAGCGCATTACAGTGAAGTGGTGAGAGTGCATACCTGTGGATGATGTGTTCTCTGAGCGCATTACAGTGAAGTGGTGAGAGTGCATACCTGTGGATGATGTGCTCTTTGAGCGCATTACAGTGAAGTGGTGAGAGTGCATACCTGTGGATGATGTGTTCTCTGAGCGCATTACAGTGAAGTGGTGAGAGTGCATACCTGTGGATGATGTGCTCTTTGAGCGCATTACAGTGCAGCGGTGAGAGTGCATACCTGTGGATGATGTGCTCTTTGAGCGCATTACAGTGCAGCGGTGAGAGTGCATACCTGTGGATGATGTGCTCTCTGAGCGTATTACAGTGAAGTGGTGAGAGTGCATACCTGTGGATGATGTGCTCTCTGAGCGTATTACAGTGCAATGGCGAGTGTGTATACCTGTGGATGATGTGTTGGCTCTGCAGGTAGTCCAACGCCAGGGTCATCTCACAGATGTAGAGCTTGACCGCGTCCTCGCCAAACTGGACATTCTGTTGCAGGTGATAGCGCAGGTCTCCTCCAAGCAACAGGTCCACCACCATGAACATGTCCTCTTCATCTTGGAAGGAGTACCTGGAAGACAAGAAGCATTTGTTCACCGGCCTCCAGTTTTCTCCTTCTCATATTATTCCATGAGTATTCTGTTTAGAGACACCTGGCTAGCTAGATAAGCATTCTTTCACATATCATACAACCCCAATTCTGAAAAATTTGGCTCATCATAGACAACATGAATAAAACAAGTGAAAAAGTGAGCACAGCTCACTAATGACCCAGACCCTTGTGCACTGAAGAAATATGGCATATTTTCACATAAATTGGCCCTGCACCTCTGCATGAAGTATAAAATCCATGGCTTAAATTTTAAAACAACCTGATAAGCAATTTTCAAGACATAGCTGGGACAACTTTTGTAGTGGTAAAGTTCAAAATATGGAAAACAACATCACATTTTCATGAAACTCGGCACTACACCTCTCCATGAAGTGTAAAATGCATGACAGCGATTTGAGAACAATCTGATGAGTGGTTTTTGAGAAATCTGTCGGACAACCTGGGGACGGATGGACAGAATTCTTTGGCATAAGATCATTTTGATACATGCAAGAAGTTTCTGTTACTGTTCACATTAAACATCAGAGGCAAAATTTGTATTGTCAAAGACTATGACCACAGCATGGCTGTTTGGGCTGGTTTGAGTATTATTGAAAGCACCGATCGCCAGGGATTTTCACATAAAACAGTCTCCACGGTTTGCACAGGGATTTGCTAAAGAACACAGCCTTGTTGATGAGAGGTGTCAGGGTAGAGTGAGCAGACTGGTTCAAGCTGACAGAAAGCTACCGTAACTCATAACCACCGTAAAATTGTAATGGCCACACAAGCTTCTCAGAATGAATAGAACTTCTGACAGACAGACAGCAGGGCCAGTAGTTAATGTCAGCAACATTAATCCATGGGCTGAACTTGCCTAGTGTCAATGGTTCAGGATGGTAGTGGTCCTGGTTTAATAAAGCGGGGAGTATTCTCTCAGCTCAGTTTGAGCCAATTAATATCTATACAGCACTATTTGTACGGCAGGGCCCATCTGAGTACTGTTGCCAACCATGTGGATCCCTTTATGCCTGCAATTTATCTATCCCCTAATGGCTACTTGCAGCACGACAATGTATCATGTCACAAAGCATTAGACATTTCAAACTGCTTTCATGAACATGACATCACTATATTCAACGGCCTCCCCAGTTACCAGATCTAAATCCACAGGACACCTTTGGGATGTGATGAAGCAGGTGCAGCTGACAAATCCGCAGACATTTTGTGATGCAATCATTTCAACATGGACCTAGAATCTCGAAACGTTTCCAACAGCTTGTGAAACCCATTCTGAGGAAACGTGGCTTGTTCTGCAAACAAAGAGATGCATTATCCAGCATTGGTATGGAGTCACTAACAAAGTGTTCCATTAACCCTAAGAGTGCAGAACACATTTTTTTAAAGAATTAAAAATGAGATTTTCAACAGCTCAGGATAATCAATCATGTGGCGACTTGTTAAAAGAGCTCCCCTGCTGGAGCTCTTTCAAGCAAGTTGCTACACGATAGGTTTCCAACAGCTTTGATTTTGATATCTTGCCTAACAGCGCTCTAGGGGCTAAAGAGCTTGTAGTGTATGCACATCGAGTAGCAACCCGCTTAGGTGAATTCTAAACCTTCTAAGTCCTACGCACGTTTAACACGTACACCTACTCCCATCTTTACTTACAATCAGAGAACTTCACGCACCCACACCCACATACAAAATAGTGCAATTGAACACCTTAAACTTACAATGCTAAAACCTACACATTCCCTCATGTTCTTCCAAAAGTTCTAGAAGTCACACACACGCGGACACACACCACCACACAGGCAATCCCACTGCATGCAGTTTCCTTTTGCCGCCAAATCCTGGCTCGCCAGCTCCTTTCATTAAAGCCGAGTACCTACAGTTCAGTGGCAGAAATGGCTTTCATGTCTGTTTATTAAAGGAAAGAGGGTCTCGAGCAGGTTCTTGAGTCCAGACACTAATTTGCTGGGAAAGCTCCACGGTGGCGGCAGCCTTTCGGCTGGGGATCAGCTCAGGGCTGCCTCCGGGTTCGCAATCCTGCTCTTTCTTTTTGAAGTGATGTCTCCTTTGTTTCTCTAAGAGCTGCTGTTTATCGACTGCGCGCAGCAGCTGCTCTGCTCTGTAATGGCTTCTCTCGCCCGCCAACGATCATTCCGTTGACCTCTTTATGAGACGGCTTTCATGACAGTCTTTATGTAGCGCGGCGTACGGCACTAGCGCCGCGGAGGAGGGTGGACGCGCGCGTAATACACCTCAAGAGTGATGGGGATAAGGTGAATCACACTGTGCTGGTCTCATTAAGCCACCTCTCATCGCTTTCATGTCTTTGTAAGGTTTTATCATTTTTCACCAGTGGGTTGCACCACGGTGCAGTGGGTAGCCCTGCCGCATCTCGGCAAGAGGGCTGTGGGTTCGGAACAGGTTATTTTTTTGCGTGGAGTCTCTCCATGTGGTTACGTGGGTTTTCTCCAGTTACATCGGTTTCCTCCCACAATCCAAATATGTGCATGTAAGCCGAATAGCAGACACTAAATTGCCCACAGGTATGAGTCTGGGTGAGTGCTTTGTGGGTGGGTTTACTCAGCGATGGGCAGGCAAACAGTATTCCTGCCTCACACTAACTCGGTCCTGGGATACGCCCTCCCACTCCTCTCCAGCGTCCCTGTGGCCCAAACCAGGATATAAGAGGGTAATATGATGTATGGAGGTCTCGACATCAGGCAGTTACCACTCTAATCCCTCAATAAAATGCATACTGGCTAGGAACGGCACCTTCCTGAAGGACAATAAAAATTTACAAGCCTCTGCGGCAGAAATAAATTCTTTAATATCTTCAAACTTTGGCTAAATGAGCACAGTTATTACTTTTTTTATACGTAATCACTTGCGACCCCAGATAATGACTGAACACCCTCTCGAAACAGCCCAAGAGGTCCAAACCACTTATTTTGTGGGGACAGAGAATTGTGTTACAGAAGATAAGATAAACTACCACTTGTACTTAATAGAGTCAAAGTCAAGGAGATATGACAGAGAGATGCATCCAAGCCACAGTGTCCTCATTGCAAACTTGTGAGGCCTCCCTTTGCATCATTATGGCTGGCTCAACCTATCCATGTGAAGAGACTACATTTATAATGATTAAACTCCAATAGTGACAGTTCTGAGTCCAAGCCAACTTTCAGACTGTAAATTTCCAGAAACCAGAGTTATACTCTCTCTTGGGAGGAAGGTGAGTTCAGAAGACAAATATCATCAGATGAACTGCTGAAGGCAACCTGACCTCACACTGCCTCGCATAACACAGTACGAATCCCATAATTCCTCCTGACTCACTCAGTGTAAGTAGGCCTGTCATAATTGTGCTTACATACTCCAAGTGAAAGGCTCACCTTGGATTTCAGACAGAGATTCACACCCAGTGATGTCTGTGAATGCGTGAGTATGTGTTTGAGTAATCATTTGTCAACACAAATTGCATCTACAGTATTGATGCAAAAAAGACAAACAAAACAACCGATAAGGTAAGGTGACTGTTTAATACCGTCTGAATTATAAGAACAGGGCCCCGTTGTCCACCAAATACACGTGTGCATTCCGGAAAATTGGCCTTATAATGCAGGAAAAAATAACGAAAGCGCACAAACGCACACTAGTGTGCACACACGCATACTTACACAAACGTACACGAGATATAAACGGTTGGAAATTCTCCGCAGCCGAGTAAACTTTTTTAAGGCAAAAGGTGGCTATGAAGTGCATTTGATAAACAATGTCAAGTAAGTGGAACTAATCCATTAATCATCAGGAAGTAGGGTGGACGGAGTGGGAGGGTGCGACAAGCCACAATCCAACTCTTTTTAACCTTCTTCAAACCCACAAAATGCAGCAAAGACTTGGCACAGTTAATGGAAGGAACAGGCCAGTCTATTGGGAGATGGGCATTGGCAAGAGGGGTGAAGGGCTGGGTCAAACCGAACCGAGAGCTCTGGCATGAGCTGGGGAGGGTTTACCCTCCACTCCCGCCAGGACAGAGAGACTCAGGCCCCCTCAGCTGCTGGAGGTAAATCAGGTCAGACTTACAGAATGAGTTCAGGAAAGAGCCAGAAGTTTCCCAAGTGGAATTTGCCTGTATAATTTTTTTGGGGTGGCCTAGATAAACTGCAGAGATCACACTGCTCCCTGGACATGTGGGTTGATCATAAGACTACAAACTCCTCAGGGCCTCTTTTCACACAATGCAGAACTCCGGCATCTCTTAGTCAAACTGTCTTCAGCGTTCACCTTCTGTCCTCGTTTAAAACCCGGCCTTTTGGAGGAGTCTTTGCTACTGCGGGAAATGGATATACGATGGTTTCATGATTATTTTCATTTGTCCTTCAAAAAGACCAGAACGTTGGCTTGTCGTGACTTGGGAACACACCGCTACATTTCAAGTGTGAACTTGAAAATCTGTGCTGTCGCATCTTCGAGAGGCAGCTTTGATTTAACTTAATAAATGAAAATCATCAAAACGTCTTAGCTGCTACCTTATACATCCTAATCTTCTCGCTGCAACCTAATGTTCATGCTGTTCATTGTCAGTAAGAGGACTCAAGCGCAGATGGTAGCTTAGTTCAATAGTTTTATTAGTGGCCCTAAACAAGGTCAAACAGTCTGAGTCAAAGCCAGATGAGCAGAATTCAGTACACAAGGGGCAATCCAAATCGTAATCAAAGCACAGTCCATGGGTCAAATGCCAAACAGGGAGATGGCCAAAGCCAGCGAAGATCCAAATCATGAAAAACAGAAGACAAGCTGCAGTTGTCATTAGATTTCAACACTACACTGAGGGACAGGTGATCTCGGAAAACCAGGGAAACGCAATCATAACCAGGAAGACCACAGGAATCCAAAAGATTGTGGAGCTGATGGCAAAATCGGCAACAAATTAAAGAAAGGCAAGGGAACCAGGAAGCAATTTCAAGTGTGCAGGGAGCTGGGAAAGTGGCCAGGGGAGTGGCTATAAACAAGAGAACTAGAAGGAGAGGGCAAGTGTGGGAGTGAATGCGGAAAAAAGGAGAGCAAATGAGGAACTGACTATATAAATATATTTTAAGTAAATATATTAAATCATATGTAAAATAATTAAATATAGATCTTAAAACGCTGACAGTTCATAAGCATTTGCAGAGGGACATAGTTTTTGTTTTGGCTCTGTGCTTGAGCGAAGTGAACAGCCCCCTCAGTGATAAATTAAGCTGTCTTGACTTGACTCCTTACCAAAATTGAAACAAAACCATTAATATAAGGCTGAAGTCCAAGCTGTCGTCTTTAATTGAACAGCGTCCACATCCACTTCAGTTATCTTCAAGGGAATAACAGCAAAATTTATATTAAGTGTCTGCCCAAATACCAAATATTTACAGACTACATTGGATGTTTAATTTCTTTGCTCTACTTTCTATCACTTTGTTTTACTCTTTTATATGCTCAATTTATTTGAAATGAGACTGCTGACCTTTTCAGTGGAGCAATTTTGTGACGCTAAAGGACCCGTATTCTGTGGGCTGCTCTCCAACTGTACGGACAGAGCATTAGCGACACAAACACATTAGTATCAAGTTTACTGTCACAGACTCGATAGTCAGCCTGGGGCAAGAGGTTTGAGCAGCGTACGCGGCCTGTCTCTCGAGGAGACACTGAAACGCTTGTGAAATGTAGGGCCGTAATGGAGGTCTGGAGTGGGATGCTCGGGGGCTAGCGATGAGTCATGCAGTTTCTCCGAAAGTGGTGAGAGAATACACACACCCCCCCCCCCCGAGAACAGGATCTCACATACAGGAACATTACCGCTAAACACCGGCGACACTGCTCATCTTCCGTTGGCTGTCCAAGGTTCCCCTCTTTCTGCGTGTTGGAAGCACATGGCTGCCCATTCATTCACCCGCACAGATCTGATGTAGGGAGGGAAGCTCGGATTAAAAGGGATTATCCTTCCACAGTGCCAGTGAAAGTGTGAATGAGCCAGCGGATTGGCGGAAGGGAATTATTCAGTTCCTTTCCTGCCTATATTTGCCTGCTTTTAAAACTCCTTTGTGAATAGTATATAGATGCCGGCGTCCATAAATTGCAAAATTTAATTCCTTCAGAATTCTGTAATAAAATTTCCAAATGTCTTGCTTCACTGGATAATTTTCCACCATCTCTTTGACACAAAAAGTGATTCATAAAGCCTAAATAGGTTCATGCATAATAGGAAAAAATGGGCATTTATTTGTATTCTGCGCAAAGGGGTAAATCAAACAGTCATATGCTTCCTCAGTCCTTACTCGCGAACGACAGACATGTCGCTGAGTTCACCCCAGTTCAATGCGACGCGCGCCTTACTTGAATTATTTTTTAGCGTTTGCGTGTGATTACGGGGGCCCAGAACATCAAATATACTGGGATATAGGTCTAAATTTTGACCTTTTAAAAAGGCTGGACAGGCGGAAGACTGCAACATTGGATTGATTCAAGCCAGGTTCTGTGCTGTGTTGCTGGTGTGAGTCATTTCAGTAAATGGCTGAAATGAACCTGATCGTATTCTAGGCTCGAAGTGCCTGCAGCTCGGAGCCTGTATTTAGAAAAACGCTTCAACAAAGCTATTGTTCTCTTTCGCTCTCTCACTGAACGATGGGAACCCTGGAGAGGTCATGTTGTTCGTCAGAGTTAATCAAACCCGTTCCTGGAAATCTTCCAGTAGGTTTTTTTCCCCAACCCAATAAAAGTAGTGCCATCAACAGATAGAGATCTCGTTGAACTTGTCACAATCCTGGTGTCAGTTCCAGTTGTTTCTTCCTCCAATCCAAAAACCTGTGTGTCTTTTAGGACGGTCTCCTTTAATAGGTTTAGCATGTTGTGTGCCTCCGCCTCCAGATGTGATGCATTTATGTGCCCCACCCCCATGTGTTCTCATTTTGGACAGAACCTTACTTTGATTCTTGCAGAGTTGCTGGATTGTCCTTTCTACGAGCTCTTAAGCAAACAGTCAGTTTGTTTCTTCGTAGTCTGAGAATTTATTGTCTCTTGAAATCATGTTAACCATTACTGGCGGTAAAAAACAAAGTGCCCTTCTAAGCCGTATCAATAAGAACAAGCTCCCCAAACCTATTTCCCAGTCTCTAGGATTGGGATCGCCCTTCTGTTAAACTGCCCCGCCAGTTTGTTCCTCGGCCCAGTTTATTAGGAACACCTCCTGACTGAGCCTTAGGCAGTCTCCAAGATTGGGACTGCATTACTCTTTGGACTTACCATCTGACAGTTTTGCTCTGGCAAGGGTGATCACCCCTGGCTTCTGTCCTGGGGCGCCACAGACATGCCCCTTACCCAAACCATAATGCCATTTGACTTGAACAGTGCTCATTCCACTCTGGGCTCGGTCCCTTCCAGCCAGTACTGTCTTCCCATCACTGAACGCCATCCTTGGATTGTACTCTGACGCACCATCTGGTTCCTTGTCTAGATCATACCAGAACTGCTATTAATTGAGTCACAATATGCTAAACAGGGATTTTTTGTAATAAAGGGGGTCAAAAAAATAAAAGCAGTCATTTACAAATTTGAGCATCTATGAATGTTAGATGAGGCCTTCACCTCTCATACTATATGGTTCAAAAGGCAGCTATGGTTGAGAAAGCTATGGTTGAGAAAATGAGAAATGAAAATTCACGTTATATTCAGGCTGCACACCCCGTGCGTACGTTAGGTTTGACAGACAGTATGGTACGCATTTTCAAAATGATAATTTTCAAAATCAGTGTTGATGCCTGCCGCGTAAAATCATAAATCTTATTATAAATGTTTGTTGCTTCAATATAAATCTTTCAATGCTTCCTGACCTGTAAATCTTGCCATGATAGTCAACTGGCAATCTTGCACCATGAGTTTGACAGACATCCTAACGTATGCAAGGGGTAATTTGAAAACAGTTTCTCTGGCAATCAGGCATTGTTCTGAATATTGTTTCCAGCTTTTTCTAATACCTACTCATCTGTGCTTTGCACTGCATCATCGTTTCTCTTTTCCTAGCTGTTTCACTTGGTGCATTCTGGTGTCTCAGATGGACATATTTGAGACGTTACAAAATCAGGCTTTCAAGAGGGAACTTTTTCAACTTCAAGTTGTTATAAAAAAAAAGACAAAAGTAACCCAATTGATACAGTCCATACGGTGGCTTTATTTAATAATCAAACATTCATGCACTAGAATATACGCACTTTCTTGACAAATGATGGAAAAAACACAATTCTAGCAGCGCTTGTACAAAATCCCTGTTTAGCATATTGTGACTCAATTGCAAAATAGTTGTCTTACAAGGCAAATTATGACTGAAATAAAAACACACTGAAAGGTAGATTTCCATGATCAGGTTGATTTGTCTGACCCTTTGCTTTCCCACAACAGAATATGGCAAGTGTTACAGAGAGAATCTATAGGAAGTAAAATTATCTGGAAGTGTTGTACAGTAAAGACAAACCTTTGAAAAGGAAACAATCTTCCTGTTTTCTCTCTCACTGTCTTTCTTCAATCCTCTGGGAGATTCACAGCTCAAAGTGAGTGATTCATGCTCATGACCAGTAACGTTAGCTTCTTTTGCTTTCATTGACTGCTGCATTTTTAAAATCATATTCAGCCCCAAAATCTCAGGCCTTCTGCCATCGTGCATTTACAGAGATCAGGTTTCTGTACAGCGCTTCCAATCCTGAGGCACTTCTTCACAGATAAATGAGAGACTAACACTGAGTCACTGTGATGCAGAATTTATGAGACACGACCGCAAAGGGAATGACTGATACCCCCCTGCTCCTACCCACAAGAACCCCAAAAAAGTGCCACAATCCTAATAATCATTGACAGAAATGACAAGTGCATTACCAACAAATAAATCACAGCTCTGGATCGACTAAAATGTTGTTTTGGAAGGAACTGATTTGCTTTTGGAAACAAAAAGTTATAAAATGTAATGTTTTATTAGACTCAAGACAGACCCTCGATAAATGAAGAGTCACTACTGTAATGTGAATAAAGGCCACTAGATGGCAGTATTTACCTTTTTTTTGTTAAGCTCAGACTGGAGTCATGTTTAGACATGTCCTGGACATGTCTGGGGCAAGTCTCAGAAAATTAAAAAAAAGAGGTCTAAATGTGGGTGGGGTCTGCAAAAGAGTATATAAGGAAAAGAATTGAGACAGTAAAGTAGTAGGAGAAATTGCAAGAAGATGACCAGACCTGCCATTCTGTTCAAGACCTGTGACGTTTCTTTTGTGGATTTCTTTGCCTGTGTTTGAGCATTTTCATCATCCAGGACATCACCAAGCCACCCCCACGAAAAGGGATTGTAAATATTTATGTTTTGTACATAATTCAATCTTGGTCTTTAGGTTAGTTAGTTGTTATTGTCTTTGATAATTAAATGTGTTTGAGTTTTTAAAACTGTGTCTGTCATCCCTTGCTGTTGCTGTTGTGTTATAAATGTAATAACAAATTGGGGCCATAACAAATTGGGGGCTGAAGGTCCGGGATAGACCATTTTGTGAGTAATTTATTGAAAATCTAACATTTCAAATAGTAAAATTGATTTTTTTTAATTGAATACATATATATTGACAACAGCAATGGATGATTTCTTGGCATCACCAATCGTAGGGGTTTTGAAGTCTTTTAAAAAGACAGAACTGCTAGAAATTTGCAGACATTTAGAGCTGACAGAGGTGAAACCAGCCATGCGAAAAGCAAGACTGGCTCGAGAGAGAGTTGAATATTACATTGATGAAAATGTGTTTGCACCCAGAGATCTGGAACAGTTTCCAGTGGAAAATCCAAATATAGAAATGGAACTTAAATTAAAAATGCTAGAGATTGAAAGGGAGGAAAGAGAAAAAGAAAGGGAGGAAAAAGAAAAGCAAAGAGAATTTGAGAGGGAAGAAAAAGAAAAACAAAGGCAGTTTGAGTTAGAAAAATTAGCAAGAGAAGAGAAAATAGAAAGGGAGGAAAAAGAAAAACAAAGAGAATCTGAGTTAGAAAAATTTGCAAGACAGAGAGATTTTGAATTAGAGAAATTCGATAGAGAAGAAAGACTCCAAATGGAGAAACTAAAAGTTAAAATTGAAACTAAAAATAAATTTTGTGCCAGTCAGGAGGTAAAACTGGTGCCTCCATTTTCGGAAAAGGATGTTGACAACTATTTCCAGTGTTTTGAAAAGGTAGCAAAGAGTTGCCAGTGGCCAAAGGAACACTGGCCTCTGATGTTGCAAACTGTCCTCAAGGGTAAAGCTCAACAAGCCTATTCGGCTTTGTCTGCAGATGATTCCTCTGATTATGAGGTTGTCAAAAAGGTTACTTTGAGAGCTTATGAGTTGGTTCCAGAGGCTTACCGACAGAAATTCAGAGGGCTTAAGAAATCTGAAAATCAGACTTATGTTGAATTTGCTAATGAAAAGCAGGTTTGCTTTGAGCGCTGGTGTACTTCTATGGAGGTCAAGGATGATTTCAACTCACTAAAAGAGATGGTGTTAGTTGAAGAATTCAAGAACTGTGTTAAAGATGATGTTAAGACCTACCTTAATGAGAAGCAAGCACTGAATTTGCAATCAGCTGCCAAATTTGCAGATGAATATGTTCTCACACATAAGTCCAAATTTCAGTCTAGCAGTAATAATAGATGGTCCCAATTTCAGAAAAAGGGTTATGGTGATACCCAAGATTCCTCACCCAAAGACAAAGACAAATCTGGTGATGGTGCTCAGAAATCCAGTAACAGGTCTGATCAAAGTGTGAAAGCTGACAGTGACAAAAGTGGTCTAGTTTGCAGTTATTGCAAGAAATCTGGTCATGTTACAACTAACTGTTGGTTCCTTAAAGCTAAGAAAGAAAAAGAAAAGGATACCAAACCAAATGCCTTTGTGAAAACAAGGTTAGAAACCCCTGTAGTAGATAACCAATCTGCTAAATTGCCTGCTTCTTGTGGGGCTAAAAAGCCTGATACAGCTGACTTCGTGAGGGAGGAATTTCTTCCATTTGTGTCAGAGGGATTTGTGGCTCTGAATGAGCATACTACTCCTGTCCCCATATATATCCTAAGGGATACCGGAGCTTCTCAGTCACTTTTGTTGATGGACTCCTTGGAGTTACGTGATGAGACCGCTTCAGGGGATTTCATACTTGTACAAGGTATTGAAGGGAGGACTGTATCTGTACCCCTGCGCTCTATATTCTTGAAGTCAGATTTAGTTACAGGACAGGTAAAGGTGGGACTTATGTCAAGTCTACCTATAAAGGGTGTTTCTCTGTTGCTAGGCAATGACCTGGCTGGGGGCAAAGTAATTCCCCCTGTACATCTTACTTCACAGCCGAGCACTGAAGATGGGGATGAGGACCCATCTCTGTATCCTTCTTGCGCAGTGACTCGTGCTGTGGCCATGAAGGCTCAAGAAGAAGATGTTGTGGTGCCGTCCAGCACATTGAATAGTCAGGACTCAGGTGGTTCGCCACATGACTCTGATTGGCCTACTATGGTTTCTCCGTTTGAGGACTTATCAGATACTTTTATCAGTTCTCTATTCGGCCAGCCGGAAGGGTCTGGTGATTCTGATGTGTCTGGAGACTTGTCGCTGTCCAGAAAGCGGTTGATTGAGGAGCAAACTAATGATCCTGAAATTTGTGTACTAAAGAGGAGGGCCCTTCCTGATAAAGAAATAGACGCAGTTCCAGTTGGGTATTATCTCAAGGATGGTGTGTTGATGCGGAAGTGGCGCCCTCCTGATATCCCTGCCAATGCAGATTGGGCAGTGGTCAGGCAAATTGTTGTTCCGAAGGTCTACAGGAATGAGATCTTAACAATGGCTCATAGTTTACCTTTAGGAGGTCATCTTGGTGTTAACAAGACTGTTGATAAGATCATGAAACACTTCTTATGGCCTGGGCTTCGGAAAGACGTTTCCAACTTTTGCAAAACCTGTCACACTTGTCAGGTAGTTGGAAAAGACCAGTTAGACCCACCTGTAGCTCCATTGCAGCCTATCCCAGCATTTGGGGAGCCATTCTCTAGGGTCATTGTTGATTGCGTTGGTCCATTACCCAAGACTAGATCTGGAAATCAGTACTTGTTGACAATCGTGTGCATCTACCAGATTCCCCGAAGCCATACCTCTACGTAACATCAAGGCAACTGCAATCTCGAAGGCTTTGATAAAGTTCTTCACGTTGTTTGGCCTTCCCAGGGAAATTCAGTCAGACCAGGGTAGCAATTTCACTTTAGGATTGTTTCAGCAGGTTGTGTATGAACTAGGTGCAAAGCAGATTCTTTCTAGTGCCTATCATCCAGAAAGTCAGGGTGCCTTAGAGCGGTTTCATTCCACTCTCAAGACAATGATGAGGACTTATTGTTATGACCATGAGAAAGACTGGGATGAAGGTGTTCATTTGCTGTTGTTTGCAGCTAGAGAAGCAGTGCAGGAGTCTACTGGATTCAGTCCATTTGAGCTAGTGTTTGGTCATGAAGTAAGAGGACCTTTGCTATCATTGAGTGAACAATGGCAAGAGGAAGAGCCGCACATCAGTCTGTTAGACTATGTTAGCAAGTTCAAGGAAAGATTGCGTGCAGCTTGTGACCTAGCCAAAGAGAACTTGAAATCAAGTCAGGGAAAAATGAAAACTTGGTATGATCATAAGGCTAGAAGCCGTGAGTTTAAACCAGGAGACAAGGTCCTTGTGTTGTTTCCCTTGCAGTCCAATCCATTGCAGGCTAGATTTCATGGTCCTTATGAAATTCTGACAAAACTCAATGATCTCAATTACATTGTGAAGACTCCAGATAGGAGAAAACCAAAACAATTGTGTCACATTAACATGCTGAAGCCTTATCATGACAGAAATGCTAGGGTTGCAGTTGTCACTTCAGATTCTCCTATGGCCGAGACTTGTGAAGATGAGGGGGAGTTTCAAGATGATGAACCTAGAATTAAAGCTGAAGTTCTTTCATGTAAATTGTCAAATTCTGAAGTGTTGCAAAATCTTGATGTAAAACTCCAGCACTTAGAATCCTCACAGAGAGATCAGTTTGAGAGGTTGATCAAGAAATATGATGATCTGTTTCCTGATGTTCCAAAGAGAGTTACTATAGCCTCTCATGATGTAGATGTTGGTGATGCCAAACCAATAAAACAGCATCCGTACCGGATGAATCCTGAAAAGAGAAAGATTGCTGAGAAAGAGGTTGAGTACATGTTAGAACATGATATTATCAGACCCTCCAACTCAGATTGGAGTTCACCCTGTGTGCTAGTTCCAAAACCTGATGGAAGTACTAGATTCTGTACAGATTATCGCAAAGTCAATGCTGTAACTAGAACTGATGTGTTTCCAATACCTAGGATTGATGAATGTATTGATAGAGTAGGGCAAGCAAAATTTCTGACCAAGATTGATTTATTGAAGGGTTATTGGTGTGTGCCTTTAACTGAGAGGGCCAAGAGCATCTCTGCTTTTGCCACACCATCTGGATTGTACCAGTATGAAGTCCTACCCTTTGGCATGAAAAATGCCCCAGCCACGTTCCAAAGGATGATACAGTCTACAATCGCCGGATTGCCACACACGGGTGCGTACATCGACGACCTGATCACATGGAGTGACTCCTGGGAAGAACATCTTAAAGATGTAGAGACGTTGTTCCAGCGCCTGACCCAGGCTAACCTGACTGTTAACCTGAGCAAGAGTGACTTTGGTTGTGCTACTGTCACCTATCTTGGCTACGTCATAGGCCAGGGTAAGGTGGCACCCATAAATGCTAAAGTCCAAGCCACCATGGACTTTCCAATTCCTGACAACAAAAAAGCCTTGCGCCGCTTCCTTGGAATGATCGGGTACTACCGCAAGTTCTGCAAGAACTTTGCTGAGATTGCTCTCAGTCTAACTAACCAACTGAAGAAAGGCGTAAAGTTCACCTGGGATGATGCATGCCAGAGAGCCTTCGATCGCCTGAAGTCTCTGCTGTGTCACTTCCCCGTGCTCAAATCTCCTGACTTCAACAAACCGTTCTCCATCGCGGTCGATGCTAGCGACCAAGCTTGTGGATCTGTGCTCCTACAGAGAAGTGACTCTGATGACATTGAGCATCCCGTGGCATACTTCTCCAGGAAGTTCAATCGCCACCAAAGGAACTATTCCACAATAGAGAAGGAACTGTTGGCTCTGGTCCTTTCTTTACAACACTTTGAGGTTTATGTTTGTACAGGACAAAAGCCAATGATTGTGTACACTGACCACAATCCGTTAATGTTTTTGAGTAAGATGAAAAACAAGAATCGGAGATTGTTGAATTGGAGTTTGATTTTACAGGAGTTTGACTTGGAAATTAAGCATGTGAAGGGTACAGACAATGTAATTGCTGATTGCTTATCCTGTGTTTGAATGTGTATATATATATCATGTGTTTGAATATTGTATGATATGTATATATAGACAAGTGTTCACTTAACCATTTTGTATTGAAAAGAAAAATTTTGCCTTTATGAGTCAAAATTTTTCCCTTTTGGAATGGAGGTGTAATGTGAATATAGGCCACTAGATGGCAGTATTTACCTTTTTTTGTTAAGCTCAGACTGGAGTCATGTTTAGACATGTCCTGGACATGTCTGGGGCAAGTCTCAGAAAATTAAAAAAAAGAGGTCTAAATGTGGGTGGGGTCTGCAAAAGAGTATATAAGGAAAAGAATTGAGACAGTAAAGTAGTAGGAGAAATTGCAAGAAGATGACCAGACCTGCCATTCTGTTCAAGACCTGTGACGTTTCTTTTGTGGATTTCTTTGCCTGTGTTTGAGCATTTTCATCATCCAGGACATCACCAAGCCACCCCCACGAAAAGGGATTGTAAATATTTATGTTTTGTACATAATTCAATCTTGGTCTTTAGGTTAGTTAGTAGTCTTTGTCTTTGTTTAAAAATTAAATGTGTTTAAGTTTTTAAAACTGTGTCTGTCATCCCTTGCTGTTGCTGTTGTGTTATAAATGTAATAACAAATTGGGGCCATAACACTACAGATAATATGATGAATTTTATACATGGTTTTAACAGTATGTAAATACCCCCAAATTAGAGCTGAAGATCAACGGTATATTCCAACCTCATTATTCAACCATCCGTATGCTCATCCATTATCTATTGCTCTTATTCCTGCTCAGGGTCATGGGTGGTGAGTGGCGATGGAGTCCATCGCAGCATCCACTGGGCTGGGCATATGAATACACCCGGACAGTCCGCAAACCCATCGATGGGCGTTCACAAACTCATTTTTATTAGCAACTCAGAGTCTGAGTTTATTTATCAGGCGTGTCTTTAGACTAAGGGAAGAGACTGGATTACCTGGAGAAAACTCGCGTGAACAGAGAGAGAACATGCAAACTCCGCACAAAAAGGACCGAAGCTGGGTTCAAACCCATAACCTTCTTACTGAGAGCCAACTGAAGAGCCTAGCGGTAAAAGTACTTAAGTAACATTTTCATGCACCACGAGGTAAGGCTTGGAAAACATCTTTTATAGTTACCTATGCCCATTACCTTGATTTTCACAAAATGAACATTTAGTGACATGAGTACTTTTACCGCTGGGTTCTTTATTTATAGCCTTGGCTAGACAAATACATAATGCCTTTATACTGCACTTGTCCAAACTGTGACTTTTACCACTAAGGTCTTGAACTGTGCAAGCCACTTCATCACCGTCTTCATATTAATTACTTCCAGTCCCAAACCAAATGTTACAGAGAGCAGGTTTGTGCCAAAAAGCAAAAAAATATTGTTATCAGCCAGATAAATATGGATTGCACTGGATGTCATGCACAAAACATAGTGTAATTTTTGATACTGTCTATTGTGGCCCAGCTAAAAGCGCATGTAGCCTCGGCTCCAGACAGCAAAGTCTAGAAGTTCGAGGCCGTGCACAATAAGTTCTGTTAGCAGGAGCCTCTGCAGGTAGAGTACACAATGAGGCCAATATGATTGATAATCTCTGCAGAGGTACTTTATAACCACGCACTGCTTCTTCTCAGCTTGGCTGAGTGACGATGCTGGCTCTGTCAGGGAACAAATCCTGCTGCTGTCGCTAAGTTTTGGAGCGTTAGCTTTAACAACCACAGCAACAGAAAATAGCTCATCTTAGCAGGGACATACAATGGAGAGCTGCTGCCAGAGAGAAAGGGAGAGGACGGTTCTTGGGGCTGGACTGAAGTCGAAGCAGCACAGCATGTGTTTTAGATGAAGGAACCGGACAGCCTTACAGCAATACAGTCAATTAGGCATAAACGGCAGACACAAATCTGCAGCGAATTTACCATGTTTTATAATCCAAATTCAACCGCTGTACGCTGCGCAATATGACGAGAGAGAATCTGACGGCTGGAGACTAACGAGGGAATTATTCTCACAAGTACAACTCGGGCAACAAGTATATGAAAGAACTGAAACTTATTTTGAACAAAGATGACATGCTGAGCTTAGCAAGCTGGTCCCTGATCCCAACTGTGCTCAGGGCTCATTCATTAACGGCATTTCAAACAGACTTTTTGCAGCAAACCTGTACAAGAGAAAGACTGGTGTGGACTTTGTTTCTTTTTAGCATCCTTAAATTGTGAGGTCACAAGTATATGATTAGAATGCTGGTGACTGAAAATTCCAAGGATGATGTAGCAATCGCAGCAGAGTTCTGGTTAGATGCAGTATACTGTATACTGAAAGGGTTAAAAGACATGAAACATCTGTTCTCTCAAATTCGAGGTCCCTTCTGTTGTGCAGAAGGGCTGTGGACAAGCTGCTTTAGATTATTAGCACAGATTACTGGCCCCATGGCCCCATCTTTGGGAGAGATAACGCAGTATTGAACGCAGTGACAGAGTACCATGGTCCGTGTGTAGGTTTGATATATGTGTGTATGTGTGTGTGCTAGGGGGTCCTGTCCATCTGAGCAGGAAATAAAGCACAGCTCCCTCATCCAAAGGGGTTTTCAGTCTATTCTAGTGATTTATTGCTTGTCTCCGGATTGTTCCGGGAACAAGAGCACGTCGCGCGATTCAGCGGGAGTCTATTTAACCCCATTGGACCCTTATTCTGCACATAATGTGCGTTTTCCACGGAGGAAATCGTTGAAGCCCATCTGACACAGAGGGCCAGAATGAATGTGGACATGCACAGTTTCCTGTAGCCGCGGCCGCGTAAATGCAGATCGGTCGCAATATTGCACCAACATCCGCAACCAGCCAGTTTTCTGGAGTATAGACTGAATTATGATCCCTCAGGTTTCATGTTTCATGCACCTCCACTCATGGGGGAAGGGGGGGGGGGGTGCGGAATGGTCTCCATGGAGACAAACCCAGCTGGTGCTACGAAGGGTGACCTGGAAATTTTCGGGACGTGAGGATGGAAAGTGTTCAACAGTCCTTTATTTAACACATCCTCCTTTCCTTTCCTCCATCGCACTTAACTACACTCGTTGAGGAGGGATGTAAAAAGATGGCAGACTGTAAGCAAAGATGGCGAAATAAAAGAAATGCAAATCGCCAGCTCGAGGCGATGCCAACGACAGGCATGATAACACCTAGCCAGATGGAGAGAGACTGATCTGCAGGTAAATTAATCATACATCACACATTTAAAAAAAATAGTTCTGCTAAGAATGATCACACGCTCCCTTGCCAAAGATATCTTCCATTTCCTCGATCCAAATCATCCATCAATCCATCTATCCATTCTCAACGCCACTTCTTCCTCTCTTGAATCGTGGGGGAGTTGGAGCCTATCCCAGCTGGCGAAGGGCGAAGGCAGGAACCCACCCTGGACGACTTGCCAATCCATCACAGCCATCCAAATCAATCAGACTGAAACCTCCTTCAAGACGGAAGGCCTCAATTGATTTCGGGGAAAGGCTCGAGGAAGGAGGGAGGGGAGGGTTGACGAATTGGTGCGGTCCTATCCGCACCCTCGGCCCCTCCCTCACCCCTCCCACGATGCCGCCGCTCTGCATTATGAGAGCCATCGGCGAAAGAGCCAAATGCATTTGGGGCCCCGGGCCCTAGTGAGGGGTGAGAGAATGGCCTTCCACAGTCTGTGTGTGTGTGAGCGCGTCGGCTCCCTCCATCAATATTTCGCATCCACCGCCAGCGCGGCTGCTAATATCGCCGCTAATGAAAGCATTAACGGGGACGGGGGTATAAACACACACTGATGATAGATACACTCAGCCGTTGTAACTGTGTCTACAGCGAGTTGTACAGCTTGACCTTTTCACAGCTCTCCTAAAGAGAAATATTTTAATCTACTCGCAGCTGTAGGCAGAATCATCATCCATTACCTCTACTTTTATATTACTCTGTAAACAATCGTTCTATGCCATCATATGTGAAATATGGAAAACTGTGCTTCCCATAAATATGTCCGCGGACACAGATGGTGCTTCTTTTCACCCCTCTTTCATACCCCTCATGCCGATGAAGCTACACGGCATGTTTAGTACTTCTTGCGTTGATGCTTCCGCAAATTTGTTCAATGCATATAACGGCAATCGTTTGAGCGCATGTTTTACGCTCTTTTCAAATTCATATCCATACTTACTCATTATTATGTTCCCTGTGAAAGCGGACATGGTTTTACCCTCCGTCCTCAATTCCATAATTCTGCGACCCCTTAAGTCCCAAACAACACTGTTTCTGGGTCATATCTCATACTCTATTAAAACATTTTAAACAAAACTTGGTAAATGCTTAGAACAGGTGGTGAACTGGTACCTTGTGTTATTTTGGTGACTCTGGGATTGCAGTGCATCACTCCAGTTGTACGTACATTATATGTGTTCAAAATAAAATGTAGAAAGAGATGTGCGTAAGAATGCTTTACAGTATATAATGATGTAACCCTTTGTTATGTTTTGGATCACATACACTTTGATTTGCTTTGACCAGAACAAATGAATATTTTGTCATACTAATAAAGCACTTTGAATGTGAGCTGGAACACAGTGAAGTCAGGTTCAGCTGGAGAGGAGAGAGAGGAGAAGAGATGGGAGGAGAGTGGAGGAGAGTGACGGAGATGGGAGGAGAGGAGGAATAGGAGGAGAGAGGTAAAACAGGCCGCTCTCACCAGAGGTTGACGAGGAAGACGTGCTCGATCTCCTGCAGAATCTCCAGCTCTCTGAAGACGTTGCGCAGCTCGTCCCGCTCGATGCACTGCTGCTTGTTCATGTACTTCATGGCGTACATCTTCTGCGTATCCCGCTTCTGCACGATGCACACCTGCGTGAGACGGGACACATCGATGTGAGCCGCGCTCCACAACACAAAAGCGGACAGAAACATCCAGAAAGTTAACGTGCTCCCCGGTGTCTTGGTTCCTTTATTTTACAGATTTGTTCAGCTGAAGCTTTCATCCAAGGTGACTTCGAGCTAAACTACTCTAAACTGGCACCAGCCCCTGGAGCTCAGTCGGGTTCAGGGTCAGGGTTTTTGGAGACCAGAGAAAACATACAAAGGAAAATTAGCATATTTATTCAGCCAAGAGGTGATATTCATAACCAAAATTCATCAGGCTGGGTTAATGGGTGACAGGATCATGCCTTGGGGTTTACTTTTTGGCTTCTGAAATTTACTCCTCACACACAAATCCTTGGCCTCACATTCAATGCATCCAGTAGCAGCCGTTTTCACAAAAAATAATCTCTCTTAACGGGGACTCTAATCCTAATATGAGAGTTAACATCTGATTTTTGCTCTAGGAAGTAGAACATATTAGCTTATTTTAACCCTTAGAGAAAAACGGTGACAAAGATCTTGCAGTTGAACAAAAACTTTTAGGTTCTGGACTTTTTCTAACAGGAAAAAAAATGACAGAAACTTGAATTTGAAAGTTCAAATGACACATTTAAGTTTTTCACCAGTCTTAATTCCTGCAAATGAAAGTTAAATTCAGTTTCTACCAAAAGTGACACACGTAATAGGTTTTCCCAGATCACAGGAGAACTCCTGTTGCTCAATGATGTAAAATTTCAAAATCAAAGCTGAAGAAAACCAATTACGAGGCAACTTGATTTTTTAAACAAGTCTCCACTTGATAGGTTTTAAGCAGCACAAGATAATTGCATTTATATTTTTGAAAATACATTTTAGCACTCTAAGGGTTAAGTTACTTTGTGCTATTTCGTCTTACTGATGAAAAAGAGGTAATAGATATGCGTTTTACGTCTAAATACAAGACAATAATGCTTGGTAAGATGGGGTTTATTTTTCTTTTTTTTTTTTACATTGCATTCAACCCATTTTACACAGTTGGAGATATTCTGAAGCATTATTATGAAGAAAACCATTCAATAGCATAAAAAGCAGACCCATCTGGGAATTTAACCCATAACTTTTGACGTTGCAAACAAAGCAATTGAAGAGAATGGCAGAGAGGCACTCATACACAGACACGCACACACACAGACACACACACACACACACACACACACACACACAACATGCTATGATTGCAAGTAATTATGAATGACCACACACAGAAACATCTGGTAATACATAAGCCCGCTCGCTCTGATTACTCATTTATGACTATACACTCTCACATCTGACCACACATGATGTTTCATCATTTAAGACAATGTAAACAATAGAGGACTAGTTATTATATATATTAGAAAAAAACAACAACAACAGGGATATCTGACAATTTGCATCAGCTCAATGTGAATGTGATTACATGAGGTGAATTTTCATGTAACAGCAAAGAACACTGAGAGAGAAATGAGTCACACTCTAATATTTGTCACTGCCGACAGTACTTGTTATGAGAGCTAGCAAAACATTGTGTCCGCGAGCAATGAAGCAGAACGTAGTGTCAGTACTACGTGTGTCTGTCATCAGCCTGGAATCAAAGCGCACACACTTACTCACTACACACACGCTCAGAAACGCACACGCGCTCATACAGTTTCACACATAAACGCAAACTCCTTCTACTGCCGCCCGTGAGTAAAATCACAATCAAACACCGAGTGGGTGTTTCGCGCGAGCAAAATTTTGGATCAGCAAAACTGTTCAGTTCCAGTCCATCCATCTCAGTGCAGCGAATTTTCCGTGACCACTTTCATCTCTGTGCCCGGTGTCAGCGCAGCGCTGTAGCGATACTGGAGCTGCCCTACTTACGCGCTGTGGGCAGCCGGCATACTGCTTCTGCCCCGTCACTGCGCCAAGAAAATAACCCTTAACAGGGAGAAAAAAGAAGGTCCGCAGCTGCAATTGATCGTGGTTAACTTTAACACTGTATCAGAGGCTCTGGGAGCTTTCAAGACCACTTTAAACAGGATAAGGTGTTGTTTTGATCATAAATATCATGAGTGTAAGGTGTACTTTAGGGCCAAGAGAATAGCGAACTTTATTGGGCCGAATGACCATTTAGTTCTCATCACTGTGCCTGGTCACCTTATGTCACTTTATGTTATCTATCTAATGTACACAGACGGAAAGATATGGCAGCCATCTTTCCTCTCAAGAAAACCTTATCCACTCAGTTTAGACACAGAACCAAGGCCTTAGAGTTGACCAAGCCCCGAAGCAAGTCAGGGCTTAGCAAAGATCTTAATTATTCATAAAGGGGACAGTAATTGGCAGGGGAAGGGGACACACTGTCATCAGTGTTAAATTGGCCGATGATATTTCGCCATTATAGGTGTAAAAACAAAGGTAGGACCAGAGATGGCCAATCAAATTCTGGGGGTCGCCTGAGGTCAGTGTGCAGTCCAGTACTGTAGTCTTGGTACTGAGGGGCTGAAATTCCTGTCCAGAGCAGGGCCAGTGTTGCCTCTGTCCCCATTCAGGCCCAGCACCCAGAGTTAAACAGAGCGTGTCCCCTGGTGAACCAATGACAGAACTGCCCTTTCAGTGTAATTCAATAATCCGGAACATTCTGGGCCGCCTCCTCACTGGACAACAGAAGGTTAACATGCTGCATTAGATCAGAGCCAATTAAATGTAAATTCACATTTTCTACAGTCACCTCACCAACCCTCTCTTACAGCCACTCATACTGTTTGTCTAGACCAGGCTCAAAATATACATTTTAGACTGAAGAGGGAAGAAAAGAAGGGATGAGAGAAAGAGAGAGAGAGTTAAAGAGAGATAAGAAAGGGGGTGTTAGGAAGATAAAGAAGAAGAAGAGTAAGAGCGGTTGGGAGGGTGACAGAGGGAAAGAGAAGCACTATTGACCTGGATTGGATGAACAGCTGAGAGAGAGGGCACAGCACTGCAGTACTGGGGGGTGTATTTCTTTTTTTGGAGGAGGGGGGAGTGTGATGGTGCAACTTCTCTCCTTCAGAGGACGACAAATGGGGCGCAGCTTCACCCCGGGTCTATTTTAGTTCCTCTGACTTAGATCAGCAGCGCACTGTCCCAAACATCTCTCTGTCACCGAGGCGCAGTCTCCTGGCACACAGAAAACCCACCTTCACTTCAGCCTGCTGTTACAGAGAGCGAGGTGAACAGAGACGAAGGGATGGGGAGGAACGGAGGGAGAGAGTGAGAGAGAGATGGGGGAGGGAGAGCGATAGAGGAAAGCAGAGGAGGGGAGAGACTGAGAGTGGTAGTGAGTGAGAGAGAGTGTGAGGGAGACAGTGAGAGGGAAAGAGAGAGCGAGGGAGACAGTGAGGGGGAAAGAGAGAGCGAGGGAGACAGTGAGAGGGAAAGAGAGAGCGAGGGACACAGTGAGAGGGAAAGAGAGAGCGAGGGAGACAGTGAGAGGGAAAGAGAGAGCGAGGGAGACAGTGAGAGGGAAAGAGAGAGCGAGGGAGACAGTGAGAGGGAAAGAGAGAGCGAGAGAGACAGTGAGAGGGAAAGAGAGAGCGAGGGAGACAGTGAGAGGGAAAGAGAGAGCGAGGGAGACAGTGAGGGGGAAAGAGAGAGCGAGGGAGACAGTGAGAGGGAAAGAGAGAGCGAGAGAGACAGTGAGAGGGAAAGACAGAGCGAGGGAGACAGTGAAAGGGAAAGAGAGAGCAAGGGAGACAGTGAGGGGGAAAGAGAGAGCGAGGGAGACAGTGAGAGGGAAAGAGAGAGCGAGGGAGACAGTGAGAGGGAAAGAGAGAGCGAGAGAGACAGTGAGAGGGAAAGACAGAGCGAGGGAGACAGTGAAAGGGAAAGAGAGAGCGAGGGAGACAGTGAGGGGGAAAGAGAGAGCGAGAGACAGTGAGAGGGAAAGAGAGAGCGAAAGAGACAGTGAGGGGGAAAGAGAGAGCGAGGGAGACAGTGAAGGGGAAAGAGAGAGCGAGGGAGACGGTGAGAGGGAAAGAGAGAGCGAGGGAGACAGTGAGAGGGAAAGAGAGAGCGAGGGAGACAGTGAGGGGGAAAGAGAGAGCGAGGGAGACAGTGAGAGGGAAAGAGAGAGCGAGAGACAGTGAGAGGGAAAGAGAGAGCGAGGGAGACAGTGAAAGGGAAAGAGAGAGCGAGGGAGACAGTGAGGGGGAAAGAGAGAGCGAGGGAGACGGTGAGAGGGAAAGAGAGAGCGAGAGAGACAGTGAGAGGGAAAGAGAGAGCGAGGGAGACAGTGAAAGGGAAAGAGAGAGCGAGGGAGACAGTGAGGGGGAAAGAGAGAGCGAGGGAGACGGTGAGAGGGAAAGAAAGAGCGAAGGAGACGGTGAGAGGGAAAGAGAGAGCGAGGGAGACAGTGAGAGGGAAAGAGAGAGCGAGGGAGACAGTGAGAGGGAGACAGTGAGAGGGAAAGAGAGAGCGAGAGAGACAGTGAGAGGGAAAGAGAGAGCGAGGGAGACAGTGAAAGGGAAAGAGAGAGCGAGGGAGACAGTGAGGGGGAAAGAGAGAGCGAGGGAGACAGTGAGAGGGAAAGAGAGAGCGAGAGAGACAGTGAGAGGGAAAGAGAGAGCGAGAGAGACAGTGAGAGGGAAAGAGAGAGCGAGGGAGACGGTGAGAGGGAAAGAGAGAGCGAGGGAGACAGTGAGAGGGAAAGAGAGAGCGAGGGAGACAGTGAGGGGGAAAGAGAGAGCGAGGGAGACAGTGAAAGGGAAAGAGAGAGCGAGGGAGACAGTGAGGGGGAAAGAGAGAGCGAGGGAGACAGTGAGGGGGAAAGAGAGAGCGAGGGAGACAGTGAGAGGGAAAGAGAGAGCGAGGGAGACGGTGAGAGGGAAAGAGAGAGCAAGGGAGACAGTGAGAGGGAAAGAGAGAGCGAGAGAGACAGTGAGGGGGAAAGAGAGAGCGAGAGAGACAGTGAGGGGGAAAGAGAGAACGAGGGAGACAGTGAGGGGGAAAGAGAGAGCGAGGGAGACAGTGAGAGGGAAAGAGAGAGCGAGGGAGACATTGAGAGGGAAAGACAGAGCGAGGGAGACAGTGAGGGGAAAAGAGAGAGCGAGGGAGACAGTGAGGGGGAAAGAGAGAGCGAGGGAGACAGTGAGAGAGAAAGAGAGAGCGAGGGAGACAGTGAGAGGGAAAGAGAGAGCGAGAGAGACAGTGAGAGGGAAAGAGAGAGCGAGGGAGACAGTGAGAGGGAAAGAGAGAGCGAGGGAGACAGTGAGGGGGAAAGAGAGAGCGAGGGAGACAGTGAGAGGGAAAGAGAGAGCGAGAGAGACAGTGAGAGGGAAAGAGAGAGCGAGGGAGACAGTGAAAGGGAAAGAGAGAGCGAGGGAGACAGTGAGGGGAAAAGAGAGAGCGAGGGAGACAGTGAGAGGGAAAGAGAGAGCGAGAGACAGTGAGAGGGAAAGAGAGAGCGAGGGAGACAGTGAAAGGGAAAGAGAGAGCGAGGGAGACAGTGAGGGGGAAAGAGAGAGCGAGGGAGACGGTGAGAGGGAAAGAGAGAGCGAGGGAGACAGTGAGAGGGAAAGACAGAGCGAGGGAGACAGTGAAAGGGAAAGAGAGAGCGAGGGAGACGGTGAGAGGGAAAGAGAGAGTGAGGGAGACAGTGAGAGGGAAAGAGAGAGCGAGAGAGACAGTGAGGGGGAAAGAGAGAGCGAGGGAGACAGTGAGGGGGAAAGAGAGAGCGAGGGAGACAGTGAGAGGGAAAGAGAGAGCGAGGGAGACAGTGAAAGGGAAAGAGAGAGCGAGGGAGACAGTGAGGGGGAAAGAGAGAGCGAGGGAGACGGTGAGAGGGAAAGAAAGAGCGAAGGAGACGGTGAGAGGGAAAGAGAGAGCGAGGGAGACAGTGAGAGGGAAAGAGAGAGCGAGAGAGACAGTGAGGGAGAAAGAGAGAGCGAGGGAGACAGTGAGGGGGAAAGAGAGAGCGAGGGAGACGGTGAGAGGGAAAGAGAGAGTGAGGGAGACAGTGAGAGGGAAAGAGAGAGCGAGAGAGACAGTGAGGGGGAAAGAGAGAGCGAGGGAGACAGTGAGGGGGAAAGAGAGAGCGAGGGAGACAGTGAGAGGGAAAGAGAGAGCGAGGGAGACAGTGAAAGGGAAAGAGAGAGCGAGGGAGACAGGGAGAGGGAAAGAGAGAGCGAGGGAGACAGTGAGAGGGAAAGAGAGAGCGAGGGAGACAGTGAGGGGGAAAGAGAGAGCGAGGGAGACAGTGAGAGGGAAAGAGAGAGCGAGAGAGACAGTGAGAGGGAAAGACAGAGCGAGGGAGACAGTGAAAGGGAAAGAGAGAGCAAGGGAGACAGTGAGGGGGAAAGAGAGAGCGAGGGAGGCAGTGAGAGGGAAAGAGAGAGCGAGAAAGACAGTGAGGGGGAAAGGGAGAGCGAGGGAGACAGTGAAAGGGAAAGAGAGAGCGAGGGAGACAGTGAGGGGGAAAGAGAGAGCGAGAGACAGTGAGAGGGAAAGAGAGAGCGAGAGAGACAGTGAGGGGGAAAGAGAGAGCGAGGGAGACAGTGAAGGGGAAAGAGAGAGGGAGGGAGACGGGGAGAGGGAAAGAGAGAGCGAGGGAGACAGTGAGAGGGAAAGGGAGAGCGAGGGAGACAGTGAGGGGGAAAGAGAGAGCGAGGGAGACAGTGAGAGGGAAAGAGAGAGCGAGAGAGACAGTGAGAGGGAAAGAGAGAGCGAGGGAGACAGTGAAAGGGAAAGAGAGAGCGAGGGAGACAGTGAGAGGGAAAGAGAGAGCGAGGGAGACAGTGAGGGGGAAAGAGAGAGCGAGGGAGACAGTGAAAGGGAAAGAGAGAGCGAGGGAGACAGTGAGGGGGAAAGAGAGAGCGAGGGAGAGGGTGAGAGGGAAAGAGAGGGGGAGGGAGACAGTGAAAGGGAAAGAGAGAGGGAGGGAGACAGTGAGGGGGAAAGAGAGAGCGAGGGAGACAGTGAGGGGGAAAGAGAGAGCGAGGGAGACAGTGAGGGGGAAAGAGAGAGCGAGGGAGACAGTGAGGGGGAAAGAGAGAGCGAGGGAGACAGTGAGGGGGAAAGAGAGAGCGAGGGAGACAGTGAGGGGGAAAGAGAGAGCGAGGGAGACAGTGAGAGGGAAAGAGAGAGCGAGGGAGACAGTGAAAGGGAAAGAGAGAGCGAGGGAGACAGTGAAAGGGAAAGAGAGAGCGAGAGAGACAGTGAGAGGGAAAGAGAGAGCAGGGGAGACAGTGAGAGGGAAAGAGAGAGCGAGGGAGACAGTGAGAGGGAAAGAGAGAGCGAGGGAGACAGGGAGAGGGAAAGAGAGAGCGAGGGAGACAGTGAGAGGGAAAGAGAGAGCGAGGGAGACAGTGAGGGGGAAAGAGAGAGCGAGGGAGACAGTGAGAGGGAAAGAGAGAGCGAGAGAGACAGTGAGAGGGAAAGACAGAGCGAGGGAGACAGTGAAAGGGAAAGAGAGAGCAAGGGAGACAGTGAGGGGGAAAGAGAGAGCGAGGGAGACAGTGAGAGGGAAAGAGAGAGCGAGGGAGACAGTGAGAGGGAAAGAGAGAGCGAGAGAGACAGTGAGAGGGAAAGACAGAGCGAGGGAGACAGTGAAAGGGAAAGAGAGAGCGAGGGAGACAGTGAGGGGGAAAGAGAGAGCGAGAGACAGTGAGAGGGAAAGAGAGAGGGAGAGAGACAGTGAGGGGGAAAGAGAGAGCGAGGGAGACAAGGAAGGGGAAAGGGAGAGGGAGGGAGACGGTGAGAGGGAAAGAGAGAGCGAGGGAGACAGTGAGAGGGAAAGAAAGAGCGAGGGAGACAGTGAGGGGGAAAGAGAGAGCGAGGGAGACAGTGAGAGGGAAAGAGAGAGCGAGAGAGACAGTGAGAGGGAAAGAGAGAGCGAGGGAGACAGTGAAAGGGAAAGAGAGAGCGAGGGAGACAGTGAGAGGGAAAGAGAGAGCGAGGGAGACAGTGAGAGGGAAAGACAGAGCGAGGGAGACAGTGAAAGGGAAAAAGAGAGCGAGGGAGACAGTGAGGGGGAAAGAGAGAGCGAGGGAGACAGTGAGAGGGAAAGAGAAAGCGAGGGGGACAGTGAAAGGGAAAGAGAGAGCGAGGGAGACAGTGAGAGGGAAAGAGAGAGCGAGGGAGACAGTGAAAGGGAAAGAGAGAGCGAGGGAGACAGTGAGGGGGAAAGAGAGAGTGAGGGAGACAGTGAGGGGGAAAGAGAGAGCGAGGGAGACAGTGAGAGGGAAAGAGAGAGCGAGAGAGACAGTGAGAGGGAAAGAGAGAGCGAGGGAGACAGTGAGAGGGAAAGAGAGAGCGAGGGAGACAGTGAGGGGGAAAGAGAGAGCGAGGGAGACAGTGAGAGGGAAAGAGAGAGCGAGAGAGACAGTGAGAGGGAAAGACAGAGCGAGGGAGACAGTGAGGGAGAAAGAGAGAGCGAGGGAGACAGTGAGGGGGAAAGAGAGAGCGAGGGAGACGGTGAGAGGGAAAGAGAGAGTGAGGGAGACAGTGAGAGGGAAAGAGAGAGCGAGAGAGACAGTGAGGGGGAAAGAGAGAGCGAGGGAGACAGTGAGGGGGAAAGAGAGAGCGAGGGAGACAGTGAGAGGGAAAGAGAGAGCGAGGGAGACAGTGAAAGGGAAAGAGAGAGCGAGGGAGACAGGGAGAGGGAAAGAGAGAGCGAGGGAGACAGTGAGAGGGAAAGAGAGAGCGAGGGAGACAGTGAGGGGGAAAGAGAGAGCGAGGGAGACAGTGAGAGGGAAAGAGAGAGCGAGAGAGACAGTGAGAGGGAAAGACAGAGCGAGGGAGACAGTGAAAGGGAAAGAGAGAGCAAGGGAGACAGTGAGGGGGAAAGAGAGAGCGAGGGAGACAGTGAGAGGGAAAGAGAGAGCGAGGGAGACAGTGAGAGGGAAAGAGAGAGCGAGAGAGACAGTGAGAGGGAAAGACAGAGCGAGGGAGACAGTGAAAGGGAAAGAGAGAGCGAGGGAGACAGTGAGGGGGAAAGAGAGAGCGAGAGACAGTGAGAGGGAAAGAGAGAGCGAGAGAGACAGTGAGGGGGAAAGAGAGAGCGAGGGAGACAGTGAAGGGGAAAGAGAGAGCGAGGGAGACGGTGAGAGGGAAAGAGAGAGCGAGGGAGACAGTGAGAGGGAAAGAGAGAGCGAGGGAGACAGTGAGGGGGAAAGAGAGAGCGAGGGAGACAGTGAGAGGGAAAGAGAGAGCGAGAGAGACAGTGAGAGGGAAAGAGAGAGCGAGGGAGACAGTGAAAGGGAAAGAGAGAGCGAGGGAGACAGTGAGAGGGAAAGAGAGAGCGAGGGAGACAGTGAGAGGGAAAGAGAGAGCGAGAGAGACAGTGAGAGGGAAAGAGAGAGCGAGGGAGACAGTGAAAGGGAAAGAGAGAGCGAGGGAGACAGTGAGGGGGAAAGAGAGAGCGAGGGAGACAGTGAGGGGGAAAGAGAGAGCGAGGGAGACAGTGAGGGGGAAAGAGAGAGCGAGGGAGACAGTGAGGGGGAAAGAGAGAGCGAGGGAGACAGTGAGGGGGAAAGAGAGAGCGAGGGAGACAGTGAGGGGGAAAGAGAGAGCGAGGGAGACAGTGAGGGGGAAAGAGAGAGCGAGGGAGACAGTGAGAGGGAAAGAGAGAGCGAGGGAGACAGTGAAAGGGAAAGAGAGAGCGAGAGAGACAGTGAGAGGGAAAGAGAGAGCAGGGGAGACAGTGAGAGGGAAAGAGAGAGCGAGGGAGACAGTGAGAGGGAAAGAGAGAGCGAGGGAGACAGGGAGAGGGAAAGAGAGAGCGAGGGAGACAGTGAGAGGGAAAGAGAGAGCGAGGGAGACAGTGAGGGGGAAAGAGAGAGCGAGGGAGACAGTGAGAGGGAAAGAGAGAGCGAGAGAGACAGTGAGAGGGAAAGACAGAGCGAGGGAGACAGTGAAACGGAAAGAGAGAGCAAGGGAGAGAGTGAGGGGGAAAGAGAGAGCGAGGGAGACAGTGAGAGGGAAAGAGAGAGCGACGGAGACAGGGAGAGGGGAAGAGAGAGCGAGAGAGACAGTGAGAGGGAAAGACAGAGCGAGGGAGACAGTGAAAGGGAAAGAGAGAGCGAGGGAGACAGTGAGGGGGAAAGAGAGAGCGAGAGACAGTGAGAGGGAAAGAGAGAGCGAGAGAGACAGTGAGGGGGAAAGAGAGAGCGAGGGAGACAGTGAAGGGGAAAGAGAGAGCGAGGGAGACGGTGAGAGGGAAAGAGAGAGCGAGGGAGACAGTGAGAGGGAAAGAGAGAGCGAGGGAGACAGTGAGGGGGAAAGAGAGAGCGAGGGAGACAGTGAGAGGGAAAGAGAGAGCGAGAGAGACAGTGAGAGGGAAAGAGAGAGCGAGGGAGACAGTGAAAGGGAAAGAGAGAGCGAGGGAGACAGTGAGAGGGAAAGAGAGAGCGAGGGAGACAGTGAGAGGGAAAGACAGAGCGAGGGAGACAGTGAAAGGGAAAGAGAGAGCGAGGGAGACAGTGAGGAGGAAAGAGAGAACGAGGGAGACAGTGAGAGGGAAAGAGAAAGCGAGGGAGACAGTGAAAGGGAAAGAGAGAGCGAGAGAGACAGTGAGAGGGAAAGAGAGAGCGAGGGAGACAGTGAGAGGGAAAGAGAGAGCGAGGGAGACAGTGAGGGGGAAAGAGAGAGCGAGGGAGACAGTGAGAGGGAAAGAGAGAGCGAGAGAGACAGTGAGAGGGAAAGAGAGAGCGAGGGAGACAGTGAAAGGGAAAGAGAGAGCGAGGGAGACAGTGAGGGGGAAAGAGAGAGCGAGGGAGACAGTGAGAGGGAAAGAGAGAGCGAGGGAGACGGTGAGAGGGAAAGAGAGAGCAAGGGAGACAGTGAAAGGGAAAGAGAGAGCGAGGGAGACAGTGAGGGGGAAAGAGAGAGCGAGGGAGACAGTGAGGGGGAAAGAGAGAGCGAGAGACAGTGAGAGGGAAAGAGAGAGCGAGAGAGACAGTGAGGGGGAAAGAGAGAGCGAGGGAGACAGTGAAGGGGAAAGAGAGAGCGAGGGAGACGGTGAGAGGGAAAGAGAGAGCGAGGGAGACAGTGAGAGGGAAAGAGAGAGCGAGGGAGACAGTGAGGGGGAAAGAGAGAGCGAGGGAGACAGTGAGAGGGAAAGAGAGAGCGAGAGAGACAGGGAGAGAGAAAGACACAGCGAGGGAGACAGTGAAAGGGAAAGAGAGAGCAAGGGAGACAGTGAGGGGGAAAGAGAGAGCGAGGGAGACAGTGAGAGGGAAAGAGAGAGCGAGGGAGACAGTGAGAGGGAAAGAGAGAGCGAGAGAGACAGTGAGAGGGAAAGACAGAGCGAGGGAGACAGTGAAAGGGAAAGAGAGAGCGAGGGAGACAGTGAGGGGGAAAGAGAGAGCGAGAGACAGTGAGAGGGAAAGAGAGAGCGAGAGAGACAGTGAGGGGGAAAGAGAGAGCGAGGGAGGCAGTGAAGGGGAAAGAAAGAGGGAGGGAGACGGTGAGAGGGAAAGAGAGAGCGAGGGAGACAGTGAGAGGGAAAGAGAGAGCGAGGGAGACAGTGAGGGGGAAAGAGAGAGCGAGGGAGACAGTGAGAGGGAAAGAGAGAGCGAGAGAGACAGTGAGAGGGAAAGAGAGAGCGAGGGAGACAGTGAAAGGGAAAGAGAGAGCGAGGGAGACAGTGAGAGGGAAAGAGAGAGCGAGGGAGACAGTGAGAGGGAAAGACAGAGCGAGGGAGACAGTGAAAGGGAAAGAGAGAGCGAGGGAGACAGTGAGGAGGAAAGAGAGAGCGAGGGAGACAGTGAGAGGGAAAGAGAAAGCGAGGGAGACAGTGAAAGGGAAAGAGAGAGCGAGAGAGACAGTGAGAGGGAAAGAGAGAGCGAGGGAGACAGTGAGAGGGAAAGAGAGAGCGAGGGAGACAGTGAGGGGGAAAGAGAGAGCGAGGGAGACAGTGAGAGGGAAAGAGAGAGCGAGAGAGACAGTGAGAGGGAAAGAGAGAGCGAGGGAGACAGTGAAAGGGAAAGAGAGAGCGAGGGAGACAGTGAGGGGGAAAGAGAGAGCGAGGGAGACAGTGAGAGGAAAAGAGAGAGCGAGGGAGACGGTGAGAGGGAAAGAGAGAGCAAGGGAGACAGTGAAAGGGAAAGAGAGAGCGAGGGAGACAGTGAGGGGGAAAGAGAGAGCGAGGGAGACAGTGAGGGGGAAAGAGAGAGCGAGAGACAGTGAGAGGGAAAGAGAGAGCGAGAGAGACAGTGAGGGGGAAAGAGAGAGCGAGGGAGACAGTGAAGGGGAAAGAGAGAGCGAGGGAGACGGTGAGAGGGAAAGAGAGAGCGAGGGAGACAGTGAGAGGGAAAGAGAGAGCGAGGGAGACAGTGAGGGGGAAAGAGAGAGCGAGGGAGACAGTGAGAGGGAAAGAGAGAGCGAGAGAGACAGTGAGAGGGAAAGAGAGAGCGAGGGAGACAGTGAAAGGGAAAGAGAGAGCGAGGGAGACAGTGAGAGGGAAAGAGAGAGCGAGGGAGACAGTGAGAGGGAAAGACAGAGCGAGGGAGACAGTGAGGGGAAAAGAGAGAGCGAGGGAGACAGTGAGGGGGAAAGAGAGAGCGAGGGAGACAGTGAGAGAGAAAGAGAGAGCGAGGGAGACAGTGAGAGGGAAAGAGAGAGCGAGAGAGACAGTGAGAGGGAAAGAGAGAGCGAGGGAGACAGTGAGAGGGAAAGAGAGAGCGAGGGAGACAGTGAGGGGGAAAGAGAGAGCGAGGGAGACAGTGAGAGGGAAAGAGAGAGCGAGAGAGACAGTGAGAGGGAAAGAGAGAGCGAGGGAGACAGTGAAAGGGAAAGAGAGAGCGAGGGAGACAGTGAGGGGAAAAGAGAGAGCGAGGGAGACAGTGAGAGGGAAAGAGAGAGCGAGAGACAGTGAGAGGGAAAGAGAGAGCGAGGGAGACAGTGAAAGGGAAAGAGAGAGCGAGGGAGACAGTGAGGGGGAAAGAGAGAGCGAGGGAGACGGTGAGAGGGAAAGAGAGAGCGAGGGAGACAGTGAGAGGGAAAGACAGAGCGAGGGAGACAGTGAAAGGGAAAGAGAGAGCGAGGGAGACAGTGAGGGGGAAAGAGAGAGCGAGGGAGACAGTGAGAGGGAAAGAGAGAGCGAGAGAGACAGTGAGAGGGAAAG
Organism: Gymnothorax reevesii; assembly: GCA_029721435.1. NCBI lineage: Eukaryota > Metazoa > Chordata > Actinopteri > Anguilliformes > Muraenidae > Gymnothorax > Gymnothorax reevesii. The sequence continues at coordinate 50,967,133 of CM056591.1, forward strand.
AGAGAGCGAGGGAGACAGTGAAAGGGAAAGAGAGAGCGAGGGAGACAGTGAGGGGGAAAGAGAGAGCGAGGGAGACGGTGAGAGGGAAAGAAAGAGCGAAGGAGACGGTGAGAGGGAAAGAGAGAGCGAGGGAGACAGTGAGAGGGAAAGAGAGAGCGAGAGAGACAGTGAGGGAGAAAGAGAGAGCGAGGGAGACAGTGAGGGGGAAAGAGAGAGCGAGGGAGACGGTGAGAGGGAAAGAGAGAGTGAGGGAGACAGTGAGAGGGAAAGAGAGAGCGAGAGAGACAGTGAGGGGGAAAGAGAGAGCGAGGGAGACAGTGAGGGGGAAAGAGAGAGCGAGGGAGACAGTGAGAGGGAAAGAGAGAGCGAGAGAGACAGTGAGAGGGAAAGAGAGAGCGAGGGAGACAGTGAAAGGGAAAGAGAGAGCGAGGGAGACAGTGAGAGGGAAAGAGAGAGCGAGGGAGACAGTGAGAGGGAAAGACAGAGCGAGGGAGACAGTGAGGGGAAAAGAGAGAGCGAGGGAGACAGTGAGGGGGAAAGAGAGAGCGAGGGAGACAGTGAGAGAGAAAGAGAGAGCGAGGGAGACAGTGAGAGGGAAAGAGAGAGCGAGAGAGACAGTGAGAGGGAAAGAGAGAGCGAGGGAGACAGTGAGAGGGAAAGAGAGAGCGAGGGAGACAGGGAGGGGGAAAGAGAAAGCAAGGGAGAAAGGGAAAGGGAAAGAAAGAGCGAGGGAGACAGTGAGAGGGAAAGAGAGAGCGAGGGAGACAGTGAGAGGGAAAGAGAGAGCGAGAGAGACAGTGAGGGGGAAAGAGAGAGCGAGGGAGACAGTGAGAGGGAAAGAGAGAGCGAGAGACAGTGAGAGGGAAAGAGAGAGCGAGGGAGACAGTGAAAGGGAAAGAGAGAGCGAGGGAGACAGTGAGGGGGAAAGAGAGAGCGAGGGAGACGGTGAGAGGGAAAGAGAGAGCGAGGGAGACAGTGAGAGGGAAAGACAGAGCGAGGGAGACAGTGAAAGGGAAAGAGAGAGCGAGAGAGACAGTGAGGGAGAAAGAGAGAGCGAGGGAGACAGTGAGGGGGAAAGAGAGAGCGAGGGAGACGGTGAGAGGGAAAGAGAGAGTGAGGGAGACAGTGAGAGGGAAAGAGAGAGCGAGAGAGACAGTGAGGGGGAAAGAGAGAGCGAGGGAGACAGTGAGGGGGAAAGAGAGAGCGAGGGAGACGGTGAGAGGGAAAGAGAGAGCGAGGGAGACAGTGAGAGGGAAAGAGAGAGCGAGGGAGACAGTGAGGGGGAAAGAGAGAGCGAGGGAGACAGTGAAAGGGAAAGAGAGAGCGAGGGAGACAGTGAGGGGAAAAGAGAGAGCGAGGGAGACAGTGAGAGGGAAAGAGAGAGCGAGAGACAGTGAGAGGGAAAGAGAGAGCGAGGGAGACAGTGAAAGGGAAAGAGAGAGCGAGGGAGACAGTGAGGGGGAGAGAGAGAGCGAGAGGCAGTGAGAGGGAAAGAGAGAGCGAGAGAGACAGTGAGGGGGAGAGAGAGAGCGAGGGAGACAGTGAAGGGGAAAGAGAGAGCGAGGGAGACGGTGAGAGGGAAAGAGAGAGCGAGGGAGACAGTGAGAGGGAAAGAGAGAGCGAGGGAGACAGTGAGAGGGAAAGAGAGAGCGAGAGAGACAGTGAGGGGGAAAGAGAGAGCGAGAGACAGTGAGGGGAAAAGAGAGAGCGAGGGAGACGGTGAGAGGGAAAGAGAGAGCGAGGGAGACAGTGAGAGGGAAAGAGAGAGCGAGAGAGACAGTGAGAGGGAAAGAGAGAGCGAGGGAGACAGTGAAAGGGAAAGAGAGAGCGAGGGAGACAGTGAGGGGGAAAGAGAGAGCGAGGGAGACAGTGAGAGGGAAAGAGAGAGCGAGGGAGACAGTGAGAGGGAAAGAGAGAGCGAGAGAGACAGTGAGAGGGAAAGAGAGAGCGAGGGAGATGGTGAGAGGGAAAGAGAGAGCGAGGGAGACAGTGAGAGGGAAAGAGAGAGAGAGACAGTGAGAGGGAAAGAGAGAGCGAGGGAGACAGTGAAAGGGAAAGAGAGAGCGAGGGAGACAGTGAGAGGGAAAGAGAGAGCGAGGGAGACAGTGAGGGGGAAAGAGAGAGCGAGGGAGACAGTGAGAGGGAAAGAGAGAGCGAGGGAGACAGTGAAAGGGAAAGAGAGAGCGAAGGAGACAGTGAGAGGGAAAGAGAGAGCGAGGGAGACAGTGAAAGGGAAAGAGAGAGCGAGGGAGACAGTGAGGGGGAAAGAGAGAGTGAGGGAGACAGTGAGGGGGAAAGAGAGAGCGAGGGAGACAGTGAGAGGGAAAGAGAGAGCAAGAGAGACAGTGAGAGGGAAAGAGAGAGCGAGGGAGACAGTGAGAGGGAGACAGTGAGAGGGAAAGAGAGAGCGAGAGAGACAGTGAGAGGGAAAGAGAGAGCGAGGGAGACAGTGAGAGGGAAAGAGAGAGCGAGAGAGACAGTGAGAGGGAAAGAGAGAGCGAGGGAGACAGTGAAAGGGAAAGCGAGAGCGAGGGAGACAGTGAGGGGGAAAGAGAGAGCGAGGGAGACAGTGAGGGGGAAAGAGAGAGCGAGGGAGACAGTGAGGGGGAAAGAGAGAGCGAGGGAGACAGTGAGAGGGAAAGAGAGAGCGAGGGAGACGGTGAGAGGGAAAGAGAGAGGAAGGGAGAAAGGGAAAGGGAAAGAGAGAGCGAGGGAGACAGTGAGGGGGAAAGAGAGAGCGAGGGAGACAGTGAGGGGGAAAGAGAGAGCGAGGGAGACGGTGAGAGGGAAAGAGAGAGCAAGGGAGACAGTGAAAGGGAAAGAGAGAGCGAGGGAGACAGTGAGGGGGAAAGAGAGAGCGAGGGAGACAGTGAGGGGGAAAGAGAGAGCGAGAGACAGTGAGAGGGAAAGAGAGAGCGAGAGAGACAGTGAGGGGGAAAGAGAGAGCGAGGGAGACAGTGAAGGGGAAAGAGAGAGCGAGGGAGACGGTGAGAGGGAAAGAGAGAGCGAGGGAGACAGTGAGAGGGAAAGAGAGAGCGAGGGAGACAGTGAGGGGGAAAGAGAGAGCGAGGGAGACAGTGAGAGGGAAAGAGAGAGCGAGAGAGACAGTGAGAGGGAAAGAGAGAGCGAGGGAGACAGTGAAAGGGAAAGAGAGAGCGAGGGAGACAGTGAGAGGGAAAGAGAGAGCGAGGGAGACAGTGAGAGGGAAAGACAGAGCGAGGGAGACAGTGAGGGGAAAAGAGAGAGCGAGGGAGACAGTGAGGGGGAAAGAGAGAGCGAGGGAGACAGTGAGAGAGAAAGAGAGAGCGAGGGAGACAGTGAGAGGGAAAGAGAGAGCGAGAGAGACAGTGAGAGGGAAAGAGAGAGCGAGGGAGACAGTGAGAGGGAAAGAGAGAGCGAGGGAGACAGTGAGGGGGAAAGAGAGAGCGAGGGAGACAGTGAGAGGGAAAGAGAGAGCGAGAGAGACAGTGAGAGGGAAAGAGAGAGCGAGGGAGACAGTGAAAGGGAAAGAGAGAGCGAGGGAGACAGTGAGGGGAAAAGAGAGAGCGAGGGAGACAGTGAGAGGGAAAGAGAGAGCGAGAGACAGTGAGAGGGAAAGAGAGAGCGAGGGAGACAGTGAAAGGGAAAGAGAGAGCGAGGGAGACAGTGAGGGGGAAAGAGAGAGCGAGGGAGACGGTGAGAGGGAAAGAGAGAGCGAGGGAGACAGTGAGAGGGAAAGACAGAGCGAGGGAGACAGTGAAAGGGAAAGAGAGAGCGAGGGAGACAGTGAGGGGGAAAGAGAGAGCGAGGGAGACAGTGAGAGGGAAAGAGAGAGCGAGAGAGACAGTGAGAGGGAAAGAGAGAGCGAGGGAGACAGTGAAAGGGAAAGAGAGAGCGAGGGAGACAGTGAGGGGGAAAGAGAGAGCGAGGGAGACGGTGAGAGGGAAAGAAAGAGCGAAGGAGACGGTGAGAGGGAAAGAGAGAGCGAGGGAGACAGTGAGAGGGAAAGAGAGAGCGAGAGAGACAGTGAGGGAGAAAGAGAGAGCGAGGGAGACAGTGAGGGGGAAAGAGAGAGCGAGGGAGACGGTGAGAGGGAAAGAGAGAGTGAGGGAGACAGTGAGAGGGAAAGAGAGAGCGAGAGAGACAGTGAGGGGGAAAGAGAGAGCGAGGGAGACAGTGAGGGGGAAAGAGAGAGCGAGGGAGACAGTGAGAGGGAAAGAGAGAGCGAGGGAGACAGTGAAAGGGAAAGAGAGAGCGAGGGAGACAGGGAGAGGGAAAGAGAGAGCGAGGGAGACAGTGAGAGGGAAAGAGAGAGCGAGGGAGACAGTGAGGGGGAAAGAGAGAGCGAGGGAGACAGTGAGAGGGAAAGAGAGAGCGAGAGAGACAGTGAGAGGGAAAGACAGAGCGAGGGAGACAGTGAAAGGGAAAGAGAGAGCAAGGGAGACAGTGAGGGGGAAAGAGAGAGCGAGGGAGACAGTGAGAGGGAAAGAGAGAGCGAGGGAGACAGTGAGAGGGAAAGAGAGAGCGAGAGAGACAGTGAGAGGGAAAGACAGAGCGAGGGAGACAGTGAAAGGGAAAGAGAGAGCGAGGGAGACAGTGAGGGGGAAAGAGAGAGCGAGAGACAGTGAGAGGGAAAGAGAGAGCGAGAGAGACAGTGAGGGGGAAAGAGAGAGCGAGGGAGACAGTGAAGGGGAAAGAGAGAGCGAGGGAGACGGTGAGAGGGAAAGAGAGAGCGAGGGAGACAGTGAGAGGGAAAGAGAGAGCGAGGGAGACAGTGAGGGGGAAAGAGAGAGCGAGGGAGACAGTGAGAGGGAAAGAGAGAGCGAGAGAGACAGTGAGAGGGAAAGAGAGAGCGAGGGAGACAGTGAAAGGGAAAGAGAGAGCGAGAGAGACAGTGAGAGGGAAAGAGAGAGCGAGGGAGACAGTGAGGGGGAAAGAGAGAGCGAGGGAGACAGTGAGGGGGAAAGAGAGAGCGAGGGAGACAGTGAAGGGGAAAGAGAGAGCGAGGGAGACGGTGAGAGGGAAAGAGAGAGCGAGGGAGACAGTGAAAGGGAAAGAGAGAGCGAGGGAGACAGTGAGGGGGAAAGAGAGAGCGAGGGAGACAGTGAGGGGGAAAGAGAGAGCGAGGGAGACAGTGAGGGGGAAAGAGAGAGCGAGGGAGACAGTGAGGGGGAAAGAGAGAGCGAGGGAGACAGTGAGAGGGAAAGAGAGAGCGAGAGAGACAGTGAGGGGGAAAGAGAGAGCGAGGGAGACAGTGAAGGGGAAAGAGAGAGCGAGGGAGACGGTGAGAGGGAAAGAGAGAGCGAGGGAGACAGTGAAAGGGAAAGAGAGAGCGAGGGAGACAGTGAGGGGGAAAGAGAGAGCGAGGGAGACAGTGAGGGGGAAAGAGAGAGCGAGGGAGACAGTGAGGGGGAAAGAGAGAGCGAGGGAGACAGTGAGGGGGAAAGAGAGAGCGAGGGAGACAGTGAGGGGGAAAGAGAGAGCGAGGGAGACAGTGAGGGGGAAAGAGAGAGCGAGGGAGACAGTGAGAGGGAAAGAGAGAGCGAGGGAGACAGTGAAAGGGAAAGAGAGAGCGAGAGAGACAGTGAGAGGGAAAGAGAGAGCAGGGGAGACAGTGAGAGGGAAAGAGAGAGCGAGGGAGACAGTGAGAGGGAAAGAGAGAGCGAGGGAGACAGGGAGAGGGAAAGAGAGAGCGAGGGAGACAGTGAGAGGGAAAGAGAGAGCGAGGGAGACAGTGAGGGGGAAAGAGAGAGCGAGGGAGACAGTGAGAGGGAAAGAGAGAGCGAGAGAGACAGTGAGAGGGAAAGACAGAGCGAGGGAGACAGTGAAAGGGAAAGATAGAGCAAGGGAGACAGTGAGGGGGAAAGAGAGAGCGAGGGAGACAGTGAGAGGGAAAGAGAGAGCGAGGGAGACAGTGAGAGGGAAAGAGAGAGCGAGAGAGACAGTGAGAGGGAAAGACAGAGCGAGGGAGACAGTGAAAGGGAAAGAGAGAGCGAGGGAGACAGTGAGGGGGAAAGAGAGAGCGAGAGACAGTGAGAGGGAAAGAGAGAGCGAGAGAGACAGTGAGGGGGAAAGAGAGAGCGAGGGAGACAGTGAAGGGGAAAGAGAGAGCGAGGGAGACGGTGAGAGGGAAAGAGAGAGCGAGGGAGACAGTGAGAGGGAAAGAGAGAGCGAGGGAGACAGTGAGGGGGAAAGAGAGAGCGAGGGAGACAGTGAGAGGGAAAGAGAGAGCGAGAGAGACAGTGAGAGGGAAAGAGAGAGCGAGGGAGACAGTGAAAGGGAAAGAGAGAGCGAGGGAGACAGTGAGAGGGAAAGAGAGAGCGAGGGAGACAGTGAGAGGGAAAGACAGAGCGAGGGAGACAGTGAAAGGGAAAAAGAGAGCGAGGGAGACAGTGAGGGGGAAAGAGAGAGCGAGAGACAGTGAGAGGGAAAGAGAGAGCGAGGGAGACAGTGAAAGGGAAAGAGAGAGCGAGGGAGACAGTGAGGGGGAAAGAGAGAGCGAGGGAGACGGTGAGAGGGAAAGAGAGAGCGAGGGAGACAGTGAGAGGGAAAGACAGAGCGAGGGAGACAGTGAAAGGGAAAGAGAGAGCGAGAGAGACAGTGAGGGAGAAGGAGAGAGCGAGGGAGACAGAGAGGGGGAGAGAGAGGGCGAGGGAGACGATGAGAGGGAAAGAGAGAGTGAGGGAGACAGTGAGAGGGAAAGAGAGAGCGAGAGAGACAGTGAGGGGGAAAGAGAGAGCGAGGGAGACAGTGAGGGGGAAAGAGAGAGCGAGGGAGACGGTGAGAGGGAAAGAGAGAGCGAGGGAGACAGTGAGAGGGAAAGAGAGAGCGAGGGAGACAGTGAGGGGGTAAGAGAGAGCGAGGGAGACAGTGAAAGGGAAAGAGAGAGCGAGGGAGACAGTGAGGGGAAAAGAGAGAGCGAGGGAGACAGTGAGAGGGAAAGAGAGAGCGAGAGACAGTGAGGGGGAAAGAGAGAGCGAGGGAGACAGTGAAAGGGAAAGAGAGAGCGAGGGAGACAGTGAGGGGGAAAGAGAGAGCGAGAGACAGTGAGAGGGAAAGAGAGAGCGAGAGAGACAGTGAGGGGGAAAGAGAGAGCGAGGGAGACAGTGAAGGGGAAAGAGAGAGCGAGGGAGACGGTGAGAGGGAAAGAGAGAGCGAGGGAGACAGTGAGAGGGAAAGAGAGAGCGAGGGAGACAGTGAGAGGGAAAGAGAGAGCGAGAGAGACAGTGAGGGGGAAAGAGAGAGCGAGAGACAGTGAGGGGAAAAGAGAGAGCGAGGGAGACGGTGAGAGGGAAAGAGAGAGCGAGGGAGACAGTGAGAGGGAAAGAGAGAGCGAGAGAGACAGTGAGAGGGAAAGAGAGAGCGAGGGAGACAGTGAAAGGGAAAGAGAGAGCGAGGGAGACAGTGAGGGGGAAAGAGAGAGCGAGGGAGACAGTGAGAGGGAAAGAGAGAGCGAGGGAGACAGTGAGAGGGAAAGAGAGAGCGAGAGAGACAGTGAGAGGGAAAGAGAGAGCGAGGGAGATGGTGAGAGGGAAAGAGAGAGCGAGGGAGACAGTGAGAGGGAAAGAGAGAGAGAGACAGTGAGAGGGAAAGAGAGAGCGAGGGAGACAGTGAAAGGGAAAGAGAGAGCGAGGGAGACAGTGAGAGGGAAAGAGAGAGGCAGCGAGAGAATGAGGGGGAAAGAGAGAGCGAGGGAGACAGTGAGAGGGAAAGAGAGAGCGAGGGAGACAGTGAAAGGGAAAGAGAGAGCGAAGGAGACAGTGAGAGGGAAAGAGAGAGCGAGGGAGACAGTGAAAGGGAAAGAGAGAGCGAGGGAGACAGTGAGGGGGAAAGAGAGAGTGAGGGAGACAGTGAGGGGGAAAGAGAGAGCGAGGGAGACAGTGAGAGGGAAAGAGAGAGCAAGAGAGACAGTGAGAGGGAAAGAGAGAGCGAGGGAGACAGTGAGAGGGAGACAGTGAGAGGGAAAGAGAGAGCGAGAGAGACAGTGAGAGGGAAAGAGAGAGCGAGGGAGACAGTGAGAGGGAAAGAGAGAGCGAGAGAGACAGTGAGAGGGAAAGAGAGAGCGAGGGAGACAGTGAAAGGGAAAGCGAGAGCGAGGGAGACAGTGAGGGGGAAAGAGAGAGCGAGGGAGACAGTGAGGGGGAAAGAGAGAGCGAGGGAGACAGTGAGGGGGAAAGAGAGAGCGAGGGAGACAGTGAGAGGGAAAGAGAGAGCGAGGGAGACGGTGAGAGGGAAAGAGAGAGCAAGGGAGACAGTGAAAGGGAAAGAGAGAGCGAGGGAGACAGTGAGGGGGAAAGAGAGAGCGAGGGAGACAGTGAGGGGGAAAGAGAGAGGGAGGGAGACGGTGAGAGGGAAAGAGAGAGCAAGGGAGACAGTGAAAGGGAAAGAGAGAGCGAGGGAGACAGTGAGGGGGAAAGAGAGAGCGAGGGAGACAGTGAGGGGGAAAGAGAGAGCGAGAGACAGTGAGAGGGAAAGAGAGAGCGAGAGAGACAGTGAGGGGGAAAGAGAGAGCGAGGGAGACAGTGAAGGGGAAAGAGAGAGCGAGGGAGACGGTGAGAGGGAAAGAGAGAGCGAGGGAGACAGTGAGAGGGAAAGAGAGAGCGAGGGAGACAGTGAGGGGGAAAGAGAGAGCGAGGGAGACAGTGAGAGGGAAAGAGAGAGCGAGAGAGACAGTGAGAGGGAAAGAGAGAGCGAGGGAGACAGTGAAAGGGAAAGAGAGAGCGAGGGAGACAGTGAGAGGGAAAGAGAGAGCGAGGGAGACAGTGAGAGGGAAAGACAGAGCGAGGGAGACAGTGAGGGGAAAAGAGAGAGCGAGGGAGACAGTGAGGGGGAAAGAGAGAGCGAGGGAGACAGTGAGAGAGAAAGAGAGAGCGAGGGAGACAGTGAGAGGGAAAGAGAGAGCGAGAGAGACAGTGAGAGGGAAAGAGAGAGCGAGGGAGACAGTGAGAGGGAAAGAGAGAGCGAGGGAGACAGTGAGGTGGAAAGAGAGAGCGAGGGAGACAGTGAGAGGGAAAGAGAGAGCGAGAGAGACAGTGAGAGGGAAAGAGAGAGCGAGGGAGACAGTGAAAGGGAAAGAGAGAGCGAGGGAGACAGTGAGGGGAAAAGAGAGAGCGAGGGAGACAGTGAGAGGGAAAGAGAGAGCGAGAGACAGTGAGAGGGAAAGAGAGAGCGAGGGAGACAGTGAAAGGGAAAGAGAGAGCGAGGGAGACAGTGAGGGGGAAAGAGAGAGCGAGGGAGACGGTGAGAGGGAAAGAGAGAGCGAGGGAGACAGTGAGAGGGAAAGACAGAGCGAGGGAGACAGTGAAAGGGAAAGAGAGAGCGAGGGAGACAGTGAGGGGGAAAGAGAGAGCGAGGGAGACAGTGAGAGGGAAAGAGAGAGCGAGAGAGACAGTGAGAGGGAAAGAGAGAGCGAGGGAGACAGTGAAAGGGAAAGAGAGAGCGAGGGAGACAGTGAGGGGGAAAGAGAGAGCGAGGGAGACGGTGAGAGGGAAAGAAAGAGCGAAGGAGACGGTGAGAGGGAAAGAGAGAGCGAGGGAGACAGTGAGAGGGAAAGAGAGAGCGAGAGAGACAGTGAGGGAGAAAGAGAGAGCGAGGGAGACAGTGAGGGGGAAAGAGAGAGCGAGGGAGACGGTGAGAGGGAAAGAGAGAGTGAGGGAGACAGTGAGAGGGAAAGAGAGAGCGAGAGAGACAGTGAGGGGGAAAGAGAGAGCGAGGGAGACAGTGAGGGGGAAAGAGAGAGCGAGGGAGACAGTGAGAGGGAAAGAGAGAGCGAGGGAGACAGTGAAAGGGAAAGAGAGAGCGAGGGAGACAGGGAGAGGGAAAGAGAGAGCGAGGGAGACAGTGAGAGGGAAAGAGAGAGCGAGGGAGACAGTGAGGGGGAAAGAGAGAGCGAGGGAGACAGTGAGAGAGAGAGAGAGAGAGAGAGAGACAGTGAGAGGGAAAGACAGAGCGAGGGAGACAGTGAAAGGGAAAGAGAGAGCAAGGGAGACAGTGAGGGGGAAAGAGAGAGCGAGGGAGACAGTGAGAGGGAAAGAGAGAGCGAGGGAGACAGTGAGAGGGAAAGAGAGAGCGAGAGAGACAGTGAGAGGGAAAGACAGAGCGAGGGAGACAGTGAAAGGGAAAGAGAGAGCGAGGGAGACAGTGAGGGGGAAAGAGAGAGCGAGAGACAGTGAGAGGGAAAGAGAGAGCGAGAGAGACAGTGAGGGGGAAAGAGAGAGCGAGGGAGACAGTGAAGGGGAAAGAGAGAGCGAGGGAGACGGTGAGAGGGAAAGAGAGAGCGAGGGAGACAGTGAGAGGGAAAGAGAGAGCGAGGGAGACAGTGAGGGGGAAAGAGAGAGCGAGGGAGACAGTGAGAGGGAGAGAGAGAGCGAGAGAGACAGTGAGAGGGAAAGAGAGAGCGAGGGAGACAGTGAAAGGGAAAGAGAGAGCGAGAGAGACAGTGAGAGGGAAAGAGAGAGCGAGGGAGACAGTGAGGGGGAAAGAGAGAGCGAGGGAGACAGTGAGGGGGAAAGAGAGAGCGAGGGAGACAGTGAAGGGGAAAGAGAGAGCGAGGGAGACGGTGAGAGGGAAAGAGAGAGCGAGGGAGACAGTGAAAGGGAAAGAGAGAGCGAGGGAGACAGTGAGGGGGAAAGAGAGAGCGAGGGAGACAGTGAGGGGGAAAGAGAGAGCGAGGGAGACAGTGAGGGGGAAAGAGAGAGCGAGGGAGACAGTGAGGGGGAAAGAGAGAGCGAGGGAGACAGTAAGAGGGAAAGAGAGAGCGAGAGAGACAGTGAGGGGGAAAGAGAGAGCGAGGGAGACAGTGAAGGGGAAAGAGAGAGCGAGGGAGACGGTGAGAGGGAAAGAGAGAGCGAGGGAGACAGTGAAAGGGAAAGAGAGAGCGAGGGAGACAGTGAGGGGGAAAGAGAGAGCGAGGGAGACAGTGAGGGGGAAAGAGAGAGCGAGGGAGACAGTGAGGGGGAAAGAGAGAGCGAGGGAGACAGTGAGGGGGAAAGAGAGAGCGAGGGAGACAGTGAGGGGGAAAGAGAGAGCGAGGGAGACAGTGAGGGGGAAAGAGAGAGCGAGGGAGACAGTGAGAGGGAAAGAGAGAGCGAGGGAGACAGTGAAAGGGAAAGAGAGAGCGAGAGAGACAGTGAGAGGGAAAGAGAGAGCAGGGGAGACAGTGAGAGGGAAAGAGAGAGCGAGGGAGACAGTGAGAGGGAAAGAGAGAGCGAGGGAGACAGGGAGAGGGAAAGAGAGAGGGAGGGAGACAGTGAGAGGGAAAGAGAGAGCGAGGGAGACAGTGAGGGGGAAAGAGAGAGCGAGGGAGACAGTGAGAGGGAAAGAGAGAGCGAGAGAGACAGTGAGAGGGAAAGACAGAGCGAGGGAGACAGTGAAAGGGAAAGAGAGAGCAAGGGAGACAGTGAGGGGGAAAGAGAGAGCGAGGGAGACAGTGAGAGGGAAAGAGAGAGCGAGGGAGACAGTGAGAGGGAAAGAGAGAGCGAGAGAGACAGTGAGAGGGAAAGACAGAGCGAGGGAGACAGTGAAAGGGAAAGAGAGAGCGAGGGAGACAGTGAGGGGGAAAGAGAGAGCGAGAGACAGTGAGAGGGAAAGAGAGAGCGAGAGAGACAGTGAGGGGGAAAGAGAGAGCGAGGGAGACAGTGAAGGGGAAAGAGAGAGCGAGGGAGACGGTGAGAGGGAAAGAGAGAGCGAGGGAGACAGTGAGAGGGAAAGAGAGAGCGAGGGAGACAGTGAGGGGGAAAGAGAGAGCGAGGGAGACAGTGAGAGGGAAAGAGAGAGCGAGAGAGACAGTGAGAGGGAAAGAGAGAGCGAGGGAGACAGTGAAAGGGAAAGAGAGAGCGAGGGAGACAGTGAGAGGGAAAGAGAGAGCGAGGGAGACAGTGAGAGGGAAAGACAGAGCGAGGGAGACAGTGAAAGGGAAAAAGAGAGCGAGGGAGACAGTGAGGGGGAAAGAGAGAGCGAGGGAGACAGTGAGAGGGAAAGAGAAAGCGAGGGGGACAGTGAAAGGGAAAGAGAGAGCGAGGGAGACAGTGAGAGGGAAAGAGAGAGCGAGGGAGACAGTGAAAGGGAAAGAGAGAGCGAGGGAGACAGTGAGGGGGAAAGAGAGAGTGAGGGAGACAGTGAGGGGGAAAGAGAGAGCGAGGGAGACAGTGAGAGGGAAAGAGAGAGCGAGAGAGACAGTGAGAGGGAAAGAGAGAGCGAGGGAGACAGTGAGAGGGAAAGAGAGAGCGAGGGAGACAGTGAGGGGGAAAGAGAGAGCGAGGGAGACAGTGAGAGGGAAAGAGAGAGCGAGGGAGACAGTGAGGGGGAAAGAGAGAGCGAGGGAGACAGTGAGAGGGAAAGAGAGAGCGAGAGAGACAGTGAGAGGGAAAGACAGAGCGAGGGAGACAGTGAAAGGGAAAGAGAGAGCAAGGGAGACAGTGAGGGGGAAAGAGAGAGCGAGGGAGACAGTGAGAGGGAAAGAGAGAGCGAGGGAGACAGTGAGAGGGAAAGAGAGAGCGAGAGAGACAGTGAGAGGGGAAGACAGAGCGAGGGAGACAGAGAGAGGGAAAGAGAGGGCGAGGGGGACAGTGAGAGGGAAAGAGAGAGTGAGGGAGACAGTGAGAGGGAAAGAGAGAGCGAGAGAGACAGTGAGGGGGAAAGAGAGAGCGAGGGAGACAGTGAGGGGGAAAGAGAGAGCGAGGGAGACAGTGAGAGGGAAAGAGAGAGCGAGGGAGACAGTGAAAGGGAAAGAGAGAGCGAGGGAGACAGGGAGAGGGAAAGAGAGAGCGAGGGAGACAGTGAGAGGGAAAGAGAGAGCGAGGGAGACAGTGAGGGGGAAAGAGAGAGCGAGGGAGACAGTGAGAGGGAAAGAGAGAGCGAGAGAGACAGTGAGAGGGAAAGACAGAGCGAGGGAGACAGTGAAAGGGAAAGAGAGAGCAAGGGAGACAGTGAGGGGGAAAGAGAGAGCGAGGGAGACAGTGAGAGGGAAAGAGAGAGCGAGGGAGACAGTGAGAGGGAAAGAGAGAGCGAGAGAGACAGTGAGAGGGAAAGACAGAGCGAGGGAGACAGTGAAAGGGAAAGAGAGAGCGAGGGAGACAGTGAGGGGGAAAGAGAGAGCGAGAGACAGTGAGAGGGAAAGAGAGAGCGAGAGAGACAGTGAGGGGGAAAGAGAGAGCGAGGGAGACAGTGAAGGGGAAAGAGAGAGCGAGGGAGACGGTGAGAGGGAAAGAGAGAGCGAGGGAGACAGTGAGAGGGAAAGAGAGAGCGAGGGAGACAGTGAGGGGGAAAGAGAGAGCGAGGGAGACAGTGAGAGGGAAAGAGAGAGCGAGAGAGACAGTGAGAGGGAAAGAGAGAGCGAGGGAGACAGTGAAAGGGAAAGAGAGAGCGAGGGAGACAGTGAGAGGGAAAGAGAGAGCGAGGGAGACAGTGAGAGGGAAAGAGAGAGCGAGAGAGACAGTGAGAGGGAAAGAGAGAGCGAGGGAGACAGTGAAAGAGAAAGAGAGAGCGAGGGAGACAGTGAGGGGGAAAGAGAGAGCGAGGGAGAGAGTGAGGGGGAAAGAGAGAGCGAGAGAGACAGTGAGGGGGAAAGAGAGAGCGAGGGAGACAGTGAGGGGGAAAGAGAGAGCGAGGGAGACAGTGAGGGGGAAAGAGAGAGCGAGGGAGACAGTGAGGGGGAAAGAGAGAGCGAGGGAGACAGTGAGGGGGAAAGAGAGAGCGAGGGAGACAGTGAGAGGGAAAGAGAGAGCGAGGGAGACAGTGAAAGGGAAAGAGAGAGCGAGAGAGACAGTGAGAGGGAAAGAGAGAGCAGGGGAGACAGTGAGAGGGAAAGAGAGAGCGAGGGAGACAGTGAGAGGGAAAGAGAGAGCGAGGGAGACAGGGAGAGGGAAAGAGAGAGCGAGGGAGACAGTGAGAGGGAAAGAGAGAGCGAGGGAGACAGTGAGGGGGAAAGAGAGAGCGAGGGAGACAGTGAGAGGGAAAGAGAGAGCGAGAGAGACAGTGAGAGGGAAAGACAGAGCGAGGGAGACAGTGAAAGGGAAAGAGAGAGCAAGGGAGACAGTGAGGGGGAAAGAGAGAGCGAGGGAGACAGTGAGAGGGAAAGAGAGAGCGAGGGAGACAGTGAGAGGGAAAGAGAGAGCGAGAGAGACAGTGAGAGGGAAAGACAGAGCGAGGGAGACAGTGAAAGGGAAAGAGAGAGCGAGGGAGACAGTGAGGGGGAAAGAGAGAGCGAGAGACAGTGAGAGGGAAAGAGAGAGCGAGAGAGACAGTGAGGGGGAAAGAGAGAGCGAGGGAGGCAGTGAAGGGAAAAGAGAGAGCGAGGGAGACGGTGAGAGGGGAGGAGAGAGGGAGGGAGACAGGGAGAGGGGAAGAGAGAGCGAGGGAGACAGTGAGGGGGAAAGAGAGAGCGAGGGAGACAGTGAGAGGGAAAGAGAGAGCGAGAGAGACAGTGAGGGGGAAAGAGAGAGCGAGGGAGACAGTGAAGGGAAAAGAGAGAGCGAGGGAGACGGTGAGAGGGAAAGAGAGAGCGAGGGAGACAGTGAGAGGGAAAGACAGAGCGAGGGAGACAGTGAAAGGGAAAGAGAGAGCGAGGGAGACAGTGAGGAGGAAAGAGAGAGCGAGGGAGACAGTGAGAGGGAAAGAGAAAGCGAGGGAGACAGTGAAAGGGAAAGAGAGAGCGAGGGAGACAGTGAGAGGGAAAGAGAGAGCGAGGGAGACAGTGAAAGGGAAATAGAGAGCGAGGGAGACAGTGAGGGGGAAAGAGAGAGTGAGGGAGACAGTGAGGGGGAGAGAGAGAGCGAGGGAGACAGTGAAGGGGAAAGAGAGAGCGAGGGAGACGGTGAGAGGGAAAGAGAGAGCGAGGGAGACAGTGAAAGGGAAAGAGAGAGCGAGGGAGACAGTGAGGGGGAAAGAGAGAGCGAGGGAGACAGTGAGGGGGAAAGAGAGAGCGAGGGAGACAGTGAGGGGGAAAGAGAGAGCGAGGGAGACAGTGAGGGGGAAAGAGAGAGCGAGGGAGACAGTGAGAGGGAAAGAGAGAGCGAGAGAGACAGTGAGGGGGAAAGAGAGAGCGAGGGAGACAGTGAAGGGGAAAGAGAGAGCGAGGGAGACGGTGAGAGGGAAAGAGAGAGCGAGGGAGACAGTGAAAGGGAAAGAGAGAGCGAGGGAGACAGTGAGGGGGAAAGAGAGAGCGAGGGAGACAGTGAGGGGGAAAGAGAGAGCGAGGGAGACAGTGAGGGGGAAAGAGAGAGCGAGGGAGACAGTGAGGGGGAAAGAGAGAGCGAGGGAGACAGTGAGGGGGAAAGAGAGAGCGAGGGAGACAGTGAGGGGGAAAGAGAGAGCGAGGGAGACAGTGAGAGGGAAAGAGAGAGCGAGGGAGACAGTGAAAGGGAAAGAGAGAGCGAGAGAGACAGTGAGAGGGAAAGAGAGAGCAGGGGAGACAGTGAGAGGGAAAGAGAGAGCGAGGGAGACAGTGAGAGGGAAAGAGAGAGCGAGGGAGACAGGGAGAGGGAAAGAGAGAGCGAGGGAGACAGTGAGAGGGAAAGAGAGAGCGAGGGAGACAGTGAGGGGGAAAGAGAGAGCGAGGGAGACAGTGAGAGGGAAAGAGAGAGCGAGAGAGACAGTGAGAGGGAAAGACAGAGCGAGGGAGACAGTGAAAGGGAAAGAGAGAGCAAGGGAGACAGTGAGGGGGAAAGAGAGAGCGAGGGAGACAGTGAGAGGGAAAGAGAGAGCGAGGTAGACAGTGAGAGGGAAAGAGAGAGCGAGAGAGACAGTGAGAGGGAAAGACAGAGCGAGGGAGACAGTGAAAGGGAAAGAGAGAGCGAGAGACAGTGAGAGGGAAAGAGAGAGCGAGAGAGACAGTGAGGGGGAAAGAGAGAGCGAGGGAGACAGTGAAGGGGAAAGAGGGAGCGAGGGAGACGGTGAGAGGGAAAGAGAGAGCGAGGGAGACAGTGAGAGGGAAAGAGAGAGCGAGGGAGACAGTGAGGGGGAAAGAGAGAGCGAGGGAGACAGTGAGAGGGAAAGAGAGAGCGAGAGAGACAGTGAGAGGGAAAGAGAGAGCGAGGGAGACAGTGAAAGGGAAAGAGAGAGCGAGGGAGACAGTGAGAGGGAAAGAGAGAGCGAGGGAGACAGTGAGAGGGAAAGACAGAGCGAGGGAGACAGTGAAAGGGAAAAAGAGAGCGAGGGAGACAGTGAGGGGGAAAGAGAGAGCGAGGGAGACAGTGAGAGGGAAAGAGAAAGCGAGGGGGACAGTGAAAGGGAAAGAGAGAGCGAGGGAGACAGTGAGAGGGAAAGAGAGAGCGAGGGAGACAGTGAAAGGGAAAAAGAGAGCGAGGGAGACAGTGAGGGGGAAAGAGAGAGCGAGGGAGACGGTGAGAGGGAAAGAGAGAGCGAGGGAGACAGTGAGGGGGAAAGAGAGAGCGAGAGACAGTGAGAGGGAAAGAGAGAGCGAGAGAGACAGTGAGGGGGAAAGAGAGAGCGAGGGAGACAGTGAAGGGGAAAGAGAGAGCGAGGGAGACGGTGAGAGGGAAAGAGAGAGCGAGGGAGACAGTGAGAGGGAAAGAGAGAGCGAGGGAGACAGTGAGGGGGAAAGAGAGAGCGAGGGAGACAGTGAGAGGGAAAGAGAGAGCGAGAGAGACAGTGAGAGGGAAAGAGAGAGCGAGGGAGACAGTGAAAGGGAAAGAGAGAGCGAGGGAGACAGTGAGGGGGAAAGACAGAGCGAGGGAGACAGTGAGAGGGAAAGACAGAGCGAGGGAGACAGTGAAAGGGAAAAAGAGAGCGAGGGAGACAGTGAGGGGGAAAGAGAGAGCGAGGGAGACAGTGAGAGGGAAAGAGAAAGCGAGGGGGACAGTGAAAGGGAAAGAGAGAGCGAGGGAGACAGTGAGAGGGAAAGAGAGAGCGAGGGAGACAGTGAAAGGGAAAGAGAGAGCGAGGGAGACAGTGAGGGGGAAAGAGAGAGTGAGGGAGACAGTGAGGGGGAAAGAGAGAGCGAGGGAGACAGTGAGAGGGAAAGAGAGAGCGAGAGAGACAGTGAGAGGGAAAGAGAGAGCGAGGGAGACAGTGAGAGGGAAAGAGAGAGCGAGGGAGACAGTGAGGGGGAAAGAGAGAGCGAGGGAGACAGTGAGAGGGAAAGAGAGAGCGAGAGAGACAGTGAGAGGGAAAGACAGAGCGAGGGAGACAGTGAGGGAGAAAGAGAGAGCGAGGGAGACAGTGAGGGGGAAAGAGAGAGCGAGGGAGACGGTGAGAGGGAAAGAGAGAGTGAGGGAGACAGTGAGAGGGAAAGAGAGAGCGAGAGAGACAGTGAGGGGGAAAGAGAGAGCGAGGGAGACAGTGAGGGGGAAAGAGAGAGCGAGGGAGACAGTGAGAGGGAAAGAGAGAGCGAGGGAGACAGTGAAAGGGAAAGAGAGAGCGAGGGAGACAGGGAGAGGGAAAGAGAGAGCGAGGGAGACAGTGAGAGGGAAAGAGAGAGCGAGGGAGACAGTGAGGGGGAAAGAGAGAGCGAGGGAGACAGTGAGAGGGAAAGAGAGAGCGAGAGAGACAGTGAGAGGGAAAGACAGAGCGAGGGAGACAGTGAAAGGGAAAGAGAGAGCAAGGGAGACAGTGAGGGGGAAAGAGAGAGCGAGGGAGACAGTGAGAGGGAAAGAGAGAGGGAGGGAGACAGTGAGAGGGAAAGAGAGAGCGAGAGAGACAGTGAGAGGGAAAGACAGAGCGAGGGAGACAGTGAAAGGGAAAGAGAGAGCGAGGGAGACAGTGAGGGGGAAAGAGAGAGCGAGAGACAGTGAGAGGGAAAGAGAGAGCGAGAGAGACAGTGAGGGGGAAAGAGAGAGCGAGGGAGACAGTGAAGGGGAAAGAGAGAGCGAGGGAGACGGTGAGAGGGAAAGAGAGAGCGAGGGAGACAGTGAGAGGGAAAGAGAGAGCGAGGGAGACAGTGAGGGGGAAAGAGAGAGCGAGGGAGACAGTGAGAGGGAAAGAGAGAGCGAGAGAGACAGTGGGAGGGAAAGGGGGAGCGAGGGAGACAGTGAAAGGGAAAGAGAGAGCGAGGGAGACAGTGAGAGGGAAAGAGAGAGCGAGGGAGACAGTGAGAGGGAAAGAGAGAGCGAGAGAGACAGTGAGAGGGAAAGAGAGAGCGAGGGAGACAGTGAAAGGGAAAGAGAGAGCGAGGGAGACAGTGAGGGGGAAAGAGAGAGCGAGGGAGACAGTGAGGGGGAAAGAGAGAGCGAGAGAGACAGTGAGGGGGAAAGAGAGAGCGAGGGAGACAGTGAGGGGGAAAGAGAGAGCGAGGGAGACAGTGAGGGGGAAAGAGAGAGCGAGGGAGACAGTGAGGGGGAAAGAGAGAGCGAGGGAGACAGTGAGGGGGAAAGAGAGAGCGAGGGAGACAGTGAGAGGGAAAGAGAGAGCGAGGGAGACAGTGAAAGGGAAAGAGAGAGCGAGAGAGACAGTGAGAGGGAAAGAGAGAGCAGGGGAGACAGTGAGAGGGAAAGAGAGAGCGAGGGAGACAGTGAGAGGGAAAGAGAGAGCGAGGGAGACAGGGAGAGGGAAAGAGAGAGCGAGGGAGACAGTGAGAGGGAAAGAGAGAGCGAGGGAGACAGTGAGGGGGAAAGAGAGAGCGAGGGAGACAGTGAGAGGGAAAGAGAGAGCGAGAGAGACAGTGAGAGGGAAAGACAGAGCGAGGGAGACAGTGAAAGGGAAAGAGAGAGCAAGGGAGACAGTGAGGGGGAAAGAGAGAGCGAGGGAGACAGTGAGAGGGAAAGAGAGAGCGAGGGAGACAGTGAGAGGGAAAGAGAGAGCGAGAGAGACAGTGAGAGGGAAAGACAGAGCGAGGGAGACAGTGAAAGGGAAAGAGAGAGCGAGGGAGACAGTGAGGGGGAAAGAGAGAGCGAGAGACAGTGAGAGGGAAAGAGAGAGCGAGAGAGACAGTGAGGGGGAAAGAGAGAGCGAGGGAGACAGTGAAGGGGAAAGAGAGAGCGAGGGAGACGGTGAGAGGGAAAGAGAGAGCGAGGGAGACAGTGAGAGGGAAAGAGAGAGCGAGGGAGACAGTGAGGGGGAAAGAGAGAGCGAGGGAGACAGTGAGAGGGAAAGAGAGAGCGAGAGAGACAGTGAGAGGGAAAGAGAGAGCGAGGGAGACAGTGAAAGGGAAAGAGAGAGCGAGGGAGACAGTGAGAGGGAAAGAGAGAGCGAGGGAGACAGTGAGAGGGAAAGACAGAGCGAGGGAGACAGTGAAAGGGAAAGAGAGAGCGAGGGAGACAGTGAGGAGGAAAGAGAGAGCGAGGGAGACAGTGAGGAGGAAAGAGAGAGCGAGGGAGACAGTGAGAGGGAAAGAGAAAGCGAGGGAGACAGTGAAAGGGAAAGAGAGAGCGAGGGAGACAGTGAGAGGGAAAGAGAGAGCGAGGGAGACAGTGAAAGGGAAAGAGAGAGCGAGGGAGACAGTGAGGGGGAAAGAGAGAGCGAGGGAGACAGTGAGAGGGAAAGAGAGAGCGAGAGAGACAGTGAGAGGGAAAGAGAGAGCGAGGGAGACAGTGAAAGGGAAAGAGAGAGCGAGGGAGACAGTGAGGGGGAAAGAGAGAGCGAGGGAGACAGTGAGAGGGAAAGAGAGAGCGAGGGAGACAGTGAGAGGGAAAGAGAGAGCGAGAGAGACAGTGAGAGGGAAAGAGAGAGCGAGGGAGATGGTGAGAGGGAAAGAGAGAGCGAGGGAGACAGTGAGAGGGAAAGAGAGAGAGAGAGAGACAGTGAGAGGGAAAGAGAGAGCGAGGGAGACAGTGAAAGGGAAAGAGAGAGCGAGGGAGACAGTGAGGGGGAAAGAGAGAGCGAGGGAGACAGTGAGGGGGAAAGAAAGAGCGAGGGAGACAGTGAGAGGGAAAGAGAGAGCGAGGGAGACGGTGAGAGGGAAAGAGAGAGCAAGGGAGACAGTGAGAGGGAAAGAGAGAGCGAGAGAGACAGTGAGGGGGAAAGAGAGAGCGAGGGAGACAGTGAGGGGAAAAGAGAGAGCGAGGGAGACAGTGAGGGGGAAAGAGAGAGCGAGGGAGACAGTGAGAGGGAAAGAGAGAGCGAGAGAGACAGTGAGGGGGAAAGAGAGAGCGAGGGAGACAGTGAGGGGGAAAGCGAGAGCGAGGGAGACAGTGAGGGGAAAAGAGAGAGCGAGGGAGACAGTGAGGGGGAAAGAGAGAGCGAGGGAGACGGTGAGAGGGAAAGAGAGAGCGAGGGAGACAGTGAGAGGGAAAGAGAGAGCGAGAGAGACAGTGAGAGGGAAAGAGAGAGCGAGGGAGACGGTGAGGGGGAAAGAGAGAGCGAGGGAGACGGTGAGAGGGAAAGAGAGAGCGAGGGAGACAGTGAGAGGGAAAGAGAGAGCGAGAGAGACAGTGAGAGGGAAATAGAGAGCGAGGAAGACAGTGAGAGGGAAAGAGAGAGCGAGGGAGACAGTGAGGGGGAAAGAGAGAGCGAGGGAGACAGTGAGAGGGAAAGAGAGAGCGAGAGAGACAGTGAGGGGGAAAGAGAGAGCGAGGGAGACAGTGAGGGGGAAAGAGAGAGCGAGGGAGACAGAGAGGGGGAAAGAGAGAGGGAGGGAGAGAGTGAGAGGGAGAGACAGAGCGAGAGAGACAGTGAGGGGGAAAGAGAGAGCGAGGGAGACAGTGAGAGGGAAAGAGAGAGCGAGGGAGACAGTGAGGGGGAAAGAGAGAGCGAGGGAGACAGTGAGAGGGAAAGACAGAGCGAGAGAGACAGTGAGGGGGAAAGAGAGAGCGAGGGAGACAGTGAGAGGGAAAGAGAGAGCGAGAGAGACAGTGAGGGGGAAAGAGAGAGCGAGGGAGACGGTGAGAGGGAAAGAGAGAGCGAGGGAGACAGTGAGAGGGAAAGAGAGAGCGAGAGAGACAGTGAGAGGGAAAGGGAGAGCGAGGGAGACAGTGAGAGGGAAAGAGAGAGCGAGGGAGACAGTGAGGGGGAAAGAGAGAGCGAGGGAGACAGTGAGAGGGAAAGAGAGAGCGAGAGAGACAGTGAGGGGGAAAGAGAGAGCGAGGGAGACAGTGAGGGGGAAAGAGAGAGCGAGGGAGACAGTGAGAGGGAAAGACAGAGCGAGAGAGACAGTGAGGGGGAAAGAGAGAGCGAGGGAGACAGTGAGGGGGAAAGAGAGAGCGAGGGAGACAGTGAGGGGGAAAGAGAGAGCGAGGGAGACAGTGAGGGGGAAAGAGAGAGCGAGGGAGACAGTGAGGGGGAAAGAGAGAGCGAGGGAGACAGTGAGAGGGAAAGAGAGAGCGAGGGAGACAGTGAAAGGGAAAGAGAGAGCGAGAGAGACAGTGAGAGGGAAAGAGAGAGCAGGGGAGACAGTGAGAGGGAAAGAGAGAGCGAGGGAGACAGTGAGAGGGAAAGAGAGAGCGAGGGAGACAGTGAGAGGGAAAGAGAGAGCGAGGGAGACAGTGAGGGGGAAAGAGAGAGCAGGGGAGACAGTGAGAGGGAAAGAGAGAGCGAGGGAGACAGTGAGGGGGAAAGAGAGAGCGAGGGAGACAGTGAGAGGGAAAGAGAGAGCGAGGGAGACGGTGAGAGGGAAAGAGAGAGCGAGGGAGACAGTGAGAGGGAAAGAGAGAGCGAGGGAGACGGTGAGAGGGAAAGAGAGAGCGAGGGAGACAGTGAGAGGGAAAGAGAGAGCGAGGGAGACAGTGAGAGGGAAAGAGAGAGCGAGGGAGACAGTGAGAGGGAAAGAGAGAGCGAGGGAGACAGTGAGAGGGAAAGAGAGAGCGAGGGAGACAGTGAGAGGGAAAGAGAGAGCGAGGGAGACAGTGAGGGGGAAAGAGAGAGCGAGAGAGACAGTGAGAGGGAAAGAGAGAGCAGGGGAGACAGTGAGGGGGAAAGAGAGAGCGAGGGAGACAGTTAGAGGGAAAGAGAGTGAGGGAAAGAGAAAGATTGAAGGAGACAGAGACTCAGGGGAGATAAAAACAGGAAGAGAGAGGGAGGAAAGAGAAGGAGAGATGGTGAGAGTGAGGAGGAGGGGGAAAGTGAGAGAGGGAGAGCGTGGGAGTGAGGACGGACAGCAGATAGAGTGAGGGACATCACTCTTCATTATTACTGATGATAATCCAGGGACAGAAGTGTCACGAATCCTTATTAGACCCTCGTAGCCACTGTCAGCTCAGCAGCACAGTTCAGAGTCAGTTAAGGTAAAAACAGAAAAACAATTTAATTAGATCAATACGGACATGAACCTTACAGCGACACACTCCCTAGCCAGTGCACATCTGCTGATGTGACTCCCAAAACAAGCTCAAAGCAGCCAGCCAACAGCAGAAGCCTGCACTGATAGTCCCCACTGAGATGTCAGGGCGCGTCGGTGTAAACACAGAACGACAAAGGTGTGTGTCTTCAAAAGTCATCTGATAAACTGGCAGAATGCCGTTTCACATCCGACCGTTATCCACTAAAACCCCATTATATCTCCTCAAAAATCTTTAATTTCCTTCAGGCCGACTGCGAAATATCAACTCAAAAAGCAGCCAACGGTCCACAATACAATCTGACCTCAGTCTGCTTCTTATTTTTATCATTTTTCTATTAGGTTATTTGACAAACCGAATCACGAGTCATAAAGGTTAATCACGCTCGGCCTATTCATTAATTCACAAAGAGGGCCTTTCATTTAAAAATCCGCAGAGATCCACATTATTACTGCTTTGTAACTTCCTGCTGAATTTTTATTCGATGAATAAAAATTGCAGGAGACCTCTGTGCATAGGTCAACGGGAATATGAGAGCTGAATTCAAAGGGTCGGGCAGGAAATAGAGGAGATTAAAGAGCAGTGCTAACCGCAGACCCGAGTGCAGGACAGCTTTACTGCTGTGACATGTTCCTCATTTCCAGAAGGCCGCACATACCCGATTAAGCCTGAGGCATAATCAGCAAAAAGGCGGGAAACAGCCAGGTCATGTGCCTTGCCACAGTCTAATCAGATATCCCACAAGTGCCTACTTTTTTACCCCTAATTGCCTCAAAAGGTACTCCCAGCAAAAAGGGTAATGACTTTGAAAGTAAGTCACACAAGTTTTGTATAAGTATTACTGCAAATATTAGCGTAATCTGATGCATTGCAAAACCCTTCATTAACTGAGGTGTTCTGAACATCTCAATAGCTGAATGCATGGAGCACTTTGTCCTTGACTTACAAATACAAATTAGTTTCCTCCTTAAACAAAATTTTGAGTTTAGCAATTTCTGTAGTTAGAGGCTCAATGACAATTTGTGCGGTCAATGACTCACCAAACTGTGTTTGTGACGAAATACAGGTATATATACAACAAATGCTTGCAGGAAATTAATGCTTACTGAAGCCAGACAGTGATTACAAAAGACTCTTTCTCTCAGGTGAGGAGTCAGATGTCACTGCATTGGTTGTAATACTGTCCCAAATGAGGTTCTGAGCCATCACAATGCAGGCTATAATCTCTCAGTGCCAGCTGCTTGGCTTTATCCTCTCAAAATATATTTGAGCCAGAATGGTGGATCCACCTGCAAAGCAGAGTCCATTGATTTCCCACCAGTTTCTGAGAAATCAAAGTGTCTGATTTCGCTGACGGTGAGTTACACCAAGACAATGGGCATATTGGAATGCAGGAGATGAGCAACACCTTCTGTCAAAGCTGCATCAAAAGCTGTCCCCCGGGTAACACGCACCAGTGGCAAAGATTCCCTGGCCACACTTCAGTAACGGTGAATTAATTGAGACTTAAAGGGAATGGAAAGTATCTCAAAGCACCGTGACGTTTTCATGAAAATAAAAAACACTTAAAGTAACTTTGATCAAGGTAAAAATAGTGCAAACGCAGGATGGCGTTCTGCAAGGCGAGTCCTCTAAAAGGATTTCCTTGGTATCTTTCATATGCCATGTGGTACATGTCGTGATCATCTATTCATCAAGAGGTTTGTTTCTGCTCTCATTCTTCCCCCTCCTTTGACAGACCCTCTTTCATTTTATCTAAATTGAAATGCCATCGCTGCACGGCACCGATGGAGAATATATCCCTGCTAATTAGTAAGAAAATAAGCGTTTTATAACCTGAGAAAATGCCTTGACTGGCAATTTGGAAAGGAAAATCCAGGGACTGTTTGTATCACCCATCCAAAAACCGAGATGAATTCAAAATACATTATACATAAAACATCAAAAGAGCGTTATCCATCTGTTTATGCATGCAAGTCTTCAGAAAAATACAGCATACAGGTTTTAAATATTGATCAAATGATTTCTGTCAGTATAATAAATTAATAAATGGCTGTGATGTAATGGAATGACTTGATGGCTCTGATTGGATAGACCCGGGGTAGGGGACCTTGCTCCTGCAGAGCCACAGATCGGCATGTTTAGATGTCTGCCTGCTCCAGCACATCCAATTCAAATGACTGTAGCTCATCAAGAGCTTGATAATGAGACAGATGCTTGATAATGAGGCAATCATTTGAATGAGGTGTGTTACAGAAGACAGACACCTAACACATGCAGGGCTATGGTTCTACAGGAACAGGTTTCTCGAACCCTCGGATAGACAACTGCTGAAGCAAGCTGACCAGCTGCATCAAGCCTGGTGAATTCACAGGAACAGAAAGGGAATGAGTAACAGAAGACAATTAAGAGAAATGTTAACTCCGCTAGCAGTTATAGGCCCACCTCTCTTACCATCGTTCATGTTAAATTGTTAAGGCTGTTCAGATTGTATTTTCATTAATACTCCGATTGGATATCTGCACAGTAAAAAAAATAAATAAATAAAAATTTACTGCCGGAGGAGGTACCAGTGGACCACAAAAGTTCACTCTGCCATAAAATGAGTTCAACTGCTGAGCTGAAGCTGAGATTTTGATTGGTCTGCTTGCATTGCATTATGTTATCGGTGCAAAATAAAGTCGTCCCAACTTTTCCACAAGAAAAATTGTCTATTCTGGACTTTGGTTAGTGTTGATTTAGCACTGATAGAGTTGACAACTGAATGGCAAAATAAAGCCTAAAAAAGATTTCTGTACACAATACTCCCTGAGCCAGAAAAATGTATCCTGTATTAGAGACTAGACATTACTTGGTTTGTAATCTGATATTTCACACCGTCTGTCGTGTGTGAGAGCACAAAAAACATCATGAGATGAATTTGCAAGCTCTAGGAGTATTTAGGTAAAAGCCATCTCAAGGTGAAAATTCAAATAAAATTTCATGGGTAGGATCCATATTTAATAATTAACCCTTAAAGCGGTGAAATTATTTTTTTTTTACATTAATTTAATTATCCTGTGCTGTTGAAAACCTATCATGTGGCGACTTGTTTAAAAGAGCTCCAACAATTCGCCACCTGATTGATATCTTACATCATTGAGCAGCAATAGCTGCATCTGGCACTCTAAGGGTTAATAGAAGCAGCCTGTCTGGCCCACCCCTCAGAAGAATGGGGGGGGAGGTTTGAAAACAAAATCTGCACAGCTGGAATTGATCTAATTATGGTTGTCAAAATATTCATAAAGAGCAACTTTAACATTAAAAATACAGCATGTGGCTCTTAATAGAGCACTCCCAAGTTCCTAAATCCATGTAAAACATAACAGCTCCCAGTTCTGTGCTTTTCTACGATGGCACACCAGAGAATTCACTCTTTTATGTTGTACATGCATATGATCTGAAGTACCCTGATATCATTGAAATGGCCGTAGACATAAGATGCGTCCGCATCTTATTTTCAAGCCGTTTCATGTTTTCTTCAAAGACCGCCTGTCATTATAAAGAATTATACTCCTCCAAGGTTCAGGGAGGTACTTCCTTCATAAAAACTCTCCATTCCCTCGGTCCCTCTATAGTTAGAAGCTCTATCAATTGTTGTCACTGAGCTGCGCTCCTGGGACTGCAGCCACATTGAAGAAAAAAGGCAGTGGGTTTAAATTTAGTTGAATACTGAAGCAAAGACTCCTTTTCTAGGTCAGTTACTGCAAATGGTGAGCATAATGTAGCAGCTGCCTCTTCAAAACATGCAGAAAATAAAGCAAGACTTTCACCCAACACCAACGTTTAATGAAGCCTCCGCTCCCTTTACAGCTGTCTATCAAAACAAAAAAAACCAATGATACATACAGACTCTAATTTTGATTCAGCCGAGGTGAAAGAAAGGTTAAAAACTCAGCTGAAGGGTATATAATGGATGGTGTTTCCGAGACGTGCCGAGTCGAGGCTATGGCGCGCAGAAAGATACGATCGGTTTGCATAATGGCGGTTGTCACATTTAATTAATCTAGCAACAAATTCAAACTGATATTGGAAACAGTTTGCCAACAATTAATTGAGAACAAAACCACTGAATAAATTAGGCTGCTACAAACGACCAACTTCCAACTATGTACTTCACCTAAAAGTCTATCAAAGACAGAGCACTGAAAATTGTTGCCCCGGCAACCACATGAACAATAAGCTTTCTGCATGGCTGGTCTCTCTCCACCGCTAAACTGCATTTTATGACTTCACACACTTGTCAGTAAGCATAAGCAGTTCAGCAAGATTAATTAGGAAACATGCGCCTGATTGAAGAAAAGGATGATAGAGTTGAGCTGGGTTCAAATCTCAGCCTTGGTCTATTATATAGGTTTTGAATCTTCCTCCCACGGCCGAAAAACATGAATGGTCGTCCAGTTGGAAACCAAAATACGCCAACATGGGAGCCTCAGCCAATGTGCCTGTAGACTGGCGACATCTCCAGGGATATTCCTGTCTCTCAGCCAATGCACAATGCACGTTGACATATGCAGCAACAGCGCCCTTCCCCCCCCAATAAAAATCTATCTTTAGGCAATGCAGAATGCAGCTGCTGAATCTTCATCACCTAATTGAAAATCGAGCATCAATCAGGATTCATTTACTGCATGGCCCATTTTCTAACTTTCAGATATTTTCAGAATCATATTCAAGTAGACTGTTTGGGTGCACAAGGAGAAAGCTTATCCAGAACCAATGACAAAGACTGCAGCGCACCTCTCCATGCAGGAGCTGACAGCGCTCCATGTTCGGCCATGTTATTTGATTTGCAGTCTGCATTGTGTTTGATCCCATAAGGGGACATATCCAATAGAAGCCTAAATTATTGACATCATATTGCCATCAAAGTGATAGTTTTGGGTTTGGCGTGTCCAAATGCATTCTTGCCAGAGCGGGCAAGAACGTACATTTACAGAGACATACAGTCGTCCAGAAACAGATTAGATGGAATCAGAGGAAGAGAGAGACGAGGGAAGGACGCCAGTGACAGTCAGGGATCACAAGTAGGAGAAACAAACATGACCATTTCATATCAGACACACCAAAAGAAGAGTCAAGTTGGTGACAGGTCAGAAGTACAAGCATGATGCAAATTAAACTGCACTGGGATTTATGTGGACTAGCAATACTATATGCTCAAGCCATTGGATGTTTTCGAGAATCCAGTTCTAAAAACTACCTGCAGTCCCACTTCCTGAATATAACAAGAAAGCCAAACCCTGAAACTAACATTAAAGATGAGCTAGCTGTGCTATTTAAATGTAAATGGGAATAACTACAGAAAAGCACATCCACTTTTGGCATTTGTTTACAGAGGGGCACAATTAGCATAGCCCAGATAGCTTAGCATGACTACGATTGGCTAAAACAGATGGCAAACAAACAATCGCACAAAATGTGCTTGATGATCGTGAAGGACATGACGAATTGCTTGACAGCAAAAAAGCAAATGCCTACAATTTGCCATCTGCAAACACATACTGTGGACTGCACCACAGAAGTGCTAATTATGCTATATTGTAGCTACATTTTTTTTTTTCATAATAAAGAGGGTGTCTGTGCGTCACCTGATTTAACTAACAAAGTAATGGGGGGAGGGAGGGGGAGACACTGATGTACCACGAGAGTCTGGATGAGGGAGAGTTTCCATCTTTTAAAGAACCAACCAGATCTAAACAATTTAATTCCACCTTATTAAAACAATACATTATACAATACACGAACACATATGCTCTGATACTCAAACAGATACATGTATTCAGACATACAAACGCCTGCACGTAAAGACACACACGCACACACAGGAGAACAGGGGAGAAGGCATGCAAATAAGGCTGTTCACTGCTGATAAACAGAGAGGAGAACGCATTTTTCTTATTAAACGCACATCATAAGAGACAGGCAAGGGGAAATGAAAGGGTTTATGAGGCCTTTGTGAAATGCATTTACAGAACATTAATGCTGACATCGTCATTAATTCAAGTGTATGACAAACTGACCATTAGTTCTGTCTGACCATTAGGAGATTTCTTCGAGGGATTGATTTTGGCCGCAGGCCCCATTAAAAAAAAAAAAAAAAACAATGCATAAATAAATAAAAAAAATAGTTTATCATCCTCGCCACATTGGAATTTGTCATCGCATCAACTTTTTTTTTTTTTAATTTAAGCATCTTTATGCTTAAATTATACTAAAGAAAAATTTGCAATCGGCATACTGCGCTCAGTAGTGCGAATGTACCTACAGGTGGAAACTTAAAAAAAGCTAAATAACTTATGTTCCTTTGTTGTTCACAGGCGAGTACCGGAAAATAAAAGGTTCTTGAAACCAAGAAAAACAAGTCATGAACGCGTAAGTAAATCAGACAGTCAGTAAATCAAAGAATATACTTACTAAAACCATCTTTTTTAGAATCTGCCCTCCCGCATCACTTTTTTCAGATTAAAAGAATGATAAACTGATATTTTTTGTTACGGGGCCTTAAAAGCACCTGTAAAGTATGACGGTGTCTCCTAAGACACTTCACTGGCCTGAAAAAGTCGTAAACTAGCTTGGGAGTTCATTCATTTAATTTGAATGGATGCACGTATATATATTTTTTCATTGTCACATTTCAATACTAAGTTTACGCTTTTATACAAAGTGACCAACAGTTGGTTAGATAATGAGGTCCTTATTCAAGTTTATGATGACATTTCTCATGATTAGTGTATTTGTACTATTTCTTAGGCTGTGTATCTTCCGAGCAGCGCACTTGCATTTACTGTGGTCACTTGCCACTCCCCCAGCTCTTAAAAATCTCACAGAAAGATTTGCAGGGTCCTTTTTTATGTTTCTTTAATCTTTCACAATAAATCAGTTTGGTTACGCTTTCAAGAACCTACCATGAGGCTTGAGAAAACCTCCCTAGAGAATTTGAGTTTTTTTTTTTTTTTTTTTAATTCTGTAAATAAAATTGCATTAAAAAACATTAAAATGTTTTGTTGCCATGATAACAATGTTTGAATGCTATAGTCAAGTACAGTATTTCCCAACAACAGTCTTCCCAACCCTTGACCGAGGGGATTAAAGTGTATACCATTTTATTCCAACCATAATTGCCATCAGAACTTCTAACAAGCAGTTCATTTTCTCTCATTTTCATGTTCCTAGGGAATATTTTACCCTGTTAAGTCAGACTATGTCAGAAGTAACTAATTGCTTATCTGACCAATTTGTAGACGGCGATGAATCACCCACTCTCACTCCCTCTTAGGGTGTTAAATGTGCACATTAAGTCCTTTTCAGTAACCTTTTCCTTATAGTTATTAACACAATGCAATTTGGCTGAGTATTATGTGTTTGAACATTGAATTCTTAAGTACCAAATGTTTAATTTTAACCTCATTTATTCACACCAGTTAGGTGCACACTGATTTACCTCAGCCTCTTTGTTTAATGTTTTACAGTGGGCTATATTGGTGTAAAATACAGTACAATACTCACTGTAACAGCTGAAACTGATCACTGGTTGATCAATTTTATGAACAAGAGTCATCAGAAGATGATCCCCCTGGCCCCCGAAATCTAATCTCAGAAATCCAAAAATACGAAAAGGCACCATTCCAGGGCCTGATTAATACGCATCTTTTAAAAAATATTGATTGGTATTCATGCTCTGCTCTAGAAACAAAATGATTAGACAGACGAATGACTGTATCCCACCGCACTATATGCCGGGAGGATAAAAAGCAATGTAGACTGATATGCTGAAGTCTCAAACAATTCAGTAAATATTGTGGTATTTGTATCATCTTGACAGCAGCGAGCAGGAATGACTAGGCTACTGTAAGAATAGGACAACTTCTCTTAGCCAGAGGGGAATATCATAAACCAACACAGTGAACTGAGGAACTGTGTTAGTACTCCAATGGAAATACTAAACCAAATGTGTTAAATCGCACAAACTGTTTTCATCCCCCAGGGATTTGATCAGTAGTGAGAGAGAAAAGCCTGCTGTTTTGGCATGTCTCTTTACCTAACCAACCGAATGAAACTCTGCAGTTCCCTAAAGGCTTAGACGGACCATAGCGAATCCCTTATTACTGAGAGCAGACCTCTAATCACTGTGGCCTTGTTCTAAGGAAAAGATGTCCGCTCATCATCACTATAGGCTAAGATGGCAACCCAAACCCCACTGGTGACTAATTAAGTCTAAAATTCGGAGGCAAACACAGCCGAAATGTCAAACGCCAAATCCAGCTACCTCCTAATTAAGTCTAAAATTACAATCCAAACCCTGCTGGAGACTAATTAAGTCTGAAGTGACAACACAAGCTTGGAAAGTGACTTGTTTAGACCAAAGTGACAAAACAAAATTGTACTGGCAACAAAAAGAACATCCAAGACCTGCTTTGGTAGAAATGACAGTAAACCCCACCAGTGGCAAATCCAGTCTGGTACAAAACTCTTTAAGCAGAACAATTCTAGGACTCTCTGAAGTGTGTGCTCAAATTTCAGGACAGTAACGCTCTTCAGAACACAATACTGTTGTATAAACCCCTTTCAAAAAAGTTGGGATGTGTAAAAGTTAAATAAAACCAGAACGCAATGGTTTACGCATCATTTAACTCTATATTTCATTTAAAATAATACAAAGACAACTTATCTGAGGTTGAAACTGAATATATGCTCAGTTTGAATTTGATGCACGTTTAATAAACATTTGGATAGGAGCTTGTTGACCACTGCATTTCATCACCTTTTCTTTATCAACTCTGGAAGCATTTGGGAACTGAGGATACCAACTGCTATAGGTTTCCAAGCAAGGCTTTTTCCTATTCTTGCTTGATGTAGGATTCCATCTGCCCAAGACTTTGTGCCTCCTTGGTCATATTTTTGTTTCATAATGCGCCAAATATTCTCAGTAGGTGATAGGTGTGAACTGCAGACAGGCCAGATTAGCGCCCAGACTGTTTGGCATTGTCCTGCTGAAGAGGGCATCTGGATGAGATTGTAAATTGCTCCCAGACCAGTAGATATCATTCAGCATTAATGGTGTCTTCACAGATGTGCAATTTCCCAAAGCCATGTGCACTGCTGTACTATCATGGATGCAGGCTTTTGAACTGCACGTTGATAACAAGGCAGATGGTACCACTTCTTTTCAGCTCAGATGATGCGACGTCCATGATTTCCCAAAAGGATTTCACATTTTGATTGATCAAACCAGGGGACAGTTTTCCACTTCTCATCAGTCAATCTTACGTGAGCTCAGGCCCAGAAAAGGCAATCACATTCCTGGATCTTGTTCATGATTTCTTCTTTACATGGTCGAGTTTTGTCTCGCATTTGCGGATGCAGCGACGAACTGTGTTCGCTGATGATGGTTTTCAGAAGTGTAGCTGAGCCCGTGCAGTGATTTCCACGACTGAATCCCGTCAGGTTTTAATGGGGTGTCACCTGAGGACCTGAAGATCATGGCCCTTCAATACTGGCTTTTGGCCTCGTCCTTTGCGTACAGCAATTTCTCAGGATTCTTGGAATCTGTTGATGATATAATGTACCACAGATGATGAAATCCCCAAATTCTTTGCAATTTTACATTGAGGGACTTGATTCATAAATTTTCATTCAGTTTCACCATTTTTATTTCTGAATGATTCAGCCCCTCTAGGATGCTGTTTTTATACGCAATCGTGTTACTGGGCAGTTGCCAAGAAACCTAATCAGCTCTTCAATGTTCCACCAGGTGTATTTTTTTCACATCATACAACATTACCAGTCTTTTATTGCCCCCATTTCAACTTTTTTGAAAATGTTAATGGCATCAAATTCAAAATGAGCTTACTTATTTCCCAAAACTATAGAATTTCTCAGTTTCAACAACTGATATGTTGTCTTTGTACCATGTTCAACAAAAATATAGAGTTTATGCAAATCATTGCTTTCTGTTCTTAATACATTTTACATAGCATCCCAACTTTTTTGGAGCTGGTGTTGAATGTGCATGGTGCAATGGGCTTTCAGATTCTCCACGGAATGACTCGTCAGTCTTAGTGCTACAATTCAGCGCTGCACACACTCACCCAGAGCTCAAGCTCACACTCTCCGGCTCACATGCACAGGCATCGGAGTGGCTCACACACTCACACAACATACTGCTTTCTTGCATAAGACTCAGACTTCATGCAAACGCCTGCTTTTTCATTTTCCTATATCTGTTTTATTCCAGCTGGCAAAATGGAAACATCAAATAAGTACCGGCAGATGCACATATATACTCACAGAAAAAAAAACAAGCGTGCACACACTCTTACAGAAATACCCTCAAACAGACATATCCCTATAATTGGATTTAGGTTGTTCTATATGATGTGGCAGCTCTTGGCATCGTGGACGAGATGTTCATTTTCCACACGGTTATTGTTTGGCCATCTGTGACCGTTTCACCCGTCCTCACGGGCAGCCGGCTGTTCCAGTTCATATCTCTAACTGCCATCCTGCTCACCTCCACCAGCGGAGAGATGTCCTCTCGCGCACCTTCAGCTCAGGGCACAGGGCATGGCTAATGCTGCAGACAGGCTGTCAGATTACGCCTCAAGTCGGGCGCGCAGACTGGAGAAAAAATATGGACCAATGCACTGTGCCGTCACCCAGAAACCTCCCTTGGGCCTCAGTGTTGAACCACTTGGTTCTAAAGTCTGTACGATGCAGCCACTGTGTGTGAGTCGTCCAATAATTGTGATTAAGCGCTGGGATATGCCCCGCTTTTGATATGCGCGCTAAATATTTCTCCATTCTCCAAATGGCACTGTAACTTCAGAATATGACTAGACTGGAGTCAAACCAATGGTGCTTGGGAGCAATATCACACAAGAAGACCATTAAAAAGGTCTTGAAAATGAATGAAGCTCGTCAGAGGCTGCTTAGTTGTATGGACTTACGAGGGATATGCCAACGCACATGCACATACATTCTCTCTCGCTCTGTGCTCGGTCTAAAATAGTACATACACACACACACACATTTTTTTTCTACACATTTAGTTTTACTTGCACGTGTGTCATTTATCAGTTTGCCACAATCTGTTCATATTTAGGAAAGTTCAATCAAGTGCAACGTAAATTAATACCAAGTACCTTATTTATCATCTAAAACATGAAGATTTTATTTTACTTGATCTTGATTCTAATTTAAGATCGTGATTTTACATGTCAAAGCCACAGACCGAGACTGCACTGGAGTCACACTTTCATGAATGGCCAGCTACACCTCAGGCTGTCGCTGAAGTGAAATCAAGACATAAATATAGGACATTATCAACAGCTACCAGGTAAAAAACAAACATTCTGTGTGTAAACATGGTTCTAATGTGGCTCATTTACTTTTATTTACGAAGCCAGAATCGTGTTTTTAAAGTGAGAGGTAACATCAGAAGTACTGGAGGCCGTTAGGTTAATTTATTTAGCTTTGACAACCACAGTCAGGATGAGATCACACAGGTGGCGAGGCACGTATAGAGAGTGATCCTCCGCAAACAAATACAGAAAGTTGCAAAAACATAAAGGCAATTAAAAGCTGAGTAAGTACATTAGTGAGTACAGAGTAAAAAGAGGCCAAGAATTGAACTATATCATATGGTAGCGTGTACAATAACACTTGCCAACCCATGTACAAGAGTTACTGGGAGAAAAATTATCATAAAACTTTCCTGAATAGTAATTAAATAACTTGGATTTAAAAGCAGCTGTGGTGTCAGAAGCTTGATAGAGATGAGTGGCATTCCACAGGTAAAATATTCTGTTAAAATATGAATATCAGAAAGTTTCTGTCTTAAATTTAGGAATTTTCATTAAATATGTATCATCTGTTTGAAATGAGACAAGGTGCTTATAGGCAATGTCATATTCACCCCTCAGACATTTGCATAAATGTACACAATTCATTATGTCACACCTATAGTAGAGAGGTGATATAGACAGGCTTTGTAATCGCTTCCTTCACAATCACTGTCACCAAAAATATACTTGGTCGCTCCCCTTTGCACACCTTCAATGTGAATGAGAGATTTTTTTGATGATACAGTATACCAAAAATGGTCTTGTGAGTGAAGTATACAGTTTTCGTTTCGTTTGAAGTGAACATGTGTGACCACAAGTTCTTTGAATTAGTCCTAGCATACGGTTTTCTTTGCTGACCAATATATTAGCATGTGCGTCCCACGATAAGTTTGACGATACCACAACTTTGCATGGCAATGCTATACACAAATATTGAGATTGCGCGTGCAGTCAACTTTTTCAATTATACTACCATTCATTATGTACTGGTGAAGAATTGGGGATCGCTCCCTAGTGACGCTAAAAAGTTGACATTTGGCGGCGTTGAATCGCATGTCCCATCTGCGGTTTTCAAGGTCACACTGCAATTGTGAACCGTCTACCACACTTCGGATTTCTCTTCTGCATTTTGAATCATCCGCAAACAAAGCAACCTGTGTCTCAGGACTTATGCAGTCTGGCATGTCATTGATATACAGCAGAAACATTAAAGGACCTAAAATGAATCCTTGTGGAACTCCTGATGTGAAAGGAGACCAGGAGGATTGAGCACCATGGACAACACCTCTTTGTCTGCGATTGGATAAATATGACGCAAACCACTTTAGGAGATTGCCATGGAATCCATAAACCTGAAGTTTATGCAGGAGTAAGTCATGGGGTACAAAGCCGAATGCAGATGAGGAATCTAAATATGGAATATCATAGCCTGCTAACCCCCAAATCTAGTGTCATATAAGTAGCTAGTACTTCCCCTGCAGTGTGATTAGCTTGCCAGCTAACACCTCACGCTCCCTCAAGGACCTATAGCATCCGACCATGGCGACCACTTTCCTTGCATCATAACTTAACAGCAAGGTCATTCCTATGTTCCCAGTGTCCCATGTTCCCCTAATTTAAAATGCACATCATGGGAACATGCTAAAAGATCGAATGTTCTCAACATCCTACATTTCTTAGATTTATGTGGCACATAATGGGAACATGACAACGGTTCCCGTGTTCCTCATCTCTAGACTGCATATAATGGGAACCTCAAAAAACACGACCCCCAGTTCTCACTTGTCCAGGATGTTTATTTTTCCTAAACAAGTAGTGGGGTCCCTTCCGCACTTAGCCACACTTTAGATAATCAGACTGAACCTCACTGGAATTACAGCAAAGCCGCAACTGGAATTTTTCCCTACCTTGATTGTGAAAAATTATTCGGCGTCCTGGATCAGAAAAGATCATATCTTATCCAAGTTCTTATCTAAGCTTGTTCTGTGCACCAATTCCTCAATCATTTTTTCAGCATTTGTATTCACCAAGTAAATTTTACTGATATTCAAATAAAAATCATAATTAGACACTGTATTCTTTATTTTTCCACTGTGGAATGCAGCCGTTAGCTCAAATGAGTGTAAGCATGGGAATCTACAGTAATTAGAACCAAATTATGTGAGGATATAATTACAGATATTAACTGGCATCAGATGATCTAACAGGGTGTTTGTATGTATTGGCTTGTTCAGGGAAGATAGCATGGAGATGAACGCAGGACCCTGGGATATTGAATGCCTGACAACATTCTGAAAAGTTTACTTAATGTATGTGAACAGAAAATACTGAACTAGCAAACATAAAATCCAGGGAACAAAGGACCTTTGAATATAGCTACGCTCCTGTCAACTGGTTAACACCCAGCAGCTTAATCTAGTTTTAGATGGGAAGGATGGTTTGCCAACAGTGACATATTTGTCTTTCAATACCACATAATTTCTTAATCATTACAGGCCATGTGCAGTTTCCAACTATACAGAAAATAAATGGACTAACTTCCGCTTTTTTCGGCTTTTTTTTTTTTTGCCAGAAGGATTTTCAAAGGGGGCACAAAATGTTTAGCGGGGCTTTATTTATTTATTCAAAATTTTAAATTAATAATTAAAATCGCAAAAGCATAGCTGCGCGTACTCCAGCGACCCGGGGTGCCATCTGTAACATGGCTGTCGCCGAATAATGCTATTAGCACGTATAGCAGCACCAGAAATGTAACTTTATTGGATGTTCTCATTACATTTTCACACACTCAAATTCTTCCCCGGGCACCCAAACATCAAGGTAAGTTGAAAAAGTACTGATTTCACCCGATATTGGTGGTGATTGAACGTGGAATTCTTTCCAAATAAACTGCTTGATTGCTATTCAGGCAAACTTATATAGTAACCTCTTGAGAAATTGTCCGTTATGAAGTAATCTACAGCTACTGAAGGCCCTCACTAATGCTGACTAGCCTCCTCTGATGGAAAGCCACAGTTAATGATGAAAAAACAAATCGGGTCAGCTACATACAGTAACTAAAATTAACTTTACGCAGAATAGTCATTAGCTAGCATGTATTTGCCAATTCTGAATTTAGTAGCTACCATATTCACTCTAAGCTGAGGGTGTAGCCATTACAAAACAAGTTAAACTTAACAAGGCTTTCTTTCTGAGAGCTGGTTCGACAAACCCTACGCTTGCAATCAGAGGTACTGTAGCTCTAGCCTGGGAAAAAGAGAGCCATTTATATGACATCAAAACCCAAGCTTTAGGCTGAAAGTAACTCACCTAGCCAGCTAACCCGCAAGTCTTGTGTGATACAAGTAGCTAGTACTTCCCCCTGAAGTATGATTAGCTTGCCAGCTAACTCCTCACACTCCCTCCAGGACCAATAGTATCTGACCACTTTCCTTGAGAGAAGACAGAAGATAACGTAAAACCATACAGAAAAAGCGAGT
The DNA here is from genome assembly GCA_029721435.1 of Gymnothorax reevesii. Lineage (NCBI taxonomy): Eukaryota > Metazoa > Chordata > Actinopteri > Anguilliformes > Muraenidae > Gymnothorax > Gymnothorax reevesii. Next base: position 51,004,141 of record CM056591.1, read on the forward strand.
TTTACAAACAATGAGTCATTTATTGAGTCATAAGGTCGACACCTACCATTTTACGGGTAAGCTAGCCACCTAGTTAGCTAGCTAGATGAAATGCTGCCATAACGATACAATCGCAAACAAATTCAATGGAAGCGTAACGTTGTAACCTGTGACTAGCTCATACCTCCTCGCGCTCCCATGTAACTTCGTCTACAACACGGACCTGGACCACAACTGTAGTCGTCACTCAGGGCAAAGGGGAGATTGTGAAAAGACAATTGACTTTACTAGGAAAGGCGTTCATGTCAGCACAGACGTGTTACCATCTTTCTAGAACCCGTTGCCATCTTGTGAAGGTAGTGTACAGATTCCATCCCCAAAAAAGACTTTGATCAAGAGGGTTAGAGGATCATAATCAGGGGATTATTTTCATAATCTGTTTTAGGCGAGGCGATCCACCAAATTTCTTTTTTCTTTTTTTTTTTTTTTTAATTTGGCATCTCCAATCCCACACAAATCTGGAATGCCCAACTGGTGAGCTATATACAAGTCTTGCTCGTTTGCAACCCCTTGTTGCCAATTCAGGATAGTGAAGACAGTTCGCGGCTCTCCTCCGAAGCACGTGCCTGTCAGCCTGCTGCTTCTCATACACTCATTGGTTGAATCTTTGCACGTTCAGAACGAGGGCGGAGGATACCCAGACATGAACAGACTTAGAATCTTCCTGACAAGCGCCCGTCTGGCCAACAGGAGGCGCTTGACCAACGAACAAAGATATTTATTTTATTTTCGTTTCCTGGCAGTCCCTTCCCAATTTGAAACCCTGTAGCACTATGGCCAACCTTATAGACCAAAAAGGTGAGACGGGTCTATACAACTTCATGGCGCATATACCGCCATCTGCCGTGCTCGAGTGGGAGACCGGTCACGGTTTACAAACATTAATCTCTTTTATCCAGTCCTGTTAGCATATTACCGCCTCCAACTAGATTCATAATATTTACAGAACTCTCTCTCTCTCTCTCTCTCTCGTGTGCGTAAAAAAAAAAAAAAACCCCGCTCTAACTCCCAGTTTTCAGAATACTATAAGTGCTTGAATGTTGGCTACTTGAGTTCCTAACAACCTTATCGCTAATATACCTTTGATTAAATCCCCCTTAACATCACTTACTCTGAGAATCTTCCTAGCTGCAAGAACAACCATCCTCATCCATTCATTTTAGACCCAGTTTCACTTGAACAGTTAATTACCATAGCTACCATTGCTAAAAACCTTCTTTTTTCCATACTTACGTGTTCTTTATCAGGACTCCCCTCCATCACCATGTTGTTCTTTCCCTACAATTCTTTTTCCTCCTTCACTCTCTTACCCGCCACCACAACGATATTTTACTTTGTATACGTCCGTTCAGTTTCACTCTCAAATTTCCTTCTCTCACAAGGCTTTGCCACTGCTTCCTGGTTTCCCTGACAGTGAACACATGCAGCTCTTTTTTCACATATTCACACTCTTCTTCCTTGCACCCATTTTTTCCACACCTTCTACAACGGGAAACCCTTCTCCTGCAAACAGCCGCAACAAGGCCATATTCCTGGCACTAAAAACACTTTAGTGGAGCCCGTTCATATGCTCCCACCCTATAACTAGCATCATTTAATAACACCTGTTCCGGTACCTCCCTTTCAAACTGCAATAACACTGATGCGCTATCAATTTCTTTCCATCTCAATTACTTTTTAAACGTCAAGCTCTATAGACAACCTCTACCTTCAGGAATGAATCAGCTTTCAAGGAGTTCACAACGCCGCTGACTACGCCCTTAACAGAAGAGTGGTTTTGCATTAGAAAACATGTTACTCAACTCAAATCCAAACTCCTTGTAAGAGCCTTATCCCTTTGACGCCTTGTTTTACTTTCGATTATGGCTGAACCGCTTCCGCAAACCCTTACTGCTTGAACATCTCCCACTTCTTGTTTAATACATTTGCCAGTAAAAGGTCCATCATTAAATACATGGTTTCTTTCTTGATAAGTTCCTACTTATTTCATTCCAACCACATATACAGTAATTCCACCTCTACTCCTTTTTCAATTTCTTTTTTTCTTTTCTTTTTCCCTCCATCCTTCCCTTCCTACTCAATTTTCTCCCAATCAGTTTCCTCGGTCTCAGTGGCAGCCTGCTTCGCTCTCTTCACCTTGTAGCCAGCCCATTGTGCTTTGGATGGAGTACCCCTACAGTCAAAATATTGTAATTTGAACATGATTCACTCGCTATGGATGACAATACCCAAAAATTTAAGTTAACAGGAGGCACTGTTGATAATTTGCGCATGTTAAATTCGAGGATTTTCTTAAAATGGAACTCTGTTTTGCTCTAGAGCAACAGCCATTCTCGCGTATATTTTTTTACCCATGCCTTTCAAAATGACAGTACAGCCAATAACAACTGCTTTCAGGGCAGAGCCAGAGCAGAGCAGATTCAAGACGAAGGGAAAGAGAAGAAGCTAATGGAACCAGAAAAAGGTTAACTTCGGCCTCCCAGAGGCTCACAGTAAAGTCCTTTGACTCTGAGCCTGATGGTTTGCTGGTCAGCCACGCCATTACCTGCTACAGCTGTAGGTCCCCATGGATGAGGAAACAATAGGCACAGCCCCGCTGGGGTTAAGCAGTGGTAAAGAATTCGCTAGTTCATCACTCTGTCGCGTCCATTTCTGGTCGGCAAGGCACATGTACCTGTCTGAAATGAACTGTATGCGGACTTTGCGATTCTCAGCTGGCATAGGCTGTGTACCGTATAATAGCACCCAAGCATAACTCTGTCATCAACTGTTTATTGCATTGCATTGTGGGGAGTGCCTAAGGGACAGTAGAAGTTCAGTAAGGCAGATGTCAGATTAGTTTTTCCTGAGAGCGATGTTGGAGGAGCTATATTACTGTGCCCTGTCATGGAAGACAACAAAATGGTCTACAGAGGTATACAATTTGTTGAGGGTTCACAGAGGGAAAATTTGAATACAACTTAAGCTTGGTGAGAAGGTTAGCGACAAGAATGCACGTTGTCTATATTAGAACAACAATGTCATCAAGCTGTTACTTCTGTCAGACTGAGATGATTGCATTAGCTTTGTCAAAAAAAATGTATGTGAAGATTAAGATGCATATGACTTGAAACAGATATTGGCTAGCCACTGCAATGTTTATTGCATTTAGTGTTTTGATTTCAAAATGTAAAATGTTTAGCTTGGTACTGTGCTGTGAAGAAGTATTTGCCCCCTTCCTGATTTCTTACTTTTTTGTATATTTTCCCCACGTTTCATGTTTCAGATCATCAAACAAATTTTAAAATAAGAAAAAGATAACCCGAGTAAATACAAAGCATAGTTTTTAAATAATGATTCCATTTATTAAGGGAAAAAAGCTAACCAACCCTACCTGGCTCTATGTGAAAAAGTAATCGTAGGTTTGGATAGCTTTTTCCCCTTAATAAATGAAATAATCATTTTAAAAATTGCATTTTGTATTTACGCGGGTTACCTTTGTCTAATATAAAAATTTTTTTGATGATCTGAAACATTTAAGTGTGACAGATATGCAAAAAAACAAGAAATCAGGAAGGGGGCAAATGCTTTTTCACGGCAATGTATATTCAATATAGGTATGTGTACTGCAACATTCCTTGTTAGGCCTACTGCTGGGTATGGCAGCACCTTATAGTCCCAATCTTTGTGATGTCAATAAATGCCTGGTGTATAACCCCCCTGGTTTTGGAAGTTTTATTGGTGCTACGTGCTCATTCAGCAGCAGAATTCTTCCCTAGAATGAGCGACAATGGCGAAAAAATGCTTCTTTGTTTTCAAGGTTAAGCATGTCAGAAGTTTCTGAGAATGAAAAGTGTTGTTTGTTATATCCTGCTATTACTGCAGGCCACCCTATTGTCCAAGCAAATATTGATGGGTCAAGGTTTTAAGTAGGTCTTCTTAAACTACACACACTTGCCCATTTTCATCCATCTCGGCGGTTCTGCCGTTGCTCTTGTTCAAGTAAGCAAATCCATTTCTTCACTTTTTCTTCAATGGCAGCAGATAAAAGCTCTGGGAAGGGGTTCTCTTTGTTGCGGAGACACAGTTAGTAATGCAGCCATTGACTTTAAACATGATTAAAACCTAAAACCGGCTTGACATAACGATGGCATGCTCAGCGGTGTGTGAACAAAGCGTAAAGAACAAAACAATATTACGGACCTGACCCTGGGTATCACCCATAATGCACTGCAGTAAACAAGTAATGATGTTATGCTCATTGATGGTGCAACTATATCGCATAAAGCAGCGACGGATAGTTGTCACGAATTAGAGGAATAGTCTGCCACGACATCTTCCTCCTGAGTAGATGGGAGCAGATTGCTTTGTTGCGGGTTGAACAGTTCAGCTGTGTTCAGGGCGGTGAAATAAGGGGAAGAATCCAAAAAAAAAAATGTTGACCAGAGACGGAGGTAATGAGTGATACTTCTATACAGAGCAAACTTACACAGACCCAAGAGCACAGAATTCTACAGAAGCGGAGAGAGATTATTTTTAGTACAACTTTTTACTGATCATTACCGTCATAGACATAGTTGTACGCCTGTTTTCACCTTTATATTTTTTGTTAATGTTTCTACTTCTTGTTCTTTGGTATTATGTGACTGATCACTATGCTTTGGCAATATGTTCCTGAAAAAGTGTCATCCCAATAAAGCAGTTTGAAGTTGAAAAATTTGAATTTAGATGGAGCGAAAAAAGGGACGAGAGAGATTGAGAGCTATGACATACAGACGTGATCATGACCATGTACCAGTGTCTGCTGGAAGGATACTAGCATGTGCTAGCATGCTGCTCTAAATAACTTGCTTTTGAAAAATATTGCAATAAATGTGCAGTATACTATGTGCAAAACTACCATAAAAATGGAGTTTGATTTGAGTGTGCACCCCAGCAGGTGGGGGGGAGGGGTGTGCGGACTGATATTGAAGGAAGGGGAAATGATTAAGGGCCTTATCTACTGACATTTCAAAAGCAAATAGCGCAATAAGCTTTCAAATCTTCATTCCAGCATAACAGCCATATCTTACCCACACCTCATTATGCACTGAATATATTAGCATATCTGGGATTCTCATTAGACTACATTACCTAGCCTCAGCTCTCCAGCCTGCCTGTAGATTTGAATCACACATTCATCTGCCGATTTGTGCATTTACTCCTGTGAAACAGCCATGAACCAAATGATGATGCGAATATATATTCGATTGAATGGCTTCCAACTGGCAGATATTTTATTCATTAACCAGCCAAAGTCTGAAAAACATTAAAAAAAAAAAGAAAAGAAATCTAAATTTATGAAGCGCTCATCACAGCACTGACCCACAAAGCCTCACAATCCCGCACACACCCTCGTGCACACACAGAAATAAATACTATGTCGCCTCTGGATTTCCTTAAAGTCTTCATACACCCCAGCTGACGGGACAAAATCTTTAGAAAAAGCATAAAACACTGCCTAATTTAATTAACCACAACTGCTGGGGTAGTTAAGAATAATTTAAATTAAAATGTAATTATTTAAGGCCCACTTGGCAAAGCAAATTTTCACAGTGCTTTCTTGTCTGAATTTAATGAGAGCACAAGGTAATTACCACCATCAAATTACCCTGAGTCCCATGTGAGGATTTTTGCGCAGTGAAAGGACACATTCTGGCTGGAAAGAATTCTTCCGGTTGATGAACGAACTGAAGCAAACTGTTGCCAATGATATGTGGAGGGTGTGGCTCTCACAGGCGAAGAGTATCTCTTACCTTTCCGAAGCTGCCTTTCCCAATGGCTCGGAGGATTTGAAAGTGATCGAAATTCACTGAAAGGGGAAAAAAAAAGGTGAATTAACAACAGTCATCATCGACCACCGCCATGTCCAAGCAGGACATAACGTATGTCCAACTGTTGTGTGGCCACGCAAAAGTAAAATTTTGGGAATGTTTTCCAATATTCTAGATCAATATCTATTGAATAGTTAAAGGTTCTGGACCTTCACTATTCAAGTAACCAGGAGTGCTTGTTTCATCAATATTAGCAGGTAAATTTGAGAGCATTCTAGCCACATCTTGGTTATTTTGCATCCTAAATGTTAAACCTGTTATCTAGAGGTGCAGGAGATTATTGCACTGGAGATGAGGGCATTATTAAACAAGTTTCCACATGATAGGTATTCAACAGGTTTTATTTCGATATCTTAACGCATGCTCAGGGCGGATGACCTGGGCGGATAAACCCTTCTCTTGCCCCCTCTTCAGCCCCGAGGCCCAGACCTCATGGAACCTCAGTGACGAGCAACTAGCGAGCAACGCCAATCGGAGAGCATCTGCCAACCACAAGCCAGCCCCCTCGGAGGTCAGAGTGAATATCCGTATCCGCGGTTATCCAAATGCAAGCAAACCTTGAAGTGGTGGGCTGTTTTTAACAGAGGTTAACAAGATGACTCACACTTTACCCCACGCGTGTACACTCACTCCCGGGGGGGTGGGGCGATCGACAGGAAAGAGGGGGATGGGAGTAGACTGAGAAAGGGAACCTCAGCCGAGATGTTAAATCCTTTTCTTCAAATGCACTCACTCAGAGCAGTATACAGATTGGCCAGCTTTTAATCTGAAGCTGCAACAAATATATCAGGGAATGGTCCCATCATGCAGAAATACCTGATTGCAGAATTTTAGGCATTGAATTTTTGGCTTTGCAGTCCTTGCAACTGACATTATTGACTATTCATATCATTATCTCCTGCAGCGCGATTAGCGCGAAGCGGGGGATATAACATTGGGCTCCGTCCGTCCGTCCGTACGTCTGTATAGACACATAAAATTGAGGCGGTGGGGGATATTGCCATGTTTGTGGCAAACACTTGTTTTATTTGATTTAGCATGCATTTCTCTGTGAACTCTGCTTCATTGTAAATAAGGTCCACACTCAGTGACGGTTAATAATTAAGTCCTTCAGCACAGAACCCACTTAAAGATGAATGAATGTTGCCCCAATCCAGCTCAGCTGAAACAGATTTCCACAGTCTCACAGACCAGTGCTTAGAATGGGCCAATTATTTATCAAGTGTCCTCTGGTTCATTGTTCTAACTCCATTCGTGAGAGAGATATTCTACAGGAGCTCCTTAACCCTTGGCTGATTATTCAAACAAAAGCTAGCACCACCATTCATCAGATTAAACCCGTCACGACACTGAATTACAGCTACAGTCAGGCCCATAAATACTTGGACATTCACAAAGTTGTTGTTATTTTAGCTGTCAACTGCAGCCAATCAGAGCTGAAATGAAGTGATGAATGTCTAACTAGAATGGAAGGAGTCCGGTCTGTCTTTATGTCTGGATTTCCTTCAATTATCGCAACGACTATTAATCTGATTGTCTTCAGATTCGGTGGGTGTATTTCTGAGGACCGAAGGAAGGGCAGCGTCGAGTGTGAGGTTGATCAGCAGGGCGGTTCTCGAGAAAACTAGGAGCAGGGATGCTGGAGACCAAGAAACAGGCACAGTTTGATTGGACACTGCACTAGCGAGCTGAAATAGCAGATTTTCAACTTGGGAGTGTTTATCTCCAAATGAGGTGAACAGTATAGAAATGTGTCACTTTTTACTTATGGTCCTCCTTAAGGGCCCAAAACTGAATCTCGATGCAGGTTAGAGTCAGCCTCTACTGTTCCATATCTATGGTGCTGCTACCAGATGATAGCGCTCATTCAATCCAGTGATAACATTTGAAGTGGCCGACATTAATGAATAGCAGTAAAAGTTCTTTTTGAAAACATTAAGATTTCAAGGTGATTCTGAACTTTAGAGCATTACAGGGTGTTCAAATCCTCTGGCTTTCAAATGCTCCCCTCTTAGAAATGAATGCAGCAAATATGATTTTAATTGCAAAGGCAGGTTTCCCTGTGATAAATAAGATTTTAATTGCAAAGGCAGGTTCCACTGTGACAAATAAGCAATTACGCAGACAGTGGTCAGTGAGCCCAGCCATAACGCAGTCTTCTTGGGCAACCGGAGCCATCTGTGGGGAAAATCTAATCACGTCTCCCTCAACTTATGCAGAAGAGTCTCAGCAATCCTTTCATGAAAATCTGCCCAAAAATATTAATATATTTGCAAACCTCAGAAGGGAGGGATTGCAATAATGTCTGTCTCTAAATTGACTGCTTATCTAAAATTGGCTATTACTCTCCTCAGCTCATTACGCAACATCTCATCCCAGAAATCAGATTGTGAAAACATTAAAGTGTGGCTTCGGCTTTGAGCAGCAGTGTTCAAAAGCTCACTGGATGGAACACGCATTTCAATATTGCGACTCATTATCAGCATCTCACAGACCAAAACATGAGGATACTTTGAAATCCATCCCTGCTTTGTTGGACTTGTCAGAGCTTGAAAGCGTTGAATTCATGCTCAGCGTGCTGTTAGGTCTAAAAATTTAATAGGAGCGCAATAAAGCAAATGCGAGAGAGAGCGATTTTGGCTGGAAAGCGCAGATGCCAATCTTTTAGCAAAGCACCCAGCACTCTCAAGGAGATTATGAAGACACATCTGCTAAAAAAAAAAAAAAAGATTAAAAACAAATTTGGCATTTCCTGTGTGCAAAATGAGCAGTGGGACCAGCGTTATTACCATAGAGTACGATCTGGTGACGGCTGTGTTCAGATTGGTAAAACTGACCCAAGGTCCCAGATTTGTTCCTTTTCCTTCAATTAATCATCATTGGATGATAAAAATTTCTAAACTAAAAGTTTCACTGACAAAAATTCAATTTAACAGTCCAGAGAAGAAGTCAGAGTGAGGTAACCCTTGAGGTGACAGTAATTATCGCGGGTAAGTGGCCAGAAAAATTGTAAGAGACGACTTAACTGACACCTCACTACAAATGCATCCAGACATTTCATGAATGAATTTATTTTAGAGATCCGTAGTCAGATAGATGGTGAAGTTGACAAAGACATCAATCTTTATGTAAATGAAAACAATTTTGAAGCTGTTGCTGTGTCAGCGTGAGAGTAGTTTGTATCCTGCAATATCATCACAAGAAAACTAAAAGGGAGATGTTTGCAGCTCCCCAGGATTTAAGGAAGTCACAAACAATAGTTAACATTGAAAACCCAAATACACTGCCCTCCATAATTATTGGCACCCCTGGTTAAGATGTGTTCTTTAGCTTCTAATAAATTGAGTTTGTTCTTAATAATACAGGACCACAATGAAAAAAAAGAGGAAAATCCAATCTTTAATACAAGTGCATTTATTCAGTGGAAAAAAAAATCCCACATCAAGAAGTAATTCTTTTACATCAAATCATGTGTGCCACAATTATTAGTACCCCAGAGTTAATACTTTGTACAACCCACTTTTGCCAACAAAACAGCACCTAATCTTCTCCTATAATGTTTCACAAGATGGGAGAATACAGAAAGAGGGATCTTCGACCATTCCTCTTTGCACAATCTCTCTAAATCATCCAGAGACCTGGGTCCTCTCCTCTGCACTCTCCTCTTCAGCTCACTCCACAGGTTTTCAAAGGGGTTGAGGTCTGGGGACTGAGATGGCCTTGGGGGGGGAGGCTTGATTCTGTGTCCCGTGAACCATTTCTGTGTAGATTTGGCCACATGTTTAGCGTCATTATCTTGCTGAAAGACCCAGTGATGACCCATCTTCAGCTTTCGGGCAGAGGCCACCAGATTTTGATTTAAAATGTCCTGGTATTTCAAAGCGTTCATGATGCCATGCACCCTAACAAGGTTCCCAGGGCCTCTGGAAGAGAAACAGGCCCACAGCATCACCGATCCTCCCCCATACTTCACAGTGGACATGAGGTGCTTTTCTGCATACTCATCTTTTGTGTTCCGCCAGACCCACTTAGAGTGTTTGTTGCCAAAAAGCTCTATCTTGGTCTCATCTGACCAAAGCACACAGTCCCAGTTGAAGTTCCAGTACCGCTTAGCGAACTCCAGGCGTTTGCGTTTATGATTGTGAGTGAGAAAAGGTTTTTTGTTTTAAACTTCTTAATGATTTCTCTGACAGTAGATATGGGCAGGTGCAGGCAAGTGGCTATTTTCTTGTGAGGGTTGACACACATCTGCCTTACTTGAATGGTGTGTTCCTTTGTCTTTCCCATTTGAAGATTGGATAAGAGAAATGGCCTCTGTGTCACAACATATTTATACCCCAGGGAAACAGGAAGGGATGAATTACTAATTAAATATTCATGGATACACTGATCAACTTTGTAAACTACTGTAGAAATGACAAAAATACTTCAATGACATTTATTTCCTAGGAATTGTTAGGGGTCTCAGTAATTGTGGAACAGGTGATTTTATGAAAAATAATTAAATTATTCAATTAATTAAATAAAATTTCTTAGTCAGGGATTTTTTTCCCCCTTAAAATTCACATGAGCTGAAGGTTACATTTTTCTCCGATTTTCAGTGTGAGAGTATGCTTCTGCAATAAAAATTGAATTTATTTTAAGGCTTTTAACACATCTTAACCAGGGGTGCCAATAATTATGGAGGACGCTGTATTTCTCCATTCATTTATTGTCAGGCTTTCTCCACCACCGAGCTTCACTGCTCTTCATTTTGTCCCTGAAAGGTTTGGATCAATGGGTTCTTTGTGGACTTGAAAATGCTTTAGCACTTATGTTACCTGCAGTCCTTGAGACTGTTCCATCCTTACACAATATGTCTATTTCTGGTGACGCAAACACTATTAAGAGACTCAGGCACTGATTATGAGGAGACACTTGGCCACCAAAAATTGCCTAAGGGAGACAGGTCATACCGTAAGCAATGAATTATGACTCTCAATGTATTCGATAGCAAGTGTCCACACTGTAAAAAAATAAAAAATTGACTGAACTTGAAAAAGTGAGGCAACCAGATTTTTGGGCTTTCTTCAACCTCAAGTTCCAAGTTCTTTCAAAAATGAGTTTGAGCAACTTTGGGGACTTGAGTGCCACCAAGCACAAAAAAATGCTTTGCAGTCGTTGCCTTGCTTTTTTTTTAAGTTTTGTCAACTTTTATTTTTTTACAGTGCTATTTTATATTGGCAAGCCATGCTAGTTACCAGCGTGACTTTTCTCATGACTCAGGCCACATTTATTTATCTAGGGAACGTAGAGAGTAAACCATTATGAAACAAGGCCAAAGCCCGGAGCATTTGGGTTTTCATACGTGGATCTTTAGTCAATCACTAGTGTACATTATCTAGATATTCTTAGCACATCAGTATCAAAGCAAATCCTAATGTTTGCCCAGGGCTGAATTACCAACTTCATGTTCTCAAGAGATTGTCAGGCTTAAACCTGAATTACAGCCGTTAATTGAATCTTTTCTTATTTAATCTTTGACTGTTCAGATTAACCAACAAACCAGAAATAATTACATCCTGTGCTGCAGAGATAGAGGCTGTGATGTCATTGGTCTGTCTGCCTGGCTCTCGACTCTCCTTTAGACTGTTTGTCAATAAACACCTCTGTTCGTCAGTCTGGATACTGAGGCTCGTTTGGGTCTGGTGAATATGAGGACACTGATTTAATGGGGCTCGAAGCCTTATTTTCGCTCCAGTAGAAAATGTAATCTCACTAGCTTATCGTGCGCAAATTAAATTTTGTTGCCCCATTGACAAATCTCTCAGTAAGTCAATGTATCTCCCTGCAATGACAACAGATTTGTCCAATTTAGGGAGGAAGAGTTAGAAATAAAGTTGAAAATTTAAGACATAAATGCTTGCTATTGGCTTATTTTTTGGCTTTTACACTAAGGGCTGTCTCAGAGGGCTGTTTTCTTCATGGGCGCTCATGAACTTAACCACTGTGTGTAAGCATGAGACATGACTGCGAGAAAACTAAGGGGCTGTATGTGACTTTTGCGATGGAGTGGAGGACTTTGAGCGGATTTTGCACGCTCACCACCACTTCCGTGGGGAGAACAGTAACTGTGACTCGAGAAGAACCCACGACAACAACATCATCTTATTGGGCATCATCTACACCAGAAATGCATCGAAAAGAAGGACGAGAAAGGTTCATTTCCTGATGAATTTTTGCATCACATTTATATGACTTTATGCCAATAAATGTTGACATACAGTGCAAGACACACCACATTTACTTTTACTGCCGCAACTCGATGAATGCAAACAAGCCAGTTTCATTTGCTTAAGAGAACCTGAAGGCTTCCAGATGTTTCTCTGTGCAGCCCTCCAGCTGCTGATGAGGTCATCTTCTACCAATGAGAGGAGGCAAACATTGATACGGTAAACCTCAACAGGCGTTGGGCTGTTCACTATAATCGGAGGGGCCTTGACTTCCAGTACATGTACAGTAAATACTTCTGTAATGCATTTCTGCTCTATTGCCTCAGCGCACTGTGGCTCAGAATGGCTTTATCAGCATGGAAAAAAGGAACTTACTGTATGTGTGAACTATATATGGGTTAACAGGAATTGAAATGAATTGAAATAAAAAAATATCGATCTCGATGATGAACAGAGATTAAATAAAACGGTAAATGGGGGACGACTATGCGGCAAAAATCAATGCGAGTAAACAAATGTATTCATCGTTTTTCTTTGCAGTAAGACCTTCCACTCTCACTCGAACACTCCGACTCACTCAAACTCACAGACGTGCTCAATCACTGGCTCTCGCTCAGGCAAGCATGCCCTCTGCCTCTCTCTTTCTATCCATTTCACTCATTCTCTCTTTGCAACATTTGATCAGCTCATTAGCCTCATACTCAGAGTGAATGGTGCCCAGGGCATTGCTGCTGGCTGGCATATAAAGGAGGCAGAACAGAGCTTGATCTTGCTGGGCTGCGATGCCTTGTCTCCCTATGCATCCAGAAAAGGGCTATAGGAGATATTGTAAGTGGAACAGTATGGGAATCTGCAAAGGCTCTCATTGGCTGAAAACTCCTGGGGATGGTTTTGCTATCACAGACCGCTGACTCTCTCACAATGAGGCATTAGCTCCCATTTTTCTCTCCTATAAAGAGGCTTTCTGGGTTATAGACTGATGTGGTGCTGAGGGTGGCCTTTTATTTACTGCTAGGGTGTAATCCAGCCGTTTGTTATAGTCAGTGTGGCCAGGGCTGCCACAAATGGCAGCTATTTTCATTGCTGCTTTCCTAGCTAAGCAGGCTAAAGCTGCCCTCTTTCCTGTAGCATTCATTAATGATGAATGCAGATCATGTCTGGCTTTGGTAAATAATGTATGCTGGAAGTCTTATACGTGCAAAACAGTGTGACTCTCTTCACGCCACAAATATTTTCATAAGCCCGAGACACCATGGTGAAGGTTTCTCTCAATACCCAGGAGGCCTTGTTTTCCATCTAGTTTTATCATGCTCATTAATTTAGACCTGTCCCTGTGTGTATTGCAAATGCTGGGAGCAAAGTTCATTCATATCTGGCTTGACAATCAACAAAGACCCTTATTTCTTTTCCCCACTGACTACCCCCTCCCTTTCCCCATAATGACTACAAATGATGACCCTGGCCAAATCACTGAAGATGACATTTGACGGCCTGTGGATACCCCTGTTTTCATCAATGGGTATGCTGAGGAAAAGGTTCTTTGATATACAACAGGCGACATATGTACTCATAATGGGGAGAAGAATGGGGAGTTACTCCCATTCGCTATATCTTAGCGTGAAGCTGTTTCACACCGGACGCGAAACAATTTTCTCGCACGACAGATTGCAGTCAGAGTTAATGCAAAGATGCAAATACACGCGTCTTTGCATTGACTTTGAATGTCATCTGTCGTGGGAGAAAATCGTTTCGCATCCAGTGTGAAAGCGGCTTTAGAGCCAGCTACTCTGCCACTCTGTCATTCAGCTAATCGCAAATATGCGCGTTTGGACTCGGCAGCAAGGGTTTCTCAATCCAGTCAACCGAGCAGCTAGCTAATGTAAGCTAGCTAGCTAAAAAAAAAAAAAAGACTAATATGACATAATGATTATGGAAAGATACTGCGTGCACGCTGGCGAGCTATTTTAGTAACGTTAATTATGAGAGTGGCGCCTAGCGAAGTTTCTATCAGGTCCCAGGAGCAAAAGCTAGCACCTGCTCTTCTCCTGTCAGGAAAACTGTGGTCTCGATGTCCTAACATGCAGGGGTTTGTGCACCCGAAGCACACATAATGATTCGGCACGGTCACCAGAATTGAACTGCACCATAAAACAAGCTGAAAAATGCACATGCACCAAAAGACAACTGCTCAGATTCAATACCACCAACTAGTGGACACTGGTCAGGCGCAGATTCAGGTTCCATGTGTTCCTCTTCTTACGTCATATGACAGGACGCTCAGAGAAAAAAAGGATTTTTAAGGGTCTCACGCATAAAGACCACCTTTAACTCTGATTTTTTTGTCCTTATGTCTAAAAAAATCCTAAATTATGTTTTAAAATCATCATTTTACACAAGATTATATATAAATTTCATTACGCCATTTAACCTGCAGGTTACACTTTAAAGTGTCATATGTGGTCATATTGGGAAAAGAGTTAAGGTTTCATTCGTGGTCATATTGGGAAATGAGTTAATGTGTCATATGTGGTCATTATGGGGAAAAGAGATATACAGCGCCCTATACTGGCACCCCAGGTTAAGACGTGTTAAAAGCCTTAAAATAAATTCAATGTTTATTGCAGAAGCATACTCTCACACTGAGAATTGGAGAAAAATGTATCCTTCAACTCATGTGAATTTTAAGGGGGAAAAAAATCCCTGACTAAGAAATAATTATTTTTCATAAAATCACCTGTTCCACAATTATTGACACCCCTAACAATTCCTAGGAAATAAATGTCATTGAAGTATTTCTGTCATTTCTACAGTAGTTTACAAGAGTTGATCAGAGTATACAGTAACATTTAATAAGTAATTCATCACTTCCTGTTTCCCTGGGATATAAATATGATGCGACACCGAGGCAATTTTTCTTATCCACTCTTCAACATGGGAAAGACAAAGGAACACACCATTCAAGTAAGGCAGATGTGTGTCAACCCTCACAAGAAAATAGCCACTTGCCTGCACCTGCCCATATCTACTGTCAGAGAAATCATTAAGAAGTGTCAAACAAAAAACCTTTTCTCACTCACAATCATAAACGCAAACGCCTGGAGTTCGCTAAGCGGTACTGGAACTTCAACTGGGACTGTGTGCTTTGGTCAGATGAGACCAAGATAGAGCTTTTTGGCAACAAACACTCTAAGTGGGTCTGGCGGAACACAAAAAGATGAGTATGCAGAAAAGCACCTCATGTCCACTGTGAAGTATGGGGGAGGATCGGTGATGCTGTGGGCCTGTTTCTCTTCCAGAAGCCGTGGGAACCTTGTCAGGGTGCATGGCATCATGAACGCTTTGAAATACCAGGACATTTTAAATCAAGATCTGGTGGCCTCTGCCCGAAAGCTGAAGATGGGTCGTCACTGGGTCTTTCAGCAAGATAATGACCCAAAACATTTGGCTAAATCTACACAGAAATGGTTCACCAGACACAGAATCAAGCTCCTCCCATGGCCATCTCAGTCCCCAGACCTCGACCCCACTGAAATCCTGTGGAGTGAGCTGAAGAGGAGAGTGCAGAGGAGAGAACCCAGATCGCTGGATGATTTAGAGAGATTGTGCAAAGAGGAATGGTTGAAGATCCCTCTTTCTGTATTCTCCCATCTTGTAAAACATTACAGGGGAAGATTAGGTGCGGTTTTGTTGGCAAAAGGGGGTTGTACAAAGTATTAACATCAGGGGTACTAATCAATGTGTAAAAACAATAATTTCTCACTGAATAAATGCACTTTAATTAAAGATTGGATTTTCCTCTTTTTTTCATTGTGGTCCTATATATATTGAATTTATTAGAAGCTTCAGAACACATCTTAACCAGGGGTGCCAATAAATATTGAGGGCAGTGTATTATGTGTGCCAGCAGTAATTCCTTGGGTCTAAGACATTCACGATGAAAGGAAGATGTGGCAACATATTGACCGTTTAGTGCAGTGTTTGGGATGGGGGGGGCTGTGGTAGTCCAATACAACATGACAGCCTTTAACTTCTGCATTTCTAAAGATTTATTTGAAAGCAGAACAACCACACAAGTTCAGAGAAGACAAATGCAGAATCCCCACTTCCATGTCTGTTTTTCAAAAGTCGAAGAAGACCAGGCCTTACAAATCCCTGATTTGATTACAAATTAAATTAGATTCACATTTACCAGAAACTTCAGTCTTGGCGCACCGTACACAGACTATCTGCTCTGTGTACACTAAAATGGATTTGACTCAAACAAATGGATTTGACTGAAACAATGGTGAGTGAGAACCCAGGACACGTACAGCACTCCAGCTGGGCATCAACATGACAGCCTTTCAGTTCAAACCCAATTCTCCAAATATCAAAGCTTTGCAGACAACCCCGCCCCCTCCCCCCCAATTTCTTGGATGAGTTGTAGTTTTCAATGTCTTTCACTGGGTCCTAAATTGACAGTCGGGATGCAGTTGGGAAACAAAAATGCTAACGGCATCTCAGGCAAAAACGAAACTCCATTCCAGTATTTTTGTGACACTGGTTAGCGCGACCAGTGGCGGAAATACCAAGGGTGCAATTGCATTTGGACCCACATGTGATGGGGGCCTGTTGACAAGGAAGCGTGCGACTGCGGCAAAATTGTCGCTGGTCCAATTCAATGAAGGTGTAATCCCTCCAACAGCAGTGTGAATGCAGCAATCAGAGAGCAGCAAATTACTCCCAGGAATACTGCAGCATTTCTTGTGTTATAAACAGGACCCAAGTCAAACAAATCTTATTGGTGCATACTTATTATTTCTAAGTATAATCAGTCAAATTCTAATACCCCTGCAAATATGTAGGAGCCTATATTAGACCTGAGTGATGAATTTTTTAAAATAAAATTAATGGTGATTATAAAATACTAACATATAACATACTATTGTGTCATCAAATAATAAATTGTGAAATTATTTACAAATTGTTAGACATAGGTAAGGTTCATAATAAATGTTAACAACATAAGCAGCAGTTGTTCACTTGTAGCATATTTGTTTTTTATTAAATGGCTGGCCTGTTTACCTGTAGGGCAAGATTTTGGGGAGCAATATTACATTGGGCTATTTATCTTACATAAGGCAGAGACACCGGATCAAAGACATTATGCACATTGTGCCTTTCCTTTTACAGAAACTGATGTGATGCATTTATATTCAGCCACAATATTGCTGTTGGTGGATTCATTAATATGCAGAAACTAATAGGATTGGATTAGGAGTGTATTTTGTGAATAAATGACCTGGGAGAACCCAAAAATAATTCTTGCAACCAGGCCCATTATCACACGTTTCCGCCAGTCAACACAACTGTGTTGCTGTTGTTAAAAGGCTAGTTCTAAGAAAAAGTCATCACCTGTGTGCGCATACTTATGGTAATAAGACAAGAGGAAGACCGAAGTTAATTATTTGTATTTCCCCCCACACAAAGAAAAATTCACATGCAACAAGACTAGGTCATAAGATGTTTCATTGCAGGACCTTTCTTAGTCTATGACAGGGGTGTCAAACTCACCCGTAAACGGGCCAAGAGGCTGCAGGTTTTCACTCCAACAATGCAGAAGCGCACCTGATACAACTAATCAGTTGTGCAGGCCTAGATCAGTTGATTAAATCAGTGCTTTCAGGTGAGCTTCTGCTTGGTAGGATTGAAGACCTGCAGCCTCTTGGCCCATTTACGGGTCAGTTTGACACCCCTGGTCTATGTGAAAAATTACAGGCACGTTTTGATGAGAGTAGCTGCAGTCAGTAGCTACAATGAGGGCCACTGCAGACATTGAAAACTGCATGGATTCATGCGGCTCCACAGCGCACAACCCAGGACTGCGTAAAAGAAACTTCTTGCCCCAGATCAGATTGAAAGAGCAATGGCCAATGGGGAATGAACACTTGACCACTACCAATGGTGAAACTTCTTCACTCAGTCATTCAGCCGCTAACAACGATGAATGTGTGGCCGGACCATACTGATTCGGCCAAAAATACCACTTCATCTTCCTTCCCAGTAAGATCCACCTCCATTTTGTGAACACAATTTACAGAGCACAAGAAAAATGACAAGAGCAACGCAGAGCGTGGCATATGCCCCCGCCTGTATGTTGATCAAGGTCATATTGAGATGGCTGCTGTGGCGGCCATATTAGATATCGCACGACGCTGGTTTTCGATAGGAACCTTCCTCTAGCCACTTCCAATATGCCATAAAGAAATGGCATCAATCCGAAAAGGGATTCTATAGTTATCCCACGGAAACGAAAAGTTAACGGACGGACGGGCATGGTGTCGACATAATGCCCCCTCTCCTCTTTGGAGGGCGGGGGCATAAAAATTAAGAATGGAATGAAAAAATTTTATGAGCAATTTGCTCTGCTGGCTGGAAATCATTCCCATGAAACCACCATAGAGCGAAACCTGGTCTGATTGAGTCAAAACGTATACAAGATATTTGGCATGAGGCGTGCACAGCACCCGTTCTTGATAGTTATGGAAAAACCTAGCAAGTCTAATTTTGGTTGAAACATAAATTAATGATTGAAAACAGGTCGTAACCAATCATTCTTTTTAAGTGATTGTTTGAGCCTCCCCTGTTGCCAGTTCACGAGCCGCCACTGAATTCCACGTATTGGCTCTGAATATTCAATTACTGTCTCAGGCTTCACCTTCCCCTCAGTGCTCCAGCTCAGGCCTGTTTCCGATTGTTAATTGTTACGACGTATATTTAAGTTCCTGATTTACTTTCCTTCCCAGCTGGATTTTTTCTCCTCATTGTCTTCTATGCTAGTATAGTCTTGAGCTCTGACCCTCCGTCTTTGGTATCAAGTGAAACTAATGACCTTTTTATTAAGGATATTTTTCTGTCCCATCCTATTTGGTGAGTTAGGATAGGACAGTCTAGAGCTTTGATAGGGCACTGCCCACAGCATTCTGTTCCCCTAGGCCTAGATTTTCTGCCCAGTACCGATCTCGGACCTGTCCCAGACTACAGCTTGCTTCTCCCCCATTGATTCTGTACACCCCTCGCCTGACTCTGACTGTTCCTGACTAACCCTCCGCCCAATCAGTGCTTCTTTGAATTGTTTTCCTCTGTTTGTGTCACTTGCAACTTTCTTCATTATTAATAATCTATTATTATTAATAATTCTTGATAATTAGCATAGATCTGAGCCTGGATCCTTCACTGCTGCGCATAACATAACTTATAAAATGGGTGATTCCCATCCTTAAATGTGATTGGCTGAGCCGCGTTCCATGCCGATTTAAAATCAGTGTAACCCACAGTGTTCTGAGGCAGACCGCAGCCCAAAATATCCCTGCGTGCCTGGCCTAGCAACCAACTACTCTGCACTCAACTGACTCCTTAGGTTACGTTTGTTTCAAGACTTTTACCTCGCTATTTCAGTGTTAGCAAAGTTTAGCCTTTTAACCCACAACCAGTTGGCCATCTACCAAGCTAGCTATAGCATTATAGAGTTCGATATCACTTTAGGTTGCTAACGACGTTGCTAACTAGCTTGCTATTTCAGTATTAGCAATAAATTGTTGATTTTTTTTTTGTGTGTTTATTTTATGGGCTATTTGTAAGGTAACCACATCCATATGGTAAACGCTAGCTAGTTGACAAGCTGGCTAGCAAACTAATGTACAATTCAACATATTTTCCTGGACACCGGCAAGTGTGGAGGACAAAAGTCAATCTTGTTCCCTACTCTCACTGCTGGTTGTAATGATATGCCCGATCGGCGCGAGTTGAGAACAAGCAAACTAAAACCGAAACCGAAATGAACGTAAAATGATTTAACAGGGCCTTCAGGAGACCAAAGGAGACATTCCAAATAGCCTGCTTTCATAGTATATCTACATTAATGAGCCCAAATAGCCTGATGTGACATGAAAATGGCGTTAGATGAAAAAGCAATCTTAGCGTCTGTGTTGCTTGCCAACCATTCTGTCCACTAGATCTTGCTTGATGGAAGAACGAATAGGCCTAGTTCTCAATTTTATTGTTGCATTATTACCAATAAATTGTTGATTTTTTCTTCTTGTGTGCTTATTTAATGGGCTATATGTAGGGTATATGTTTTATAAAAGCAATGAGCCCCTTGAAGCAGTGGGTTACAGTGATTTTATAACAGCGAAGGGGCACTAAGGCACTCCGCTGCCTTAGAACACCCCTCCGCCATTATATAATCACTGTAACCCACTGCTTCTCGGGGCTTATTCCTTTATTAACCATCACGTGTGATTCTGTTTTCGAATACACCACACTACAGCCCCCTCAGCCCAAAGCCATCAGTAATGTTTTTTTTTTTTTTTGTTTAAGTTAGCTGCACACATTACACTGCACATTAGCCTGCAGGCAGTACATATCCAATTGCTTCTGCAATTCATGGCTGTCTCCTACGCCTGTCCCTCCTGTGACAATGCCACATCATTATACTACAGCTGGTAGAGGAAGTAAAGTTGTTAATCGTCCTAAAGGCTTCAAGACCTTTTTGGTACAGCAAGGAAAAAGGCCCATCTCTACTCCCATTCAGGGCTCTAGTGAGTGAGGTTACAGCTATAGATTTTGGGAGGGGACAGCTGGTCAGCCCTCAAAAATTCCAGAGCAATATTCTGTCATGGGGCGCATAATTCCTTGCTATATCTCTGCTCATATTAGCACCAGGGATTATAACTGAAGGATGAATCTTCAACAGCTCGAAGAGTCCGATTTGTTTCATGACCGACACAGGCAGTATTTTTGTCAGAATGCATAAACTTCTCCCTTTCTTTTCTCCCTCAGTGCAATCATGAACACCTCAGAAGATCTGCACACATTACAAACATATTACTGATCTGGACAGGAACTGGGGGGGGGCGGCGTTCATGGGACCGAAACCATCCATCCATCCATTTTCTATACCCGCTTATTCCTCACTCGGGTCACGGGGCGAGCTGGAGCCTATCCCAGCTGACTACGGGCAAAAGCAGGGACCCACCCTGAACAGCTTGCCAATCCATCGCAGGGCGCACACACCATTCGCTCTCACACTCATACCTATGGGCAATTTGGTGTCTCCAATTAGCCTAATATGCATGTCTTTGGACTGTGGGAGGAAACCGGAGTACCCGGCAAAAACCCACGCAACACGGGGAGAACATGCAAACTCCACACAGAAAGGCCCCAGGCCGGATTCAAACCCACACCCTTCTTGCTGTGAGGCAGCAATGCTAACCACTGTGCCACCGTGCCGCCCCAGATCAAGTAAATGCATTTGGCTTCACACCATAACATTAACAATGAAAATGTGTCCTGCCAATTATTCATTCCTGTTATCCCTAAAGTGGGCTGAACTATTTAAAAAATATTAAAACTAGAGTGATGTGCATGTGATGCACTGTGATGTCCCCTGCCCCCAGGTAAAATCTCCAGAGTTGAAACTGTTTCAGAGTTAAGACGCTAGTGTTTTGGACTTATGGGGTCATGGAATCTCGGAATCACAGAATTACGGAGACATTTCAGCTCCTTAACTCTCTCAACTCAATCTCAACCACTCAGCCCATGACCCCCACCAGACAAATCCCACCCCCCCACCCACCCCAACTCTATCATATCTATAATCCCTCATACTACACAAACAATGAATGGGGTTATTTGACTTTTGTTTTAATGTACCAGGTGCTACCTCTCTCAACTATAAGTGACCGTCATTTACCTCTATTTTTTTCTGATGAGCTTGTTCGATTTTGGCCTCAGCAGCACACCTGGGGCTGCAGCCACGTTTTAAATTTTGAGAGTGTTCTGACTTATTACACTCATTTGCACAGATGAGTGCTTTCATGGAGTAGACTCCACAGAATGAGCTCCTTTCTGACCTAAGGGGGTAAATTGAAGCTGCCACAGCCAATATTGTGCTCATACGCTGAACTGACTGGAGCTTCATAGCTCAGCAGAACACGGTCAGGCTTCAGAGCCCATGACCTGAGTGAAAAATACACCACAGCAAACCCTGTCGTTCTTCTCACAGCCCACAAATCTTCCCAGCTATTTATAACCGGTCCCATGGCTCCACCGGTTTTGCCTTATTCAGTCACTCAGGCAGATCCCTGCAGATCTGTCCAGATGTATAGCATGGATAGAACAGCAGGCATTTCATGGTTATTCCTGATTTATGCCACGGTGGAAAAATAGCCCCGAGAAGTCAAGCCCCCAATAACAGATTTGACCATCAGGCAGAGCAGAATGTGAGGCTATTAGAAGGTGGAGCCCTGACCGAAAGGCCATGAAGTGGAACTCCAATTATGAGGACATTAAAAGGGACGATCTGAAGGTGAGGTCATCAAGGTGATGATGATGATCTGAGTATGAGAATAAAGTTGCTATCTATAGCAGTCATATGGCTCGTTCTAGCTGGCACCTTCACTTCTTCACTTCAGGGGCTTTCACTTAACAAGAGTGTCAAAGCTTCCCTGGTGTTCCTCAGTATTCATACACTGGCCAGAAATAGTCACAGTTAGGAATTAAATAAGCAAATACTTAAGAGCCTATGATTGGATCATGACTGCAGTGATTTTCCAGTTGGCAGTAATTCTTTTAACCCTGACTTACGCAGTAAGTACTGCAAGTTCTCATTTCTTAAACAACCACGTCGGCTTACGCATCCTATGCTTGTAGAAGAAAAGGAACTAATATTTCAGATTAACCCCGTTTAAAGTCATTGGGATGTGCTGAATAAGATTTACAGATATGACTTTCCTGTCATCAATACAAGATCACAGCAAAAATTAAGACATCTCTGGATGGAAAAAGAATGTTTTCCTTTGTATAAAATATGCTACGAAGAATCCAGTATCCTTGGCCTAATCAAAGATAAAAGGACTCCAATTAATACCAGTGTAAGCAACTTTCCTTTGGCTAGGCAGTGATGATGATCACATTGAAGGCCAACTTCCTTTGCCTGAATACAGTCATTGATTACACTCCAACATAAATATTGAAAATATATAAATTAACCCTTACAGCACTGAAATCTTTTTTTTTTATAAAATGTTTTTTATCTTGCGCTGTTGAAAACCTATCATGTGGCAAGTTGTTTAAAAGAGCTCTCCTGTAGTTCGTCCATTCACTGTCAATGCCTCCAACCAGCCCAGGTGAACTGTCATGGTAATGTCAGTCCACAGACGATGTTGGGGGAAAAAAGCTTAGAACTTTTTTAGGAAAGTGATAGCGCCTTCTGTATAAAGCTGACTGCAAAAACGTTGTCACCGCCTGATAGTTCTAATGTTCCTCCAGTAATTAGCTGATAAATTATGACAATTAGCTGCTTTACTTACCGAATAAATCTAGGTTTTCCCCATGAATCCAACTAACTTCTCAGACAAACAGCCATTTTAAAACAAACTGGGCGTGCGCCGTAGAAACATTTTGTTGATTTGCACAAGCGCAGTGCGATTTTGGTCAAGAGCAAAATTAAGAAACTGTAAATAAATGTATTTTTTGTTCACCAATCAATAGACATATTAATTTCAAAATGTAGCTAATCGAAGTACAACAATCTGGAGTACCTGGAAAATAAGAATTTATGGTAGAGACGATTTATATATTTTACGAGACGTTTTCGAAAGTCTAAGCTTGATAAACCCATTATGATCCAGGTGCCTCATTTCATTGTAGATACGCCTTTTTTACACCCTTTCCCCCCATTTTGTGCGCATGCACTTTTCTCCACCAAATTTGGGATCCATCAAACCTGACGGGAGAAAGTGTGGACTTTTAAAACCATTTTGACAATGGCGTACCGTGATTTACACCCTTTTTGAAGAACAGGGGGAATTGGCGACGCAGCTGCTGAGTCAGAGAATTGCAGTGTGCAAGGGAGAGAGGAGCGCGGATTATAGCCTATTTTAAAGAACAATCAGAGCTGCTGCAACGTCCGGTTTTCCTAATGTAATTGGAGCCACTGACTGCACTCACATCATGATTAGGGAACCATCGGTGAATGAATTCGTATATGTGAATCGCAAAAATGTGCATACGATCAATACCCAAATCACAGAGATGCCAAGTGTCACACATTCGGCGTAGGTCTCACGCATTTTTTAGGCTTATTCACCGTAGTCCGCAATTATTCATTGAATGCTTAATGAGATTCTCATGCGGAATTAAAATCCTTGTGTACTGAAGTTTCAGTTTCACTAGCGTAAAGCTGCACCTCATCACATGTAACATGGAAAGCGATTATGACTCCGGACTTCTCCTGCTTCTCTTTACTCAGGGATTGGAAACAACGCACATGTTTCATGATCGGTTAAATTGTTTTAATGAAATAAGACCATATGAAACATTTTTATGCAATTCCATTGCTTTCAATCCCTCAATAAAGACAAGCGTGAGAATTCCCGAGTCATAAACGATTTCCGTGTCATTAGTGAGGAAATCCACCGTGAAACTGACTAACTTGAAGGACAACGACTTAAATTCCGCGAGTGAATTTCTTCAGTGCCCGTTGATTGAATAATTACTGACTACGGCACAGGAACACGAATGCCACTGAGAGGAGAGACTCACGCCTAAGGCGTAAGCCTTGGCATCTCTGAAATCATATGTGACGCCGACGTGCTCAGAATGAATGTAGTGGCATGGTGGCCGGGCTCTACACATGATTCATTCATCCTGACGCACAGCAGGGTGGAGGCGAGACTGGGGGCAGGCGCTGCGCGTGACGGCTGGCTACTTGATGAGTGCATATAGGCTACACAGTTTACTCATTCATTGAAAGCTGCTGCTTATAATCATCAATTCAAGGTTGATACTCAAATCATTGTTGTGACTTACAGGTGATAGTGGCTACTTCCTG
The DNA here is from genome assembly GCA_029721435.1 of Gymnothorax reevesii. NCBI lineage: Eukaryota > Metazoa > Chordata > Actinopteri > Anguilliformes > Muraenidae > Gymnothorax > Gymnothorax reevesii. The sequence goes on from CM056591.1 coordinate 51,029,118, forward strand.
AGGGAGTGGCTGCTAGTTCCCATCCCGGACCCACAGGGTGGCCAGGAGACCCAGCATAATGAGGTTCATGCCCGTGCACGCTGCCACGTGGAGCGCGCCATCGGGCTCCTAAAAGACAGTTAGCGCTGCCTGCATGCGTTGGGTGGTAGGCTCTTCTACCACCCAAAAAAGGTCAGCAGGATCATCTGGGCCTGTGCCATCCTGCACAATGTGGCAGAGAGGCATGGGGTTACGCTGCCGCTCGATCTGCCTCCACTCCAGCATGTGGACCTGGACCCACAGCCCCCTCCCCGTCATGAGGCTTTTCAGCGGGGACTAAGGACACAAGCTGCAGTGATGCAGCGGTAGTGAAGCCACCGCCCACCTCTCACCCCTCATGTTGACATAAAGAGAGTGTGTGTGTGGCTTATGAGTTTCTCAGTTTCATGTCTTGCAAAGTAGTGTTTAGTTTTCAGTATTGCAAGGACCTCATATTTCATTCCTCGTACATTTGATGTCCACAAGTTGAGACAGAAATAAATTCATGTATATAAAACACGACATTGTAATTTTTGTCCCTCTATGCAACTGAAACAAAACACACACCTACTGCATTTGACAAACAATTCGACACAGAGGTTTTTTCTTTATTGCCTCTATACGACTTGTGACCACAGCACTCGGCGGTTTTATGCTTCTCGGTGAGGCTGGGGCTGTGGCTGATTATATGTTTTAATTTCCGGAGGAGAAATTGTTTGGTCCAACATTATGCGTTCATTTCTGTTGTGATTCTCTACGTGTTCTTAGTTATATGTTCTTGTTCCTAAATAAACCACAAGATGAAGTGATCGTACAGAATTAATGCAAATACCTGCCGAAGAGGACTTTTTCCTCGCCTGCACAAGCAGGTGTTTCTCACTCTCTGAGAAGTTTTGCTTCTTTCCGCGTTTCCCATCAATGCTTCACCGTCTTCCACTGACGTCACTCCACAAATCCCCAGAGCACACATGGCCACTTTACATGCAGATGATCATTTGCATTGACCATATATGGTTATGTCTGGGCGTTTAGAGGGCGGGATGTGAGGCGTGTTCATGTCTGCACTTTTCTTGGGTCCGGTGTGATTTATCAATGGAATTTGCGGAGAGCTGTGCGTACGCATAGTTTGATAGATCTGAAAAGGGTGTAAATATTTTGGGTGTAAGCCATTTTTGGCTTTTCGCCGTAAGTGAAAATTTAGTAGCACTTTTACACCCTTTTTGATAAATGAGGTTCCTGGGCTGCCATTGCATACAATGAACAGCACAACTTGGGCAAGGCTCTAACTATGTATGTTCGCACCTGTTCTTTCGAGAAACGCATTCCAGGTGCCTCATTTATCAACCTGTGCAAATGTTCTAAATTCTTTCTTTAGAATATGTGTAAGTACAAAAAAATCTGTGTTTATCAAACGTGTGGACACTGGTTGTTCGCACACCAGTACGAAATCTGTGATGATAAATCCCACCTGTTCTAAACTACCATGCTCGTGCATGGTTAGGCTCATTTGCATTCAGAAACGCCCCTAATTGACCATATATGGGAGCAGCAATCCCTTTAAGAATGCGTTCATTTCCCTCACCGAAATCATGGCAAAGAGGGCGAAGAAGAGGAATTTCTCCGACCCAGAGATTGAGGTGCTTGTCGGAGAAGTTGAAACAAACCAAAAAATACTGCTTGGAACAGTCAATGCAGGTGTGATCAACAAAAGAAAAAAATCCTGCGTGTGAGAAGGTAACGACTGCTGTTAATTCTGTTGGAAAGCAGGAAAGAGCATCTCAGTCATAACCCGCGGCTTCAGTGGATCCCCGATCACCTATAGAGATGTTATAATAAACCATACGAAGCCCAGAAAATAATTTTGAAATGGAATAGTCACCAAGAAGAAGCCACACCCACAGAGCTGTTCTGCAGAATGAATGGGACATGAGTTCCTCCAGGCCACCGGGCAACAAAGTTTAAAGACACATATTTGTGTCTCAGATTATTTATGCATTGATTGAATTAAATCCTTTCCTGTTCACATGATTGAATTTATTGTGTGATGGAGCTTTTAGTGCGATGTGGGTCTATGGCTCCAATTATGTTTGGGAATCCGGCGATGGCTTGAAATCCTTGTTTAATTTCGGCTTGTTGGTGATGTCTGTATGGGAACTGGATGTAAGTTGGGGCCAGAGAATTTACTGCATCCAACACAGCCGGCATGATTCTGCTAAGTGTCGGCTGCGATATGCCGCATATGTCTCCAATCTCTCCCTGAAATGTTCCGGTGGCCCAAAACCCCAGGGTGGACAGGAGCTGGATGCGCACTGGGATGGATTTGGTGAGTTTTGTCTCTCGCTCCAACATGGGTTGTAAATCACGGCATAAATCCATCAGTATGTTTTTGGGTAAGCGGTACCTGCAGAGACGCCACTCTGTGCTCTCACTGAACAGATCAGCACGCTCTTTGAAAACGCGCTCCCTGCGGAACGCACGGTTCTCCACATCCTCCAATAGTGCAAGTTAACCCATGGCACTTGCATTTCAAGTTTTCTCTCAGGTTCTCCTGTCACAGCTGTCTTTTATAACTTGTTACACGAATTATTCAAATTGTTTGCTAACTACTAATTGAGAATTTTTATTCTCGGGGAACGTGTGTGAAGTTTGAGATGCTGAACACTGTGAATCTATATTATATTATTTTATGGTAGCTATAACAGGTTTCAAGTCTCCTTCAATATATCATGATGTTCATTTTTGTAAATTATGGTCCCAAATAGACTAGAATAAAGGATAAAGCCAGAATATGCTTTAGGGGCGTGGCCATCCTCTGGTCCTTGTCCGATACGGTCAGATCCAGAGCCACAGTCCTCCCCAGATCTTCATTACACGCTCTCGTCCAATAGCAATCACATACGGTTTCAAAATGACAACATAGCGCAATTCAAATTGCCAAAATCAAGGCTTCCTTTATGTTATGCTGACACCAATGGGTGACGTCACGGTAGCTTCGTCCATCTTTTTATACAGTCTATGGTTTCAACATCCAAAACTAGAGACCATCTTGCAATGAGATCACCCCAGCCACCCTTCCAAAGCTTCCAGTGCCCATGCTCAGACCACGCCTACATTCAACCGAAGCGTCACTGTGATCTCAACGACACACTTGTAAAGTTTTCTGACTGCATCTTACACTGTCGTGACACTACCGCATCCACAGACCGACATACACTACATCATGTGATGCCGAAAAACAAAAGCACAGACTCACAAGAACACAAAACCACCCAACGGTGTCGCGGCTGGTAATCAATGAACTCACAACCCATACAAAGGAATACTTTTTTCAGGTCAGACACATTCATTTTATTAAATTGAATTTAGGCCCAAGGCATCATTATGCAGAGTTGCTACGAGCGCTGGAAATCCTTGAACACGCTTGAATTTTAATGCGCTGTTTTCAAGGTTTGAAAAATGCTTGGAGTTTAAATGAAGTGCTTGAAACTGCTTGAGATTGTAACATTAATTGCATTACTTTCATAATAAATTGCTATCAAACTGAGTTGTTCCATAAATATGTCATTTACCACAGCTCTAATGAAAAGCTTAAAAAGGCTTGAAAAGTGCTTGAATTTGACCATAGGAACAGAGCAGGCGGCCTGTATTTTTCATCAAATTAACGTGGGGGACCAACCTGCCTGGGTTCTTAGACTTTACTGTGGGATTGGGGGGGGCAGACAGCAAACAGGCTGTGGTGCAATATCATGCAGATATTCTGCAGTCACCATGCACACTACTACTACGAACAACACACAGAATAACTAAAACCAAATAAACTTCTGATGGAACTGGTCATACATATTTTCCACAGTGTGAATGGATCAAATATGCTTCCATCCATCTCGCTGGCAACAAGACGACGGGCTAGCAATGAACACTACCACAGGGAAGCAAGTATGAGGGGTTTGAGTGGTTTTGATTCTGATGAGTGTAACATGAACTAGTAGCACCTAAAAACCGAGAAAGTGCACCTTTTTTCCGAGAAACTTTTTCCGAGATCTGGTTGTCTAACAAAGAGTAGAAGCTTATACTTGGAAAGCAGGACAGTGTATCTTGGAGCACTAAGGCACATACTCCGAAGGTCTTTGAGATGCGCCCAGGTTAGCAGAGATATGTGGGGACTATGAGAGTACCGCTATCTTGCACCACTACTAGCACCAAAAATCCCAGAAAGTGCACCTTTTTCCGAGAAATTCCCACAAAAACTTAGAATACACTGAGGTTTACTGAAGATTTGAGGTTTACTTGAATAACCTTGGATAAATTTTATAGAGGTAGTCCAAAAAAATGTTCAGATGAATGTAAAAACATGAATATTTGCTGAATTTCATGGGAACTTTGGAATGGTGAGTTCTGTAGTTCAGCCTGCTGTGTCTCTGCTGCATACAGGAACTGGCAAAGGACAAACCACCACCGTGATATTATAAAAACAACAACAGATGTTCAGTATTCAGAATAAATTCAATCTGCAAAAGCAACAATTTACAAACAAATCAGATACACAATGTAATTTTTAAAAGAGGGCACCTTGAGAGAAAGTGAATATCGAGGTGTTGTCCAAACTTAAGTAAACCGGACAGACTTCGGGATAAAATTTTTTAGAGGCTTACCAAGTTGGCCTCAAATATTCAGTAAACCTCGGTGTATTCTAGGTTTTTGTGGGAATTTCTCGAAAAAAGGTGCACTTCGGTTTTTAGGTGCTAGTAGTGGTGCAAGATAGCGGAACTCTCATAGTCCCCACCTGCAACAGAAGGGATGAGACAACTCTACACCACCACTGAACACATATCTCTGCTAACCTGAGTGCATCTCAAAGACCTTCAGAGTATGTGCCTTAGCGCCCCAAGAGACACTGTCTCTAAAAAATTTTATCCCGAAGTCTGTCCGGTTTACTTAAGTTTGGACAACACCTCAATATTCACTTTCTCTCAAGGTGCCCTCTTTTAAAAATTACATTGTGTATCTGATTTGTTTGTACATTGTTGCTTTTGCAGATTGAATATATTCTGAATACTGAACATCTGTTGTTGTTTTTATAATATCACGGTGGTGGTTTGTCCTTTGCCAGTTCCTGTATGCAGCAGAGACACAGCAGGCTGAACTACAGAACTTACCATTCCAAAGTTCCCATGAAATTCAGCAAATATTCATGTTTTTACATTCATCTGAAAAATTTTTTGGACTACCTCTGTAAAATTTTTCCAAGGTTAATCAAGTAAGCCTCAAATCTTCAGTAAACCTCAGTGTATTCTAGGTTTTTGTGGGAATTTCTCTGAAAAAGGTGCGCTTTCTGGGATTTTTGGTGCTAGTAGTGGTGCAAGATAGCTCTCATAGTCCCCACCAGCAACAGAAAGGAAAAGACGACACAACTCTACACCACCACTGAACACATATCTCTGCCAACCTGAGCTCATCTCAAAGACCTTCAGAGTATGTGCCTTAGCGCCCCAAGAGACACTGTCCTGCTTTCCAAGTATAAGCTTCTACTCTTTGTAGACAACCAAATCATGGCTCAGCAGTACTGATGCACGACACTATAAAAGCATCTCAAGAAAACCTTTCTCGTTCCTACTGACTGTTCACATTTGCCTTGGAGTCTTTTCGTAATCTAAAATCCACTCCTGGTAATGTTGCAAATCAGGTTAGAGCCTCACATGCACTTAGTTCCTGCGCCTCCTCGTGAAATGGAGGAAATAAACCAAACAAGTGCGTGATTTGCACTTTAAAGCAAAACTGTACATTAAAACAATATTGATTTCTTGTAACGCAGGCTCCAGTCCCTAATTATCACACTCCCCAAAGCAATAAGGACAAACCTAATGGGTGAAACCTTGCACTGTGAGGATTAGAGAGCTCCTCTAACAAAGATGCACAGCCCTTTAAATATCCATAACCATAGTATAGAAACTCAGCACCTGTAGCCCTTAGCAGTAATACTGTATTCCCCTCTGTTGACATGTACCAGGGGATGTCAGGTTTTCAGTTATACAGAAGTTTTACATGCTGTGCCATAGATCTGTTGTCATTGTCTATTAGATCATATGGGCCTGTTTTTTTTTTGGTAATATGGTTGGCAGCTGAGGGATAATTTGTTTTAATTATGTATCACGATCAGACCAACATTTAAATGAAACATGAACAGCAAAGACAAGCATACATTTAAATTGTAGACAGATTTGTTATTTAGAGCACATCTTTGCCCAGTTAAAACAAGCTGAGCTCAAAATTCAGAAAATGCCATGCCGCATAATGGTTTGGAGTCACTCATGATTTTCAGGGAATAAATGGAAAATATTTTGAGTAAAACAAAGAGACAAGAACCCAAAATATGAATCTAAACTCTTAATGGACTTCCTAAGGACAAAAACACGAAGATTCTGATTCACTAAGACCTTTAGCACATGCAAAATCCTTTTGCCCATGCAAAACCAATAAAATTGCCACTGATTGATGCCAGGCAAGTACCTTGTTATACCCAATGTTATTGGTTTTGCATGGGCATAAAAGATTTTGCAGGTGCTAAAGGTCAAAAATATGGAATGGCCAGTTCAATAACGCGATTTAAAGAACACAGACCAGCAGTGGGATCACCTGGAATGTACAGTTTGTGAAGAGAGCCAATCTTCAATGACAAACCGGGGGAAAACAGTGCAGTCCACGCAAGAATCTACCTGGGAAAAACAAATATCCTGAATGCCTAAAATTGCCAAAATAATGGCAAAATAAATCTCATGGAGCATACAGTACTGTGATGAAAAACACTAGAAAAAGGATAACTGTTACTTGTCATCTGAAAAACTTCTTTTTTCATATAATTTACTATTATCCACTTTTATTGAATAAAATAGTCAAAAGTACTTAAATTCAGTGATTCCAAGCATTTTATTTGTTGTGTGCGTACAGTATATTCAATAAAAAAATACACTGGTTTAACTTGCATATTCTAACACTAAAGTTTGTTTCTATCCACTAGTGGAGTAATGACTTTTAGTATTATGTCATCTTGTATCAGTGGGTTTGAGTCAAAGCTGGAACATCTTTCAGTGATATTTTAGCATTTTTAAATCCATCATGGTTTAGAATTCACATCTATGTCAGCAGAATTCAGTCAAAAAAATGGTCTCATTTGAATATAGTGAACAATTTTGTCAGTGTTTTTTGCTTTACCTCTTGTTCATGGTGACATTAGCCAGTAGTTTCCTGCAAACAAAGCCCGGCCCCAATACAGTATGTAACATCCTGACACTTGTTTAAGAATGAGAATGCTTACTGTAAGCAAACTGAAGAAGAGCTTAACGCTTCCCCCTTAGTCCCGAAAGCTGGAAAGGCTGGCCAAAGAAAGCACTTCAAGTTGACACTAATTCTACAGTGCCCATTTTGGTTCTTTTATCACGCGTGTACTCCTTTGAATCTCTTGCTTTTGTCTTCATTGTTATTTCGATCTTGCTTGTTGAAATGCGAGAGGCGGTAGCTGCAGCCAAGCCGCAGTGCGTTAATGATGACACAAATGCACTGCCTTTAATAAACTGGGCTGCAACCAATGTGGGTTTTTTTTGCTTTGTGTGTTTTCCTACATTATAGGCCCAAATCACCTCAATACACAACATAATTACCAGGACTTTGGTAATCACTCCAATAACTATTAAAAAACGCCGTCCTGCTTTTTTTTAGCACAGTCCTTATATGACATAAAAACTGTTGTCCTGCATGTGTGTATGCGTGTGTGTCTGTTTCTGTGCATGCGTGTGTATGAGTGTGCGTTTGTGTGTGTGTACACGTGTGCGTGTGTGTGTTTGTGTGAGTGTGTGTATGTGTTTGCCTGTGTGTTCCGGAGTGTGTACGTGAGTGTGTGTATGATTCTGTGCTTGTGTGCTAACATATAGGGGTCCCCTGGATTTAAAATTTTGTACACAATGAGTCTTTTTGCCCATAAATTATACTGGAGGTTGTGCAGGACCAACACATCTGAAGTCAGTCGATGGCACAACTGACTGTTCTGGGAGCTTAAATAAGAAGCTGAGCTTCGGCTCCTTCATGCGGCTCGGCCCGTTTCTGCTACCGACCCAGTTCTGTTTAGCTATGACTGTACAGACTAGCCTCGGGCAGACAGATGGAGGAGTTATGCAGTTTCCAGTTTCTCACTTCTGTGTCAACTGCTTTGCCATGCAGGACGTACACTGTACGGCGAAAACTCCCCTCATTTGCGGCAAGACGAAGCGCACTAACGCAGTAACTGCTCAATCCCCGGTGGAGCATGAGCCAATCCTAAGCCGCACAGCTCCAACTCGGGCCAGGCTCCTCAATCTCTTCCGCAGCATGCCTATTTGTTGATCTCAGGTTTCACCTCTCCACATCTCACCCTGATCCACTTTGATTCAAACAATTAAAGTGATACAAGATAAGCCCTCCACCTCTAGAGACTGTGGTTACGATGGGGCCTCATCTCTCATTAAAGCCGAGCGCTTGCATTCTTCTCTATTTCATAACATCACAACAAGAAGAGTATCTGTTTCCACCACCCCAAGTACCCTCTAACCCCTCCATTCCACCATTTTTCACCTCTGATCCTGTCAGCTCCTCACTGAGACCCATGACAAACAGTCTCATTCGTCATATTGGCAGGTGTGCAAAACAGTATTTTACTGTAAAAATGTTAGTTGTGTTGACAATATTCTGGAACCGTAGGAAGGCTGGACCCAGATAAATATCCCCGGGTTCGAAAATACAAACTTAATACTGTTTATCACTATTGATCTGAAACATTCTGGTCCACTAATTTTGAAACTTATAGACTCAAACATGCTTTTAGGGAAAAAAAACGATCCAATGTTGCCAGCATATCTCTCTCTCTCTCTCTCTCTCTCTCTCTCTCTCTCTCTCTCTCTCCATCTCTGTCTCATCCATTCCACTTTCAAATCTCACAGTCTCCTCAATTAGGACTATAAGATATGTGCTAATTACCCGCAACCTCCTCCCAACTTCCTGTCATGTGAGCCCACGTTTGTGCAGGACATGGCTATTAGACACCATGCGCTGATGCACTCCTACACTCGTGTGTGTGTGTGTGTGTGTGTGTGTGTGTCTGTGTCTGTGAGTGTGTGTGTGTGTGTGTGAGAGAGAGAGAGTGTGTGTGTGAGAGAGAGCGTGTGCGTGCGTGCGTGCGTGCGTGCGTGTGTGTGTGTGGAGAAGCTCAGGGAGTGTCTGGAGGAGAGCACTGCGACACCACGTGTTCTCAAATTTCCTTCACAAACTTCCCTCTGTCAGCAGGAACATGCTTCCCCCTCTCAATTACCCACAATGCAGGCTGTGCACAGGGGCACGACAGGGATTTACACAACAGGGGCCTGGCTGGGCGGGAGACGGGTGGCAGAGAGAGACGAGGATACAATTTACGCCATGAGCGGTAATTCCAGAATGCATTTTCAGCCTATAAAAAGCATCGTGAATTTAATTAAGTGGAATTGAAGGGACGTTTGGAGTTATTTAACAAGTACTACGAGCGTAATATATAGCAGTTTTCAGCCTGTGGTTATTAAAGGGGTTAGAAAAAATAATGCAATCACAATTACTCTCTGGAAAGGCAAGTTGAATCATAGTGTTACTTTATGTTTATTTAGTAAAATACATTGGCTAAGACAGGAACTCAATGCAGTTTTTTTCTAAATAAATCTGTACTGGTCCAAAATCAGAATGTCTAATTGAAGAGCCTAGCGGTAAAAGTACTTAATTTGAACATTTTAATTTGGACAAATCAACTTCAGCATAAAAACGTGACGCATTTGTCTAGCCAAGGCTATAAATAAAGACCCCAGTGGTAAATGTACTCATGTCACCAAAATGTTCATTTTGAGAAAATCGAGGTAATGGGCAAAGATTACAATAAAAAACGTTTTCCAAGCCTTACCTCCCGGTGCATGAAAATGTGACGTACCTACTTTTACCACTAGGCTTTTCAATTTGTAACCTGTCCACAAGCATACTCTATATGCCCTTTACTGGAGGCTTGGGTCTGTGAAGACAATCCAGATTTCTCCACCAAAACATGCAGATACTAGCCAGCTGCCTCAGTTAACAGTGCAGTGAGCAGAGGTGGAGGAAACCAAATCATACAGGAACCAAACAAACATATCAATCCTTATCAACTGTGTCCTTTGCATCACCCAAAGTGTCTCTAAGCAAATTGCACTGAGCTGCCAGAGCTAATTCCTGAAAAACAGCACTTTGTACTGCCTACTGAGCCTGGCAACCAGGTGGCCCAACTGCTAGATCCGTCACGGTTCCATGGGCTAGACCCCAGGAGATGGGCAGCGTAACCAGAGCCATTCGGGAATGTATGTGACAGGTTAATTACCTGGTAAAATCCCACCTGCACACCCACACAGGAAATGCCCTTGACGGCTCGATGGCACATTTGAAATGCAAAGACTGCGGTTTACGAAACAAAGAGCTGGATGGGAAAAGAGAATGCATGACATTAACCTGTAAGATGCAGCTGCCTGAACAATCAATTGATAAACTTAAGATTGTATCACTCTTAGCTCTGATATCAAAAATATGTAGTGAGAATTTTCTTATTTGAACATTCTAATGTGGATGTTACAAGCTTCATAAGCAATTGAAAGTAATGCAGATTTAGAACACAGGCATTGAATTTAGGAAGGAACATTAATGAAAGCCTGATAATACATGGGGTCCAGATTCTGGGGCCCCTCTACTCCTTTCGGGCGAGGTCAGAAAAGCAAAAACGTAGAGGGCCAGAGCGTAACCATGGAAATACAATCTCCCATGGAACTGTCAACATATCTCTTAAGCTCCTGCGGCCTTCCACATTATCTCAGCTGACGTTACAAATTTGCGCTAATTCATAACTGCCCGGACAGCATTAGCATATGACTTATTCATGCACTTTCACTCGTCAATAATAGATGCAGGACTTTAGCATGATCGTACGCTGCCACAGTACAGGAAGCGCATCGATTTCTCCGTTATGGGTTTCGCGGTGTTGGCAATGTCAGCTGCACTCGGGGAGCCACACTCCCCCGTGTTGACTCTCATGCATATAGCATGAACGAGGCTCGAGGCTCATGAGAGAATTGAGGGCGGCCATTTTGCCGGCACGAATAAAACACAGTCCATGCATGAACAGAGTACTGTCAGTAACAGGGTGCACACGATATGAATATAAATAAATGCATTCTCATATTCACTGTTTTCAATTCCAACTTCCAGGAGTACAGAGCCAAAAAGATAAGATTTTGTCAGTGTTTAAATAGCGATGGACTGCACTGAAAAGTGCTCGGTCAACAAAAGCCCCAGGGCTGGCTAAGGTAAATGAAGCATGCTACAAACGCTGCAACGACTTATCAACCCCATGTCTGCCCTCTGGTCAGCTAGTAAAACTGAGTGAGGAAGTGAGATAATGGCCGACAGAACAGAGACAGAGAATGGGAAAACCATAGTATATATACATGAATACATTATCCCTACATGTTAGCTGTTGTTTGAATAGGTGCAATGAACTGATAATATGAGAAATAGAATGCAATATAAAAACACCACTAAACAAATTTTTGTACCGTGACAAACTTCCTTTGGGGTTGGGGTTGTGGAGGGGGGTGGGGTGAGGTACTGGGGTATGAGAGAAGGGGGGTGTGAGCCAGAGGGTGGGCACTAGTGACCGTAATGGATATTGAAAAGGAAATGCATCAAATTGTGGTCCCCACTTAAACCAATCACGTAAGAGAAAGACGCAGGAGGCTGGAAAACATACATCTGACATCAGATCAGCTGCAGCCACAGCAATTTCACAAAACATCAAAACTTGTGAAACCGCTAGAGAGGAGGAGAGCATGTTTGCTGTGAAATAAGATGAGGTCCCCACAATGCGTGCAGAGCCTGTACTGCAATGTTAATCCAATTTAGAAACATAACCTCAAACAAACTCATCCCAAAGGCACACAGCTACAGCAGGGTTTGTCAAGTGAAACACAGCAACAAAATCCCCTAATGCATGCGCTGTTCAGAGCTCCTTCTGCACGCCCGCTTCACTGAGAGTTTATTTCAAAAATATAAAGATATTTTGGCTCAGAATTTCCGACCGTGATTTTCAGAGAAGTAAACCAGCGCACAGTATGAAACTTGGATCAACAATGTGACAGATGCAATTCTAAAATTTACTGCTTTTGTAAATATGCAGTATTCTCGCATGTGTGAGAGCAATTTCTAGAGGCAGAAAAGTGCCAGAAAGTTTGTGTGCGTGTGTGCGTGTGTGTGTGTGAAAGAGAGAGAGAGAGAGCGAGAATGATAGAGAGGTATTTTATCAAACATATGGCTTAGGTGTTATTGCTTTTCTGTTAATTGTTTTGGCAATAGTGTTTATAGACATTCATGCCAATGAAGCATTCTTGAATTGAGTTGGAAAAAATTATATTGACAGAGAGAGGCCAGAACCATGGTGTGCGCACATACATGTGTGTGTGTGTGCGTGTGTGTGTGTGTGTGTGTGTGTGTGTCCGTGTGGATGGGTGAGCATACGTATTTGTCCATGCAAGGAACAAGACAGACAAAGCTGTACTTGTGCCTGTGTTTATAAGAGAGTGAAGAGTGTTTTACAGAGAGAGAGAGAGAGAGAGTAAATGGAAGCAGAGGGAGGGAAACAGGAAGCCAGTGCAAAACCATGCAGCTGAAAGGCAGCCGTCTGATTGGCAGATTAAATCAATGTTGACAGCTCAATGCAGTGAGACAACAAACCCCTGCGATATCATCTCGATCAGAGCCCTCCGTCCTCTCCATCTGCATGAGATTATCATCTGTCCTTAATATTTTCAAGTTGCTAAATTGCCAAATTCTGGGGGAAAAGGGTGGATGGAATTGGGGAAACGCTCCTCTGCTTTCTCCTCTAAATATTAGTTACAGAAAAGGAACCCCGTGACTCAGAAGAAGGTTCCATACTTCACACCTATGGTAGAGATTTCCAAAGAGAATGAAATGGGATTCCTTTACAGTACCACACTAAAGAAGCCTCCTCTCTTCTGAAGCCACTAACACCTTTTCAGCCGCAACACTTTGTAGCTGTGGAGTTTTTGTTTTGTTTTTCTTTTTTCTTTTTTTGGGGGGGGGGGGGGGTTCCTCCTTTTCTCTACTCCAAATACAGCAGAAGTGTTTAGTCCATCACAGCAGCCAGCTCCCACTGACTTAGGAGGAGGATTTTCCCGGTACAAAGTCCTGAAAATGTATTTGCACCTTCCTGATTTTTCCTTATTTATCACACTTTTGTATTTCAATGTTTCCATCCAACTTTTTTATACAAAACAAAGACAATGCAAGTAAACACAAAACTGCAGCTTTTTAATGACATTTTTGAAGACAGTAGTTCAACACCAGTATCAGCCATCTGAAAAAGAATTGTTGACCCCTAAACCCAAGAGCTGGTTGTGCCACCCTTGGCGGCAGCGATTGCCATCAAATGTTTGCGATAACTGCCAGTCAGTCTTTTACATCGCTGTGGAGGAATTTTGACCCACTCTTCTCTGCTGAGTTGTTTTAATTAAACTACATTGGAGGGTTTTTGAGCATGAACTGCCATTCAGAGGCAGATTTGTTTGTGTGCTTCGTATCATTTCCTGTTGTGTTCCAGGGTTCTGGCCTTTGGCCAGAACAGTATTATTCATGGTTTTAACAGTTTCATGTATCAAGATTCCATAGTTCATAGTTTCATAGTTCATAGTTTCATAGTTCATGTCACAGTTTTTGCATTTCATGTTTCCATGTCCATGTTTTTACTTTTCCATGTTTTTGTTCTTGCCAGGTCTGCCATGCCACTCCACCGCTTGTCTGCGTTCCGCCCCGTGCCTTCGTTGTTGCACATTTCAGAGCTCTGGGTTGGCTTTGGTATTTCCCTCTTCCTTCTGTGCTGTGCTGATTCGGGGCTCTCTAAGCTTAATTGGCAATTTACTGTTTTTAAGTTACTAACATTTACTAACACTCACTGGGTTGGTGTAATTCTTAGATAGGCACATTACTAATATTACTAATTTAGACAGGGAGTTTATTGTCATGATTCCTGCTTTGCTATTTCAAGATCTTGCTGTGCTTTTCTGTTCTTAACATTCATGCTTGCTTCCAAACTGCATACTTAATTGGTACTTAAGCTGAGCACGCTCATTCTCTTAATGAGCAGGTCATGTCATCCAATCTCTGTCCATGTCTTGATCTTGCCGTGCCTCTTGTTTCTCTCTCTCTCTCCAGGTGTTACCCCTCATGTCATGATTTTCAAGCCTTTATCTGGATGCGGTGGAAGTTGGCTGGCAGACAGTGTCTCGCGTCTCGTTTAGCCAAGTTCTTGTCAAGTTCCCTAGTATTTGTCCTAGCCTCTCGTCTTGTGTGTATATATATATATATATATTTAGTATTGTTATTTATTTTTCTTGAGTATCTTGCCTGGAGTTTCCAGTGCCTTTTTGTTTTTTGCCTTTTTGCATTTATTGTTTATAGCTCTGTGTAGCATACTTTAGTTTGTTTTTTGCAACCCTTTGGGCCAAGTTTTTTGTTGGCCATCGTGCCTGTTTTGTTTTGTTTGGAAATAAATCCTCATTCCCTTCTCCCCGCATCTGGTGTCTTACTGATCCCATATCAATTTCCCTCCTGCGTAACCCAACCGCGCTCGTGCTTTATGTCACAAACTGATGGCTGCCCATTCTTCATCGGGAATTTCTGGCAGACAGCAGGACTGGTGATCTCTCAATAATGGCAACTTCTGACTCAACAATACTTGGAATATTATTCCAAAGGTCATCAGGGTCATAAGTTTTTTTTTTTGGCAAATGTGAGACCAGCTTTTGAGTTCTTTTTACTAAGCATTGGTTTTCACCTTGCAGCTCTCTCATGACTGTCATTTTAGCCCAGTTTTTTTTCCTATTGTGGAACTGTGAACACTGATCTTAACTAAGTTGTTGATTCGCTCTCGGAGGAATTTTGTTCGGTAACTCCAGGTATGGTTTAGCCCTGTTCCAAGTCTTCTCGATTTGTAGATAATGACTCTCATCCTGGTTCACTGGAGTTCCAGAGCCTCAGGAATGGCTTTATGATCGTTTCCCAACTGATTGATGTCAACCAATATGGTTTTTTGAGCTGCTTTTTGCCTTCCAAACAGGTTCTATATAAGTGATGTCCAGCCTCAACTGGGCAAACCCAACTGTTACTCAAATTTGTTTAATTGGTTGATTTAGTAATGAAGGGGGCAATTACTTTTTCACACAGGGCAAAGTATTTTGGATAGCTTTTTTTCAATAGATGAGATCATCATTTAAATACTGAATTTTGTATGGGGTAATCAGGTGTGGCCGCTAAACGGCAATGAGGCTAATGAATTTCGACCTGCTTCACCCCCATTATCCCCAGTGAGGCTGAGCCAGCTGTTGAGCCGGTAATGGCACGACTGGGATTGAAACACCTGAGCGCAGGGCTCCCTGCTGAGCCACTTAGAGTCCCAGTAGCTGTGGTGTTTGACCCAGAGTCAGGTGGTCAGTGGATTAAACCCCAGGATGGGCTCAATGATATAGGAGTCTGACACTTTTTATCCATTCAGGGGTAACATTTCTCAAAAGCATAATGAGATCTCCCCATCTTTTTCCATTCCCGATTCCTCAAAACTCATCTGAAAGAGAACTCAGAAACAACTACGGACTATTTTGGACCACACACATTTCTAAGAGTAATTTTGAGTCTGTGCGGCAATGGCACTCAAGATATTAGTGTACGGTTATTATTGTTTCAAAAATCATACAATAATAAACATAACCTCAATAGAATGAGGATCAAAATTAGTTTCCCTATCTTATCTACAAAATAATTTGATCACAACTATGTTCTCAGAAACACATCCCAAACACACACACTAACAGAAAATGTATTCAAATTTTTTAGCATCCTTCCCTTTTTTCTGAAAACATCACTTCCTGCATAGCTACTCATTTGACAATTGCTCAATGTGCATTTATGCATCACCTGGCACATGTGAAATTGCCTGCAGTCATGTGGAAAGAGCCTATTATTTGTGCAAGGAGACATTTCACCAGCGTATTCATGGGGGCTGGAGTATATCCCAGCATGCACCAGGTGAGAGCCAAGAATACACCCAGGACACTTTGCCAATCCGTCACGGGTCTAATAGCGTGTCTGACGGTTCAAAGTATGTTTGATCTCAGACTGACGCGGGGGCAACGGAGCATCTGGAAAGAGCAATGCTCATGCTAGACGCGTTCCGCCTCGCCCCAGGGCCACCTCTCACAGGGTGAAGGCTGAATACACCCAAAAAGTCTCAAAAATAAGCCCTGAATCATGAAGCACAGTCCTCTCCCCAGGGGCCGGGCAGGGACCAACTCAGAGCTGTGTCCTTGGCAAGCTCTGCAGAACCATGAGAGGATATGTCCTTCCTTAACTTTTTTCCTGTAAGAAATCGCAATATCAGCTTCATCTCAAAAACTGCTGCAAAAATAAATTAATATTCTCCACGCATCCCAAAAACAAACAAAAAAGGAATACTAGAACCAAGAAAATTTTGGCCAATATAGGAATAATATGTGTAGGATAATAATTTCAAATGAAACTGGGTCATCAATATTCAATAAAGACCATAAAGGAAAAACGATCAGAGTCAAAATGTTTACATTTTTGTATATGTTATATATTATTTATTATTATAATATTTATAATAATATACAATAATACTATACACATAATAATTTTGTTTTAATATTTTGGCGTATTTTTTCAGTACTTTGTTTCTAAGATCATTTTGAATTTTTCATTCATCATTTCTCCATAATGCGAAAATGTGACTGATCATTTTTCCATTGCGGTCTTCATGTAGACATACAGACTTCTGTAAACTGAACGACCGTGGTGAGGCAGTATAAAGCTGCTTGCTCACCGGACGCGAAACAAATTTTTCGCACGACAAATTACATTCTAAGTTAATGCAAAGACGCGAATACACGCGTTTATTCGCGTCTTTGCATTGACTTTCAATGTAATTTGTAGTGCGAAAAATTGGTTTCGCGTCCGGTGTGCAAGCAGCTTCATGGTCAGTCACACCTCTTCCTCTGTGAAATGTTACTTTTTCACCCACAATTCTAAGCTCGAACTGTAGAACTCAATTGCTTTCAGTTCATAGGTCCATGGTTACAAGTGGTAAATTGTCATAACCTGCGCGGTTGCTCCCGTCCCCTGTTCCAGCAGTATTATTGGCTGTTCCTGTCAGCTGACTGATTGGCTCGTTATTTGTCATTCCCGATCAGCTGTATCCACTGATCGTCCTGTGTATAGGTTATGAGCTTTGGCTCAGTTGGGGCTGGATCATCTTACTTGAAGGGGTTATGCTAACCTCTTACTCTAAATTCCCTTCCTAGTGTCTTTTCCATTGAGCTAAATTAATAGTGAGTAAATTATTATTGAACAAATAATTAAGTACAGCAGGTTCTCTGAGCCTTCTTTCATTTATTCCCGTCCTCCTCATTATAAACACACCCTAGCAGCCCATCATCGATCCTGCAGTTGGTGCCCCCCCAGCCCAGTTCGTTTTTTGGTATATCAGCATTAGATCGCTCAGTCAGAAACACTGTAGTCACATCAAATTTGAGACATTTAAGAGTAGATACATGAGAGATGACAGCCGCTGTCTCTCTACGGTTCCTCGAAACAGAGGAAGCAATGCCAGCAACGCTAAAGAGCTGTTTGGCCACCGAACAGAACTAAAGTTAACAGGTAAGACTGGATGCCCACCCCCCCCAAAAAAAAAACAGAAATTGCTCCCAAGTTTTGTTGGCCAACTTTGTCTGCTGACTGGCTGTCATCTTCCCACTCTCTCACTCTCTCTCCCACCTCACCCATATGGACTGTGAACAGCGACACTCATTTTCATTGCAGAGGCTTTCAGAACTGATGCATAACCCAGTACTTATATGAAAATCCTGCTGAAGTTTTCTATAAGAGACGAGATACGACTGCAAGATGTGCCAGTCTGCAGTGTAAGCATCATTGTATAAAGACGGCACAGCAGAAACTGATTTGATGTTACATAAAGCGCTAAGATGGCGCTGAATGATGCAGACTGCAGTTCATGTGATTGTAATGTGAGAGTTTGCTGTGTTTTGAGCTATTGGCTTAGTAACCTCTTTTCCATGCATGATGCTGTTCGCGAATACGTATGTCTCAAAGACTGAGAGAGCATATGTTCAGACATATACTGTGTGACTCCCCTGAGAGAAAGAACCAGGTTTTCTCCGTAGTTTGCCATGTGGGTAAAGTACATTCACACAAAATAAAACACATCTCTCACTCACTCACACACTCACACACACACACACCCACCAAGGACAAACACCGATTGGCTATTTCCTGAGTTCACTTTTAACTCTGTGTTTCCGACTGATTGGAAGAGAAAACAGGAAGCCCAACCCCCTCCCCAGAAAAGCTCTGCGTGGCTGAAATGTTCGCGATTTGCAATTAATCCCTCTGAAATACGCAACACCATCCTCGCACACCCTATAGGCACAGGCCTGCACACAATAGGCTCTGATTGGCTGCGGCTGTCCCTCAAAGAACGCATGAGTCACATTTCCTTCCTCCTGAGTCACGTCTCACCTATGCGAACTAAGTGATGCATGTCGCACATTTTCTGACTCAGGATTCTAGTGCGCTTCCCATGACCCAGCAGCTTCAGAAACATTTGTGAGGAGAAAGGAGATTTACAGGAAGCTCCCACAGAAAGACAGAAAGGGAGAAACAGAGAACAAATTAGAATGCCAACCTTGCACCGTCATCTTGCAATTTCAGAGGGTGGCTGCGACTCCCAGTTGAGGTATTCAATCACTCAAAAGCCCACCTGCTGAGCCGCACAGTCAGTCTGAACTCACAAAGCAGAGCTATGCAGTCACTCTGATGTTCTGCAGTCAAGCTGCGCAGTTATTCTGCAGGAACCCAGCTGAGCGCTGCGGCCCACCTGATTCCCCACCGGAAACGCATAGTGTACAATTTTAGGCTGGTCCATAGACCCGTCTGCTGGGCTACTTAGCCAATTCCAGCTATGAATCCTCATGCCACAGGCCAAAAAGAGCAATCACATGACCCTGGGCTGCGCACAGCATGAGTATAAGTACTTAATCAACTCTAAAAAAGTATATTGTACATTAACATTGGTCTGTGTATGCGCACTATAAAAGGACACAGAATGTTGACTATGGAATGGAACCGTTTTTCTAATTAGAGACAACTCTTGGATCAGAGAGATCTGTGGTCATTGAGATCTTGGATTAAAGCAGTTTTGCATCACGAAATGATCACATTCCACACTAGCCTTAGCCCCCAACCTAAATTGGAGATGGCTAAATGAGGTTTCTGGAGCTTTCTATAGCCACATTGTGTGCTGATTGGCTTCAGAGAACTCCTAAGCACGCAGAGAAAACACCCTAAAATATTCCATATTTTCACTCCACATCAGCTCGCATGATCAAGGGCTCTAGACGAATCAGTTCAGGGTGTGATCTCAGCAATAATCAAATCATTTGCTGAATTACCCTCTTGGCAGATCCAGAGAACATCAACGAGACAACCGGATCAGGTCAGGAGCCGGCTGCCAAGCTCTCCTCAAGTATCACTGCATAATGCAAGCCATAAGCATATTTCCAAAAAGCCAACTGAGCATTTCTCAGCAAACAGGAATATCATTTGAGCATAATAGGGATAATTATTCACTTGAAGGTGCAGGGGGCCTTTAAGCCTAAATGGATTTCAGGGAATAGGTCTGTTTGAACCCAGTTGGTAATTCATATTGAGCACCCTGGTGAGCGTCAGGTGGACCAACCACGACAGTCACTGACACAAGCCAGTAATCCAGCCACAGAGATCACTGTGATCTGTTCAGTATATATGAACCATCAACAGTAATAATTCACAGACTTAGCACTACAAACACAGTTGAATTGTAGGAATTAAGCACATTTTGAAGGAATGTGGGGAAAAAATATTTCCCCCATTTTCACCAAAGGATGGGTCAGCTAGGCTAACTCAGCTAAGAGGAGCCACACTGTACCCTAGCAGGGCCTCACATGCAGTTTATAAATGAACTGGCTTGCAAAGCTTAGTCTGAGAAACTGCACTACATGAAAGTGACTTGCCTGATTTTGCTCAACTGAAGTAAATAATGCGACAAGTTAATTGAACAAAGGGAAGTTTAATTTCACATTTGATTTCAGAACTTAAAAAGTATTCCTACATTCCGAGCTACAATAAAACATATTTCAGTGAAAATAATTACTGCGGTTTCCTTTTTCATGGAATGTTCGCCGCTTTTGTAAATCTCATCCCTGTGTATCATTGGCAACTTGCCTTTCAAACTTTCCGCAACAGCACCATCTGAAGAATAAAAAAACACCACTCAGCATTTTACTGAACACAACAGCTGCTTGATTGCTCAGACAGGTTGCTATGCATCGAAATGGGCCAGCTTTGGTTACCATGGGGTCAGTTTTTCTTCTGCACAGCTGAACTAGAAAAACCTAATTCAGTGTTGGTGTCGAACTAGGTCTGAGCCCAGCTGCATTGATCTGGAATCAGGGCTCTGTTTTCCAGGAAACAGGATTATGCAAAAGTCATAAACACCGTTAATTTTTTTTTTTTTTTACTTTGGTGTCACATGTTTACTATCGATTGCCCATATCAGTGCAGCTGAATGTACAGTAATGCATGTATTTGAATATTTGAATACCAAATGTTCATAAGAAAAATTAATTTTATCCATAAATGTTTGCATCTCATGAATGACAATCTATACGGATGATATAGCCTTAAGAGAGGCCTGATCTCAACAGCACCAAGGCCGTCTGGGATTACCAGGAGTGACAGTGGCGAGTAAGACAGTCCGCAGAGGTACAGTGGCAAGTGCGATATTCGTTTATTAAAACGAGGAAAAGTGTTTCTCCTTTTTTCTGTCTGAATCAATTTTTTCATCACTGTCAGTCTGCCAGTCAATCTGAAACTGCACACGGGCATTGCGCGTTAGCATCGGCAGGGACGAACACAGCTTAGTTTTCTACTTCACCAAATTTAATTTGTCCACAGGCAAATGTAACATTTTTATAAGCATTTTTAGTCAAATTTTTGCGGAGTTGCAGGACGTGTATCCTGAGAAATCAGCATGTGTAGATTAATACACAAGGAACACGTGAAAAGCCATTATCTTATAAAACAATAAAACGACAGGGCAGTGAACCAAATTTTTATGTCAAGGGGTATTCATACCAAATGTTTGTTTGATTTCATTTGGACAGTTCATAGCTCATTAAAGTGAAAAACATTTTATGGTTTTTAGAAGCACCTCTGAGGCATTTAGATGCGCCTTACGGGATTGTTTTTAATTCGCCGAAAACCTTTGCACAGTTCTGCACATAAAAGCGCAAGATGTAAGACCCATCCACAGAACATTGCCATGATTCTCCTGAGCTCAACAGCAGAACCCTGGTCATTGTAAAGTTTCACAGCTACCAACAGAGGCATAATTCATATTACACCTGCACTTGCAAGTAGCTTGATTTTACATGCATGAAATATCATTATGTGATCTGACCCTGGGGAACAACAGTCATCATCAGGATGATGAGAAGGTGGTAAAAGACAATC
Source organism: Gymnothorax reevesii (assembly GCA_029721435.1). Lineage (NCBI taxonomy): Eukaryota > Metazoa > Chordata > Actinopteri > Anguilliformes > Muraenidae > Gymnothorax > Gymnothorax reevesii. Next base: position 51,050,853 of record CM056591.1, read on the forward strand.
TAAGATCAGAGATACCCCACAGAGAATAGAGGACGACCAAGCCAGAAAATGACTGTCTAACATCTGGAAGATGTTGAAGTACACAGGCATAGCTTGGATACAAGTTTACTATTTAATCATTTCGTTCAACCCTTAAACCCTGTCAATTAATTTATTCCCCAGTAAGATCGAAGTCTTCGTCAAAAAACAGTATCCTTCTACAAAAAAAAAAATTCACACTGAAATAAAGAAACTTACACTACAAGAGACGTTTCATAAAAATAGAATGTAGTTTTGAAAATACATTTTATTCATTTATATTTGTAAATATAAAATTTATCTGCACCTACTTTGTCTTACCTATGACAAGTATTACACTCAAAAAATTAAGACACTAACCTTTTAATGCTGAGTGTCAGAAGGATATGACGGTAAAAATACATTCACAACTCATTCACAGAGGAAATAAATGGTTGTGTTCATTAATGGCATATTTTGAAATCTGTATAGAAATGCTGTGTTTGGTCATGGAGCGTGTAGAATACTGTAGGGACAGTTTCAGGTGGCAAATTTTTTACCAGCTACTCGCACGAGTTGTGCTCCATGCAACAGAAAACAATTACAAATCATCCCACGCTGACTGTCCATGTATAAAATGATTAATGGTTGTTCTGGACGCCAATGTCCCGACCAGCAGGAAGTCAAGGAATTTTAACTACATTACAAGGTCTTGTGATTTTCATTTTTAACTTAAAATTCAACTTTGCAGAAACAATGAAAAAAGTTACACAATGCTCACCAAATATGCAACTCGACAGGCCTTGGAATGATAACAGAGCTCCAAGGCTGAATGAGGGAAACTCTTGTCATACTGCAATTTGAAAATCAAATGGGAGCAGAGCCAAGATATTCTTCAATGTTTCTGAAAAATTATTGCCAGCTAGGGAGGCAGGCACTGCAGCATGAGTGCTATTACAAGAAAACCACAGTAGGGGGGCTGTGGAGGCTGCCAAGCAAATGTGTGTGTGTGTGCGTGTGTGTGTGTGCATGCGTGTATGTGTTTGAGTAGGACTGTACCTCAGAGGGTGGGCTGGATAGCAGCCCAATGCAGTGGATTAGATGGTCTTCAATCTTGTGCCTTTAATCAAGACTGAAGTATCCAGTACAGTATTTGTTATTCAGGACCAATTGTTTTGCCTCATTAGTGTTCTACATCATTAGACACAGGCTCATGCATTCATGCGTTCATCAGGTTCATGCGTACACAGCTGGATACTTCATGGATGCATCCATCACACACACCACACTCATGACACAAAGGCAGCCTGCTGCCGCTTTGAAAACTTACAGTTCAAATGGACAACAGAGTCGTCCAACCAGCTCTACAGCGCTCCCATTTTGAATCACTGAAACAGTAAGAAATAGTGAGAAAATATACGAGTAAATTTAAAATTGACTAAAATCCAAAGCAGGATCGAAACAAACTGAGGCTAACAGCGGAAGATGGAGTCCCTGCCAGTAAACCTGAAAGCTGTTGAACACGTCTCGTCCAGCTATCTGCGAAAGTCGCAATGCAAACATCTGCATCCCACCGCGGTGGTATAAATCTAAGGTGTGAAAATACGTGAGGCGCACATTCACATCACTGGTGTGCCACAGCTGAGAAAACAGTAAACAGTTTTAGTAGCAGTTAAAACCTGTCAACCGTCACTGTTTCCGTAAAAATATTCTGCAACAAAGAGAAACCAGGCAGGCTACATATAGCGGCCCCATGTAATGTCTGTTTTGTCAAGGAAATATAATACAGTCTTGATAAATCACTTCCTTTATTGTATTAAAATATTTCCTTTAAACTTTATAACAATGTTAGCATCTAATGCTGGACATTGCACCTTTGGCATAAAGACAGCACTGCAGCCCCACATGTGGGCAGCTGCTCTCTGTGCCACAGAGGGAAATAATGCTTCCTACGGTTAACTCAATTTAAAAGTTGAATTAAATTTGTCAATTTTCCCTGAAATGTACTGCTCTAAAATTGAAGGTCGCGCAGACCGTTTCCAAGCTCCATTCAATCAGAAACAAAGCGACTCTGCTGCACTCAAAGGTTAATGTTCGCAAACATATCCAGCAAGCAGTCAAGAGACCAAAAAAGTTCAATGTCACGAATTGTAAAAGGTATAAACACCCTGCCAATTATATGTCACCCACCTCATTTTATAAAAGAATCTGTCTCCCCTTCTCAAGCACACATCTGAGAACCAACTCTGTTCCAGCAGAGCTACTGCCAAGCTCTAAACCCGACACAGCACTCTACGACAGCTAAAGATCTCACCAAGCAGGTGATTTGTTGAATGACGTGCCACATCGGGGTAAAAATGCAAACTTTTCAGAGGGTACTACAGCATTTAAAAGTTTCAAGTCACGCACAAGTTCACTTATCTTTTAAATTAATTGACGCCATTATTCACAGAGGCAGCATTAAAATAATGGATAAAACATCTCCAAATACCTTTTACTGCCAGAAATGATCATTTTTAAGCTGATCACTGTATATTAGAGCAAAGCCCCCTACACAATCCATGATTTTGTCTTCATTTTATCAGTCTACATATTGCAACCTCTGAATGCATTTGTTCAAAAACATAACACTTCTAGATGCTTCCAAATCTTTTACGCTGGCAGTACATCACTGTAAGTTTTCATTTCAACTCTAATTTAACTTCAGAAAATTCTCCAGTAACGGGGTCGGGAAGCCCTGCTCTTTGCTTTCCTCTGTCTAAATAAAGCGAAAAGAAAGAACAAGAAAACAGACGGACAGCAGACTGCCCACTGGATGTGCTCTGATTTAGCTTCGGCTATTCAGCCAAATAAAGCCTGAGGCTACCATCTCTTGGATCACTTTCTCATGCAGAACTCAACAGTAATAGCTCTTAACTGTTAGAGGCCCTTAAAAATCCTTTTGGGACTCCCCCCTCCAAATTTGAGTAGTTGGTTATAGGAGGGGGGGGGGGATATTCATAACATTTGGGTGGGGGGTAGGTGTTCACCATGTCTCAATGTCACCAATGTCTGACCCTGGCTAAAAGAAAAACCAACTGGTAAATAGAAGAAATGCTTTGTGTGCTGACTCAACAGAACGGTCATTGGCATAACACTTCCAGGAGAAAGGCATTTGCTCTTCCGTAACTTGATTGGCTGAGAGAGACAGAGGATAGGCCACTGCCTGAGTTAAAAGCAATTCCACAAATACTCTTCAGCATTTGATCTATCTGAAATTGGTCTGGCGTCAGATCTAATAAGGCAACAGCGAAGGTTCTGACTTTTGGATTTAAATGTTTCAGAATACATACATAAACAAAGCAAAATAATTTGGAGTTCCTATGTGTTTACGATATACAGTGTTACGATAACAGAATTTAAGATTCAAGTGCCGTACCCAGTCAATGACTGTTTGTCCGGTATAGTGCAGCACCTGCTCAGTTGCAGCCAAATAACTTCAAACTCAAAACCGCTCCTCCTGGAGTCCTCAGCAATACACCAACCAAGTTTGAAGACAATCAGATAAACAGCTCTCGAGATGTGCAAAGCAAAAACATCCGTACAAACATGCATACACGCACTCAGACAAAGATTCCTTGTTTTATAACATAATTAGAGCTCTTTTTTTTGGGTCCTCAGCAATACAACTACCAAGTTTGAAGTCGATCGGATGGATAGCTCTCAAGATACGCAAAAGACACGCAAATACATACATACATACATACTGTACATACGATCGATCATACATACTGTAAATGCAATCATATATACATACATACATACATATGTGCATACTTATAGTAGGCCCCAAAATTACTGGCACCCCTGACTGGCAATTCATAATCAATACAAAAAAAATATACCTGTATATATAAAATTATGGAGAAGCAGAATATACCAACATGAGTGAAATGCTTTACTTAATGTATAGATAGAAACAAACAAAATCATAGCAATCATTAAATACAAAATAAGTTACTTCAACATCAAGGTTTCATAAAAAATGGCACCCTTTATTTAGTACATAGTGCAAGCACCTCTGGCAAGGATGACAGCATGGAGTCTTTTCCTGTAATTTTTTACAAGGTCAACTGGGTCAAGGCATGTATCTGGGGGGAATTCGGACCATTCCTTGAATCAGATCCCTTCAAGATCCTTCACATTCTTGGGTTTGTGTTATCAACAGCACTCTTTAATGCAGCCCACAGGTTTTCAATCGGATTGAGGTCTGGCGACTGAGATGGCAATTGCAGAACATTGATTTTGTTGTCAGAGAACCATTTTCATGTGGATCTTGTGCAATGCTTTGGGTGATTGAAAGTCTACCAACGGCAAAGTCCGAGCCTTCTGGCAGAGGCAACCATACTGTCAGCCAAAATATCCTGATATTTCGTGGAATTCTTCGGAATTTTTTAATAATTACCTTGACAGTGCTCAGTGACATATTCAATCATTTGTGAATCTTCTCGTAGCCATTACCAGACTTAAGACAGTCCCTGACCGTTTGCCTCTATTGAACTGACAGTTTTTCGTTTTCTTCATGGTGTTGGATTGCAAAGATTTGTTGCATGTGTGTTACCTCATTTTTGTACCCTAGTGAAACAGGAAGTGATGTAATGGCTCAATATAGCTCATTAACACTTAGATAAAACTTGAATAAGTGTAATTTAATACCCGGTTTATTTTTGATGGATGTTATTTGCAATAATCTTTAAGGGTGCCACTAATAGTGAAACCTAAATTTGGGGGAAATTTATTTTTCATTAAAAGAGTAAATGATTTTGGTTGTTCCATCATTGGAACATTACTATCTTAGGGTATTTCTCACGTGTTGTGATAAATTTTCACCATAAATATATTTTGTAGAATTTTTTCAAGTATTGTTTGTGTATTACCAGTCAAGAAGTGCCGATAATTTTGGACCCAACTGGACATACATACATACATACATACATACATAGGCGCGCGCACACACACACACACACACACACACACACACACACAAACAACCAGAGATTACTTGTTTTATAATGATGATGATATCAGTTTGGTGAGCTTTTTTTTTTTTTTTTTTTCGGGGAGCAAGGTGCGCTCTCCCACTTCTAAAAATAGCATAACACTGGCCGAAGATCACCAATTTACCGACAAATGCATGAGGAAATCATTACGAAGTTTAAAAAACCTCATATTTAAAATAGGACGGGGTTTGAATGTTTGAAGAGTTTGTTTCCAAAACGCAATATATCCATTTTACTCATTTTGAGTAAATCAGCTTTTTCAATGATGGTATTGCATTTAATCCAAAAAACACAAACTTTGACCATGAAAAAATACACCTTATAGTATGAAATTCTGAAAACTGATTTTCGCACTTTGTCTAAGAAGCACAGGGCTATCGCTCCATGGTATTATCTCAATTTTTGCAATTTTGGCACTTATTGTATTTTGGAAATAACCTCTTCATTTCACTCTTTCTGGTGCATAACATGATTAAAAGATTCAATGAATCTGGGGGAAGCCAAAGCTGAATACTTGCAGCCTCTGACCACTCAGGTGGGACTTCAAGAGCCATCATTTATCTATGAGGCATATGATCACACGCGCTCAGGACTAATCTGGCAAATTTTTGTCAAGTACTACAAAATGTGGAAACATCCATAAATGTCAACTATAAGTTTACTCTGTAAAAAAAAGAGCCAGATGTAAACAGTCTCCAGGAGTGTCTTCAACTTCTCTGGGCTCGGAGGCAACCGCAACGGACTGTCACACAGTGAAAACATGCATTGTGGTCAGACAAATAAATATTTCAAGTCTTTTTTGGAAGAAACGAATGCTGTGTGCTCCACACAAAAGAACAGTGTCATGGTATGGGGTTGTGTCAGTGCTCTTGGCAAGGGTAACTCACACTTCTTTGAGGGTACATTAATGCTCAAAACTACTCAGAGAATTTGGAGCAATTCATGCTTCCTTCAAGATGACACCTTTTCCCAGGACGCCCATACATACTCCAACAAGACAACGCAAAACCATGTTCTGTGCTGGACTGGAGCTGGACTGACCTGCCACACAGTCCTAACTTGCCCACAAAAGGGAGTATTTTGCTCAAGATCAATAAGGTTGTCACACATGCAAGATTAATCTGGTAAAATTTGACTAAAGGAAATTTTCGAACAATCATTTTTCATGCTGAACTTTGGTCAAGCTCAATTTTTGTATCCATGCAGCAACATGCTAATTAGTCCAACCATCACAGTTTTAGTAATCCTTTTAATTAAATGAATTCTCATATTGTATGTAATTGATATAGGGACAAAGACGCTAAGTAAATTCTTCTTGAGGCACAGATTATATCTAGCAAGCAAAAAATGTGTCTTTTCTCTCCAGTGTCCATTCAGAGAGAGAATGGAGCACATTTTTTTCTCCTATTTTACACATTCTATGTAAACGCGTTTAAAAATAACAATGACTTCCCCGACATTTTTCTTCTCAAATAAATGCCTTCCTTATACGAAAAAGATGGACACAACGGCCAGTCAGTTTCTCAATTAACTGCAAATAGGACGAAAACCGTGAATTATTATTATTATTATTATTATTATTATTATTATTATTATTAATTGACACTGCAGGCTTCGCTTTTTATATGAATTGAAATAATCGTCAACATTTTTAGCCATATGAGTAAGAATGCTAGTAGATTCGTTTTCATAGCACAAGACCCGAAGGAGCGCCCCGGGTACGAAACAAGTGCTATTCAAGCCAAAAGATTACTGTGCCAAGTTCGTTGGGGTTAGTATTACTTATCCTGAGAGGGACGTTTTAAATCGAACTCGGGAAGAACGATGACAGCAATACAATACAATGCTTCCGTCGTATGCTGCGCTTACCATCTTCCTTCTCGTCGAAGACCGGTCTCTTTGAAGAACTGTTCGCTCCCATTCTCTTCTTCCACTTGCCCCAGTGAAACATTGATGCAGGAGCTCAGATAGCATTCCTCACTTTGTAAAGAACTATCAGTGCAAGGCAGTACACGTTTAAATGTAGCATAACTCTTTATACAGCATCTCCGAATAACACTTTTCTTTGCATGAGTGCTGCTTAGGTTGCTCTGTACTATAGTGGAAAATCAACGCAAACACGAATGATTCTAAAAAAAATACTGGAGTAAATTTGAACGCTGTGGATAGGATTCAAAAGGAGTGCTCTGAGGAAGCCTATGCAAGCCGAATATTATTTTTTCCAGAAACTCGCTGCTCGGCTCACATTCACAATAGCAGCGGTGCCCGACGTCTTCCACGCTCTGTAATGTTACTTGCATCTGATGAAGCCCTTGGGCTCGGAATGTAGTGATGCTGCTTGCAGATTGGAAATCATTGGAGGTTTATCGTCTGAACTACTGTATTACCGAACTGCATTCAGCTCCAATCCCATTATCGGATAGGTGGCGCCAGACTGCGGCGTGAGAAGGAAAAGTATTAACACTTTAAGTACTCCAATGAGGTAAAAGCACAGATGAATGCCCTGACAAAACGAAGTGTGATAATGTTTGTGTTCCTGCAAAGTTAAAAGACTTATTGAGGAATAAGCCTATCTATAAAGTAGGCTGATTATTTTTATATAGCCAATGTGCAATCATTAGGCAACAATCCGCAAAATTGGTAATGTGGGTTTTGGTAATATGTAGCCTACAGATTAGGAGAGAAACAAAAACAACTTAAAGGAGTCATAACTCATTTAAACTATATCAAGACAATAGGCCCACTTTAAGAATGCAAACTGTCAACATCACCATGTCACCATTATTACAAAGCCGTTTAGAGCCTTCATTAATAGACAGACCAGAGAGATCATGAGTGACTCTGAAACTTGGCCCTTAGCTCCGTAATGCATCAGTCCAAACAAGATTTGCAATCCCAATATATCAACAAGCAGTTTATCTCTTTCAAATAAGGTGCCTTTCCTGGTTGGTTTCAAATTATTTACCGTTTTAATAGCTGTGCGTAGCATGAGGTATACAAAAATATCCATTTATATTGAGCTAAACTTGTTAAAATACAAACTGAAGCAAAATTTTTGTGCTGAAAAGATAACAGGATTTTTACACTTATGATTATGTGGATCAGGAGATTCTTAAATATGCCTTTTTATCCATGTTCCTCAGGTGTTCACAATGTGCTTCTTAAAACAATGCAGGCTTGCCTTGAAATCATTTAATTTGTAACTGAATTCCTCATAATTTACCAAATATCTGTTAGTTTGTGTGGCAATGTCCATAGTTCCTCCATTTGGAGGCAAAAAGGTTCACCCTGTAATTTTCCCAGGTATACCTATTTGTTCCCCTTTTCACCAGTAGCATGCGGTTGGAGGTTAGTTTCGTGAGGCAGAATCCTTCCCTTTGGTTGATTGGGAATCAGACGATTAACTAGTTTAGTATGACTATTCGGCAGAATGACGGGCCAGTTTAAGTTTCCGCAGCGTTATTACTCAGTACATCAAACCTGAAATGCTCACCAAACTGCAGATTTGCGAGTAGCCTACTTGCTTGCAGGAAGCCAGAGACCTGCGGTGAGGTGAGGCAGTGACCCAAACTTTTATCACAAGATTTTGTGAACCTGTTGCCACGCACTATTCCTGATTGACAATCAAAACCAGGCCTATAGGAAGCCTATAGATATACTGATAGAGGAGATAATAACAAAAGGGTTAATTCACCTATAAGCTTCAATTCCAGACTGCAAGGATGGAAATCTGAATAATCAATTAGGAAAAATTCTCGGCTCTTGGTAATTCTGTATACCGTTTAAACATTTTGTTAATCGGATTAGCAAAGAAGACCGAAAATAAACGCCCGCTTTTTGTTTGGGTGTAACAGCGCATATCTAAAGGAGAATACATTGTATATTGATTAAGCATTGAACTCTGTCTAAGTCGAACTGTTTTAATATTTGTTGATGACATTGCCTCAGCTTCCTGGAAGCAAGTACGCGCAAATCTCCTGTCTAGTGAGCATTACAGGTTCGACATACGATGAAACTTAAACTGGCCCGAAATTCTGCCGAATAGTCTTACTAAACTAGTTAAGCGTCTGACTTCCAATCAAGAAAGGGAAGTATTCTGCCTCACCGAACTAACCTCCGACCGCACGTTACTGAATTCACCTTTGTATCAAAACGCCTTTCGCTTGTATTAACAAAGGTGGCTCGGCCATTGGAAATGAAAGGCTTCTTTTTGTAAAACAAGCAGCTCAAATCGTGCAGATAAACGAGGAGAATCGTTTTCTCAACAGTCAGCAAAGCGACTGCATCTGGTTGGCCTTTTGCCTTTTCAAGTGACTTGTAATGTTTGGACTATCCCAGCCGCCGTAGTTATTGTCATGGAAACAGTGCACAGTTGTGCGCTACTTCGATGGAACTCACTTGCTCAATTGTTCAGACAAGTTCACAACTTCACACTGAGTGTCTCTGGCCTTGGAATTCCGCTTTCATAAATTCGCCCCTGGCGCCTCCAGTATTGTTAAATTCGGATTCAGAAGGAATCACTGTGAGTAACGGGCAAGCGCAGTTTAATCCCTGCAAACTCTAAAAGCAAATAACAATATAAATAAGCAAGTAACTAACTTACGTAAATTCACAGACACTTCGGCTTAGGTGGAGAAATATGCGAACGTTAGGGAGCTTACAGTGTCCACACAGCTAACGTTAGTTACTGAAGATAACGTCAGCTGTTCTTGGTATTGTGGGCATATTGTTTTTAACGTTGCTAAAAAAAATCTGCATGCAACAGATTCCTTCTTTTTACCAGAGATGCAGCGTCTGGTCAGAAAAAGCTGTTGTTCATAAGGCTCGCTAATGTTACAGCACGGTGCCATGCGTCTGTTCAGTCGTATTTTGAATTACTAGCCCAAGGTTTTTATGGAACCGTGTAGTGTGTCCCTACAGTTCTTCCAACCTTCTTTCTTCGAGGGAACATGGAAATGCCTGTCTGAAGAGATGCCTGCCGGGGGATGTGCAAGAAGATCCATCACCTAACCAAAAAAGAAGAAAAAAAACGTCAATGACATCCCTGGATCCGGAGACCAGCAGCGCACTGCGCTTTCAGTCAGCGGATGGTGACACAACGCCTCCGTCCGCCCTGTGCGCCCCCCGGGAGAGCGCTGCGGAAACTCATGTCGCTGAAACACTTTGTCTGAGCAGGAGAGGGTTAAAGCACATCGAGTACAGTATTTTAAAGATCTCCGCTATAAAAGTAAATATAATCGGGTTTTTTCCCCTTAATTTTGATGTTGTTGATTAGTTGAATTGACACTATCGGTGTTGAATCCCATGAAAGTGTGCATTCTTTTGTTGTTGTCTGTTGTAGCAAATGGCAACTTTGCGTAGTCTGAGCTACAGTCGGTGAGAATGAGTTTCTTTCATTGGTTGGATAGAATTGATCGGTTTCTCCATGTTGTTTCTAGAATTTGTATCTTGAAGGAAATGAAATCTCCATACTTCCTGGGACTTTGTTCAGTAGTTTGCCAAATTTGGTTTGGCTGGACCTAAGGCACAATCAGATCACCCAACTCCCCCCAGAAATTGGGCAGCACAGGTATGCACCAGTCATCGCTGTAATCACCTTCAATCACATGACCCCTTTAGCTGAGGAAAGTGAGATGGATTATTGTTTGTTTTGCCTTTATCTCTTTTGTGGTATCATCTTGCCTCACTGGATCTCATTGATTTTGTAGCTGTCTGAAAACACTTCTGCTGGAAGGAAATCCCATTACTGAACTTCCTTTGGAACTTGGTTAGTTCTGCCATTTTCTGTTTTCAATCTGCACTTATGTGGATATACTGAATACTGCTTTGTCTTTGAATGATTAGTTTCCCTTTTAAAAGTGTGCTAGGGTTGAGCTACCATTCGTGCTGTAACAACTTGCAGTGATATCAAGAAACCACATTTCTGCATCAGAAGCCTTCCTGTATAATACTGTGTGCACGGTGCAAATGTATGTTGTGCAAATGCGCCTAATAAAAATGTTGCTCAGTGCACAGACGCACAATGCCACAGTACACCTGTGCACAGCTCTCAACTCCAGCAGTCAATAAAAATGATTTACTCAAGTAGACTGAAGATCTTTGTGGCAACTTCAGTTGTTAAATAAACATGCTAGTCAGATTGTGTCTCTTTGTATTCATTTGCGCTGTACTCTGATTCAGGCAGGGTAAACACACACACGCGCGCACACACACTCACCAGCCACTTCATTAGGTGCACCTCTTCAACTGCTTGTTAGTGCAAACTTCTAGTCAGCCAATCATATGGCAGCAACTCAATGCATTTAGGCATGTTGACATGGTCAAGACGATCTGCTGAAGTTCAGACAGAGCTTCAGAATGGGTAAGAAAGCTGATTTAAGTGTCTGTGAATCTGGCATGGTTGTTGGTGCCAGATGGGCTGGTCTGAGTATTTCAGCCATTGCTGATCTACTGGGATTTTCACACTTAGCAGTCTCCAGGGTTTTCAGAGAATGGTCCGAAGAAGAGAAAATATCCAGTGAGCGGCAGTTCTCTGGGCGAAAATGCCTTGTTGATGCCAGAGGTCTAGAGGAGAATGGCCAGGCTGGTTCGAGCTGGATACGACCAATGTATGCAGAGGAGCATCTTCGAATGCACAAGACATTGAACCTTGAAGCAGAGGAGCTACAGCTGTAGAAGACCACCCCAGGTGCCACTGCTGTCAGCTAAGAACAGGAAACTGAGGCTACAGTTCACACGGCTCACCAAAATTGGACGATATAAGAGTGAAAAAACGTTGCCTGGTCTGATGAGTGTGATTTCTGCCGCAACATTTGGATAAGACAAGAATTTGGCATCAACAAAATGAAAGCATGGATCCACCCTGCCTTGTATCAACAGTTCAGGTTGGTGGCAGTGGTGTAATGGTGCAGGGGATATTTTCTTGACACAACTATGGGCCCCTTTGTTCCAATTGAGCATTTTTTTAAATGCTGAATCCTGCCTGAGTATTATTGCTGACCATGTCCATTCCTGTATGGCCATAGTGGATGCTACTCCCTGCAGGATAACGCAACATGTCACAGAGCTCAAATCATCTCAAACTGGTTTCTTGGACGTGATAATGAGTTCGCTGTACTGAAATGGCCTCCGCAGTCATTAGGTCTCAATCCAATAGAGCACCTTTGGGTTGTGGTGGAACGGGAGATTTGCATCAAGGATGCACAGCTGACAAATCTGCAGCAACTGTGATGCTATCCGTCAATATGCACGAAAATCTCTGAGGAATGTTTCCAGCACCTTGTTGAATCTATGGGATGAAGTATTCAGACAATTCTGAAGGCAAAGGGGGGTCCAACTCAGCATGAGCAAGGTGTAACTAATGAAGTGGCCAGTGAGTGTGTTTCAGTTCAATCGAGCAATATTTTTTCTCAAAGCGAGGAATCATACTGTGAAATACCATGGTATTTTGGTAGATGGAGTTCCATACTTTAAAATTTTATATTGTTAACGGTCTGAGTTACAACATGCAGTTACTTTTAGAGTGGTGACGAGTATAAGGTTTCTTGTTACACCACATTGTGACATCTTTCAGTTATTATATGTATTCAGTGATTGATTTTTTTTTTTACTGTTCTGTTAGACCTTGGTTGTAAAATTTGCGGGCTTGTTTTCACTTTTCAGGGAATGTGATCACCCTGAGAGCGTTGAGTCTGAGGCTCTGTCCCGTGGTGTTCCCACCGCAGGACGTCCTGTGTAAAGGGGTCCAGTGCATCCTCCACTTTTTGAGAAGAGCCCTGGCTGAGAGACCAGTCAGTGGGGGAAAATCTGCCCCTGGTATGTGACTACGAAAAACTTGCGAATGGCTCTTTACATGCATTGTGTGACAAGGGGCCGTCTCGGCTAGTTCGCTTAGAGCAAAGTGTGGGGAAGTGTGGTGCGACGGCTGTCAGGGGTTACCGTGACAACACAAGCGCCCCGATGACGTAGCTGTGAAATAAATGCTGCCTTTGGCTCGGGGCAATGTCATCTTTAGCTGACCGATGATGAGCTGATCTTGCAGTCCTCTCGTGCTTGCGTGAGGCTGGGGTTGTACTCCCACCACGGACTTGGCAAATCTCTTACTTGTGATGTATGAGACTGGAAACGGGTCATTCCTGTGCACTGTGTCACAAGGGGTAAAGAGCACATGTGCTTATGCAGGCATATATGCATACATGCTCGTGCGCACGCATGCACACTCCATCAGTTGCATCGCTTAAAGCCCCTTTGTACAGATATAGATGCCAGTGTTTGTAAATTCCTAATTTAATTACTAAATAATTCTATAATTGAATGTACAAATGTCTTACTTCACTGGAATAATTTTACACAGTCTCTGTGATGCACATACTGAGTTATAAAGCTTTAAATAGGCTCATGGGCGACAGGAAAACCTGGCAATATTGGTATTCTGAGCAAAGGGGTTAAAGTGAAGGTTCGGGTTTCTCTGGTGTTAATCCTCTACCCTTGCACACTGCATTGAGAGTTTTGCGCAGTCCTCATGCGGGATGTTTTTGAACAGATAAAGTGATCAATGACCCCCGCCCCCGATCTATCCTCTCTTTCCTATTGTTGTCTCAATTCAAGCGCTGTCAGCTGTCTGCCGGCCAAATGCACCGCACACATTTTAGAATAACTAATGCATGGAGAGGAGGGGCTTTATTGATGAATGGGAGCAGGGGCGGCCCGGCGCTGCGCTGCGCTGGATTCCGCTGTCGCCACACAGCGAGAAGCTCGAGGAGTTCGATTTCGGCCTGAGGCCTTGCTGCGTGGTGTTTGCATTTTCACCCATGTTTGACTAGTTTTTTGATGCAAATTGGATACTCTAAATTTCTCAGAAATATGACTGTGCGAGTGAATGTGTTTGCCCTGCTGTGGGTTGGCTGTCCAGGGTGCATTCCTGCCTCTTGCCCAGTGCATGATGGGAGAGGCTCCAGGCCCCATCCCCCACAGTGCACTGCCACCACCAGGAATTAAGCTTGAGAAGGTTGAGAGTGGATGGATGAACTGGATCAGTAACTGTGGCCGTATAACGGTATATCAGCTGTTTTACAATTTCAACCAGTTTCACTGGCTCAGATTGCACTTTCTCTTGGTCCGAATTACGTTTTGCAAGGAGAATCTCCATTCAGAATCAAACTTAGTTTTCTGCTAGGCTTCATCTGCGTTTGTGAGACTTGCCCCATATTTACAGAGCACCAGAGCACTGGATTGCAAGTACTTGGGAATTCAGGGCAATGCTGAATCCCAATAATTGTTTTCTGATAACGCTTCCATTTCGCCATGATGTTAACTGGGGGAAGTGACAGCGCCGGTGTCGTGTCCTCTTCTCTCTGCAGCCCCAGCAGAGGTGCCTCCCATCGAAAGTCTGCAGCTGAGCTCTCTGGACTGCTCTGAGGACGGGGGCGACTGCGGGGAGGCCACCGAGCGACTGCGGTTCGAGCAGCTGAAGCTGAGGTTGAGGGAGATTGAGGAGGCTGAGTTTGGGCGAGGGGCCAGTAAGGTGCAGAATGAGGGTTGGGTACGAGGCCAAGCCCCGCCCAACTCTAGGAGGTAACTAAGAAGAGGAGAAACCGAGGGCTCAGTCAGGTTACATATTTTTCATCACCATCATTCCGTCTGCCTCAGCCAGAAATCGATCTAGGTCTCTCATCATTATAGCAATTCCAGCCCGCAAATGGAAATAAGAGTTAGCTTAAAGGAGCAAGGATGTTTAGTTTTGCTTTTAAGCCTTTCTTCCACTCCCTTGTCTTCTCTCAAGTGTATCCTTGTTTCCATGATGGGCGGAGCCAAGACCAGGAAAGGATTTCAAAAAAATAACCAAAGAGCCCAAAGGTGGGCGGAGCTATAAAATGTTGCCTGCAGAATCGTTTTGTTTCTCTGTGAAGACTAAATAGATCACTAAATGACGTGTTCAGTGTAAAATTTATGAAATCCCTCTTGTCCTATATCAGGGTGGTATTTGTTGAAACATGATTACTTGCTTAGCTGGGTAATTGCAGCCAAACCTTGAGCAGTTATTATTACTCAAAGTCCATGTACCAATTTAATGAGAATTCTGGGTTTTACTTGGTGCAGCTATCCAGCTAACTCGTTAATCTTAATTTGTGAAACGGAGATCGAGTAAATACCAAAAGGTCACATATGTTAGCCTGTATCTGTGCTCAATAGTCATTCCTCCCAGCCTGTCTGTGTTTCTTCTCCCCAGGAAAGACTGCGCACGCACGTGTGTGATGACACGGAGCCCTCCTTCAGGTCAAGAGAGATTGCTGACTGCTTCGCTACAGCATTACTCTATTTGCTTGTTAAGCTTGTTGAATAACCCAATTTTTCTTCTAGGCCGTGGCGAATGAGGAAGCACTATAGCTGTTTTTCTTTAGCGCTCCAAGCTACAGTGTCCCAACTGCATTGTTATTCTTCTCCTTTGACAGCTTGCATTATATCGTAGATGACACTAGGCAATGTGGAGTGAACTACTTTGCAAAGGCTGTTTCACATCTCATTTTCTGCTACGGACCATAGATTTTAGTGGCCTGAAAATAAAGAAATAAACGACGTGTGCAATTTTTTTCCCCCAGGAGGACGCACAGCACATTTGTGCTCCGGGATGATGCCAACTGACGTTTTACTTTTGTCAATTTTATGCTGAGTTTGTACAAGTGTTTGGTTTGCCTTGGACAGGGATATTGCTATAATTCGAGGATCAGTAGTGATCTGCAGGGACGCAAAGCACCTTTTAGTCTCGCTTTCATGTTTTGCAGGCACTTGGAGCTGGCAAAGGGCACCTTTCCTGATCTTCTTCATTGGAAGACATCAGTCGAGGGAAAGCAAGCTTCCATACGAAAGATGAAAGAAAATCAAGGAATATTTGAACAAAGAAGAAAGTACGTCGTATCATTTTATTATCATTTAATCTTAAGTGGTATCAGATTTATTATTCCACCTGTATTTTTCAGCTGGTTCTCCGTGCACAGTTTTTGGGCTGTTGACATGAGACTTCACATCTTTTGTTTCATTTGAATGCCGAAAAGTACACATGTTGAATGATTTGGGAATCTCACTGCTCATCTCCTGATATTGAAGTTATTTGACTGAGGTTCCTCTGCTTTGTTTATTTGTGGAGACGCCACATTCAGGGTGGGAAATTCTACCCGCAACTTTTGAGGAAACATTAAACCCCTGTAGGGATTTCAAAATAAAGCTAAAGTTTTCTTACCATTTAACTTCATCTGAGGTTTTACTGGCTGATCGCGGACCATTTTTAACTCAACAGGTCATTGAAGGTGTTAACTCTGTCATCGTCTGACATCTGTAAACAATTCCACCTGTTCCCTCTTGTGGTCAGAAGTGTCAGTCAATTTTTTAGCAAAACTTGATGTGTTGCGATTTTAATTTCATCCCTGCTACTCCAGAAGTGGGTGTGGCTGGGTGGTCATGCTGAAAAACTGAAGTCTATTGTAGACTTTTTTAACATGGATAAAGAGCTAAATCTTGGTATGTAAGTGTACACCATGTCTCAACAAATAAATGATGGGTTTTGATCATTTCTGAAAAATTGGCCGCCTTCTTACCTTTGACATCCCTTCACCCATGCATCCCTATTTGAACCACCCGAGATCTCTAGCAGTTGCAAGTGTCGATTAAGTTTGAGGAAACTTTGCGTAAAACATCTTTGGGACCGATCAACATTTTAGCTTCAATCCCCACTCCTACAGAGGCACAGCTTGGGGAGAGTCCAGCTGAATTTCAGGCTCACTTGAACCTCGACTTCAAAAATTATTGAATCAATTTGGGCCTCGTTGTATTCTAGCAGTGAAAATGGACGTACTTTATATAGCCCACAAAATGAATTGTGACTGGGGCAGCCCATTTTTCATGCTTTAAACTCAAATAAAATCCCACTTCTCATTTCCAGGGCTGGATTTATATTACAGAAAATGCTTATGCAGTCAGTAGGATAATTTATCCAGCCTTTTTAAAATCGGAATCAATTTGAGTCTCCGTCTGGAAATGCATTTTGGCGTCTGCCGGCGACATTACTGTGTGGCCTTTTCTGTCTTCCTGCCCAGAAGTTGGATCCCAGTCAAATTGTTTAATGTTACAAGATAATTCCCAGGAATTTATTTATGTAACTCCACTGCAGTGTCGCACGTTGGATACTTTAAATAACTTCATTAACAGGAGATAGCATTCATTACGTGTTTAATTCACATCAATGCCAATATTTATCTATAACAATAACTTTTTCAAAATTTTATGCCAAAAAAAGAACTATTTGGCATCTTACCAGGTTATACATCTATTGCTGAGCAGTTCCACTTGCAATTTCTTGAGGATATGCTCGCCTCTAGTTCAGTATGTTTTGTTATTATATCCCCAAAATACAAGTTTTGGGGATATCATGGTTTCGCCCCACCTGCCCTGTCTGCAGATTTTAGCCATTTGAGCATAACTCACAAGATACTTTACTCTGGCTTCTCATCTTTTGCATTAGGGTAGATGTATGGTAGAGAGGATGAACTGATTAGATTTTGGGCAAGTTTGCACTCCTAGGTTTGCCACCAGGTGGTGCTATATATTGAAAAAAAATCTGTTTTTTTTTAACCATATCTCTGGAACAAATACTTACACAGACCTCAAATCTGCCTCATATTGTAGGTCTAGTAAAGGGGAATCTAATAAAGGGGGCTTCGAAGATTGGGGAATTTCGGGGATATACCCCTTGCTGTTGGCCGGTGACAGTGTCGGCCTAGTTTGTTTTCTGAGGTCACAGCTCACAGCTGGTGGTAAAATGCTATAGTGATTATATTTGTTGTAATGAACCATGAACCATCCTGTAAATTCTCATTTCAAATCTAATTCTTTAATTTGGCTGACCTGGTTCCACTAATCCACGTAACCTTTGGCTATTGAATGAGGTGTGCTATGCAGTGAAAACACTCAGGGTATTAGATTCACAGAGGCATGCTTGTTTGCCTCTGGATTTGTTATTAATTTAATAGTTCTTATCACACTAATCTTTGGCATGTTACCTTGGTTAGCATTTAATCAGGCTGTGAAGACCCTTCGTAAAAGCACTTTGCTGCTCTCACACTGTGTGAAATCTACACACAAAGTTCGACATTGTGTTGCTGATTGGACATGCATGATTCGAGCGTCATCGCCTAGACGGTCAGGCGCTCGTGTCACACTGTTAGAATTTGACCATCCCGTGACTGTGCTGTCCTGTAGAGACCTGGCGTTTCTGCGCGAGTGGAGGTCCGAGGCCCAGATCAGACAGCAGAGGGCGGGTCAGCGGGGCGAGCGGAGAAACCCAGCGGAGGTGCACTGACTTTTTTTCTTTGCTCCTCTCCTCTTCAACATTCATAATTCTGCACTAGACTCCAGCATTCAGATTACCATATATATGCATACAGTGCTGCCTCTCGCCCAGTGGATGCTGGGGTAGGTTGCCGCACCCCCATAACCCTGACGTGTGGTTTGAGGTTTTGATAACAGATACATCAAATATTGCAATCTGTATTTGGGCAGTAACACTGCATAACGGGCTGATATGCCTACACAGTTCATTACAAAGGATGATAATATTTGGATATTAATGCTGACTGGTGCTTCTCATTATCACTGTTTTTATATCCAGTGAACTAAGGTACACAGTATCCTATGGAAAAAAAAATGTTGTTGTCCAAATACTTCTGGACGGCACTGTTCCTCATTACATGTAGTCTCCTACAGTTAAGTGCACAAATGGCTGAACAACTGCAGTAACAACTATTCACACTTCAGCATAAACGAGTGGCAGTGGTCACAGCCTCTCAATGAATCGGTTTTTCTCATGTAGGAATGTTCTCGTCATTTCTAGGTTCTGAAGAAGGCACCGTATGCAACAGAGCCGACATGTAACGCGGATAAATATGCAGACTATCATAATCACAGTGCAAAGCAGAGAGAGCCTAGAGAGAAATCAATGGATTCTGCAAATGAGTTAGATGATACAAGGTGTGCTCCCTGCCCAGCTATCAGCACTTCGCTTCGCAGAAATATGATCGTTCCTCGAGAACATTGCTGTGGATTCATTTTGAAAGTCTAAATAATACTGCATTGTTCATGAGCAGTTGTTTGCATGGTGTTTCTGTCTAACGTTGTCTGCAGTGAGCCAACAGTTGATGGATTCAGTAAATATCTGGCGCTGTTGACTGTTAGCGTGCTCAATATTCCATACATACAGCGCCCTCCATAATTATTGGCACCCCTGGTTAAGATGTGTTCTTTAGCGTCGCATAAATTCAGTTTTTTTCTAAATAATATAGGACCACAATGAAAAAAGAGGAAAATCCGACCTTTAATTCAAGTGCATTTATTCAATGGGTAAAAAATCTCATATTAAGAAATAATTCTTTCTCATCGAATCATGTGTGCCACAATTATTTGCACCCCTGATGTTAATACTTGGTACAACTCCCTTTTGCCAACAAAACAGCACCTAATCTTCTCCTATAATGTTTCACAAGATGGGAGAATACAGAAAGAGGGATCTTTGACCATTCCTCTTTTCACAATCTCTCTAAATCATCCAGCGACCTGGGTCCTCTCCTCTGCACTCTCCTCTTCAGCTCACTCCACAGGTTTTCAATGGGGTTGAGGTCTGGGGACTGAGATTGCCATGGGAGGAGCTTGATTCTGTGTCTTGTGAACCATTTCTGTGTAGATTTGGCCACATGTTAAGGGTCATTATCTTGCTGAAAGACCCTGTGATGACCAATCTTCAGCTTTCGGGCAGAGGCCACCAGATTTTGATTTAAAATGTCCTTGTATTTCGAAGCGTTCATGATCCATGCTCCCTCACAAGGTTCCCAGGGCCTCTGGAAGAGAAACAGGCCCACAGCATCACCGATCCTCCCCCATACTTCACAGTGGGCATGAGGTGCTTTTCTGCATACTCATCTTTTGTGTTCCGCCAGACCCACTTAGAGTGTTTGTTGCCAAAAAGCTCTATCTTGGTCTCATCTGACCAAAGGACACGGTCCCAGTTGAAGTCCCAGTACCGCTTAGCGAACTCCAGACGTTTGCTTTTATGATTGTGAGTGAGAAGTTTTTTTCCGTGCATACCTCCCACACAGCTTGTTGGCATATAGATAGCGCCTGATAGTTGTTTTGGAGACTTTGTGACCCCAAGATGCTACCATTAGTTGCAATTCTTTAACAGTGAGCTTTGGAGAACTTTTTATTTCTCTTACCATCCTCCTCACTGTGCGTGGTGGCAAAATAACCTTGCGTTCTCGTCCAGGCTTGTTTACCACTTTTCCAATTGTTTTAAACTTCTTAATGATTCCTCTGACAGTAGATACGAGCAGATGCAGGTGAGTGGCTATTTTCTTGTAGACATTGCCTGACTTGTGAAGGTCGACGCACATCTGCTATGCTGAAGATTGAATAAGAGAAATGGCCTCTATGTCACGTCATATTTATACCCCAGGGAAACAGGAAGTGATGAATTACTAATTAAATATTCCTAGATACTCTGATCAGCTTTGTAAACTACTGTAGAAATGACAGAAATAATTTAATTACATCTATTTCCTAGGAATTGTTAGGGGTGCCAATAATTGTAGAACAGATGATTTTATGAAAAATAATTATTTCTTAGTCAGGGATTTTTTTCCCTCTTAAAATTCACTTGAGTTGAAGGTTACATTTTTGCTTCTGCAATAAAAATTGAATTTATTTTAAGGCTTTTAACATCTTAACCATCTTAGCCAATAATTATGGAGGGTGCTTGAATTTGTGCTGAATTAATTTTCAAATTGTTTGTGTGATTGCACATCAAGTGGGTTATTTGGAGTTAAAATTTATATATATAAACCGATACTATGAATGTAATCATTTCTGAATACTGTGATCTTTTCTGTCTACAGCTATGAAAATGGCCAGCATTTGCCTCCGTATGTTGGCCTTTTGAATGCACAAAAGCCATTTCCCTCTCCTCAGAACTGAAACCGTATTGCTACTGGACTGAGCAGATTCAAAGTGGAAGCAGAAATCTCCTCTCCTGCATCAAATGGAGCATTGCCATTTTAATGCTTGTCATCACCATGCATCAAAGAATTTACATCATATTATCAACTTAAAATCAACAATTGGATGGTTTTTCAGAAAAGTAACATCTGGCTTCATTCAGGCCTCAGTCTCCGTTTTGCAATAGAGATTTTCACTTGAGGACCTGATGCAGCATTCATTCAGTCAGAAAGATATACCTTAAACCGTTACCGTGGCTGTTTCCAGTTATTACTTCAGTAGGGTATACCATACCGCTGGTCACCAAACCTGTTCCTGGAGCTCTACCATCCCGGAGGTTTTCATCACAACCTTAATCTGGCACCCTTGACTCTGCTCATCAGCAACAGAGAAGGGTCTCTGGGTTTTGTGCTAGGTATGCTATGCTTTGTTCGAGTTGGTGTTAAACCTCCAGGAACAGGGCTGGTGACCGGAATACTACACTCAAAGATATTTGGTGACATCTAGTGGAGTAACTGTGAAAGTGCAGTATTTTCTGTTGGCTGCCTGTCGATAGAATTATGGTCGTGTGTATCACCCAGTACAATACCCCGCTGTTGTTCAGCATTAAAAAAAAAACAGTAGAATAGTACAGCAGAAGGTACTACATTTTAAACATGGTACAGTGTTTTCCAATCATTTTCCTCCAGTGTCAGTCTTTCCAAATGCACAGAATCTCATGGTAGGCCACTCTGAAAAATCTAACAGTAGACTGATGTTGATTCAACTTGTCAGGGTAAATGTTCTTTTGGGTTCTGTCCGTTTGCCCTCAGAGAAATAGATTTTTTAGGTCACTTTTTAAACCATTTTGAAAATGTAAGACTGAGTAAAAATATTGTTTTACTCCCAGCATGCTCGATTGCTGTGTCTGTTTTGTTATGTAGTAGAGTAGTGGTCACCAGTGCTTTTCCCTGAATGGCCAAAGGCCCTGCTGGTTCTGTTTTTATCAGAACATCAAGAAAGCTTTTGACTAAACTAGACCTTTTGACTAAAGAGGCTAAGTGGAGTGGGACTACTGCGGCATTCCTTGTTGCTATTGGCCTGTTTGCTGCTGAGTGAAAACTACAAAGTCCAGTGAATCCTGGAGGCTGGGATTTGGGGATGCCCTCATGTCTTGATGCCTGCCCTCCGAGAGCTGCCTGGGACAGGAACCTTGAGCAGAACTCAAAACAGGGGAGGACTGCTGACCGTCATGTGCACTGATGAGCCCTTTAGACTCGATGCAGCACGTCTGCAGCCGAGCTACTTTTTTTTATAATATAGCGCGGCAGCTTCCTGTGGCCACTGTGGCTACATACAGAGTCGTGCGTGCGCACAGTGTGCTTTATTTCTGCAGAGGGCTGTCTTAATGCTCATCTGCATATGTTTTGATGCCTGTATTTCTGGCAAATTCTTGTTAGATGACAAATCCAGGTGAGAATTCAATTTATTGATGTCCACCACAGCATTCTGCAACACGCACTCAGTCATTGGGAGATGGGAGGCTGCAGAAATCTTCGATAACGGGCTTACGGAACTAAGAGATGGCCACAAATAAAAACTGTGCGTAAAAGAGTTTGATACTTGACCAAAACAAGGTAATATTTAATGGAGAATGAAACCCAGTCTTTTTGCCTGCTGTTCCTGCCTTTGTTAATGTCTCATTGCGGCTGGCGGCTCCCTGCATGAGGTCACTTCCATATTTTTGTTTGCTTTGGTGGAAGGTGTCATTCTTTACACATTTAATTTTGTTTTAAAGGCAAAGCCTCCATCCAGGCTGATTCCTTTTTTCGTCTTAAGCGGTAATGCAGATCCTAGAAGTTGAGTTTGAATGTATATGTTGTTAGCATGGAAATTTTTTTCAGATTCCCTGTTTGAAATTCGTATCACTAAGTTCTCCTGTAGATGTTGAGTTCCTACAATCAATAATCTCATATCTACCTCCAGCAGATGAAAATGTAGTAAATGGAGGTTTCAGTGCAAATGGAGCACAAGAGGAAGAAAGTTTATTGATTTACTGCTTTCATTAGGAACATATCGCCATAAACCTACACCTGTTGTACCCTCCTGTGTTGGTCGCCCAGTTGTAGGTTTAACTGTGACTTATCAAACAGGAGACCAACCATGAGAGCAGATCAGGCTCTCTTGGCTTGCTGCCTGTCTAAGAACATCATTCCATCGAAGCCGTCCGCCTTTTTCCATTACTGATGTTCACAAGGGCTGAAACTGTAAATGTTAGCCAAGTTTCAAATCGTGGATTGCATGTTGCTGGGCTATTGAGAGCACATCTTAGTAATGAACAGGGATTTTCATGACATGGTAACAAGTGCAAATGTGTTTCATTTCGGACTGATTTATTTCTCCTTGGCCTTCTCGTGATTTTTTAAATTTACTTTTTAAATCATTGTGTACATGTTGTATGTGTTATGGATTTGTGCCGTCGAGTTGAAAAGTTATCCGACATGAATTTTGACAGGTTAAGTTTTCATTAGCCTACCTTGTCATTCGTTACATTTATCTCGGCATATTTCCAAAGTGATTGACTGATTATCGCAATGTACTGTGTCCGGAGTTGATTAGTGCTATACACTAAAATTTTGGTAGAGTTCTTAATTTGTCCACAAGGTGGTGCGTTTTTGTTACATGATTCTGCCAGACGGCTAAGGTCAATGGATTTTTGGACGATTAATGCCAACCTGCCGAATTAAAACAAGTAATTAACTGTGTAAGAATGATGTTTATTTTGCAGAATATATTGTAACAGTCATATTTTAAAGTCTATGTTGACGCCAAGTTTATCGAATTTCGAAAAACAAGAGTTGCTAGGCAATGCAATGACTTTCAATAAAGTATTCAATTTGCAATGTAGTAAGTTTGAAGTGGAAGGTCAGTAGGCCTACTTGAACGCATTATCGAGACCTATATTATTGATAGCCTACCAGTAATAATTTAAGGCGGATCTCCAATTGGTTGCAATATTTTGTGTTTGGATTAATTGAAAAGCAATCCTCGAATATTTTTAATGTGAATTAATACTCAAGCATTTGTCAATACTTCAGTGATATTAAATTATCAGCTGAGCATTGATGAACGCTGAATGGCAGATATTATATAATAATCATGCATATTTATTCAAACAGAATGATGAATAAACCACCCATTTCGAATGTTTCTGAACATTTTGGTAGCTTTAAATGGATGGTAAATTTTAAGGGCAACAAACGCTTTAGTAACGTGAACTGCTATAACCAAAGGTTGACCAAGTCATAAGTAGTTCTACTGAAATAATGTATGTGTCATCTGAACACATACAATAAGATAAAGAAAACAATGTCAGTCGCACCGGAAAGGGACATCTGCCGACAATAACGACGACTGAAATTCACAACTCGAAATTGATGTTGCGAATTCAATTTCCTTTCAAGTGCAACGCGAAGATTAAGCTTTTGAGTTGATTGGGGAGAGCGCCGCTGAATGAAAGATTTGCTCTCCTCTTTCTTTGTGACGTCACCACTGGCACGGCTGTTGTAATCGCCTCGGTGGAGGTGATGGCGTCATTCCGTGCCCTGGTGTAGCCTCCCGTGCTCCGGAGGAGAAGGGAGAAAGACCTGAGGCCGAGGCGATCGTGGCTCTCGCGGCCGGGATCGAGCAGCGCCAACCCGGACACCTCAGTCAGGAAAGCATGGAGGCTCCGGCGGAGGAGCTGCGGGCCGGCTCCAGGATCCCCGTCACCATCGATCAAATAGTCAACGACACGCTGGTTGTGACCCTCAGCTACCGAGAGAGGAGCTACACTGGGATTTTACTCGACTCCAGCAAAAAGTGAGTCAACATTTAAGACCAGTTTTCCAGATTGAGTTATTTTAAGATAATACACAGGCCTGGCCCGCATACAAAGGAGCACGATGAGAGCTTTAGCCAAGGCCTTGATTACATAGTACGGTTCTAAGATCAGAGCGATGTATTTCAGATTAATTGCCCGCTTAGAAAGGCTTTCCTCCGCGATTATTTGTATTTTACCTCCCGTCCCCGGATCATTCACAGCAGATTGTGGGCATCTGCCCCGGCGATTGTGTGCAGAACACAAGCTGGCTACATCGGCTAATTAGCTGGCTAGCCGAATAGCTGGGGAGCTAGCTTGCTAGTTTTCAGTTGCTGCTAAGTGAGGGGTTAGCTGTGCATAACAAGATGGTGACATTTTTGGCAGTTTGCAGTAATATGTTATGCAGTCTCCATCAGTGTTTTTTTGTAGAAAATAATTTTGGCTATATATTTGCAAATGTCTGGTTTGTTGGCTTAATGTGGGTGGAACTGCACCTTGTTGCAGTTGTGTAATGGAATTGTGTTGCCTTGTGAATGAATCCCTCCAAAAGAGAATCTTCTGTTTTGAACTTTATTTTGTGAGATAAAATATAGTTGGGATTCTTCATAATTACTTTATGCTTGCAGTGACTGGCTGTGCTTGTGTCCATGAGTCAGTTCACTGAACAGCTTGCCTTACATTTACTGTGATTTGAAAGATATGGCTCTTCAAATCCTGAGTAAGCACTACTTCAGATATTACTGGCCAGGGTTATTGCCTCTCTTATTGTGAATTTGCAGTAGCTTTGCAACAAAACAGAAATCTGAATCGACTGCCTGAGGTTTAGGTTTTCAGGTTATTGACTGAATTCACATTGTTTCATGCACCTTATTTTGTGTGGATTAGAAACTGTCATGTCAGATGGGGAAAATCCGTTTATCATCATCCCACTTTTGTGAAAATGGGTATATAAGTATTTTATAGTACAGCCTGACTGGGGCCTAGTAGTCACATGGGCTCGCCCTGCTGAACTGTTAGAACCGTGTCGCTTAAAACCTGTGTGTATTAATAGAACCCCACAGCTACAGAATCTTACCAGCCTTTTTTAATGTACACAAGTCTACCAAACGGCCCTTAAATGCTGCTTGCTCTTGCGCTAATTTTTTTAAAATGTTGAAGACAGCTATTCTGTGTTCTTTCACATTTCCTTATTTTCCTGTGTCAATTTTGAGCCCTACTGTTTTCGTTTGCCTTCTTTGGACTTTCTGCTTTTCTTGCTTGAATTCTTTATTTTTTTTTTTTTAAACTTGGACCTACTCAGATGCTACTAATGTGATCTTGTTTTGGAGGAATATCCTGCTGTAGAAAAGTGGTAGGGTATCATACAAGCACCTTGAAAAAGAAGATTATAGAAAATGTAAAAGGTTTTTTTTTTTTTTTTTTTTTTAAATTATTATTTATTTTTTTCCTTGGTGGTTAATCTCCGTGCGGCAGTCTGTGGTGGTTCTGAATATAATATACAGATATACGGCATCTGGTGAGTCTGGAACTGCAAGTGAATTCTGGGATTGTTTTTGTTCAGAAAGATGGAGGGGGACTGGGCACTCTTCGCCCTTTGTTTGATTGACACAACAGACTTGTGTTTCAGAGGAGGCCATAGTCACCTTTTAAAGTTCCCTGATATCAGTTGCGTGGCTGCTTTATGTGTGCCAGCCCTGAGCTTATTAAGAAAGTGTAGCTTCCTTGCACGCGTATTCGTTTATGAGCGTGTGTATGTGTATAATAGACCATGGCTAACGCGTTGCAGTTCCGGCAGTGCAAGGACAAAAGGCCTGCTGATTGCCCCCTCGAACAGCCCAGCCCCCACCGACTTCTATGTAAAAGCTCTATATTCAGGTGAAGTGCTTCAAGGGGCCAGACTGTCTGATCATTTTCAGAACCTTTCTTTTTTCTAAATGTTTTTTTTGGACAATTTATTATTTATGTATTGCCTACAGCTATTGAAACATCGAAGTAGATGTGTTCAATTTCCCTGAGAGCCTTATTTACGTGGTTGACTCAGCACCTGCAAAATGGGTTTTTGTAGTGAGAACTTAAAATGGGCCCGTCCATCAAGCTCATGCTATATGCAAGCTTCCCTTCATTCTGTATTCAAGGCTTACAATGCTGTTGCAAAAATAGTTTGATAGTGTGAACATTGAGTTGGGTTACCCGTGGCATCCTCCCAGTTCAGCTCCCTCTGTAACCCCCCGGCGCCCTCTTCTGCATTCCCCTTCAGAGCGCTGAGCAGCAGCTGAACTCTGTATCAAACACCTCTTTCCTGTATACAGAGGGCCAGCTGTAGGCCGTGCGAAGACCTGAATTCAAACAAAGGCAGAGTCACTGGGAACTGGAAATGTTTACCGTAGGTCTGCACACAGCCGCTAAACCAAAAAACCTGCTGAACAAGTGCAGCTACAGCAAGACTAATCTCGCCTTTTAAAGAAATATCGTTCATGCGGGTCTCGAGGAAGTGAGTTGATCTGAAGTTCAAAAGAGCATTTTTGTAAACGTTGCATGGAGAATAAAGCCATTATATTTTTGTATTTTGCTTTGTGGCCGTGTTGCCATCTTTAACGCTTGAAGTGTTGACTTCCTTATCGGAAGGTCAAAACAGAACCACATAAATGCTGATTTGCTATTTTCGTGTAAGCACTTTCTTCAGCAAAAATAATCGCTCCCACGGCTTAGTAGCTCCTGCCTCGAAGTGGAGTGGGGGATTTTTCAGTGGAACATGTCTGTCTTTTTGTCCATCCGGGAAGAAAAACTCAGCATTTTTTTTTTTTTTTAAACTTTAACTATGTGAATTGATATCCTCTTATTAGCCTTGATCTTGATAGGGTTCAAAAAAGAACTCCATTGTGGCAGGGGATATTGATGATGAGGGCTTGTTTAAATCTTATTTTAACTCCGGAATTGAAAAGCCAAGCTGCTGAATATCCTCGTATTTGTCCATTTTGCAGTGGTCATGTGCATGTCTGGGCCCTAATCCCCTCTGTTCTCGCTGCAGGACAGGGCTGTTTTGCCTGCCAGATGTCGCAGCAAAGCACGAGGAGTCCCCTACGCTGAGGCCGATATGTGACGTTCCACCCCTTCAGCCCTGCCCCGAGCCCTCTGGTGTAACAGAAACCAGACCAAGGGACGAGAATGCCCTTCCGGATAAGACGCCGGCTTTTGACCCCGCCTCTGCTCCCGTACCTGCTCCTGTGCCTGCTGGGCAAACGCCGTTCCCCCCATATTTTGAGGGAGCCCCTTTCCCCCAGCCGCTGTGGGTACGGCACACCTATGGTCAGTGGGTGCCCCAGCCTCCTCCTCGACCGATCAAGCGCAAGAAGAGGCGGAGCCGTGAACCCGGCCGCATGACCATGAGCACCATCCGGCTCCGCCCCCGACAGGTGCTTTGTGAGAAGTGCAAGAACACGCTAAACAGCGATGAGGACAGCAAGGATGGGGTCATCACAGCCAAGCCTACCAAGAAGGAGGACAGTGACGTCAAGGAAACAAAGAGGAGGGAGGAGCCTGCAGTGTACGATGTCAAGAGGTGTAAAAGGGACAAGAGGGATGACGATAAGTTCCCTGGGGAGGTGGTCCCGCACAGTCCTGTCATCAAGATCTCTTATAGCACCCCCCAAGGAAAAGGAGAGGTGATGAAGATCCCCTCCAGGGTCCACGGCTCAGTCAAACCATTCTGCCCTAAACAGCAAGCCCAGAATACATTAGGGGATCCAGAACGGGCCCGTGAGGCACCCCAGGAGGAGCTGTCACCGGCCTTGGACAGTCCAGGAGCTTGTCCGGCCACCTCCATTCCCAAACTCAAACTGTCGAGGCCTCCACTACCCACCCACAACATCACGTCCCCAAAAATTCGGCTGAAGCCTCGGGGTGCTGGGGAGGACAGTCTCTCAGTGTACGAGGCAGAGCTTGTGAGTGGGACCAGGAGGCGGAGCCCCAGAGCGCAGCCACCACCCTTGCCAGGACACTCTGAGGACTCGGCTGAGAAGAGTTCATTGGAGCAGTCATCTGGGAGTTCCGGGGAGGAAGGAGATCGCCATGGTGACCTCACCCTCCTCATTAACTTTCGTAAGCGCAAGGCTGACTCTTCCAGTTTGTCTGTATGCAGCAGTGACAGTCTGGATGAGTCCAAGTCCTTCAGCTCAGAGGAGACATCTCCGGAACTTTGTGACCTGGCACCTGGGGATGACCTATCCGTCTCCTCTTCGTCGTCCCGGGATGGCGCCAAGACGGTACCCCCCCTGACAGTGCGACTGCATACGCGCAGCATGAGCAACTGCGTGACAGAGGAGGGACATGCTGTGGCCGTGGGCGATGTGGTTTGGGGGAAGATTCACGGCTTCCCTTGGTGGCCAGCGCGGGTTCTGAGCATCACCTGCAGGAAAGGGGAACAGCGAGGGTCGGAAGCGTGGCCCGAGGCCACGGTTTCCTGGTTTGGCTCGCCCACCACCTCCCAGCTGTCCGTCTCCAAGCTCTCCCCCTTTCGGGACTTTTTCCGTTCACGGTTCAACCGGAAGAAGAAAGGGATGTACCGTCGAGCGATTGTCGAGGCTGCCAAGGCAGTTGGACACATGAGCCCCGAAATCACCTCGCTACTTTCTCACTGCGAGACATAGGTGAGTCTTTACTTGGCTTTTTGCCCTCTATTTTACCCGCTGGCTTCTCCCGCAAACCGGTGAGGCTTCACTGTATTACACCCCCAATGTGCAATATAACGAGTTTTAGCCATCAGTATTTCCATCTGCCCGTACGCCTGTCTGTCTCATTGTCCGTCTGTATGTCCATCTGCAATCTTCTTAGTTTCTTCACCATAACATAAGCACCGTTTAATGTTTTTTTCACAAAACTTCTACAAGCAGCAAACAAGTGCAAAAGTGGCGCCTTTTGCTGCTTTGGAATTGGCATATTGATTGACCTGAGGGCGTTGCTATGACAACAAAGTGTTTTGGCCTTTAACTTCTGAACTGTTCGTTTCAGAAACAAAGCTTTTTTTTTTTTCTTTCTTTCTTTGCTGGACTGTGTGAGTCCATCTGGGTCATTGATCCATCAACATGAGTTTTGCCCTTTTGTGTATGTGTGCATTTTCCACCATTTAACTCTCTTTACACGCAGCAACTAATTCGCATGAACTTTGGTACTCCACATTCTCAAACCAAGATCTTCTCATGCTATGTACATACAATTGTTGCAACGAAAGATGTGGATGCAGTAAGCAATGAATTTTCTGGGTCTAGCCTCCATTGCTACAGTGAGCTCTAACTCCTGAATACAATGTCCAAACATCACCAATCTTGAGATCCCTCATCTGCAGGCCATTGAACTCGAGCTAACCAAATTTTGTATAATTCTGTCCACAATTCGCGCTATAGCCAGCAATTTAACTCTGCAACCAATGGCCCTATCAGCATAGAAGTTGGGATGCTTCATGTTGGTCAAAGTTATGATGTACATCTTTAAAGGAATTCACAAACAGGCTCACAATACGTAATTTTTCATCCAGAAAAAAACATGCCTGTCATTTCCCATAATGTCAAACCGTTTTGGAGTAATTAGTAACTTTCTACTTGCCCTGGGAACGCCCCTTTTTAATCGCTACAATCGATAATGCCGCCCTTTCTTTGCGTGACGTCACATAAAGAACTCAGGACTAATTTTGTCAAAAAATTTATTATTTTGATCTCTTCATTACACGTTTTTCTTGCCCCAGCGCCTAGTAACTTCAAATGGTATGATTTACATTATGAGCAAAAGATGAGCAAAAGAAAAATTAGCAATATGTATATTTTTTTTTATTTAATCTTACACTGGTTTTCTTCAGGGTCAATCAGAGACACGCTAATTGGGCTAAAGAGCCGTGGTTCACTTGCGTTCACCGTCTGCTAAACGCATTACCCAGGTGTTTGGTTCTCCATTTATAACGACATAAGTACTGCGTTTTAAAACTGTGTGACCCAGATTTCTGTTCTGAAAATCGAATTCCTCGATCAGCTGTTCGCGAGTTTGCCAAACGAAAGCCCTGGTGAAGCGCTGGCGTAACTAAAGCGTTATAATTGTTCATTAGCGGCCCACCTTCATTTTCTTCCATTTCTCAGTGCCCGGTCTGCTCTTCTTTCTCCCCTTTTCCTCGGTGCTTCTCTCCTCGAATGGACTTTTGATTTTCGGGATAGCATCTGGCTTGATTTTTTTATCCTCTTTTTCATCACGAACTCAGACCAAAACCTTTTATGCTCGAAGTTGGAATCTTTGAAGTGGTCACTACGAATCACACTATTGTCGCTTGGTCCTTGCCATTTTGCCCGAGTCAGTTTCACCCGAGACGCCCAAATTTTACTTATTTTTTCATCTTTTGGAAATCGATGAAGGCTGACTCCTTCTTTGAATACGTTACTACAACCTGCTACAATGCATCTGGTAGGCATTTGCTCCGCCGTTTCCTGAAATTTCGCGAGAAAGTAACGATTTTATAAACCTACTGCAGTTCGTGTCCCATAGGCAGTAATAGAAAAATGAGCTCCACTGAGCTGGTCTTGTTCTTTATATGACGTCAGCAGCTTGAGTCAAATCCACGGAAGTTGGGCCTAATTGTGGGCGGGGCAGGAACTGGCTGAAAATCAAGGTCTGCCATCTGAGAACAAGCCTAAAATTATTACTGTGTGTATTTTCATGGGAATTTTTGGCGCAGACATAGTTTACAAGTACAGAACCATGGAATTGGTGTCAAAGTACCCGGTAATGGAGAGTTCCTTTAAGTAAAAGGTTATTTTGCAAACAAGATGGCTGCTATCGGGCATTCACATTTCACAATTGCTTCTACACTCTGAGCTATCATGATTATGAAACATGACAAGATTATTTCTAAAGACTGCTCTTTAGCAAAGTGAAAAGAAATGCATTTATTTGGCTCAGTTCTGTCGATGCTTAAAGATGAGGGCATTTACATCTGTTACACTTGATTTTGTTGGCAATTGTGTTGATTTTAAAAGCCGTGATTGTCGCATACTTTCAGACTGCACTCTAATTTTTAGTCAAATGGGAATAAGCTGGCCTTCACCCTTGCAGACTGTGGTGGATGGTGTTTACCTCCAACTGCCAGTGACAGTTGCCCTCCACGCTATTGGCGGCTGATTCCTGTAGCCCCAATACGCTGATGAGGATGATGGTGCTGCAAATTCAGTTTGGCACTGTTGCTAACATGTATCAGGTCTGACGCTGACAGTGAGCCGCTAACATGTAGCAGGTCTGACACTGACAGTGAGCCGCTAACATGTAGCAGGTCTGACACTGACAGTGAGCCAATGCAGATGTGCAGAAGATCAACCTTGACCCGCCCTCATTTGCATTTGTTCATGCCGCAGGCATTGCCTTTGTACTCTCTCTTAAATTTTGCTCGGTAATTTGCAGACTTGCAGATTAACATTGTAATGTCTTTCTCTTAATTTTCCAAGTTGCGTTTCATTATTAAAATGCCTGTTTTTAAGGTTGATTTTGATGTCATTTTTCTATTAGAAATTTCTCATTATCAATTTCAAAGTATGAGGGTGGCTTGAGATTCATATGCTGTAATGGTATAGGGCTGCTAACTTACATTACATTATGCTATGTTACATTATGTTTGCTTGGGAACGCTTGATGAACTCAAGGGAAACACAATGTTTGCTAGGGTTAGCTGCCATGTTACTTCCAGAAGACGAGGCCTGTGTTTAGTGTACGTAATGGACGTGCCGTAGGAAAATTCACTTGCGTGTGAATAGTCTCTTGCTGTCAAAAAAAAAGCTTGCCCTTATTGCTAGGTTCCTACTATCACGATTCGCGGTACAATTGAAATCGTGGTCTTAATTGTGGAGTCATCATGGTGATCCTATCAGATCTTGAGGTCAGTCGTGGCAATCGTGTTGATCGTAGAAAAGTTTTGGACGGATCGAAAATTTCCTACGATCAAAACCATTAATAGTCGCTCATGATCATCACATCACCTCCTATCCAAAGCTGAAGTTTCCGAGGTTCTACAATCAGCTACAAATGGCCAAACGTGGCGTTCATAACGGAGCACGTGACAGTGGGAATTAACCATAATGTGCAGGTGCTGAACATTTTAAAATCTGTGGAATTTTGGGGGGGTAAGATGCTGTAGCCTGTATGCTGTTCTCAGAGGCTATGAGTCAGGAAATCGCCGTCTTTATCTCTTTTGAGAATGGTATGCGGTTGTCTCATGCAGTAAGATTACAACTGACACATGCTACCACTTCATTTTCAGTGCCTGGTCATGTTTCCTTGGTATCTGTTGATTTTAAGATTTTGCCGTCTTGGCTTTGGCGCCGCACCCAGGCAAAGAGTCTTCTGCAAATTGCGGCGCGCACTCTCAAAATGGAGGTACTGACCCAGGGCAGGCCTTGAGGCATTGTTCGATTCGGCGCTTGATCCGGTCCGACTGCATGTAGTTAAATATTGGGGCCCCAGTGCCGCCAGTGTAGTAGGAATGTGTGATGGCAGTTATAATCCTGCTTGCACATGTGCAGCCGCGTGTTTTGTTGTACAGTGCAGTCCGTTAGTAATTGGACAGGGTCACAATTGTTGTTTTTGGTTCTGTACTCAAGCATATTTAGCTTGAGAACGACAAATGAGTTTGAGACGGTTTGCTGTAATTAGCCGGTATTTTTGTCTGCCCCATGTCAGAATTCCAGTCCTTTTTCCTCAATTGCCTCTGTCCCAAAACTTACAAACTGCCTTAAATTGCTGCTCATGGCTCCTCGCAGCAAGGTGTAAGGTTGTTTTTTTTTTTTTTTTTTTTTTTCCCCTACATGTTGAAGTGGATGATTTTTTTCCAGCTGTTTTTGTGCTGGCGCACTCGTAGCCGGCCCGGTCTTCGTCCGGGCCCGTCAGCGGAAGAGAACTCCTCCTAGTGCACTTCCTCATTAATCCTTTGTTTTTATTTATCCCTTCCTTCTCTCCCCCCTCCATCCTGTAGAGGCAGAAGTGAATACAGTCATCCTCCGTCCCGATCCCCGGACACTCGTTCCTCCCTGGGGAGAGAGATGAGGAGAACGCGTGAGGGCGCCTGTGGTTTCCATGGTAACACCAAGGAGGAAGACTCGGCGCCTCGGGCCCCCTCCCCGTCCGCCCCGCCAGCGGTGCAGGTGTGAAGCCCAGGTGTAGCGGGGTCAACCGGTGGAGGGGTGTCCAGTTCAGTGAGGGAAACCCAGAAGGACTCTCCGGAACAATGGCCAGTTACCGGTCCTCTCCTCCCCCGCCCCGTTTCCTTTATTTTAATAGAGCGAATAGCGACACTACAATGGCCGAATGTATTTATTACCTGCAACACTTTAGTGGATCTTTATACAATCTAAGACCTTCTCACTGCTGCTGTTTTCCCCCGGTCGATCCTTTGTCCCCTCGTATCTGTGACTGCAGCCTCCACCAATGATTGACTGCTCACGGTCACATGACTGTTTGCCTCCACCAATGGACTGAGCCGTCGTAACCGAGGAAGTCCGATTTGCGTTTCGTCCTTGTGCCATCCTCCTTTTTAAAGCGTACAAATGCATATATTATATATAGATATCTATATATTACTAATGAGAAGTCTTATTGTACGGTTTTCACTCTCCGGATATGAAAATGAAGTGAAGCAGTCGTTTTGTTTTTTTTTTTAAATATCATGCTGTAGGTCTTATAATATGCAGTATTTCTCTATCAGATTTGCTGCTTTATTAGACGGCTGTATTTCTGTACTGGCTTCCTGTCCTCTCTGCTGACATGCAGAAGTATTCTTTCCCTCCCGGGCCATTTGACTGTATCCAAATCTACGAGAGAGACGTCCTCCGGCGGCGAGAGGTCAACCGAACCCGATCCTGCTTCACTTTACTTATTTAATGTTTCACAAAAAGAAAGCACTTTATCTCTACCGTAGTGGCCTGCTGCAAACCAACTATGAGTTTCCGTGTCACAACACTAACTGGAGTTGCAGTACCAACGGGCAGACGACAACGTTAGATGGAATGCAGTTGATTTTTTTTTTTTATTATTCTTTTTATTTTATGATTTAGATTGCAAGGACTTTGATTTGGAATCTGGAATTTAAAAGAAACAACACAAACACAACGTTTCCAAGGGTGATTGTCTACACTGTATCTGTCGATGTTCCTGAATTGTACTGTGCATTTTTTTTTCCACCATGTTTCACTGGAAAATGTCCTGTCCTATGCATCCCATCTAAATTAAAGCTTTAAATGACTTGTTGTCAGAATACTGTGAGCTCTGGTGCTGGTGTGTTCTGGCAGGGGGTCGGGATGTTGGGTGGAGGGCCGGTGGTGAGAATAGGTGTGCCTCCAGAGATACAGCTCTGAGAAGTGTTGCCATTGGCTTCTACAACTCTGGAGCAGCCACGCCCAGTCCCGTCAATTTGGTCTCGCTAATTGCGAGGGTGCTGAATTTGTCCACAAGCACATTTTCGATATTCAACAGAAGTTTCTTGTCCTTTTCATCGGGCTAGAATGGATTATGATGAAGATTATTCTTGTGGTTCTGCTGAATTGGTTATTGCATCTTTGCTTGTACATTCGTGCTTGTTAGCGTGGCTCCCGCACATTTCTCTGGTGTAGAGGCGCTAAATTGAGCAACAAAATCCTATCTGTCGGGTAAGCAAACTTTGAATTTGCCTTTTGACAAAGGGAAGAGATTTTAAATTGACTCAAGATTTTGAGTACTGAACAAAGAGCCCTTTCGATGCAGTTTGAAGCAGTGAATGGTGGAGGTGTTGAACCATTTGAGAAGAGTGCTACTGGCCTTTAGGCTTCTTTAAATAAAGGCTGAATATTGCGGGATAGTCTGTGCACACAGTAGGGAGTGGGTGTGAGGCTGGGAATGGTTGCTCTGGAGGACAAGGGCTCCAGCTGGAGGGGGCTGCACAGGAAGTGGCGGGGGTGGGGGGGTATTTAAAGAGCACTAAACCGCAGGGCCCTCCACTGTCCTACTTCCCACCCCCCCTGCCCCCCATCCTTTTATCCGTTTCTGCCCAGGCAGCATAACAGAATGCTGGTGGTCGCTCACACTCAGACCCTCGCTGGCTCCCCCTGCTGGTTGTGCAGAGGGCAGATTTCAGGTGAACTTGCTCATGTTGGCAACAGTGTAGTCTGCACTGGTGAAATCAGTAGGCTTTTTCTATTAACTGTACATACAATAAAACTTGCTAGCAATACTCCCAACCCAGTGTGAGACCATTCTTTAGATTCCATTTTTTTGGTTATCTTGATTACTGTCCGAAAAGTTCCTGCCTTTTATTTGTTGTCTTCCCATGCCCAGGTCTGCTCTTGGCACTGCTTGTGTCAAATGCTTACTTCAAGTCTCAAGGTGAACGTTGCCAGGTGCGATCTGGTTAGCCCAACTCGGACCCAAAGAATGCCAAGTCTCTGAGTGTTGATGTTCAAGTCACTGCGTATAAACTCCTTGCGGATCTTGAAGTTGGTGAGAGAGTTTGTGTTTTGACCTTCGACTGTGGTATAGACCTGGGGCCGTTGTCACTGAAGGATTACCGGGTTAGCTGGTTAAGCTGGTTAACTCCTCATGCTCTTACATAGTTACTCAGAATGGAGTGAGAGGTTCTACTATATGGTGCAAGCCCCTGGTTTTATTTGTTTCATCCATCAGAATCTTTGGATTTAATGGGTTTTTTTTTTTTTTTTTTTACTGGTCTTGGGTGATGGTGGCCTGCAGTAAAATGCCCTCCTCTGGGCTTTTAGACCTATATAGGTTTGCCTACAGGTGTAATAGCCATGGCATTTCTCTTCTCTGATCTCCTGCAGGGCCTCTTGGCTGCTCACTACAATCTGATTAATCTGGAATTACCCAGAATTACTGTGGAAAGCCCTTCAATTACGTCATCCATCCCCAGCGACTAAAAATACTTGGGCTGATAGTTTATGCTTGCAGTTAGCCTCTCTGCTTCCAGTCAGAGGTCCTACACCCTCTACTTCTGGCATTCTGTGGAAACAACCATTTCTGGAGTATTTGGGGTCAGTCATGTAACTTGGCTAACCACTCGACGTAGCAGGCCGGAGGCGCATTACACAAGGACCATGGAAGTTTCTGGTCGCAGTATCATGGCCAGAGTTTAAGAAGGATTAGTGTATTTTTAACACGCCTGTTTAAGCAGATCACGGATGTGACTTTTCCCCAAAGAAGTTTTAGGGGCGGGGATGGAAGTCATTGTTTGCTCAACCAAATGCCACTAGCTTCCGGTATTAATTCTTGCCAGACCTGGTCAATGGGCGTTAATAGTTCTGAATATTTGTGTCTATGCTTCAGCAGAACTGGAGGTGCTGGGTCTTGGCTCAAGCTCTTAGCATGTCCAGCACACTTCTGACCGTAGACGTGACGGGCTTTCTATTTTTATCTCGGTGCTCGCTTCTCTATGACTACAGCAGATGTTCACGGTGCTGTGGAGGTTGACCTGGCTGCATTTACGCAGGCTGCTTTGATGCTTGTGGGTTTTTCCTCGGTGTCTTGAATGCTAGTTGAACTTGGGCTTCAATGAGTTGGTGGTTTTTGAACTCGCCGCCATACACGCTAGTCGTAATTTCGGCACTGTTGCTCCACCAGAGTTTTAATAAGCTTGTCTGGTCACAAAAGAACTACACATGCTTTTCACGTCAAGAGCAATACTGCTCCTCTTCAACCAACTTTTGTCTGAAATTGCTGTATATGCCAGAGTCATTTTTGTTGATTGTTAGAAAAATCAGCCTACGCATTAGACAGAGGGTGCTGACGGACTGTTTGAGGAAAAACTGCAGTGAGGTAAAATGAGCATGTGCTGCAGTCGACTTAGGGCTGTTGGTACTGCCCTCTAATGTCCTAGTTTGTATCCGGTACTTTCTCCTTGAATGTTTGCCCTCTTTGCCAGTGTTATGAATGACTGCCTTTCCAAGGTCAGTCCTCTTCTAATTCTTGTGTTATAATTTGGGATGAGTCTCTCAAAGTTTTCTCTTGGGGTGGGTGGTGCAAGATGTAGGAGGGAGTTCTGCATATGCGACCCATTTCCAGTTTGGATTTTCAGGTTGCTTGAATAGGTGCGGTCAGTGCAGTGCTTCGCTCTGTGTGCGCACATTCATTCATGCTTTGAGCTAGCAACCTCTTTGTGTGTGTGTGTGTGTGTGTGTGTGTGTGTGTGTGTGTGTGTGTGTGTGTGTGTGTGTGTGTGTGTGCGTGCGCACTTATGGGCACGTTGCAAATTTTTGTGTATGTATACTCTGAGCATACATTTTCTGTGTGTGTGTGTATACATGCATGTCCGTATGAATACAGAACTTCCGCCCAGTTTAGAAAAGACCAGTTCTGGTCTCCTCTCCCCTGGACTGGAAACCTGGTGTGGGAACCTCTGCAAGCAGGAGGTTATGATTGCGAGAAATGCAGTGCTGCCCTGACTCGAGTCATGCCTGGCATTCCTCCACTGCGCCCGTCCAAAATGCTGCCCCCCCTCCTGAAATCAAGCAGACGAGTGGAAGGAATGCAGGTATTCGTATCTTGGAAAGGCGAGGTGAAGCCACGAGTCGCCGTGTGTTGAATCTGAAGGTTTGTAGTTGTGGTGTACTCACTGGCAGCTTTTTGGTGCATTTTAGCAAGGCTGGTTTAAACCAGTTGGATATGACTAAGGAGCCAGAGCTCAGGCAGGCCGTAATCCTGAGTGATCACGTCACCCTCCTCTCATTAACCAGAGAACAAGATCGAAAATGGGTACTGCAGGCTTAGTCAGTGTTCCCCACTCACGCTGGTGTGACAGTGAGTATAAATTGGATCAAGTTGTTAAACAAGTCCTGGGGTCAAGAAGTAGAGTCTTACAATTAGCTTTTTTCTTTCCTGTAGACTTTGCTGGCTGATTCTAAATCATTCACCTCTGAATATTGTATGAGGTACAGCTTGTCAGCCAACCAAACATGCTCCCCAATTTCTATCGGAGGCTCACAAACTACCACCCCCCCCAACCGCAACCCTCCTGGTGCTATGCATTGTGGGAAGTCTCGCGCCTCCCTAAATGCATGCCCCAGCCATCTGTTGCGAGACCGCAGAGGCATAACGAGGCCTAATTAAATCTAGGACTAATTAGGCTCTCGCGGGGCAGAGATTGGCCTCCTGATTCCGCTGTCCTTGGGCAGAAATTTACGAATCTGTGTCCTCCGAGTCACCCTTGCCCAGCTGTTGATATAAAAACACACCTGAGATCTTACCCACGTGACTTGGGCACGAGTAAACACACACTATTGTGTTCGTGCGCAAATCCATTGTTTTCCTGCAGGGTTTTATTGCTTGCATATAGATGTATTCACCTGTGTTTTGGTTGAATTTTTGGCCCGCAGTGAAAGGTGCAGCTGGGGCCAAGCTGTGAGGGTAATTAACTGTAATGAGGAACGGTTTGGGGAAAGACATTGGAGCCAGTTCTTGACGCACTATTGCATGCATGTGAAGCGTAGTGGTTTAAGCGGGTTGAGAATAATGCCCTTCGGACTGCGTCATGCTCCTTGCCTTGATTTTGCCATTTAAAGTGGTAGGACATGGAGGAGATGTTGAGGCGCTTGTATTTGGATGTTTTGACCATATCTTTCATTGCCTGGGACGGTCCTCACTTTCTAGATCCCTGGATTTTTATTGATTGGGCCTTTTAGGTTAGTTTATTGGTTTATTGACCTGTGTTTTTGGTACATTTACTTCCCTGCTGAATGCTATGCTACATACGAGTGCCCTTGCGCTCACTATTGATTCTCTTCCCCTAACTTTAAATAGGTTTTTAATCTCCGTGTGCATCTGTTTGGTGACCTTTGGTTGCCAAGCTGTTATATGTGATCAAACTAGTGATATCAGGCAAGGTTACTCCTGAAATATCCAGAGGGTGGAACTGTTATATTTACTGCAGTGAAATGATTGTGTTTTCTGCAAGTTGGGCTCAAATCATGTCTTCATTCAGATTTACTGTCTTTACCTCATTAAATTTATGAAGTTTTGCTCCCTTTTATGATTTTATGCCCACTCTGCTGCTTTGTCTTCAAAAATGTCAGTCTCAACATGTGTATTTGTCCTCTCTCTCTCTCTTGCTTGTAATAAGTCTGTTTGTTTGTCTAGAAAACCGTTACTATCCTAATGGCTAATATTGAAATTCACCAAATTGTTTCACCTTCTTTGCTTTATTTAGCTTGAGATGAGTAGAAATGATATTGCCTAGAAAAAGGAAAGTTTTACCTGAAGGATGGCCTCTTTGTGCGTTTGTTATCTTAACAGATTTTGAATTATGAGTTTGTTTATTCTCTACATGTGGTCTAAGCCTTTTGACGGACACACTACCCTCGTACGAACTGGGGCCTGTTGTATCTTCAGGGTCAGGGCTGCTGGCGTCCCCTCCCCCATACTGTGCTTCAGTAGAGTCTCCATAGAGACACGAAACCTCAACAGATTGAGCATTTGTATGTATGCGTGTGCTTTACAGTGCTTTACGCGTGGCATGAATACAAGAAATCATGCACACATGTTCCAGAAAGGGCTGGTTAAACATTACTGTATCCTGACAGATTCTGCAAACATAAAGTCTACCGAAGTGTTTGGTGCGGGCGTGCCCTGTGGGTAAAGTTCATAGTTTGTCCTGCTTGGCTAAGGGTGGAAAGCTGTGTAATATGCATTTTTAAAGGAGCCACGCTGCTCTGCATTGATTACCTTCTGGGCCCACATCTGTCACTTACCAGCCCCACACACCACCCCACTGCCTCTGAGCCTTTGAAGCGGCTCGTTTTGGTCAAAGTGTGAGGTGTTTACATATTTCTCAGGGACGAGATGAGTTACTCATGCATGCATATGCAAATCCTCGCATTCAGATACAATTACACTTATCCTTGTCAAAGGATGACTCACACACAGCATCTTTATGCACTCATGGGGGCATGTACACGCACTTTCTTTGTTCTGTCGCTCTCTCCGTCCCGTTTTATTTCACGCATCACGTTTCGCGCGCACATGCACCCCTTTTGTTCATGCACACACATTCACACTCGCACACGAGGCCAAACTTCAGTTCTGTCCTCCACACCCAATCCTTGCGCAACCAGCCCTGATTTATTTGTCATCTCCTTCCTGCTGTTTGGGCTGCTTTTGCACACTGTGTTCTAACCCTTCATTTGGACCTTTGTTGTTTACACCGAATATTCTGGCGCATTGTATCCCACTCTGCTTAATCTTTTATGTCTTTTTGCTTGGGATTATTTGTGGAACATGCTCACTGAAGTAAATATAGTAGCTAAAAGTACTTTTTTTCAGTTATGTAACTTGCAAAGTACAGTTCCATCCCTTCCCCCCCGTCCCTTCTCATCTTGGTCCATGGTGGTCTCAACTTGATACCGAACTCTGCAAGAATGGCACACTTCAAGGTCAGGTTGCCGAGCCCGCCCCGGATCAAATAGCTCCCAGATTTGGCTGCTTTACCAAGCCCTCTTCAGAAACTTTTCCTCAGATGACTTGGGCTTTGCAGGGTGCACTGATTGACAAATACAGGGATAAAAGCTTCTCTCTTTGAGTTGAGCAGATGTTGACTGTCTAAATATTTCCTCAAATTCGCTTGGAGTATGATCAAACACATTCCTTTCCCCTAAACGGCTGCAGCCTTGTAATTTGCCTGATGGAAACAGTCCCCACTTTCACTTTTGGGTTCCATATTTTGGTGATGTCTGAAGGCTCTGAAAAATGCTGTGTTTCCTAAACTGGTTGAAGACGTGCTCATTTGAGTGTGGAGATTGGTACACTGCATTAGTCCATTACATTTTAGGCCCGCGTGTAGATTACCTTCAGCTGCTTGAGTACTATAAAATTCCTAAGCGCATCAAAACATACATCTCAGAATTGGGGGGGGGGACCCACTCTTCGCTTTCCCATGATGCTTCATCTGTGCAATTTATGAACTGCACAGTTCTTTATGCCGTTTTCTTGATGTTGCTTTTGACTCAGGAGCTATTCTTTGGCA
Organism: Gymnothorax reevesii; assembly: GCA_029721435.1. Classification (NCBI taxonomy): domain Eukaryota; kingdom Metazoa; phylum Chordata; class Actinopteri; order Anguilliformes; family Muraenidae; genus Gymnothorax; species Gymnothorax reevesii. The sequence goes on from CM056591.1 coordinate 51,092,782, forward strand.
TAGTGGTGAATTTTTTGGACATTAAATGATGTGGAGCAACTCGGCCCATCACAAAAATTTTGGCAGTAGTCCCTGGACGTGTGGCAGGAGATGATTGGTGGCTTTGAAGGCATGTAACAGGTCCTGGTTCTCTGCAGCAGAGAAGACGCCACATCGCCATGTTAACGGTGCTACACAGTGGAGCATTTCCTTGGCTGCAGCTCTAGAGTTCAGCCAGTTCAAACTGCTCAATGAATGGGGACCTTTTTGTTGGCTGTTTTTCAAGATTGGATTTTTTTTCAGTTAGTATGATTGCAACATCCAGCATCATGCGCAAGCACACACATTCTGGGAAAGGGGAGCTTGGATTTCAACATTTTTTGAATAAGCAGGAGTGAAACTGGTCAAACTCCGGGGGGCAGGGAATGTCTTGGGTGAGTTATTAAATGGGTCTTTGCCAGAAACTGTCAGCTGTGTTCTCACAACGTGCTCCATGCGGTGTAGTAATTTAGTGGAAAAAGAGGTCACAGAACTTTCCAGAAGCTGACTTTTATGTAAATATCCCAATCTCTGTTCAACAGTGTCTTCTTGACCTGAGCGTCAGAGCGGAGAGCTTCCATAAGACGCTTGAGGCCCTGTTACGAAATACTGCTTTGTGACTCGACCCCTGAAACACCGTGGTATCAGTACAACCAGGCTTTTGACTTGCACTCTTAATGAGATGCATGGCCTCCAGCAGTTATAACGGTTTTGATTAAATGCGTGAGGTTGTTGATCTAACGATGTGTGTCCATCGATGAAACATTTGAACTTTCTGATGTGCGCCACTCGCACCAGTGCAGTAGCCCAGTGCAGAGTCAAGAACTGTAGAATTAAATGAACTATAACACCGATGGCTGGTATTTAACATGGTTTTTGCTGTCCAAATTCTAAATACTGATGAATGTTGTCTTCCCATCCGACCCAAACTCGAGGCTCGTGTGATTGCCGGGTGAGGGCCCTAACGCTACATGAACAAGCACAAGCCTCTTGAATTTTTCAAAAATCAATATACTCTGGTATGTTTACCTACACTAACCCATTTGGCTTATTGGCAATATTAGTAAAACTGCTATCGGCAAGAAGTGTTGCTACTTGTTAAATTTCTTGGAGACTTTCAGCTGAATGTTTACAAGTGGGTCACTGGGTAAATTGAACTACTGGTCCAGCAACAAAGAAAAATGTATAGCTTGAGGTAAACCTAATAACACAAGCCACGTGCTAACTTCCTGTTGGCCGGATTACTTAAATGTAATGTTAGTAAAATGAGGGCTGGATTTCTTTGTTCTTCGGTGTTCTTCTGTGGCTACATTGTTTCACTAAGATATTTACCAAGAAATCTAGCATTAGCGTAAATTAAAACATTCATTGATTCGGTAACAAAATTAAATATAACCTTCTACAACCCCAATGCTGAAATAGTTGGGACGAAGTGTAAATTGTGAATAAAATCAAAATGCAATGACTTTCAGATCACATGAACCATGTTATTCACAGTAGAACAGAGAGAACATGTCTGTTTCAACATTTTAAATTTTTCCATGTTTTTCCACCAAATGAGCTTATTTCAAATATTCTGGCTGCAGCAGGTCTCAAAGTTGGGACACAGGCAAAATAGGGCTGAAAAAGGAACTAATTAGAGAATCAGCTGCAAGAACATTTAGCAAGTAATTAAGTTAACTGGCATCAGGTGTGAGACATGACTGGCTTTGAAAGGGATGTCTTAGAGAGGCTGAGTCTCTCAGAGGTAAAGATGGCCAGAGGCTCTCCAACCTGTGGAGACTTGCATTAAAACATTGTGGAATACTTTAAAATCAATGTTCCTCACAGTCAAATTGCAAAGGCTTTGAAGATCTCATTATCAACAGTGCATAACATCATGAAAAGATTCCGAGAAACTGGAAAAATCTCTGTGCGTAAGGGACAAGGCCAAAGGCCTTTACTGAACGCCCGTGATTATTGGACCCTCAGACACAACTGCCTCACTCACCGGCATGATTCTGTCATTGACATTACTAAATGGGCCCAGGAATACTTCTGGAAACCACTGTCTGCAAACTCAGTCCACCATGCTATCCAGAGATGCCACCTAAAACACTCATGCAAAAAGGAAGCCATTGTTGAGCATGATCCAGAAACACTGCGGTGTTCCGTGGGCCAAGGCTCATTTAAAATGGACTGTAGCAAAGTTTCCTGTGGTCAGATAGGTCAAAATTTGACATTCTTGGTGGAAATCATGGGCGTTGTGTCCTCCATGCTAAAGAGGAGAAAGACCACCCCTCCTGTTATCAGCGTTCAGTTCAAAAGCCAGCATCTCTGATGATATGGGGAAGCATTAGTGTATATGATGTGGGATACTTGCATGTTTTAAAAAGTACCATGAATGCTGAAGGGTATATAAAGGTTTTAGAGCAACATATGCTCCCCTCCAGATGACATCTATCCCAGGGAAGGCCTTGTGTATTTCAACAGGACAATGCAAAACCACGTTCTGCAGCTTTTACAACAGCATGGCTTTGTAATAGAAGAGTTTGTGTGCTGAACTGGCCTGCCTGCATTTCTGATCTTTCACTGATTGAGAACATTTGGCCCATAATTAAATGAAAGTCAAAGATCCAAAACTCTCCAGCAGCTGGAAGCCTGTTCTAAACAAGAGTAGGATCGAATTATAATGGCTTGACTCAAACTTGTCTCCTCAATGCCCTGACGCCTCCACTCTGTTAAAAAGAAGAGTGGATGCTACACCATGGTAAACAGACCCCCGTCCCACCTTTTTTGAGACATGTAGCAGCCATCAAATTTGAAATGAGCTCATTTTTGAATAAAATTGTAAAATTCCTCAATTTCAACATTTGCTATGTCATCTCTGTTCTATTGTGAATAAAATACTGGCTGGTGTGATTTGATAGTCATTGTGTTTTGATTTTATTTACTATTTACACTTTGTCCCAACTATTTCGGAATTGGGGTTGTAAAACAGGTATATGGTTATATAAGATAAATCATTAGAAGTAGCTGAGAGATTTTTAAGATTAGTTAACATTAGCTGAAGCTGAAAGCTTACCTGTTTAGGAGCACATTAGCTAGTAAACTCAGCATCGTTTAAAATCATTCTGAGAAAGTCCTTTCCATCCTTCAAATGAGTCTCCAATATTTGTCTGCATTTTAGTATGTCTCTGGTCATAGAGCTTTTTATAGCTGAATACTGAAAGGTCTGGCAGAATCGAACGGTAGGTATGTTGATCCAGTTAGCTTGCGTGGTTACATGGCTACAGCATGCTGTGTTCGCCTGCCAATTCGTATTATTTCTGGCAACCCGTGGATGTTGGAACGGGCAGTGGATCGAATCATAGGCCTAAATAGAAACAAAGGTTCCATCCCGGATTTATAATTCCTAAGGAGAATATACTGGTTATAGCATTGTTGTTGGGGAGGCTAGTATTGACTTGCCATGTACTCTTAATGTTTTATGACATATCATGACTAATTATCTCCGCCAAGGAGATAATGCGATCGGGTCCGTTATTTTATTTATTTATTTGTCTGTTTGTTTGTCTGTCTGTGGACAAGATTTCTCGGAAACTACTGGATGGATCTTTATGAAATTTTTACCACAGATAGATCTTGGGCCGAGGACGACCCCATTAAATTTAGGTGGTGATCAGGATCCAGATCTGGATTCTGGATCCAGATCCAGATCAGAGCTATTAAGTGGAATTTCTCGGAAACAACATAACAGATCTTCATGAAATTTTTACCAGTTGCAGATGATGATCTGGGAACAACTTCGTAAAATTTTGGTGATGATCCGGATCCACACCTGGAAGAGATTTTGTTTTACTATCCACGTCATACCTTGGCGGAGATCTGAAATCTCGGATTGATCTTGTTTTCTGAACTAAATCATAAAATGACTAACCTATAGGTTTTGACCTTACTAAGCCTGAGCAAGACCATCTTTAGGCTCCAGTCTGTTGGTTGAATTATTCTTGAGAACCAGTACTGTGGCTGTTGTGCCCATAATGACAACCCTGGGATGGTCAGCGGCCGTGGAGTTTCATTGCCTTGCGGCTGGCCCTGACTGAGTGGGGCACCAAAGCTCGGCTGATGGGATTTGAGGACTGCAGTCTCATTAACAGCTGCTGTTGGGTGATGGGAATGTGACTGAGCTAATGAGCCAGGCCACGTCTCCTGAGATGGTCACGCTATGGACCCACCGACTGGAGGAGAGCGTTCACTCACATTCACACACAACATCTTGAACAAACACACACACCAACATGTACACATAAATACAGTTGCACACTTGCACATGAATACACATTCACCCTTTCTTGCACACACACTCACACATTTGCCTTTTTGTTTACCTTCTTACACAGATTTCTATCGTCTCTCGCACGTTGACCCTTTTGCAGTCAAATTATGTCAGAAGGCATTTTAGAGAACCCTGGCCTAACCCCCAGAAGCCTGCCTGCACACAATGGCACATTCATACTAGTACTTGTTTGCCTTGACTTTCACACACTTCCTCTGCTTCTAAGAAAAGCTGGACATCTGTGAGAGTTTATATTCACTACTGCAAATGTCTATTTTTGTCATTAGATTTGGGCCTGAAGAGATATTTTATAGGTCAATAACATGCCAAAGGCAGCGTGCGTGCGTGCGTGCGTTAGCGCATGCGTACTGTATTTGCGCTCTACTGCACTGCCCCCCCTGCATTCCATGCCCTTATTTGGCAGACAGCCTTCAGCTGGAGGAAATCTCTCCTCTCCGTCTTTCCACTCCACAAAAAAATGTCAGGCCTTAAACATTGGCCTCAGGGATTTGTGACGCGCCTTTAATCGAGACCCCTCATTTTCATGGCTGCTGATTACGTCCATGTCTCCTTATTTCATAAATTTTAAACGCTCAAATTTTGTTGTAGTTATTGAGTCTGATGCAGTGGTAGCTGTGCTAGTGCTAGCTTTGAACACGGCCTGTTATTATCAAACCACAAGCTCTAAGTCACCAATGTTTGGTGTGAGGCCCTTGGGCCAAAGGAAATAAGTGTCTTCAGTGGAATATGAGCTCCAGGCACAGAAACTTGGAGATAAGCGTGAGTGCAAAATACCTCTCAAGACCACTACATATCATTAACACTGCTCGTTTATGTCTGTGCCGACTTCGAGGCTTTTCATCCTTCGTTACTGCCGAGTTTGTTCTGTTAACAACAATGAGAGCGCTCAGCACTTGAGGTGTGCTGCTTCTGGGAGTACCCACAATGCATCTGTCCTCTGTGCCCTGATCATGCCTCCTGTTTGTTTCTCCTGGTATCCAGGTGATTCAGATTCAAACGCCGCACCAGTAATCCTTCTCCCTAAAATGGTCTGGCTTCAGATTATCTGTCAACCCAGAAACCTGCCACCTTCAGGCGGGTTTGAGAGCGTCACGGCTGTCTCAAACACAACGGAGGAGTTCTGCACTTTTGAACGGAACCACTGCGGCACTGTCACCAGAGCTTAAGCTTTGGGTTTTGTAGTCTTGTGTTAGCCTGCAGGTTCACACAGCATTGCATTTTAGGCATTTGGCTAACTCGCTGAGGCTGCACATATTGGTAGCTTTGTAAATTTTCAAACCCATCCATTTATACAAATGGATACTGCGTATTCATATCGAGTACAAAGCAGCATTGCATCACCTGGGAATTGAACTGGCAGTCTTCTAGAATTCTCAATCCCATATCCTGCAACTTAATGCTGCAGTAATCATTAATTCTGCTTGCCTGGACTGCATATTCTGGTTTAAAATCTTTAAAGCTGTGTGTCCTTTAAAAAGCATTTCAGTGAACGGGTCAGCTTTCTTGGAGCTGTTCTGCTGCCAAACAGGTATTACAGTGGATCAGCGGAGCACAGTTCCAGTCCCAGACTGCCGCATTAGCTTGGGTGCTAGTTTTGTTCTGACCAATTACCTTAGATTTTTTGACAGCTGTATAAACTAAGCTGATATACTCTTGTTCAGTGTCACCGTATAAACTTTAACCCTTAGAGCGCTGAAATACTTTTTTTTTTTTTTAATTATAAATTAAATTATGTTGGTCGGTTGTTAGCCTATCATCAGTCAACTTGTTTAAAGGAGCTCCCACAGGAGAGCACATGATAGGTTTTCAACAGGTTTGAATTTTCTCTCTTACAAATAGTGTTGCATAATGATGTATTTTACTCTTAGGGTTAAAATAACCTTGCTGTCTGTGGCTGTGTCTGGTGCTTGAGTGAATGTCTTAAGATAAGATTGAGCTAAATTGAATAATTTAGAGTTGAATATGGCGCAAAATCCTGAAAGGCATCAGTTCTTCTTATACACCCCTGCAATAGAAGACAAAACACAGGCTACGTGCTGTAGGCCTCCTGTAGTGTGATAACGCTCCTCTTCCACAGAACTCTCTACAGACTCCACCACCAATGTAAACAGAAGCACCGTCCCCGTCAGGTGACAGGGGAGCTGGGGAGAAAGAGGCTCTGGATCTCACCCACAATTCCCTGGGGTTTTTTTGTAATGGAAAGCTGCCTCCACTTCGGAGAAGAGTCTGCTTAGGCTGTAGCTGACAGCAGAATCCCTGCTTTACTGATGCTGCGGGCAAATTCATGGCTGTCTAATAAAGAAAAATGAACTGTGACATCCTCCTCTGCAGTCTGTAGCTATCCCAGAATTCACCTTTCCTGTCTGGGGTTTTTATTCACTTCTGTTTGCCTGCATTCCAGGCCTGCATTTCATTTAGACCAGAGGTGGGCAGCGAGGGCCGTATCTGTCCGTGGTTTTCACACCAACGTCTGGTCTTTAATTAGTTGAATTTCTCAATTAGCCAAACCATTTATGAAATCTGATGTTTCATGTGCATTTCTTTAAATTATCATGAAACTAAAAAGACTAGTCTTGTCTCCCTTCATAAAACATTTTCCTTTGATCGAATCATTGCGAAAATCTATATTTGTGCATGCAATCAATTAACTCAATTAGTCAGGGTAATTGATAGGAATAAAAACCTGCATACACACCAGCCCTCCAGGACCGTGATTGCCCACCCCTGATTTAGACTGATACTTTATGCACCAGTATTTTAAAAGAAAAACTGTAGTTTTAATTTGCTCATTTTAAAGGATAGTCGGTCTGGGCAGTAGGTCAGAACGTGTGGTGTCACTGTCTGAGCGTCCATCCTCGGCGCGTCACTAAGAATATCAACGAATGAAGGTCTTTGCCAAGCTCCGTATTATTTGCACATAGCAGAAGCATATGGTTTACTAAATCTGACCCAGATTAAGTTCAGTCCAACTGTCAAGTTGTTCTCAGGGAAATAAATTGCAATTAACTGACAGCTGGCCTCATGCGTACACAATTTTTATGACCTTGGATATATATCTACCATATGATAAAGCTACACATTTCAGTCCGTTCTGCATCCTGATTCCCTTGGCTTCTTTGTGATAGCGAAAGTCAAAGGAGCAGTAATGGGGAATGTTTCAGCAGTCGGGCAGTCTGGGATGGCAGTCTGGCACTGTGCCCATACCCCCTGAGGAGAGAGACGAGTGTGACTCATGGGAGCACAGGAAGAGCAAAGCTTTGAGCCGAACATCTCAGATGAATCAGAGGGTGCAGCCTGGACCACATGTCCTGTTCCTGCAGTGTGAGTGTAACGTAAATACCGTCAGCGACGTGACTCGCTGATGATCGAATTTCCTGCTCTCAGCTGCAGCAGCGGTTTCTCACTCTGTGAAAATTGGACCTACTTCCACGCCCTGAGCCCCAAGTGTGGGATTATTGTGTCTACTACATGTGTGCGTATGTATTTGTACATGTGTGTTTGTGAATAAAGATGGAGGCGATGGTCATTCCATCATGTTCAGTGTGAGTATATATGGTTACATAATATTCTCTGAGGTCATTGTATTTGTTCTCACGCAAAGTACACGCTCAAAGCCAACCGACGGTTCAGACATTATATGGTCAAACCTATGTTCCACAAAACTGCCTACGTGAGAGATGGGGAGTGGGAGCGAGTAGGCGAGACACAGAGAATGTGCACACTGGCACGTTTAGGTGTGTCCAGGAGAAAGCTGATAGTAATTTTCCGGAATTCAATGCCCTGCTCAATTACAGGCTGTGGCCCCAAAGCCCCAGATGTGACTCACCCCCCCTCCCTGCTCAGCGAAGACTCACGACCCGCAGTCTCTCCTGTGATAGTCACTTCCCCGTCACCGTCGTACTTTCATGCTCCAGCTGTAGGCCTTGTCTTTCACTTTCCATTGACAAGATTTTTCCCCAATAGCTTTGCAAGAGATGAGAGTTTATGCCATTTATAGAGCAAAAATTTGTGACCAGGGAGGAAATAAACGAATACAAAAGATACATGGAGTATCTTAACAAAATACTGTGTTGACAGACTTGTCAAAAACCTACGTTGCCTGAGTATTTCATACAATACCAAAACAATCAAAATTGGGATCAATGGGAATGATTAAATGAATAATGTTCTTTTTCATGATAAACCAAATGAAGGCATACTGCTGTTTGACCGTTAAGCTGATTCTGTAGTTTTTATGTATTATACTGACCCCTACAGGATATTAAGGAGAAAGGTTTTGTAGTGCGGTAAACATAAAGCTTTCGTAGCACCAGACTATTTGTGAGCCCAAGTGTTATAATTTTAAAATACGACAAGAAAATTTTTTTGCTTGATGAAAAATCATGATTTTTTCATTTTTATCTGACCGCTTTAATTGTTCACCCCAGAATTCTTGCTTTATGGTTTCGTGATCAAATGCGCAACATATTTGAAATACTCCATTTAATGGGTGTTGTAAAATATTTTACGGTCGCTAATCTCTGATCTTATTTTAAACTCGTTACGCTCTCACTATATTATTTTACTGCTCTTTGAAGTGTCTGTGCATGTTTTCAAATAGCTAAAGGATTTTTTTTTTCTTTGTGAGAGGAGCTGAGTATATAAATGGTATTTTGAGCTTCATTCGTTTTATTAAACAAACACACTTTGAGGTGATCAATCTGTTTTTTTTTTTTGTTTTTTTTTCTGTCGGTTATGAGCCTGGGAAATATGGGGGAGGAGGTTAGGCACTGAGCGATGATGTCCGCGAGTGAGCCTGTGCCCGTGTGTGTATTTGCATGTGAGGACTGTCTCAAAAGAAGACCTGAATTATAGTTGAAGCCAATAGCACACCTGCACGTGTGTGTGTGTGTGTGTGTGTGTGCAGACACAGACAGTGTGAGATGAAATTGACCTTGGTTACCATCTCCCTTCTGTGAATAAAACTGCCTCCCTTTAAGGGTCTTGAAACCACACTCGGTCACATAAAACCCAAGCTATCTCAAAATGGCTACTCAGCCTACACAGCAGTCTTTAAAATCACTCTGCTGCAGAACTGTCCTGTCTTCTCTAAGGAACAACTCATTGCTCTCTGAGCAAAATTTGACCTTTTGACTTTGAATCTTGAATCAAAGAATCTTTTTCTGTTTTTTTACTTGACTGGCTGAATCCAAATGGAACAGCGAATGCCATGGTGGAATGAGCACCTTGGATACTGTTGCTACCCTAGTAGTATGGAGCCAGACATCGGAACTGGAACAGCCTTAAGGGAGGCACTAATTGTTATCCTCCCGGGATCTAGAAGTTTCCATGCCGTGTCCGGTTGCTGAACCCACTGATATACTCGGAACAAAAGCACTTATTTTGCTCCACACGACTCTTAAGTTTTGGTTTCTGTTTCCGCAGTCAAATCCACTCTCCAAAAAAACCACATCAGTGTCAGGAGCCAGGTGCCCATGGAGACACACCTGGACACACTTCTCTGTCGAGCTGAAGGGATATACTGGGAAAGCCTCCTGTCTGTTTGCCGTTTGGCCTCCCAGCATTCTTGCCTTATGTACTCTATAATGGTAGTGTATACACGCGTGTGTGTACTCTTGTGTGCACACACTCTTTAGCAATATGTATTGATGTATCGTTCTGTGTAAATTGTCAGCAGTGTAAATTTACCAGGATGTGGTGAGATGTCATGTGACAGGGGTGTTTCATGTGGGAAGGAGGTAAAGGGAAGGTTGTTATAGATGGTGAGTCACTGTCTGTCTGCGAAGTTCACCCAACTATGAATTAACAATGTCTGCCTCTCTTCTCTCTCTCTCCCTCCGTCCATCTCTGTCACTCACTCTCTCCAGGTATTCTCTCTCTCTCTCTCTCTCTCTCATTGGATAGCTGGATCTCTGTATACTCTGCCAGCTTCTTCCAATTTCTTCATCTCTCTCTCTTTATTTTTACCTAACACTGCTCTTCTGTCCCCGTCTAATTATGGCTGGGGGTATATTGGGTTCCCCTGCATGTCCGTCCATCTGCCTGTCCTCTGTATATTTGTCTCACTTGATGTCCACTTCTCCTCATATGTGCTTGCATATACGTGGTTGAGCCAGCACATTAAAACCACTCACAGATACAGTGAATAATGTTGATTATCTCATAACAACAGCACATATTCAGGTCTGTAGACAGATCTTCCACAGTGAGTGAGCAGTCAGTTCTCATGTCAAACGTGTTGGATGTGGGAGACAAGGGAACTGAAGGACTTTGACAAGGGCCAGTCGTTATGGCCTGATGAGTGGGTAACATCATCTCTGAAGTGGCAAGACTTTGGGGTTCTCCCTGTCGGCAGATGTGAGAACCTACTGATGGTGGTTGAAGGAGAGACAAACCATGAACTGGCAATTGAGTTTTAGTTGCCAAAGGCTCATCGACGCACAGGGGCCATGAAGGCTATCCTGTCTGGTCCAAAGTGATATACAGCCGACTGTGGCGCAAGTTGCTGACAATTTCAGTAATATTTACAAAAAGAATGCGTCACAACACACTGCACATCATACCTTGCTGTGCATCACTCTTTTTAGCTTTCAGACCAGTGAAAGTGCCCCCTCTAAACCCGGCCCCCCTCTAAAAGCAGCACCAATGAGAACCTGAGCTTCAGAACTAGACCTCAGAGCAGCTGAAGATGGTCGCCTGGTCCAGCGAGCCTCATCTTCTTTTACATCATGTGCTTCAGCTGGGCACATGTTTATCATTTACCTGGTAAGAGGTGGCATCAGGATGCACTGCAGGGAGAAGAAAAGCTGGTGGAGGGAGTGTGATGCTCTGGGAAATGTTCTGCTGGGAAACCCAGAGTTTGGGAATTCAAGTGACTTCAGTTCGGTGGAGCCTTTTTGGCAGCACAAGGGGGACCATTACTATATTGGGCAGGTGGCTTTAATTTTGTGGTTGATCATTGTATGACTAATAGGGACTCAAAAGCTGTGCACCTCATACTTCATTTTCAATTTTCTTTTTGTCAATTTTTATTCAATTTGGCACTCCTATAAGTATTTTCCCTATCAATAGCAGAGGGTTTCTCTCTCACACGCACACACACACACACACACACACTCACAGATGGCTGATCTATGATGGCATATGTTAGGTGAAAGGTTATCATTCTTTAAAATACAGAGGCGGGAGCACATTTTATTTAAAATTTAGACCATGTACCATTATACAATATATGATGGCCAACTATTAAACTTTCTAACTCTATAATATTCCAGAAGCACCATTTTCAGGTAGCGTGGCATACAAGCATTTTCCCGTAATCTTATAAATTTTCCTTGGGCGTTGCATGGAATGTATTAAACTCGAACCATATTTTTGGGGCTTCGATAGCACTGGTGTGGTTTGATGATGCATTTCAGCAGGGCCTGTTCATAACCGCACTAATACTGCTCTGTCAAGTTACTGGAAAATTCAGTTTCTCTGACTACCACTCTGCATTTGAGGCTGGTAAGGTCATCACCAGAATAAAACCTGTTACCAAAGCTTACCTCATCAAAAATAAGGATCTCATATGCGCTAGAGTTGTTGCTTTAGTGTCATTGAAAAAGACAGCACTATATAGTATTCATATCCCTCATAATTATTTTTATGTTCATGCGCTATCTTTAATATTTAGACAAGGTTTTGGTCTTCAAATAGTAAATCGTCTTCTACCTTTTCAGAAATGAATATTTTACTGCCATCTTCTGGAATATTATGGTAACTACAGTGCTGTCAGTTCAGGCATAATGTAGGGGAGAGCCACCTTGATTGTAACACGTCACAATTGTAACGTGCACGTTTTCTCTCGTCAAAGCGGTCGTGATGTGATCACGTCAGCATGTGACGAGTACCGCAGTACACGTGCCTGGGAAGTTGCAAGTCTTTTCATCCATGCTGCCATGGACCTATAAGGAAATATAAAACAATAAAATTTATATAAAAAATATAGAATATAAAACATCCTTGCTTCAGGGAAATATCACCAGAGAAGTTGGTTTTCCACAAAGCAAGTTAGAATTCACTCCCACAGTGTTTCTTGACGACGGATTTTTTTCTTTAATGTTACAGAGCTAAAATCCACTTGGGTGTCTGTATATATATTAGTTACTAGTTTGCATCGTTTTAACACGTTGTGATTGATAGGTCCGTTCTGTAAACAACGCCAAATGAACGGTTGTAACACATGCTACACTTGAGACAACGGCAGACATTTGCAAGCACAGCTCGAATAATTTTTCTCTTTGTTTGCTTTTTTGTTTGTTTTACAGAATAAATGCACATTTAAAAAAATGTACTTGATGCTGAACGGCACATATTATAATGTTCTTTGCACTGAGATTTAGGCTTAATCCTGCCTGGAAATTTAATAAGCTAACCTATTTAGTTCTGTGTAGGCAAATGCTATTGTAGCCTATTTTGGATTTTTGCAATAAAAGTTTAAAATACAAAGAGGCTGTTTTTCTATAGCATAGACTGAAAAGAATAAGTGATTTGGGGTGTTGTGACATAATTGACCCAGCAGGAGTACCAGTGGAGGAATGAATGGGACTTTTACAAAACTCATGTGTCATATTTGCCAATATTCTGTGTTCAGTCAGCTGTCATTCAATCATATTCTAAATCAAATTAGGGTTGTATAACATTTTTACAATTCCATCAGTCAAAGTCGCTAACTTTGCAGGCTGAATCAATGCATTTTCCGATCAAAGAACTCACACAAATGCTCCAACTGGTACATCTAGTAAGTTTTAATAATATACAATATTTTTGATAGGACATTCTTATCACATTATTGGTGTTAAAGAAACGTTAAACGGTTGCCTGAATGAAACATAAATGGTTTAACCTGAAAACGATGAGTTTAATGCTACTTTTTAGCAGTGTTACAATTGTAACTCCTGCGATTACAATTAAAACTCAAACGCGCTTCAAACAGAGTCCGCATTCAGTTATATTACTCAAGACCTGTTTTATCGATTGAAAAACTTGAAGTGGTTTATGATAGCAGACGTGTGTTGGTGCTTTGCCTGAAAATTTTACATATGTAGGTAAGACGATCTCCTCGTAATAGAGTGAAAAGTGAAAAACGTTACAATTGTGGCGGCTCTCCCCTACCACAATATTATTGGTCACTTAACTTGAGAAAGAAATCTAAGATGTGAATGACTGTTAGACATCATTTTGCCCTGTTCATGTCCTCGCAGTTTCACAGAAATATTTCTAAACTGGTTCTGTTGGTAAGTCGTCACCATTGCATAACCCACACATCACCCCTTGTTATTTGAAGAGAAATTGACGCCTATTCTATCATTATTATTATTTTTTGTCATTGTTATATAAGTTGTATTTCTGCTGACTGGAGACACGCCTATATGTCTATGTGTAAACATGCTATATACGTGTCCTGTTTATATGAATTTCTTTTCACAATGACTTACTGAGTGAGCGTTTGCCTGGATGCACTTGTAGGATAAGAATGGCCCAGTTGTGTATTATCACTCAAATCACATAATATCAACAACTGTGTAGTGTACTCAGGGAATTTATTTTATTATGTATATTATATTTATTTATCTCCCGTTATTATTCTAAACATTTCTGAAAACTCAGGATTTGTTTTTAAATAACAACTTACAATTTATAGAGGCTGGGTCAAGGTAGGTATAGACCTACATCTTCCCCCGTGAAGTTGGGCCCTCGATGCCAATGTTGGTACTCTGTCTCAGTCTGCAGCTCACCAACTAATTTCAGTCACTTGTTTAAACTTGGGTCCGTCCGGGAAAAAAACGCAAGCAACAGCACACAACCATTACTGTTCATACCAGTAAAGCAAACCAAAGAGCCAGAGATGGATGGCTTACGCCGGTGTCAAAAACACATCACCACATAAGCTCCCTGGCTGGGTGAACCGACGTTATTGAAATTTGCCACAAAATTTTTCAGATCATCAAGCTAATTTTACAACTGCACAAAGGTGAGCCAAGTGAACAGAAAATGTGAAATGAAGGAATCTAGTTCTGCGTATATTGTTTACTGTGTGACTTCTGATCCAACGATAGTTTAAGAACAAAATGTATTGATTCAACTAGAAGTTTATTCTATTGCACTTATAGTAAGAAGTCTTAGCTAAACAAGGTCAGTTATTCCATCATCACCGAAGTGCCAAAGTGCACGATGGTTGGTTCTGAAATCACAACGGAAATAATACGTGCAGAACTAAAGTCCCTCAGTATGGTTTTAAAAACATGAGGAAAGAAAGTGATCCAACCTTACCTGGCCTTACATGGAAAAGTAAGTGACCTACTAGTTACTAAATCAACCTGCTAAATATATCTAATTGATAATTGAGTTCAGTGTCACTTGACACACAGGGGCATGATTATTTCCCGTATTATTCAATCTAAACATTATTCAAATAGGGCCTATCTGGAAATATCGAGAGGGCAAAAGGCAGCACATGATGTGATCTAAATTCAATAACATATGACAAAGTTTTCAACACCCATCAGTCAAAAAAAGAGTTTTCTTCCATTTCTTAGACTCTGGGGCTGTTGTGAGCCATGGTGAGAGCTATTATTTACACATTTGGAAGACCTGGAGCACTGAGCACTCAACTGCCTCGGTTAAGATCACAGTTCACAATTCCACCATTTAAAAAAAAAATTCCGCTGATCGAAAAGAGCACAAAGGCTCACATCTCATTTGCCTAAAAACATTTTTGATGACCCCCAAAACATTTGGGATAATATTCCGAGGACTGATGAGTCAAAACTGACTTTTTGGATGACGTGGGTCTCCTTACGTCTGGTGTAAAGCTAACAGCATTCTAAGGTCGAACCATCATAACAATAATGAAATACAGTGGTGGTAATGAGATGTTTGGGGCTGCTTTTTCAGGACCTGAATGACTGACCAGAATAGATGGAACCTTGAATTCTGTTCACTGCCTGAAAATCCTGAAGGCCTGCAGTTTGTGACCTACACTCTAAACGTAGTTGGTTTTGCAGCTGGACAATGATCCGAAGCACACCAACAACTCCACCTCTGAATGGCTCAAACAAAACAAAATGAGGGTTTATGGAGGGGCCTCGTCAAATTCTTGACTGAATTCAATTGAGACGCTGTGGCATGACCTAAAACAGGCAGGCCATGCTTGAAAACTGACCAATATGGCTGAATTAAAACAATGCTGCAAAGAATAATGGACTGGAATTCCTCCACAACAATATAAAAAAAGACACATTTCCAGTTAAGGCCATGGTTAGATTGCAATTATTTCTTTGAGGGTGGAATGTGTGACGGCGAGTTCAGGAACCACACGCAAGAGTATGCCTTTAATGAGTTCCGGGTCAGTAACAAAAAACACTAGTATTGCCAAGCCACAAAACGAAATCCAAAAACAGAGTCGACTCGACAGGCAGGGGTCAGAACCAGATGAGCAAAGGTACATTGACGGTAGGCAAAAAGTCGTTGTCGGTAAACAAGGCCAAGGGTCATACACAGGGCATCCAAACACAGAAATCGCGGTCATACAAAAATAGGTCAAAATCCAGGAAGACAAAACAATACAAAAAGGACAATGGCAAGAATCTTGGTCAAAGGAAACAGTCAAAGCAAACCAATAATCAATGGCATATGAGAGGCTCTGCACGAAGAAATATTGATTAATGTTCTGACTTTGTCAGAACAGCAGTGAGGACTCTTAAAAAGACGAGAGGGAAGTCAAATGCTATACAGGGAACAGGTGAGCTGGATCAGATTAATTACAATGGGAGGAACACATGAGGGAAACCCTAACCATGAAAATTAGCGAAAGCCAAGACACGGACAGGAATCACACAGACATTTAAACAGCTCTGGTCAGGGAGTTCTAAGTGCACAGATAACGAGTGCAGGAAAGTAATTAAGCACGTGCGAGAGATCTCACAGAAACGCAGGGGGAGACGGGTAAAGCTGAGCAAGAGGCGGAGACTAGAACAGGGCGATTGCTGAGAGGAAATTACTTTTGTAGCACTAATTAATAGCGGTGCAACTTTACAGATTTAACTAGAGTGCTCATTAGTAATCTATATACATGGATTAGTTGGGTTAGTAGACTATGATACAAAATACAAAAGTTAGCCTTGTTAGTAATCAGAACAGCAAGGCGAAGGAAGTAAAGGAGAATTGAAGGAATAATATTCAACACCAGAAACCATTGAAATCACATGAAGGCGTGTGAGGACACAGACCGGGGAGACGGACTGAACCAACTAGAATACGAGACAAAGAAGACAAGTGCAATGGAACTGAAAAGTGGACTGAACTAAAACCTGAGAGTACAATAAAAAAAAGAATAAATAAAAGACAAAATCATGAACAATGAACCTGAACATAAATATGAACATAAACCATAACCATGACAGAATGACCAGTTATTACATTTGTGGCGGGGGCAATTTTTTTTTAATTGAGATGACACAGGTTTACAACTACTCTTTATCTTTAATAAATCAAATGATCATTTAAAAGCTACATTTAGTGTTTACTCATATTTGTCTTTACCTTCAATTAAAAGTAGTTTGATAAACTCAAACATTTAAATATGACAGATAATCAAAAATAAAAGTAATCAAGAAGAGGGTTTATACTTTTTCCTGGCATTGTATTTTTGCTAAGATGTAAAGTGAATGATGATAAGGCTTACTTATTTTCACATTGATCTAAATAATTTTGTATTTTGGCTGATAGTGTAAATGATGCAGGCACAGTGACGAGTTGACTTTCAGTTTTTTACTTTAGCTAACACTTCAAACTGCTAACGCTTCAAGATATTTGATAGAAAGTTACTTGAGCATGACTTTAAAATGATATTAGTGCCACATATGATGCCTTCTGCATATCAGAAACAGCCTAACAGGATTTTTCCTCAAGGTATCTAGACACTCCCAAAATAGGTTTTTTTTTTTTTTAAACTGTTCCTGACATTTTCGTAAAATAGCCATCAGTAAGTTCATAGTGTGTGTACTTGATAGGACTATCAAAAATATTTCTGTTGTTTTTGTCAATTTCTCAAAAAGTTGATTTTGACCTGCCAAGCATTGCTTCAAATACCACTTCTCCTCTTTCACTCATGCTATCATTGTGAAACTTGGAATATAAGTTCACCAGATGCATGTCTATGGACTGATTAGGCATTTTGAAGAAATTATTTGCGTAACTCTAGATTTTGTGGCAATTAGATACCCAATAAAGTAAAAAGTAAAAAAAAAAAAACACTAAAATGCCCATATTTTTTCACAGAAATATTATTTCTGAAAACTCTCTGATCAGAGCATGCAATATATAGTCATAAATGATCTGTGAAACTTTGAGATTAAAGTAATGAAAAGTTTTAGAGATATCATGCCTGAGGTACTTCATCAAGTTCCACATTGCGGTAGCCATCTCAGGACCTAATTAGTATAATTTATGTAAATAAGCCATCACTTTAATTCTGTATTTAGTGGTTGTTCATATGATGTTGGTACTAAATTGTTATGAATGAATGAGAAATAAATGTATTTGGGAGTGTTTACCTACTTTAATGAGTTTACAATATTCTAGAAACAAGAAAACATGAGTGGCAGTTCTGTGGCTGAAAATGCCGTGATGTCAAGAGAGATTAGAGGAGAACTGACAGTTGTACTCAAAACAACAGAAATACCATATTTGCTCAAATGCCAGCTTCTTAAAAACACTTTTGTGCTTACAGGAATATCAGAATGTACTGCTCATCGAACCTTGAAGCAGAAGAGCCACAGATGCAGAAGACTCTGCTGGGTTATACTTCTCTCGAATAATAACTGAGCAATGCACTGGGCATAAAATCATCTAATGAGGATTGGAAAAACATTGTCTGGTCTGATGAATCTCAGTGTCTGCTGAGACATGCTGATAGCTGGGTCAGAACTTGACGTAAACAGTAGGACTCCTGCTTTGTGTCAATGGTCCACTGAGCAGCTGGGGGTGTCATGGTTTTGGGAATGTTTCATGGCAGACATTAGGCCCTCTTAAGACCATGTGAGCACCGCCTGAATGCAACATCATTCCGCGTGCCTCGGACCACCATTTTTTATGTTGAGACTTCCAGCTGGACAGTGTGAGAAGTCATAAAGCATTATGTCAGGCTACTTCCAAAAATACGACAGTAACAGTGTGCTTCAATGGCCTGTGCTGTCACCAGCGCTCCGTGAAATAAACACCTTTAGCATGCGGTAGAATGTGAGGTTTGCAGCAAGAAACCGGGGCTGTTAAACTACAGGAACAGGGTGATGCGTCACAGAGGCAGCTGAGTCAGCATGCATGGAAATCCCAGAAGAATGTTTCCAGCACTGCAGAAACCATGCTGCCAAAAATTCAGACTATTCTGTAGGAACAGGGGAGGACCTTCCCAGTATCAGATAGGTATACCTCAAAAAGCCATCAAACTGTTTATATTAGTCATAGTATTGGCATTTAATGTTTGTGCTATAACAGATGAAATGTCTCAAATTATGATTTTTGCATTCAGGTTCACCTGTACTCGGGTTAGAGGTGCTTCTGTTTTTGTTACTGTGTCATTAGCTTTATGGCTAAATTGTGCATTGAATACAGGTCTCTAACAGTTACTCTTTAATTTTTGTGAGAATCCCCAAAAATTGGCCTTGAGGCTGGGGAATCCCCTGCATGACACCCTCTCGCTCCTTGTTTTAGGTTTTTTGTTTTTGTCCTGAGATGCATTTTTCTCTGTCTTTCCTCTCTGTCCCTCCTCTACGTCTCGATGATTCTAGTCGTTTCTTCCCTGTGTTTTAGTGTTTCTCTCTCTCCTCCTCTCCCACACTCACAGTACTGTCTCCCGCCCCCGCACTTCCTCTCTCCCATGGCTGCAGTGACAGGCGGGTAATGACAGACCTGTCACCAGCCCGTACGAGATGGCGCAGAGACGCCGTGCACAGACTGCAGTCAGCCTACTGCTGGTGACAGCATCTCAGCTGCGTGTGGGTGAGCGAGCAGTGCGTGCTTACACGTGTGTGTGTGTGTGTGTGTGGGTGGGTGTGCGTTTGTGTGTGTGTGGGTGTGTGTGTGTGTGTGTGTCTGTGTGGGTGTGCGTGGGTGGGTGTGTGTGTGTGTGTGTGTGTGGGTGTGCGTGGGTGGGTGGACGTTTGCGCAGTTTGGCGTTTGTGTTCATATGCGTGTGAGCGAGTCTGTGTCTGTCTGTCTCTCAGCCTGACACTGTGTTTGTGTGTGTGTGTGTGTGTGTGGTTGAATGAGTGCCTGCATTAATATATGTGTGTTAGTGAGTGGGCGACAGCACTGCTAACTGTTCATGTGTGTTTGTCTATTCGTCTATGTCTGTCTGGCTGTGTGTCTTCATGAAAGTGTGTAGTATTTGTTTATGTGTTGGTGGGTGTGTGTGTGTGTGTGTGTGTGTGTGTGTGTGAGTGAGAGAGAGAGAGAGAGAGAGAGAGAGAGAGAGAGATGAACAGGTTGGTGTAATATTTTCTCCTAGTGTCAGATTGAAGATATCCTCATGGAATCAGCCATATTGGGTGCTAACCCAATGACTTCAGTAGTCAGATATTTTATAAAATACTTTTTGTGAATTATTTGGATCTAGAAGACAATTTTATTTCTTCAGTGTAACAGATATTTAAAAAAAACAATTCTTTGTAAGGACTTTTTTTTTTTTGGATCAAATTGCTGTAGATAAAGCATACACTTAAAGAACGAACATCATTTGAAGAATAAGTTGATTTGGCTCAGAATGGTCACTGCTGACCTTCACCCAAGAAGCTCTGCTCAGTTGTCTTGACAACAACTCAACGGGAGACTTTTTTCTTAAAGACAGACTGCAATCTTCTTCTCATTAGTATCATCTGCCGCGAGGCATGTTAGATGTCTAATTACTTATTAATTTGATCTGTTTATTTATACATACTCTTTAATATTAATCCTGAGTGCTTGGCTGAAGTGCTGGGGGCTTGACTTTTGAACCATTGAACCATCACTGTCTAGTCTCTCCCTGAAAAGAGGAAATAAGCAGCTAAATTGACTGAATTCTAGGTTCATCTTTATCACTGTGAATATAATAAGTACATGTCAATCACCAATGTTTTGACCGCTCAAAATAATAGGTTTCAAACATATAGCTGAGAGCAGGCTAGGTTCAATATCGCTGGAGAGAACAGAAATGGTTAGTACCAGGTTTTTATGCCCTTGATTTACATTAGTTTCAACTCTGAAACAGTTTTGTCGATGTTATCCTGAAGCAACATGAAAATAATGGCAGAGAAGACATTGGAAACAACATATATTTTTGTGTTTGGAAGTGATTAGCGGCTAGATGGCACATTTTCAAGAATACTTACAAGTAGCCTATCCTACATTTTCGTGTCTCCTCTTTTGATATAGGGAATGTTGGGGTAACCCCCCCCGCCGCCGAAAAACAATGTCTATATAGCTACTCAAAATGAGTAACATATTTACTTTTGAGTTTGGTACGTAGTCTTCTGAGTGTTGATGCGAACTGTGAAGCAATATTGGTTGAGGCATTTGTGTTTTTATCAGACAATCATAGCTCTTTGATTTTCGGAGATTTACTGCATCGTACCTAACATCCTGCTGAGTTTATTCCTGCATTTGACTTTCTTACTACTAGGGCTTTCCTGGCAGCAGACTGGGCCTTGAGAAACTGGAAATATGTTTTATTTCGACAAGACAGTCTGTTCTCCACTGATTTCTGGGCTTGAATTACAGGATATGGTTTGACCTTGAGCTCTGGGCATTCAGCAATGTTTGTATATTAAAACATTAAAGGAATACCAAATGTTTGGATTTTGCATTAAACAAATCAAACGCTGGAATTCTGTGGCTTTGTGCTTGCGTTAAAGAGGGGATCTGAGGCTGTTTATTTATAATCCCATCAATCCGTGATGAAATAGCATAAGGCATTAAAAACCTTTGACCACACTGAAGTGTCTACTTGTTCTTTTTTTTAACCTTGATGGTTTATCCATATTTGCAACAATAACGGACCCGCAATTCCTTCCAATAAACCAATTTGTTGTCTTACATAGCCAGCAGAACAGCTTGTCACTCCTATAGGTGTGATGTCAGTTCCAACCCTGATTCTAACTCTGTGAAAGTGTTACGTGAGCGCAAGGGCATTGTGAGGTCACATGACCATAAGAGTGTAGAGACCAAGGCCAATATTTGCTTGATGACATTCATTATTATCTGTCACTCCAAAAAAAAGACAACAAAAAAGGAAAAAAATCCAACAGAGTCATGCAAGTTATTTTTAGAACAGCACTGCCATGCTGGTGAGGCAGAATGAAACGTGTGGGTGGCCGCAATTAAGGCCGTCAGTCATAACTGCTTAAATCAACTGCTCTTGGCTTTCTGTTACGGCAAGAGTCTGTAATCTGTTAGCAATATTCAATAAAAATGCAGTATTACCCTGCTATTAATATGGAACTGGGAATATTCTCAGGCTATTTCTATTAAGTTTCATTTGGTTTCTTTCCAAGTGGCAGTACTTTGTGACATTGGGTGCCCATAAAAGGCGATCTCTCCCGTCAGGGCTCGAATGCTGCTGGAGCTCTGTTTACGGCACCAGGCCTGCCGATCCCTCCGTGGGGACTTTCCTGGAACACAGCCTCTGAAATAATGCCGCTTATGGTTTAGCTGACAGCGGAGAAAAAAAATACGGGGGTGGTCTCGGAACGGTTGGACCCTCATTCCGCCACCAGCCCCGTAATGGCAGGCTAAGTGTATGGTAGGGTCAGGTGCAACAGTAAATGCGCTCACATGTTGTTATCAGAGTTCATGAGGTTTTCTACAGGCCTACTGCCCTTGGGACTTGTCTAATTTCCACTGACTGAGCACCATGGCACCGTCCACACCCTAAATTCCAGGGCTTTAATCCAGAAAAAAGGCATAAAACAATGCGCTGGTGTGTTCAGCGGTATCTCATAATGCAGTCGCCCATCAAAGACACAGTTTCTGATATGAGAGTAGAAAGCCCACCTTTCAGCAGTTTCACGCATCTAGAACGCTCCTCAATCGGATGCGCACCAATGGTCTCCAACTCTACCCTTGGAGAGCTAGCTACTGTCCTTAAGGCTTTTCACAGCAACCAAAGCAAAGAGTTCTGCATTTCCCAATGAGAGATTTTGATGAGATGCCACTTTGTCAAATTTTTCTGCTGAGTTAGGGTTGGAGTAAAACCTACAGGGTGGTAGCTCTCGAGGAACAGTTGGAGAGCACCGATGTAGACTGAGAAGGTACACCAGCATTGCCACTGTTGGTGCTCCACAATATGCAAACCAGTTAAAATCCTCCTGAACTAAACGACCGCACTAGAGTTTGTTAGCATTACATTTAAGGAAGGTCTGAGTTTCTGCAGAGATTCATGAAATTCCTCAAAAGTCACTGGCTGGTGTGACACAAAACTAACAACTCAATCGATCCTGCTGAAATGCAGCAATTGTCCAGGCCAATTTTTCATCCTGAATCCAACTGAAGTTGTGTCACACATTCTGGACAAGATTAAATGCATAAACCTCAGGACTGAACGGGAATGGCTGCACATCAGATCTATAAGAACATTTGTCACCAAAGGATTTGACGTCACATTCTAAAATTACATCCATCTGTCCTATTGGTTTTGCTTTTTGAGATGAAGAGGCTGTGTTTAAAAAGTGCATTAATTCCTACAAAAATGTTCAAAATGAGTTAACTGAGTCTCAGAATTCTGCCTACAACTCTGAATTCACCATTGGAATTGAGTATAATAAATTCATACATTTTATATTACCACATTGGACTATATTTTTTGTGAGCATTTCTATTTTGTATGCAGCATTTTAGCCATTCTGCAATCAGAAGGTAAATCTAATTACAGCAAAATTACATTATCAGGCAAAGACATGAACACATAAGTGAATCCAAATGTCCATTTGGATCTAGTTTTATCTGGGCTTGCTGGTATTAAAGAGCAGATTTAATCAATTTACACCTTGATTGAATTTAAGGATGGCCATGTATTGCAGATTGTTTTCCAAAAAACAAATTTTAAGAACCCTAAACCTTTTCGGTTTAAATAGAATCAGGTTTCAGCCAATAATTACCTCATGAGTTCAGAAGAAGTTAATAATCCGTGATTATTCTTTTAATGTATTATTTTTCAAGATAAATGGAGCTTTTTAGAAGCAGGATCAATCCCCCCAGTTGACTTTTTCTCAATTAAAACAATTTAGGTCGAAATCCTGAACAAGAAATATAGGACATTTCCCAGAGGGATATAGGGCACCTAATTAAATGAGAGGAGAGTATAAATTGGGGAGGGGGGGGGGGGGGGGGTTATTCTGGAGCTCTCTGATGGGTCTCTCTATTTGGTCCAGCTCACAGAGGGATCTTCCACACCGGAGAGGGATTACCAAAATATGTCACAGATTTAAGGGTGCAGTCACAATGAGATGGCAGCCTTCGAGAAATTCCCTGAAATCATTCAAGGTCACGAATCCTTGCTCCAGAAATGTTAGCAGTAGTTGTCTTTAATGGATTCTTTTCGTCTATTGGAGGGGAGTGAGTAGGGTTTTTTTTTAATTTTTATTATTCTCAGTGAGCAGGCCAGCATGCCCTACCCTGCTATTGCATGATGGGTAATTTGAGTCAGGGTGCTGTAATCATTTGTGAAGCGATGATGCAACCAAACATCTGCTGTGAAACTCCCTGTCAGGTGATACAACCCAAAGCTGATTGCATTACCTTGATATCAATCTATCAAACTTGGTACATGCAGTCAGTCACTGTTTCAGCTGGGACAGTTTTATAGGGCTGTGATTCATACATGGTTTACTCCATATACAGTACTGAGCAAAAGTCTGAGGCATCCTGCACTTTTTAATATTTAAATCTGTATTATATGTTTATGTATATAAGTCCCTGAAGATAAAAAGTTAATTTTATATTCCAAATGCTAAATTAAAGAAAAGTTTCATAAATAAAAGAAGACCGCAAAGAAAAAACCACCAGATTGCAAATTTTGCATTTTTGTATATTTCATATACAAAAGTATTATAATATTTTATATTTTTGCATATTATTTCAGTGCTTTGTTTCTAAGATCATTTTGAATTTTTGATTCATCATTTCTTCACAATGTGAAAATGTGACCTGATCATTTTTCGATTGTAGTCCTCAAATGTTTGTATTCCATTAAAAATAGTCGATACAGATATTATAGTCTTGACTGAGCCTTGATGTCATCATTTCTCGGAGGGACAGACGCAAGTGAGACAGTCAGTCTGCAGAGGAACGGTGGCAGGTTTTCCCTCTTTGCTTAGAACAAGCAAATGCCAATCATCTTATAAAACTATAGCGCAACAGGACGGTGTCCCAAATTTTTTGGCAAAGGGTGGTTGCACCAAATATTGATTTAGTTTAGGTTTTAAGAGGTTTCAGCTCTGTATAGTACATTTCTCACCAATTAGAACCTTTTTATTTCATTGTTTTTGCAAGCATATTTGCTTTAAATGTGCCTAAGACCTTTACATAGTTCCGTATATGTTGATAATCTGAAATTAAAGCTGACAGTATGTACTTTTAGACTTTTAGACACCCCG
This sequence comes from Gymnothorax reevesii, assembly GCA_029721435.1. Classification (NCBI taxonomy): domain Eukaryota; kingdom Metazoa; phylum Chordata; class Actinopteri; order Anguilliformes; family Muraenidae; genus Gymnothorax; species Gymnothorax reevesii. The sequence continues at coordinate 51,117,808 of CM056591.1, forward strand.
ATGCATAAGGATAGTAACATTCATACTCTCTCATACACCCTCTCTCTCTCTCTCTCTCTCTCCCACACACACACTCTCCCAGACATGCGCATACACTGACCACTGCACTCAGGACTGTACTGTAATAATGTCCATCATTATGCTGTACTATTCATTTCTCCACTAAGCCACTTTTTCTTCACTAAGCCACTTTACATCCAATTGTACTCTTTTAGTTTTTATATACCTTTTTATATATTGCCTTTTTTATATTATATTGTCTTTTTATATCTGTAATCTTTAATGTATGTCTGTGCTGCTGCAACACCTGAATTTCCCCTATGGGGATTAATAAAGATCTATCTATCTATCTATCTATCTATCTATCTATCTATCTATCTATCTATCTATCTATCTATCTATCTATTCTTCTGAATTGATAAACTTTGCTGATTTTGGTGCTCTTTAAAATTCTGCTATAGTCCAAGGACTTAGAATCCTCTCCAATATACACTCCTATACGGCCTGCACGGATAGAGGTCACTTCTGAAATTAAATCCCCACCTCTCCCTCCTGGCTCTTACACAGCCATGTTCTGATCCGAGGGGTGGATTTCTAGAATTTCCTGTACTGGCCACATCCTTGCTGTCATTAGAACTGTGGGTCAGAGGTCCAGGAGTTCTGACATCCTTTCAAACAAAGAAGCAAGGAGAGGTCAAGGAAAGGGTGGGTTGGTGAGACTGTCGGCAGAGAGATCTGACTGAGGCACGGGACGAATGCATTTCTGGAGACAAAAAACACACAACAAGTTTTTCCTAAAGAATATGAATGGGAAAACAGCAGCTTCCTTCAGTAAGTGATGGAGCAAGAATGTGCAATGCCCACTGAGCACACATCTTAACCCATGTCCCATCATTGATGAGATTTTCTGTCCATTATGAAGGAATGATTTCCCCACTATTGACAAGATATTCCATCAATCAATGTTTTTGCTGTTATATGGTGGGGGATGCAGTTACACCTTCCAACTAAAGTAGGTATCAAAAGACCAGTGAACACTCGCAATGGCTGGCAAAAAAAAAAAAAAAAAACAATTGCCGGCGGGAAAGAGTTAAACAACAGTACTTTGTCTCCACGGCCGACCCTTCCTCGGGTTCATTCCGGCACATTCAGGGTGAGCATATCTGTGCTTCTTTCATAAGTACTATTTAGAACACATCTGTTTTTTTAACCTAACAGGCACATCATCGTATGAGGCCATCATAGTAACTCAAATAGGTTGTTCAAATATTTGTAAGCTCAGCAGACAAACCATGAAACTCCAAACAGCTATGAGTGTGTCATTGTGCTAGAAAACCCCCATAGAATGATACAGGATCCCTCCCATTAGAAAAGTACCAAGAGTTCTTCCTTTGGAACCTCCCACTTTGCCTTAGAAGGAAGATTCTGGTGACCACCACTGCTCTGTTTGTCTGAAATTCTCCATGGAATTACATGAAGGATGTTGGAAACTCTAGAAGCCCTCCTGTATCAGTATTGGCCGCTATCTTATGGCATTCTGGGAAACCTACTGGGGAAACCAAGGAGTCCCGATAGCAACACGGTGATATTTGAACAACAGTCCTTGAAGAGTAAGCAATGTGCAAACAATTTTTACATATTCTCAACAGACGAGAGGGAAGCCCAGAGAAAGTGTACAGAAAGAGTGAGAAAGTGAAAATTCTGGTTCAGTCTCTCTCTCTCTCTCTCTCTCTCTCTCTCTCTCACCCATGCACACACACACACACATATGCACGCCCCCATGCACCCTGAAACACACAGAGCTCACTGTATGTAAATCATGTATTTGTATTCAGTTATTAATTTTCATTATGATGGAGTTAACATGATTTGAACGCATGCAGTTGAATCAATGTCTGCATAAATGCAATCAGGCACTTTCTAACTGATCACATACACATACACACACGTTCACTCACTCACAAATGCACACACACACACACGCACACACACACACGTATGCGCACTAAAATGCACAGAGCGCACTATATGTAAATTATGTATTTGTATTCAGTTATTAATTTTCTTATGATGGAGTTAAAATGATTTGAATGTATGCAGTTGCATCAATGTCTGAATAAATGCAATCAGGCGCTTTCTATATGATCACATACACTCACTCACACATCCACACACACACACACACACACACACACACACATACACACACACACACACACACACACACACACACACACACGCACACACACACACACACACACACACACAACAAATGGGTGGAGGCAAAACAATTCCTCAACCAAGTGTGTTTATCTCACTGCAGATAATGAATAAAGTTCACACACCTATTTACAAACTTCTCAAGCTTAATAAAAAGAGTAGATTCAAATTAACAGAGAGTATTCAAGTGCAATGGAAAGTTTACATAATTCAGGTATATGTTTTTTTAAGACGCACAGTATATGAGGAAGAACTTTATAATTCCCAGGTTTCTCTGTTTCTGTTTGAATGAATGTAGTTGATGAAGAACAGGGGTTAAAGTGCACATATTTGCTCACGGACTGGAATTCCGACATCATTTTTTCCATTACCCAGTAAGAAGGGGCAGGTCTTAAACTGAGCTGGAGGCCTTTATCGAGGAGCGGGGAACACACACACACACACACACACACACAAACACACATGCACTTTCTCCGTTTGCGTTTCCCACTGGGATTTCCTGTCTCGGGATAACAGTGTAGTATTTACAGGCGTTCGCTGAGCACATTACCAGGTATACTTATCACACCAAACACAATCCACACACATTTTTAAGGGCTATTTTTACAACCCTTTCCATTGGCTCACACAGAAAACCTTGCTTCTCTGTGTTTGAATGATACAGACTAAAAGGGCAATGGGTAGTGCTCCGGCCAAAGGCAACCTCACAGTCAGAGAGAATATAAACAAAGAAAAAAATTATGAAGCATTTTCAGTACTTTGATACAGTGCTCTTCACTGGGGAATTCATAATCCGAATTTTGGCAAAAAGTCAAGGACAATTATTTTAAATACGCAGACACGCACGCATGCCTATATTCCTTGCATAATGTATTTAGTCGAGCAGGAAATTGTAACAGTTTGCATTTTCACTGCCATTTAAATTTTACTCTAAAATATAAGATGTTGTGAATGATATATAAAATCATTGCGTGATCGTTTTTCAGCCATTATACGTTGCAAAATATAAGTGAATTAGGGTTGACTGGCTTGCATGTACTCACCTGTGGGGTTCAACCCTGTTACAGCTGATCTCAAATCAAATGGCACTAAGCTTGTTTAAACTGGGAAATTGACTCGCCAGCAAACCATCATGTGACCCCGTTAAATTTGTATCTTTAACACTCGGGGCCATAGCCATGTTTAGCCATGGAAAATGAATGAACCCTTTTATTCCCCAAAAAATTTAAAAAACAAATGAGATCACAAATTGCAGAGAACAAGTGGGCGGATGACTGTTTCTTTTGTCGAATCAAGGCCCGGCATTAGGACGATTAATGTGCTTTTCTTCTCTCTCATGTTTTGGACAATTAGTTCACTTGAAATAACATGGAAAGCAGCTGCGGATTAAGAGAAGAAGCTGCCCCCTGGGGGTGGGGGGTGGGGGTTGCGCCCCTTCTGCCAGGCACAGCTGTGGGCACTTTGGCACTTTTTTGATGGCGGTAGTCTCTTTGCAACCCCTCAAGGCTGTGCATGTGTCCCAATATTTCATTTTCCATGAGTTCCTTAAATGGAGTGGATGCAGATGGATAAAACAGAGATACTTTTTGTTGGGTGTCAGGATACACCCCTCGGACACCCCTCCAATACCGACGGCACTATATTCCATCATAAAAAATAAGACACAATCTCCCAACATGAGTGATATCTGGTTCTCTATTGTCTGACCCTTTATCAGTCCAGAGTAACTGATTATCTACCCTCTCCAGATGTAATGTTTATTGTAAATATGAAGTACGTCAAAGCACCCTATTCTTGCATGGAACACAATAATCAAAAATGGACAGTCCTGGGTCTTAGACTTGATTTAGGTCCGGCAATGACACTTTTAGCAAGTTTAGTAGGTAGCAGGAATAGGTGAAGCACAGCATGTAATTTCTATGGGAAAAAATTATATTAACTCAATGAAGTCCAGCACTGAACTTAATCTGTATGTATGGCATGGCCCCTTATAATCAATTTTTTCTGTCTCTTGAGTAAGCTTTTTTTTACTTTTCATTTGAAAAGAAGCATCTTTTTTCTCCATTGGCAAATCCTGGGATGAGTTGGACAGTTTCATCAAATTTGCACTATTTGCATCTTATACAGAAAACATGCAATAAAAATAACATTTAAATTTGAATACGTTGCCAAAATCCTTAAATTTTTGGGTTTTACCTACTCCTGACCTGCTGCAATCAGCACTTTGCACTCAGATTAACCTATCAGTTATGTTTGGTTGCTGCGTGTTCACTGATGATGTGCAGACTACACTCATGTCTGTGAAACCCTGCCAGAGCCCTCAACTTTTGGCTACCACTGACAAATTACTCCTGGAGTCAGTCTAAAAGGCAATAATCAGTAGATGATAAGATATCCCTGAATATAGCTATTCATAAGCATTTGGGGGAAGAAGTAATGCACTCAAAAACACAATGGATAATGGATACAAATCACTCCTATAAGTGATGAAAATGTAGAGCATGTTAAGAAGAGATCAAGAAAAATGTTAATTATCTTCATGCAACCCTAAATGTCTGGGTTTGAACTCCATTCTGACTAAAAGACTGAGTTGTAAAGGCAATGAAGCCAGGCCCGCCATATGTTCAGTAGCCATGACTGATGTACATACTCTGTTACAGAAGCTGCAAAATTACAGGAAGAGCATCTTTTTTTGTTTGTTTTTTTGTTTTGTGGATTTTAAAGTGTCTTTGAATTGCTTTGTTACCTGTTTTGCACATCGGCATTAGGATGTTAGAATGTTCACTCATGAACATTTTAATCATGTACTTCAATCAAACGCCCTAAAAGAATTATTACAAATTATTTGATTTATTAGTGTGTCAAATACGTGCGATTTTTTATTTCATGATTCTCTCACGTAATATTTGGGACAACTCTCGTGATAAAACCTCTGAAGTGCAGTAGAACGGCAGCGCATATAGTTACCCAGCGTTGCGCATGTTGCATTCAAAGAGCTGGCGCTTCGTTTACAATTTTCCATCGTCTGAGCCAGCCGGGCTCTTTAAACAGTCCTGCAAAATATCAGCACCACTTTAATATGCACTAGGCACAATATTTTCCTCTGCCTTGGCAGTCCATGTCAAACCAAGGCAAGTCCTCGTGCATACCCGAACACATTACTATATCGTCATTCTTAGCACTAGGCTATGTGGTGCACTTTGGGTAATAGCAATCAAATGTTTATTAATATAAATAACTAAGAATACGATTAATTCCATTATTAAAGTAAATGTTTTATTTTGTTTAAGGTAAAAAAAAATCTAATTTCGTACAGCGTTGTTATGGTCAGTTTCTTGAGCCTGTTTTTTAAAATGTTTTATTTAAATAAATCATGTAATTTATTCGCGCGCGCGCACATACAGACACACAAACACAGACAAACACCAGATTCACAAGCATATTACCACAACTAGCACATACAGGTTCCTTTGATGAAATATAAAACTGTCTGATTTGATAATGTCCACTGCTTTCAAAAGCTTGAAAAGAATAACGGGGTCTCCGACAAAAGCTCGACATCTGCGCGTTGCCCTTTTAAGAGCCACATCTTTCCATTGGCTCGGTGACGTCAGACACTGAAGGACTCAGGCCCCTCCTCCAATCCACGCAACGGTGCCGTCGGAGCCGTGCGAGGACGGTGGGCAGAGTTTCTCACAGCAATTGCCTGGAAAACACTCGAGCGCTGAGATGACCCAGACTCCGACAATCGCTGCGGATTAAAAAATAAATAAACTTTTGCAATGGCTGCGCACAATCACGTGAAGAAGTGACCGACGCGTCCATCTGAGAGGGACTACGCTTGCGACCACTTACATGCACACGCACAGCTATGAGCCAGCTGAGCTCCGGAAAGCCCGGCTGCATTCTTAATTTCTCTGTGTTTTAACAGAAGCGATTTCGTGATTTCTTTTAACGACTTTCGTGGTTTTTTAATTTTCATCCGCCCCCCGGCAGCTTCGGTTTTAAAATAGAAGAGTATGGCGGGGAAGGTGACTGCACAAGGCACAGGGATATTGCTGGTAACAGCCAACGTCGGATCGCTCTTTGAAGATGTGAGTATCAAGCGCCCGTGCTGTCACGCATGCCATGCGTGCGGCTGCTTTGAGTGCTGAACACTGCGGTGACGACCGGGGTCCTTTCCACGCGTGGGTACGCAGTCGTGTTCGTGCGCTTGCGGATGAGCGATTCGCGGTGTCGCCAAACACGGATGCGCTCAAGCTAACACCCTCGCGGCGAGGCCCTCCAACTTATGCCTCTTATCGCCACTGTTCTTTTGGGTTGCAGGTACGAGGAGGCTTTTGGCGACCTGTCTGACGTTGCGTGGTGTCCTGAGATGTGAAAAGTTGCTCGCTTGCGTATAGGATTGAAAGTGGCAGCATCTTCATTGGACCCTACTTTCATGATTCGTGTGCTCCGTTGCCCATGTCTTAGCTGTGTCATAAAACAGTGTACGGCGTATATTGCTGTTAACACCAAGTTTCATTTCTATGTTTATTCAATATTTACACCCCCCCCCGTTTTACGCACGTGTGTCACTTTATTTTTGGTATGTGAACATGACTTTGAAGACGAATCGGCTCACAGAACCACTTGTAGCGTAAACTGTATGTTCTGTTGTCTCACTTATAACCTAAGCAGAACTGTTTTGTTCAGTCAGGTAGTTCACTCTGGTGTGGGTATGGCGGCACCGCAGGCAGAAGGTGCGCCTGCGAGAGGGAATGCAGGGTCCATCCTGGAAGGCAGTCCCATGAAGTTACCCCCTCCCGATTCTCCACCTCGTGTGGCAGCGTGACGACAAGATCTCGAGATAGGCTGCTTCTTAAATACACTTTGATCGACCTGCACAGATGAGTGTTGATACTACGAAAATAAGAGCAGGTTAAATTTTAACATGCGGCATGTTGACAGCATACACGTTCACAATGCGGCGTCTGCCGCCGGTCGCAGTGCCAGTGTTAAGCTGAGGACTATGCCAGTGGTCGCCTACACTGGCGTTAATTTTGTGACTGTGTTGGGCAACATGTCATAGGCAGTGCTGTCGCGGCTTCTGCGCTCACCTTTCGTATAGCTGCGCTCTAACCGCTCGTGTCCGCTCAGTGTCTGTTTTATGTTTTTGTATAAATAGTTGGTTAATAGCGATTCAGCATGTTTATAAATACTGGGCAGGGTCACGGTTTGTTTATTTTTGAACTCGGACAACACGATGTCGCAGATATGAAGTGTGTGTGTGTGTGTGTGTGTGTGTGTGGGGACGAATTGAGACAGTCGTTTATGCGCCCACTGGCTGATAGTCGTGTCCTTTCAAAGCGCAACAAGTGGTTGTGCCGGTGTTGTACCATTTTTCCTCTCAAAAGGCACAACATCGACCTTTTTAATACCAAACGTGAAAGCCTTTCTCTCGGGTTATTAAAAGATTTGTTGTCAAGCCAAATGTCCCTTTGATTTATTATGGGCTAGTTTTCTTTTTTTTTGGTGAAACCTTATACTATACCAGTTAAAACAATATCATCTGTCATTAGGAATGAGTGGATGCAAGTCAATACGCATAATTCAGCTTGTCAATTCGAGCATTCCAATTAACCTACTCATTGTTGCACATTATCTGATTATAGTTATTAATAAAAGTTAAAGAAAATTTACACTCATGTCTCATAGTTCAGTTCAATTTACAGTTGTTTGGATATACTATTAAACGGACACGAATAGAGCAAACAAAAGCTAGGTCACGTGACACCTTAAGTCCTCTCTCTTAGTGCTGAAGTGGGGCGTTTATCCTTTGTTCAAGCTAATATCCTGAAGGTGTTTGGGATTTTCCTCTTGAAGGTGGTGATCGGAGAGTGTTTAAGTTCAAATTTACGATTCTCTCCTGGAAATGCAAATCAGTGCTCTATATGAAAATTACGTGCTTTGAATGTACGTTAATCTCTGTGTGATCAAGTCCTTACTTGAATTCAGGTAATGACATGCATTTAGTAGCATTGAAAATCAGCTTCAGTGAAGAGGCAAGATTTTTGTTTATTTTCACATTTATTATTATTATTTTTATTATTATGGTATTGAAACAAACAAAAATGTGAAAACATGTTTGTTTGAAAATGCACCCAAGCTGGCCCCTTGTCATAGAATAGAGGAGTTAGCGGTGGAAAGTTCTGTAGATTGATTGGTGTTTTGATTTTTACATTTATTTTTTTTAAATCCTTTTTATAATTTAAATCATTTTAATCTTTGACTAATGAATGATTGAGGAAAAAAGTGAAAGGGTGCTGAATCCGAAAACTGTTGTGTTTGTCTAATGTAATGTGAATATAGGCCACTAGATGGCAGTATTTACCTTTTTTTGTTAAGCTCAGACTGGAGTCATGTTTAGACATGTCCTGGACATGTCTGGGGCAAGTCTCAGAAAATTAAAAAAAAGAGGTCTAAATGTAGGTGGGGTCTGCAAAAGAGTATATAAGGAAAAGAATCGAGACAGTAAAGCAGTAGGAGAAATTGCAAGAAGAAGGATACGTGTGACCAGACCTGTCATTTCTGTTCAAGACCTGTGTAGTTTCTTTTGTGGATTTCTTTGCCTGTGTTTGAGCATTTTCTTCATCCAGGACATCACCAAGCCACCCCACCAAGAAGGGACTGTAATTATTTCTGTTTTTTTTCTTATTTATCAATCTTGGTCTTTAGTTGTAGGTTGTTATTAGTCTTTGTCTTTGTTAAAAATTAAATGTGTTTTAGTTGTTGAAACTGTGTTTGTCGTCCCTTGCTGTTGCTGTTGTGTTATGAATGTAATAACAAATTGGGGCCATAACAAATTGGGGGCTCGTCCGGGATAGACCATTGTGTGAGTAATTTATTGAAAATCTAACATTCCAAATTGTGAAATTGTTTTTGTGAATTTTCCTAGATATATATTGACAACAGCAATGGATGATTTCTTGGCATCACCAACCGTAGGGGTTTTGAAGTCTTTTAAAAAGACAGAACTGCTAGAAATTTGCAGACAGTTGGAGTTGACAGAGGTAAAACCAGCCATGCGAAAAGCAAGACTGGCTAGAGAGATAGTTGAATATTACATTGATGAAAATGTGTTTGCACCAGGAGATCTGGAACAGTTTCCAGTGGAAAATCCAAATATAGAAATGGAACTTAAATTAAAAATGCTAGAGATTGAAAGGGAGGAAAGAGAAAAAGAAAGGGAATTTGAGAGGGAAGAAAAAGAAAAACAAAGGCAGTTTGAGTTAGAAAAATTAGCAAGAGAAGAAAAACAAAGAGAATTTGAGTTAGAAAAATTTGCAAGACAGAGAGATTTTGAATTAGAGAAATTCGATAGAGAAGAAAGACTCCAAATGGAGCAACTAAAAATAAAAATTCAAAGTGAAAATAAATTTCGGGCTAGCCAGGAGGTAAAACTGGTGCCTCCATTTTCAGAAAAGGATGTTGACAACTATTTCCAGTGTTTTGAAAAGGTAGCAAAGAGTTGCCAGTGGCCAAAGGAACACTGGCCTCTGATGTTGCAAACTGTCCTCAAGGGTAAAGCTCAACAAGCCTATTCGGCTTTGTCTGCAGATGATTCTTCTGATTATGAGGTTGTCAAAAAGGTTATTTTGAGAGCTTATGAGTTGGTTCCAGAGGCTTACCGACAGAAATTCAGAGGTCTGAAGAAATCTGAAAATCAGACTTATGTTGAATTTGCTAATGAGAAGCAGGTTTGCTTTGAGCGCTGGTGTACTTCTATGGAGGTCAAGGATGATTTCAACTCACTAAAAGAGATGGTGTTAGTTGAAGAATTCAAGAACTGTGTTAAGGATGATGTTAAGACCTACCTTAATGAGAAGCAAGCACTGAACTTGCAATCAGCTGCCAAATTTGCAGATGAATATGTTCTCACACATAAGTCCAAATTTCAGTCTAGCAGTAATAATAGATGGTCCCAATTTCAGAAAAAGGGTTACGGTGATACCCAAGATTCCTCACCCAAAGACAAAGACAAATCTGGTGATGGTGCTCAGAAATCCAGTAACAGGTCTGATCAAAGTGTGAAAGCTGACAGTGACAGAAGTGGTCTAGTTTGCAGTTATTGCAAGAAATCTGGTCATGTTACAACTAACTGTTGGTTCCTGAAAGCTAAGAAAGAAAAAGAAAAGGATACCAAACCAAATGCCTTTGTGAAAACAAGGTTAGAAACCCCTGTAGTGGATAACCAATCTGCTAAATTGCCTGCTTCTTGTGGGGCTAAAAAGCCTAATACAGCTGACTTTGTGAGGGAGGAATTTCTTCCATTTGTGTCAGAGGGATTTGTGGCTCTGAATGAGCATACTACTCCTGTCCCCATATATATCCTAAGGGATACCGGAGCTTCTCAGTCACTTTTGTTGATGGACTCCTTGGAGTTACGTGATGAGACCGCTTCAGGGGATTTCATACTTGTACAAGGTATTGAAGGGAGGACTGTATCTGTACCCCTGCGCTCTATATTCTTGAAGTCAGATTTAGTTACAGGACAGGTAAAGGTGGGACTTATGTCAAGTCTACCTATAAAGGGTGTTTCTCTGTTGCTAGGCAATGACCTGGCTGGGGGCAAAGTAGTTCCCCCTGTACATCTTACTTCACAGCCGAGCACTGAAAATGGGGATGAGGACCCATCTCTGTATCCTTCTTGCGCAGTGACTCGTGCTATAGCCAAGAAGGCTAAAGAAGATGATGTTGTGGTGCCGTCCAGTACATTGAATAGTCAGGACTCAGGTGGTTCGCCTCATGACTCTGATTGGCCTACTATGGTTTCTCCGTTTGAGGACTTATCAGATACTTTTATCAGTTCTCTATTCAGCCAGCCGGATGGGTCTGGTGATTCTGATGTGTCTGGAGACTTGTCTCTGTCCAGAAAGCGGTTGATTGAGGAGCAAACTAATGATCCTGAAATTGGTGTACTAAAGAGGAGAGCCCTTCCTGAAAAAGAAATAGATGCAGTTCCAGTTGGGTATTATCTCAAGGATGGTGTGTTGATGCGGAAGTGGCGCCCTCCTGATATCCCTGCCAATGCAGATTGGGCAGTGGTCAGGCAAATTGTTGTTCCGAAGGTCTATAGGAATGAGATCTTAACAATGGCTCATAGTTTACCTTTAGGAGGTCATCTTGGTGTTAACAAGACTGTTGATAAGATCATGAAACACTTCTTTTGGCCTGGGCTTCGGAAAGACGTTTCCAACTTTTGCAAAACCTGTCACACTTGTCAGGTAGTTGGAAAACACCAGTTAGACCCACCTGTAGCTCCATTGCAGCCTATCCCAGCATTTGGGGAGCCATTCTCTAGGGTCATTGTTGATTGCGTTGGTCCATTACCCAAGACTAGATCTGGAAATCAGTACTTGTTGACAATCATGTGTGCATCTACCAGATTCCCTGAAGCCATACCTCTACATAACATCAAGGCAACTGCAATCTCGAAGGCTTTGATAAAGTTCTTCACGTTGTTTGGCCTTCCCAGGGAAATTCAGTCAGACCAAGGTAGCAATTTCACTTCTGGATTGTTTCAGCAGGTTGTGTATGAACTAGGTGCAAAACAGATTCTTTCTAGTGCCTATCATCCAGAAAGTCAGGGTGCCTTAGAGCGGTTTCATTCCACTCTCAAGACAATGATGAGGACTTATTGTTATGACCATGAGAAAGACTGGGATGAAGGGGTTCATTTGCTGTTGTTTGCAGCTAGAGAAGCAGTGCAGGAGTCTACTGGATTCAGTCCATTTGAGCTAGTGTTTGGTCATGAAGTGAGAGGACCTTTGCTATTATTGAGTGAACAATGGCAAGAGGAAGAGCCGCATATCAGTCTGTTAGACTATGTTGGCAAGTTCAAGGAAAGATTGCGTGCAGCTTGTGACCTTGCCAAAGAGAACTTGAAATCAAGTCAGGGAAAAATGAAAACTTGGTATGATCATAAGGCTAGAAGCCGTGAGTTTAAACCAGGAGAAAAGGTCCTTGTGTTGTTTCCCTTGCAGTCCAATCCATTGCAGGCTAGATTTCATGGTCCCTATGAAATTCTGACAAAACTCAATGATCTCAATTACATTGTGAAGACTCCAGATAGGAGAAAACCAAAACAATTGTGTCATATTAACATGCTAAAGCCTTATCATGACAGAAATGCTAGGGTTGCAGCTGTCACTTCAGATTCTCCAATGGTCGAAACGTGTGAAGATGAGGGGGAGTTTCAAGATGATGAACCAAGAATTAAAGCTGAAGTTCTTTCTTGTAAATTGTCAAACACTGAAGTGTTGCAAAATCTTGATGTAAAACTCCAGCACTTAGAACCCTCACAGAGAGATCAGTTTGAAAGGTTGATCAAGAAATATGAGGATCTGTTTCCTGATGTTCCAAAGAGAGTTTCTATTGCCTCTCATGATGTAGATGTTGGTGATGCCAAACCAATTAAACAGCATCCGTACCGGATGAATCCTGAAAAGAGAAAGATTGCTGAGAAAGAGGTTGAGTACATGTTAGAACATGATATTATCAGACCTTCCAACTCCGATTGGAGTTCACCCTGTGTGCTAGTTCCAAAACTTGATGGAAGTACTAGATTCTGTACAGATTATCGCAAAGTCAATGCTGTAACTAGAACTGATGTGTTTCCAATACCTAGGATTGATGATTGTATTGATAGTGTAGGGCAAGCAAAGTTTCTGACCAAGATTGATTTATTGAAGGGTTATTGGTGTGTGCCTTTAACTGAGAGGGCCAAGAGCATCTCTGCTTTTGCCACACCATCTGGATTGTACCAGTATGAAGTCCTACCCTTTGGCATGAAAAACGCCCCAGCCACGTTCCAAAGGATGATGCAGTCTACAATCGCCGGATTGCCACACACGAGTGCGTACATCGATGACCTGATCACATGGAGTGACTCCTGGGAAGAACATCTAAAAGATGTAGAGACGTTGTTCCAGCGCCTGACCCAGGCTAACCTGACTGTTAACCTGAGCAAGAGTGACTTTGGTTGTGCTACTGTCACCTATCTTGGCTACGTCATAGGCCAGGGTAAGGTGGCACCCATAAATGCTAAAGTCCAAGCCATCATGGACTTTCCAGTTCCTGACAACAAAAAAGCTTTGCGCCGCTTCCTTGGAATGATCGGGTACTACCGCAAGTTCTGCAAGAACTTTGCTGAGATTGCTCTCAGTCTAACTAACCAACTGAAGAAAGGCGTAAAGTTCACCTGGGATGATGCATGCCAGGGAGCCTTCGATCGCCTGAAGTCTCTGCTGTGTCACTTCCCCGTGCTCAAATCTCCTGACTTCAACAAACCGTTCTCCATCGCGGTCGATGCTAGCGACCAAGCTTGTGGATCTGTGCTCCTACAGAGAAGTGACTCTGATGACATTGAGCATCCCGTGGCATACTTCTCAAGGAAGTTCAATCGCCACCAAAGGAACTATTCCACAATAGAGAAGGAACTGTTGGCTCTGGTCCTTTCTTTACAACACTTTGAGGTTTATGTTTGTACAGGACAAAAGCCAATGATTGTGTACACTGACCACAATCCGTTAATGTTTTTGAGTAAGATGAAAAACAAGAATCGGAGATTGTTGAATTGGAGTTTGATTTTACAGGAGTTTGACTTGGAAATTAAGCATGTGAAGGGTACAGACAATGTAATTGCTGATTGCTTATCCTGTGTTTGAATGTGTATGATATGTATATATAGACAAGTGTTCACTTTACCATTTTGTATTGAAAAGAAAAATTTTGCCTTTATGAGTCAAAATTTTTTTCCTTTTGGAATGGAGGTGTAATGTGAATATAGGCCACTAGATGGCAGTATTTACCTTTTTTTGTTAAGCTCAGACTGGAGTCATGTTTAGACATGTCCTGGACATGTCTGGGGCAAGTCTCAGAAAATTAAAAAAAAGAGGTCTAAATGTAGGTGGGGTCTGCAAAAGAGTATATAAGGAAAAGAATCGAGACAGTAAAGCAGTAGGAGAAATTGCAAGAAGAAGGATACGTGTGACCAGACCTGTCATTTCTGTTCAAGACCTGTGTAGTTTCTTTTGTGGATTTCTTTGCCTGTGTTTGAGCATTTTCTTCATCCAGGACATCACCAAGCCACCCCACCAAGAAGGGACTGTAATTATTTCTGTTTTTTTTCTTATTTATCAATCTTGGTCTTTAGTTGTAGGTTGTTATTAGTCTTTGTCTTTGTTAAAAATTAAATGTGTTTTAGTTGTTGAAACTGTGTTTGTCGTCCCTTGCTGTTGCTGTTGTGTTATGAATGTAATAACAAATTGGGGCCATAACACTAAGGACCCTGAAACGAATGCACTCTGTATCTGCAGCTACAGGAACTCAGGAGGAAAGAAGTTCATAGAACAGAATCTTTCGATATCCTCTGATCCCATTATGTCGAAAAAGGTCTCAGATGAAGAATTTCCACTGAATGGAGAGTCCCGTGCATCAACATTGGAGTGAATGAAAGAACCCAACTCAACACATTGATTTTCACTAATCTTTGTGCGGCAGGCTGCTTAGAGCTGACCCTGGTACGATCTGCAGCTGAACTCGGAGGACAAACGCGGGGAGCAATGGGACGCATCTGTCACCTGCAAGCATCGACATGCTGCTCACCAAATGCGACAGAGCTTCTCTAGCAGTTACTTAAGACCCCTGGCATTATATTACATAACTCTGCTTTGGGATCCAATTTATAATTGTGTCAGAGTTGTTTAAATGGTCTTAATATGGGCAACTGCTCCCACCCATTGATTCACGGTTGTTGTTGCAAGTTCAGTATCTGTGGATATCTCTGTTTGCATGGTGTGTGTGTGTGTGTGTGTGTGTGTGTGTGTGTGTGTGGGTGTGGGTGTGGGTGTGGGTGTTGGAGAGAAAGCTTATGCTCATGGCACCTTTGAGCTTTTACATGTTTATACATGCGTATGTGTAGGTTTATCTGTTGGTGCAGGAGTTGCGGTTTGCCTCACATGCACAGGTTAGGACTGGAGTAATGGTGCCTCATTTCTGTCGTGCACGGTACGCTGTGTTCTTTGCCTTTGCCCGTTTGTCTGCCCTGTGTCTGCAGGTCCTGCAGCGGCCGTGGGAGGCCTGAGCAACTCTCCAGAACATCAGGAGTCAATCCTGGACACTGCTATCTGTGGGAGCTGCTGGGCTGACTATAATGTGCCATTAAATGGCTTATATTGTAATCGCATTGATTAGTAAGACCTCGAGTGACGTGCACTGCATCACTGCTTATCAAAGGCCTGCATTGTCATTGCTCACAATATCGCTGAATAATGCATAACAATACTAGAGACGTTTTTTGGAACATCTCTGACGATACTCTCTGGCTGTCGCTGAGATTATCCTTTGCTGTTTTGGTCAACGTTGCTGCCGTCCCAACTTCCCAACTTGACCAGCAGTGATTACTGGCAATTAACTGTGATTTAATAAAAGTACTTCTCTGGAAGCTCATTTAGATTGTCTGGACAATGTAATGTAGACCTCTGTGAGTCTATGCATACAGCATATGCAAGTGTGGCACATATTCTCTGCCAATACAGTTGTGCTCCAAATTTTGTCATTATGTTTGCATTGACAGTGCATTTTTTAGGGCTAGTTTGGGTCATTTTGTGGAGAAGTTTTTGCAGCCAGTGGAATATGGGAAATGGCAGTAGGTGGAAATGGATTGATTTGTTTGACGTCTACTAGGACATACAGCATCTTATCTTGTCCAAGTCTTCTCACCTATTCAGCATGAGGACCCGTCAAAGACTCTTGTATTTCTGACTCTTCTAAAAGCATGGAATACCATTTCTCTAAATTGTCTATTAATATTGTTGCAGAAGTATTTTGGGCCCTATATCCGGATCAATGTCATAAATTAGACCCCAAAACTTGTCCCTTTGTGTACTGAATGCACTGGTGTTGTTCTGAAACCAGGTTTGGTCGTGGAGGTGATGTTCATCTAGTCAGTGATGGTTGACATCCCCAGGTATCCCATTGATTTTGACCATTAACCTTAATACAATTTAATATTTTGCAGATAAATGGGCTCCTGGCGCACATGAAAGGAACTCTTCGTAGTGTCTGTGAATTTTTTCTAGAGCGGAGACCCGAGATCTTTTGCCGTAGATGACGTTGAAATTGGTGAATAAGGCCATTGTGAGATGCTTTGTGTTTATGATGTTTTGTATTTCGGGGAATCTACAGGACTCTTTTTTTGGGAAAGTTGCTGGGACATTTTCTTTGGAAATGTCCTTAAACTGGGAAAATATTATTTTGATTTGAAGGCTCCAGTAGCCATTTGCTTTTTAGACAGTTGCATGTAGATTTAAGCTTTTTTTGCTGGATCGTGCGGTTATAGCAGGCAGAAGTCCAGAGAGAAGCAAAGAATGTTGGACTTCTCTTTGTGTTCTTCCTTACGGTCTAACAGTTTGTCTCCTTCATCCTTTGACTCAATGTGTGAGCTGCTGTTTTGGTTTGAAAAACTGTTAACGACTGACTAAATGATCAATCGCCATGAGTGCTGGTTCTCCAACCCCAGTTATAACGTGATACCATCAGCCGACTGCAACTTGAACTGGGACATTTGCCTGGCCTGTTGTGTCACTGGAGGTAGGGTGGGTTTAATTTGGCCAGGGTTGCAGTTTCGTAAATCTTCTTCCGTGACACACCAGACACGTCCGTACGGTTTGTTACTGTCCCTGTAACGTGCTCTCTGTTCATTCTGTGTTAGCTGTTTTCTCCGAGCTAACACAAAATGCTCTCGCAAGGTTACTGAAGAGTTCAAGGTTGCAGGTCAAGTTTATAGTTGACTTTGCTGCTAAGTTGGACTGTAGACAATGGAGTAGTTAGATGCTAGGTGTTGAATTGGAGTGAATGCATTGGTGCAGTGCTTGTGCCGTAGCTGGCGTGTTCCATATGCACGGATGAAGTCTGCTAGATGTACCTTCAGAAGCACATAATATTTTGAGAAAAATTGTACCAAATTTAACTTGTTTGTCTCTCAGACAAAAAATAGTGAAGTGGTGATGTAGTGTCAGTGAAGTGAAGAGGCAGTTTGAAGGTCTTGTTTGAAATGTAACGGAACGGTTGGGGGTGTGGTTATGTCCGAACGTGGTTGTGGTTGCGCGTCCAGTATTGATTCATTTGCGGTCACGTGATGTCTGGCAGTCTCTGCTTTAATTGGTGAGACGCTGGAAACTTTCTGCCCATGAAAGGGCTCATTGTTATCAGTCACCAGCTCTGATGGCCAACATTGCCGCCGCCTTACTCACATGCACATGGAATATGCAGTGTTCACTGGGTAAAGTCAAACGTTATACGTCAGACTAATGGAACAGAGGGCGGACAGATGGTGCCAGCTGTTTTCTTACAGGTATCTTTGTGTGGCTGTATTCTCCCTATTCAAAGACACTGGCCACTTATAGTCATCAAGGTAGATGTTGGGCAGATTTTTCCATAATGGATGCTTGAATCACTTAATGAAACGTCTTGGTGGCAGATGCGGTTATTTTCGGCGAGCGGCTCACGTCTATCTTGCTCGAAACCTTTTCACGGCTACGATGTTACCGCGGGAGTGCTCATTAACTGACCTTCCATGCGTCACTCGGAAATTTGCCGTCTTTGAGTCTGCCGTTGCATGCGTGTTCCTCCCTGGCCTCCTCGTCATTGGTCGTGTAATAGTGGCCTTGTGATGCCTGGTATTATACGGAAAGAAACTGTTTGCTCGCTCAGAGTTCAGATACTACCTCTATCACTCGGCTGAGTGTGTGTTGCACTTCAGTGGAAATCATACAGTACTGTGCGGCAGTACTGCCCTGCCGATGACATCAGGACAGTGTTTCTGACTGCAGCTCCCTTGTGTGCCTGACCATCTATGTAACTTCCTACTGCTGGATTTGAGTGTGGGGGTGAGGGTCGTGACAAACAGATCTACATTTTTCCGCTGTAAGGGCTGAAGTGTGTACACTGCGATAATGCTTATCTGCCGGGGGCGGAGGGGAAAAGGGATAGCCTCGCGGTCACCGGAGCTTACTGTGTGAAGTTTAGGGAATTTACCTGGATGATCTGAGACTTCTGAACTCATACACTTTCGTCTCTCTCCATGGTGTGTGGCTGTGATGCCAGAGACATTAAGTCATGCCAAGTGTCCATTTGATATCCAAACATAATTACACTCTGTGACACAAGAAGGATTTCACTGTTTGTGTGTGAGTGTGCTTAGTTTTGGAATGGTTTTTGAATTGGGATTCGCTTTTTGAGGTGATTTCTTGTGGAAGAGAGTGAGAGAGAGCGAGATGGCGTCTCATCCACCGGCAAAGGCACGGCTGGTAGCAGCGAACTGGCACTGAGTGGCCAGAGAGATAACTTGTTCCAGAGATGGACTGTAAACAAATCGAGAGAGAAAACAGACAAAGGGAGCATGTCACACACCGGCTTTATATACAGAACATCGCCCTTCTCCCCTGTTGTGATTACAGTACAGTGAGATCTGGGTTTCGGCTGAAGTCACTGACTCCTCTGAGACTTGCACATATACCAAATGGCCCGAACGAATGGTGTTTTGAAGCCAACTAAGGAAATGGGAAAAGGTCCAGGGCTCAAAATGAACTTTTTTACTTGGTAGCGCTGTGCACCTAAGTTTCAAAAACTACAATATAACACTCCATATTAACAATACAACTGTCTCCTGTAAATGAAAATTATTAAACAATATGACAGTCTTGAGTTCATTGATTAACAAAAGTTTCCACTAAATTGACTTTATGCCATATCCTGAGGCCGGGAATTAAAATTGTGTCTCCTGACTCTCTGCCCTTCCACCCATCGCTTCACTGCCTGTGAGGCATCAGATATGTCCAGAGGAGGACCCTCCACAGCATTGTCTGTGTTTTGCGCTTTCTCCATGTTTGGAGTGACTTTCACGTTTAAAGTGTGTGGACTCAGCAGGTAACACGCTGTTACCTGCGAGATCCGGGCCATAATCTTTACAACGAACACAGTGCACTTCACCTTCTTTAAACCTCAGCCATTCAAAATTTCAAAACAACGATTCTCCGTATCAGCAACTTTTTTTACTGACTCGTTTTTTTTTTTTTTATATAAATGGTACCAATAAAAAAGTCTTTGATTGTTCTTCCTTTTATTTTCCATCTAAATCTTTTGTATAGTTAGTAACTCTTAGTACTGCAAATGGAGGGATTGACGGCTAATATTAACCATTCTAGAACCGGTACTGATTTTAAGAACGTCTAGCTCCCCTTTGATTGGTCATAATGGTCACTGTCAGCTCGAGGGAACACACTGGGTGCGCTCCATTCTTATACCGGTGTGTTCGGCTGTGGTATGTCCAGTAGATTCATGCACTGCTCCGAGACATACGCCCATCTCTATTCATACTGCAGCAGTGGTTTGCACTCCTACTAACTACCAAATATACAGGAAAAGAGGCGTTTAATTGAGGGCGGGGAAGCGGTCACACAGTGTTCATAAAACGGTCGCAATTTTGAGCCCTGAGGTCAAACGATCCTGGTTTAGGACTGGTTCACCGGGCAGTTATTTTGTCTCTCTTCATGACGTGACCCTTCCCTTCCATACCCCTCCTCTTTTTTAACCAGAAGGTTTGGGAATCCAATCCATATACTACTGTGCCCCTAAACCGGGACCTATGCCGTTAGCCCCATTTGCCTAAGGAACAGAGTGAACAGGTAAACATGACTATACAGAGAGTCAAAGGCAAGAAAACTTAACATGCTGTGTATAAACTTCGGCACAAACTCCGCTGCCATTTCAGAGGTTGTCGCTCCTTGGCTTTTCAGTGGAGTGTCTCTTTGCTCTTCGAAACCAAACAAGCGGCTGAAATAAAGATGGCAGGTTTGGAATTTAGAGCTGGGCAACAGGTGCCAGTGGAAATGTCAACTGATTTTGGACTCGGGCAAACTGTGGCAAAATATTTTCTATCTATTACTCTGACTGAGGATTGCATTTTTGGATGTGGATCACAAACTGCAAAAAGCGGAAGTTAGTAAAAATAGCTAATTGGAGTATGTTTACGACTGGCGTAAAAATAGCCACTGCCGATTTTAAAACATGAAATATTCCACTTGAAAACTGGCCAACTGGCTGCCATTTGTTGAATTGGTTTGTACAGTTAAATCCAGTTAAGGGGACTCTTTGCCAATTTTCAACCTCGTCTCCCTCTATCCTAGTTGGGGATATATTGTAAAAAAATCTGTACATTTTTGCCAATTTTTGTATATCTCTGAAAATCAGCTGTAAAATCGGTCAACTTCCCCCTCCGGTGTTGTCACTTGATACAATCAGTGACTCGGAAGGTAAGGAAAAACCTCAAGCGAAATTGGCTTGGATTTCTTGTCCCTGCCTCGGAGTCGCTATGTTGCATACCCGCTGTGCCGCCAATAAACTTTAGTTTTATCTTTGCTTGCAGTTTAGCTATATTTTTAACCGCAAAAATGGCACCCCAAAATATGTCTGCAGGGGATCTTATGGGCGAGGATACATCTTACTCAAAGTTAGCCAGATACATTTTTACTCAAAGCTTGCCTTCTATATCATTGCCTTTTGACCAGCAATCAAAGGCTTTCGTTAGATTGTGGTTGTAACGGACTGGAGCGAAGCTAGTAAATAGAAATTTTCTGCCTGTCATTTCGGCAACATACCTTTATTTTTTATCATTGTCAGTTTCATCTCTGTCAAGTAACATTAACGTTAGCTTTTGGATGTTATGCGAGTTAATTGGAGCTTGCTATCTGGTGGAAATTTTTGTCAGATCATTGTGTTGACACAGGAAAATGGCTAGCTTACTTGTTTTCCACTCAGTCAGTCACCCTCTCTTCTTTAGCAGGGGTTTATTGGGCGAAAGTGAGTGACATTAATTGCTTGGGTTATAAAATGGACGAAATTGCTGCATTGTTCAGAATTATTTTTGGAGGACAATCCAGTGACTCCTATTGTAGATGTCACTTAGTCCTCAAAAAAAAAAAAAAAAATGCTCGCTGCAAGCTCTTACATTTGTGCACTTATTTTTGAGCATGTCTACTTTATTTATCATGTTTGCAGTGGCTTATTGCTATTCTATCTACCGTAATGTATTTGCAGGTAAAGAGTGAAAAATTACACCTTTAGCTCTGACCTTTTCGTAGCTTGTGCCAGTTCACCTGCACACAGAACAATCAGTCAGCATTATCATCATGAACAGTCTGCTTTGAGTTAAAGTGAAGAGTGCACCTACAGAACTTTAATTCTAGTTCTGCGGGTGTACCAGTGCAGTGCTGCTTGCAACAGATGTAGATCACAGATCCGCATCAGGTTGAAGGCTTGTCTGGAGCATACAGTCAATGGTCTGGAGTAGTGAGCTAGTGCAGTGCATTGTGGTAGTTGTTGTCTTTACAGTTAATGCATATGGGAGCCATTGGTGTGATAAATACACAAATATCTCATGCTGTTGGGGGAAATTAGTATGGTTTGTGTGCAACTTCTTTATACAAAGCCTGCTCTTTGAAACTATATATGGTTTAATTATTGGCAAATTTCCCCTTAGAAATTATTTGTCATCTTTGGCACAGTGGTAGTTGGTAGATTTAATATATTTATGCTGTAATGGTATAATGTGCTTCAAGGTGTTGGTGTCAAGCTGTCTTCCATAGTGTTAAAAAAATTGCATGACTTGTTGACCCAAATGATCCAAATCATTGTATCTCGGTCTCAGTTACAGTTTAATTATTTTTGATCAGAAGTGGTTCACTTACTTTAGTAATCAGTTAGAAATATTTAAGTGTTTAGAAAACAGGGGCTTCGTTTCTTTCTCTTTTTTTTACGATAGAATCTTAAACTTCCACTTTACATTAATTGGTAAAAATGATTTAATGCCGAAATTCAATGCTGCCCTCGGTTATTGCCCTTTCTTGCAGAGCAACACTATTATTCACAGTTTAAAAATACCTGATAGCTTTATTTCAGTCTCCTCAAAATAAACTCAAGTCCAAGCCTCGCAGATTTTGTCTCCACTTTCCGTTCAATATTTCCAATCACCTGATGTGTACACAAGCTGGCTTAATATCTCCCTGGACATATGTTGGCTTAATTACTGCAATGACTAGGCTAATTTTACAGTTTGCGCAAACATTAGTTTGGGAGTAATAAATAGAAAACCCAGCGGGAAAAACATATTTGAAATAAAGTGAAAAGAACGTAAACAGGGAAGGGAAATGGAAGCGGAGGTCGTGTTGCACCCTGTACCCATGTGCTGCTGTGGTGCTGTCCATCGCACATGGCTCTGTGCACTATGTGGAGTCAGTTTTTAAAAACCATTTATCATACTGCAAATCACACGGCTGCAGTCTACTCTGCGCTGAAACTGTTTTTAATGCCTTGAGCTTGATGGCTTTGTAAATCATGGTCAGCAATTCACATCTCTCTGAGTTTGATATAGTAACTGGTTGATTTTATTTGACATACTTTATTCAAGCTGTATGTCTATTTATATTTGATGTGTGTTATGAACATATGTACATATGTTAATTATGCATGGTACTCCACAGTGACATATTACCACTAAGTACCTCTGGATCATTCCATATGAAGTCAACCAGAGGTCCCTGGGTCACCAACTCAGATTTATTTTGGGAATACCTCTTTAATGAACACAGGCAAAACTTGGGGCCTCATAGGGGGCCCTTGAAAACTGAATTTTTTTATTTCCACCAATAAAAATTTTCATATCTGAGAGGCCAATATCTCAAAAATGAAAAGAGATAGATATATTTTGACAATAGATTCTGAAAGCCTGCACCCAAAATACCCTAGATAATAATTTTCAGCCTATACCTATTATTTGATCCAAAGATATTGGCCTGCAAAATCCCTATAAATTAACGTTCGCTAATTGCTTGGGGCATGGCCCCCTGATTTTGGGGGGGACCATATCTTGGAAAAGCCTTGGAGTAGCAGCCTAAAATTTTGCATGTGTACATTATGAATATAGAGGTACTCCCTAAATAAATTTGAGCCAAATCTGAGTGGGTGACTATTGATGATTCTTGTACTTTGGTTGAGTTCATATGGAATGACCCCTCTTGCCTTATTTCCTCCAGGCAGTCTGGTTCAGTTTTTTTTACACTTCCATTGTCAAAATTTGCAGATGGTACCGAAAGAACTGTTCCAGTTCACCCTTTTCTTTTTTCCTTTGCTCTTTTTTTGCCTTTGTCTTGCCACCCTGAACACAGCCGAACTGTTTAGCCCCCGCAAAACGACCTGCTCCCATTGACTCAGGATGAAGGTGCAGCGGCAGGTGATTTTTCCGACTCGCATGGCGACTAGCCTTCACTTCATTACACTATACAGTTGCGTCACCAATTACATTCCTCCTACGCTGTTGGAGGATCATGCAGTCAGCGTACAGTTTAGATCATATCGCTACATGTGCCCGGCCAACCAGAAGTGGTTGCTGGAGAGCGACGAACCAACAGCTTTTTAAAGTGGCTCGATCCCCTCTACCCCCGATGACGCTGCGTCAATTGTTGCCTCGCCCATGCGAACCAAATAATTATCAATTTGGACAATATACATATAAAATGTAGTGCAATATATGCAATAAGCATCCACTCGAAGGCTGATATTTTCCTAATATTTATTTTCTGACCTGTTTTCATTCGAGTGAGTTGGTCACAGTGGGGTTTTTAAACATTTGTTGACTGGTCTGCGGCGATCAAGGTTTTTTGTGACTGTTGGTGAACACAGGGTGCTACTGTAGATGGAAAGTGTACATTCCAGGCTTTGATGCATTTCCTAAATCTGCTGTCTTTCATTGGGCCCTTGAATTTTCCCTTTTCCGCAGCCCAATACAAAACCCACAATTGGGCCAAACTTTTATCAGAAACGCTACCCTGCATTTCAGCTTTTAGCGGCATTTCATCCAGTGTGTGTGAATCAAAACGGTTGGGTTTTGGTGCTGAAAGGGTTTGCCCATCCTTATTTGTTTTCTGCGGTGATGAAACTGGGCATTCGGTTTCAATCAAAGATTCAAGTATCACTGTGTATATATGCGATCTGGCTTCTGAACTTGTTGGCTTTTTCTATGTGTAATTTTTTTTTCCATTATAGAAGGGTCTGTTATTTGTATCTGATGTCAGAAGTCGTCACTCTCAATTTTCGGTGTGTCATTGTGCGTTCATGTGTGTTTGGAAATATTATCTTTTCCTGATGTTTGCGATTCACGCTGTGGAAATGTATTCAGACGTGCCATGGTAATTGAGTATTTGAAGTGTAAACTGAATTGACATTTATCGGGAGGCGGGTGATAGTTGAATTGCAGCTTGTTGCGGAGAGAGATTAGACAGCCTATGGGGTTGTGCCAGCTTGACAAAATTATAATGCTTGATTTGAGAGTTGTCTGAACTGAAAATGAAGGAGGTTTTGATATGCATCCGTTTAGATGGAGGACTGCCAGCGGAACACAAGGAATAAGTCTGAACTTGTGTATTGACTGAGAGCATTATAAAATCTTCAAGAAGAAATTTGCCTACGCATGAATGATGCAATTTTGGCTTCAACCTGAAAATTAAATTCATTAGTCTCTGAGCATTTGTACCTCGGTTAGCTAGCCATCATGTAGTTAGCTCGCACAAGCTACAGCCTGAAATCAAGTGTTGAATAGCCGCAATCAATACCGCCTTATCTTGCACACTGTCTAATTCAAACAAATGATTATTTTTTTAATCAAGAGTTCCTTGATACAATAAAATTCTGTCCCCCCGGCTCCTGAACGTAAGCATACATACACATTGCCTGTTTTTTTTTTTTTTTTTTTTCTCGTTTCCAGCATATTGCATTGTGGTTAGGGTACCTCTGTTTTATGACTCTAAGGGCTTCACGGGCTGTGGTAAACTGAAATGACTTGAGAGATAACACATTAGCACATTGTGTGAAGTTCTACTGCAAATAAAGAAAAAGAGTTGGAACGAAAGACGAGTACAAAACTCAGAACATCTGTGTGGGGGACTCTGCAGCAAAAGCAGGCTCACCTGGGCTGCCTCATCACCGAGCGTGTCACCTCCTCATCCTCCTCTCCTCCTACGCCTCCTCCTCTCCCCAGACCCCTGCCATGTACCAGCTGGCTTTACCCTGGCCAAACCTCTCCTCCTGGGAAAGGATCAAATCCTCAGCAGTTTGAAACGCCAGTACAGTCCCAATGGAGCAAATCTGAAACCTACTCTTGGTATTGGCTACTCAGAAAATTAATTGGCAAATTAGTCAGCAAGTAGCGTTATATGCTGCCAATATGTGGCAGGTTAGCATCAGCTGTCTCCTTTTCGTTTGATTTCTTCTTCTTCCTTTTTTTTTTCTTGCACGCTCACAGCTTTATAGAGGTCTGGCAGAGCATGTGGTGTGACTATACTCATGGTCCAATTCAAATTATGTTCTCATAAAATGGGAAAAAAAAATGGCCTAAAATTTTTTGGGCATTCAAAAAATTTGTCTTCACTCAGTTTTGTTACGTTACTCTCAGACCGCTTCAGTAAAATTAAATCTACTGACAGCATTGCACATTGCTTGGTGATCTACTGCGTATAGTTTCTCCGTGGTTGGCTAAATCCTGAGGACTTGTTCTCATGTTGCATTTCGTATTGAAATGCAAGGCAAGGATGGACCTGGAAGAAGCCTGCATAAGAAAGATTGGATGCATCGTAAATGCAAAACAAAATATAAGCCGTAGTCATGCAGTGGTACATCTGAATCCATGTTAAGTGTATTAGTCATTGCACTCTGACCACTGATGATGATGTCAGCAGTAGTGGACAGTGAGAACTAATCCATCTCGAGGACAAGCACCAGTCTCTTCTTGCGCAGAGAGGAAAGCACTGGGAGGCCCTTAAAGGCCTGCGTACTCAATTCATCTTTCTGAGAGCGAGTTATTTTTAAAATCCCTCCCACATGCTGTGGAATCGTCCTCAGCCAAAAAAGCCTGTGATTTTTTTAATTTATTTATTTTTTATCAGCCCAGCAAGCACGCTTGCGTCTTTTCAGAGCACATTTCCCCAGCCCTTACAGACAAAAAACTCTATTTTTTTTTTCATATCTTTGACTCTAGTTGTTGTAAGTGCTCTTAGCATGCATGCTCTAAATTTGACATGCAAATATAGCCTTCTTTTCAAGCTGCTGTATAAACCTGAAAGTTAATTGTAATGGTGTATTTCGGTGCCCTGTATAAAATGGGAAAAGGCAGCTGGTATTTGATCTTTGTCGCCTCTCTTTTTGAACAGGCACGCAGCTGAGACGCCTTTCTCTATTACCTTTTGACCTCTACCTTTTTCCCCATGAGGCTCAAGGAGGAAAGCTTAGAAAGTCGATGTGTCGTGTTCAGGATACTGATTGGGGAGTTTGCAGCCTGACTCTAAATGTGTCTTGTGTCCTCATTCCAGCTAGGGGTGGGAGCCACGTGGGCTGGGTCCTGTGTGTGTGTGTGTGTGTGTGTCTGTCTGTGTGTCTGTCTGTCTGTGGGGGGTATTTGGCACCCAATTGCATGGATATATTTATATTTGATAATGAGAGGGACCCAGTGTTGCTCGGTGAGGTCCCACCTGGCCTTCAAATAGGCCTGGGCTCTGGAGTTTTGCACAGGCCTACTTCCTGTTTGAGCTCACTGGCCTGGTTTAGACGTCTCTGGGCTTTAAATTGCTATGTGGGAATATTGAGTTGCACCAACACCCTGTTTTTTAAATCTCAAAATGTTCTCTTGCTCTCTGTGCCCTTTTCATAGGCCTGGCCTGTCCCACTGCTCGTGGCCCCATGTAAAGGGCCTTGTTTTCAGCTAGTAGGCCCTGTGTTTCCGGCAGGCTCCAAGTGTGCGGAACATGTTGCTTCTGTGAACTGCAAGCTCTTTGAAAATATGCCTCCTCTGTGAAACTGTGCTGAACTGAGTGGTAGAGCTGTTTGGTTTAGAGTCCATTATTGTGTTTGTGTTTGTGTGTATGTCTGGGTTTGGGAATTCGCGTCTGTGGTGAAATTTGAATGTTTTTGTTGTTCACTGTTGGATGGTGTCTGTGGGCAGCTTCTGTAATGGATAAAATGGCAATTAAGTGCTTGGCCTGATGGTTTGGTATGACTGTTTTTTTATTATGGTGGAATGGGAAGGCTTTAGATGAAATGTTCGGCTGAGTCATTTTAGAGTACCACTGGGGCACGAGGCTCTCAAATGAAAAACGCACATCAAACCAGATAAAAGCTCACTGCATTGCAAAAAAATCAGCTTATGTGTGTTTTTATGTGCGTGTGTGTGTATGTGTATATTTGTGTGTTTGTGCACGTGTGTGTGTGTGTATATCTGTGTGTTTGTTTATGCATGTGTGTGTATGTGCATAAGCACATGTGTGTTTTGGAGGTATATGAGGGAGAGCAAATGAGAGCGACCATGATTTTCCTCACTTTAATGCAAGATGAGGTGCACTGCGGTGAAAAGCCCTCAGACCACAGCAACTTCAGTATCCCTCCGTTGTACAGACATGCATTGCCATCTCCCAGATGCATGCATGGAGCTTTGCGTCGAACCAAGTGCACAAGCTTTCTGTGTCATTCATTCTTTCACACTCCCATGTAATCACACTCACACGTCAGAGAAAAGCTCTGCATCCTGAATTGGTCTGATTGGATATCCTTTGGATGCCATTTTTTGGTTATTGTTGGTTCTTTAAGGGCCTTAGAGGCGTATGAGGGGCCTTTAAGTGACGCATCAGATACAACCTGTTATTGTGGACCAGGTGCTGTTTTCTGTCAGGGGACATTTGTGTGCCTTTGTTTGTGCAGCCTTAATTGTTCTCAGGAAGAGCAGTAATGGGTATTAGGGACGGCTGTTTGCTGCTCTGCCCCTCTGGCTGTGACAGGTGGCTGGCTGGGCTGTTCACCCTCCTCCATTTCCTCTGGAGGGCTGGCTAATGTTGTGTTACTCATCGCTCTCTGTCCCCTTCTCCACCTCTCATTTTCAAGCACTTTCCAGGGGGAACCCGGGTCAAACCTCAAGTAGTTCTGTCCAAAAAGAGCACACTTTGAACTTGAGTTTGGTTTATCATTCACCTATGAAGCCCTCTCTGATTTCCCACTATAAATTCTATGGGAGCAGAACCCTTATAGCACAAGCGGAAACATAGTATTCTTTGTATTGGAGTAGACATGTTTCCCCCTCAAATACAGACCCCGCCCCCATGTAGTTGTGATGTTTCTGTGGTCAACTTGTCCCGGATGTTGCAAGACCTGCATGCTATCCCATACATAAAGTGCGCAGGAAAACCGTGTTTTGCCTCGCTTACAGCTGCTCGAACTCAGGTTGAAATTACCCTGGGAAGACATTCAATCTCCTAAAAAAAATCCTGTGAAAAACCCTTTGTGAAATGTATGGAACCCAGAAAATGCAATGACCGGGGGGGGGGGGGATTGTGGGCACAAGATATGTCATTCCCACAATGAAGTTATCTCAAATCCACGAACTATAACTCCTTCCCTGTTTTTTCGTTACAAAATCATGGGAATGAGTTGATTAAATTGAGGGAAAGAGGTTATATACTTATATATACTTGTTATATATCATTGCACTTTCCGGGCTTCGTAGGAAATGGATTTTAAGCATCAAGGCGGAAAAGTTCCAACCATAAAACTGCACACATCAATCAACTAATGAACATGCATTCCACAAAAATGTCACCGAAGCCTGGCAACTGTGACTCGATGGTGGTATGCAGTTCCAAGAAGAATGGTCTGGTGCTCGGCTTTTTTATTTTTTGGCAGTTTTCGTCTAACGCAGCTATCGCTTTGAAGAAATATGTTTGGCAGAATTAAGCTCAGTGAGCTCTTTTTGGGCAAATCTACATGAGTTTTGCCCCGAGTTCCCCTTTAATGATGCTACTTCACCCTTTATTACAAGAGCAATGGTAAAATAAATTGTAAACTGACAATGGTTACAGTTTGGGGTTTGTAGAGAGAAGGGAAGGCGTGGGGTTGCGTTGTGGCTTATGGGTATAATCCAGTACATTTCTCTTTGAAATCCCTCCTTACTCTGTCTTCTTGGATTTCTCTCCCTCTCTCTCTGCCTATTCTTGGCTTTTCTTCCTTGTCTGGTTGGTTTGTGGGTTTGCTTGCGGCTCCCCAGCTGTGGTCAGGTATGGTGTTTGTGTCACAGCCCTTGGCTGAATACTTTCGGTGTCCCCTCTCGTTCAGCTACCTGTTTGTCTATTAGATGAAATGTGTCCATTGATTGGTTTGCATCTTGCGTGCTCTATAATCCCGGCTGTGTCTTGTTACATGGTTCTCACCCTTTGTATCTGTGATGTGTTTATATCCCTTTCTTTGAGTTGCCACTTGCTGGATTGTAATTAGCCACGTGTGCTTGAACTAGGCCAATATTTAATAATAAAACCCTTTGTCTGAACTTGCTTCCTTGTTCAGTTGATATCAACAAGATAACGAGCCCTCATCTGGGTCCAGGATTGGGACTGCATTCTTTTTTATCCTGTTTGAGTCTGTTTCCTCTGTCCAGTTTATTAGGAACAAGCTCCCAATCCTTCTACAGTTATTAGGATTGAAAGCTATTCCTAAGCTACTCCTTCCTCCCTATGGACAGTTTGGCTCTGATGAAGTGTGCACTCCAGCCCGCAGTCCTTCCCAGTATTTTCCTCTAATTCCATGCTATTCCTTACCCTGGAGGTGGACATAAGTGGTGAAAACGGCCTGTTGAGTCAGTGCACGGCAGAAGTCTGAAGCGGGACCCTGACCCTGAAATTTTCGCCTCTTAGAATGGGCTGGGCAGCATTGGCTGAGTGTCGCCTCCTGTTGTATCTTGTATCTTGTATTTACGGCATCCTTTCAGACGCTCTCGACCACCTATGCCTTCAAACTTGTGGTAATATCTTGGTTAATAATAGCCTGCAGGGCTGCGTTAGCATCGCTCATTCTTATCTCTCTCATTTTCATTATGCATTTAGGCATCTAAAGGTATCTTTCATGCTTTAGAGGCTTCCCTGGCTGGGTTTCACATTGCAGAGACTAGAGATGAGGGAGAGATTTAATGAGAAGATGGAGAAGACTGCGAGAGGGAGAGAGTCGAGATGGAGTGATCGCTGTGCTTTCATGTTGTCATTTTTATCTCCTCTTTCCCTGCTCTCCGTCTTTCCCTCCGCCTAACTGTAACAGTCACAGTCGGATCTGTGTGTTCCCTCTCCCAAACCAGCAGGCTTGTTTTTGCGGGTTTGTCCCACACCTGTTCGTCTCTGATGTGCTGCCGCCTGCACCATCTGTTCATGAAAGTCCCGTAGAGGAGTTCAAAGGCAGCAGGACAGGCGTCCTTTTTGCTGGACTCAGAACTAAGAGAAATGGACTTGGCCCACTGTGGAGGACCCCTTTAAACCACTCTCAGGTGACAGAGCGTAGAACTGCCGGCTCTGCTCTTTGGTATGGATTTGGAGAAACGGGGAGGCATTATCTTATATTGTGCCTCTCACTCCTGGTCACATGTGGGATTTAGTTCCACATCGGAGTTAGTCAGGGCTGTTCAAAGAACAAAGCATAATAGCCTTGTGTGGTCAACAAACCTCTCTGCTAATTTGTTCTGGTAGGGGAAATGCTGCATTTGCTACTTGTGTTCTTGGCATTGTGCATTTGCATGTGTTGATTTTACATTGGCTGAAGTAGAAAGAGATAAATATTGATCTGAGCTGAATGGCTGAATCCACATCTATTTGCAGTTTAATGTAAAAGCATAATTGAGGTTTTGGCAGTAACTGTTGATTGGATAAAATCAACATCCCCCCCCCCCCCCCCCCCCCCCCAATGCTAACTCTCTGAGGGTCAAACGCCTCACCCCAATCAAGTACCTCAACCTCTTGGCCACAGGCGAGCCCCGGTATGTAACCACGTTCTCCCTATCCAGAGTTGGTCTCCATTGCCTCACCAAGACACCTTAAATGAGTGATGATATTATCCAATTTTTCTCTTGACCCTTGGTCCATAAATTTTGTCCCCAAAGGAACCCTTGTGTCCACAGGAAATATTCCACCCCCCCCACAGGTGATCTGATAAGCTCTCATCACTGTGACTCAGTTCAGTAAAGCTTATGCTGCCTTCACGTGCTAAAGGAATTATGGTAAATATGAGTCACTGACGTGAAAATTGCTCATGAATCCCCTCTCACGCTGTAATTTCCACTGGAGAACTGGGAGATAATTTTGATAAAAGAGTTGCTGAGATGAAATAACCTTTCACCTTTTCAACATGGAGGAGAGCGAGGAAGGATTCATCGCCAATGGTAAACTCTGTGTCCGCCATTTTTAATTTCACTCCAACAACAAAAGCACTTGAACACAACGCAATCGTAATTTTGAATTCACAAATGGAAAAGTATCATCTTCCCGATGGCATGTGAAGGCAGCATTACACCATTTTACCCCATAGAAGCATGAGTGTGATTTAAAAAAAAAAAAAAAATCAAAATGATGGTATCTATGGATGGAAAAAGGGATCAGTTTTAAGTTTCAGCTTTTTGTCAGGTGATCTACTATGTAGGCTGGTTGTTGTTTTAACCACAATTGCAATCACAGAGTATTAACAATGGGTTAATTTATGTGAATTGCACTATTCGTTTTTATAGGGGTGATATACATTAAGAAATGGCATGGACTGAGTTCCATGTTCATATTGTACAATATTTTCAATGTTTTTTTTTTATTGCAGAAAAGGAAGGGATAATTGTGACTTCTGAAATTTAAGAAGTAATTGGCTTCTATTGGGTAAAAGTCTGTACTCGTGGTCACCAAAAATATGTATATTTTTTAGTAAATTAAAAATTAAAAGAAAATGAAGAAAATAATTTTTATTTAAACCTGCATTACATAAAAGGGAAAGTCACGTTCACCGATGTAATAAGGACGCTGCTGATTCTCCATCATAAAAAACGGTCTGTAAAAAAATGTGTAGCCTACTTTTTTGCAGGAAAACGCAGTTTATGGCCGATGTTAAGCTAAAGCGATTTCAGAAAATGTGGCTCAAGACATTAAATAACGAAACATGAAAAGGACATCATCAGGAAATAAAAATTTATAGCCGTTTAGAACGGCGACTTTAGTGGCGGTTGGAATGTACAGGGGGTGCCTGGGAGCGACGTTATGCAACTAATTCAATGATTTGTGTCCATATTTTGGGACTGAAGCTTTCAAAAAAAAAAAAAAGAAAATCCTCTTGTACCCAGACAGCTTGCTGAGGCTCCCTTTCGGGCTCCAGTGCTTGAGACGTCATCTGCTTGAGCGTTAACGGCTCCGTAGGACCATTTGAAAGGGGAAGAGTGAGCCAGCGCGAGCCCTCGCGCGGCAGGCTCTGAGATGAATCGCCCGCGCTGAACGCCGGCGCGGGGGAGCGGGCAGCCGGGAAGGCCGTAAATCGAGGCGCTCGCGAGGACTTTAAAGGCAGTTACAGCTCCGCGCGCTCCATCAGCTCTGTTGCTTTTTGACCCCTGAGAAATTTTAACGGCCTGCGTTGAGCGCGCGTGTCTTTGTATGGCAATGTCTCTCCCAGCAGGCAACACCGTCCGGAGATCCTGCGCGCGACCCAGCCCCTTTCTTGTTATCGCGTGGCCGTCTGATGCGTTTAGTTCGCTTCGCTGTTTCTTTTAGATTCCAGCGGTTCTTTTCTCTGGTAGATGTACTTAGGACTGAACTGCACTCATCATATGAAGAAGTGCAAAATGTCACAACTGCTGCTGCAATTTTATTAATATTGCAAATATTAAGTTGTTGCATTTTCTGAAGGAAGTGTGAGTGACTGTTGAATGCTCTAGGAGAAAATCAACACAACTTAAAATGGAGTGTTCAGACTGCACGGAATGTGCCAATAACTTTTAATTATGATCATTTGCATGTGATGGTTTTATGTTTGCTTCTTATTGGCCTCCTGTACTAACATTTGCTCGTGGGATTTTCGATTTTGGCTGCTGATTTTTCTGCTATATGCAAGTTGTTGCCTCTAATATTATAAATTAGGCTGTTTTATTTTATTTTATTTTATTTTTTTACCATTTAGACCATTCATTTGTTACTGTTGCATGGAATGATGAGCCTATCCAGGAGGTGCAATGTACGATGTCGTGTTGTTTCTAAGCAGAGATTGGTGAACTGCCCTGTCAATCATCTCTTCGCTGCTAGGGGCCATTATGATGTCTAAAGAATTGCTGAACTAAAAATTCCACCGTGCATTCTCTTTTGAAATCAAGAAACTCTATTTTGAAAATGACTGGGGATATCATGAATCTGCTAACAACCTCTGGCTCCCACAGGTTTTGGGTAGAGGCAGCATGCAGAAAATGGTAATAGCAGTAATAATAATAATTATTATAATAAATAATAATAATAATAATAATGGTAGTAACAACAACAATATCAACAACATCAGCACTAAGAGCACTAACTTCATTGCTCCTGACACTGATGGGGCTGATTGTAGTTTGCTGGATTAGACAAAGCTGTTAGATTTTACACTGATATGGTGATGTACTCTGTGAGATGTGTGGGATTGACCGTAGCATCACTGTTAAAGATGTGTGACCATGGGCTTACGCCATTGCCTCCATTCTGGTGAATATTTCACTGTCTTGGTGCCAAAGATGACTGTCTCTCTCCTTTGCGTGCTGCCTGGTTGCAAAGTGCCAAAGAAATTAAAGTAGAGGTGTGAGGTACGACCGAGCAGAGGTTTCAGCGCCATCTCAAGTTCCCAGAACCTCAGCTCAGCCCTATTTTCTGTTCTTATGGAGAAGCTTTCATAAGCTCACAAGTGTGTTTGCGTGTATCGTGCACGTAAAATTTGATTCCAGCCTCCCTTGTTTCCCGGCTTTGATGTCCTGCAAAGCGAAGATTAGACAGTCTTTTGTCTCGCTGTTCCTGTTTACACAGTACTTGCAATTATTCATATGTGTCTTACGCATTCCTCTGACCCCCTTTTCGGGACATGAGTGTGTGTTTGTGCCTGTTTATTTGGACTGTTCCCATCTTTTCGCCTTGTATTGTGTCTTCTTGTGACTTACTCTGATTGTGAGGCGTGGTGACTGCTGGGAAGATGTGTGGTCAGTGGTAGGGTTGGAAAGGCGGGTGAAAGCAAGATGGGAATTTAAAGAATTTGCGGGAGGGTGATCTCCGAGGTATTTTGACAAAATGTCCCCTCCGTGACGAGACAATTCACCATCCCCCAAACAAAGTTCGGTTGATGTATTAAAAAGTATTTTTTACAATTCATGGGTATTATAGCGCACTACTATATTGAAGAGGAAAAAGCTCCATATTTTTTTTTTTTTTTTGTCCCTCCAGTTCCATTTTTGGATCATTTTAGTGCCTGTTACGGAGGGGTCGGATTTGGTTGACAAATCTGAAATTGCCCAGGAGTAAGAGAGTTCACGAGTCGGCATTATATATGTATATAATTTTAATCTGGACCAAGATCCTAATGGAGTGGAATTCTGAATATTTTAGCATTGTCCAAATTATTAGGCAACATTTTTTGTCTTCGAATAAACACAAATTATTAACAAATCTGTGCGACTGCATCATGAGACATTCCTTAATGATGAGTAAGTATTTGTCTGTAACAATACTGTCGGTGCTTCTATGAACAGTACTTCTGAGATTCAACAAATGAATGGAAGGAATTTTTCATTCTTTTGTTCCCTACTTATTGTAATTCATGGAGATGCGCGCTGTCTTGGATGAGTAAAAACATTCATTATGATCTGTCATGATGATGTCTGTCAGGCTAAAGAAAGCCCTTGTCAGTTTTGAGATTGGCCTGTAAATTCTTTATGTAATTCTAGTTTTAGCACATTACTTTTTAAAGAGTACTTGTGGTGATCCAGTATCTTTTGTATTTTGACTGAACCCCGTACTAAAAACACTGCACCTTTAATTGCAGCATATGCATTGTTTGTCCACAAAAAGTTGTCAAAGTGATGAAGTGAACGGACAGGTTTCAAATTTTTTGCCACCTGCGTCCCTAAATATACGTCGTAATATTGAGAGGTTTTCTTCTGGTTTTTTGAGGTGTCATCAAAAAAAAGAAAAAAGATGCCATTGTTATCAATATACCCTTCCACAATGGAATCCCCTTTTCGAACTCGGTCAGGTCATGGCCATCATGTGCACGTGCACTCAAAATTTCATTCATCTGGGTGAATTAGTTTCTAGGAAAACCTGTGTCCACTTATCAGATGGAAGGAATTAGGGAAAAATTGACAAGTTTGATTGCTAAATCCCTGCTCCACTTTGTGTCATTGTGTGGGATTTAAAAAAATGTTACACTGTGAGAGATGGCATAGATCACAACCTTTAAACCATCTATAAGTCCTTTTGTCCTGTTCTTGCTCATTTTCATTTATTAACACACTTTCTAACTTTAGGAATAGTCCATTAGCAATAAGACAGGGCTACTTTCTTTATGCAATGTAAGGGCAAAAATATAACTGGCTGCATTCAATTCAGCTAAGCAATTTACTCATGAAGTGCACTTCTTGAATAAAGTTTTACTCTGAAACGCCTGCGTTGCCTTTCTAGCACATCCTGTCATGCAGATGATCTATCCTGCGCTTCTTGAATGTTTAAATTAAATCAAAGGAAACAAAGATTTGAAACGGCTTTAAGCTTACGCAAATTGGAAAAAAAAAAAATGCAGATTTAAATGTACCAAATTGTGTGTAAGTGAAGGGTTTTCTTATCATCCCTTATTGAGGAGAACAGGCATCATCTGACAATGTGGAGTGTTTCTGGAGTGTACATGCAGTATAATTAATAAAGAACAAAAAAAATGATTGTCAACATGTCAGGACTAATAATTGGTTTCAAAGGATGTTTCATACCCACCCCATTTTCAGTACTGGCCACACCACTGGGGAAAAGCACCAGAATAATCGAATATCCGGAGAACAGAATGCTGATCTGCGTTTATCATCTCGGCCTGGAGGATCTGGGGAAGTTGTTGTTTTTAGTTCTGTGTGCTTGATTTCTTGTTTGGCACTTAATGCCTTGTATATTGCGGCAATCATTACCAAATTTGGTAAACAGGTCCGCCATGGTTAAGAAGAAAAACCATTAATTTTGGAGAAAGTTCAACAAAAGTATAGGCCAGTGTTCAGAAATCACTTTTTTCCGTCTTAAGTTCTGTTTTAATGGTCGTATTGAGTTCATATTAAGCTGAAAAACTCAATAATGCAATTCTACATCCTTTGATGCAACACTTCACCACGGGGGCACCCCTCGGCGGTGGGGTTAAATATCACAGGGGGAGAGAGTGGGTCAGAAATATCAGTGTCTGTAAAATCATCAATTTCCATTCCATCTGATTGTTATTTTCTTGGCGCGTTATCTGAGGCATCTTATGTTCATCAAAAACTGAGAGAATAGACTCATTAACTTCCAGTTTCCATGGCAACATAGTTTTCTCATAAAGCAATCAGACTTAATTCCCCATCGCTAAAATATCTGCCAATTGCTACAGATCTAAAATGAGTAAACTGGTTATTTTTTTCTTAAAAGTGAGTCAACACAAAAGCTCTGAAATGCTTGCTGGGGCGAGGTTTGTTGTACCTGGCACTGCTTGTTTCAATCTAGGCAGTGGTATTAAATTCCGCATAAATGGACCCGTTTTAAGCCCTTCAAAATGCTCCAGGTTGTAAAATTGGACAGCGCTGCCTGTAAATCAAGGATATTGCCAAAATACAAAGCAACACCATTAGTTCTTTATTATGAATAATGATGCCTCAACTAAACAATAAATACTTAGTGCTGAATAATAATTATCACTGAAGAATTCTGTTGTTACATATCAAATACGCGAAAATCGAGACCGCAAACCTTTGCCAAGGCCAAACAGTCCGCAACACCCCTGCAAAAGATTCTCTGTAAGTTTTGTTCTTTTTATGGAGCAGAAATCTTCTTCACAGGAATAATATGGCAGTAGATGGAAGTTTCTACCTCTAGTACTTCTTTTACAATAACCACATATGTATGCACCTCAATTGAGTCGAGTCCCTGGATCCAGAAAGAAATCAGGATCTAGATCAGTTTGTGACGTGTTCTTAACATCACTGAGATGACCCCCCCTAATTATTTTCACTTCAAACTGTCATGTCTTCATGAAGATGTGACTCACAATGGCAAATTCTGCAGTGGTGAAGAATTCTTCAAAAAATTCCTGGACCCAGATACAGATGTAGATCACTGCTTCACTTCTAGCATGCCTTATCCTCCAGCGTGCATCTTACATTTCCTTACTGTCCAGGAGCAGGGGAGTCACTTCAGGGAAAGAACTGTAGACGCAGTTTTGATAGTTCAGATACAGTTGAGTGTTGAAAACGGTCCAGAATTAAAGATGTTTTTCTGAGGCGTGCCCCCCCCCCACCGGGACCATGAATAATAATAATAATAATAATAATAATAACACATATGTTTGAAGTTTGAAGAAAATCAGAGGTGGCTGAGCTGGGACCCTCGCCTGACTTGATATGGATTGACCCGCCATGTGTCCATCAGTGCAGTTTGTGCTCTGCCCTCTCCATCTTCATCTTCTGAAGCCTAAAACTGTGTCTCTCAGATCAGACATGTTCTCTGGTGTCACTGGGTTTTCAGGCTCATGCATGTATCCTTCAGTTTTAGTAACAGCTTGAGCTTCACTCATTTCTTGGGGGTTCTTTGCTGGTGAAGCAGCGTTTTCCTCTGAAAATCAATGGTATGAGGTCATATCCAGGGTCAGAAGTTGTTCTGCTTATGTTGTGACATTAGCCCAAATCGGTCAATTTCATTTATTTATTTTCTCCTTGAACGAGACATTATTCCGTTACCTTTTAAGGTTGGCACTGCTTGATGTGTCTGGTTCATAACCCATCCTGGTTTCTCTTATTGCAAGGCTCTTTCAGCCGTATTTACTTGAGTCTTTAAACAAATCACAGAATCAAGGATTTGTACAATGAAAGACCATATCCAGTCATTGGTTTAGTGCGCCAAGAAGTTCTTTGAAGGTCTGTTCCTTCCAAGGGTTTGAGTAGATAAAGGCTTTAATGTGGCTGAACTTTCTAATATTTTCCTGAAATGACAACACACCATTTCAGTGCAAGTGGTAAACCATTGAAGGCTCATGAGTTTGTGAACTGGTGTTGGCTGATGAATTCCACTGACTTTAATTGAGTCTTGAACGAATACTAGCCCAGTAGTTGTGACATGCACATTAGCTGTTCGTGGGCCATTTTTAGCTGTAAATAATGGAATCTGGTAACTGTTCCTGAAAACCTCTACTGAATTTTATGTTCATCTTTGAATCCTAAAATTCGGTCTGTCATGGGATACTGTACTTGCTACTACCAAATATATAGCAGCGGCTAAGCTACTTTATCAAAAGGGATTGGTCACCAATTGAAAGGATAATGTTCATTTGTTCTACAGTGATATTTCATGAAGATTAAAGAATCATTATGCAAATATTGCCATCATTTTTATTATTATATGGTAGTTTATCACATGAAGAATAAATAGGTTAGCCTCTCCCTCCACAAAACCCTGTATATTCTTCTGCCAAAATTTTTTCCCCCCTCAATTCCTGGAATTTTGCAGCTCATGGAGATGTTTACTGAGTGG
Source organism: Gymnothorax reevesii (assembly GCA_029721435.1). NCBI lineage: Eukaryota > Metazoa > Chordata > Actinopteri > Anguilliformes > Muraenidae > Gymnothorax > Gymnothorax reevesii. The sequence continues at coordinate 51,156,708 of CM056591.1, forward strand.
GTTGGTACCTGAGCAAATTATTTTTGCTGCTCAGTTTCCTGAATTTGCTCCTCCTGGGGCCTTGTTTACTGTATTGTCTCTGGCTTGTTTTTAGTCAGGCAGTCGTGCTTCCTCATGTCAGTGGAAAAAATAGCCATGTTGAAACTTCTCTGTGACATGGGCTTCATTAAGGAACATTTTCCACAGGAGTGTCTTCAAGGGGAAGCTGTTTATTTTCTCTTAAGCGGACTGGCACACTTCTGCCTCAGCCAAGTGTACGTCGCAAATGCGGCTCCTATTTTCTTTTCCTATGGGAGTGCCTTTTGTGCTGTAAAAAGCCGGTGCACATCAATTCTGGAAAAGGAAATCTCTCGAAATAGCACGGAGGGGCCAAGCTTGGGTCAGTAGTGGGGGTGCAAGCATGGGAAATGAGTTCCAGACACTTAGTCCAGATCTGCCAAAACAACGAACTTGTGGGCAAGGAGGGGGGTGGTGGTTTGTTCATTTCTTTTTTTAAAGGGGGGGCAGTGAGGTTGGTAAGCAAGACTCAGTAACGCAGAAGACAACTCACAGCTTACATGATCACCTTCTGTGGAAAACTTGTCTCAGTGTTAGGCCGGAGTCTGCCGTCTGTTTCAGCTCGAGGTTAAGGTTGCGGTTCTGCGCCTGGAGGTTTCCTTGGTGACAGCCACAGGTAGCAGGGGGAGGCAGAGGCCATTTTGTGCCTGCTCACACTGATCTCTGTTGCGTCAGCGCAGAAGCTTCTCTGGGCTCGCTGCTCCTCTGACCAGCCCGGCCAGCTCTTGGCACTGCCGTCTGGCCTGGTTCAGGACGAGGGAACTCCAAAGGAGGCCTGCAATAAATCCAGCGTTCCCTTTATTTTCTCCGCACAGGGGGGACCCCTGTATTGAGTTATTGGGGCGGGCAGTGGCAGTAATAGAAACAGGGAGGCTCATGTTTGGGGGGGAAATGCGTGTGAGTGAGTGCTGTGGGGACACGGGCGTCGAAAAAGAAAATATTTTTCCGCCGGAGATATCAGAGGAGGAGAACAGCGAGGTTGGGGCAGTGATCTGAAAAATAATAAGCAGTGTTCAGGAGCTCGTTCGCTAAGGCCTGAAATACAAAAAAGTGATGCGAAACATATGTGCAGATATCCCATTTCATGTGTTTGTATATGTTAGTGTGTCTGTGCGCTTTGTTCTTTGTTTTCTTTGCTTGCAGTAGTTGTGTGTATGTGTCTGTGTGTGTGTGTGCGTGTGCATAAGATGGTGAATGTCTGTGGGTGCTTGTGAGTACTGTGTGCTTTGCGTGTATAAATGCGCCTCTGCGTTTGGTCATTTGTGGGTTGTTATACATACATTTATGTATTTATACTTGTGTGAGTTCACACGCTTGTGCCAGTCTACAGAATTTAGTAACCGAATGCCCAACACGGCCATCCTCTCTCATGCCCCTTCATTCCCCCCCCCCCATCCCGCTCACTGTTTCCCTGTCTGATCTCCAACACTGCCCAGGAAAGCCCTAATTACTGTAATATCAGTTGAGCGCAGCAGACGTGATAGCCTGTGTTGCCTTCCGCGTCGGACAGAAGCGCTGTTTGTCTTGCCTGAGCGCAAACAGGATGTCCCAGGCAGCAGATAAGAGCTCTGTCCTCTCAGGGCCCCGGGAAAGAACTCCGCCCTCTGACTGCTCTCTGACCCCGCCCCTTTTCCCAGCGGCATCCTCAAAACCGAAATCCTGCTACGTGCTGCTCACTGGGACCTTTACAGCTGTGCGTGACTCTGCGTGGGCAGTGTGACGTTTGCTTTAATGCTCTGGGCCTAAATTCAGCCATTTCACTGCTTTTACTTTTGAGTAGAACTGGAGTTGATTTTCTGTATGTGGAAATGAGAGAGCTGGTTTAAGCCGCTCCTTCTAGTTAAGGAAGTGGTGTTAGACTGCTGTGTGTTGTAGCAATGAGAGAGCTTGAGGAGAACTTGTCTGAGCCGCTCTCTGCACTGCAGCTATGTGAGAGCTGGTCTGAGCTGGAATAACATGCTCTCCGTAACAATAATGAAAGAGCATGGCAAAGCTGCACTGCTGTGACATGCTGAAGTAAGCTGTAGTCTGTCATTCTGTATCAGTACGTCAGGAAAGATCCTGGCAGATTTACCCCCGAAGACCGTCGTCTGCCAGGCGATGTAGTGCTGAGTCCCCTCAGTTATTATTTATACCCATCATCTTGTGATTGCCATCATCAGTGTTGTTCTGTGGAGGATACAGTGTAATTATTCTCTGAAAGGTTTGCGCTGCTTGTCAGCCTGAAATGACCTTGTTGTGTCTGTGTGAATAATACATGTTACACAGGAAGTGCTCTCTTTCTCTCCATCTCTCTCTCACTCGCTGAGTCTGTCCATTTTCCCCTGTTTTCTGGACTGTTCTATTTGGGGGCTCTTGGATTGTTCAAGGCAGCCTCTCCTTCTTTCTTCTGATCCTCCTCTCCTCTCATCCTCTCTACTCTTGGCCTCGAGCAGATGAGTCGATTTCTGTGATTCTTTTGTTGAACAAGACAAAAAGATTCTGCCCGGGCAGTGAGGTCGTTTGACTCATTTCGAGGTTTGCTGGCGAGGCAACAAAATTTCACTTGTCAGGCTTGCAGCAACTCAAAACGAGCCAATATTTTGAATATTTGGGAAAAAGTTGTAAGATTTCAAGTCTGCTTGGTATTACAGTGACTACATTACATTGGCAGTCTTGAAGTGAAGCCATACAAAGTGCTTGTTCCAGGTTTAAGAAGCACTGAACTCCATTCCTCCAAGAGCGGAAGCTCTCTCTTCCCAAACCCATGGAGAAGTGGAATGACTCCAGTCGGTGGAAGAGATCCTACATTCCTCTCAGTGTGGTGAAGTTTCACACCCATTAGTGCTTTAGCCACGGCATTGGGCTCGAGGGATCGGAGGGTCATGAGGTCAGCGGTTCAGAGTTCCCCAACTCTTCTCCTTCGTGAACAATGCAGTATAAATAGAACGGTGGTCCCGATGATGACGGGGCGTTCACTTCCTGTCCCGGTTAAGCGAGGGCAGGAAGTGAGGTCCATCAATCTTCAGAGCCGATCCTCAGCGCCACCGGGGCTTCCTCGGTCTCCTTGTCGCATTCTCTGATATGGCTGGGAGAGCGTGGAGTTTTTTCATCACTTGTCCTCTCGCTGGCTACGATAAACCAAAGTTAATGCTGCCAGTGTCCGGAATACTGTCCAAATTTTTTCCATTTCCTCTGAGCTGACAGAGTGCGCTCCTATTCCATGAAACGTGAAAGTCACGGAAATGTGGCATTAGATTGCGTAATTACATATAGTGGAGGTGTCTATAAGAAATGAGTGAGTGTGTATATGCTTAGAAAGCAGGACATCCATAATTGACGTGCAGAAATTATTGCATTTCATCATGGGTTTGGAAATTTCTCGATGGATGGAGTAGGCCTGTATTGTCATGTTTTTGAATGGATCGCAGTATATGAAATGTATAAGCAGATGTATTTTAGATACATTTTATGTATTCGTAGCAACCACTCTCCAAGTTCCCCTGACATCAGCATCACATTCTCCTGAAGAAATGGAGTATGGGAGTGTGGGATGGTGGGTAAGGAGAAATGCTGGAGGAAAAATTGAAATTGAAAAATTTATTCCGGTGGCGGGAGCAGGTTTCTGCCATGTGCATTAGCTCACTGCACGGCGGTCGCCCTTGTGAGATGGCTTCTGTCACCAGGCAGCCCCTGTCATAATGTTTGTGAAACGGACCATAAGCCCTCCCCTCGGAGTGAAGCGAGACCCCTCGCGGGCACTTGTGAATCTGTAAAGTTCAGCAGGGGTCTCATGAGGGTACTCTTTGAATCACGGTGGAAATGTAGAGCCATGTAAAAATGACTAGAGTGGTGAATGACTGCTTTCTCTTGTCTTTATCCTCTATTCCTTTCTTTTTATTACTCCCTCTCTCATACTCCCTCATAATCTGTTTAGCGTGGATTTACACCCATCAGTTTGTGGGCAGCAGGCTGCAAATTGGGGGTGAAATCAAAGGAACTATTAAATGGCTGGATGGGGACTTGGACCGACCTCTGCCATATCATTGTCACTCTGGGCTTTCTGTAGCGAATGGAGGTGTGTGTGGTTCGCAGCTGGCTAGTGATATAGTCTAGTGTGCAGAGGTTAGAGTGGTTTATAGCTGCCTTATGTAGTCCAGTTCACAGAGGTCAGTGCGGTTTGTTGCTAGCTCATGTAGCCCAGTGTAGAAAGGCTATTGTGGTTTGTAGCCAGCTAGTGAGGCCCAGGGCTGACAGGTTGGGGAGGCTTGAAGTGGGGCAGTCTTGGCCAGTGTAAAGGGCTGTCTGTGGCTTGTAGCCAGACGTGTATAGTCCAGTGTGAAAGGTTTGTGCGGATTGTGTTTGGCGTCTGCAGTCTTGTGTACAGAGATGTCTGTGGCGTGTAGCCCGTTAATGTAGTCCTGTGCAGAGAGGCATATTTGGACTGAAGCGGGGTTAGTGAATTCAAGTGTAGAGAGGTGTGTCTGTGTGTGTTATTTGTAGCAGGAGTAGTGTAGTGCAGTGTTGAGAGGTGTGTGTGTGTGTGTGTGTGTGCGCGCTTCCGGTGTCATGACTGCTCACGGCGGTGACATGGCAGCGGCTCACGGCGTGAGCACAGTATTTTGCACATCTGAATACACCCGTCGTAACTGCCGCCATTAATGTAGTCGTGCACAATGATTTTGTGGAAGACTGTCTGGACAATGTGCTCGGTTTCGGCAATCAGGGTTGCTTATGAACAAGTACTCCAGAGTGGGAGAGACAACAATGGCACACTCACGACCCAACGCCAAAACACCTGTTGGGCAGAGAGCCAGCTTTCATGGACCTTGCCAAGCTGGTGAAACCCCTGACGAAGCAGCAATGGTCGGCCTTTCAGGTTTATGGGAGGACCTTCTGGAGCAGGTCAGTAACCGAAAAACATCATAAGAGGCAACAGTTCAATTCATTGGCAGACCCTGGGAGCTGGATTTGCCTCAAAACCCTCTTGAACGGCACATTTTTCAAGAATTGTGTGTTTACAACTGAAAGCCATCCATCGTGGAAGACCCTTTGGTTCTGAAATTTATAGTTCGGGTATTAGGAAAACCCCCGACGAAGCAGGCACTCCGGGGGAATTAACACCGGCGCTGACCTCCAGCTGATTGAGGCGCAGCTACGAATTGCAGCAAAAAAGACAATATCCCGGACAATTCCTCAACCTGGAGAGACACTTCCCTCCTGCCTACCGTCTACAAGGTGTTCATGAAATGTGTTCTTGCCCGAATATTACCATGGCTGGTGGATGTGGACATTTTATCGCCCAAGCAAAAAGCTTACATCGACCGGCAAGGCACAAATGAGCTTGTGTTTTGTCTCAAAACGGGTATTGATGATTTCAAACATGAGTCCAGTAAATTCTTTGTGGTCTTTGTGGAACTCCAGCACATAATGTTTGTTGACATTGTTAAAGATTTTTACTCTGGTTCTTTCATACAGGTTTTCTGTGGTCAACAGCTCACAGACCCAATCCCTCTCCAAGTGGGTATTAAGACTGGCTGTCCTTGGAGCGCAGTTAACTTTCTGTTAGCTTCAAACCAGCGGTTAAAGCGCCTTTGTAGCTTCGTCTCCTGTAACATTATCTCCCCTAACCCCCGTCCAGGGATATGCAGATGACGTTCAGATTGCCTCTCGTCAAGAGGCTGTGATTAACAACATGCACTCCAGAACCAGCTCCTTTTTGGAGGGGTCAGGGTTAGAGGTTAAAGATTCAAAATGTGCAGTTTTCTACAGGCGGAATGGGGGGAACCGCTGGTATCACTATAAAACTGATATAATACCTGTGTTTACTATTTGCAATAAGCCACTGAGAGTTTACTCACGTTAAGAAACACATACATATTTACTTCATAAATTAAATGTGGAGGCTGAGTGTAAAGATCAGGTCGACGAAATTATAACTGAGTATTCCAGCAGACTTGAGTTTATAAATTTTTCACCCCTGCCACTCATCATGAAACTGGAGACTGTAAGAGTAATTGCACTGGCCAAAGTACATCATCTTTTCTCCAATGTACATGTACTGCGAAAATCACTACGTGATTTGGCTGATAAAACTATATTTTGTGAGACAAGGGATTGGCCTAAATACGCCCACAATACGTTGCATCATATTTCACAGTAAATGTGAGGGTGGTTTGGGTGTTCCTAACTTTGAGTGGACATATATTGCTACGAGGCTTTTCCACCTGTTAAATATGCTGAACAATGATGACCAGTGTGTCCGAGAGCTTGCCCGAGCTTCTCTGTTTCTGGACCTAAAAAGTTGCAAGGTCCCCCTGGCACGTGGGTCGGCTCCTAATTTCCTGGGCTTTAAGAGGAAATCCATTGGAAAGCTTGACAGCCTGTCTCCTGGCTTTGGCATGTCGTCGGACTGGCCCGATTTGAACGTTCTCTGTTGCTGGGCTGATGTTACCCTGGAGTGGATAGGCTCTAACTCTGAGACTGTGGTGGTTGCTTGTGGGACACAACTTCTACTACCACCAAGAAATGCTCAGGGTCACCTCTTGGGGACGCAACAACAAAGGCAGCAGCAGCAATGGGCTGAGTTGAGACTTCAAGGAAAGACCGCGTGTCTCACAGCTGCAGAACACTCTGTCTCACATGCCCTGTTCAGAAATGTTGCCCTGGATGAGAACATCGTTGCATTTGCTATAAAAGCGAGATTGCAGGTTTTACAAACTAAACTGAATCTCTCCATCTGGTTTCCAGGAAGTCATGCTCCTTACTGTATACACCATGGTAGTGAACTAATGGCTGACACCATGCCTCACATCTTAAATGGTTGCCATGTTTACAGGGGGCTTTACATACGTAGGCATGACAGAATTGTGGATTTGATATTAGCAGATATCCTGTCTATTTTCAGGTCCTCCATCATGCTGTTTAAGCATTCTACTGTAAAGCTGAGCATTTTCGGTTTGTATAACGACGTCTCAATGTTCTCTAAAGTTACAGCTAACACTCCTGATGTTGTTGTGTTGTTAATGAAAATCACAGAGAGGTGTTCATTCTTGAAGTCGGCTGTACTTTTGATTGCAGCCTTTCTAACCAAAGTGCTAAAATATCAGCAGCTGAAGCAGACCATCTCTCTGCGAGGCTACAAATGTAAACTTTTAGTTTTTATATTTGGTAGTAAAGTGCTAAAATATCAGCAGCTGAAGCAGACCATCTCTCTGCGAGGCTACAAATGTAAACTTTTAGTTTTTATATTTGGTAGTTTGGGGCATGTGCACAAGCTGGCGGTGAGGGACCTGCGGATGGCCGGCCTCTCTAAAAGAAGAGCTAAACAGTTAGCGAGGTACTGCTCAGTATCTGCTATTATTGGAAGCCGCTCGGTCTAGAGGAGAAAATGTTTTCTGTCTCCTTGAATGAGGTCTGTTTTCTACCTGACCTGTATGGCATATAACAGTGTTCAGCCGTCCAGGCGCTTTGTAACTGACTGATTCCTTTTGTCAACTGCATTGGCAGTATTTATGTCCTTTGTACAGGAACCCTTACTCTGTTTCATGTGGGCATAAATAAATATTTCAAGTGTGTGTGTGTGTGTGTGTGGTTTGTATCAGGGTTGGTGTAGTCCACTGTAGAAAGATGTACGTGGATTGTAGCAGGGTTAGTGTGGTCCAGTGTAGAGAGGGGCGTGTGTGTGGTTTGTAGATGGGTCTGTTTGTGCTCGGGGTGTAAATTAGCTCAGGAACTGACCTTAGGAAGCCCTCTGGGTCTGTGGTCCAGATCCCCCCTCCGCAGCTGTACCACCCCAAAACACACAACTGACAGACTTATCCTTGGTTGGCACGCATCTGTCCACACAAGCACAAATCAGTCCTAATGACCCACATCTAGGAAGTGGCTGGGAGTTCTGTCACCAGTCTGTAGCCAGCGCAGTCACATGGGTGTTAGGGGAGGGGTTTGGATTTGGGTTCCCAAAACCCTGTCCCATCCCAGCCTGTCCTTTCTGCTCATCTGTCTCCTGAACCCCTTGGCCCCCCCCCCTCCCCCCAGCTGTTGAGTTTTGGTTAGGATATCCTGCATTCAATTGTGCTTTACCTCACAATACCTCTCCCTTCCTCCAATTAGCATCATTTTGGTATGCGTGTGCCTGTGTGTGCGTGTGGGTTTGTGGGGGTGTGTGTGTGTTTGCGTGTGCGGGTGTGGGTGCGCGTGTGTGTGTGGGTTTGTGTGCGTGTGGGGGTTTGCGCATGTGTGCATGTGCCCGTGCTTGTGCGTATGTCTGTGTGTGGGTTTGTGGGTGTGTGTGTATGTGTGTATGCGCGTTTGGTGTGTGCTTGTGTGTGTCTGCCTCTGTATCTGTGTGTTAATACACACAGGCCTTTACTAACTTTGTATTCTGTGGTGGAACCAATAAGCTGAACTCTGAAGACCATGCCCAAGTACAGTCATGTCATACAGTCCCATGTGAAGCTTACTTGTGTGCTGTTTCACGCTGTCACACACCATGACCGTGACTATAAAGCCCTTCTCTGTTGCGATCGCAGCAGACAGGGGTAACGTCACGGTCTGCTACTCTGGCTTGATCTGCAGGAACGCGGCCAGCGTTCGAGACAAAGACGAGGGTGATTACAGGCACTTGGTTATACGACAGAGCCCTAATGCAACATGCATAACGATATTAATGCTAACGGATTATGCCGGGGTAAACATAAGCCCTGTTATTTTGGAAGCGGCCCTAAAATGTGACCTTTGCTATTTCAGACTTGCTGTGGCCTGTTGCATATTTATCGGAGTGGGATTTAAGAGCTGATTTCAGACGAGCTTTGAAACAGGTTTATGTCGTCTTTCTCGACAGCAGTGCGCTGTTAACTCTCTCTATCCAGCCTTCAATGAGAGGGGGACATTTTTCCTCTTGTGTCATCTCCCTGCTCCATTTATGTCAATGTTGCTGACCTCCCTGGCATGAACAATAATGTAATAACCTAATTAGGGCTAATAACATATTTTTACATAAATCAAAAAATGCATAACTGTATTAGGCATAAGCTATGGCATTCCCAAGGAGTACAATCTAGTACCAGTCGCCCACCCATGTTTTCTCTGACTATTTTATATTGTGACTATGACCCAGAACTTGCACACAGACAGTGTGAATGTAGTGCGTATACATACAGAACCTGTCAAAAGTTTGGACACACTTCGCTAATGTCACAGCACTGTTTTTAGAGAAATTTAAACGGCTTAACTTCTCCATATAATCTCTAATGGAATCATGTAAAAGGTAAACAGTCAGAAGTGAAAACAGAATAATTTACTTATTTGAATACTGTCCAAAATTTTGGAATTCTCAAGGGAGCCATATTTTGCCAAGTAAACTGACAAATAAACTCCTCCTATTTTCCGATGGCCGAATGAAGGTCAAGTGGTTTTGGGACTTATTGAGCGAAAAGGTTGATGAAAAGCACACCTCAAGTGCAGCCTGTCTTTGGGAAGTTGGACAGCCATGCAGCTGCAAATTTATTATAGTCATGTGACTGTCCCTATTTAAAAAAAAAAACAAAAAAAATTAAGAATGCGCTGCAAATATGATGAGAATTGGTGATTAGTTTGATGGATTTAAGAATTAGATCTTTTTTATTTATTTATTTATTTTTTTGCAAAATAAAGACTTCTTATTTCTTCATTTTTAACGTATATTGTAAGAAAAATGTGGGTGTGTCCAAACTTTTGACTGGTACTGTATACTATACAAACTACATTATTATCTATGAATGGCGGTTTGAGAGAGCGAGTGAGAGGTTCGGTGATATCGGTGTCTCTCCTCCTGTGGTCGCTGTACCGTCAGCACTGGCGAAGCTCCCGTTTTCCAAACGCTTTGCCTGTTTTTCCCGCATGAATGATCTCTCAAAAGGGCAGAGGTTTGTTCTGGAGCATGGATGGCCAATTTGATTGATTTTGATTTGACATTCAAATCACTCGCTGCTCCTTGAAGTACCTATTCAAAAACTCAATGACCCAGAGTTCCTGAGCAAATGGAGAAATTGTGCTTGAAAATGGCTGGTAGGTTTGCTGACTTTGACCTGGCTGCAGCAATTGCAAAATCTGATCGGGATTCATTAGCTCCTCCGAGGGGGGCCCTCAGAACTTGGCTTGATAATTCTGGCACACGCCAACATCAGTTCTCAACATCAGGTGGGCTTTAGGCCTGAACCCTCTCCCATGTGTGGCACTCGTGTTCATTACTCAGCGACTGTTGGCGCACGTGTACACTGGAGTAGCACCGGTATTTTTTGTGTTGTTGGGGGTTGATTCTGAGGTCACTTGTGAAACAATTCGGCGCACTGCTATACAAAGTTGAGGAAACTGAAGAGGGCTGATCTAGAATCGACAGCAGTGGAGAAGGCTGTGGCATTTGCGTAGATTTCAGGAAGCAAAAAGATAAAGACGCCCTTTGGAATACCATGAGAGGCGAACCTAAGAGTATCAAGCAGACGGACATGCTTTGTTTTACTGGCCACCATCTTCTGGGAGCTGGAGAAGAATTGACTTCAATAAATGTATTATCAATCCTTTTTTTTTTTTCTCCAAAGCTGTGAAACTGATTAATTCTCAAGTGTTAGGAAGAAATTTTTGTTCCTGCGTGCGAGGCAGATGTGAGGATCATTAGAGTAATTATGAATAATTCTTATGAATATGCTCGTGTGCTGAAATGACAATGAAAGAGATTATGCCTGTGGAAATCGGTTGTTAAAAACCTCTGGGTTACATTACAATAGCAGTGTAAAATGAGGGTGGTCAAGGCTGAAAAATGATCAGCTCGAGTGAGGAGAAATATTTTCAGTTTATTTGTGCTTTTAATTGTCAAGAGTTCATGCCATCATTCTGGGGTAAATGTGGACCCTTCTACAGAGCCTATCGGAGGAAACCAGTCACACTTGGGTGGCACAGCTCACGAAAGGGGTGAATTCAACTGAATTATAGGGTTTACAAGGTTGTATATTAGCCCTCTACAAGGTGTGACGCGCTGGGGGGGGGTTAATTGCACCATGTGATGGAGCCAGGGTGACAATAATGATGGAAAATGATGGTAATTAGCAGCTGTGATGATAATGCTCGCATTGATGACAGTGTGATGGGTATAATGTTTTTGATCGCACTGTGGGTTAAGATTATAGCTGTGACGCCGATGATGATGTTTATTATACTGATGATTGCTATAATGGCAATGAAGGTGATGATAATGACAGTGCTGTGCTAGATTAGACTCTCCACGTGTTGTTTTTTTAAAGGCAGACTGTTAGCCTGTGATGCTAAAACAGATTCCCATTAAACGGCTGTCGGAAATTATGGACACCAGGACTGCCAGGTAGAAACTCATGAAACCTCTTATCTGGCCTGCGCAGTGCATGTGTTCTTTTCCACACACACACACACACACACACACACACACACACACACACACACACACACACACACACACACACACGCGGATGTACACACACTTCCACATGTGTACTCTTGCACAAGCCCACTCATATGTCCACAAATGCACCTACACATACCCACTTTTGAATGCTCCGTTCTAGGCCTGTAACAATTATTAGACAATTTATAATTGTCAATTATGTAAAATAATTGCGGTTTCATGGTTAAACCGTCATTTTTCAAATTGCGCAATCGCCGCCTGTTGATAATGTGTGCGCACGTTGAAGAGAGAAAGACAAAAAAAAAAACGGAAAAATGAGAAAGTACTGGAAGACACGGAATTTGCGCAAGCCCCTCCACCCCCCACAAAATGAAATGCATACCTCCCCCCCCCCCCCCCTCCCCCACTCATCAGAATGAGAAGCATACACCCCACCCCCCCCAAACTGAACATCATCTCCCCCCCGGGCCGCCACCACACATTGCCTCCTGGTCTGTGGGAAACACTGAAACTAGTTTGAGAAAAAATTTACTTTTTGACCAAAAGAGACAATTAAATTGTACAGCAACATTTGGAATCGTTACAGCCCTACTTTAGTGTGTCTGTGGTTGATATGAATCAGCCGGTGATGTTATGCGTTTCCAATGAACAATGCTGGCATGGCCACTGAATACTAAAGGAAACTGTGCAAAACAAATATTTGCTGTTCACTCGATTTTTATATAAAACAGAATTGCACCAGTGGTACATGTTCTTTTAAATGTTGGTCAGGCTGGCAGGAGTTTCAGCGACTGCTAATGAGTGGACTGCAGATGGCTGCTGCTGTGAAGGCAAAAGCAAAGCCAAACCACCTTCATGGTACAAAATCTCTCTCCCTCTCCCTCTCCCTTTCTGTCTCTCTCCCTCTCTCTCTCTCTCTCTCTCTCTCACACTCTCTCACACACTCACTCTCTCTCTCTCGTTTTGCCAAGTATTAGGGTTGGGCGAGAAGAGAGCAGAATCAAACATCACATTATTTTTGACGGATTTTTTTTTTTGTTAAGGATTTCTATTTGCAAATAAAATATATTATTTAAATATATTAACAACATATTTTTCCCATTTTTCCCTCCCACCCCCAACTCGCAGTACTGCCATAGAAAATACATATACAGGGAAGATAGTCATTTTCAAGTAGTCATTTTCATTTTCAAGTATTCTGAGCCTTTGGTGAGGAATAAATAAAAATTAAACTAGAGTTCCATAGTTTAGCTATCTCGGGCTCTCTTGAGATGCTATTTATCCCATATGTTTTATCGTATTATTTGTAAAATAAAAAAGCATCAGCTTGGAGGTCTACTCAAGTCAACGGGATGACGACTTTGCTAGCTGGCATGTGAACGCTTTTTGCCATAAAATTATTTGAGTTTCTACTATAACCATTGCATGTGTAACTTATTATTTTAATGGAAAAAAGCACTACAATGCTAGCTAGCAAATTATTCAACCCATTGACTTGAATACACCGCTAGCTAGAAGCTGACGCTAGCGACGGTTAACGGTTAATGGTAGGATTGATAATGTTACCATTGAAAAGCTATTGGTTGAAGTTTGCCAAAGGATGGTATATGACCATATATATATCGCGACGCAAGAATGCTGTATTACACTTGTGTGATATTAAACCTGTATGACATGGCTGTATTACACCAATTTTTAATTATTTTTGGTGTAAATCGGTTTCTCCCATTTCAGAGCACGCCGACACACATTACCTCCTTCTGTCCCCCTTACTACAGAAGTGCTCTCATCCCGTGCCCGTCTCCAGATAGCAGCTTCAGCTCACATGAGCTTGTTTGAGAGCTAATTGTTAGCACTCTCAGCTTCCTCTCAGCCTCTGTGCTAATTACCTGGGTAATGAGAGGTTGCTGTGAAGGACGGCGCTGAAGAGGGCTGATTTCGTTTAATCCCGAGCATTATCTGCGCTCAGAGATGAAATCGGTGTGCGGGGCTGGAGTGGAGCCCCTCTGCGTCTCCCCACAGTTCAGCCGTCACCCTCCCCCAGCCCATTTACTGCAGATATTTTTACTCTCACCCATCTTATTCCCCTGAAACGCCTGCCCTCCTTTTCTACAGCAGATTTTTTCACTCTCTTCTGTCTGTCTGAAATGTCTTTCGTGGTGCTGCTGTGTGTGTGTGTGTGTCTTACACAGAGAGCTCTGTAAGTGAACGTACATGTAGGTATGTATTTGTGTGGTTTTCTGTGCTTGTAGTTGTGTGTGAGTGTGTGTGTGTGCGCGCATGTGTTTGCATTTGTGTGTGTATGTATTTGACAGAGACCACTGTATGTAAACATACCCACATGTATGAATTTTTGTGTGTGCGCATGCATGTGCTTATGTTTGCTTGGCGGCTTGTGTGTTTGTTTGTGTGCGTGTTATGTGCATTTGGGGGAGATGGATAGTATAGCAATTGCTCATTTGTGTGTGTCTGTCTGTGTGTGTGGGTCTGTGTGTCTGTCTGTCTGTGTGTGCGTGTGCGTGCGTGTGTGTGTGTGTGTGTGTGTGTGTGTGTGTGAAAAACAAACTAAACACCCCAACAGTGAAGTGGAAATAACAGCAATGGCTTCCTGTGGTCTAAAAGGCACATTGTCCACACATCAGAAGTTGCTGTGTTCTAAATTAAGGATGCACCACATGCAACAATGGGGTGGAATCATTGGCTGTAGAAAAAGAGTTGAATTCAGCTTGAAGCATGTTAAGTTAGTGGAATAAATAAATAAAAATTATTTTGATTCCTATCCTCCAAAAACAACCAGCTCCCCAGGCATGGATTTAATTTGTTGTCAGGAGACCATTACCCTCCCAGTGATTTTCTCCTATGCCATCACTGTCTTCTGGAAGGTTCAGGGCGCGGGAGAGCTCAGAGGTGCCATATTTCCGCACAAGCACATGAATATCATAAGATCACTTTTGGAGTTATGTCGGTGGTAGTGTCGTGGGTGCCAGAACAGATTTTGAGCTCAAATGCCTGTTCTGGAATATTTGTCAAAACCTACGCAAACAGAAACAGAACTTGCCCTCAATTGTCTGCATTAAGCTTTAGAGCGCAGGCTTGTGAATTTTGTCTCTGTTTTCATCGAATAAAGTGGCAATCACTGAAATGGACATCCCCCGTGATGCGCTTATGATGTCCTGTCATTGCAGATTAATCATTTAAATCTAGTAAGAGATGGAAAAAGCTGTTTTTAGATAGTAACTCACTGAGGCATCTAACGTCTATAAATTTCACTTATTATGGTCCCCACTTGTTGTTTGAGGAGTTGGCCTGTTATGTTTAAAGCCTGTATGAGTCTATCATGACGTTTGAATCCGCAAGGTGTCCACATTCTACAAAAACAAGAAATAAGCTAATTTTTTAGGTAGTTATATGACTAGGCAGGGGCTCAATATGTAATTATTCCCCACAGCAGAGTGGGAGGGAGATATAGGAATGAGTGTTATCCGTCCACACGTCTGTCCATCACACTTCTTTTCCGCATCAAAACTTCTAAACCGTTCAACATTTTTCCTCGAAATCATGATATGCATCTTATCGTGTAGCCGTTCCTTTTTATATTTCCATCTGTCCTTACCTCGGTCACATTTAGTTTAGTTTAAAGGCCGTAATGCGGAGACTGTGGCTGGGATCTGAGAATTTCCTGTTTATTTCTACAAGTTTCTTATTAAACCACAAAATCATTTCCATTAAGGTGTGGCAGTTTTATTAATTACAATGATTTGCCTGTGGGAAGAATATAAATGAAATAAGCGAACATTAAAAGTATGCATCTCATTACTAAGTGGGCTTACTTAGTTTTGCAGTGCAGCTTCTATTCTCTAGTAAATAGTTTAGAATTGGTGGAAATGCTCATAAATTTTGCCAGTTGGTCGCGGAAAGACATTTTTTGAGTGGGGATGTACAAGGTAGTTATTGTGGGGAGACGTAGCAGGTTAGGCTGCCTGTTAATCTCGGGAATAGGGGCTGGTGATTGATGGTAAGTCTTGTTAAAATCTCCCTGCTCTGTGGCAGCCTGTGGTGTAGAGCTTCTCAAGGTCACCGATGCGTACAGCTTGGCCCGTGTTTGTACTGGGAATCCGGGGCCTGCTACGTACTTGAGTATCCAGGCAACTGTGCGTCTGTGTTTTCCTGGATGAAGAACAGAATGATGCCGATTATTATCTCTGCATCTCGCTGTGATATGCTGTCACAGGCGGATAGAATGGTTAACTGACACACAGGTTGCTTTCAGCAAAAACCGTGTCACTCGGTATGAGGATGGGTTGGGAAGTGGTTTTAGTCTGTGATTAATTTAAAGTGGTGTCATGGACGTACTGTTAGCCTGTGATTCCCTGTAAAATTGTATCAGTCACTCGGTGTAAAGCTGAATTAGTGCCGTGCTGTAACTCTGTCCCTCTCTGTAGAGCTGTGTATGTGGTGTGCTGTTTGCTGTTCGCTCTATAAAGCTGTGTCAGTGGTGAGTTTAAGTCCATGACTCTTAGTGAAACCGAATCAGTGGTTTGGTTTCCTGTTGCTGTGTTGTACTACTGGTATGCTGCTTTATGATAACTCCGTAAAACTAAAACTCTGTTAAACTAAATTGGTGCTGTAAGTCTGTGACTCTGTAAAGCTGCATCAGTGCTGCGTTGTTAGTTTGTCACCCCCCCCGTGCAACTGTTTCCCAGGGTATGCTTTCAGTCGGCCTCCCTTCGTGAAGCTGTAGTGCTGCTTTACTGTCGTTCCCTGTCAAAATGAATTGGTGGTGCACAGTTAGCCTGCTGCTCTTTGTAAAGCTGTAGTGGAGAGCAGTCAGGCTGTCACTTTGTAAAGCTGTTAGTCTGTGACTGAATTAGTTGCTGTCTGTCTGTTTGCCACTCCCTGTAAAGGTGTGCTGTTAGTCTGTGATTCCCATTATAGCGGCTTCAGTGGTGCTGCGAGTCTGTTGCTCCTTGTAAAGCTGTATCAGTGTTGTGTTTGTTTATAAATATCTGTAATAGTGATGCACTGTAGTCCGTGACTGTAAAGCTGCTTCTGTGGTGTACTGTTGGTCTGTCGCTCATTGTGAAGCTGAATTTGCGGTTCGGTGTTCTTCCCGAACTCCTGCAAAATTGTTTTAGTAATGTGATGGGACTCGCTTTTTAGCTTTACCTCTGGTGTGGTTGTGGATTAGTCTGAAAGCGAGAGAAGGGAAGCGCATATCCTGTTCCTTGACGTGCAGACGGAAAATGTGGCTCTGCTCAGCCGTCTGTCATTTGTAGAGAAAAGCACCAGAAATAGTTCCAGTACAGATTTTATTAGTGTTTTCACCTGTTCGACAGGCTGCTCAAGACAGCTGGTAATGCTCTACATGTGATGAGTGCGCATGTCTCGTAACACAAGAGTCAGGAATGTGCCCCTGTGAGAGGGAGAAGGGGGTATTAGAAGAGAACATGCATGTCGGTGTGTATTTGTATGTTTGGCAGACGAACTGAACGCCACCACAGTGAAGTGAAAGTAACTGAGCAGTGCGTTCCTGTGGTCTGAAAGGCACATTGTCCACGCATCAGAATTTGCAGAGTTGTAATTATAGTATAAACCAGATGGACTATTGTTTATAGCTGCAAAAGAGTTTGCGAGTTTGAAGGATGTCAAATTTGGATTAACTTAAATGTTGCTCTTATCAATTTTGGGGGCTTATGGAAGATTGCTGTTAGCAACTGTATTGAACTAGATTGTAGTGTCCTGGTGTTCCCTGAGTTTTCTCAGGATTAAGAAGCTAGTGGTATCGGATGGGCCTCCTGTGATCTGGAAAAACCTAGTATGTATGTCACTTTTGGTGGAAACTGAGTTTGACCCTCATTTGCAGTAATTTAGGGAGGTGAAAATCTTCACACACTAGCTGTTTGTTATTT
This sequence comes from Gymnothorax reevesii, assembly GCA_029721435.1. Lineage (NCBI taxonomy): Eukaryota > Metazoa > Chordata > Actinopteri > Anguilliformes > Muraenidae > Gymnothorax > Gymnothorax reevesii. The sequence continues at coordinate 51,174,069 of CM056591.1, forward strand.
GACCTTTTCAAAATCAAGTTGTTATTATTATTTTTTTTTAGTCAGGAAAAGTCCAGAATCCAAAAGTTTTTGTTCAATTGCAAGACCCTTGCCACTGATGAACTCACTAGGCTTTTCCAGATCACAAGAGAGGTGCAAGGACAGTGCTGTGAAAAAGTACTTGCTCCTTTCCCCAATTTCTTTTATTTCTGCATATTTGTCACACTTCAAAGTATTTCATATCATCAATCCAATTTTGATATTAGACTATGATAACTGGAGTAAATGCAAAATGCTGTTGTGAAATGATTTCATTGAAGGAAAAAAGCTATCAAACCCTACCTGGCCCTATGTGGAAAAACTAATTATCCCCCTTTTTGGAGGCCCCCTTTACACTACAACAATTCACTAAATCAACCATTTATTTAAATATAATTGATAATTGGATCTGATTTCACTAGACACGCTCAGGCATGACTACTGCGAGCCCTACTGCATCGAACATCGCTTAAATAGAACCACCAAGGAAGCTCTCACGGTACACAGTTTGGGAAACACTAGCCAATGTCGTATGACGTGATTATCACTCAACAACAGCTATGAAAGGAGATCTGAAATAAATCCGTGAAGATTGTTGTTGCCACTGACCCTGCCATGCTCACATGAAGACGGTGCGAGGTCGGGATCTGCGCCTTTAGTTTGTGAAGATGTTTCGCCTGGTGCGTCGAACACCAAAACATGAGGGTCTAGCGCATTTTTTAGGATTATTCGCCGTGGTCCGCAATTATTCAATGAAAGCTTATTAATGAGATTCTCACGCGGAATTAAAATCCTTGTGCCTTGAAGTTTCGTTTTCACTTACCTAAAAGTGAATTTCACCGCTAGTTACATGGAAAGCGTCGCTTTCAAAGCGAATGACTTGCTTCGCTTTAGGCAGCAAAGCTAGCCAATCAGCGTCAAGTGCTTGCGTTTCATAATGAGGTTGCCAGTTAAGCCCAAAAGGTCGCCAAATAGGACAAAACAACGCCTTCAAAATCCCCCACCCTAATACAGCTTTTTGAGAGAGGTTTTTAGGAAGCTTTTGAGGCATTACAGACCGGACCAAACTTTTGTGGTGTACACGTCACTTCACTGAACAGGGATAAATACCCCGTTCAACACTTCTAGTTCACCTTTAAAGCAATTCTGCAACGAGAGGTTGTCCAGAATTCCTCCACAGTAACGTAAAAGACTGATTGCCAGCCGTCGCAAACATTTGATTGCAATTGTTGCCTCTTAAGGTGGCATGACTAATTATTAGGTATAGGGGGGAATATTTTTTTCATGAGGGTGTTGAGTATTTTGATAACTTCTTACCTTTAATTAATTAGTGATAATTTAAATACTGCATTTTGTGTTAACTCACATTACCTCTGTCATATACTTTATTCACGGCACTGAAGGATCTGAGCGTAGCCGCGCTCTGTGATTTCCATTACAGTCGGAGGACAGCAGTGAGCATTTCCTGCTCTGCGAAATCTGACTGAATCGCCTTTTCTGTGAAAGTCTGTGAGATGCAAACTCTCACCCAGAGGTGTGGATGAGGAAGATTGTGGGCACTGGTGCACAAGTGTCGCAGGATGGGGAGACTTGGCAAAGACTTGCCTCAGTTATGGCTCCCATCGCCATCATGGTTCCTTTGCACTTTTGCAGTACCCAACTACAGCTTTTGCGGCATCCATGTAAACATCTCCCCTATAATGTCAAGGTTTTGACCATTGATTGTTGGTGCATATTTTACGTCCTGTGTGTGACACCTTCCTCCTCCTTAACCAACCCCCGACACCCCCTTCCCCTCGCGATTTCTGTCTGTATGCGACCAAGTTACCGCAGTGATATCTTACAATATCAGGGGAGCGGCTAAACCACGTTGGGGCCATGTGAAGAATTTGAATGTAACCGAAACTGCGTGGTCTAAAAAAAAAAAAAAAAGGTTGAGCGCACTAATATTTCATTGGACCGCCTTCAGCTTTGATCATGGCGCGCATTTGCGGTGGTTTTGTTTCAGTAATCTTACACAATGCTACATTTTTTTTCCACCCCAACTGTAGTTGCGTAAAATTGTATCCGTGAAAACGATTCCTCATGCTCGCTGAACCACTTTGTTAAAACCCAACAAGTCTTGGCATGGTCACCGTGGAAAATGCCTGCGCCGTTGCGGATTATATAATCTGTTGATGAGATAACCTTGTCATTCGTTTCACCACGGTTGGTGGCTGATTTCATAATGTCGCTGCAGAGTGTTTTTGAGTCTCGTTTTCACCAGTCGTAGCAACTCCAGATCACACCACTGCCGCCAGAGGCTTGTACAGTAGATTCTAATACATGACTGGTGCTTAACTTCATGGGCTTCTTTTCGCACCCTGATGCGCCTCACTCTGCATTAGGACAAATCTGGACTCCGCAGACCACATGACCTTTCTCTATTACTTCACAGCCCTCGCTTTATCCCGCCTCGCATACCCTTACAATTAAACATTTCCATGTGTGCTGGTGTCCTATTTTTTATTTTTTTTTAAACACACTGAGACTTCACGAAACATGTTGGCGACCCCAGTTCCCAGACGTTCATCATTTTTATCCAACCCATTTCTTCTCTGAAATTTACAGTTCATGATATATTTCTGGGTTTTAATAACGCTTTGAAATAGTTTTTAACCCAATTCCAGTGATCTCAGGAATCTCCATGGTTGTTCTCTTAGGTTGTTACAGGCCAATTAATGGCCTCTTTTGTAACACAGCAACTTCTTTTCCACGACCGTGGGATACATTTTCTGACAAGATTGTTTAATAAATGAGAAGTAATGATGCAGTCATCCAGCTGACTACTTTGGGTTTGGCCAGGTGGTGTAATATAGGGTGTTTATATTCGGTAAATTAATTCACACGGCTGCAAGACTAACAAGAGAGTCAGCAGTGTTTCTCTTTGGGGATTATTTTTAGTGAGCTATGAAATGAAATGGTGAAATGGCACATTTTTTCATGATAATGACTCAGTAAGAGGAAAAAGTGTGTGTGTGTGTGTGTGTGTGTGTGTGTGTGTGTGAGAGCGACAAGGTGTGAAGGCACTGAGCTTTAGAAGCTCGTTTGTATTGACTTTGATACGATAAGATGTGCATTTTCATTGTAACTCCGTCAGTTAGCCAGTGCGCTACCAGCATGTGTTGATGTGTGAGAAACGGAAACTTACTCTGCGCTCTGCTGATTCCCGCTGCTTTGTGAAAAGTAGGCCAAAAAGGAAAAGGGAGGCAAGGCGAGGCAGGAAGCATGTGATATTTTTATCCTGCTCCAGTGAAGCCCCGTCTCTAATTAACCGCAAATTAATTTTTGATTAGCTTAGGGACTGAGAGACTGCCGGGGCTAATTTTGGACATTGAGAGTGTGGACTAAAGCCCGTTGTTCATTAGCGATGCGTCCGTGAGCCTGGCTTGCTGGCACGGTCATCTTGGGGCGATAACCTCAATTGTGAAGACCTTTGTATAATATGGTCAATGTTGACCATATCTTGTCCTTTCACGTTTATCTGTTTGTCATTTGTATTTTTGAAAATTTGCTGTGTTTTGGGTTCTTGCACTCTCAAAGTTTACAGTTGCCGGCAAACAAGTGAACTTAAGGACATAACTGTGGTCTTTTTGCGACCGCATTCTTGGATTAATTCTATTATTTAATCCACATTTTCTTGAAGAGAGGACACGTCTGCTTGACGAGCCCTTCAGGAAGTGTAAACTAGTACAGTTGTCATGAGTTCCTCCCTGTCTACGCTCGCTGTCCTGCCTGTTGGCTTTCGCTCAGGAAGCAAATTCACTGGCCACTTTCCAGGAACTCTGGGAGCATGTGCTATTTTTAATTTCGCTCTGACTCTTGTTTTGATTGGCTCCGATGCTGGAGCTGGATGAAAGCTCTTCTCACCCCCTGAGGATTAATTCACCCAGAGGCACAGCATGCTAGAGATGTGTACCTGAAACTCCAATAATAATAATATTTAAATTCCGCCTGCCAAACAAGGTTTGTCAGGCGCATTTGAGACCATAATGGCATTGAAACCTTTATAGTTAAAATAAGATTAAGCCCGTGTGTCCTTTAAGCAGGTCACTAAGTGGTCTGCAGTGATTAGAAGGATTCTATTCTGGTCACACAGTCTTGTGGTGTGAAGAGGTACCATGTCTATAGTCTTGTATGTGTCAGGTCTACTGAAGTCATGCAGAATATCTGTTTATGGAGACTGTAATGGATGTACACGCCACCAGCAACCTGACGCAGTGGAGTGGCTTGTCTCAATGATGAGGGTGATTATGTTTCTGTTGATTATCATCTCACTGCGGTTCGCCCTTGGACTGCTTATTTCTGGAACACAAGACATTTAAATATCAGCATTATATTTGTATTTTGATAAGAACTGTTTTTGCCTTTAACACGCACTTGTAACAAGAGATCCATAAATTATGTAATTTGTTCTTCTTTTGGGTTATTCCTATGATCTCAGCATTGTTGAACATTTTATCTTTAGTCCAAAATAGAAAATTAAGAAAGTGGTTTTTAGGGTTTGAAAGACAGGTCTGTCCATGCAAATTACATACATTCCCCCCACCTTTTGTTTGTTAATTTTTTTTTCCCGTATTGTAGATGCTATAAAATGGGAGACAAATTGTTGTGTCAGGCTAATTTTTTTCAGGATTTGTACATTAAGCAGGATGACTCATGAAACTCAAACGGGGCTTGAGGCCTTTAGGGGCTAATCTATGGAAGGACAATATTTCAATAAACACTCTTTTCAGTGCCAGTTTTCTCCCAGAAATCATGCATCTTAGCTTTTCAATTAAATCATTGAGTTACCAAAGGGTGACCAAACTCCAATGACTGAGAGGTTTGCACATCTTTGCATAGAAGGTAACGGTCTTGTAATTTCAGCCTAAAATATCCCAATGAAACTCTCTTGAAAAGAAATGAAGTAGAAATATGAGTTATAATATGTGGTTAATATATGGGTGTATTTCCTTTGCAGAAAAACTGTTCCTTGGAGTTGGGCCCTTTGCAAACTCAAGGATTCAATTTTCTTGTTCTGATGGTTCAGCTAGAGGGCCAGTGTATGTTCTGAGCCTCACCAAAGGAGCTCTGGTGATTTTTCATGAAGTTACCCTATTTTAACACTTGTAATTGTAGAGCAGTTACATGGCTAAAAATGTTTTGGAATTATGATCAAATTACATATTTTTTCAATCAGGTTGATATTTTCTTAAAATGTCCAAGGATGTAGTTTCTCTTCCGATTAGTTATTATTATGGAAGATGGCTAGATTGTGATTTTTCCTTTCTTAAATTGTAATGCAGTCAAAGCACTTCAGAAAATTATTGCATCGTGACTCTAGTTGTACTCGTCTGTTGCATAAGTTGTGGAATTTGTGTTGATAAAACAACGTGTCTTACGGTTGTGGCTGTTGTTTAAAATGGCTGGCAGACTCCTCTTAACTGTGATTGTGCGTCCCTGAGAAAGGTATAGGTTGTAAACTGAAGATATTTGCTAACACCGAACTGAAGGCATTTCCACCACCAGGTTTCAAACCATTGCGTGCTTTTTCTTGCTTCTATGTGGAAACACTGCTTCATTAACTGGAAGACTCAAAAGCCAAACTTTTATGTCAGTTACTGCTTTACTGGCATATGTGTGTGCGCGCGCCGAATAACCTCTTAAGATGAGTAGTAGTGTTAGCCACAGGTGTCACGATTACTGTGTGATGTTGGCCTGTTTGCTTTATGTGAGTTGTCAGTCTGTTTGTACTGCGTGTAGTGATGGCCTGTATTTAGATTATTAGCTCAGCCGAGGGGCAAAAAAACATTGGTCTGTGGGTGGAGGTTTCCTGACATTTTTTACATGTGTGTCTGTCTGTGTGTGAGTGCGCGCTCGTGTGTGTGTGTGTGTGTGTGTGTGTGTGTGTGTCTGTGTGTGAGTGCGCGCTCGTGTGTGTGTGTGTGTGTGTGTGTGTGTGTGTCTGTGTGTGAGTGTGCGCTCGTGTGTGTGTGTGTGTGTGTGTGTGTGTGTCTGTGTGTGAGTGCGCGCTCGTGTGTGTGTGTCTGTGTGTGAGTGCGCGCTCATGTGTGTGAGTGCTTAATATAGGTCTGTGGTTGTTGGTGCTGATTTTTTTGATTATAGATGGGTTGTCTCTGACGGCATTTTTGCTCTCTTTCAGCCTGAAAACCTGCAGAAGACATGGCTCCGAGAGTTTTACCAGGTACGTCCTGGTACTACACACAGGGTGCAGCAACAGTCTGGGGGGGTGACCTCATTACGGTTTGAACGGTTTTTGGCGTCTCCCCATCGACCATTTTGTCTTAACAGAGTCAAATAACCTGATTTGTCTGATTAGCCTTGGGTACTGGGAGTAGGCATGCACACAGATGTACAGGCACACACATGCACACACACACGCAAACACTCACACACACACACACACACACTCACACACACACACACACACTCACACACAGTTGTGCACGCATGCATACTGATGCACACACAGGTGCGCACATATGCACACCTAAAAATGCACGCATGTATGCACATGCACACGTATGTTCATGCATCGAGATGCACACAGAGGCAGGGTGGGCTGCAAGATCCCGGATCCCCCCCCCCCAGGTGGGTCGCTTTCCCCGTTTTTTTTACCAACCTGTCATGATGGCGATGCTGTGGTTTCCTGTCGCAGCTGTTATCTCAACGCAGCAAAAATAAGAGCCTCTGTGTAAACCATTTCATCTAGTGAGAACTGCAGCTTTTTCCATTCCGGGGAAGGGAGTTTGTTAATCTACTCAGTGAGCTGTCATCTTTCTTCTCTCCATTCGGGCTTTACACAACTAGCACAGAATGTTCTCATGATGCTGGAACAATGTTATAACCTTGAACCGGACCTTGGATCAGTTGAAGCAGGTCCGCTGGTCACGTTTTGTTTTTTCTTTTTGATACTGTGCATTTATCTGGGAAGAGATGGCACCAGGGTGCACTGTCTGAAGACGACCAGCTAAGGGGAAAGATTGGGATGCTCTGGGAAATATTCTGCTTGCTTAATATTGGGGCCCAGAAATTCAAGTGGACGTCAGCTATTTCCACAGCACAAGGGGGGACCTACACAATATTAGGCTGGTGGTTTTAATGTTGCGGCTGATTGGTGCATAAACAATATAAATAGCAGTGTAAAATGCTGGCAAGGAATATTTTTGATGTCTGAAATTTTTTGCTTGGTGTCCTTGCTTGTTTGCCTCCATTATCAGACGCATCGTGTCAGTTTACGCAAATGGTGGGTCAGGTGCACAGAGAAACAGGAGGTTTCGCCTCACTTGTGTGCTGAGGCCGTCTCGTCGCACCACGTTCACTAGTGGATACAAATCCGTTAACTAGCCTGAATGAAAGTGTTTCGTTATTTCGACACGCTCAGTAATTTTTTTGGGGAGCATTGTCCTTCAGTGTGCAGACTTTCTTTAATTATTTCATTTGCGGATTCTCTGATTGTTCTGCGCCTGTATTTGAGCAGATGTGCATGCTCTACTTTCTTAATTCTCACCGTAATACACCCTTGTTTTATTATCCCTCTTAAGTGAGACTGGCACCATGCCACACTGATTGGAAAATATGGCACAGTGGCACTGCCAGGGACCGTCTTCCTGTAGGCAAAGCAGGGCATTTGTGTGGCCCATTTGGTTACTGTTTGATGCGGTCTGGCCTGTTGCTTGTGAGTGATATAAAAGCACTTTGCATGGTATGTCCAGGTAAATTAGGATATTTGCATTGGACCTCTCCCAATCTGGGACATTGAACTTATCTGGAGGTTCCCTGCACTACTGAATATCTGGCTGAAAGAGTGTTGTTGATTGGTGGAGTTTTTCTGACTGGCTTGGGTCGTGGCGATTTGAGGAGATTCTTTCATTACGCCGCTTCACTGCCAGTCGGTCGGGACACAGTGACTGGCTTAAGTGATGTGGGTTGGTTGAGCGTTTTGGATTGGATGGAGAGCCGAGGGTTTGTTGCGATCCTCAGATTGGCTGAAATAGCATTTGAATTTGGCTTGATTGGTATTGGACGGTTCTTTGACTGGATGGGATAAAGTGGATTTAATTGATGTTCTTTCATTGACTGTTGTACTCTTGGTTGATGAAGATGCTGATTGGTTGGAATGGCATTGGCAGGTATGGTCCAGGTCACTTGGATGTCGCCCAGTGTCATCCTCGGCCGGGGTGAGAAGTGTTTCAGCACACAGAAGTGTGGTTACTGGGAACTTCCATGTAGTTCAGCTTGGAGCCAGAGTCAAAGGATTCATTTTTTTGTTGAACATTAGCTTGACTGTAAAATGGGGTCAGTTTGACCTACACTTGAGGCTGCTGCATCGGCATTAGTGAGCAACAAATGTTCACGAAACCAGGTTAATAAGCCTGGAAAAGAAAGCTCCATTGTGGCAGCTCGTTCAGTCCACAGATTTGGGGCTGCATTGCCCAAGTAGAGGCATTCTAATCTGCTAAAAAAAAAAAAACTATTAAGGTCATATGATTAGATTAGCTGGTTTTCATGGGCATTGTTTGAACCAAAATGGCTCCGATGAATCGTATGTAATTACTCTGCTGACGAGAGAGAATAATTTGGGCACGAATCCCATCTGAATCTCTAAATAGCTTGATTATAAGACCTTCAGTCTCATTAAAACAAAAGCTTCAACTCCCGCAAGAGTCTCTCAAATTGTTGCCCTCATATTAGCTCGTGTCATGGAGAATTCTCTTGTGAAGCAGTTATCTTCGACAGTAGAGTACAGGGCGGGGCCTTCTTTCCATCTGCAGTCAGAGGAGGTGTGAAGATTCATCTGGAGCTTTGATATGATGATGGTAGTAATGGCGATGATAATGTTGTCTAATGATGACATGAATACTGTACTCAGTGTCAGTGTGAAGCACTAATCATTGCTGTGGGTTCAGAAAATGAAGCTCATGACTTTGAATTACTGAACTACCTAATACAGGCAAATTAGCTCCACTGTTGGCGCTCTGAGTCTGTTTGTGCACATTACATGTTTAAAGACAGGACAGAGTTGCTTAAAGCCATTAGAATCCTATCGGTCAGCTGTGGGGTGCAGAGATGAGGCAGTGCGGAGTGGTCAGTAATGAAACGGGGCCCCTACAGGTGAGACAAGGTACATTATATATGGTGACCTTGAGAGAGGGTACTTTACAGGAGTTACTTCTGTAAATTTGAATGTTTTGCTGTGCATCTGCTAAATATCGGCGGTGCAAAATTTAATTCCGATAAAAGTTCAATTCAGCAGCTCCCTCAGGCATACATGCAGACTTGTTGAACTATTTGCTATTATGGCTATTCAAGTGGCCAATATCTGCATATATGAACTGCAGTTCAGTTTGACTATTCGTTGTGAAGTAGGGGCAGCCTTTCGCCGAGTGACTATTATGTTTGACTGGACTTATAAGATTGATGGTTTTTTGCCCTTGACAAAGGCCCCTGCCTCCAAATTTCTCTGGGGGGGGGTTAGACCCTGCTTAGTTTTTAGACTGTCAGTCACCTTGGACTATAGCTTTGAAAGTAACGAATGTATGTTGAACGAATGAATGTCATAAAACCTCAGTCTTTAACAATAAAGAGTGTGTAGCATTGTTTGGGTTCCAGAAACACACAAAAAAAAAACAAACTGCATATAATTTAAAAAAGAAAGAAAATTGATTGCTGTACACAGCAGTCTCGCACAGCTGCGCACAGTTGTATAGTAAGTACAGCCCATTTTGACTGTGTGACAATATGAAATGTGAACTGCTGTTAAAAGTTGAGAGGTCCACTAATCTTTTTATCCTGAAATATAGAAATCTAGGACTGAGCCTGGGGTCGGCCAGCTAAGTGACGAGCCAGAGGTTGATGGAAAATCCATAGTGCTATTGCAGTGCATTACCTCCATCTGAGCCCGCTTTCATCTGGAGTAATGCAGGGCCGAACAGTGGAGTAGGCCTCAGTCCCCGGCCTGTCCTGGGCTTAACACCCCCTCGGGGGCTCACTCATCTTGGGTGACAGTGATCTACGGCTCTGCCCCGATCTCAACCCTGTCCGCCTTCCGCCCTCCGTCTCCCCAACCCCTGACCAGGCTCCGCCCGCCACTGCGATAATTCACTTCCCTATGGATTTTCCGTTACGGGTCAGACGCCCTTAGAACACTAGGAGTTCACTTTTCTCGATCAGTTTGTTATGTGCACTGGTAAATGGACTGGGCCGGAGTGTGGTCATGTGGTACAGTCCATAACTCCTCCCCCTGGTTGTGGAGAAATTGCAGATTTAGCAGGGCCTCTGATTGGTTATCAAGTTCTTACATGTTGTCTCTCTAGTATCGTATCACTCTCTCCCTCTCTCTCACTTTCTTTCTTCTTTCCTCTTTAACTCTTTCTTGCTTTCTCTCTCTTTTTCTGTACAGTGAATTCATACAGTGACTAAATATTTTGGAAACCAGTGAATATGAGGTTAACTTAACTTCCTGCTTTGAATATGACACGTAGGACTTGGAGCTCTTCTGTATACAGTGCATTTTTCTGAATACAAGGCACAAGGTGCCCCCCCCAGTCTTTCAGTTCCCCACCCCCTACTTTCATCCTCAGTCCCTGCGTCGCCTTCCTGTCTGTCTCTTAGCATCTCTTCCACACATTCAGTCTGGTTAAAGAAGGGATTCATAGAAAATAAATACCCATAAAATTGGTCTGTTATGGCAATTTCATGATATGTTGAAGGTATTCACTCATATAACGAGAAAAAAAGTTTCATGCTACTTGATATTCGCTTTCCAAATGTTGCTCTTCTTCGACCGTAACCAGTCTGCCGACAGTCTCATTTTCCGAGACGTCACACGGGTTGTGTGCTCTGAAAGTACCCTGATGCTCCATAGTTATAATACAGTGAACACTGTGAAAATTGTTTTCAATTTTGTTTTTAAAGCCTGACGAGTCAGAACTCTTAATAGATTTTTTTCCAGATCTCCCTGTCGTTCATCGTTTTAAATTCCATGTTTGAATCTTTATAATTTTAAGCCAATGTTGCAAAAAGGTGATTTTTTTCATCGATGCATATTAGTTATGCTGCTTATTTTGGTTCGTTCCGTGCCGCAAAAAGTCCGGTCGCAGTGCTGGCTGTACGCTTTACACGTTCACGTTGTCAAGTTTAGAAAAAAAAAAATCTTTTTATTGGGGTCATGCTACCATTGGATAAACCAGTGCTCTGGGCTACAAAAAAGGTGGTATTTAAAGAACGCGATCAAGTGGGTTCTCATAACAGTGATTGACTGACAGAAATATGGAGTGACGAGGTCGATGCCATTTAGAACACAATTGTACCCCTCAAATATCTCCACTCAATACCTCAAAAGTAGCCTGAATTGTCCGCCTGTGCTTCTCATGCACTGAAGCTCAATTTTAATTGTTTTTATCATAGTTGTTTTATCTCTTCCCCTGGTTCTTTCTTCAACTTCTGGTCCTTCCTCTTCCATGATGGCCAGAGAGAAACAAAACCTCGCAAATGTAATAACGTTAGATAGGATACGCAATAGAAAGATCTGGCGACAGGCAGCTGCAAGCGCATGAACAATATGTAATCCTGTGCGCGTTAAGCGAGAGAATACAATCTAAAAATCTTCCTTTCTTGTTTTGTCGTTGCTCTTATCAAGTCTAATCATAGAAATAAAATCAAATAAATTAAGGTATCTGTCCTTCCCCGTATTCACACGATTTCCGTTAGATCGTTTAGCCTATATGCCCATGTTAATCTTCAATGTAGGCCTACTATGTAGAAAAATAAGTTTAAATTAAAAAAAAAAAAAAAGACAGATGAATGTTTCTCCATTATAATTTATCCATCTCAAGTAAAGTACGACACAATTTGAACCTTGAGTAACAAAATATAAAGCTTAGAGAGAGACGTACACTGCACGCAAATTCACAGAGCAGAGCTTGCAAAACCCGTACATGACGTCACCCAAAACGGGCGTCATTCCTAGCATCATGGAAGTATTCATGCTGGATAAAATACTGTCGTTTTGTGCGTGTTTCCGTTCTCTTGTATCGAAAATGTGATGGAATGACATTACATTGCATTCTTCGCGTTCTAAGTTTTCCATTGATGTTGAAACTGCCATATTTCAGTTTTTCCTTTGAATCCGTAATTTCCGCTGTTGTAAGAACGACATGAAGAGCTCTTGCATTGAGGACATCGAGCCTCACCAGCCTGTCTCGTCAGTGCTGACCGAAATTAAAACAGAAACCAGGGCACTTGTTGGTCGTGGTTTCAGAGGCTACATTACCACATCTGACGTTTGTAAGACCTGTTGCTACCGTTTGTGATAATGAAGTGTCTGCCTGAAAGTGCCTCTTAAAAGGGGGCTGCACGTAATGAATTGAATCGAACAGTGGTGCTGCGGTGGTGCTGGTCATTTGGTTCTGTTCGCCGTTAGGAAGCGCTTCATCAGTTTTGCCTTCCTTGTCTCTCTGTGACCTTATGCTCCTGTGTCTTGTAATTGGTTGCTCAACATGTTTTCTAGCTGATGAATTAGGTATTGGGCTGGAGTGAGCAGGCATTGAGCTCCAGGTACAAGGCTGAGAGGCCCTAGCCCAGAAACCTGAGCACCTGAAATCTCGCAGTGCTCTCATACGGCTCTAGGACTCTTAACCCCCGAATTTTTCATCCCGGGACTCTGTGCCGGGATGTTTCATCCCCAATAATGCTTTGCCCTGTTCCTGCATTACAACGCTATCCCTAACCCCTAAATCATTGTGATCTGTCCGCCGTCTGTTCGTCCATTCGTTTGTCAACAATGGTGGCACATTTTTTTCATAAGGGGACAAAATATCTGGGAACAAAGAGTCCTTGGGGACAAAAAGTCCAGAGACAAGAAAATTAGAGGACAAAAAGTGTAGGGACAAAGAGTCCTGTAACCACCCTGTGATGACCCCTGTCCTGTTTGTGAAGTGCTGACGCCCCTCCTCTGCTGTTTTTGCCCCTCTCCTGCCCTCGTGCCCCAGACGCTGCAGTCACACAAACCGCACTTCATCGCTCTGCACTGCCAAGAAGTGGGAGGGAAGAACTTTGAGGCATCGATGTCACACGTGGACAGCTTCATCAAGTAAGGTCCTCATCTTCCTCTGTCTGCGGCTCTTTGTGTTTGTGCAAAATCCTCCTGTTCCATTCTCTTATTCTGCTGTCTGTCAGGTAAATGTCATTATTCTGAAGTACCAATGCTTCGCCCAAGATGCTCTGTTCCACTTAAGATGAGTTTAAAATACTTTCTGCTACCCTTATGAAAATATATTATAGTTATGTCTTAGTAATACTATAGTATTTTTTTTTTGGCATAACTTAGCATTACCATGGTTTGCATCATATAACTAGAGTAGTACTATAGCCATCACATGTAACTATGGTATTACTGCAGTCAACAGTACCATGATATTACTGTAGTCCACTCAACTGTACTGCTGAAGTTTGAATTACTATAGTATCACTACTGTAATACTACATAATGGTGGCAAAAATAACATCCATTTACTAAAGGGTAACTCTAGCTTGGAACAATAGCCATTTTTCATCAGGGTAACTCCATGTAAAATCCTCTATTCTTCAAACACAGTATAAAATCTTCCACTCTATTAATGGTAAGTGTTAAATTTTTTTGTACCACAAAAGCATAGTGCAGAATACTGTATTCCACTAAAAAGTGTAAAATCATCTACTGTATTTTCTAATGTAACTGTGTTATAAAATACTCCAGTCTGTCGTCACATTGTGGAATACTCTGTATTCCAACGTTATTGCATAAAATTGTCTGTCCTACTGTGTTTTTTTATTTTTTTTTTTGTGTGCAAAATCGTCTAACCAACTGGTGTTGTGCAGCATCCTCTTAATTCCGTTGTCTGCGTCACGGTAAAAACCTCCAGTTCATTTTCTGTCTCATTCAGTTCCACGAGTCTGTGCTCAGATGATGCAGACTATGGAATAATCTAAGCGCTTTCCCGCGCGGAATGGCCGTCTGAGTCCATGCCGAGGTTTTTATGCTTTGATGAAATGCAGATGCAGGTTAGAGAAGCTACACTAGGTGGTGGAATCCCCTTGGTGTCAGTTTGATGGAATGCCCGACAAGCCTGTGTGGAAAATGGAGACGGGCGCCACCCTGTGGCAGTACCATCACCATGCTGTTTGCTTCAGTGCTTGTTCAGACAGAAGCAATCCTCGGAATCCATATAATCCCTAGAGAACAATAACGTCAGCATTTGGATCATTGTTTGTTTTTCACATGAAATGTGCGTCATAAGTGACACTGCACTGAAAGGATTGGCATATTTGTAGATGTAGCAACATATTGATCCGGTTTATACGTTTCGGGTGTTTGCAATGAGAAAAATCGACTAGCGAGTTACAGTGGTTTTTTTTTTAAGTTGTTTGCTGTAACTCAAAATAATTACCTCCTCTACTTTTCCCCACCTCAACAGAGAGCTACTGTCCAGTGATGCCATGAAGGAGTACAACAGGGCCCGGGTCTACCTCGACGAGAACTACAAATCCCAGGAGCATTTCACGGTATGTGGAGTTCATGCTCCCAGGCCACTTACACTCTAGAAGTTTATTGTGAAAGCAGCCAGCCATGTCCCTTTTTCATGTCCCACTCTGTCATAATGACTAAAACTACAGCCACAATTGCATCACTATGATTCAGCCATTACCTCTTCACATATTCTGTGCTTGGGTAGAAAACTTTGTCCACTCAGTACTGTTGAAAATCATTTTGATTGATCTCAGGAGACAAGGACAAGTTTTATTAAATTTTTTTTTTTTTTAGACTTTAATTGTTGTTGTGGTCACATTCTCATCCACTATTTGCAGCATGTACATTTGTGCATCCGCAAATATGTGGAAATTGATAGCTATGTAGCTTTATTGAAGGAGTGAAGTGAGGAGTATTGCTCTGTAATCCTTCATTGGAGCTCCGGAGGTCACTTCAAGGTGCGGTGACAGGGCCAGGTGAAAATTCCTCTGGACTGAGAATGCGGGTGCAGTACACGTCTAATGCCACAAGATGGCAGAATATGCTAGATAAAGAATTCCCTCGGAGCCTCGCATAGTTCTACCAGCGGCCTATTCTTTATTGCATGGTGCGAAGTTTGTGAATGAAATGTGTCATGTTTTGTGGGTGCATCCACCCAGATCCTCTGCAACGTTGATTTCGCATTTGACATGCGCTTTAATCGCAGTGGAGAGAAACAATGGCATGCTATCCCAGATATTTGCATGGAATTCAGTTGTGCATTATGTGTAGAAAGTACTTCAACTGCCATCCCTCCTGTATATTTTGATTAGTTAATTTGGGTGTAGTTTATGTAAATGCTTTGTTCTCTTGGTCGAACTTTCTGCATCATAAACGGCATAATTCTGGGGTTCTCAATTTCAGTCCAGGGGTCCACTCTATGCCAGCTTTTGTTCAGACCACAAATGTGATTATAAAATTTTAACAAGCTGTAAATTTGGTGCATTTCATATTTAGAGCAGTTATTTACTCCCTTATGTCATTTAGACAGAAATATTTGCGTAGGTCATGAGAAGTCAAAGAACCTTGACAATACTGTGCATTTTTCTTTATTATATGTACTTTCAGGTAATGACAGAGTTAAACAGATCAGATCACACACTGCGAAAAAAAAAAAGATCTAAATTTGGTTGTTGAAAACTTGTGTATTAAGTTCATTCAATTTACTTTGCCTGAACTTTGTTATCAGCGAGACACAAAACAGGTTTGACTCATTTTCATTTGTTTGCATTGTAAATGGTTAGTTTTGGCTGCCATGTATCAATTTGTTTTTTTTACAAATTTAATGCTGCTGATTGTTTCATTTGATAGGTTACATTTTTAATGGAATTGTTTCCAACATATTACAATGTGAGTGTGGAATTTGTATTCATGATAGTATGTATGGATATGTTGTCAACATTTGTCTCAAGAGGGCAAATAACTGCTCACAAACTGCACTGACTGAAGACATATTAACTGCTTGTTAAAATTGCTGTGATGGCAGTTGAGGTTGGAACAAAAACCTGCGTACACATTGGACCCCGATGACTGACTCGAGTACCAATGGTGTAAGCGTCATGAACTGTGTAATTACAAAATTTGACCTCTTAGTGGAACTGTATCTCCCCCTAGTTAGGCGAGAAATGACTAAATTATCTCATTACTGTAGTACCAAGCTGATGACCTGGGGCACTTGTGGTACAAAATTTCAGCGTGACCAACAAGGCTTATTCTGGCTTTGGCCAGTGAGTTGAGTTCAGCAATATATTAATCTTCGGAGAATTAACATTCTCTCCTTGATTTATACGAGACTATATTTGAAGCAGAAGTGGGCTGCTACTCTGTTCATGAAAAAAATTCAATTAATTAGATTGAATGAAAATGTGTGAAAAGAGACAAGTATGCGGGAAAACAAACCGTTTAATTGAAAACGAAAGAGGAATAAACAAAGTGACAACCGCCCCCACGGAATAGCGGCGCCGCTCCACACGGCGAAATTAGGTAAAGATAAAAGGTCATATTTGATTAGGGCACATTGAGCTCGAGAGGAGTGCGAGATGGAGGCGGCGATGCAGTTTACAGAGTTTCTCTTAATCAGTATTCTGCTCCGAGCGCTGGATCTCGTCTGTCTGGGTTCAGATCTCCCGCTTTCAAAGGGAAAAAGCGCACGGCACACTACAGTCTTCACCACGTCTAGTCATAAATCACGTCACGGGGAAAAGTCAAGCGTGCTCTTATTATAAACATATTATAAACGTATTATATATGTATTACAGAGTAAAGTAAGTGCCCTGCTCTTTTCTGATGAAGTGATTTTAGCAGGGCCGCCCTGGCCCGAATGAATACCTGTCAGTATTAGTCGCGCACGCTTATATTTGACGCAGAAGCTTCACCCGTTCGTTCGCTTCGTCCCCTCCCCCACGGAAACAAAATGTTTAAAAATAAATGTCACTTAAGCCAATCTCGCTCCTTCGCCTCCATCAGCGAGCCGTCACTCCCACAAAGAGCTTGCCTTTGAGCCTTACCCGAGCAGACTCTGCCCCAGAAATCAGATGACATCACTCATAATTTGTTTTTTGTGTTTTTATCGGCCTTCGATTTTTTGCTCCGGGGTAATTGTTTGTTTTCTGCTCTGGCTGTCAATTTCCAGACACTGCTGGGGACGCACATCAGGAACGACGGGTTGTCTGTGGTTTGGGGCCTTATTGTTTTGGAACACAGGGGCGATTACGGTGTTTTGCGATACACAGTTGGGTGGAAGGCATAACATCTACTCCTGGCAGCGCGTAGAGCACCTAACCACAGTGAGAAAAATGGGGCCTTCACTAACGGGCGAGTCAAGAGGCAGTTTGACAGAGATAATGTTGAAACGCAGGAATCTTTTTCATTGATTGTACTGAGGTGATTGTGTTTACACCGAAGTGTTATGACCATATGCCTCTCTTGTGCGAGAGGCGGATGGCGCTGAGAACTTCATCAAGAGTTCTGAACAAAAGTTGGTTTTTGGGCCACACGTTATTTTTTTTCCGCCAAGCTGTTTCAGATAATTGATAAATTGTTGGTTTCTCAGACACCAAATTCAAGTCATTTTATTTTACGGTCTTGTGTGTCGCTAAAGTGGAGCCTTTGTTTACTGGACTACATGTCCTCTCTGCCATTCGATCAGGTATGAATGGTGTCATATGGGGTAAGAAGAAGAGGAACATTCCCCTGAATTTTTTTGCTAGTTTTTTTTTGACTCTGAATGTCATTGATTAATCCATCAATCCATCATGTCCTAACTCTGTCCCCAAACAAGTTTTGAGTTGAGTTTGTCACTTGAGATCTTGTTCGGTAAATGAAATTAAACTGCTTAAATAAATAAATAAATTACATAGTCAAAATTTCAGATCATTATGCTTTCAAAGTTTGAACATATTTGTTGGACAATTCAAAGATTTCACCTGCTCTGATGCTTTAAATCGGAGGTTGAAATGATCTGCTCCTTTCTGAGGGTTTACATGACTGGACGTAACCTGGACTACAGGAAAGTATTATTGCATGTAAATGTTTCTTATGAAGAATAATGAGTTAATGGCCTTTGGCAAGTATTTTCATGGCCAAGTGTGTAAAACCTTGTCGTTATTATTGAACGTAAATGTTTGCTTCTGCATTATGTAGTGAAAGAAGATTAAGATGTATTTATACTTTCAGTAGACTATATTTTTCAGCTTTTTGAGAAGTGGATCGGATCCCAGCCTATTCGGATAAGCCCTTTAATTTTAATTAAAACATAAAATTTAATAAATAAATCAATTTGAGGTAGGAAAAGAACCCCCAGAAAATTACAAAATTATTATTTTACAGGCCTGGATGGTTGGTGGGACCTTCTGTGAACTGTCCAACCCTTGGGGTCGCAGTGCAGATTTCTCCTGCTCGTTTCTAGTTTTAAGATAATTTTCAACAAAATAAGATGATGTTGGTGGAAATGAGGTGATAAATTTTGCCTCGTCGTTCATAGTGGCCGTAACATTTTTTTACACTCCCTTCGATGTTAAATGGGTGTGAGGTCGTAAATTCTTTTGCACTTTCCAGTCCTAAGTGGAATATGCACGATTGTTGCTGAATTGCACCTGTTATGACTTTAAGCTCCTCGGGGTAAGTGGAAGAGAACCCAATAACGAAAAGCCGATCTCTGGATCAGTCTGATCCCGTCAATAAGTCAACCTGCTGGCATATCACAACATGGGACAAACATTTTATTACATAATACTCTACATAATACATTTTGAAAGACCAATCATACTACGTGTGATGTTTTTGTAATGTTCAGAATTCACGTTAATTCATTTTAATCTCTATTATTGTATTAACCTCAGTTTAGAACTTCTGTCACGTCTGAGATGAATGTTTTCGAAATGGAAGTAGAACATTTGGTATATTTCATAATGTTGAGGAACTGTTATATCGGTTTCAATTCAGTTAAAGCAAGAAAATAATAAATACACCTACTCTAATGAAGACATCAAGTTAATCACATTGAAAACTGTGCAAACTGATTGAAAAAATATCATTACTGATAATTTAAAACATTACAAAGTGGTAAAATATGAACTTTGGAATAAGAACTGCTACCTTAGATCAAATGATGACACTTAATTACTGAAATTTAATAAGGAGAAAAAAATGTAAAGACGTAGAAAAATGGAAAGAATAGTTAGATGGTTATTAGACTGAAGTGCAGTCCTTCCCCGTATTAATATCTGCGGTCGGCCCTATAGCAGTACATCCAGCCTGACTCCACCCCCTTCTCCCCCCACCCCCGCTGTCCACCCCTGCCCCAATACCAGCCCCATCCTGTGTGTATTGATTGGTGGAGCCAAGGCTCTGTGGGAATGATGTGTAATCTAAGCGGCCGCACTCAGAAGTATGGAAAAACCATTCGTTACCCCACCCAGGAGAGAGATATCAATAGAAGGAGACATAACATTAACGACTCTTCCAACTTCAGCACCGGGAAGGAGCTAAATGAGAAAGAAATTAGAGATGTATTCCTCTTTGGTTGCCGTAGTCGTCTGTTTTATTGCGGTGTTAAGGTATACTGCAGGTAAAATGTCAATTAGAAAGGCCCGCCCTCATCACTCAACTCCCAATCCACTCGTTCCAGCTCATTAATATTTATAATCTGACAGCAGAAACCTGGCCGGTAATTTGTAATGATGTTTCGTATTGCCTGAGTGTGTGTGTGTGTGTGTTTGTGTGTATGCATGCTACTACGGGTACCGTAGGTGTTCCTGCTAACCAGTATACCTGTATGCATGAGTGTAAGAATGCATCCCCACACGTATGCACATGTATACATGTCACATATATCAACCCACATTTACTAACGACAACACCTGTACATGTGTCCACAAAAACACAGATTCTGTTTTAGTTAACTCTTCCTCTCAACTATATTGAGTTGTAGAGCCTCCCACGGCGCCTCCGAACCCCAGTCATATGGAGTTGCCCTGTTTGGAGCATATTCTGCCCCTCACAGCCCCAGTCATGTGGAGTTACCCTGTTTGGAACATATTCTGCCCCTCACAGCCCCAGTCATGTGGAGTTACCCTGTTTGGAGCATATTCTGCAGCCCCAGTCATGAGGAGTTACCCTGTTTGGAGCATATTCTGCCCCTCACAGCCCCAGTCATGTGGAGTTACCCTGTTTGGAGCATATTCTGCCCCTCACAGCCCCAGTCATGTGGAGTTACCCTGTTTGGAACATATTCTGCCCCTCACAGCCCTAGTCATGAGGAGTTACCCTGTTTGGAGCATATTCTGCCCCTCACAGCCCCAGTCATGTGGAGTTACCCTGTTTGGAGCATATTCTGCCCCTCACAGCCCCAGTCATGTGGAGTTGCCCTGTTTGGAGCATATTCTGCCCCTCACAGCCCCAGTCATGAGGAGTTACCCTGTTTGGAGCATATTCTGCCCCTCACAGCCAAAGTCATGTGGAGTTACCCTGTTTGGAGCATATTCTGCCCCTCACAGCCCCAGTCATGTTGAGTTACCCTGTTTGGAGCATATTATGCCCCTCACAGCCCCAGTCATGTGGAGTTACCCTGTTTGGAACATATTCTGCCCCTCACAGCCCTAGTCATGAGGAGTTACCCTGTTTGGAGCATATTCTGCCCCTCACAGCCAAAGTCATGTGGAGTTACCTTGTTTGGAGCATATTCTGCCCCTCACAGCCCCAGTCATGTGGAGTTACCCTGTTTGGAGCATATTCTGCCCCTCACAACCCCAGTCATGAGGAGTTACCCTGTTTGGAACATATTCTGCCCCTCACAGCCCCAATCATGAGGAGTTACCCTGTTTGGAGCATATTCTGCCCCTCACAGCCCCAGTCATGTGGAGTTACCCTGTTTGGAGCATATTCTGCCCCTCACAGCCAAAGTCATGTGGAGTTACCCTGTTTGGAGCATATTCTGCCCCTCACAGCCCCAGTCATGTGGAGTTGCCCTGTTTGGAGCATATTCTGCCCCTCACAGCCCCAGTCATGAGGAGTTACCCTGTTTGGAGCATATTCTGCCCCTCACAGCTTAGTTATACATGTGGAGTTACCCTGTGTAGAGCGCATAGTACCCCTCACAGCCCCATGCATGTAGAGTTACAGGTTTAGAACATATACTGCCGCTCACAGAGTTATATGGAGTTATTCTGTTTAAAGTGTATTCTACCCCTCATCATGGGCAAGGACAGTGCGTTGATGATCCCATTTCTCCCCTGGCAGACTGACAGGGGTTGAAAAACCACCTGCCGTCCAGTGACAGCGAAAAATCATGACACCCTGCCCCCATTGGCTCAGAGAACATTTCATACGAGCTCTTCAAGTTCTGGCAGCCAGCCTCTCAGCGGAAGGTTAAGCCCTAATTCTTCTGCCAGTTCAGCAGGCTTAACCCCTTTCTGCAGATATAGACGCCCGCATCTATAGACCTGCAAATTGGAAGCACGCTGTTATTGTACTCGATCAATAAATGGCACCCTTGGATCAGTTATTGAATGTTCACAAGCAAGCAGACCTCGAACGCGGTTCTGAATATGGGGAAGTTCACTCCACGCCCTGTTTTTCAAGAGCTGCATGAATTTAACTCCTCAGCTAAGCCTGATGTGCAAACTGGTCAGTATCCTTGCCTATAGTATCGATCCAGCAGTTTAAAAAAACGATATCTTGACACAGAAAAAATCGTTATCCTCTGTAGCAACCAGTTAAGCCACAGTGAGCCAACAGTATTCCAAGTAATGGTTCAGAAAAATCAGTTTTCTGAGGCAAAAAAATCGACATGGTATTGATTCTCTCACATTCTACTGTTAATTACAGTTGTCACATACAAAAAAATTCGTTGTTCCCTACCGTGGATTTACGCGCAGATCCATTCATTGCCAAATCCAGCGCTTCTTTATATCCACCCGAGTACTGGCGTTGATAGCCAATCACTCAATCATACGCTCAAGCTCTTCTGCGTAATTGTAGAGTTACACTTCATTCTCTCGTGAAGCTACCCTGGTAAAAATGTATTGATTGGCTCGTTTCTTATCCAATTCCCGAGTGTTTAAACATTTTAGAGTAAGTGAAACACATTGATTGGACAAACAGAGAGCATACAAACCAATGCGTATCAGCAGGCTCGGTTGTATCCTGTCTACGTTATGCACATTACGCGGTTAAAATAGACGCGATTTATAGAAAACACGATCGCAAAACTGACCTTGAAGGGTTCAGTTACATTTAGGGGATTTAAATGAGATAAGGATATGGTCAATTGGAATTATTTCGAATGAAACAGGACCGGAGGGTTCCTGCTACAGGATACATCTGTCTCTAGAATTGGGATTCATGAAAAAGGTGAGGCTGCTACTTTGTTATTTTTTTGCTGTTGTTGTTGTTTTGTTTTTGGAATGTATACGTACTCTACAAAGTCGAATGTCGAGGTTTTTTTCCTGTTTAAAACGCGAACTGCCCGTGCATTTGGGTGGACCCCCTGGTACGTTCATTGCACGTTTCTTTTGAATCCAGGGAGGCAATGGATTGTTCCCTGAAAGTGGAGTGTCTGTTCTGTTAAAATAAGGTATATTTCAGAATTCAGATATTACTGAGTTAGTGAGTTGCACTTGTTCCTTATAAGTGTTGAAATGAGTTTGTAAGCTTAGAAGAGGGGACTGGTAGCTTTCATTACAGGGTGAATGTTCTAACCGTTTAATAAGAAGTTTATTTAATGCGTGTTTGTGCTGGCTTGGGGCACTTTGAAGTAAAATGGCCAAAACTCTAAACTTTATTAAGGAGAAAAGGCATATTTTGTCTTTGGAGTGGTTACTGGTGACCATTGATATTCAACTGCACTGAGATTGATAAATTCATACAAAACTCAACCAGAAAATCATTTGTTCATATTAAATTTCATGCCTTAAAACTTTATTTGAGTTATATACATGATTTTTTTATGATTTGACAGGACTTCATTTTGAGACTTCGGGGAGACACTTGGATAGGTGTATAATTTGGCTAAAAGCATGTAGGGAATCTAGAATGTAATGTTGAAGATAAATTGTACTTGTGGTCAAGGAGTTTATGATCCCAGAAATGTATAGTTTTAAGCCCCAGCAGTTTTTCAATCCTCAGAATTATTTTTTTTGCAATTTCAATGGTGAATTCTCATGAAGATTTTTTATGTTTGCAGCTCATTTTCTCTACCATAATCATGAAAATTAACTGAAATATTATGTAATTCTAAATGCTGTAAGAGTCTTTTCAGAATTGAGCCACATTTTTCCTCTTTATGAAGCTTAAATCTTGAATTATACAGCATTAAAGTGGGTCACCCAAAAATAGCCAAATTTGGCTTCTGCGCAAAGGGGTTAAGGCCTCTATCCCTGCGCTCAAAATTCTGGAATATTCCGCGCTTGCTGGAGCGCCACTCAATTGTGTCCCCCAGACTCTAGGCATATTCCTGCTCCTCGTGAACGGCTCTGCTAGTGCCCGAGCTATCCCACTTTACCGCCCTCACATTTACATAAACAATGTGCCATCGTGCGGCGGGAGCCAGGGGTCACGGTGACGAAAGGTCGTTCCAGACTGAGAATTAAAAATGGCGGTTAGTGCAGGGGCTGAGTAGGCTTCACTCCGCCCCCCCAACCCCCCTCCCCCCCGCCATGGGTCACGGCGATGGCGGCACATAACCGGCTTAAAATATTGCAAACTAAATCCACGGCCTCATTGTAATATGGTGAGAACGGCTGAGCAGACTCGGGCAATTTGAATGAAGCAATATCGTCGGGCCGTAACTCATTCCATCAGCATCACTCACGCGCGGGGCGTGCGCTCACCGGGTTTACATACAGAGCACACATGCGCGTACTGTATGTGTGCTGTGACGCATATCAAGCTCATATATACGAAGGACACGGGCTAACCCAGTTCATGTGCACATCACAATATATACATATATATATATATATATATATATAAACATGCACATGCGCACTTGCATGCATGCATTAAGTGCCAGAACGTGGGTGTAACCAGTTTAAGTGCTCAGATAAATGCGTACACAGGGCGCGCACTCAATAAGCTTAAGTATTGACTCTATTTTAACTTGCGTTCACATCTGTCAAGTGCACCCTTTAACAGGTTTCACGTGTGTAAATACTACTACTCATTGGCTTGCATCTATGATAATATGAAGAGTTTGTTTCTAAAACATAATAAGTGCCAAAATTGCAAAAATTGAGGTAATACCATAGAGCAATAGCCCTGCGCTTTTTACATGGTGCAAAAATTAATTTTTAGAAATTCATACTATAAGGTGTATTTTTTCATGGGCAAAGTTTGTGTTTTTTCTTTAAAATGCAATGGGCCCTAATACAGAAAAAGCTGATTTACTCAAAATGTGTGAAATGGATATATTGCATTTTGGAAACAAACTCTTCATATATAGAGTGTATGTACTGTTGTCGAATGAGTGTGGAATGGAATATTAGTTGGAATGATACACAGGTAGCTTTTATTTAAAATTTGTCCACTTTAGTGATTTGCTGTGTTTACGTGTGTGTCTTCATGCGCTTGTTCGTGTGTTGCCTGTGTGTGCAGGTGTGTTTCTGTTTACATGTATGTATAAGTGCGTGTGTCTGCATGTTTATGTTTATGTGTCTGTGTCTGTATGCATGTATAAGTGTGAGTGCGTGTGTGTGTGTGTTGGTTTAAGTGTGGGCATGTGTGTGTTTTACAGGGGGCAGCGGGGTGTCAGTGGGAGTAAATCAGGGTTGTGGGGTGTGGAAGGGGGGTTGGCAGGCGCACATAATGATGTGATTCGTGCCGGGGCGCCTGGGCCGCGCCCACGCTCTACATTATGATGTGCAACCCACAGCCAGCGAGGGCCAGAGTGAAGGTGAACCTGTCATATCGATCTTTTTAGCACTAAAATACGAGCCACTTTACTCTACTCCCCTGCGCGGTGATGTGAAAAATAATAACTCGGATCCAAATTAAAAATATTGATCGCTTAGAAGGTGTTGAGAGCAAATAAACACCCGCTGAAGGTTTTTTCCCACCCCAGTCTCTCTCCGGCCCTCTCTTGATCGCTTGCTCTCTCTTGCTACCCTTTGCGCTCTCTCTCTCTCGCTCTCTCTCTCTCTCTCTCTCTCTCTCTCTCTCTCTCTCTCTCTCTCTCTCTCTCTCTCCCCTCCCCTCTTCATGTCTGGGTCAGTACTGCAGACAGTGGGCAGTAAACACGTCCATCTGTCCGTTTGCCTGCCGTCTAGTTGGTCTCATCCCTGTTTTGATCTTCCTCGCTGCCCCTAACTTCCTGCTCTTGCCCCCATCCCCCTGATAGCCTCTGATCTCCCCCATGCCAGCACACTATGCCAAATTTCACAGTTCAAAATGTACTGCCCCAGAAGATTTTCTACCAGAGGCCAATGAGTTATTCTTAATCCACTCCGCAGGTGATGAATGCTTTCTTGACTCCATAAGCTTGCATTAGCCCTGTTTATTCAGGGCCTTCCGTCATAATTTTTTAAACATTTAAGCCTGACTTTTTTATTTCCCTGGTTACTGATGAGCTGACTTGTGAGCCGTCAGATGTGTGGGAAAACAATTGGCAGAAGGTTAATTTTATTGCCGGCTCCATGCATTTTTAAACAGGCAGCTGGCTGTTCTTTTTCGCGTAGGGGTCCTGATAAATGTGTGGCCTGACCTGGCAAGGATTGAAACCGGACTGGGAGGGGGGGGGGGGTAGAATGTGGAGCTGTCAGGCACATGCCGAAAGTCTAAATTAAAACCCTCTGACACTCTAAAAATTGGAGGCCTGATGTATTGCTGGGCTGACGTCCTGTCTCTCTTCCTGTGTGTCTCAGGTGGGCTTATCAGGATGCAGGCCTGGTTACCTACTGTTCTCTCTTTCGCCCACCCCCCCCACCCCCCACCCCCCGCAGTTGCACTGAATGCTTTATTTCAATAGTACCATACACACTAAATTTCTCAGAGTTACGCTTGATGAGTAGATGTGTTGTGTAGGCCGGAGATTTCTTCAATAAGAACACCTGAGTGCCCTGGCTGTAATCTACTGATATTGATGGCTGTAATTGGCGCTGAGGTTGGTGAGTTTTCGGTCACGACACAGTGATATGACCAATATCGGTGCACTTTCAGAGGTGCGGTTGCAGATATCTTTGGGTAGCTAATTTTCTGTTGACTGTTGTGTCATGGTGTCGTAATTGTTACCCGTCTTGACTGTGGAGCTATATCCTGAAGTTCATGAATGGTGTGGCATTTTGTGTGTTTGTGTACGCGCACTGCTTTATTTTTGCATTCTCAATTTTTTCTTTCACCTTATGTCCCCTTATATAATCTCTTTTTTGATTCCATGACTGTTGTCAAACTAGACTCCCTCAGAAGTTGCGTTCCTGGACCCCACTTCATTTCACAGAAACCCTTAATAAAGCTCACACTGTGCTATATGGATGCAGTTGCAGAGCAGTCAGCTAGTTTTTGAATGCAATGAATGTGAGTAATTTGAGTAAAC
This sequence comes from Gymnothorax reevesii, assembly GCA_029721435.1. NCBI lineage: Eukaryota > Metazoa > Chordata > Actinopteri > Anguilliformes > Muraenidae > Gymnothorax > Gymnothorax reevesii. The sequence continues at coordinate 51,200,702 of CM056591.1, forward strand.
GATGTACAAGCTTCAGTTTTTAACTCAACCGGTCGTCGACCAGCTAAGTTATAAGGATGACGTAAACCCTGGCAGCTATTGTCTGTCGTCCGTCGTCTGTCACTTGTTATCATAAACTATTCAACCCTGTAATCTCTCGTGGTCGCAAATATTGATCAAATTTGACAAAACAGTGTGCAACAACTTTACCGCATGAACCACTCGGGGATTACATTTCAGTCTAGCAGCCCCAAAAGTGGGTGTGGCTTGGTGGTCATATTGGAAAAACTGAAAGCTGTCCAATTGACTCCTTCCCTATATAGATATAGAGCTGAAATTTGGTATGTAAGTAGTTTACGACATTTCATTTCTCAACATATAAAGAACAGGTTTTAACGATTTGTAAAAAATAGCTGGAGTTATTGTGGTGGTGTCAATTTCATCCTCGTTTGCAGTCGTCCATAAATATTTTGACCTATTAACTCTAGAAGTTGCAAATAATGATAAAATTTTCTGAAACTTTGCAAACAATGTCTTTAGGACTAAGACGACTTGTGTATATCATGTCCACCTTGTACCTCGCTCACAATTGGGCGTGGCATGGTGGCAGATCAGTTGAATTTCAGGTTCAGGTGAACCCCTAGTTTTCTTCTCCCTCTCTGACTGTTATTTGCTTTGTTTAGTTGTTTTGGCTTCCCCACCCCAGAGCCCTTCTGTCGTCAGAGGAGCGTCAGTCTTTCACACATTCCTGTCATCATGCCAACCACCACCACCCGTCCTCTAACATTACCGCATGTGGGTATGCGTCTCCCGTGCTTGCACGGGTTCCATAAAATGATTGTGGCCCTAAAAGGTTTGTTTAATTACGCCGATGTGACATTGTGTACCCTTGATTAGGCGGAACAGGGAGAGCCAGGGTTTGTTGGAAAGATGACTGCCTCCATCAACATTATTAATGCTGCTAAGAGTGCTTTAATTCGCAGCGCGGTCATTACGCTCAGGCTGAGGCGGGGTGGGTGATGGGGCTCCCTCGCTTTTTCATCGTAGACTTCCAAGTCACCCCCACCAAACCCATCCGCCCTCACACGATGGATCTCTTACAGATAAACAAAATAATAAAATCAAAACAAAAACCCATAGAGAGCAGTATAATGTTGTCAAATTCTAATTGACCTTATTGATTCCCTTAAAAAAAATTTGTAGATGTTACCACTAGTTGCAGAGTAAGGCTCCCCCCCCCACACACGCCCACAAACGAGTGGGTAATTAATAAACCCTGCTGCACAAACAACAGCCAACAGGCCCGGGTGATTGATCGGGTGTGAGGGCTGCCCCTCTGTGCCCCGCCTTGTCGCCGTCGCCATCGCTGCCCCATATGGCGCAGCGCCCATTATGTGGGCCCATTAACGAGTCTGGGTGCCACCCTGCTAATTACGTGGACAAAGGTTGGCTTTGTTTTAAACGCAAAGTGGGGTTTTATTTATTCTTTATTGACACTAATTTAATAATTCATTAAGCCCTGAGGTGTTGAGGGGGGTTTGGGGGGTGTCAGTGCCTGTCCTGTCACTGTGTGATAAAGAGCCGCGCTCAAGTCAGCGGGCGACAGAAGCTTGCTGTCCCTTACTCATCGGAGAGAAGAGCGAGATACGTACTTTTCTCCCTATTCCAACTCTGGTTGTGTTACCCCACCCTCTCCACCTCCTTTCTGATCCGTTTACTCTGAAGTCTGTGAGCATTAAGACGGAGCTATAAACTCCTCATGAATGTAGTGTTCATAAATTTAAACTAGCTTTAATATATGGATGTATTCCAGGACTTTGTATTTACAGAATGAACTATATAGTCATTTTTGTTTGACCCGAAGTCCTTGGATACGGAGTCAAAAAGCAAGAGTTGTTTTGCTGTTTAAATACTTTCTTACTGAACTACTGTAAATGAACTTGTGAATACAACTCTAACCTCGCTCCAACATATATTAACCCCTTTGTGCGACATTACCTGATGTTGGAATCTTCATCTACATTCTAACTGCGGAGATTGTATTGATTACGGCACAATTCTCCATATCTAATTCAAAATCGCAAAATTGTTAGTACTAAGTTTAATATATATGTTGCTTTATCTACATAGGGATTTATTTAAAGTTTCCAAAACTGTTACCTTGCCAAAATATTGGACACACTAGTGACTATTCATCATTGAAAAACAGTGCAGGTAACAATTTCATTAATTAAAAAAAAAATTGTTTATGATTCAGTTTCATACCTTAGCTTTCTCCTTTTGTTTTCATGTATTTTCCTTGCATTGAATGGTTGGGGTTTGGAGTTGGAGGCAAGAAAAGGGATCCTTTGCAGCGAGGAGCCGTCTCGCTCCGTCTAAAAAATTTGTAGTTCATAGCTCTCGTTACCTTCATTTTCCTCTCTTCCCTTAAAATCAGTTTGGTTAAATAAAAAATAAGTATGCTTTGATCAAACTGGACCATAAACTACGTTAGTGTGTTAGACTGAGTCTGCTTTGTCATTTGAGTGATTGGACTGGTTGAGAAAGATGTCGTATGTGTGTGCATATGATGGTGAGTGGGTCAGAAGGTTATGTTTACTAAGCTCTTTCCTACAGAGGCAGGGGATTGATTGCGGCAGCATAATTTCCTCCTTAATGGACACGTATCAGGTGGGAGATGTTATCGTTTTTGTCCGTTCTGAAAATACACTCCACTTGAGGCCTGCTTTACTGTCTTTGAGACTGATCTTGCAGTCTGTCTTCACAAGACTCATCGGGTCATAAGTGTTGTTAAGCAGTGAAGACTCCTCTCCTGCAGGCTAAGCATGACATGGTGTATCCACTAGAATCTAGATTTATTTGCTGCAGAAGTAGTTGAGCACCTGAATCCAATGAAGTCACTCGATATAATTGGCGCAGAGTACAATTTCAGGACCCTGCTGAGTCTGTAGGACCTGGCTGCCTAACACTTTTTCCAGAGCTCTACCCTCCTGCAAGTTTTCGTTTCAACCTGAATTTGATGTATGAAACTCTACTAGTTAGGAGCACAGTGAGATGTGTTATCGTTGAATGAGGTGTACTTCTTTTGCACTAGATTACAAGCCTTGGGGACAGTAGATCAGGGCATGTTCAAGAACCTTCATTTGGGTTCTGATATGCAAGATTTGACGGTATTTGACTTCTTTCCTTCGTCCGCATCGCTCAGCAGGCCTCAAACTGCATGACGACCAAAGAGACACCCCCCCCCATCCCCCCCCCCCCCCCCCCCCTTCCCTGCAGAGTCTTAGGAGGCTAAAGCTACAGCGATTTATTTAATGCTAACCATCACAATTACTTTAGGGTCCCTTTGAAAAACCAGGAAGAGAGCGAGCAAAAATAATCAAATAACACAATTACTGCTGGGTTACATTGTAGAGTTAAGTGCATTTTTATTGTCAAACTTCTTCTTCTGCCCTCTCTTCCCTCCATTTTTCCTCCTCTTTTTCTACAAGCGTTCCATCCCTGCCACTTCTCATCTAATATCGCAATAATTGAGTTTAAAGATACAAATCAAATTTCTCAAATTGGGTTATCCTCTTCTGAGATTGGAGAGGTATCTCTCGGGCAAGTCAGGGGTCTGAGTTAATCTGTTTTCGTTAAGCCCCTGGTGGTAGCAACGGCAACACGATTACACTGGTTAAAACGTTCCCCCGTCCTCGTCGGACACGCCATAATTTCCTCCCCCCCCCCAATCCCTTGTGCAAATAATGACATTTGAATCGAGCATTAACAGGCTTAATTACTTTAAAATTGTCATTTTAATTTACACTGATATAGTATTGATCATACAGGCAGAGATTAAGCCGCCCGGTGGAGCGGATGATGTAGAATTAAACATGGAGGGGTCCTCCTGGGGCAGTGGGGTCCCATCCTGGGCCGGGACGGGAGAGGAATGAGATTTTCACCGTAATGAACTGGCAGCATGCAGGGACATGAATCGCCGGCCCGCGGGAGGAGGGTGGAAATAATGGGCTTTGGGAAACTGTGGCCGGATATTCATTCACTGCCATGCACCAATTCTCCTGAGGATATGCTGGGCCCAGCGTAGCATGTTTACCCCACAGAATCCAGCACTATGACCTTTCTCAGCTAAGTGTTTGTGTGTGTGTATTTCTATAGGATGAGGAGAGGCGAAAATGGTTTGATGGTTGTTTCCTTTATGACCCTAAATATCACTTCGGGGACCCATCACCCCTATAATCCAAACGCGCTGTGGACATCAGGATCCGACAGCTCAAATTTCTTCTACCTCTTTTTACTGATGGATTGAGAGTTTCAGACTAAAAAAAATTCAGAGGTGGAAAAAAAGTTTCTTCGCCGCACTTGATTCTCTACACGACGCTTTGGCTGCTGATGATTGTTCCACCGGTGACATCAGTATTACCCTTCTGCCTTCTGTTGCATTTCTGTAAGAAAACATTTCAATCTAAGGAACTGAGCGGCGATAAATCAGAGAAGATCTGAGAGCATGTGTCGCGGATATGATGAAAAAATGCAGTGTTCTCAGTGCTGTCACGCGCCCGCTTTTCACTAAAAAATGGCTCAGAGGGTAAAACAGACTTGTCATTCCTCATCCTGACTGCGAAATGATAAATATAGCTTATGTTCCGTCACTGTTTTTAAGGCTATGGGGCGATTAGAAGAGTGGCTTGTTTTCCACTCAACGCTGGAGATTTATTTATGGAAACTATGTAACTCTAGAAACACAGGTATAGGTGCGTGTTTTTGTGCACAAACTTTAGAATTTGTGTGTCACTGTGTATGAACATGTGTATGCGTGTTTGTATATGTTTTGCGTGTATGTGTATGTGTGATTCATTCCTTTGTGTGATGAAGCGCGCATTAGACGCTGTAATTATGTTAAGGCGAGGCGGGTGCATGAAGCGTGATGGGTAGTAACTGTGTCATTCGTCATTCTGACCGTGTGGTTCATCCTGATGAGGGTCGCTAATGAAGAGGTTGTGTGCCTGGGGAGTGTGGGGCCTGGGGGCGGGGGTCGGGGGGGACAGGGGGGTCTAGTTGACCGCATTTGCCTTCATGCTCCCTGGTGCTCCCCCATGTTGGGCTGTGCTGCTAACATGCTTCCTCTGATGGCGTCCCATCCACCTGAGGACATCTGGGGAGAAAGGCTTTTAATGCTGCTTTGGAGAGCCATCCCTTGACGACCATTTCAGTTCCAGGCTCTCCAGGTGTTAGTGATGGTGACTGTGTTAGTGTTGGCCTTGTTAGGGTATTGTACTCCATCAGTGGAAGTTCTGAAAACGGAAAACGCCAGAAACCACCTGAATGATCTTCGTTGATGTTCCCATCAGTCGGTCTTTGTTTCCGCCATCTGCACGTGGGCACTCTGTATAATATACGTAATGTATTTCCTTGAAGTATGTAGTCCTGGGTGCTTTTATTCAAACGACATGAATACATAAAGGGCATGTTGAAAGAAGCAGGTCCTTCCTTCATCGCATTACTGGTTCAGAGATGTTGGCAACTGGAAGCCATCCCAGCGATGAGGGGCAGAACTGATGCCTCTTTCCCGAGAGGTAGATTTTACAGAATGGGGTCTCGGGGCCTGTTTAATTCAGGTAATGGGTATGGCCAGCATAGGGATACCCCCAGGCCTACAGCACTGTTATCTAATCACCTCACTTCACATTGTCTACTCTACACCAGCCTTCTGTTTGCATCAACCCATATTCAATTCGCCACCCACAGGAGGCACTCAATAAAATTAATTGGCATTGTGCAACACATTTTAGTCCCTCTCACTCGCTCCCATTCCTGATTTCTTCTCTCTCCCTTTTGTTATACTGTTCTGTCTCCACCGCTTTCCCCTTTTCTGTTCTCTTCAATGTTTTATTTCTCTTTTCCTTCTAAATCTCTTCTTTGCTCATTCTCTTTGTGTACCTTGGTAGCCGTCATAATTTTGCCTGATATAACTGGATATCAGACAGACATAACTCACTATCAGTTGCTTCTTCGCTTCTAATTTTTAATTCAGCCCTTTCAGTGGATAGTAAGGCTCTTAATGTCTTAATTCCAATCTCATCCCCACTGAAATGGAACTTATTTATTTCATGGCAGCGCTCGATGTTTTCTAATCTAATTTAGGTTGGGCATACTGGAACAGCTTGCATCCTTCTATGCATGGCTTTGTATAAAAAAGACCAGAAGAAATTAAAAATCCACATGTTTGAAATTTACAGTCATATGGCCAATGTTCTCCTCCAGTGATTTCTCCATTTCCTGCGCTGAGAACTCCTGACACTTCAGTGTCATCTTTTGAAAACAAAGCTGTCTCATATGCCTTTGGTCCTTGTGATTGCTCAGGATAAGTCAACAACAAATCTCCAAAAATTGTTTTAGCCTTCTCATTTTTTAACAACATTAAGCATTCGCGGGGCGATTAATTTGAGAAAACTGGAACTCGCGGTGAACCGCATAAGTGCTCCTTTTGTGCGTACTCAGTCCTCTGTGACCCGATATAGACCAGCGGTTCTAGGCCATTCACAAGAAGCCCTTTCTTCCCTCATTCTACAATTTCTAAAATTGATTTTTGCCCATAACATTAATGAAGTCCCTCAAAGTTGTGGGGTCAGGTGACCAGCCCCTTTCCACCGGTATGGGAAAACGCTCAAAGTTTTCACTGAATTTTGAAAGTCTGCCTATTTTTCCTTCACTGTGCTGGCGTTTTCTGAGAGATGATGAGGTAACCACCCCCCTGCTCCGGTGAACCCCAGGAGCCACATTTTCTTAAGCCGCCAACAGAATGGGGTGTCCTCCTGAGCAAAGGTTTGAGCTCGCGGAAATAATTCACTCTGTTTTCATGTGGCCTTGTCAGCCATCTTGATTGAGACTCAAAAACACATTAATTCACTTTTATGTCTGTCCATAATTCACCAACTCTTTCCTCACCCCCCCAAGCTGAACTTGAGTTACCGTGTACTTTTTATTGGTTAAGATAAATTAGAACTAACATTAAAGTGTTTTCAAAAGCTAAGGAGCTTTGTGCTGTATGGTCCAGTGTATAGGGTCACCATATATCCCTGAACCCAGATATTGGGCAGTAATAGACCCTTCATATAGCATTAAAGCATAAATGTTCTCCAGCATTATACACATCCTGAGTGTCCTTTTAATGCCTGTAAAGGCCACCCCATTCACCAAGAATGATGTTCCTCACCAACAGTGGTGCCTCTGTTGGACTTACAGTATTTCAAACAATTTAAATTCATTAAATGTCCTCTCTAATTAGATTGGATGTTACAGTCTTTAAGTTAGATTTTACTAATGTGTATTTATTTAGGTAAATTTAGTTAGATAGATTTTGGTGTTGTGATCAGATTTTGGCCGTTTAATGGAGGACATTGCAATTTCGGTCCAGGAACAGAGAGGGTCTGTTTCCAGTGCTGAAGTGCAGTGCTTTGCCCACATGGCTGGAGAAATTTGCACATCACGTGGGCAATTTGCCTTGTATGATGCTCCCAAAAATGTTTCTGGAATTATCGTCTGGGGACAAGATCATAGACCCTTGTTTTCAAAAAAGTCGGGACACTGCGTAAAATGAAAATAAAGAGAGAATGCAATGATTTGCAAATCAATTAAACCCTCCATTTAATTGAAAATGGTGCAAAGATAACGTATAAAAAAACATATGTTAAATGTTGAATGTTAAACATTTAATCAAATGTTAAAACTGAGAAATGTTATTGTCTTTTTTTTTGTTAAATATACTCTCATTTTAAATTTTAGGTCAGCGACACATTCCAAAAAATTTGGGATAGCCACAACTAAAGGAAAATGTATAATGCTATTAATCGTGTTAATTGGCAGCAGGTCAGAGAATTGATTGAGTATATAAAGAGCATCCCAAAGATGCGTAGTCTTTTAGAAGGAAACTTGACAAGGGCTTCGTCATTCTTTGAAAGACTGAAAAAAAAATAAAGAATAAAATTACTCAGTGAAAAATTGCAAAGGAATTCTAGATTTCATCATCCACTGTATCATTACATAATTCATAGAATCCAGAGAAATCCATATACGTGAAGGACAAATCCGAAAACTAATATGAATGGCAGTGATCTTCAGGCTCTGAGGTGGCCCTGCATTAAAAACAGACAGGATATGATGGTGAAAATCACTGCATGGGATAAAGAACACTTCTGATAACCATGGTCAGTGAATGCAGTTTGTTGCTGCATCCACAAATACTAGTTAAAATTCTATCTTGTGTGGAAAAAACCACATATAAACAAGATCCAGATATCCAAATGGCTTTCTCAAGGAGGGCCTTGCTTATTTCTGCGAGACGATGCCAAGCATCACATTGTGCGTTAGTGACATGAACTGTGTAACATGCGTAACAGCATGAATTCTTAGTGAAAGGGTCTAAGTGCTAAACTGGCCTGCCTGCGCTCCAGACCTGTCAATCACTGACAATATTTTGCGCACTAGGAAATGAAAATTACGAAAGAGGAAGCTGTGAAATGTTGAGCAGCTGATATCACACATCTAACAGGAATGGGATAATATTTTGGCTTCAAAACTACTGCAGTTGGTCTCCTCAGTTCCAAAACCCTTCGAGTGTTGCTGGCTGGAGAGGTGATTCAACACTGAGGCATATATGCCCCTATTCTAACTTTTTAAAAAAGTTTTACTGGAATTAAGTTCAAAATGATCTTATATTTTTAAAAATACAATGAAGTTTCTCAGCTTCAATATCTGATATGCCGTCTGTGTACTATTTCCAATTGAATGTAGAATGTAAGTGATCTGCAAATAATTGAATTCTGTTTTTATTATCCCCTGCAACACGAAGTGTGAGGGAGATATAGGTTTGACGTGAGTGCGTGTGTGCGTCCGTCCGTCCGTCCGTCCGAGAGAAAGGGGACAACTTTTCTCAGAAACTATTACAGATGGGACAACCAAATTTGGTGTCTAGCTTCAGACCATAAAGGCCTTGGTGGAGTTCGAAAATAAGAAGCACACGATTGCCGGGGAATGTTTTAGACCATGTCGACTTGTTTACATCGCACATAACGTCTCAACTTTTTCGGAAACAGGGTCGTATTAATGATGGAAGGTGCACTAATTGGAGTGTATCTGCAGTCCATAAGCTACAAACTGACTAAAGTGATGCACACCAGAAACCAAATAATCTATATCTACACTTGTATATCAGTCTGATACTTGGACTTTATGTGGCTTCAGTTTAATTCTGTGAATTCTTTTACTTTGGCTAGAAATAGTAAATATTAGCAATGAGGTGAGAGTGAGACTCCTTTCAGGAAATGCTAATTAAGTATAGGACAAATCTCACTTGACATACAAACAAGCTTATAAAATATTTGTAATGTTGCTAGAATAAAATACTTGCTTTGGTAGGCTTTTAGAGATTTTTCACGGTGGGTTATCACACCGAAACAGTACTCCAATGATGGGACAGAGCCTATATTCTGCATGTGCCTCAGTTTTTTAATTGGGAAGTAGGTCCCTTGATAAACACTTTGGGCCCATGTTGTTAGATCAGTGAGAATGTGAAAGAGGTTTCTGTGCGTAGATCTATGTGAGCAATGCCTCTGTCACATTATGGAGCTACGCAGGATTGTGTTCCACATCAAACAGAGATCACAAATGTGCGATGAGGAAGTACTTACCTGAACAACTTAATGGTAACATACAAAGCTCTGCTCGTGACTGAAAGCATTTTTCCCCCAGAACACTGATTTATAATTGGAACGATTATATTCTAAAATCAACCTGCTCTTCGCAGGGTTAAAGAAATGCCCACCATTTGGCCGTGATGAATGAAAAATGCCCTTTATACCAAACCTTTCCCTAGGGTTTCTACATCGCTCCCTCCAGATAAACCGAGATCTGTCACTCTGAACAATCCAGATATTATTTCAGTTCCCTGCCGCTGCCCCTCGTCTTTAGCAGAGTCCAAAGGTCTATTCAGGCCTCAGACGACAGGCCAATTTCGTTATTGTGTCGGCCAAAAGAAACATCTGCGAAAAGCGTTTTTCTCCTCTCAGCTTTTCTGAAAACGCCGCATGACATAATTTTCTGTTATCTAAAGATCCCTGGTCTCGCATTTACATTAACTTTTCTCATGCAGCCTGCGATGCAGTGGAGTATAACTAAGCTAGCATGGTGAATATCCGCCATTTAAAACCAGGCCCGGCCGCTTTACATAACTTCCCATTGCCAGAGCGTTTTCTTTTACATAAAGACAAAGACGCCACAAAGACTGACCCCAGTCCAGGGGTTTTCAGATGCGGCAGACATCGCCGGTTGATGCTGGTTTTCTGCTTTTATGAAACGTCACGGTTCTCTGGCCACAGTTTATTTATCAGAGAAAATGCACCCAGGCACCAAAAGAGGGAAAATTCTGCCCTGCTTTTTTCTTCTTGCTCTTTAAAAATTGAAATTCGAAGCACACCCCCCCCCCCCACCAAAAAAAAAAAAAAACACCTCATGAATTAATTTCTGGGAATGCTGCTGTAATCGGTGCTTAAGCGTTACGATAAAGCGTATTGTGCAATATAGTAACGGGGGGGCAGGGTCGTGGCTATTTCCGTGTGTTGAATGACCGAGATGCCTGGGAAATGTAGGTGGGGTGGCTTTGTGGGGCAGGGGGAGGGCGTGTCAGAGGAGGTGGACGCGACGGGGGAGCGCTTGGCGGATATGTTTTGCACTTGGTCCTCAGGCAAAAACCGATGTCTCGCCTGACCGCTGATGTAGAGGAGGCAGCACCGCCATCTTCGCCAGCCCATGGCTCCCGATATGAAATCGGCTGGCTCTTCATGTCCACTGTGACTGACCACTTCCTAAACTGATGTTACCTTGAACCTGGAAATCCCACAATGCCATGCAGCAGTGTGGCGACTGTTTATCTTTGTTGATCAAAAAAGATGACGCGAGAAGAAAGAAGATGAGAGAGTAATTTGTGCAGTACCCAAAATTCAAAAAGAATGTCTCAATTAAATTCAGCTGATTTGAAACTGAAGGAATTCTGTGTTCATTGAAAAGGGAGCACCAATATTGAGATGCTATCAACAAACTCCTAGTCCTTCTTCCAGAACTGAAATGCTTCAAGACTAGTTTCTGCTTACTTTATTACCCCTCAGCCCTGAAAGAGGCTCTGGGCTATCGTCATCACACACCGCGTCAGTCTGTCCTTCCGTCTGTCCATCAACATTTGATTCCATTTGATGACTGAAAAACGCCATTTTCAATCTGCACCATTTCTGGTGAGGACATCGGGGTCGAGTTACTACACAAGCCTATCGTTTTCGGCCACAATCTGAAGAAAAATATGGCTGGCAGAGCCACTATCTTGAATTTCTATTCCGTGCGATAACTGAATAACGCCATCACCGATCATCACGATTTTTGCTGAGGACATTGGGGTAGAGTAGTTACTTCACAAGCCTGACAATTTCAGTCGCGATCTGAAATCAAATATGGCTGCCACTGATGTCATTACTCCTTTTGAGAGGTAAAATTCAGCAAACTCCAGTTCTCAGCTGTGCAGTTGCTGGTTTGTTCAATCTCTCTTTCAGCAAACATATCTTCACTGTTGCTGGTGTGGAGATTTTAACACGATGGGTACGCACACTTCAACTATGCATGGGGCTGAGAGGTCCCACCAGCGTTAGCCTGGCTCTTTTCCCACCTGTAATCATCCAGAACGCTTCAGTAGTCGTTCAATTTGTGCTCTTTCTCCTCCGTCTGCATGGCTTTAATCCAATACATTCTATAACAGATGAATGGAGGAGACCTTGGAAGAGCTTCGATATTAAATCACACGATAATCTAGATTGATGAACATTCTGCGTCAACATTAGCATCGTTTCCAAAAGAATGGATAGAGGGGGGATCGATGGGCTCCGCAATCTTTTTTTATTTGCATAAGCGTCATCCGCTAATGGAAATACCTATTGAGAAACAGGCTGAAATGTTCTTTTTTTAATTATTGGACATCCATTGCAAAATATGATTTACATTAATAAGCGTAAGTGTATTAAATGCGATTTACCCCTGGCATCTGAAACAATGGAATGATAGCTCTGGAAGTTGTGCAAGGGGAGGGACCAGAGGAGCTAATGTTATTTTAATTACTAATGGATGCCCTCATTGTTGTGGTCTTTGATTTTTCTCTTTCTTGTCTTGAAGGGGAGGAGGGGTAAAATCTAATAATGCAGATAATATTCATCATCTCCATATCCTTTTTAAAGATGATCTGATTAGCGCTTTTTTCAGCATATCTACTTAAAGAGAGTGGTTATTCACGCTGGGCTTTTAAATCACTGAATTATTTGAGGATTGTATACTGAGGGGGAGGGTAAATTTCTCTTGCTGCTCCTAGGCATTTGAGAAGTTAGCATGGAGACGAATAGGGACTGTACATTCGGGATGGAGTTGGGACTGGTGTGCTCTTTAGGCTAGTTCGTTTCACTTGCGATTTGACTCATATAAGCAAGGGCTGTGTTGTTTGGTACTGTAACATGGCGTGAGGTCACAGTGAGCTGCTATCATCTTGTAAACGGAAATTTGTGATTAAGCGAATGTGCCAATTCCCTTGGCCAAGCTATATGGCCAAAGGTTTACATGTCTGACATCTTCGTTACAGAGCAGCTGGTCTGCCACTGGGCTCCTTCTGTTGAAATGGCTGATGTTTGGTGCCTAAATTTTTTTCAAATGTGCCGGTTCATGTCTTCTTTTTCTAAAAAATCTGTTAAAAAAAAATAAATAAATAAAAAAGACACTGAAAAGTGTGATGCAGAAAGTGGAAAGTTGTCTTGTGTACTACCTCATGGCTTATACAACACAATGTTAGCATTACAAAAAGGCAAGGAATTATTGTGAGCATATAGATGTACTGCAGAAAAACTACTGCCCTGAGCAATGTACTGAAATCAGTCATAAAGCGCAGTGCTTACACAAAGAACGATTTCAAATTGAATTTATATGTTAAGGAGAGTCTGGATTTTCCACCAACTGTCCTCTTTAAATGGTACGGAAAGATGTTTTATTGTGTTTGTATGGATTATCTGCTAGGAAAGAGCATTTTCAGACCTGCGGAATGTGGCGTGGCTTCGAAATGACACCGGTAAATAATGCAAATTACCTGGGAAGGGGCCCACATTTGCTTCCCGACCCCGGTCCACGTCCTTCAAGGTCAGGGATGTGTAGGATGGCGCTAATGAAGTGCCTGACTGGAGCTTCTCGTTGTGTGTTTCGCTCTGTCCGTCAGCACTGCCTGCCATTGGTCCAGCCAGCGCTGTCAAGGTGGCACATTTCGCTGGAATGCAGTGGGCCGTATCAGCCAATGCAACTTACTGCCTCAGCCTCCACACTCACCCGAGGTGGAAGTTCTTGCCTCATCTCTGTAAGAACTCAGTGTTTTTGCTGAGGGGTGGGCTGACTTTTTGTGTTTTTTTTGTGTGTTAGTGCTTTATTTATTTGTACTGCCAGCATCTTTAATACAACTTGCCTTTTTTAAGCACCTGGGATGAAACTTTGCATGATTGGATACAATGAACATTTTCATAGCAATTCAATGATATTCAGTGTGACCAACATTCTCATCAAATATTTCTTTTGGTTGTACTTAAAAAAAAAAAAAAAAAAAAAACCAAAAAACGAAACAGCAAATTTAGGCAACAAAGAACCAGACTGCTATATTTTTATATTCATATTCATATATTCATATATTTAGTATGTGTGGAGTTACACATGAAATGTTTGATCTTTAGTGTCACAAAATAACTGTTCAGTCCTCTGGCCATGTCTGCGGATCAGTCTAGTCTGTGGTCCATTGATAGTTCAAGAAGTTACTTTTGAAACTTTCAACTTTTAATATTTTTATTCAGCAGCTTAAAGATAAATAAATAAATCACTTGAGATCACCAAACTTGCACATTCTGGCATCTACCTGTTTTCATTATACTGCGGCACTGAAGGAGAAAAATATGATAATTAAAAAAAAAAGAAAATCCTACCTTTCTAAATGTCCTGACCACTTTATTTATAAATGACGGCATATTTATTTATCTCCTGTTTTTGTTGGGCAGGTTTTTATTGCTTTTGACTCTGCGGCCACGCAGGTTTGGGGTTATTTTATTGGAGAAATGATAAGCAGGAGAGGCTGGAACTTGGCAGATGGAAGCATCCATTTCTGTGCTAATTGGGGGTTCCGGTGCTGGAGGACTGACAGGGTTCTGTGGGGCAGTGCACTGTCTGCCAGCTTTCATCCCGAGCGCTTTATAAAACGGTCTTTAATTCCGCGGCACAATATCATTAGCTTTGTAAGTGGATGAACACAATGGACAAGCAATTTAATTAACTTCTGCCATTGGATGTTGGTGGGGGCGAAATGAAATTAATGCACTATATAACCCGGGGAGGCGGCCAACCTTGGGATCTGACCCGGATTGTTGGCAGGTCAGGTGCTGCCACCGGCTTGTCCAATTATTCCTTGTGTAGGCCCATCCATAATATTTTGTACAAGAAAATAAAATCACTGGTTTTTAGATCAGTCATGTGTGCCGATTTGGCGCTGTGTGGGGAGGGTGGTTTGAAAGTATGAGGACTCTAAAAGGAGGCGTTACTGCTTTTTGGAGTGGACAATGTAAAGTCTGCTCACTACACCTCTACCGTGTTATAAAATGTCCAAATTCCTGCTAATTATCATTGCTTGTTCTGTCTGCATTGTCCCCATTTTGGAATATTTATTTTAGAGTTATATTTCAGTGTTTCAATGGCTGTCTGGTGTAAACAAGAACCAGATGACTGCTGGATTCTGTTCTGGTCTTTCCGTTAGATGGTTGAACTAATTAGTATAATCAGCTGGTAGAGTTCATGGGTGGAAATAAAAAATAGAATGTTTACTTTCTGACTCCTGGAATGTGAACAGCCAATGGCTTACATTTCTGCATGGCTTAAGTACACACTGTTGTGTATACCTTGCATTCATCAATTGGCTTTGACTAGTGCAGCCAATTATCTTGTAGGACAATACTTGTTCTTCGCTGATGGCATTAGTGCCCCTCAGCAGCTGAACATTGTAGTGTTGCTACAAATAAGTAACTATTGGCGCTGCAACAATGTGTCGTGGCACTAATATATTTATGTGGTATTGCATCATGTTTCATCCAAGGTAATGTGAAATCACTGAACTTTTTAAGCAGAAATCTGATGCTAAGTTCAATGCACACTTATTTCTGCTTCTAAAGCAAATAATTAGGTTTGTACATTTTTAAGTTGGGGAACTTTATTGGAATGCCAGTTTGTCAAATCAATGAAGTACGGAATGGTTGCTTATACAAGTAAATGCAACTTTAATTTGTTTGTGTCTTTTCCTGCGAAGTTTAGGGGGGTATGCTGGATTTGCTTTGTCCGTCCGTGTGTGCGTGCGTGCGTGTGTCTGTGCGTGCGTCTGTGTGTGTGTGCGTGCGTCTGTCTGTGCATCCGGACCTAGATCTCATAACCTACTCATCCGATTTTGAAAATTTTTTTTCTTGCTGGAAGGTCTGTTGACTGTGGTACTGCCTGACTACTTGTTGTTGTGGGGGGTATCCTGTAAGCCATGCTTACTGACTAAATCTAATTTATTCTGGCCATGGGTTCCTGGTCTTTCTGAGGTGTGACATCAACTTTACACCACATTAGAGAGTCATGCTGAGGCAGAGCGTAAACTGGGATATTTTGCTACGTTTGGGTTAGCCTGTGCATTGGCCATGTCCTGAAACATATTTACTGCATATTAGATTTTGCAGAATTATATATTGGTTAATAAGTATTACATGCTACTCTAGGGTTGTAAGTTTCATTAATTTTCCTTGTATTTACCTTGTACCACCTGGTAAATCGTGTTGTTTGGACAGCGCAGAGTATGAATTGCAATGTTGACTTTGAATTGGATTGAAAGTTACTGAATACTGCCATTCAGCCTATCCCGTACTGCTCCGACAATATAATTCTCTGGTACTGAGACAAATATTTGTACTATGTTCATCACCACTTTCGAATACGTAAAAGATATTTACTACAAATGTGACCAATATCAGATGCAAATATTTATTCTCAACTGTACCACTTTTTTCATTTTAATGCTGTCAACGGTGTTGCGTCAATTTTTCCCATATCCAGTTTGAAAATGTAGAACCTTGTCTTGTGACATATATCGTTAAGTCTCTCATTTTAGAAAACTTCAGCTACTTACACAAGACCATAACTAATTTGTCTAGACACTTCCCTTCTATTGCCCATCTTGTTCTTAGCACAGTCACCCTCTGACAACATTACCAGATAGGGTGGTTTTTGATTGGTTTTCAACACTCCACATACACTCAACTGTATGACGGCAGTTGTCTTGTATACTGACATTTCCTGGTAGTTGTGGCAGCTCGGGAGTCCCCAAAATCTGCCCTGCAAACTGGTATTTAAGTTATATCAGCCTGTCCATCAGAAAGGGATGAAGCCTGTCACAGGCCATACCCCATGGTTCTTGAAAAATGTTTAGATGATTAGATGAATGGAATGAATAGTCCTAAACTTTGTGCAGTGTCTTGGAATTAGCAGTGTCCCTTGGGTTATACTTTAGGTCGTATGTCAGGCGATGAAGTCACACAAGGTCCTGAAGGTTCCAGTCTTTCTTCACAGTGGTATCTAATGTTCCTTTCCATTGTGACTTTCTATTTGTTATCTATAGGCGCGTTTCCACTAGGTACTTTTTGCCCTCGTGAGCCGCTATGGGTGTGGCTTAGGAGAGAGGATCCGCCCAAGATCCGCCCACATTCACCGATACGCGGCTCACGAAGCGACTCAGAAAGTACCTGCCTAGGGTAAGTACTTTCTTAGCCGCTTTCTGAGCCGCTACTCACTAGTTGATGCTGATTGGATATTGTTGAGACGGGATGTGACCTGAGTAGAACTCGACACAAAGCACAATATAAACGTCGCCAAGAAATAAGCAGAGCAACATTTAAGAGAATTGAATTCAAGAATAGAAAAACAATAATGGAAAAAGTTAATAGAAAGACCGCCGACAAGTGGGTTGACTGCGAGGTGCAGGCCTTGCTCGTCTACAGGGGGCAAGAGTGGGTCCAGACGAGCCTGGAAGGATGCAAACGAAACGAAAGCACGTAAGTGTCGCTGGAGTATAGACGTCACACTCCAACTCCTTCGGTGAGCCGCTACTAAAGCACCTAATGGGAACGGAGGGCCGAGAGGAACTAAAAAGTGGGCGTAGCCAAAACACTCAGCCGCTTTCCAAAAAGTACCCAGTGGAAACACGCCTTATTTCATTCTGGTATCATGGTCTAACCCCAGTGATGTTTTCAATACAGGGTGTTCTATGTGATACGTGTACTCAGCCCCGTTAAAAACCCACAGGTGAGGTATGTACTGTATTTGCGGAAAATTGAAGAATGGATTGATTTTTATTGCTTTTCCAGTGAGGCAGGAGAGGAAATAAAGAAAAGCGTGTGGTATTGTAATCCTGACGCGCAGCACGTGCACACGCCAAGCACTTCAGTAATATCAAACATTGAGCTGTTTGTGATGTGTACAGTGACTCTTGACTTGTTCTTTTTGGTGTGGTCAATAGCCTAAAAAGAGTCTTTGGCATGTTACGGGCAGGTCTCAGCCGCCGAGAGGTGGTGCGTCATTTGCTCTGTCACCATTCAGCGATTAGTTGACTGTCCATCTGAGAATGGAACACAAGCACTGTCGCTGACAGACCCCACTTAGGGCAGCCACGAGTGACGATAGCAGCTCAAGAGCGCCACATCTGGTTACAGCCTGTACATGACAGATTCCAGACAGCAACCAAAACTGATCATGAGATGAGTGGTCCGAGACGATTGAGGATGAGCACAAGTACCGTTTGACGCCGTCTACGTGAGCAAAACATGCGTGCACACGGCTCCTTCTTTTTTTTTTTTGTTGGCTTTATGTAGGCTATTGATCACACCAAAAAGAGCAAGTCAAGTGCCACTGTTCACATCACAAACAGCTCAATGTTTGTTATTACTGAAGTGCTCGGCGCGTGCACATGGTGCGCGTCAGGATTACAATACCAATTTGCCACAAATACAGTACATACCTCACCTGTGCGTTTTTAATGGTGCTGAGTATGCAATGTCATGCTTCACACTAACACGCTGAGGAGAGCGTCAGTATGAAATCTTGCATCTCCAGCATGGATGATACTTTGCCTTACCAGCCTGTCCCACCTTTACGGAAGCACCAGACTGGGCCTCATTAGAGCGGGGGCCTCTGAGCGACATGCACAATGGCCCGCTTGGGGAACATGATCGATGGCTCCGTATCCAGCATGTTTGCAGGAAAAGTGACAGAATAACTTTTAAGGAGAGCTTTCTTTTTACCTCCCTCTCTCGTCCCCTACCCCCATCCTGTCAGTCCCCCCCTCCATCTGATGAATAATACGCTCTGTAGCTCAATATCCCAAATACTCAATCAATCGGACCGCGAGCTGCGGTTGGCAAACAGGAACGGCGGTGAAAAAGCTGAGCCCTTCTCTTGGAGTTTTCGCCGCTGAAAAGAGCCCCTCTCTATTGACGCCTTTCTCTACCCCCCCAACCCCCACCCCCACCTCGGATGTTTTCATTGTGGAGAATGACAAACACCCTGTTTGTGCAGTATTGGAGATTTGCTCCTCTGACAACACTCTGTAAGTTTGGATCTTGAATAACAAGTGGCGCTCTTCGCTCAGTCCTTGCCATCGCCCCGACTGTGTTTGATCTTTCACTCAATTGACATGGACGCCAGACCATCAGAGTTATTTATGGAGGACCCGTCTGTTTGTGTTTGGATTTCCAGACACAGCTGCTGTCACTATTATTATTATTATTATTATTATTATTATTATTATATGATGATGATTATGATTATTATTTGATGAAGATGATTATGATTATTATTATTATTATTATTGGTTATAATACTAGCAGCAGTAGTAGAGATTGTAGTAGTAGTTGCTGTGGTGGTGGTAGTATCAGTATTAGTGGTGGTATTACCTGCTGTTGTAGTCATAGAATTATATATTTTAATTTAATTATTCTTGTAATTTTCTTAAAAGTGAAAATTTTATCAGATAAATAAGTGAGGAGTCACAAAGAGTTGCCCATATTGGTACAACTTTGTATTCATTCAGTTTGGGAAGAAAATAAACTTGGAATTGAAATGTAAAATCTGACCAGTGAGCCTCTCCGGTAATTTGCGTTAAGAATGGATCAGATCTGGACATATCCGGTGACGTGATGCTGGCTTGAAATGGATCTTCCCCCGCAGGGTTCCTCAGGGTTTTCCCCCTTGCAGCGGCTTAACCCGGGGAGCGTGTTTGCTTGGCCAGCCTCACCAGAGCTGCCCTCATCAGTGTGTTCCTGGCACGTCCGGTCAATCGCTCTCCCTGGGTTTGGTCACAGACACATTCTGACCTTTAACAGAGGGAAGGGAATGTAAGAGGCTGTAGAAGTTTAATGCTAATGGTGAGGTGGAATAATTGAGAGATGCCCCAGGTGCCAGCCGACCTCCTGCTGTGTTGAATTTTGTATGAGAGCCAAACATGGCAACCTGACCCATTTTAAAGCAGACTCCAGAATCTAGGATTGGGGTTTAGAAAGACCTTCTACTGTAGGAAAATAGCACATGCCCTCTCAAATGAATTGTTCATGTCATAAGCATTTTAAATGTGAAAGAAATGAATATCGGCATTCAATGTATTCCTCATCATTTCCGCACACTTTTCATGCTCTCATATGCTGCGATACAATCCAGAAAATTGGGTGAATTCTGTATTGAGGCAATGATGCAAATTTAATTAGTTTAGGCATTTTACTCTAAAATAAGGGGGAGGGGGAGGGGGGTGGGGTGTTTTTAAATTTGTTATTAATCTCCCTTAAGTTATCATGACAAATGTGGGGTGTTAAAATGAGCTCACATTAACAAGCACTGGGCTCAGTAATATCACCATGCAGGCTGTTGATCCTGAGGAAAAACCATGAGATATGCAGTAATACTCTGGCCTACTCTGCTGCAAATAACCAGATGCACACAAAGTAATGTTAACTTTTTGTGTCATGATAAAAAATGGCCACTGGGTTTACTACCTCCTAATTCCAGTGTATTTTTCATGGCAGTGAACTATATCTCAATTGTTGAAAAGTGCTTTAAATTGTTTTTTACACTGCCATTCCTCTATCTGAGTGCTCTTTTGACTGTATTATATGCTGCTCTGGAAGTCAGTGCTGTGGTTTATAGTGCACTGCTCTGGGAATCTCTGAATGAGTGCACTTTACTCTGTATTTAATGCGTAATTGAAGGTTTATGTGTGCTTCAATTAAGTGTACTTGAAACTGTATTGTACACTGCCCTGAAAGTCACTGTGTAAGTGTGCTTTAAACTGCTGTGAACACTGCCTTGATGTTTAATTTAAGTGTGCTTAAGGTAAGTGTACTTGGGGCTGTAGCGCATACTGCCTTGATCTTCTTTGCATGTGTGTTCCTTACAGTGTTATGAAAACTTCCTCGATGTTTTATTTTATTTGGAGTGTGTTTCATTTGAGTGCACTGGAGATTTAGTGTGCACTGAGAGCACCTTGTGATTTGGCCTCTGAGCTGTGGGATTGACACACTTGCCACACGGTAGTGAAGGAGACGGCACGCTTCGGCAGACCAGTGTCCCCAAGGAGGCCAAACACGGGTCATTCCTCTGAAGAAAAATGGTTACTTTTATGTTTGCTTTATGGGTCATTTTTCAAATTAAATGCAGAAAATCCATTTAGAGGTCAGGTGATCTGTACTGAGGCTGCACACTTGGTGAGGACGTGTGATGCTTTGTCCTGACTGCTGCTCAGATCAACGATCTTATATATAATAAATAAATACCGTATTTCTGAACACTATTCTCTGCACCGCACCATTCCTATTTTTATTTCGTTTTAAAACTGACACAAAACAAAGGAAAATTATTTCACACCTACAACAGTGTCTTTGTGGAATACTGCAAAATTATTTATTTTTTCTGGGTTGGTCTTTTCCCCAAATGTCGTTTGAGGATTTGAACGAATGAACTAATGACTGCATGAACAAAACAGTTGTGCGTGTGGATGCAGCATTTTTAAGCTCAGTTGCAGTCGGTCCATTAAAACTTATTTATATTCAGATTTTTTTTTTCTCCTCTATTCACTTGAATCCCAGATGCTGTGGTTCTTATTAGATCATTACCTGTTTATGATTCAATATGCGTGCGTGTATCTGTTCTTGTATATTTCAGTAGAAAATATACTCAGGCTGTACTCTGTATGCTTGAGTCATGTGCTGTATTAAACTGTCTACTTTTGCGTCTGTCTCGAACGGTTATGAGCAACTGACCAGAGAGATTTGTTGTTTTTACATTTAAACACTGACCGTCAACGAGAGCGGATATTTATTTCGTTATCGCAGTGCGCTCACAGCTGTAAAATTACGCATTCTGTAGCGCACTCAGTGCGTGTTTGCGAACACCCCGCGATCTCCTTTAGACCACAGTGCGCAATGGATTCAGCTTTTTCTCCGCGCATTTTATCTTCGCCGAATGACTGAACCGATATTAGCGCGATAAGAGATTGCATGGCCAGAATCCGCAATCAAAAACCAAGCTTTTATAGCTCTGTTACTGTCTTTCTGTCTACAAATATAGCAATTACTCATTCCTGCCTTCCACTGGTTCAAGTGCCACAGTTAATAGAGAGCATTATACTAATGGGAAATTAAGTAGCGCTTGTGGCAGTTCGGTTTATAAATATGTAGAATATACTTTTAATTATTTCAAGTGAATCTGGCAGGTAATCAATAAAGTGGGACGTGACAAACATACCCTTGACACAGGCTATTGTAAAGAGGCTGGTAAAAGATAAG
This sequence comes from Gymnothorax reevesii, assembly GCA_029721435.1. Taxonomy (NCBI): domain Eukaryota; kingdom Metazoa; phylum Chordata; class Actinopteri; order Anguilliformes; family Muraenidae; genus Gymnothorax; species Gymnothorax reevesii. The sequence goes on from CM056591.1 coordinate 51,222,640, forward strand.
CACTTCCTGTCAGCGTAGACCTGCTCTAATTAATATTTTGAGCCTGTCATGTATAATGACAAATGGATTAATTGCGCGCTGTAGGCATAATAAGCTTTTCATTGAGAAAGCTGGGGGAAGAGGGGGGGAGTCCAAACAGTCTGTCTGAACTCGGTGGACATTAAATATTTATTAGAGGTTAAGTATAGATTTTTATGATTGCACAGATAGCCACTTAGACGCAATTGTATATCATTTATTTGATACCCAGATTAATTGCAGTTTGTTTAAGGTGGTACGGCCGTTAGTGGAAATATTGTCTGCCGAAATCCCATTCATTGACTTAATGGGGTTATAAATCTCACATATCCACAGAAGAAAGCTTTGGGGGTATGTTCCAGGGGCATGGGCATTTTCACTGAGTTAAAGAAATTTAAGGGTACAACAGCTGCCATTGACTTTCAAATGCTCTGTCAACACAGGGCACTCAGGTATTCATGTAACCATTCTTATGACGTTCTGATGACATTTGTTCATGACTGTTAAATTCATTGACGATATCTATGATATTTAATGGTTTACTTTGCAAGCTGGTCTTTGGTTTGCAAAATATATCTTTATCAGCAAGAAAAGGGATTCAATACTGCCATTTTCTTTCAATTTGAATAAGAACACATCTTCACGTCAGTCTTGTAATTCTGCACCCTAACTTAAAAGCAAAGAGAACCTGATTTCAGTTGAGCTATGGTTTCTCTTCAGCAATTTGGCAGAAGTGCTCAATTCGAGTTGGGTGCAGGGACCAGGTTTTGGTTGATTTTTTTTTTGTTTATAGTTGTGTTTTCTGAGGTAGCATATAAGATATTGTGCAGTATGTGTAATCTTTTCTAGAAATGTATGTATTATCTGGATTTCATTACTTTACTTAAAGTAGCTTAAATTTCTGCAGTTTTTTCTTTAAATGACTTTTATATAGAGCATGCACAAGAGCAAGTATAACACTGCTGTTATTTTTTTTACACATGGAAATGCTAAAACACACTCTCAGATGCACGCATATAACACATTCAAACTCGCTCTAAAACTATGCGCATGCATAGTTATTCTCCCTCGTACCCTGACACACAGAAATGCTTGAACAAAATTACAGATTTGCCTCATCCATTCCCGACAGCTGTCCCTCCATTCCCGGCTGGTACCGGTACCCTTCAGCCTGCCCGTCCACCGTCAGCACAGGCTCTGAGCAAAACCAGTTCAAAAAGGCACCGGGACGGAGTTAGTTTGGGCCAAGAGGCGACACTGTTTTCATCAATTAAATGCACCACAGTGTTTTCCATTGGATGAACTTTTTATGTCAAGGAGATGGTCAGGATCCTGTGTTTTTGCTTTTGACAAATCAGCGGGTGTTTAATCTGAGGATGCTTGGGTGCTCATGAATAATGCAGTGATGTGACGGGCCGGGCCAAACCCCAGGGCTGTGAGAGAGAGCAGTACTTCCACAGAGACGCACTGCAGACCTAAATCCTTTTCACCGGAGTCTGTGCTGCTCCAGTCTTCGGCTGACCCCCATTACACACGGGCGCACACGCGTGCTCACACATCACCGTAGGGACTCTAATTTTTTTTTTTTTTTTTTTTAAACCATACCCCTACTCCTAAAGCTAGCCCTATCCCTCATCCCTTCCCTAACCCTAACCTAAATCTTAAAGCTAACCCTTATCCTAACCCACACACCCCCCAAAACAGCCAAACTTTTAACCTTAATTTATGGTCTTACCTTAATCTAGAGCCTAATTTTAATAGCTAACCTTAAAACTACACCTAAACCAAACCATAATTCCAATAGCAACCCTAGACCTAAACCTAGCCCTTAACCCTGAATGAAGCTTTGTACCCATGGAGACCCAGAAAAGGTCCGCACGAGGCATGGTTTTTCAGACTTTACCATCTTTGTGAGGTATTTTGGTCCCCAGCACGATATAAAAAGGAAAACGCACTCACACGCCTGCACACAAACCCTCAAACAGGCAAGCGAATTTGCTCTCAAGCCGTCTCTCCCCCATGCAGAAACACATTCACAAATGCACACTCTTTCTGACATAATTATTCACACACAAAATTTCTTCCATGCTCGTAAATACTCTCTCACTGTCCTGCTCTGACTCTCAGGCATGTGCGCTCTTACGTGTTTAGTTTCACTTAAACACAAACAAAGTTTTATGCTTTAATGTGTGCTCATGTGTAGGAACACTCACTCAATCATTTCACAACTTCTACTGTACATAGGAATATACGTTCTCACGCACACGTGTACACACATGTACACTCACTGTCTTACACTCGCTCTGATGAGCACTCACGGACACACACCTGTTCGAAAAGGACATGTTTTTGCTACACAAAGATAATTGTGAGAATTGTGGCTGGGATGGGTCTCAGAACTGGTCTCAGACCAGTCGGCTACCACTGTGTTGGAAATAGAACTGTAGAGTGAGACTCGTATAGCTTGTGAGAAGTCAGCTATGGAAAGTAAAGGAGAGATCACGTGTGTAGCCGGCTATGAAGTGAAGAAAATCTCCTGTTTTTTTTTTTCTTTCTTTCTTAAACGGGAGTTTATTTGCAGAAAACTTGGTGAAATAACAATTTCTTCAGGGTATTTTGAAAAGTATTGTTTAAGCCTTCTTAAGCTAAATTCCAATCCAAGAAAATCTCTCAATCCTCTGTTTTTTTTTTTATCAAAGTAAAAGCTATATTTACTTACCATGTCACTGCTTCGCTTGGTCAAAATGTACAACTCAACACTACCAAACCTGGCTCTTTGCGCAGCCTGCACTGATGTATAAGCCTAACCTCATCCTGAGGACCAGGTTTACAAAGGAACTGGCCATTGTGCAAAAATATTTGCTGCCCTGTACTGTTGGAGTTGCTAATACCAACACACTGGCTTCCAAATTACAAAGACTGGTCCTTATTATTCAGCCACTTGTGCTGTAGCATACTCAAATAAAAAGGGTCCCTTGCTGCAAGTGCTACCGAGTGACGTAACCACCGCAAATCAGATCCTGATAGCGATTTTGATGCATTGCAACTGTTTAGTAAATCTGACGTAGATACTGCAACCTTGTAGTGGTAGCTTTCTCCGAGGCCAACCTATGGTGAATGTCGCCCTGAGTATTTTATTTGTATGCTGTGTAATTAACATTGTCTTGAAGGGCGTGTAGCCGCTGCGATGATGGCTCACTCTCTCGTTTACACAGTGTCTGTACACTATAGCTCTGTTTAATGAGGTCATATCGCTGCTAGGCCGCCCTCTGTGTTCTCAACGTTTGCCTTTCTCTCGACCGGCTGTGTGTCGGGTTGCCATCCTTCTCTACCCGTCCTTGAGTTTGATTCTCATCCATTCATTCTTTCCATCTTTTCCTCTTTCAGGCTCTTGGAAGTTGCTATTTTCTTCACGAGTCCTTGAAAAATGTCCACCAGTTTGATTTTAAAGGTGAGTCTCTTGTTTGTGGTTTTGCTATAGCAGTCGCAGTAAGAGCGCCAATACAGATAACTGGTCTTTTACAACCAATCATCACCAGTTCTGTGAAAAGTAGTGTGTGGCAGGGGAGGGGTGATGTGGGTAATAAGGATTATTAACATTCGGATTGAATTCTTGAGAATGTTGCCCTGTGGTAATTGTATGTAGAAGTTATTGGACAGTTAAGCGCTGGGCTCATCACTGGTCAGTGTCATGGGGGAGTGTCCCAGTGGCCTCACTAATTAAAAGTGATGTATAGAGGTGAAGGATGCCTTCCCATTAACCCAAACTCAGCACTAACACTGTGACGGGTCACTCTGTGAAGGACAGAGACTCCGGGTACAGAACATCCTCCTCGTCACAGAGAATGTTCCTCGAAATTAAGATTTGCTTTACAGGCCTGCAGCCATTTTGTGGAACATGCATAGACCTGCATTCATAATTTGCCTCTGAATAGGATTAAACTAATCCATATCTCTGATAACACAACTCTGAGTCACACACTCATAATTATATGCAATTTAGTGTCTCCAAATTGACCAACATATCTCTGGGCTGTGAAAGAAAACTATACTGCCTGAACAAAACCTTCACAAACATACAAAACACACAGACTCCACAGAGAAAGGCTCATGCTGGATTTGGACCCACAACCATCAAATTACATGAAAAAAATGTGGTTATGTAATTTATGGGCGGTTAATTTTCTGACTAGTCCATTAATGCAGGAGCTGGTCTGAGAAACCCTAATTTGTAGTCGTCCCCTGTGCTAATGGCCATTATTTGCAGCACGTCTGGATAAGAGTTCAGTTTTCGGCCAGCAGGTGGAGCAGTCGCTAGAAGGAGACTCGGCTCAGTGTGTTTCTGCTAGCAGACCCAGGTCTACAGACTTCCCCCAGTCTTCTCTCTTCATCATGATGTGAAGTGGAACTGTTATTAACTTCAGAATTGCAAATGAAGGCCCCTCTCTCTCTCTCCCTCTCTCTCTCTCTCTCTCTCTCCCTCCCTCTTACTCTCTCTGCTCTGTAGATATTTCCTAAATGTTATAAAATATTACATATTATTTGTGTGGAGAGAGTGTATGAGGATGTTCCTTGCCATTATGTAGAGTTGTTAGTAAAGCTGTGTTTAGCGGTTTTCTGCTTGTTTAACCATTTTAAGAATTTTCTTATTCGCATTTTGTCTTTAATGTATAGTTCTGTTCATTTCAGTATTTATTTGGTTTGTTTTTTTATGATGTGCCCTGTGGACTGGAGTTGTTTGGAGATAATTGCTAAAATAAAAATAAAAATAAAATCTCTTCCCAGCCAAGAAGTACAAGAAGGTGCTGGGGAAAGAGATCTACTCAGACACACTAGATAGCACCTCGATGCTGGAAAAGGCCAAGTTCCCCCAGGAGTACTTCCCAGAGGTGAGAGCACATCGCCTTTCTAATTCCCAGCAGAGGAGATATTCCAGAACATTCCCACAAAACAAAGTCCTGATAATATGCATTAGGTCTCCATCACTGAAGTGGTAGGGAAGTGCCACCCTCTCAACTACTCTTTCTCTCGTACTCATGAAAAGGGTCAAATTAGCCTTTCTTTATTTATAATTCTGCTGTTTGGTGTGGGAATCAGCACATTTCATTCGACCCACCCTGCATATCTGTACACTTACTGGTGAATATTTGAAGTAGTACATATTGTAAAGGACGCATGAATTCATAAAAATGCTCTTGTGTTGTATAACCTTGGATATTATTCAATAACAAGTAATGTTGATATGATTTTGATCGCTTTGAATATTTATATTAATGTCCACGATGTAGGGTAATTATGATGCCTTGCTTTTTTCCCACATGCGTGATTTGAATAAGTTTGTTGGCAGCGTATGGGGAAATGAGCCTGTTCGTGACATAAACAGTGTTGCCAAGTTATTTGGCCGGGTATCAGGGGGTAAAAAGGCAGCAGAAGTACCCCTTCATCACCGCAAGGAAGCCCAAAGCACCGAGGGGAGATTCTCAACTGAACTAAACCTCACATGGTTTTCCAGTCAAAATGATCCATTTGAAATTTGTATTTAACATTTTTTGAGAAAAAATATTCATTTTTTTTCCAATGCTGAAATTGCATCACCTTAGGGAACATGTGAAAAAACACATTTTCACGGAGTACAAATGCTTCACCCCCCAGCACGTTTATGTTCAAAATGTGTCCAAATTTCATGGTTAATCACCAAGATGGGTACAGAGTTAAAGTTTTTGGAATGGTTGGCTGGCTCTGGCTAGCCCTGCCTTACTGTGTTTAGATCCGGCGCTATGGCAACCGGGGGCGGACCTTGCGCTGTCCCAGTGTGGTGTGGGTCTGAGGCCTCGGAGGACGGCCTCCTCCCTGTAGAATCTGCACGCGGAGCTGTCGGATGAGCAGCCAAGCCTGTCTCCAGTGACAGCTTGCGCGTCTTCCGGAATCTTCTCTCCCATCCATTACCTACGCACCACCGACTCGCCCGCGAAGCAAAGAAGATGCGTGTGGCCTTTAACAACCAAAAAAAAAAAAAAGCAGTTTCTTTCCCTCTACTGTTTCCGAGGGTGATTTAAAAGTAATTACATTGATTGAATTTGCATTTTGAATTAAAATCTCCGCCCTGCCGCTACATTTTGGTAAAAGAACAAAACAAACAACAAACGCTCCGAAAAAAAAGAAATGAAACCTTGAAGAATTACCAAAAGTTTTCTCCGCTGATTTACGGTTTGTCCTCGGCTGGGTTATGAATCTCCAATGATGCCCCGAGGAGCAGCACTCTAGATAATGTTAGCCCATTTAAAAAGAGCAGATTTGTGTAGTCTATCTGGCCACAGTATTTTTTTTTCCCCTCGGCTCCCGTAGTGAGAAATTGGTTGTTATCATAGATCACAGATACTGCTCAAACCTCTTATGAAAGATGAATTAATTTCACTAATGCTTTAATGCAAAGCTCTCATGAGGAAGGCAGTCTGGCGATAACCTCTCCGCCAGGCTCGGTTTCCTCCAGCCCTGATTTATGTCTTCTTTTAGTAGATGAAACGGCCTGTATTTGCCATCCATCTAGGGCCTTAAAGGAATCCTATTAACGTGGAATCCGGGACAAGTCGGAATGCTCCGACGCCGCTCGGCTTTTTGCATAAAGCTTGTTTGACCAAGATCAGGGGATCAAACGTCCCTCGGGGACAGGGTTCTGTAATCGGATGTCCCGAGGAGCGTGAAGGATGTCTGTCTATTTTTAGACTGAAAAAGACCATATATAAAAAAACTAGTCATTTCTTATTTCATACAGGAACTTGTATGTGTATCTTGCTAAGAGGTTAACTACAATTGCAGAATGAATGAAAAGTGAAATGTTTCTTTAAAGGAATCGTGCATTGATCATGCATCATACTTTTGTACATTATATAATTTACATTACACAATGATTTGTGTGCTTATTTTTGAACTGTTTGAAAAAGATGTATATTTTTTTAAAACTTCTCTGTCTGCGTCCTGGAGCTATACAGTCGCCTTGAGCAGTTGCCTTCTTTTGATTGTTAAAATGCTCGCATTTTGGTCGTAAATCTCTTAACTCAGACCTGTAGGGGTTTACCTGCAGCAAATGGACTTTTGTGTGAATGGGTGTGATGAATTGCAAAGCCAGTCAGGAGGATGCTTAAAAAAATGTGGGCTACTGTAGTTTTTCTGGCAACCGGCAAAGCAAGGAGAGACTGTCCTCATCTGTCCATCCATCATCTAGCAGACTGTGTGTGTCTGTGTGAGTGTGTGCGCGCGTGCACGTGATGAGCGCTTACCGTAAGTGACTTTAACCTTACGTCTTTTCCATTCGCGCCTTCATTACGACGGTGTCCAGCCCCCACCCAGTGGCGCTTTGTGACGTGTGTCATGATCTCCCGTGGCCACTCCCACTTTTCCGTACGGGATGGGAGGGCCGGTGCTCCTCAAGTCCGACACGGCTGTGCCCCTCCCGCCCCATCGGCTCCACATGCAAGACCCATCCGAACCCTTCCGTTCGATCACCAAACCCCTGAGTTCTGGCCTCAGGGAAAGAGTGGGAGCGAATGAGGGAACAGAGAACCTTGATTACAAAGTTGTGCAGGACAGAAAGGGGACAGAACAGCGTCTGCGTTACTTTTGAAAGGCGGTGTGATGGATTCGCCCGGCTGTCTGTGCAGTTTGATTTGTTGTTTCTTTCCATTGCGAGCTGGGTTTTTATTATTATTGCTGTCGTTTCAGTTTTTTGGCACCGACGCGCCGTAGCGCTGTAGAATTTAATGATGAGAGAATATTTCACCCCCAGACATATTTGGCCTTTCAGGGTGCATTTAGCTGTGAAACTCCTCTGCTGCTGCAGAAAGGCTGATCTCAGTACAGCATATCAATGAGCATGTGAAGAGACTATCGATCAGGACAGACCACTCACAGCTGATCCCAGACCTGTGTTTGAGGAAGATGTGCTGCAATTCAGTTCCCTCTCTCAACTCTGTCTCACTTGTCAGTACGTTGTGTCTGTTTCTGTAACTAGGTATAGTATTATGATAATGTCAGATGAATCTACTGACGTAGTTTTTTTCACAAATTGGTGTGAAAGCAAATCACATATGAGTCATATTAACTTTAAATTAACATCTGCGAAATGTGTATCGCTTTTGTATATGTATTAACCAACATATAGATAAAGATATTATGTGTTGCTACTGTTATCCATAAGGTATGTATCATGTTCATCATGCATTAACATGTTTAAGTATTAACAAACCTGGTACGTTTTTGTATTATTCCTGAGTGAATTTTCAGCAAACTATTCATCATGTCATTGTTTTATATCATGTATGAACTACGTACAACGTACAAAGACATTAAACCACAATTCCAGAAGTATTTGTTTAGGTGATTCCTGTTAGCTCAAATGCTGATCAGAAGCAAGTTTTGAGGTCTAACCAGCAGAATGTTGCTCAGAAAGTCACGTACACAAAATGAAGGTACTAATGGCGTCTCAAAGGGGACAAATTGTTGGTGCCGAAATAACAGGTTTGTCAGTCAGAGAAACTATCGAATTATTTAAGATGAACATGTTAACATTTAATTTTTTATATATATATATATATATATATATATAATATACTGATTATTTTTATGTAATTATCAGCGTGAAAATACCAAACTGCAAAAAAACAACTGTTAAAAATACCTTTAGCCTCATGTCAGAGCTCTCTGAGAGGGACAGATGGCAAGGATTGGACAGTTGCTAATAACACTGGAACTACAGTTCTAGACATCACCACAGAATCAATCAGTTTACATCTGAACCATCACTGAACAAGAAAGCTGGTGTTTATTGCTGTATCTGGTGATTTAAGTACCCCGTGTACATTGCTATTGTCGTTTCAGGTGACCTTATAGCACAGTGTTACTGTTAGGTCGAACCACTCTGTTGACGTACACGGTTCGCTCGGCCTCAATCTGCTAGCCTCTCCCTCCCCAGCCCACCTTGGCCACTTAATAAGCCCCATCCCTGGTGCTGCCGGGTCTTTCTGTAATGCAATGTGACCCTCCTCGGGGACCCAAAGCTGGTAGGCTCAAGATGAATGGAGGCCCCACTTCACCTGACATTAATCTGGGTTTGTGTGCATTACATATTGCTCATGGTGCATTTGTGACACCTGCCCTGCGTGCCCTCCCATGAGCCTGCTGGTCGCCCCCTGGCCTCTGGTACGGAGCTGTTTTACAGAGTAGGTGGGCTTACCAGTGAGATGAGGAAAGATCAGCAGTTAAATGGAGGAAATGTGCCCCTTGACTCACTGGACTTATGACTTGGTGGGTCATCAGCTCGCAGACCAATGGAAGGTGGGCAGGTGTACTGGTTAAGCTTCGTGAAAAATCTGTTGGGCTGTTCCAGTGCCCTGCACCCTATACTTTCTCAGAATTTTGGCTACGAAAGCTCTGTACGCGTAGCTGCGAGACCTGCAGGCACTCTTTCACCGTCTGCGCTCAGTCATCACTACTTTCCAAGGTCAAACCAAAGGTCTTCCATAACCTCTATAACCTTCAGCTGAGGCCTCCTGTCCCCACTCACCCTGACCTCCACTTAGACCCCGAAAAAAAGGGGGCTACCCAAGCAATGACTGAATCATCAGGATCCTGACCGCTGCAATAACGCAATTAAATTGTCTTGGCCTTTCTTTTTTTAATCAAAATCTTTTATTTAGTAGCACATCAGTTTTTGATAAATGTTTTACTTCACTCGCTGTCTCAAAACTGTTTATGAAAACGTTATGCTCAAGCTGCTCATAATTTTATGCAAAACTGGTGAACATTAAGGAGTTATGTGCATAGCACAGTGAATATAAGATGTAATGGGAGCATGAAATGTCGTGGCTCGTAAGTGTTTCTGTGGTGGTTTGTTCTAAGGATCAGGGGGTTAAAGGCCCAATATTTGGAAGAGGGTGTGTTGATTTGTCTGCTAATAAGCTACCAGAATAAAGGTTTATCCACTACTTGAGGGATTGGTTAATAACATATCACATGTAAAGGAGGAATGCCTGGGGAAGGTGATTTCGTTGATTCTAGAAAGACTCAAAATTCAGAGAGGGAAATTTCAAATAAAGAATTAAGGGCCTAATATGTTTGGACAGCAATATTGTTAACCCGAGACAAGAAAAATTATATTAATCATTCATAGTGCTCATAATATATAAATTTAGTCTAATGCTATGACCATAAGAGCTGTTATAGAAGATTTGTTTTGCTTGAGCAATTAAAACAGTGGTGGAGTAAATGCAGCGCAGGACTCAGTAGGCTTAAGTGAGTGATGAACACAGGGTCAATTCGTCATGTGGTGAGGAAGTCAATCTGTCAGCTTTGTTGTCAGGAAGGTGATGAATTCTAATAGTGTGATTGTAGTTAATGGCTCTTTAAATTAAGTTTAAATTAAATCCTTCCTGGCTTTAATAAGATGTCTGGCTGCAGAAGAGACACTCGCACACGCGAACGCACACACTCACACGCAGCGCCTTTGTGGGCGGTACCTTCCATCATGCAGGTTAGGCGTATGCATTGTTTTACAGTGATTTGTCACTACGCAGCCATGAAAGTCCCACCCCTGTGACTTCTGACCCCAACCACCCTATCACCCAAACAGTGACTTCTGACCTCATCAAGGGGGAGGAGTCTGTAGTCCAAAAAGGCAGAGGTCAAGGCGAAAGACTGAGGAAGACATACCACTTATATCAGTACAGCGGACATGCATGCTTTTGCGTTATAGTAATTAAACAAATACACAAAATATTTGGTCTTGTATCACTGAAAGGGAATTATCTGCATAATTAACTCTGAGTTTCTGTACGCTGGATGTTTTCGGTCCTTTTTTCAACTGGGATGCCATACTCATCTGTCGGGACTGACAAAAATGTGCTATTTACTGGCAGCATATGGCAGATTAGCTCAATATAAGCAAGGTTATGATACAGGTGATTGGAAGTTAATGTCCCTTCATTATGTGTCGACTAGTTGGCGTGTTTCTTTTTTTATTAACTTGAGCAGTTTATATTGATGATTTTCCGTTTGGCGATTTTTAATCTTCTTGTTTAAAGTAGAGTACTGTAATAAAATCATTACTTTTTTTCTTGAATTGGCCCCAAATGTCTGTCAGTGTTTTAAATATGAGTCCAAAAAATGGTGAGCCTTGCAGTGTGTGGAGGAGAGAGACTGCGCTCTCACAGGTTTGAAGGGGAGCTGTAATTAGGCGTGTACATTCCACTGGGCGGTGCAGATTAATTCAAGTATGCTAATGTAATTTAATTTGATACACTTAATCTTGCACTAATGCAGACTGAAGGATTTGAGATGCGATCAAAAGCCTCTTAGGCTATAACTCACATCTGCATTTTTAAATAAAATCAGTCCATTTGCAATTATGTGACCTCAGACTTAATCGCTTTATTTCCCGATCCAGTTTACTCCTCATTAGAGCAATCAGTGAGACTTTATTTATTTGCTCCAGAAGTATTGGTGCTGCCCCAAATTGTCTTTCATTCAGTAATGACCCTCTCATTAAATAAAGACCTTATTCAATAATGATCTTATCGAATGACTGCTCCCTTGACCAATACTATTGCATGTCAGCTATGGGTATGAGAATTAAACCTTTTCTGAATATACTTATGTCGTGCTATATATCTGCGTGGTTCTGTGCTGGTTTGAAACCTCTTAGCTGTTGTGAAGTATCTGAAAATAGAGAACAAATCCTGTGCAGCTATTGTATAACTATGTGGTGTGTGTGTGTGTGTGTTTGTTGCCTCTTCTCACTGCAGTGCAAGTGGTCCAGGAAAGGCTTCATCAGAACCCGCTGGGCACTGGCGGAATGGTGAGTTCCCATAATGCCTTGCGAAAATGCAGGAGGAGAGTCTGTGGGCTTTTCTTTGGCTGCCGTGTGACGAACGGGCTGTCTTGGATTAGATGTAATCCTGTTAGCCAAGAATTTGTGTATGACAGATGACAGAAAACATTACGGGCTATAGAACCTGCTCTGGATGAACGTCCACCTTCTCTCCCTTGAGGGAGGGATGTAATCTAATAGATGGAGGACAGGAAGAGAGAGGGGATGAGGCCGTAACAGACGCGTGCTGGGAGGGCGGGGTCAGTAACTTTTGGGATTACGGTAGTGTCAGGTTTTTGATACCCACAGGTGCATAACTGCTCCCAACTTAGGACTCATTGAAGACGTTCTTGATGTTTATTCACTGTGTTTGCATAATTGTAAGTTACTTGGAAAATGTCAACAAAATGCGTTTTATGATGATTTATTTAGTATTTCAAGTATTTGGGGGCAAAAACATTATCAAACAAGGCAATCAGAGATAGCAGACCTGGCCCCAGCCACGGGCTGACAGACAGGGCTGACAGACAGAGTGAGTGACAGACACACACACAGACACGATCATACATACAGAACAAACGTTCACAGAAATTTTACGTAATGTTCATTTCGCAAAAATAATACAAAGACAACCTAAGCAGACATAGAAAACAATATAATACACAACAATCCAGGCTCCTCAGGCATCAAGCAAATGGGCCTATGAGCCGCAGCGGCCTTCATTTTAATACGGAGAGCGGTGAACTGCGCTGGTCCCCGAGGCATGGCGTAGTTTATCCCGGGCAGCTAGTTAGCTAGCTAACTCTCCTTGTAATACAAGTCAAATTCATTCATACTGCACAAATGAGCACAAAAATGCTTAGCTGTGTCCAGCTAGGTGAAACAAAATGCTAACTAGACACAGTAGACGATAGAACACGTTATACCATCTTTAAAAAAAAAAAAAAAAAAATCGGTGATTTCAGCAAGCCCAGCTGGCTGGAAAGCGGACCCCGTGTGCTATCTGCAATTCCATGCAAGATCCGTGTCAACACGATCACTTTGTCCGCCAACGAAAAACGGGCAGTATGCAGCGAAAGTATACGGAATAATGCAACGCAAATAGAAATAAAAGCACAAATTCAATCGTAACATCACAACCGACAAATCTCATACAATTAGGAAACATAATTATTTAATGCAAACTAGCATACCGTTTTATGAAAATGCATCGCGATTATGGTTCGCAGGGGTCCGTGTCACAACACGGAGCTCCATGTAGCTAGCTAGCATGCTAGCTACGCACTTATAACGAAATAATTATATACAGCACAAACGTTCACAGAAATTCTACGTAATATTCATTTCGCAAAAATAATACCAAAATTACCTAAGCAGACATAGAAAACAATATAATACACGACAATCCAGGCTCCTCAGGCATCAAGCAAATAGGCCTACGAGCCGCAGCGGCCTCCATTTTAACACGAGGACAGATGAACAATGCGCTGGTCCCCATGGCATGGCGTAGTTTATCCCGGGCAGCTAGCCTAGGAGCTAACTCTCCTTGTAACACGATCATTGCTTAACCTGGCTCTCCCTAGGGGGGGGGGGGGGGGGGGCAGGTAATGGCCACGGGCTGACAGACAGAGTGACAGAAACACACACAGACATGATCATTGCTTAACCTGGCTGGGGGCAGGTAACTAGAGGGCACTCAGAGAGCACATACCCCTGGCAGCAGGTTTTGATCCACGAGCTCTTATGATCAGCTGCAGAATCCAGATCTGTATCTATTAATCACGGTCTGATTTATTTACTGATTTCTACATTGTAGGCATTTACGATTTTAGTTACAGGAAGGTATGTTAACTGAGTTTGGCTGTATTAACTGTACTATTCAGGTTATACCACAGCCACTCCATGGGGTTCAAGTTTGACGACCACGCTGACTAATTTTTTGTGATTTATGCTTTGGGTGCTGTCTTTCTGTAACAGAAAGTTCTTTTTCTATGATTGGTGTCAAAGACATTGGTGAATCCAAGCTTCTAAGCAGTAGTATATTTTTCATGATATTGGCTCCAATTTCCATTTTGGGGAGGGTAAAGCTCTGCGAAAGCCTGTTTTGAAAATGTACGTTCTGGTGTCTGCTCTGATGTGCCAGTGTGTGTTCTGTCAAATCACCTCCGCTTCGGTTCCTGCAGCGCCTTCGATTTGGTGAACATTCACCTCTTTCACGATGCCTCTAACCTGGTGGCCTGGGAGAAGAGCCCGTCTGTGTACTCCGGGACGCGGCAGAAAGCCCTGGGATACGTCCTGGACAGGTACAATCACTCTTTCCTGTTCAGGAACTTCACACCCTTCAAATCTGTATGTATCACTCCCATTCTGGAGATAGCACTGCAGGCCCTCACCTGGTCTCTCCCATATAGAGAAATGTCAGAAACGTCTCGCTTCCTGGCTCATTTCTGCAGAACAACTGTGTGTCTGAATTGGCCTCCTACTTACTGCATTCTTAAAATTTGTGTCGTATCCTAAAAATATTGCTTGATTCCCGTTACTTCCTGCTCATGGAAGACCAATACAGACAGTTTCATGCAGGTTCTTAGAAGGTTGCGTAGACTAGTTGAATAGGTTGTTGCAGTTAACTTAAAATATATTGACATTTCATTCTGGTCGGCCGGTGTATTCTGGAAGATATAGAGTATTAATGGAAGCGAAACATGCTTTTTAGGCTGGGCTATCTTTGGGTCCCATCCAGTGGCGGCTGTTCAACTGAAAATTGGTGAAGCACAGAAAATCTCTTGAAAATAACGATTTGTCTTGGCCTGTTTTCAGTTGTGTATTTAGATTGGCATTAAACGTACTCTGAAAATACTCAGAACCATCAGGTGTAGCCACTTCTCATGGAGGTAAGACGAGAACTAAGAAGTCGTGCTCTGTTTTCAATCATTTTTTTTGATAAACAAGTTTTCCAAGGATGAGAATAAGCCATCAGGAGTTGAATGAACAGCTTAATTCTTCATGCACTGTTGCAGTGACTAAATAGAAAACATTTCTATTTTTTCATTTTACAAAAAAGATAAACTGCTTTGTTAACGTCCGCGTATGTTTTTAGCACATCCTACTCTACCTCAGCTTAGCTTCATGGTTGTTTTATCTATATAAGACACATCCGCAAATTAAAAACGTTGACTGAAATGCAATTTTGCCTTGAAATAACACGTTTTCTTTCTCTTGTTAAGTTATTGAGGAAGTCTAGCCACTCTTAATAATGTTGTGTGTTTTTGGAATTTACCAAGGCAGATTTAAACGAATGATTGAAAACAGGTCTACATCATTCATTTCAAGTGATGTTCTTTGGTTCACCCATTTTCAGTTCACCAGCTGCCAGTGGTCCAATCACAGTCAAATAGATCATGGAGAAACCGTTGAATGCTCTTTATTACGGGGCTGACATCTTAAGATGCATTTGTCCTGCTTTTGAAAAAATATGAAGGACAGTTGACGTGGTGTATTTAGCAGGCTGCATGTATTTTGAGGACTGCAGTTTTGGGCATGAGCAGTGTTGAGCTTTAGACTCGTGTGGTCTATCATCTGAAGTATCTGAAGTACACCTTCTTAAAACCTTTCGATTTCCTGTGCTCCGTATTTACGTTGGCAACAGTTGACAAGTAAGCTGTCGGTCACGGTCTGTGACAGTTCTGTCATGCAGCTGTGTTCTTTTGTTTTATTTTGTCGCGTCGTTTTGAAGTGAGATTATTTGAACTCCTGTCCAAGTTTGGATTCTGAGTATTCAGTGGCCATTTTGAATGAGTGCAAATGCAAGTCACCTAATTTTGCTCGAACTCTTTTGAAATGTGTTCCTCTTTTTTTCCTCATTTTTCATTTGATGAATGAAGATACAGGATTTAATGGACAGGGAAGTGGACGAGCTCTAAGATTATGGCACCCTCTATGATTTTCTATTGAGCCATAATTTTAGTAGATTTATGGGTATAATGAAGTTAAGAAAAGCCTTTGTTTTGCTTGCATTGGGGATTCTCACTGCATTTTATTTCTGCTATCGCTATGATATGGAAATTGATTTATGTTTAAATATCACCCCATAAATATGCCTCATTCAGAACTGAGTGGTTAGGTTGGAATCAGGGTATAATTGGTTATTCAAGGTAGTTTCACTTCCCAGGTTCATACCCAGGCTACCTCTGAAAAACATGCAGTGGGATAAATTATCACTGGGTAGAAAGGGAAAGTATTGTGACCTGTGAATGTTTTATATGATGGCGTCTGTCTGGCAAATGTATAATGTTGTGGAAAAGTCCCATGTTAAGGGAGGTCTGTAAGCTTTTTAAAGCATAAAAAACAATCCATGATTTCTCTGCAATTTGATTTCTGTCATGTCTAACCCTCTGAAAACAGACTGTTCTGAGTGAACAGAATGAAAATGAAATGAGCTTTGTTCTAATTGGCCAGCGAACAGAACCACCACGTCAACGGAGGGCAACGATATCATAATCTTCCAGCTACTGGCAAGTCAGCAAATACAGATGACTGAATAAGTTGCTAAATTGTTTTAATAGCTAGCCATTAAAATGCACAATGAGTATGGCAAGGTAACATCTGCAAGCTAAGTAAGCATTGACGTTACATTCCCAATAGTGTGACATGTAGTCACCATAGGAATTTTACTATGCTTATAATTCAGTCTCTGAAATCAAGAATGATGCATAGCTGGCGTTTGTATAGCTGTAACCGTTAGCTAGCGTTCCATTTACTGTGCTAGCTAACACTACTTCTTCAAAAATGGACTGAGTTCATATAAAAACGTTGTCCCATTCTCTCTGTCCTATTATCTTGTCTCGTAAATTTCTTTTGGTTGGATAAGTTTTTAAATTTAATATCAATTTAGTAGCTGGCTATCTTGCTAGTAAAGCAATATAATGATTATAGACAAGTAATACCTGCATTTTAGCTAAATAAGATTTGGGAGTAGCACTCAGCAGCTTGCTAGGTAAAACCACAACCATGCCATACGCATTTAACTAAATTTGCACTTTCAATTGAGTTTGAATATTAACGGAAATTGGAAACTGTTACCTAGCTAGCTAGGTATAGATTTTTCTTGAAAATAAATTGAACCACTGCTTATTTGTGTCTCCCAAAAAGCATGACAAGTCTCCTTTAATATATTTTTTTTGCCAGTTCTGCGTTGTACTGATCCAAGTTGGTAGTATAAAGCAGTCTGACAGAAAGTAGATGGCACACATTTGGCTAATTATGGTTTTTTTGCTGATTGAAGCTGGGATGCTGCCAAAAAAGATAAGCCGTGGGTGGAGATATTCAGATGAGGAGCAGAATGATTCTCACGAGCCTACATGTGACGTAGGAAGGGGAGGCAAATCTGTATGCTATGCAGATTACCATGTTTTATGAAAAAGGCTTCCCACAAAAAACGACTGGATTGTTATATACTTTGCAGAAAGTGACATTGTTAGCACTCCAGATAGGGAAATGTATGTGCACAAGAACTGAAAAGGTGAATTTTTCATAAAATGTCCTCATTAATGGTTAACTACACAGTGAGTATGGAAAGGTAATGTGAACAGGCTAAGCAACTTTGATTGAGAGGCTGTGTTGGCTATAATTCTCAGCGACAGTCTCACACACGCAAAAGCTCTCCCACACACTTTCTAACCTCTATCGTGCATTATCAAACTCACTTCTACACACAAATGAACTCTCAGACCCAATCAAACTCTCTCACGCACTATTGAACTCTCATGCATTATAGAAGTTTGGGAGAGTTTGGTAATGCATGTGAGAGAGGTTTGATGGCACGTGAAAGAGCTTTGATGCCTCATGAGTTTTATCGCGTAAGAGAGAGAGTTTGATTTTATTTGATGGTAGTTTGATAATGTGTGTGACATATTGATTGTGCATTAGAGAGAGCGTTTGATAGTGCTTGAGAGAGATTTGATTGTGTAAGAGGGAGATTTGATGGTGTGTGTGAGGAAGTTTCATAGTGCCCGAGATGGTTTGTTTGTGCGCGGGAGAGTGTTTGATGGTACGCAAGGGAGAGGTTTGTCATTTCATCGTGGACAATTGGAATGACACAATTTAGTTATGAGTTTTCTTTGAATCAGTCATTGTAGTGGTCCTTGTTCAAAAAGCTCGAAAAAAAAACAAATATGAGCACATACAAGCAGACATGTATGTACTTCAGCTGGAACAATGTTGTTGACAGTTGCAAAAAAAAAAAAATGGTTTGCTTCGGAGGGAGCGGCGGGGAGGTGGAGCGAGACTGCGGGAGGGGGCATGGCACAGACAGAAGTGCTGGGCAGTGCAGTGCTGGCCTGTTTGGGATGCCGGTCAGTTTGGGGAAAACTGCAGGAATATCAAACCGCGCATTTTAGATGCGAATCAGAGGGGGCGTGTTCTGGGTTAACTGGAGAGCCTTCAAAGTCCATGTTTACTGGAGTAGAGACAACCGTACAGGTGGACTGACCGGGGAACCATTTTTTTCATAGTTGGTTTCCTTTAAAAATAGATTGTTGGACAAGTATTGTTTGGAATCCCCTGTGCTCTCAGTTGGGCTGTGTAACCAAAAACAATTTTTGAAGTAAATGTTAAAGTTCAAATATAGTAGAACAAATACACTTTGAACAAATCTCGCTCACAAAAAAAAGAAAACCTTAATTGATGTCATAAATGTCTAAATATTTCTTAAATGAAATTCCAAGAGAGCATTTACGCCTGCTAGCGAAGCATCATATTGACTGTACTTGCCTGTTCCACAAGTCGAGTTGTCTGCTTACCGTTGGAGTTGGAAAAGTACCATGGAAGGAAAAAGGTTGGGGAACTGCTCCAGAAAGCCAGTGTATTCAGAAGGTAGAATTTTCTCGGAGTCCTTGCATGTATGTTAAGAAGGTGACAATGTCAGAAGGTTTTTTTTTTTTTAAACGAATGGGGGGGGTTAGTTGTTCCAGCATGGTTGCGCTGGGGTGCACATCGCGCCTGAGTCGCTCGCTTTCTGACTTTGGGGGCGCACCTGGGTACAGATCCGGGGGAGCTGGGGGTCGGGGGGGGTGAGGGGGGGGGTTACACAATGGGTCCAGCTCTGTAGGAGGGGTGAATAATGGACAGGGAGAGCTAACCTTTTGGCAGCCACCAGCGAACTCCATTCTCATCCGCCAATCTGAGGGGACAATAGGGCCGGGGCCCAGGCTTTGAATTAAGTGATGCCACCAACAGTGTCCCCATTCAAGCGCCGTTTGGGAACCATCTTTGGCCATTGTGTGTCCGCTGACTCCAGCACAGAGCCGGCAGGAAAAGGGGAAAGTGAGAATCCTTTTAGTGAAAAAAAAAAAAACCCCTGTTCTCTCTCCCCCCCCCCTCAGTCTTCCTCTCTCTCTCACACACACTTGGATTCGCTCTCTCTCTCCATCCCTCTCTCTCTTGTTCCCTTGCATACTCTCACTTTCTTTTGCACTCCTACATTCAATCACACAAGCTCCTTCTCTGCTCTCGCTCTCTCACTCTCCTGGGACCTCAGTTTCTCTCTTACATTCACTCACTCTCTCTCTCTCTCTCTCTCTCACACTCCCTCTGAAGGTCTCTCGTCCGAATCTCTCCGCAGTAGGGGTGCGGTAACCTCACACAGTTTCAGGGACCGGACCGCGTGCTTACCTCTCTCTCTCGCTCGGAGTGTGTGTGTGGGGGAGCTGATCCGGCGGCTCTTTTAACTGCGAAACGCTGTTTATCTCCAGAGCACTTCAAGCCTCGCCAGAACAATGCTGAGAAAGGAGCAGCGTTTAGCCTGTAAACTCCCATTCAGTCACTGCAGAAAACCCCCTGCCGTCTCTCTCTCTCTCTCTCTCTCTCTCTCTCTCTTCTTTTCTTTCCTTCCCTCTCTCTGACTTCCCTTTTTCTTCCTGTCTTTTTTATTTTTAAAATGTTCTCCTTTCTTTCGCTTTTCTTCCTTCATTCTTTCCATTGGTCGTTTTACTGTTCTATCCTTGTTTTTTTTTGTCGTGCTCAGTGAAATCCTGATTGGAAAAAGTGGATTTTATATCTGTGTAAACTGTAGTTTTTCTGTCTCTCTCACTCTTTTATCCTCACTCCCTCTTACCTTCTTTCTGTTGTACTTTACGGCATTTTTATCCTTGCTATCTCAGTCGATCATAGAATTTTTTTTTTTTTGGTATTTAGAAGTAATAAATGTCGCTCCAATTTAGGTATGGGTGTTTTTTGAATGGCTTGAACTGATTTGTTCCTGTCCAGCTGCGAAATTTATGGATCTAAAATTTCCCTTTTAAATGCAGGCTTGGCTTTTATTTTACTGAGTTATGCCAGGAGTTGTTACTGTAAAGAGGAGGTTGTGTGCTAATTCAGTGCTTTTATTTTATCTTTTCCGCTTGTTTGCCAAAATGCATGACGTCCTCCCACGTCTTTCTCCTTACTGTGCAAAGAGCAGGACGACTAAAGGCAAAATAATGACACGAACAAACAGACGTGTTTTCTTTCGAACTCCCTTTTGTCCAATTTCTCGGTTTCGATATTTTTTTCCCTTCCTCTGCTTTTGAAGGCGGCCGTCCCAGTCCAGCGGGGACAGTTTTACATTACAAGTGTGAAATCTGGGCATAAAGGCCACCTTTGTCCCGGCCACCCATTAATTCCTCACAAATATAGTCCATTGTCACATAGCTGAAGTTAATTTGATCAACATTGGGACATTGCACTTTTATGCTGGCTGAAAGGGGCCGTTGCATGCTCATTTCTACCCATTGAAAAGCAATGATTGGCAGAAAATTAATGTTTCCATTAACAATTCAGAGCAATTAGTTTCCCAGGGGGGGGCGCATCGGGCCTCCCCTGGCCGCCAGACAAAAATTCTTTGTCATTTTATGGACGGTCATCAGTCAACTGTCAGGGCGTCTCAAAGAGCCCTCCAATCTAAATGTTTCCTTTCGGCTTTTCCCAGAACAGGGGGCTGAAAGGAGAGAGAATGGAGCCTCAGTTTCCAGGCAATAGACATGTTCAGCTGGAGAGAGGCTGGAATAATCTCGGGCAGATCCTCCACGGATGAATCTATTAGCGTAGCGAGCTAGCGTG
Source organism: Gymnothorax reevesii (assembly GCA_029721435.1). Taxonomy (NCBI): domain Eukaryota; kingdom Metazoa; phylum Chordata; class Actinopteri; order Anguilliformes; family Muraenidae; genus Gymnothorax; species Gymnothorax reevesii. Next base: position 51,243,611 of record CM056591.1, read on the forward strand.
TGTGCTTGTGTTTTCGTTTGTGTGTGTGTGTGTGTGTGTGTGTGTGTGTGTGTGTGTGTGTGTTTGTGTGTCTGCTATGGCTCTAGTGTGTGCATGAGTGTTCGTTTGTGTGTTTGTGTGTGTGTGTGTGTGTGTGTGTGTGTGTGTCTGTCTGCTATGGCTCTAGTGTTTGCATGAGAGCAAGCGTGCACGCGCGCGCGCGTGTGTGTGTTTGTGTGAGAACAAGTGTGCGCGCGCGTGTGTGAGAGAGAGAGAGTCAGTGTGCGCGCACGTGTGTCTCTGTGTTTGCTGTGTGTGAGCGCGAGAGAGCCTGTGTATGTGTGTGTGTGTGTGTGTGTCTGTGTGAGCGTTCGTGTGTCAGCTTTGGCTCTTGTGTGTGCATGCATGCGTTCATGTGTGCGTGAGTGCGTGTGTTTGTGTTTGGATACAGTGCAAACCAGAGCACTGCACTATAAACGAATGGATCTGAAGAATTGTTGAACAGCCTACAATTCGTCCTTTTACAACTTCTCCCTTGTTTTCAAATCCAGTATGATAGATTTCTGTGCCACAAAACTAAAATTGTGTCGCTTTCCAAATTTCTGCGGACATTACGGACTCTAATTTTGCATTTTTAAAAGGTTTTACTTGAGCCAGAGAATCGAGTGTACAGTGAATAGCGTGTTTGAGCTTAGCATCATGTCTCTGACAGTGATGTACTTATTTATATTCAGATGTGAATCTGGAACCTTCTCTACCTGTTTTATGTTTGGAGGTTGGGGGAAGGTGTTTAGCAACATCCTCTCTTTGCTGTTTCCCAAGCTGGAGTTTCTTCATTTGAAATGCATGCTGGGTAGCATGTGCGGTGGGTGGCGTGTAAGGCCTGGCGGTGGCTGTGATAGGGACCGTCCCCCCTGTTGCTGCTGAATAGGGGTATTAGTGTCCGTCCGCAGTGACTCTGTGAACTGCCCCCTCTCCTTGGGAGGGCCTGTAGTGCAGAATGGAGGGGGGGGGGGGGTTCCAGCCTTTGCCCCGCCCCTCCTCCTGGCCTGCCCTCAAATTCTCTCGACACTCCTCAACAAACATACTGTTTTTTTTTCTAAAGCATTTCTCCTCTCTCTTTTGTTATTACTTTTTGAAGAAAATAAATTTAAAAAGTTATTTAAGGAAGTTCACTCAGTTTTACTTATCCCCTTCATTCTCAATTTTTTGGGACCTCTTCAAATCACTAGTTTCTGAATGACATGATTTTGTTGTGTTCCCAGACTTCCCCAAAGGACCCCTTAGGCTTCCTTCTCAGATGCCTGTTCCAGGCTCCCTCTAATTGAAGTGTGGACTTCAGTAGTGCTTCCCAGAATCTCTGCTCATCCAAACCATTGGTCTCATTCTTGCTCATATAGAAGGAAATTAGAAAAATACCTTGTTTAATGTCTGACTAAAATGTAGATTAAAATGATTTTTAGAAATGACATGACAAAGTAACAAGTGACCTCATTTTTTGGGGGGAGAGAGGAGCGTATTTGGCGACGGAAGGGGATCCTTCATCTCACCATCAGCTGCTGGTGTAGGTGAGATGTAGCCATGTTTGATTTGGGCTGAAGCGGGGCAGTGAAGGGCGACCCATGGCTTTGTTTTATTGGCTGTGCGCTGTACACCAGATTCTCTCTTCAAGTGAAAACTTTTAAAAACATAGTTTAATTGGTGCGCAGTGATGGCTTTTGTCACAGATGAAGTACATGGCTGTTACATGCCCAGTGTGCTTATAAACTAGGCTTTTTAAGGGTTAACAGATTCTTCAATTATCACTATCTTCATGTAAATGATGTTTTGCCTGCAATTTACGAACTTCCCTCCTCTTTTTAGTTTCAATTTATTTTATTGATTGTGATATACGGACTCATTTGCGCAGTTGTTCATCGCTGCATTTACTCTGTTGAAAAGGTCTGGCTCACGGAAACACAATTTTGTTATCTTAACTGGAGAAGAGGGTATAGTTTTGTGTTTTTGGGCTTAATTTAAGCAAAATTAACGTAATATATTACTTTTCGGGGGATTTAATTGAAGAAAGATGAATGGAACGAAGGTTGTTGATTATCTGAAAGCCTGACACTGTCACATGCCTGTCACGCTCAGGTTGGCCGCTGATCCACTAACCTCTCGCCGACCCTCCCAGAGCGGACATCTTCGTTTTCAGTGTAGAATAGACTCAGGACCATGCTGTTCATCTCTGAAGGTCAGAGGTTAAGTCACAAGCCTTCTTGGGAAGCTGCATTGTCAGGTGGCAGAATTTTAGCAAAAATTCCCATTCCTGGGGATTGGCCGAACTTCGGCTGAGAGTTTGTTGTAATTTTGTTAATGTTTCTCTCTTTTTATTTAATTAAACTTGTCTCTCGGACAATAATGCTAATAATTAATAATGCAATATGAATAGAATGTTAGATAATTGCATTTTGTGTCAGGAGTGTTGAATGAGACCGTGTGTGTGAGAGAGTGTGAGTATGTGTGTTTGTATGCGAAACAAAGTGCGCAGGCAGGAGTGAGTGCGTGTATGAGGGAGAGAGGATGCGACTGCATGTGTGTAAGTGAATTGGAGTGAGAGACTGTATGTCTGTGGAAGAGTATATGAGTGCATTTGAGAGTGAGTGTATGTAAGTGTGAGTATTTATGTGTGTGTTTGAGGGAGAGAGAGAGAGAATAAGTGTGAGTGTGTTGGAGAGAGAGAGGAATGCTCGCGCTGGTCTTTGTGGCTTCTCAGTGAGGGGCCTGGGAGCAGGGTTTGGGGTTGGGTTATAAATCAGGGACTGACCCCAGCTTTGTGAGCTTTAGCACGGCCTGACAGCCCCCCCATCCCAGAGTGGAGAGGGGTATGAAGAGCCTCATTCAGGGTTGTACCTGCACCTTGAATCAGCTGGGGGGGGGGGCGGGTGTCGTTTATGGACTGTGCACAGGACTTCGTTTTTGTGTGAGAATGCAGGTGACACTGTTACAGTTAGCCTGAATGAGCTGTGATGACGCAGCTAATAAGCCCCGCCTACATCTCCCCTCCCACCTCCCGAAAAGGAGAAAGAAAACCCCGGACCCCCCACCTCAGCCCATTCAGACCCACCTCCCTGTGGCTAATGTGCCGATTCTTCAAGCCTCACAAAGGCCAGCAAAGTCAACTCTCACAGCACTGGGTCACCACACGAGCTTTAGGAAATAATCGTGTAAACAGAGTGTTACCTTCTGACCTGTGGCTGATACCTTGACTGCAGACAAAACCCGCGGAGGCTATCGCATTAGACATGGCTATTAAGGGGATAAAGAACCCGGCCTGGCCACTGTGTGAGGCCTTGCCGCTCGGGGGGGGTGGGTGGTGAAGCCTGTGGAAAAGAAGCATTAGCCCTGGGCTAAAGAGAGGCTAGGCTCCCCTGTTCCTCTCTTTCTGCCTGTTTCTCATACTGGGAGACTTCATGAACCGTGTAACGGGAGATGGGGGGGACCTGCGGATCGGGCCACCATTGCTCTGTCGAAGAGAGCGGAGCGGACGACCACATTACACGCCTGTGAATGGGCTTTGTGTCACCTCGTTTATCGTCGCGGAAAGAACACGCTCGCTGTCACATTATTGGGCTCGTGAACAAGTCTGTGAACAGCAGCATATTTCTCAACCCCCTTTTTATCAGTGGACTGACATGTAGGCGAGTGGTGTGGTCACAGGGCTCTACAGGGACTCTTGTATGTAATACTGTGAGCGAAGGGCTAGGGTTACTTGGTAGTTTTAAAGGAGCAATATGTAAGAAATGTATGATGATTAATCATGAAATGGCCCTGATATATCACCAGACATTAAGGAATGATGTTAATTTCAAATACTTATATCACTGACAACAGTACTGCAGCCAGAATATTCTCATTACAAAAGCAAAGTTGCAGCCCACAACTAATGTTGATGTTTTCATTTTGTGTTTTGGCTGGTTGCGCCGCCCTTCACCCATCTCCCAATCACAGAGTCAGTAGCATTTCAGCATCCAGGTTGCCAGTTACCACTGAGCTACAGCTAACAGCGTTTCAGAGCACAAATGTCTGACGTTACTAAACTTAAAAGGCCTCGTTATGATAATACATTGTGACGAAGTCAGAAACAAAAAAGTATAGGACATGCCTTTGAAAGATGGAGACTGCTGAAAGGCCGACGCCGAAGTTGCTAATTTTCTCCTGGGCAGGTAAGATTCAGCTAAGTTTGGCTAACTTAATTCTATTTAATGTAGGCACAGACATTTCAAATATTCTCCATAGTCGAATAACGTTATGTATGTTTGTTCATGGTACGTTAGTGCGTATGCAGGTGGGTCATCGAAGGTAGCAGATTGTTTGAGAAATAAAAACTGTGGCTCTTCATTGCTAACATTAGCAATGCATTATTAGTCCGTTTCTCTGGCTTTATGCTGAGACGCTGTGCAAACCGTTCCAACATTAGCTCAGCCATTATAGCAATATGAAATGTAATTGAGACAGTACATCGGTCAAATGAGTCCTCATTCATTCTTAACGCGTTTTGCAGTATGGACTTTAGTGGGCTATCCACACAGAAGAGTGACAAGCAAGTTAACCAATATGACCGTTGCTAAAGTCAGTTATTAGTCTTGATCTTTTCTGAACTGAACCCAACCCTGTGAGAGCAAATCATTGGTGATATTGAAATGTAGCCATGGTAGCTCCGTGTAGTAGATGTTCTTGCTGGATCCGGCAACCTAGCTGGCAGCCTCTCGTCTGGGGGAGAGGAGGAGGGGATACTGCGCTCTGCATTATTTTGAATGTGACTGCACTACCAGTTTTGACCACAAACTTACATACGGCTCCTTTAAGTTTAGAAAATGGTCAACGCATTTGCGGCTGGTTTTCCCAGATCAATACTAGGTCGAAACCAATTTCAGTTTGTTTAGAAAGGCAAATCGCTATGTAAAAATTAGTTATTTTGCTCCAGAATTGAGCATATTGTAAGTCTGAGAAGTCTTATCTGGTCGTAATAATTAATGTAAACTTGAAGGTCTAAAAAAATCCCTATGGATTGATCTTGTGCTCAGCAAATACAAATAATCCTAAGGACTTGGGAGAAAATGCTTGGAAACTTCACTCAAGTCGATACTCTCCCTGCTCCCCAGAGAAACAGTCCGTCTCTCGCTCATTGAAATCCGATGGGTGAGGGTGTAAATGGGCAATTGAAAGGTGACAGTAATACTTCCTGATTACTGTGGCTAAGTGGTTTATAGCTGGGCTTCCCTCGGTTTCAGCACTTCAGCTCTGAAGGCGCAGACTCACACGGGCAGGAGGTAATTCTGTTAGCGTGATGGAGGAACCAGGCTGTGGATGTGTTTGGTTTTCAGGATGGAACGGGTATGGGAATATCAGAGGTTTGAGTATAATGACGCCGTCTGGGACAGTACCAGTTACACTTTCTGAAACTTTAAAAATACCTTTTAAAAAACGCAAACACAACCTCTGTTTTGATAGAAATTGGTAATTTGACGAAAATTGCTTTGACTCTCCCGTGGATTGCTTTCCCTCTTGGACAGTATGAGCTGAATCCCCATGTTGTCGCTCCAAATGTGAGATGAATTGACCTTCTTGGTTCAGTAAAGGTAAAGTAAATAAAATTGTTTCCCTGGTATCCTCCTTGTATCGTATAGTGTGCTCTGCGCTGGACTGCCTGGTCATTTGATAAGGGTAGGGAGATGACAAACAGTGCCAGTGTGGGACCGTGTGGTGCAGCCCTCGCTAACACCTCCACAGAAGAGCTTCTTTTGTTTTATGACACTGACCCAGGAAGAGACCCACAGCAGAGTCTCTTTTATGGTGCTATAAATACATTGTTATCAGTGTAGCGTCTCAGAGATTTATCCCTGTGATTAGCTAGGCAAGCATTCCGAATCATTAATTACACAAGAAGAGCCTTCCTGCCTTAATTTCTAATCCCTTAACTTTAAAAGGGTCCTTTGTCAAGTAAATGATTAGGTAAAACAGTTAATTATATGTGACTTAGCTGAATTTTTAATGTTGCTGAAATGCTGGCTGTAGTCGCCTGTAGGTGGCAGCATTCGGAGTCCCGGCTTCATGAATCTCATAACCTCAGTGTTACTCCTATGAGTCTCATCAACCCTGCCGACCTCCGCACAACAAGAAAAAACTGACAAATAAATGCTTATTTGTGTTAGAATGTATCTGTGCTTCTCTGCGTGTTCGATTCTGAAAAAAGCTTTGTTAAAGGTGATCTTATCCCTGCTCAAGATGAGGCTTTATTTTATTTTTTGATTTGAATTCATGATGATTTTTGTCTCTAATTTTATTTGTTTAGTTCTTCTGCTAAAAACATGTGAAGAGAATAGCTCCTCTAAAAATACCCTTGAGTCTAAAAAGGGGAAAAAAATAAAGTGGAAGCATTAAAAACATTAAATAAAAAAATGTAAAGTTTAGCACTTTGGTAATTGTTCATATCAGACGCGCTGACAATTTGGTTTAATTTGTATTGAACAGAGTCTCCGTTGGCTCCAGTTCCTTTGGCTGCCGGTACATTAGTTCCTCTTACTGACCCACCATTTTACCAGTGTCATCAGTCTTACACACCTCTCCTCTCTCCAGCCCCCTCTCCAATCACTAATTGCAGAGCAGTGGTAATCTACTCTGTTATTGGGGTCCACAATCCTGGAGGTTTTTACACCAACCCTAATAAAGCACATCTCATTCAAAAGCTAGAGATTGTGTTGTGTTAATTATTAGTCTGTTGGTCCAAATAAAGGTTGAAATGAAAACCTACAGGATGTTCGATTAGGAGCGACGTGAGATACCACTGCTACGGACATAGAAGGGACCTTTATTATTATGCATAATGACACATTTCAACCTCGGTTGCTAAATCTCTAAATTTATGGAATTATATTATTGGAATTTTATCAGTTTCTGCATGTAATGTTTTGTCCATATGCTCTGAAATATTAGTTCAGCTGTGCCATGCCATTAAAATGGCACCGCTATTTGTGCTGCTTAAATACTTGTTTAATGGATGCTAGTTGACCTGGATTGCTTCGGTAAAAGTCCAACAGTATAAATCGTGTTGTTTGTAAACAAATAATAATAATAATTAATAATATGCCAGGTATTCGGGATAGTGGTTATCTTCTTGGCTGCTGTGTCAGGGCCCTATTTTTCAAGTTAATTGATGTCCTACTAAATTTGTGGATTTCTCTTTGTGGTTTTTTTGCAGGATTACAGATCAGCGGTTTGAAAAGGTGCCATACTTTATCTTTGGAGACTTCAACTTCAGGCTGGACTCGAAGCAAGTTGTGGAGGTAAGCCATTTATTCGTGAAGCGAAAAGTTATTGTATTCGCTTCATGTTGACAGAGTTCCTTCAGTCCCTGCGATGCGGGTGCTTCCCTCTCACCAGGGACAGATCAGACATGAGCTGATGATGCCTGCTGAAAATGTGGTACCTTGGATTAGTCACCTGGCACAGATCTCAGATCAGCTAGTGATGCCTTTTCAATGTTAGTGCTGTTAATATGACTCCTGGTACACATCTAGGGATCAGTTGATTATTCCTGTTCAATGCCCCAGGCTATGTATTACACACCTCATACAGATCTTGAATCTATTGGTGATGCCTTTTCAGTGCCCTCCTCTAATAAATTAGCAGCACATGATTCAGGACTACAGTCTGTGAGGGGAGTGTGGGATTGGTGGGATTGGAGGGGGGGGGGCACTGAATGGGGCAGATGAGGAGTTTCCTCTGTTTTTAAGTTTGTCCTGTGGAGGCATTGACTCTCAAGTGATTCTTAAGGTGAGATGGTAACCCCCCTAAACCCCTCCCTCTTTTAGATTTATGATTCATCATCCTGCTCCTTCAAGAGCAGCTCAGCTGTGTTTGTTCTCTCCGCCTCTCTCTCTCTGCCAGAGAATGGGTGGCGCTGCGTCTTCTCACTGGTTGCTAATGAACCCCTGGAATGAAGGTGGTCGGGTCCCTCACAATGGCACTGAAGATAGCAGCCGGCCGGATAATGAGCCGTAAAAATAGGGAGAGGATAAGGCTATGGTGATGATTCTTGTGCTCGCATTCCTTTATTAAGCTGCAGTGGCAGTGTTCACCTTACTGCTTCTCTGTGTAGTCCAGCAAACTAGAACTGGAAATACAGGTACATGCAGTTACTGATCAGTGCCAGTAGGGGCACTGTTGGCTGCAACAATGTTTGTGTTCCTTCTTCATGAGCTCAGTTAATCCAGTCAGTCGTTGAGAATGTGCCAAATAATTTTGAAGTTGTTCCCCAAGTCAACATTCCCTTTCAAGGCAAATCTTGTTTCGCACATTAAAGCCTGACCTTTTCGACCTTCTGCAGATGTGCGTCTGTCGAAGGAAGGTGCCTTTCAAACTTCATTCATTTGTCAGGACAAATTGGTGCTGATCTACTGCAGCCACGGTCAAAATGATAGAGAGGCTAGGATGCTATCGGGGTTGTACAAGGATGTCGGGGATATTCTTTTATCAGAATCTTAAATTTTCAGCTTGGCCTTCTATTTAGAGACCTTCTATGTCACGTCATCCTGCTATTTCACCGCTGCAAATATATGGTGCAAGCTGTTGTGGGTTTGGCTGGATGGAGGAAAAGTCTAAGGCTAACTAAAGGGTGAGAGCTCGTGTGCGGCGGGTGCGTGTTTGATGTACCTGCCTAACACGGGGTTAATGGGGCAAAGTAGTACATGTTTTAAAGCGGAGCCCACCTGCTTTCCAATGTCCAACCCCTGTCCTACATGGCAGGTAAACACTGACAGGCCTTTTCAGTGTGTGTCGCACTCAGAAAGCGCTGTTTAAATCTGGAGGGGTCACGACCCCTTTTCCATAAATGTGTAAGGCTATCTGAGGCACAGTGCTCATGTGCCTGTCCCCTCTCTTGTGTACACTCATCTCCCACTACATCCCCTGTGTCCTGCCAGATGTTTCTGATTGATTTTCTGGGCTGAGGGGGTGGGGCTACACTACAGGGGGCTTTAGTCTGATGGGGGGGCGTCAGGAAGTTTAGCCGGTGAGCCGTGACCCCACCTCTCTCCCTTTCAAACCACACCCCCCGCGGCCACACACATGGCTTTGAGGATTATTAAGGCATACCACGCTACCTCTCAAGGTCCTCCTCGTCATTGCTGTATTCATCTTTGAGGTTAGATTTCCATGCACTTTAAAAGCTCAGGCTTGGTATTTTTCAATGCCTGATCAGTGCTGCGAATTGATGAATTGTTATCAGACTCAGATCTGGGATCAGTTGGTATGTCCTTTTCACTGCCATGGTTGATTGATCAGTCACCTGGCTCAGATCTGAGATCAGTTGGTGACGGCTGGTCAATTTGCCGTCCTTGGAGTGGTCACAAATCTGGAATCACTTGGTAATGCCTTATTCACTATCCTGCCCAATGGATTAGTCACTCGGCACTGATGTTTAATCATTAGTTTTTGCTCAAAATGCTATTTGGTTTGTCAGAGAAGTTTGTACCGTTGAGACTATGCACAGGAATTCTTACCTGAAGGGCGGACCCATTGTAAACTGTCTCATCAGCAGGTCGGTGGGAGTGACGCCTTCGACAGTCGTGTTAATGAATTTTTGGCGGCGAGGTGGTTTGCTGATGTAATGTGTAAACAAATGTGGTAACCTCCACGGCGGCCCCTGTGACAGTGCGGAAATATATCAACGCTTTAATGACAATTAATGTCAGCAGCACAATTAGTTGGAATTCTCCAGCCCTCGGCCCCGAGGCCCGCCCGAGGGGCATATTGATTGTGTGTACTTAACTTGAGATTGATTCGGAGACACACTGGCCCTCGTTTGCCACCTCGACGTCCATCTCGTAAATCTGTGCAGCTCTCAGAAGAGGGAAAAAAAAATGTCCCTCAACGAATTAAGACGGAGAAGCTTTTGTGTTGGGAGGTCCCCTTATTGAAAGAACAAACCTAAAACCGCTGTTGGTGATGGCGGTTTTTTCGGCAGCCATTTCGTATCATACTTTGGTTTGGCTTGTCATGTGGCAGGAATTGAGGGTGACTGTTTGACAGGGAATTTTGGAGCACCAGATTCCTGGCATGCTTCTAGAAAGGAGTCGCTAACGAGAGGCCTTGAGCATGGAGAGGGGGCTCCGTGCCATCGAGATGGGCCTTGCCGTGAATGAATGTAGACAGAGAGAATTGGCTTCAATTGACCCGCATTCAGAGGTCCTTTCACTGTGGGACAATGGCCCCACCCACATGGACACTAATGGTGTGGCGCATCTTCTCTGGGTGTGTGTGGGTACACCGCGCACGACCACACGCACGCATGTGCACACACAAACACACCCAGTTTAGCAGACCCCTAAGCCTGCAGTATTTTTTTCCACACTCTTCATATTGGCTTTCCCTAGTTTGACACACAAGAGGTGATTTTGACTTTGTAACTGTAATTTAATTATAGTTGTTCTCCATCACAGATGTTCTGTACGTTATGGAACTAATTTAGCTGCAGCAGTGTGACTTGTCCTGTAAAGTTTGTCCATTTTCTGGCATAAGCATCACTTTATCCAAGGCCTAACATTTCAGTACCCTGTGTCCCCTTTCTTTAATCTCTCACCTCTCCACAGAATCTCTCTCGCATGCGTTTATGGAAAAAGTTCTCACCATTTCACTACGACTTTACTAATGACCTTATGAGTGCCTGTGCATGCAGTTCAGGTAGTTGGGAAGGAAACCAGTTTGGATTAAGCTGTCTGCTCCATGACCAGTAAAGTGCATTATGGGAAATTATGGGACCCTCTGCTGCAGTTGTTAAGTCAGGCTGAAGTTCTGTCTGCACAAGCACTGCTCGCCTTGATTCCGGTCTACTTAGAAATCTCTCCCAAATAAAGGTAATAGGATGTACATTAGATTTGTGATGGGGGAGGGAAATTTTCGTGCTTCAAGCTGGGCAGTCCAATTCAAGGATTGATAGAGGCCATGACAAGGTTAATTACTGGCATGATAGACTGTCCCCGTGTCATGGCGTATGCCTTTTTTGATTGGAGTTTATTATCGCAGCGACAGAGATATCATTCTATTCCGTCCGCGTACCAGTATTTCTCGTGTTCTGACATTTCTCACTCTTCACTGTTTTTATGGTTCGTGTTCCACATCCTCCCAGCTTGTTTTACCCAAACCGAAAGGGAAGACATCGTATTCAGACGAGCCGCACTCATCAATCTTTCTCCTTTTGTCTTCGGCCTCTCCTGCTCATCACAGTGGAATCAAACATGTGACTGTTTACATATGTCACTTAGAATAACTCCTATAGAGTTATCATTAATGGCAAGCTGGGGTGATAAATATTTTATTTTTCACAGTTTGTTTGCTTTACGTAATGTGTGTGTGTGTGTGTGTGTGTGTGTGTGTGTTTCTTTTTGTGTGTGTATGTACATGCAGAGAATGATCGCAGGTTAAGATGGAAGCGAACCCGTGTTTTTTTTTTTTTTCTACACCGTTAAGCGCCTCCATCTCTATCCTGACTTTGATTAGTGTTCGTTCTTTTGTCTCCCTATAAATCAAAACATTCTGGTGTAATTAAGTGCACAGTACATTAGTCAAGCTAATTAATTTTGGGATCTATCCATTTAACCAGCGGGCCAGCACTGATTGGCCCTCTGTTCCTCAGGACTCTTGACACTAGTGATGTTGACCCCCCCCCCCCCACATGCTCACGCATGCACGCACACACGTGCACGCACACACACATACACACACGCAGACACACACACACCACAAGTAGAAGCTCCCCCTACTGCCAGTCATTAGGGAGAGGAGATTGAGGGCTGACAGAATGGAGACGGTGCGTTATCTGCACCAGCATCTCCATAAAGCTTCATTATCTGAGCGCTTACACAGAGGGACGCTATTCCCCACGGACAAGTGCTCTTATTTAGCTCTTTTATTCTGTCTCATCCTCTGTTTGCCGGCCATGTAAATGAAGACATTAAAAATGAGGGAGAGGGAGGTGGGCCAAAGACGATGTCACTTTGATCACATACTCATCCAGTAATCAGAACGATGCGTAAATTAAGAACGATTACACGCCCCTCTAGGCTGCGAGGGTTTGTCTTCATTGCCCTATGTTTGAAGTAAGCCAGGCCTATTGACCAGCCTATTGTTCTGTGGTTATGGTGGGGGTGGGGGTGGGGGCGGGGGTAGCGTCAGCTGTGCTAGAGGTGGTGTGACTCGGGGCGAGGGCAGCGCCTGGCACCGCTGTCGTCCGTGGCCCTTCCCGACACCTGCCCATTTAGACGCTAGGCTTCGGGATGGGACGCTCTGGTTACCGACCCCCCACCCACGAACCTCGTCCCGTACTTTCCAGGACAGGGTCGAGTAATCGACATTGACCGAACCTTCCATTGTGATTGACTCAAATTATTTTGTATTACTTGAAAAAAGAATGTATCACTCTTTATTATGTCCATCTTTTCCCAATACTTTATTCTAGCGACTAGTATTTTTAGAAATTCCATTCTTTCTTGGCATGATGGCCTTTCAGTGTGTTCTTTCTCTCGAAGTAATAAACAAAAAATAAATGGAAGACCATCCTTATTTTCATAGCATCTGTCTATCACTCCAGGCTTTTTGGGGCTGGAAACAATTCATTTTTCATTCCCTTTTATCCTTTCTCCAGACTGTGTTTGTTGTTTTCCAAAACGCTAGACATGGCCTCCTCTGCAGAAGCTGTCGACCTGAACACTTAAGCAGGAAAAAAAAAGAATCCCTGCTTCGGGGCTACGGCAGCCACTGAGAGCTCTTCTCTTAATGAAAGCTCTTCGGTTAAGTTGAGTCGAAATGCCCGGTTGCACTATAAATATTGGCTAAAGTGTGTGCTAACCCATGATGTCCAGCCCGCGTGAACTACTGGTGTTCCACCATCTCATCTGATAGTGCACCTAACCACATGCACATTCCCATCCATCAACTGAAGTCACGTTAACTTTTTTTTCTTTCTAAGTCGCATTTAAAATGACTCAAATTCACTTTGTATACTCCTTGCGCACGTGAATGCGTATTTTGCTGTTACATTACTCTCAAATGATCCAAATGTGATCAAATTAATAATTTCACTGTGCTTTCTATATGTGTGGTGTAATATATTAATAGAATTTTTGGACGCTTTTTTTTGTCTCTTATTTACTGTAATTATGTTTTCAATATAGAATCAGCTTTCATTTTTATGAATACACAGCAAACTAGAAAAGCACTCGGAGAGCGCAGATCTCCGCCAAGCACAACATTTCCCTCCATATTTCGACTTCCACCATAGATATTAGTCTTACATTTATTTTATCTTCATTTTTAGATTCCTTGACCATGAAAACATGGCAATTTGATTCATAATGCTATATCAATATTAGTTCCACAGCGTCTTGGCTGTTTAAAGCTGTCTGTTGCATGTTTCTATCTTCATTTGTTTTTTTTTTTTCTTATGATGCAACATTTCCCCTCATGTTGAGATTTACACATAAATATTAGTCCTACATTTATTTCATCTATTTTTCAGATTCCCTGACCAAGAAAACATACCATTAACAACTGAATTCATAATGATATCAATATTGGTTCAGTAGTTATTCACAAAAATCTAATTTCTGGTGGTTTTCTTCTGGATCTAGTTCCCTGGCTTTTGAAGATGCAGTAAATCCGGTGACACCTTCCTAATTCTGCAATATCTTGGCTATATAATGGTGTTTGTCGCATGTTTGTAGTTTCATTTGTTCTCTTCCTATAATGAAAGTTCCGAAGGTCCCCTACTTTCGTATTCTGGATCATAGTATCATAGTATCCGGAATTATTCAATTTTCAGGATCAGTCTTTAATATATTGTAGAACATGTTTGAAACTTGTCCTGCATTTTTTTTTCCAAGTGCCCTGACCATTTTTGGTGGAGTTATATGCATAAATGTCGAAAATGGCCCTATCTCCCAATGTTAAAGAATCCTTTAAAAAATTCCTGGATCCACACGGAGATCCGGATCACTTCCAAAATCTAATCATTTCTTCCTTATACCAATCTGTACAATCCCTGAATATTTCATCAAAATCTGTCCATAACTTTTTGAGTTATTTTGGAAACCAACCAACAAACAAACAAACCCAGGCAAAAATATAACCTCCTTGGCGGAGGTAAATATGCTTTTCAATTCTTTATTTCATGAAAACTCTTGAGAGTTAGACAGATATCTGTTTATTTGCCTTTCCCTTAATAATGAAATGAGGGCGCTTCATGCTCTCGCTTCTAACGGACGTTTTTAACTGCGCCCCGTTGCACGAGCGCAAACAAGCAAGGTCGCGGTCTCTTACAGCCTCAAACGCGTTCAACTAATTTATTTGGACCAGCAGAGCGCTGAAGAGCGTATTTCCTTTCTCTCTTCTCTTGATAAATCACGCTTCGGAGTCAAAACGATTACAAATGAACGTCTACCGGCTATCGGTGACGTTTTTATTCACCGCAATAAACATGGCATAAACTAATCGATATAATGACCTCATTGTGCGTTCCAATAGTGTCTGTATGATGTCAGTCCATTTCTGAGTAATGCAGCCTCCGGTTTTTGGCGGGAGAACAATAATAGTTTTTCTTTCTGCTCAGCAGCTAAAAGGAATTGACGGTTGAGCACGATTATGTAACGGCATATTCAACACCTTTCCCCGCGCCGATTCTCCGTTCAGATTGACAGGAATTTCGTAAACGGCCTTCTTCCTGATCGATGATCGTCATTTGTTGCTCTCTCACCAAATGTCGCGAAAATAATTACATTTGCGTAAAAAATTGAAAAGGTGTATGCCATTGATTAAGGAAATGCTCCCTGAGTCTGTTGTCCTCATGGGGTATTGTATGAATTTTTGGGACAAGAAGAAATAAAATATAAATAAATGCATACGTACATACATTAATTAATAATGATTAGAATGACTGCTTGGAGTTCCATGAAAAGCCGCTCCCTCTCTTGATACTAATAATATTGGTTCCTGCATTCTGTGTCCAGTACGGTGATCTTTAGTTTAGCATTTTTAAGAGTCTTGATGAGCTTTGTCATCTTTAGCTTAGTAAACTGTTCTCTTCAAATTATTATAAACCCATACTTTTGCTTTTATAAGTAGTGTCACCTGACAGTATTGAAATTTTCCATGGCAAGGTGACTCTTACACTGTTGATGTGGGACTTATTGGCATGAAGACTGTCAATTTTAATTGTGGACTTTCTGTGTTCCATCATCTCTGGTTGATTTGCTTGCCACATATTAGTGAGGATTTTTGATATTATAATTTGGTCTGTACCATTTTAAAAAAGCCAGAAAATGGGGAAGTAAAATAACCGTAAATACGGAATGGGGATTTCGTCTGGTGGTTTGTGTCTCTCGCGCCAAAGAGGACTAGGGTTAATTTCCTTTTGGCCAGCTTGGGCAACCTAGGCTTCCCAACACCGAATGCCTTTTTTCCCTCCTCAGGAGTCTACGCCAATGTCATGGAGTTCCATAGCTGTCAAACACAAGGTGTGATTGTGACATCTGCATTAGCATTTTCAGTTAATAGCATTTTAGTATCATACATATGACCTGACATCTTTCGAAATCCCCCCAGATAAAGATCATATCACACTTGAAAGGCCCATAAAGCGCCACACTGTGGATTCTTGGGTCCAATTCCCCCTTTTCTCTTCAGCGATTTATCCCCACGTTGAAGGCTTGTCCCGTTTTGTGGTGTTTTTTGGCGGGGGGGAAAACGATGTGTTCCAGGCTCATTTCCCCTCCCCATCAGGCCCTCTCCTCTTTCTCCTGCGGACTGCGAGGACGGTCGAGCACACTGACATCTCATCTCGAGCTATCCAGAGGCGCGGCAGTCCCCCGTCCTCCTCCGGGTGGGGCGGACGGACGGGGCGGTGGGCGTCTTTGTTCCCGATTTCATGCTATCAGAGGACCTGCATGTTTTCCTGCGCAAAGTTGTCAGGGGCATAAAGGCTTCCGAGTCGGGTCACATTTAGGGGGATGGGCATGAAATTTGGTGCTAAAATGTATTACAAAGCCCACCCACTTGATGGTTGCCTAGCACGACGTAGCCCTAGACAAGCAGGGCCCAGGCTTGGTACCTTTGCCCCCCCCCACCCCCCCCCCCCCCCCCACCCCCCCCCATCTTCACTCTAAAACCTCCTCCTCTTCTTCTCTCTCACCATAACCCCCCACTCTGGTCCAGCACATCATTTAGATGAAATGGAGCAAACAAACAGGGGGCGTAAAATGAATCATTGTTCATTGTGGGATCCGAAGGCATTGTGGCCTGGACCCTTTCACACTGTACGCCCAGAGAGGAGGGGGGAAATGCCAAGAGCCCTCTAAAAAAGGGGGTTGAAGCACTTTTTCTAGAACTTTCCTCTGCCCTGGGGCATTTATCAGCACTGGCGTTCCCCAGTCAGGAGTCCTTTATTCAGGATGTTACTTTAACTGAAATAATTGACCTTTTTAACAGGGAAGGAAAAAAAAAACTCCTTTCCCTCTCAATTTATTTATTTTATCTGCGTAAACTTCTCTGGCCTTTTCGAGTGAAACACACACACCCCTCCCCCTCCCCCCATGCGCATACAAACATGCACAAACACACACACACACACACACACACACACACACACACAGGAGAGGGGCATCTCGAATCGCAGTAATTGTGCTGTCAATGGGGCCGGTGATTCATTTTATCTGCGCAGATATAATAGATTGTCTGAAGCGGTTTATTAGTGTAAAGGCCTGGATTAAGGTGTCATTATGTGGTCCGCTGCAATCGTATTGATCAGGCCGGTAATGAAGTGGAGCAGTTACAGCCGTTTAGCGGAGGTCTCTGATGGCTGATCAGGGCTCTTATAGCCTCTGATTGAGCTCTCTGTGTCCAGCCCTGCCCTCGTTGTGAGCCACTAATATCGGACCTCGCCCTCAGTTCCTCAAAACATCCTTTATCCACTAATGCTGGGTGCTCAAAATGTTACTGGAATGTCCTGTCTGTGGTATAACATTGCCAAGATGTGATGGCAACATCGTCAGAACGTTTTGTTCGCCAGGTTTCGTCCTCAACTTTCCTCTCAGCCTCTATAGCTAACTACTGTTGGCGGCTCAGAAAAGGACATCCACATTGAAATGGTGGAATGTCGGAGTGAAAACTTATGTACAGAGTCATTGACTAAGGCTAAGGGCTGAAGTTTTGGGCATTGGTCTGAGAAACAAAAGTCGGTGGACTTTTTCCTTTCTTCCTTTCCTTAATAAAAAGCTGTAATCGAGCAGCCATCGTTGTAAAAGAGAGGGAATCCCCGCAAACCAGGGACTCTGGAACAAACGAGTTGATCAGCATTAGAATGCCTCTTAGCATGAATTTGTGAGAAAAGAAGCGTGTTGAAATGCGTGTTTTATTGCCTTTTGGAGAATCTGAGAGGGGCTGCATGTTAAACAGTCTTGTGGACATCTGCTGAGGTTAGTTTTGCCTGGCTGGCTTAAGGCGTCAGCAGGGAGGTGGGGTTGAGTTTGGGGGATTAAATCTTTGCTTGGCCACTCTTTGTACAGGTGGCAGTCCTTAGCTTCCTGCCTAGTGTACTGTTCAGTGTAGCCGCTCTGTTTGGAACACAATACGGCATCTGCTGGCCTTCAAGGAGAGAGTGAGAGGGGTGTGTTTGTGCCGATGTTCTTGTGTACATGGGTGTGTGTGTGTGTGTGTGCCTGCGCGCACATGTGTATGGGTGGGTTTGTGTGTGTTTCTGTAGGTGCGCCTGATTGTTAAGTGGAAGCATGCTTATTTTTGTGAGAGTGTGAAAGTGAGCGTTTGCGGAAATCTAATTTGTTGTGTTTCTGTTTGTAACTGAGTGTGCGAGAGTCAGTGTGTGTATGTGTGTGTGTGTGTGTGTGTTTGTGTGTGTGTGTCCCTAGATATCAATCTTTGGGCGTGTCTCGGGATACGTGGGGTTGTTGGCACATTTTTCTCTGTGTTTGTGTGCATTTCTGGGTGTTTGTAAGAATGTATGTTTTTGTGTATGTTGGTTTGTGTTAGGGTTTGTGTGTATTTGTTTGTGTCAGCTTTAAGGTTTATGTGAGTGTATATATATGTGTGTGCGTGTGCGTGTGCGTGTGCGTGTGTGTGTGTGTGTGTGTGTGTATGTGTTTGGGTGTATGTATGGGGGGGTGTGTGTGTGTGTGTGTGTTTCTATATGTGCATCTGTTTGTGCATTTCTGTATGAGTGTGTGTGTGTGCGCACATGTGTTTTGTGGGTGTTTCTGTATATGGGTGTGTGTGTTTCTGTATGTATGTGTGTGTGTGAGGTCAGCAGGGTTAAAGTGATGAATTTTTATAGGGCTGTTCTCAGTGACTCAGCTCTGTCTCTCTCTCTGTGCGCTGCACTGACTCTGAAAGACAACCAAGCAGGTCAATTTGTCCTGCAGGCCGAGCTGAATGGGGGAACAGATGAGTTAAAAACCGGGGGGCTGGAAGGTGGGGGGAACACACACAGGCCCTTTCCTGTGCTGACACCCCCACTCTCTTGTGCGGGGATGATTTGTGGCCTGTCCATTATCCGTTTTCACGGTGGGACGAATGTGTTTCACTGGGACCTGACGGTAACATGGGGCCGAATGGCTCTTGGGGAGGCCCTCCATTGTTTTAGAGAAGTTTCCCAGATGTTAGATTCACCAGATAAATAGGACTGCATTATCATTACCTTGCGCACTCCTCTCGGTTCGTTGGACAGTGCGGGGTGCTGTGAGACCTCCAACAGAGCTGCCCCGCCCAGAAACCGCCCTGCTCCCCTGTAAAACGGTGTTGGGCTGCGGGGTGGGGGCGGATGGGCAGTGTGTGACCCAGGTTCGAATCCACCTTGATTCATGGTCAGTATCTCCATCCAAGTGGGGATTTAATATGTTGTGTGGTGAAATCTCTCTCCAAATACCCATAGAAGATCTTTCTAACACTCTTCTTGTGCCAGCTGAATTTGGCCATCAAGAATGTTGCTCTTAAGTTAACCTGCTCATAAGTTCTTACCCTATCCCTGCTTGTAAGTGTGTAAGGAGGGGAGTGAACTTCTACAGGGGGACAGTCTCAGCCCTAGATGACGTCTTTGGGGTGTTTGGGGTAAGAGGGAGGGCTCAGAAGTGATTTGGAATCATTCCTGTTTAACGGTTGTCAGGGAGGTGACGGAAGATTTGTTGCCGTGGGTCTGGCGGATTCGCGGACACATGGGCAGGTGTCTCCATTGCTTTACTCGCGGCTGCCAGGGTTGGCACGGCTGCAGCTCGCTGGCATTGCCCTTTGTTTGTAAGCAGAGCTAAAGGAACCCGATTTCCCCACAAATACCCCCACCGAGCCACCTGCACGGGTCTGCTGTAACGCTAACCCTCCCAGTGTTTTCTCCTTTTGCGCGGAGTTAACCTGAACTATCGCGGGTAACGGTAGAAAATAGCCGGTTGAAATGAGGCACCGTGGACACTATCACGATGGCATCCTGTCCCGTGGACAGCCCTGTGTAATCTTGGCAGTGACGCCACGCGGCCACCGTAGTGTGTCTCCGCATTGAGGGGCTAGAATCTTCGCTGTGAAGTCCTGCATGTAGTTCCTGTGGTGTGCAGAGAATTTGAGTGTTGACAAATGTAGAGTTAAATGGCACACGCTTACCGCACGCACACAAATGCATGTACACACACCGCCACACATAGAAGCATGGGACATTCACTTTATGCATAGATATAAAAACATGCGCATCGTATTGGAAAAGTCCTTAGAAGTTGTGCATGAGCACTAAAAATATAACTTTGTGGATGGGGATTGCAGTTGCTGGGTATATAAACTCTCGAGGGAGGAGGTGGGGTTTAAAACATGAGGAAGGCACTTCACTGTGCTCTGTTTGCATGGTCGGTGGACACCTTGTGTGAGTATGGTGTTTAAGCAGGGATTTCTGAAGATCCTGCTCTGAAGCAGGAGGTTTGAGAACAATGTGGAGGGGAGGGTGGAGTGGGGTGGAGATGAGCTTTGATGTGGAACAGATTGCTTTAACCCCTGTCTTTGAAAAGAGAATGAGATCTTCTCAGAAACATCTGGAGTACACTGGCCTATGCACCCTGCCCTTCCTAGTGTTTTAGCGGGGGGGGGTTTGAGGGTGAGATTATCCCCAAAATTAGGTTCGGTCAGTGGACCACCCCTGCCCACTCATTGTCCGCACCCTCCAAATATAGGTTCACACCCATCCCTGCAATTTCCTTCATCTATAGAAAATTCTCCAAGTTTAAAAAATTTATTTTACTCTTGCTCCTTCCATTCATGATTTTCCTGCCGTACAAGAGCGTCAAATGAAGTAAATTCCTCTCTGATTATCTTGGCTAATGTTGTTTTGGGATCAACAGTTACATGTTCAGATGTGACTGGTCTTGATCTGTGTCACGCTTTGCTCGGTATGCGTCCCGCTCCGTAAAAGAGTGGCCTGTTTTCCCCCTACACAGCAACTATGGCCGTCCTGAATCGACCATTACTTTTGTGGTGTGGTAACCATCCCTCTTCTTGGTGGTCTACTGTTCTTTATATTATCACTCCAACCCTGATTAAGCACACCTCATTCAACAGCTGGAAGCCTTGAGTCTCTAATTAGTGGTCAGTTGCACCCTATTGCATTTTAAATTAAAGTCTATAGAGTGGCACATCAGAGTTGGATGCCTTTGCTATCAGGTGTGAAATGTTAACTATTTCACTGGAGGTGCATGCACGATTTAGCAATAGTTCTCGAGAAGACCTCTGGCTAGCTAAGGTACGTCTGGCTAAAACTAACTGGATGGTAGACCTTCTAGCACAGGGCAGATGACGGCCACTGCTGGATGCTTCATTATAGTTGGAACTGCTTGATTATTCTTGAGTTCTGATACAGGAAAGGAGTCGTTTCGCTGACCCCAGATGATGCTGCTCCCTGTTGGCATATGCCCATGATGGAGCGGCTCTTCGCTCTACTAACGCTGACTAGTGAGGGAGCTACAGGAAGAGTCATGTGACAGACTGATTAAATAACTTTTAGTTGCTTTATATAAATGCATATGCCAAATAACAGAACAAATGTTTGCCACTAACATGGCAATATCCCCCGCCGCCTCAATTTTATGTGTCCTTTCGGACGTACGTCCGTCCGTATGGACGGACGGAGCCTAACGCTATATCCCCCGCTTCGCGCTAATCGCGTGGCGGGGGATAATTTGTTTGTACAATGTTTTCACCAAACAGACAAAAGTTTGTTTTTACCTCCGCCAACGAAGTTGGAGTAGAGGTTGTGTTTTCGCACCTGTTTGTTTGTCTGTCTGTCTGTTTGTGAACAACATAACTCAAAAAGTAACGCACGGATTTGTCTGATAATTTGTGGTTGCATTGTTATTGCATCAAGAAGGTACCCTATTGATTTTCGTCGCGATCGATGAAACACTATGGCCGCCGCGGCAGCCATCTTGAAATCGTACACTCGTGAAAATTTGGATTGTGCTGCCTTGGCGGAGGTTTGCACTCAACAAATGCCTCTTGTTTAGTTTAAAAAAAGTACTTGACCTAAATTTTTTCAATATGTTTCCATCTGTATGAATGGATTTTGAGGAAGTGAGTGCATAAGACTCAACTAAAGACATGACTGAACATGAAAGTGCCTGGAAGTGTATTGGGTGGCAACTAGTCTTTCAACCTGAAGGTTGTTGGTTTTATTCACGAAAGCCAGAGGAAGCTAAGACACCGCCACGGTACCCTGGGTAGCTTTAGTTTATGTACCAACAGAGGGCATCTCAAGTTTATTCATGAAATACAACTCAGAAACAGAACAAAAAATACTGTTGCTTTGGATGTCCTAAATGGCTTTATTGTGATATAATGCCAGTGGCCCTGCGTGTTCATCTGCGCAGTCTCTTTGTAGACAGGAAAACGCCTCAAAGTATCGTAATTTTGTGCAGTGAAACATGGAAGTATGTATGGGAATGGAATTTACGTTAAATTGTCTTTTCTTTCGCTTTTCTTTTTCCAGGCTACCACTGTGATCGTGTTTTTATTCGTCTTGTAAACGGTTCAATAAAACATGCCAAAAAAAAGCGGGGGAGGAAGCCGGGGGAAAGAGAATTCTATCGGCGGGTTTACAATGACAGGAGGAAATGGGGAATGCAAAGCAGCGGCCGCATTGTAAACCTGTGGGGTGAGATCAGCGGTATGAGCTTTGACGAGTACCGCTGGGGGGGTTTGGGGTTCGAGCGGTGTCCATCATTTCTGACAAATGATTTCAACCACCCTCCCACCTCGCCGCCATCCATGATCTTACAAATACTTTGCAAAGGGGCTCTGGCCACTGGATTATGAGAATAATTTTAACATGAATGGGGAAACCGTTTCTGTAACTTAAAACGATGGTTTTCCATTGAAATAATCGGTGCATAATTTGGCCTTCAGGAGGGCAAATGCACAGATTATTAACACTGGGAGGGTCTCTGGTTGACTTGTTTCGGGATTTGTGGAGCTGACGGGGTTGTGTCTATGTCGGTCTGTGTGTGTGTGTGTGTGTGTGTGTGTGCGTGTGTGTGTGTGTGTTGTCGGGGGGAGGGTGGTTGGGGTTAAGAGTGTGAAAAGAATTATAAAAAGCCAAACGCTTGTAAAAGTCAGTAGCTGGTGAGACTGATTTGAATGAAGTACTTTTTTCTTTGCTCCTCTCGTTCTTTTCTCTCCTGCTTCTGACGCATTCCACAGGAATGCTCGATATCCGCGTTTGACCGTACGCTGCTGAGGGGGAACTTGAAGTTTGTGCAAAAACAACAGATCCCGTCAACCAGTTTTTTTGTCCAAACTCGATTAAAAGCGAAAATTATGAATGAAAATAGCAAGATTTTTTTTTTCTCGTTTTACTAGGATATGATAGCTACAATGACTTTGTGACTGGGGGGGGGTATCTGCACCCCGAGTTACCCACACACCCCACCCCTCCTCACCGTTAGTCTCTCATTGCCCCATTCACTCCAGAAATCTGCTTAAGCTCTCTAAGCGCATTAGCATGTGGATGCAGGAGTACTGCATTGACCCTGTGTTTGGTGGCTCTAAATGAGTGAAAGATGGAGCGATTTGTTGGGGCTTTAGACTCTGGGAGGGCTCTTCCACTTTGAGTTTGCTGCGGGTGTTTGTTCTAATCTGGTGCGCCGTTTCAGGCAAGCAGAGCTCATTTGTGACATTTCAGTCTAAAGAGCCCCCCCACCACCCACCCTCCCCATATATTGGCTTGACCCGTTTGACTAATCTGTGCTTTGAATCGGAATCAGCTCTGAGTCCCCGGCGACGAGCTATGGGAACCGCTGGCCGAAGGGATTATCTGATTCATCTGTCTTCAAACACAGATGGTCCAATGTTTAACTAATTGTTAAAAAGAGCCCACAAAAGGGAATTTAACCCTGCACCAAACCCTGAAGGTCAGGGGATGTATTCCCGAATAAAGACAGTGAAAGTGAGAGCCATGCTCTTTTTTTAAATTTTTTTATAAAGCCTTCCTCACAATGTTTGGAAATCTTGGCATCATTTAGTTTTCTTTTTGGTAGGAATTATGTGCTTACCACATCCTTTTGGGGTGGTAGGATGCGATGTGTGAAGGCAGCCACGATTGGGTGCCAGGGTGAATTGTGGGAAAATGATTAGCACTAAAAAAAATGTTTAAATTCTTATTTGTTGTCTTCAGGCTACAGATGTATTTTAGTTCTTGTTTAGGTCCTGAAAAAAATATGTGCATTAGAACTGCCAAAGAGGGATGTAGGTTGCAAGTGCTAACTCACTCCAGCAGAGTCTGTGTTTTGCTGGAGGTTATTGGTACACTTCTTGTGTAAAGCAGTTTAATTATTGTAAGCCCTGGAATTTAACCTGCTCATAATGCAGCCGTCTGTCTGCCCCACAGAGTCTGTGTTCCTCCGCTACAATGCAGACTGTCAGAGCTGCAGACACCAATGAAGTCGACAAGTTAATATTCCGGGAGATAGACAATGATCGGAAGGTAACTGCTCACACCGCATCTCTCTCTCACAGTCTCACTGCTCACACCACGCCACACCATCTCTCTCTCTCTCTCTCTCTCTCTCTGTCTCATCACACGACACTCTCATTCTCTCTCTCAAATACAAAGCCAAATGATTTCACGTAGATACTGAGAACCAAAACATGGAAATTCTCTTTCAAACCCGCTTCAATACTAATTCAAATTCATAATAAGTTTATTGGCATGAGGTACGTACATGCAGGTGACAAATTAATCAGAAAAATTTAGTTACAGTTGGGCCTCCACTGGTTGCCAAATCGGCTGAATACACCACGTCATAAGAGTATACTAGGATGGAGTACCTTTCTTCCAAGAGATGCTTTCTCATTTGGCGTTTTGATAATTGTGACAGAGAGTGCTGTGTATCATGTTCCAGAATCTCTCATGACTTCATTTGGTTTGAGATTTGATGACTGAAGACATTGGCATATATGTAGGATTATTTTCATACTAATAAAATTATTCAATGGCACCTTGTGTCCTGTGAGGCTCGGGGGTCATTGTCACCCTGGTTGAGGCCACTCCCATCATGGTAGGAAGTGCTGTATCATAGGATATAAAGGTACTCATGCAGAATAACTCTGCATTGATTTGCAGTGACTCTTCTGCTTTTATTGGACGGAAGCATTTCCATTTATATTTGTCCACACGTTTATTCTGGTTTTGTTTTTTTTTTCCTTTAATTTGTCACCAGTTTGTATATAAGGTACATATTTCCAGCTTAAATCATTTTCTGCTCTGCCAAAAACACAAGGACTTTAAGCCAGTTATTATTCTGACCTGCATAAATGGGATTAATTATTTCACCACAGTCTTGGCTCTCTGTGTATTTGGCTTGAGAGGACAGACAGCCTTCTTGCATTTTTATGGAATATAATTTAATGGCTGCTTTCAGTCTCTCGTGGAGAATTGAATTTGAAGGGGTATTTACTGGTCACAATGAGTAGTTTCAAAGTCCAGATTTTAGTCAGATCTAATTACAGATCCGTGTTTTAAATGTGAATCTTTCACTAATTTCCCCTCACATAATCTATTTCCTTTTTTAGGTCGTTCTTCAACTCGAAAAGAAGCTTTTTAGTTATATTAACCAAGATGTTTTCCGGGAAAACAATGGAACCCTGGTAAGACTTGCTTTCAGACTTTCTTTCCATTAACATCTCATTGCAGAATGCATAGAAGCATCCGGAAAGCATACCTCATTATTAATGAGCAACAGAGAACAAACGTAAGGAGCACTTGTACTGTGAGGAAATTTTGTAAAATGCAGCGTGAGGGATGTCTTTTTTGACAGACAGATTAAACATATGTTCACTGTTTATTTTTATCGCGAGGACGACAGAGGGAGATGTAGATTAGCGGTCGCGGTGATCGCGATAAGCCACATTACAGTTCTCGGGGTCAAACGTCTCTTTAATGCTCTCCTAAACAGTCAATGGCAGGATATCGGATTACATTATCTCCTCTGTCTGCTGCAAGGAGGATGCCCTTACACTCCTAATTAAGCTGAGCTCGCCGCCTGTACGCCAAACTGCAGCACGCGACACCTCATCACCTCAATAAAGCCTCACACTTCAGACACACCCTCCCCTCCTCTTGCATCTCTCCGTCTGAAGGGATGCAATGAAACGGGGGCTCGCTTTTTTTTTTTTTTTTTCCCCGCAGGAAAGATGCCGCGCCAGGCGAACAGCTGGCGCGACACATCCGCTGCGCACGGAGAGATGGATGACACGGCGAGCAATCGGAGATAATCTAATCGTCATGGTCTAGTTAAACACACACTGTTGTGAGGCTTATAAAACAAACTACCTTTCCAAAAGGATAAATGTCTCCTACGCCCAGTTTAGAGAGGAAAAAAAAAATCCATCGCATCCTTCATCAACCACTAGACTTGTACCGGCTTGACAGAAATTTAATTCCGGCCGGCTCTCGAAAATAATTATTGTGTTTTGAGAGGAGTAATCATTGCTTAGGACATGATTGAATGTGTCCATGCCTATTGACTTTTGGTATGATTTATTGGTTTGTTTAGTCGATATTCCCATCGAAATTGTATAATTAATTATCCGCGGCGCTGTCAAGTGCGGAGGATGGAGTGCTCTGATGAGTATTTGGGAAGATTAAATTTTCCGCCCCGCTCCGGTGGGGGGTGGAGATGAAACTTGTGGCGGTGGGGGTGGGGGCGGGGGCGGGGGTGTGCTGGGCTGGAGTGAAGCCTGATAGGTCAGACATGGTGCAGCCGGGGGGGGGGGGGGTACCGTCCATGAAACTTAAAGGGCCCACACACACCCCCCCCACCACCCTCGCTCTGTCTCATCCTATCCGGCTCTATGCGATTGATTTTGTTTCAGTATCTCTTTATTTGAACTTTATCTGTGCGGTGTCTCCAGCCGCCTGCGCAAGAGGGCGCGGCCGGGGCGAGTGATGAACTTTCCTGTCGGAGGGGATGGGGGGTGCGGCGTGTCGGGGACAGGGGGTGTGTGGGGGTACAGATGGCGGCGGCTTTTTCTCCAGGCTGCTCGAGCGGCTCAGCGGTCCCTCCGTTCGATACCTTACCTGTCAGGGCGCTTAAGGGGCCGTAAAGCTGTGTTGAAAATAAAATTCTGACCTCACAGGGATATGGACTTTTACTACTGGGCCTGGTGTTACTGTGCTTGCGCTGGCCGAGTTCTCCTCTCACATCGTTATTGATTAGCGCTTAAAAACAATCGTCTCTCTCTGTCTCTCTCTTTCTCCCTCTCTCACTAACTCTAACAGAGGCGTCTCTATTTAAAATTTTTTTTTAAAAACTGAAATTCAAGGAGAATTTTAGCTGGTTTCATCAATAGATATCTGACTTATTTTGAATAAATACTTCCCACCAATGGAAGGCAGGGACTGTCAACCGATTTCTACCCGAGCGGAAACTAATGTTAGAGTTAAAGCAATGAAAGCGAATGGGGAAGTTGAACACAGCCCTGTGGGGCTCTCTCCTGTACGGAGCAGGCTCCCGTTCGCAGTGGCGTTTGTGCGGGCCGAGACCCCCATCTTTCAGCCTGCCTGTTCCCAGTAGCGCTATCTGGCTTCCCCGATAAATAATGAACACCTCACAAACACTGGGGAAAATATGGCCCTGCAATGAAAGCACAGTGAGAAGGCTTAAAAAATTAAATTAAATGCCCTTTGACCTCCCCCCGGCCGTAATTGATGGCTGAAATGGCAGCAGGTGTTGTCAGGGAGGGATTTGACAACTGATAAATCAAAGCACAATTACGTCTCTGGACGGCTCTGCAGAGCGGTTCCGGAAGACGGCGCGTTGGTGAGGCTTTTCGCTCCTTCTGCAGCAAATCCCCATTCTGCTATAAAACTACCGCCTTTGATTTAGGTGCGGCCGTTTATTGGAGTGAAGCGAGAAATCTGACCAAATGCCATTTTAGGCACTTTTTCATTTTTTTTATATTTTATTTGACTTTATTTTATTATATAGCCGACGTCCGTGCCTCGAGACGTCGTCCGCCCGTTTCTTGGCTCTCAGCTCCGAACTTCAAGGTCATTTCTTACTGATAAACTACTACAGCTTTATAACGCAATGAGCCCATATAAGCAGTGCCATTGCCTGCGACCCATCTGACCAGCAAATCATTCCGCTTAATTGACCCACGATGAAATGTAGTGTGAAATTCCAGCTTGTGGGTTTTCGCCGTCGCCCTGAATGAATTACTCAACATTCACCCACAACGTAAGCACATCACTGAGCACAAATGATTTTTACTTTTTTTTTTTTTTTTTTTCTCCCCCCTTCTCGTATTGGTCCTGGCTGCGCACTAGCGTATGACGCGATATAAAAGGCAGCCCTTTTAATTTTGCCGAGCAACCGTGGACAGTGCGCATGGATGTGTGAGGGGGTAAAGTCCAGGGGTCAGAGAGTTAACATCCTGCCAGGTGTTTCTTCTCTCTCATTAACTGAGTAAGCTGATTTTACTCATTAGTTTTACCTCATGACTGAAGAGTTGTGTTAAGTGGTGAGTCCTGCCTGTTGGAACTAGATGCTGGGATGCTGAAAGTGTGTTACATCTCTGCAAACACGCGCTCCTGAAGCTCGCTGGCTTCTCCATCGGTCATCCCCGGGCCGTGGTCTGTTGCCATGACCCAGGCTAGCTGAGTTTGATGAATGCAAGCCACCTGCCCTCCTGAACCTCCCCGCCCTTCGATCACACGCCACGGCGCGCGCGAGTAACGGCCGCCCTTCTGCTCCCTGTTCTGACCCACTGGCGCGAAGGCACACGCCGATTGGCACGCACTGTCACACGCTTGCGATTCTTGCGCATGTAGCGTACCGATTAACTTGAGTGTCGTTGCTCTTTAAGACACATACACACATGGAAATACACTCGTTATAATATCAAATCTCACTCACTTGCACAAACTCAAGTCCATCACTCTCATACACTTACACCAGCAAACACAGACGCTTTGATTAATGGATTCACGCTTAGTATATGGTGTGTTATTCATGTGCATTTCCATGCACAAATTTATAAACAAGTGCTCTCAGTGTGTTCGGGTTTTGTAATTTTCTCAAGCTGTGATATTTAACGTATATATTCAAATACTGTAAAGTCAATTAATTTTGCTCCGAATATTACAGGGATTCACTGAGGTCGAACCCTAAACCCATTAATATACATTCTCTATTTCTCATATTCGCTTGCTTCTGAAAACCATGTATGACCTCAATTTCAAAAAATGTTGTCCTATTATGGAAATTGAAAATAAAATCAAAAAGGACAAAAGTCCATTTACCCTAATTAAGTATTGAAAACACTACACCAACACAGTATGAGATGTGATAACTGGTATACTCTTCATTAGAAATATATGCCTATTTCAAATCTGATGAGAGTGCATCATTCTCTCCAAAAACTGGTGTGGGGGCAATTTAGGATGGATACTGTTGTGGCAAATTGCAGCTCATCGTGCTATTGTACCGAAGGAGCCTGAAAAAAGGCCTTGTCCCTTAAAAACAAAGATTGGGTTGAGCCTCACCAATTTGCCCGCAGATGCATAAGCTTATAATCCATCACTTTGAAAATAATGTCCCCGAAGACGCCCTTTACAGTGCAAAATATCTTTTTACAAGATGGAAGGAGTTGAATGCATCATGGGCAAGTTTGAAAACCTCTTCTGAACTTGTGTGATCTTTGATCCCTTTGACTGTCTTAAGAATATTCATGTGAATCTAATGGATGGTGCAACATGGGCTAGAAAATACTTTGGTTATATTGTCAGTTGACACTATTTGACATCACATCCTCAGATGCAAGGTAAAACTTCACAGTGCAAAACCGGCACCATGCATCAACTTTGTCCAAAAATGCCGCCAGGTTCTGTGGTCTGGATGTCATCTGAGGTGCCCAGTAACATATTAGAAGCATGTGTTTTGGTCCAGTGAGTCTACATTTTTCGTTGGTTTTTTTGGGAAGAACAGCCGCCGTGTTCTTCTTACCGAAGATGACACTGACAGCCCAAGCTTTTTAGCCTCAGTTGAGCGTCTGTCCTTGGCGAGGGCACCATTAATGCAGAAAAATACTTATGAATTTTAGAGCTGCATTGGCTGCCATGTAGTCGTCATTCTTCTCTGCGGACATCCCTGCATAGTAGAGTAAGACAGTGCCAAACCATGTTCTGCACTGATTAAAAGTACATGGCTGTATAAGCGGAGAGTGCTTGTGCTAGATTGGCCTGCCTGTAGTCCTGATCAGTCTCCAGCTGACAATATATGGCATATTATGAAGTTAAATATACGGCAATGATAGCCCCGTACAATTGTGCTGCTAATGACCTGCATAGGATAGGGGAAAATTCTGCTCGTTTGACTGGACCTGCTGGTGTGTTCAGTCCTCAAACACTTAATGAATGTGATTTAAATACATGTTGTTATTACACTGTGGTTAACTGTGTCAACTTTATTGGACTTTGTTGCAGTCATCACATTTTTTATTTTCAGTAAGCGTTAACTTTGTTGGAACTTGAACTAATGTGTTTTACTGTGTCCAATGTAGTAAAAGGTGAGCGAACTTTTCAAATCAATCCTTTTTTGATTTTGTTAACGTTTCCCATGATGTGCCTAGTCAGTCGGAATTATCGCTGATCAATACTGTTGGTTGCATGATTTTTTTTTTTTTTTCGTTGCCATGAAAAGTATGCTTCTTGTTTAAGATTCAAAAATAATTGGCACCTGGTTTATTACTTACTGTGACGGTGTGCGTGTGGGTGATGCTGTGCAAGAGCTGGTGACATTTTACAATGAAGCCGTCAGACGCCTGCATCTGTGCCTGTGTTTTCACTCATTCCGCATGTTCCTTAATTGGGTTTCTCTGCCAGTTTTGGGTGGCCCGCTGAGTGGGCAGAGCCGGTGCCCTTTGGGAGGTCCCTCGGTACCAGGCGGGTGGGTGCGGAGGCGCTGATGCAGGTGTATGTGCTACCTGTGCTGCTCACAGATAATTAATGTGTACAAGTAGCTCCTAATTGCACTTTTCACTGATGATTTATGAGGTTTGCGTGTGTGTTGGGAGGTGGGGGGGCTCTGGGCTGCCGCTGCTCCCACGCTGCTGTGCCCATGCAGCTGGGAGAGCGGACATGATTGATGAAGAGCCGGTAAATGTGGAGCTGTCGCAGAAACCAGGGTTACCCCGAAATGTGTCACCTCCTTCAATTCCCCCAACCCCTCTACACAATCTGCCCCCTAACACACTTGGACCAACATGGGTCTGAGCTGATGTTTATGCGCACACCCACCCACATTGACGCACACTTTACCTCTCTCTCTCTCTCTCTCTCTCTCTCTCTCTCACAGCTGTTAGAGTACGACAGAGAGCTGTCGGTATTTAAGGACCGCCTGAACGAGCTGGAGATCGCCTTTCCTCCCAGGTGCGGACATTTTCTCGAACCTTATTCAGCCTTAAACGCCCCTGAATTCCAATGGATGTATGACATGTTAGAAGTCGCTATGAGTAGAGCGTTCACCACGGTGTGATTGAGCACAGCTGATGGATGTGCAGAAAGCAAAACTATTTCATTGTAGCCCTCCGGACAAAGTCATGTTCCACTGCCGCGTTCACGTCCGTAGACATTTCCTTGTGGATGCTGTGAAGGGTGTAATTTTTGATCCATTACGTTCATATTTCGTATGGAAACGTGTTATACTTTGGTTATGACACCTATTGATTTTGGTTGCCATGCCGACTTTATTGGCCAAATAAGTCTAAATCTAATCCTTTGTCTCAGTCTGAACATAAACCTTTCTCCTAATCTAAACATTAGTCTTAGTCCCTGTCAATGTAGGAGATCCATCAATAAGGATAGATGGGTGAATGGGTGACTGTTTTCAATGGAATTCAGTCTGTTTTTAAGTAAGCAATGCAGATATTCATAATAAATGGAACATTATGTAATGGTTGCTGCTGTACAAATGCAAACCTCAAATGACTCTTACCAGACTGAATTCCATGTCAGTTAAACTTTTATGGTGACTGCCTGTCGCACTACTTTTGTTAATCTAACGACCGTCATTGCCTTGCCTGCTGATGTCACATTTCTACACTCATGGTGTTGCAAGTTTTTTTTTGCTAGCTACTCATTTAGTCATGTGTGTTTGAAGAGTTGCCAGTAGCAAAGGGATTTTGTCATTGCTGATCTCCATTGACACGGTGCTCTGTTTACTGTCCAATCAGAAGAGATTTCATTTCATTGAGGAGACACCCACAAAGAACAGCCTGGTTTTCAAAGGATTAGAAATGACAGGATTCAAATCACCTTGAAATCATGGAATTTTTATGTTTATAAACCTCCCTTTTGGGCAAGCAAAAATATTATAAATTGAAAAAAAAAAACTCATAAGAGGTCCCCTTTAAGGCCAGGTATCTGTTGGTCAATTGCTTTCCACACTCTCAAGATGGCAACAAGCTATAAATGTGCCTGACCCCATTTTAAGACCAACACACCCATGGGTGCTCAGATTGGCGCTAGTTCATTTGCTTTTCAAACGTTGTGTGCGCTCTACAGCAAAATGACATCTGCATCAGTCTGAAACTAGCAAATACACTTGTGTCGCGCTTGGCACCGCTGTGCCCCAGATCTAAGAAGGAGCCTCAATGTTAAGCTGGATAAAATAAGACTGTTTAAATCTTCATTTTTTCCTTCTACTGTGTTGAATATTTTCTGATCTTTTTGCAGTGGAATGAGGTGTTGGCTCAGGAGACTGACTAGGAGAGAAGGGACATCGATATTTAAGCTTAGATTTAAAAAAAGGCAATACACTGCTTCCCTCCCTTTTTTCAAACAAATGAATTTGCAGCTCGCTCTTTAAAAAAAAGGAAAGGGGCGAAAAAAAACTAGCGCGAGCGAGTGACTGTGGCTGCAGCAAAGCTCGTGCGGTAATGGTGGTTGACCTTTGACGCCAGCAGTGACTCAATCAGTGTAGATAATGAAAGGCTGTAATCAAACAATAATTACTTGATAAACTGCGGCCGTCTCGGCTGGAGGAGGGGGGTGGGGGGGGTCAGGGCTCTGGCAGTCTGCTGTGTTTTCCAGCGACATGAGTCTTAATCACCCAGACCCATTTACATGGCTTTGCATAAGTGGCAGTTTGGATTTATCATGCAATTGCGGTGTAATTCCCTGGCCCCATTGCACACATGTAAGTAGATACTGACCAATATACATACATGTGCATGTGCAGGCGTTCACTTACGTGTCGACTTAAACACATGTTATCACACACGCAAACTACCACAAATGCATATACACATCGATCGATTCAAATATGCACCGTCACTCACAAATTAACATGCACTCGCTCTCTCACAGAAATGAACTCACACACACACACACACACACACACGAAACACACCTATACGGTGTAAGGAGGTTATCTCACAACTCTATGAACGTATTTAATAAAACATTTGAATGGACTACAGGCCCACATTAACCTGGGAAACACACACTCTGCCATATATTTAAAAAACAATCAAATGATAAGTTATCTACACTGTGTACGACTCGACAAGCTATGTGTTCCTGCCGTTACGGTCGCAGGCACGCCGCAAGCAAGAGATTAACACTGCAGAGTTTATACTTGAATAGCCTCACCTCCATCACACCCACAGAGGAAAACTCCATCCACACTCTCGTTTCGCATGCTAACACTCCCTCTACGGGGGACCCGTCTTTTGCACTCGCCCGAGGACCCCTGAGCCACAGGTGAACTCAAATTGCCCCTGCGCATGACCCTCTCTGTACTTCATCAGCAAACTAGTCAGGCTGCACTATCTACTTGAAGTGCCACTGCAGTCATAAATGTCCCTCCCCTTTCTCTTCTATATTTGCAAGTTCAGCTCTCAAGAGGTTTCCACTCCAAATTTCAGGTTCTGGTTTCTCGTTCCTGTTTCCAACGAGAAGCGCTTTTATTTCAAGTGTGATTCTGGCTTCAGAGTACAGCCATTATTCAGTTTAAAAATGCCCGGGGGCAACCATTGTCCTGCAATTTTTTTCCTTGCCTCGCTGTAAATGTTGTTGAATTGTTGGATTATGATACTCTTTGGTTATTTGAAGTTCGAAAAACTCAAAATTAAATGCAGCGTTTTTCATTGTAGTGGCACTTTGACCTCCCTACACCCCTCACACTCTGCCACATCTTTAGTATACCGCTTGGCCTAAGATCAGGACCCTCAGCGTGCTACGCCCAGGTTGGGATATAGTTTTAGATTGTAGCTTACATATGACATGTAAATCCATGCCAGTTTTCAGATCCAAGGTGCCAAGTATGTTATGGGATTATAGTTGTTCTTATTTTACGGCATGGAAGCTGGTGTTGAGCATTGTGCTTATGCTACATGGTGTACACACTGCCTGCAGCGTTCTGCACAAGCCTGTTGGATTATTGCTACATTCATTCATCCATCTGTTATCTAATCTGCTCATACCTGGACTGGGTCCCGGAGTGTTGGAATCTCTCCCAGAATGCATCAGGTGGGAAGCAGGAATGCACACTGTACAGGTGTATTCCATCAGAGTGTACGCACACCAT
Organism: Gymnothorax reevesii; assembly: GCA_029721435.1. Taxonomy (NCBI): domain Eukaryota; kingdom Metazoa; phylum Chordata; class Actinopteri; order Anguilliformes; family Muraenidae; genus Gymnothorax; species Gymnothorax reevesii. The sequence continues at coordinate 51,277,744 of CM056591.1, forward strand.
TCAGTCTACGTCATACTTGCATGTCATCACAGCCTTCAAATGACGATATATGTCTTTGATCTGTACCTGAGATGGTAAAATGGTAAATGGACTGCATTTATATAGCGCTTTCTAGTCACATGACGTGACCCCAGAGCGCTTTACAGTTATGCCTCTCATTCACCCTGATGGCGGAGGCTGCCATGTAAGGTGTCAACCTGCACATCAGGAGCAGTGTGGGGTTCAGTGTCTTGCTGAAGGACACTTCGACACGTTTTCTGGAGGAGCCGGGGATCGAACCAGGAACCGTCTGATTCCTAGACCACCTGCTCTACCATCCTAAGCCATGCCGAGATAAAATTAGCCTATAAAAGGGTTTCGTTTGTGCAATTCTGTTCCACTGATCTACGGCCCGCCTTCGCGCCCATCAGGGAAGTTAAAAACAAGAACAGATTTCAATTTACGTTGAATAAGTCCTTCATAGGCATTTTAAGAAAATGTTACCGGAGTGGTAAGGGGTTAACATTGTGGGGTTTAAGGCTTGATGTGCTTGTACTATAGCAGTGAAACATTACTGCCTGGGTCACCCAGCCGAGGCAGAGAGGGGGTGTTCGGTGTGTAAAGATCAGTAAATTCTCTCATGTGCCATGTTTGCTCTTTAAGAATGTGCTACAAGCTGTTAACCCATATCGCTCACGGAAACCGCATCCGTCCCAGTCAGCCCTGACATCTCTGAACACCCGCGCACCCCTGTGTGGAATTTGGCTTTCCCCCGACAGTGCTGTACCTGGAGCCAGCCTGCCGCCCCGCGGACCGTGGGACATCCCGCTCAGCGCCCATGCGCGCACCCCCTAAACGCACCCTTCCCCACCCTCACCCTGCTGCAGTGTCGAGCAGAGACTTTTCAGCCGCTTTCGTGCCCAAGTGTCATGTAAAAACAGACCTCATTCTCAGCCTGGGGTGAATTTTTCCCGCACATAAGGCACCCTGGTGGGGTGGGGTAGGGTGGGGTGTGACAGGTTTTTGGGAAGCGGTCCCCGGTCTACTTCGGGTATGCTCGGGGAGTCTGAATTTATTTGTAGAAATGGCTGCGCCGTGTTAAAAAGGGAATGCGCAGCCTGAACTTGCCTTTGTTCCTGTCAAGGACGAGTCTTTCTTCGCGTCACGGTATGGAAGTGGGCAGTGGTTGGCTTCTCTGTTAAAAGATTAAATCTTCCATTTTAGCGCATGACAGCTTGTACAGCTTCCAAGAGAGATAACAAAAGAGTTTCACATGACAGAACAATCGGAGACCTGCGGATGGGTAATTTGGCCCGAAAATCCAAACGGACAATTTATGCTCTGATTGAAAGAAAGTGCTTTTGAGCACTGCCGTTGTCCATTGTACTGCCATTGCCAAATTGAATAGAGAACCCGTGGCTGAGGTAATTAAGGACAAGCGAAAGAGACCGCAGACGGAAGAGGCTTCAATGTCCATCTCTATAACCAGGTTAGACCAATCAGATGGGAGCGGCCTGCGGAGGCCTACAACACAAGAGCTGCCATTTTCCACTGAGAGGGGAATGTGAAGGAGAGAGGCGAGGAAGAATTCAAACCGAAAGAATGAATGAAAGATGGAGGGGTTGGCGGGAAAAAACAGAGTGATGAGGAGGAGAGAAATGAGGGAGAGAGAGAGACAAAACCGAGATGGGGGCAGGTGTGAGAGGGGAGGGGTTGAAGGACAAAAGAGAGGTGGGGTGAGGATGGAGTTTTAACGAACCTTAATTCCATAGTTTTCAGGCCGAATTTTACACCATCAATGTGTTAACTCGGTGACCGTCCCCCTGCAGGACTGTTCAACCATTGGAGGGTCGAGAAGAAGGGGAAATGAGAGAGAGAGAGAGATAGAGTGGTGAAACGGTGAGGTGAAGAAAAGGGTGGAATGCAGAGAGAGAGAGAGAGAGAGAGAGAGAGAGAGATGCTCAAACAGAAGACATGGCTCCAGCCTGATGTCTCTCTTGTTTGCCAAGTCTAGACGGGGCAGTTGAGTGGTGCGGGGGGGTTGTGTGTGATAGACCGTTTTCTCCTCAACGTTTGGTGTTTCGCAGGAAGCTGGGATCGGCCGCAGACCAGCCTTGGCACGTTAGCATCCATTTTCTAAACTCAACAGGTCTATGAGGACGGACGGGAGAGAGAGTACTCCCTCGGGGAGCAACTCTCGTCGGGAACAAATCTGTGAGAAAACTATTTAGTGTGCGCAGAACAGCATGTCAGCTTGGTGGTAACATGATTGCGTACATACTTACGATGCAGACGTACACACACACACACACTGCCACGCTAACACATACACTCACATAGCCATACATGCACGCACAAGCTCAGACACACATGTGCACACATACACGCACACATACACATGTGCGCTCGTACACACAGACGCACATGCATACCCATGCGTATATGTACACACGTGCGCAATAAGACATGTTTGAAAAAGAAATTTTTAAAAAATCCAATCTTCCTGGATTGGAAGACGATGATTACGGAGATGCATTGGAGACGGCGATATTTAATCATGTGAATGGTAATTGCATAAATTTACATTGTACTGGTGTGCAAATACTTACAAACTTTTTTGCATATGCATTTTCCGATATGTCTGGGTTAGAGAGAACATTGGACACACCCCAAAGAATTAGCTTTAATAAGGAGGATAGAATTTGAAGCTAACATTATTGAATGAAAACCAAAATCAGACTATAATTATCTATGCAGGTAATTCCGTTTCATTAGAATGCTAATTAGCAGAAAGTTGTTGCTTATGAGATCCAACAAGCAGCAGTTTTCTAGTTTAGTCTCCAAATGTGGATACTAATTCATTTCTAAAAGAGATCTGCCAAATAGCTCAATTATTAGCCCAACAATTATCTGCCCAACACCTAAAGAGAAACAGCAAAAATAACTATATGACTCAAAGCTCTCCTACAGAGACAGATGGACGCTTGTTTGGAGAGTTGCTAATAACCACCTGACTACAGCAGTAAAAATCACCACAGAATTGAATAACTCCATATTTGAAAACAATCTCAAGAGGAACAGCATCTTTCACAAAGCTGGTATTTATGGCCGAGTTACTAATGATTTGACCACCCCCAGTACATACTTATATGCCTTTGTAACTACAGTTCTCCTATACCATATCAGTCCTGATTGCATATGTAGCTGCTTGTTTAAGTGTTTATAGCTCTGCACGTCAGAGATTTTATTTGGAAGAAAGGGACTGGTGCTAGTCAACTTTGCACCCCACACACCACACCCCTATTCTAGAGAATGACTGTTCTCCAGCTCCATTGCAGGAAGTGATGTCACCACCTTGGCTCGGCCATTGTTCTGGCTGGGGCTCGGAGGAGCAGAGGAGTGTTTCTGTTGGCCGCGGCGTGCCCCTGGAGGTGTTAGCCTCAGCTGGACTGAAGCGCATGACTGCTGCACTTGTTGAGCGTCCCACACGTAGCGTTAGCGTAGCGGCGCTCTTTTGAAGCAGCGTAGAAACAAAACAACAGTCTCTTTATTTCTGGAGATGCGGCCGGCCCAGCTGTTACCAGCTCAGTGGCAGCATTGTTCTGAAAGTATTAATGAGTGTTCAGTGTTAATAGGATATAAAGAGGACAGCGATGCTAATACGGTCACATATTTGAGTTTAATGACCTTTTGTTGTTTTCTGTGGGACTGCCACTTTGATGTTAATTTTAAAAATTATTTGTATTCTCGGCTCTTCATGCAACAGCTAAAAGATGTTCAGACAACATACATTTTCAAAGTTTTTAAAGACAATATACACAATGCTATACCTTGCACTACTACATAAATATATATATATATATATATATATATATATATATATTTTTTTTTTTTTTTAAGACTCATGTTAGATTTTATTGCGTATTGTAGTTTCATTTTTACAAAATGAGTTCCATAAATATTTGTAAAATGACTAACGTTTTTTTTTTAATTATTCCTTCCAGGGTTTTAATGACTTCATATGACTACATGTAAACATAAACAGTTAGCTTTAATTTGAAGTCATTCCCTTTATTCAGTGATATTGCGTAATCTGCTCTATATTGGAACTGGAGTGCTTAAAAATAGTTTTGCTATTCGAATACATGCAAATGTTACAAAAGCGGGAATGGTAAATAGTGAAAGGCCTGGCACACCTGTATTCGTCATGAGACTGCATCCGTCTGTGGGTGGAGACAGTGGAGACACTGTGGGTTTGGCTTTGCACTTAAAAACACTGTCCCTGACTACAGCGAACAAATGCTGACGAAAGGCGAGGTGCGAGAAGCTGGGGCTGGAGGTGGGCATGAATGGGGATGCGTTAAGCTTATCACCTGCTCCTCCTCTGCCAAACACCGTTCGGCATGACCTTGGCCCTCCCAACGCCCATTTTGACCCCTGACCTCTCCTGCACCAGTACAGTACTTCTTATCGCTAATCGTTTCCTTCTTTCTCGCCAGTTTATATTACCTTCATCAAATACAGGATTTCTCAGTCAGTCGCTGTTTGACTTGTCACTTATTTGTCATTATGCAGAACAAGATAAGAGCAGTTAGCTGTTAGCGTACTGAATGTGGAGAGGTGAATCACCCTACTCCCCGCCCACTCACCCCCCCTGCCCTGTGGATAGACGTGGCATTTGACTGGTTGGAATCACTACTGACTGCTAGTTGCAGATTAGACTGGTCTGTACAACCAGGTCAGTATACTGGTGGCACATTGGTTCCCTGAACTCCCCGCCTGGAAATGTTTGCATCACGAGGCCTAATCTCATTCGCCTCTTTGGGTGCCGACATAAACTTGTGCCAGTGAGGTGCGATTCAGGCATCTTATGCATGTGATCCGTCTATCCCTTCTCTCTCCAAATTTTCCACACGCTAACGTACTGACGTGGACCTGGCAGGAAGTGATCTTTTGGGGTTTTAAGGAAGTGACGTGCATTAAAATTACAGTTATTCTGGCTTTTGTGTGTGGAATTTGATCTTCGTGTAAATTATTATTATTTTTTTTTAATAGAAACTGAACTTTTATAAAACAGTGTTTTCAGATTTCTCACCCGTCAGCACATCTGAGCAGCATGTAAGGCTCTCTGGTTGAAAAATCCTGGTGCGCACCAGCGCCCCCTACGCCTGACAGTCTCACACTGGGTAATCCAGGAGGTGCTATATAGTGCTGCCATAGAGACTGAGAGAGAGGGAGAGTGAGGGAGGGAGGGAGGGAGGGAGGGATGGAGAGAAAGAGATGGAGGGGTGACTGATGGAGTGAGAGAGAGAGTCTAAGCAGAAAACGTGAGAGAGAGGAAGATTGAGCGGTAGAGAGAGAGAGAGAGAGGGAGAATGACAGAGGGAAAGACGGCTCACACGCATGAGCAGGCCTGAAATACACGTCTCTTCGGCGCAGGTGGGCGATTGTCGTGTTTATCAGCTCTGGCCATTAATTAGTGTAATTAGTCTTGTTGTGGGTAATATGGGCTGGATATGAGCTGACGGCTCTCAGGCCCTCACACCCACCTGCTGAGTTTGCTCCCAGATAAGTTTGTAAACGCACTAATCGGGCGCATTAATCACGCGCGCTGAAAGCCCCACTCCATTGTTTGTCGTTGCATTAGAGCTGTCATGTAATCTAGCATTGGTGCCGTCAGGGAAAGCCAGGCCGGCCGCACTTCCGCACCGCGCTACATAGTTACTGTTTTGGGGCGGGGGGGTCTAACTTGCTGAAATTACACCTCCTCACCATTTTCGCGGGAAACTTCTGGACACACGCAGAAAGTTCCTCAGAAAACTAGTCGCATCGTTCTCCTAACATTGCAGGTACAATGCAGTCTGTATGTATTCAGATATTAAACTTTGTGCGCTGAATACATTTTCAAGGAATTAAAAATTTAGTTATCCTGAGCTGTTGAAAACCTATCCCGTAAGGGAGCTCTTTTAAACAAGTTTCCACATGATAGGTTTTCAACAGCGTCTGATTTTCATATCTTACATCATTGGGCAACCATAGTTGCCCACGGCGCTGAAAGGGTTAAGGCAGTGACAGTGTTTTAGGTGCTTTCCTCGGCACGTTTTGGTGACTCTCTCATTAAGTGGAGACTCTCGGCTTTAGTTTGAGGCTGTGTATACATCTGTGGGAGCCATGTTGGAATAGTTGCCCCTTTTATAGATTGTCATTGTCCAAATACTTATGGACTGCAATGTACATCTCAACCGAGAGATGGTGCAGGTGGCTGCAGCTCCTTGCTGCTTCAGACTGGGTGTGGATTTGAAATAACAGATTTTTATCCAATTAAATGCAAGGTGTTGGGTTCTTTCTGATTCATAATCGCCTCAGGATTATACAAGAGCTCTTTTTGAATGCTTTTGCATTTCTCCCGTGATCTGGAAAAACCTAGTACATGCGTCACTTTTGGTAGAAACGGAGTCTAACCTTCATTTGCAGTAATTAAGGGTGGTAATAATCTTAAAACACTCGCTATTAGTGTCATTTGAACTTTCAAAATCAAGTTTCTATCATATTTTTTTTCTGTTGGGAAAAGTCCGGAACCTAACATTTTTGTTCAACTGCGAGATCTTTGCCGATGATAAACTTTCTTTTTTTTTTTTTTTCAGATCACAGGAGATTTGTTTCTTTGATGCAGTCATTTGTTTCTTGAGTAAACATTTCATTCTTGCTGATGTGTTTCTGCCCTGCATTTGCTCAGCCTATGTTATCCTACAGCAGACTGTACTGGACTGTGATATGTGGACATGCCTCATGTGCCGAACTTGTGTCGGGGCCTCGACGATTGTGGAAAATAAGTGCTGTGACCACAGTTTTTCCATTCATCATCCTCAGTGGGCCATCAACGATGTAATAAAAGTAATTGTAATAACTAGAACCAGGTGATACCTCCCTGTCGGGTAAATCGTCGACTTAAGAACTATCTAACTCATTGGCAAATATTTTTGTCCCTATAAGGACGAACAGGTATTTTCAGACGGCTGAGTTCATAAATCGTTGTTTCAGATGGATGGTTGACTTCCGGCCAAGAAACTTCTGGCCAGAATCGTGCCATATGTCATCTTGCCATGATCACACGTTCATCTGTGAACAAGTAATAGCCCATTTCAATGCATGGCTTAAACACATACTGTATTTTAAATGCCACATTCATCGATCCAGTTTGACAAATTAGGCGAGCAATCTTGAGGACTGTAGACTTTTTCCACTCGTGCGTTACTGAAAAAACTGTGCTGTTGGCAAAATAGTTAGTGGTGCTCTCACAAAATGAGGTACCAGTAATTTTTGTGGTAATATTTATTTTTTTCATCCCATGGGTGTTACTGGCATATGATCTATGGTAGTGTAAAATTATTTAACTTTATATGCAAAAATCAAGTGCTTTGTTGCACCCAAGTTATCTTACTGTTCACATATTTCTGTTTCCAAGGCAAATAATTGGGTTGGGGTCCATTTAAATAGCTTTAGTTTAATGAAAGACAACTTAAACTCCATGTTCCCCCATGCTTGTAACATTATGAAATTCTTTTTCATCAGTTAGCTATATTGAACATCATTCTCTAGGGTTAACTACCCATCTCCACAACAGACCAGATGAAATCATGGTTTTAACTTTTTATTACTTGTTTCATGGTTGCTAAATACACCATGACAAGATCATTCAAGTCCTGGCAGGGTACGAGCTATATGTTTAATGCTTGCAAACTGTGTCTCAGTCTCCAAACTGACGGGAAAAGATGAATAATCCATTAACAGTGTTAAAACCGAACGGCAGCAGAAGAGATTGCACCTATTCGGCCAAATAGCAGCCATTCCATAACCGGTATCCGAATAAACCCACTGATCACTTTAAGTATTCGCTACTCCTCTGTACACTTACAGAGACCAGTCTCTGCAGTTCTTGCCAGCTTTGGCAGTTCAGCAGTACACAAACTGGTACTGCACCACACATGCTCATTTTAACAAGGAGTGTCCCTCAGTAAGAGACAGAGAGACTCATAGGCTCATATACCGTTTGGGTATAGACAAAAAATAATAATAATAATCATAATAGCTGATATATACACCTTGTATTTCTTTTGAAATAATTTTTTTTTTCCGATTTATTCTGAAATGCCATTTTGAGAAATAGATTATAAAACTGTAAAACGTCATAAAATTAATTTTAAAGAATGAAATAAACTTTCATGAACATTTAACAGAATTTGGCAGTTTAGACGGACTTATTTGGTTTTCACTTTATGCCTTCATCTGTCTCTCCAGTAAAGACATTTTAGAGAGTGAAGGATTGGCGCCGTTACACAGTTATTCATCTATAAACACCATCAGCTCTCTACTGGTTGCGGCTCTCAAGTAACTAATTGAATTCTCATTGTGATTCTCTGGCTGGGTTTGATGAGCTCTCGTAACGAATTGGATTCTCAATAATGCAAATCTGTGTAGGCTTGATGAGGTGTGGAGGTACTTAAATCACTGGATTGTTCCCTCACTTTCAAATACAATCTCTCTTGGATGTTTGCCACAGGCTTAATCTCTTTTTGATTTGAACGCTGCTTGTATACGTGCCGGGGATCCATAGCTCACTCCGGTGCGAGTGCGCGTGAGCTGGGCAGCGAACACGCGTGCACTTCACGCGTCACACCTGCCTGCTTCCTTCATCTACCCTGTTTTGTAAAAGGTTTCTTCTTTGAGTGCTTAACACAATATGGTCAACAAGAATCTTGGTACCTTATAAAGCGGTCTCTGTAAATTGGAAATATTGACTTAAAATTTTTGAGGGAAAAAATGTTTTTGAAACTCCACTGTCTTCTGTTACCGGTTAATATCCACGTTTAAGTGTTTGATTTTCTGATCACCACACTCGTGACCATACGCAAGTATACTGCCTTGTACATATTTTTCTGGTTTGCTTAAGTGAAAAACCTCCATATTATTCATGTTGGTCGTGTTGTGTCGTACTGCACCTGTAGGGCTGTGTCAGTTCCTGCGATAGTCGCCAGCCCCGTGTCATTGACACTGGGTGCATTATACCTTTTTCCATTGCGACTTGTCAGTTAGTGTGTCTGTGTTTTTGCTCGCCTAGTTACCCGTACAGCGAGGACTGCAATCAGGGGAAAGAGTACATGAACACTCGCTGCCCCGCCTGGTGCGACCGAATCCTCATGTCCACCTCTGCCAAGGATCTGGTACTGAAGGTGAGTGAGTATAACCGCATCTACTCAAAAAAGGCTTTTTCTGTGCTAGCGCCTGAGATATAGGCCTGAAGTTACTAGGAGAGTATGCATACTTGAAAGAAATTCATTGTAATGGTCCACAGTACAGAGTCAATCAGTTGAAGAATTCAAGCTTTGGAATTCTTGAGCTCTCTCTGTCTGTCTGTCTCTCCCTCCTAATCTCTCTCTCTCTCTCTCTCTCTCTCTCTCTCTCTCACCCACACACACTCTCTCTCTCTCTTTGTACTCACTCTTTACTGGTGGGGATTCACAGATGGGCTTCTGGCGCATGTGAATGTTCATTTAGGGCCTTAAGCTCGTACACCGGCGCTGCATTTACTGGCTCTCGCTGTTCAGCAGCGGTGCGTGTGGGCTCTGCTTTAGAAAGAGGACGAGGGGAAATCCTGTTCCCTCTGTCTTCCGCTCCTCTGAGTCAACAGTGCCACACAGCCAGGCCTCCTGGTACATCTGCACCCCCTTTAAATCCATCCCTACATCATCAACAAACACAGATCTGTATTATCCTGCTTGAGGCAGCCCGAGGCCATAAATGCACACAATTCCATATGCCCCAACCGCGCACGGCTGTCTCTCCATCGCACTCCCCTCTGATTTCTTTTTTTGGTACCTTATTTTTAGAAACGAGCCCAGCAGGTGGACAATGCCAGGTTAATCTGAGAATGCGCTGTGTGGAATTATTTCTTAAGAAAAAAAAAATGTTATATATGTATACACACACACACACGCACGCACACATTTTTGTGCTTTGTTTTTATCGACTTGCATCACCTGAGTATTGTTACAATGTCTGTGACCTCAGCACTAAGCACCAGAGGTGCTAGTGCTGAGATATAATATCAAAATAAGAGTGCACAACTAAGAGAGAAGACTGAAAATGGCCTTTAAAAATCCAAAGCGTTAAAGTCTTATGGGAGTCGATTAATGGAGTAAATGAAGTCTACAATGATTCCTGTCAGTGAACTAACTGGCCAGACATTGATAATGATTTTTTCTGACATTGAAATCAGTTGATTGAAAAAGAAACTTATTGTCAGTCTAACTTTGACCCAGTGTTCCTCAGTTATGAGTAATGAAGAGAGAGAAAAAAAAAAAAACAAGCTTGACCTCTTTGTAATGGCAACCATCATTATGTGGTCACTATCGGCATCAAAGCAATATAAATGTGCAGAATGTTAACACTTCTAGATTTATTGTACCAAATTAGAGGTTATTTACCATAGCATTTATGTTGGAATAATATATATTGGTTCCTTGTGTTATTTGTTTGTACTTTTAGAAATTGAAACAATTTTAGGGATTTTCTTCATGTGACTGTGCTAATTAATCAACAGGCTGAATCTTGTTTGATTGGTCATGCAAATAGGTGTGATTATTTATGACTCTTTTCTTCAGATTTGTTAAAGACAAACCCTGAATGAATTATACATTTGTATTTTTGCGTTTGGATCTTATACTGAAACTTATACTAGTGTTTATGCGACATTTACTTGCTGGTCGGAATGCTGTCGCCCAGCAGGGCATCTCTTTTATTTATGCTATGATGTAAAAACATTTATTTTTCAATATAAATTTCTCTCAGTATGGGGCAACTGTTGAATTAACGTGAGATGATTTAATTCCCTGTCCTAATTAAGAATTGCAGGCATTGGTTGAGAAATGAGAAAATTATCGAAGGTAGTCTATTGCATTGTGCAGTATAATAAGTGTATTTGGTGTTGCAGCAGTAGGACTGACTAAGGTTGAATTATTTAATTGTCTGTTTAATTAATTATTTGATCAATTAATTATTGTATAATTGTGTCATTAGTGCCATGCTCATTTCATCCATCGCCCATATAAGGATGGGTAGAGAAAGGATTGGACGCCATGTCATCAGTCAACTTTCCAAACGAGAAAGTCAACATCATCCCGCGCCTTATTATAGTCCTTTTAATACCGGGTTGTTGAATGGTGACAAGTGGGAGCTCTTCTTCATTATTAAGCGCCCGCCATTTCGACTTCCCAGTCTTCTGATTCGCACTGCGAAAATTATTTGTCATGGAATAGGTTTTATTATCTCATATTATATTTTTTAATTAGAAAATTGAACTAGCCCAAGTCAAGAAAAATATTTCAATGTTCTCATGTTCCGCATTCCGCATTTGGTACCATTGTTGTGAAAACTTGGGGAACTCTTTGCGGCTCTGTGTGTAAAAACGTGGGAGCCAAATTAATACTAATTTAATCGGATCAAATAATAGTATGCCGCTTAAATGAAGACGTTATGAGTATCGCCAGGCTTTGTCCTCTGCCGGGTATTTTCCGACTGCCCGTTAATTACCTGTAATGTAGGGCCGGGTGTCTGCTGCCCGCTCTAATGTGCGAATCCTCACAGCTGAGCTCGTGCAGCTCCGAGCACCTCCCGCGCGCACGGAGTTACAGATTGTGGAGACATGGTGCTGTAAACAGCGCTCGCGCACACTCATCTATCATGGCACGCTCCGTTAACTTGCCATCATGTTATTTTCTGCTTCTCGAGCCCTAACACACCAAAGGTTGCCCGCTGGCTGGGACTTGGCGTCGACGACGCGGAGCAGGCAATAATGAATGCTTACCCATGTGTGTGTGGCCGTCCTCGCCGCTGTGCTGCTGTAATTTGTTTATCTGTCTAAAGATTATGCAGGCCGAAAATCCACAATTTTATGCTGCCTTTGTAAATGATCAAGTCTCGTTTGATGAATGTATCCGGCACTTCAGAGGCGGCTGGCTGACGCGCGTCATACCCGCCCGAAAGTGCTGATGCATGGCTCGTGGCGACGCGCTGTTTGTGTTACACGACCTGCAGTCTACACACCCCTTGCTGCTGACCTTAAGACTTCGTTATTGCTTTCCAAGTTAATTTAGATATGAGTGTTGCTCTTTTTAAAAGGTTTTTTTTTTTCTTTTTATCTTTTTACCTGTAGTGTATCCAACATAGCGTGTCTCGGTGTCTCTTTAAAAGGTTTTTTTTTTTTTTTTTTTTGCCAGAAAAAGATTCATATTCCTGTCTCAATTGTTTTAGGATGTTGAAACAAGTTGATCAATAATATTTGCATTTACAGGCACAGCAAGTTGCAGTGCATGTTTGCTGCTGCTACGACTACTACTACTACTATTATTATTATTATTATTATTAATATTAATAAAAGTCGCAGTAGTAGTGGTAGTAGAGCAGCAGAAGCAGGAGTAGTATGATTTGTAGTAATTAAAGCAGCGGTATTTAGGAGCAGAAGCAATTTTGTACTCACTGAATTATTCTTAGTGATGCTGCCTGCTGTTGTTGCTTTGGACTCTTATCCATTTGTGATAATATTTTCAAGTAATGTACCTGACTGAATAATTCTGCATTGGGAATAAGGATTTTAAATAGAGAAATGCTTTGCCTCTTTAGTGAGAGCTGCTGGAAGCCGTGTCTGAGGATGCTTTTCTCTTATTTCTTGTGCATTAACAGCCGGATATTGAGGACAAATCTGTGACTTACAACAATATTGGGCCCAACGTCTGCATGGGGGATCACAAGGTAATATCAAGATTAGTATGGTTCTCCAATACACACTTGCCCGGTATGCACCTCTGTATGTCTCAGTCATGTCTCCTTTAAGGCGAATGTAAATGATCTATCCTCTACAGAAAATATTTTGGTTACCTGCAAGATTCAAGTAGCTAATTGGTTTACACTCTCACCCAGCTAGTGCATTACATTTCAAATACCATGATTTTATTAATGTAAGCATTTTGTTCTGGATTTTTATTTGCTAAAATTATGCCTCAAAAGTAAAAGTTGAGAAGATAATTAAACAAAATCATATTTCCTTTGCATTCCTTGTACTCAGAGTTATTAACGAGGCCTAAGGGTAGGTTACAATGAATGGTAGCCCTATTTCTGTCCTCTCTGTAGCAAGAGTCTGCCACCAATGGTGGAAAAACAACACATTTTGACAGTTAGTAAAATGTCTCATTAAATGGACTGTCATCTCTTTGGCTCCTGGCCTGTGTTCTGGTGCGTGAGCCTGGCGGAGAACACTGTATCATGCTGAGCTCAAATGATACACTAGTTTTTTTTTTCCATTGCACGCAATGATAATGTGGTTATGATCTAATCAGGTGTAATTTGAGGTCCTTCTTCTGCGTGGTTCGTGATGGAACCAAACTGTGTTCTGTTTACACACAAATTTAGCTGTCTGTTGGGCTACTTGTTTACTCATAAACCTTGCTGGCAAATGGTACGGAGACCTGTTCTATTTAGTGATCACATAGCTGTCGAATTATGCTGAGCATGCGTCTGCAGTTCCACTGCACTTCATGTTTCGGATTTGATATGTCAGGGGGAAAAAAGCATGTTTCAGAAATGTCTTATTTGTGTATTATTTTGCTCGTGTTCTTAATTGTGACGTGACTCGTTTCTGTCGTATTTTTGTTGGTTGAGTGCTGTCTCGCCGTCAGTGTTCTCGCGGAGCCGGCTGCTTGTACCCCTGACCCGTTAACATGCAGGAGTGATGCGTTTTTATCCTGTCGTGAGTGCGCGAGGCCGGTCACTAACTTGAGTGTTTGCCTTCCCTCCCACCCGCAGCCCGTCTTCCTGTCCTTTCGATTAACAACAGGGGCAGGTAAACCTAATGCAAATAAACACACGTGTTGTGTTGTGCAGTGATGTGGTAAATATTTATTTTATTATTATTATTCATTTGAATTTATTTTGCTTGCTTCAATTATCTACACAAATCATTTTGCCGGGGCTTTGAATCCTGCCGTTTTTCATGTGTGTTCCGCTTTCTTCCCGTCCACACATTAGGGAAACGTTGCCAAAGGTCAGAGACGATTTTTCGAGAAGCCACCCTTCAGGACCATTCGAGCAATGGGAGTGATCCCAAACCCAACGGACATTTCCAGCCATGCCGATAAAAGAAATCCTCGACTCTGCACCTCTACTCTGCCCGCTTCAGGCACAACGACGCGCACATCTTGACTTTCCGCTCAAATGGACACCGAAAAAAAAAGAAAAATCTGGACCACACTCGAGGGAAGCATCGCTGACCTCACCAACTTGTCACTTCCAGGGACTTCTCCCAGAACTCTGACTCGCACATCGCACTCTTTTTTGCCAAAACTCTAATAGAAAGTCAGAATTTACTACATATTTTAGATACCATATTTACAATTTTAGATACACCTACATAGAAGCTATACTTCCATTCAGTATCTAAGTTGTTTAAAAAGTGCAATGCAAAAAGTTGTATATCTATATTGGTAGATTTATATGTACATTGGATTGTATCAGTTGAGGTTATTCTCTGGTTTTAGTGCCGTTCTCTCTCGCCGGACCACACGCAGTCCCTGTGCTAAATTAGATAGGCATTTTCACGTCAATTATTTTGTCGTTGCTAATTTGTGTGCGTACTACACGCTACCAGGCCGCATGCTTTTCATTTTGTATTCTTAAAACGATAATTTATAATTCTTCCAAAATTAATGCTGAAGTAACGATATCTTTTACTGTGCGACTGCTTGTGTGTCCTATCAATTGTCTGGACCTTTAAATCGAGCAATTAAAAAAAAAATCAGCCAGTATGATTTATATAGACTATCAAGGGTGTTTTAAGCAGTGCCATAGATCATGCAAGTATATAAGATATTGTTTATCACATATAGCAGTCTCACTTATTATTATTCTAACTTATTTTTATGTAAGAATATTATGGTTCTGAATGTGATGTTTTAGATAGGTCTGGATATCTTTTAAAATTTGTAAACTGTTTTTGTCTATTTTTGTTACTGCATAACGGTGCCAAGTATTGTATACTGAAACCAAGACGCGAGAGACATTGCGCAGTTTAATCCACATGCAGGAAATGGTCTGCTCACTTATGATTTGTACATATTAATAAGCCGAGAAAGAAGAGGAAAAGTTGCTTTTTAATTTTTTATGTAGCCATATGCAGCCTTCAGTGCGATGTTGCAAATAATTTACTCTCATCGCTCGTTACAACATTGAACAGTGCTTAGAGTGCCTGTTTATGAAACACAAACGTTTCTTCTATTGATTTAATTTAGTGCACTACAGAGTTCACCAACTGTGTGAAGCCATCAGATTGACGCTTTATTTTTTTTCTCTGCTAAATCACCCCAAGTGGAAATGATTTTGTGCCTGCCTCGGTTATTTATGTCGTATTGACAGTGTGATTTGGTCCATAGAAAAAAAACTGCTTGTGAACTTTTTTTTTTGCAGGTCACGTGATAGCTTGGGAATTCCGCGGTGTTTTCTTTCCTCTCTTCTGTCGATAGAGGTTAAGCTCCTTGAACGAAATGACCGCAGCAGTAGGATGTGTGGCTCTGAAGCAATAAAACCATTAGAACTAAAGTGGTTTTTGTCATTTATTAATCTTGTACAGCTGTGAGCGTTTAATAAGCCGTTGGCATAACGGTTATGGCTCATATAGGAAATATTATTAGTGGTCTCGAATACATTCTATTGAACTGGGTTTGAGTGACCTTATCCGACAGATTAGTTGCAAGTAAATACATAAAATTGAATGTAAATGCTGCCATCATCGATTTTCGTGTTTTTCTTTCACCAAAATATTTTGTTTGCGCTCGCCGTTAAAAGCAATGAGCCTCGTTAAATGCATATCATTGGCCTAAATATTTAATGGATGGTGATTGCAGAACTGCGCAGAAGCGAACTGTCTGAATGAAAAAGAAGAATGGCATCTTTTTAAACGTTAAAAATACAATTTGAACACATACAGCCTGTTGTCAGTTCTCTATTCTTTCTAACGAGTATCTCTAATGCTAATTTTTAAGTGACTAGGCTATTTCATATAGAGATCTGATAAACAAACATCCAAACATTAAATGAAAAAAATGGTGCAGGATATGCGTGATTGGCCAGTGATTTAATTTCATCATAGACAATTTAATTTATGCAAATGTATCTTTCTTATGCCTGGCTGGCTAAATTAAGATAGCATTAGATTCGTTTAAAGCTCGAAGTAGGCTACCAAACGGCACTACCAAATGACCTATGAGTGGACATAACACCTGATTAGATAAACATAAAATGTTTTACAGTTTAATACACCATTGAAATTAAAGAAAATTGTTGAACTGTGACCTATAAATCCCATAAAATCTGGATGCAGATTTATGCAACATCGATACTGTATTCTTCAAGGAACATTTAAAACTGGTATGTTTTAGCGTAATGTGCTTTGAAATTGGAGCACCATTTTTTTTTAGTTGAATCAACTCGTTTAAAACTTCTAAATTTCTAAAACCAAAATTGTGTAAAATATAAACTATTGGTTATTGTAAACATGTTGTGGTTTGACGGACATTTCTATAAGAAACAATTTATATTCATTTGCCTGTTTTTGTGCTGTATCTCTGTATATCAAAATAAGTTGTCTAACTGGTTAGGCTACGACTCGTCAGCGTCCTTACGTAAGAAAATAGTATACAGCACGGCATATTTCAGTGTTTTGGTATGATATTCTAACATGCTTCGCATTTTTAACATTGTAAATGCTGCGTCATTGTATTCAAAATGGCTTCATTCTCTTCCCAGCAAAAACCTTTCGTTTATGATCATTTACGAATCGCGAGAGCATAATTCACTTCATTCGCCTTTGATTTATAGCCTGGCTCAATATCTGGAACATTTTTAACATTTTACAATTGATGTTGCTGTTTTTTTTCCTCATAATTCTGCAATAAATATTTTATGAGACAGGTTTTAATAAAATGTGATTAGACAGCTTTGAGCACCGTGAATCGTTTAAATATATCATACAAGTACCGGCATCGAGGCTGTAAACGTGTCTTGTTGCCCATGACAGATTACTCTTAATTGTCTTTGAAGAAGTGTACCTTGTTTCGACTTTTCTTGATAACGTGGAGGTAGGAAACCCAAATTTAAGGGAAGTATCCAAATGAAAGTGCCCTTGTGAGAGTGAATTTGCTTATAACAGATGACCAAAAAGTAAATTAAATATTTTTGCCAAATAGAAATTCCTTGGTGTTCCTAAAAAATAAGAAAATAAATAATTCGAAAATGGTATTTTGCCGGACGTGACTGATTCCATGTTAATATCAAAGTAAAATGCTGGACCATAGGCTATAGGCCTGTCTTACCCCGTGAAATAATAAAGATTTTGAACAAAAGATTGTTAAATAATTTATTGATGATACAAATGTTTTTTTTTTTTTTACTTCCTATCTCTCGTGGAAGCAATATTCGCTTATTTAATTTTAAAGAGCATTCCGGTTTTCCGGTGTAGGCTGTTTGGTAAAGTGAAAACGAATTGCCTTCAGTTGGGGGTACTCTTGCAGTGGACAATGTTAAAACAAAATTTCTTTTCACGTGATAATTTACAACATATGTAGGCTATTTACACGATGTACTTTGTATTTCTAGCAGTAGGGCTTGGGAGAAATTGTTAGGTAACATTCTGTGAAAAACAAAATTAGACATTCCGCAAGGTGAATTGCCGGGTTTGTGGCTTCATGGGAGTCCCATCCAAGTCCAACGCTTAATTGTTTAATTACATAACTTACTCAGTAAAAATATATACATCTCACTTACATTATTGTCTGTACATCACTAATGACACCAGTTAGCGCCGCATTTTAATTTCTTTTGAACATGTATACCCTGCTTAGATCAGCTTTATAAGCCTCTTGGAACATCTGAGTCTCTCTCTCTCTCTCCATCATGTGTCATCACAAGGCGTCCGAGCTATTGCTGCACGGGCTGATTAAGGTCATATTCGTGGCCTTGTGCTTTTTCAGCAGTCTCGTTATCTTTTCGTCATCCGAATTTGGATCCAGGGGTTTGTTGTATTCGTCATCATCCTCATTGTCCGAACTTTCCTTCATTTTTTCGGTTTCTGAATCATGTTTCTTTTTGGCCGTTGCCATTTCCGCCGCGTGCCTCTTCCGCCATTTAGTTCTCCTATTCTGAAACCACACCTGTTGTAGAGGAAACGAACGTGAGTCATGAATTTATATGTTAACGCATCAAAATTAAATCTTTCACATGTACAATAAAATTGCGCACGTTTTAGGCCCATGTTCATTGGAATTAGGCTCGGCCTATTTAAGAACCTTCCTGATATTTTGTTAATGTTAAAAGGTGCATCAGCTCAGCAGGTTCAGTGGATGCGTTTCAGATATGAGTAAATCAACAAAAAAATAAAAATTGTGTTCATCAATAAGTAAATAAGTAAATAAATAAATGCAACACCCTACAACGAGTAAAAAAAAACTGGGCCGGCTAGGCAATTAGGCCCACCACTGCTTATGGTGCTGTTGCCACGAATGACAATAGTAATGTATCCACTTCTGTCGGCTAGGCCTTTCCACAAGTCTTAGTGTTCAGCAATTGCATATTATTACCACATTACCAGCAGCGAAAAGAAATAAAATTGATTTTCATTACGTATTGAACATTTTGGAATTGCAGTTAATGAACTTGAAAATACCTACCTTGACCTGGCTCTCTGTCATTCCTAAGGAATAGGCGAGTCTTGCTCTCTCAGGACCGGCCAGATACTTGGTTTGCTCAAAAGTCTTCTCTAAAGCGAAAATCTGCTGTCCCGAAAATGTGGGCCTGGAATGTTTTTTCTTTCCGTCCTTATCCAGCATGACGTTCGCTTGGCCTAAAAATACATTAAAACATCAATATGGAGGCGGAATCCAAGCACACCAAACACTTTCACAAGCACTCTTGATGGGCTACATATAGGGCCTAGTTATTTATGGCTATAGAACGAAAATACCAAGCATGTGCATTTCACTACTTTACACCATCGGCCTAATCGATTTTTTTTTTCAATTTACTGTTTTATCGCCGAGTGCCATGCTCACTGACGAAATAACAAGGCCTTAGCTCATTTTAGCAAAGAGCTGAGGCACACAGAATTCATGTTAAAATTAAGTCAATATATTTTCTTGGTTTATTTAATTTTTTTTTTATGAATTAATGTTTTGAATGCTTCAGGGTCACCGGCTGTCTTAAACTACGATAGTCAACACGAGAGTAAAATGATGGCAACAAATCAGTTAATTTCGTTGATTACTGTAAATTTTAATAATCATAATAGGGCTAATAATAAACAATTGTTGTTTTCTTGCACTTTAATTTCTCCATAGTGTTTTTTCTTCTGTAATGACAAGGCTACCTCCCCGAGTAGCCTAATAATAAACCAAAACGTACCCGCACAAGGAAGCCGCGCGTCCCTCCACGGGGAGCTCTGCATCATGCCCGGCCAGAAAATCGGCGCTCTCCCAGGCAGCTCCGTCAGAGGTTTTGGATACCGAGAGACGGCTGCTGGATTAAAGTACATTCCTGCAGAGGTGGTCAGTCCATTTATCCGCGGAAATCCCGAAAGGAGTTGTCCAGCCGTAGCAATAGGTCTACCCAAGATATCGCTAATTCCATGGGGTGTCCCCAGAGGGATCTGTGTGTTCAAATTCGCGAGAGAAGGCGCTTTGAAACCCGAGGGATTCTGCAAAGTGTAAGGGAATAAAGATGTCTTCATCTCCGTCATGTTGTGCAATGCTGCCAGCGGTGTACTGCCGAGAACGAAAGCACTCTGACGATTAGCATCCATCTGCCCAACAGCTAACATTTGTGAGCATGGACCACCGATTTCACCCGGGTAAAAACGGTAAATAAAAAGGAAATAAAAGAAAAGAAAAAGGAGTGTGAAGTGCGGAAAGTAGTTGCCACAGCCAGTCTTTCTACAATTGATCCTGAAGACTACAGCCCTTAAAGCCGAGAACTAACTTCGCGGTCAGTAACACTGCTCGACTTCTCCAAGCAGAACTTCACTAACTTCTTCGCCTGAGAAAGATGGCAAAAATTAGGTCTGGATTTCAGTCAGTCGCTGCTATGTTTACCGCATGCGTCCAGAATGAGTATCCACCAGGAAGTCGGAAGATCAGATGATGTTTTTGAGTGGTTTTGATAGTAGGCATTAAGGTCGACTTTCTTGGTAAATTGACTCAGGCTGTGATAGGAGCGTAGCGGGATGCACTGATAACCGCGCAGCCACCTGCAGGCGAATATTTCCTATTGGATGGCGCAGAGTGTGGCTGTTCTGTGATTGGAGAGCACAGACTCGGGCACTTTGCATGCATGTCATTCGGACAAAGCCACACTCTATCAAGGTCTTATTGTCCTGGTATTACTGATGCATCGTACTGTAGAAATCATTGTTTCAAGATTTGACAAAAAGACATATTTACTTTATAACCAATTACCGTTGACAAAGTAAGTACATTAACTTCAAAACAGCCCTGAAGTACGATGATGCCATTGTTGCAAGTGAGCTGGGACAGAAGATTGAAGATAATACGAAGACTTTTACTAACATCAGATTTCCCGGGAATTATTTTTTCTGGCTCAGAGCGATTGACACAAAGAATATTGGAAATCATTTTTCCAAGTAAATAAATAAATAATCAACTGTGCAATTTAATTTCCCAAAAAGCCTATATTGGCCAATTGTCGCATCACAATTAAGTGCCTTAAAATAAAAAATTATATATATATATAATTTCACGTGACTATTCTGTGACGAATCAAACAATGAAAAAAAAATGATTTCATCGCCCAAATATTGTCGAGTAGGAGGAGTATTACCGATAAACTTCATCAAACAAGTCAAGCGATAAATTTTACCCTGAGCAATTACTGGGCGGGCTTTGTAAACTGTTTGAGATGTCATCATGTCCTATTTATGTTGGAAAACGGATAAGACATTTCAGTCCTTTATTTCAAATTAATTTACAGCGGCGCACTTCCTTCGACCTTTTAGTCCTCAAGTGTTGTAACTCGTGTAACAAACCTGTTCGGCGGAAAAAGTTGTTGCGTTTTTTTTTTTTAAATAATGGTTTTGTTTTCATTCTTGAATAGGTTGAGACCACACCTCAGAGTAGCGCGAGGCCCTCACTGTCATCAGAGTGAGTGCTACTCTTTGCCTCGTGCTAATATTTTATGGAGATGCGAAAATGTTACTAGCATGAAATATGGCCATATTTGAAAGGGTTGAATGGAATTTGAAAGGGTTGAGCATGTACTGCATGTTGGACAATAAAGAGATCAACATGCATGCATGTATTTTTTTATTTCTTTTGAAAATGCGATTATTATTATTATTTTTTTTTTGCACACAAGGTGAATTTCGGTTTTACTTGGTTTATTTTACGGATTTTGGAGTAGTCGGAGGAAAATATATTCAAAATGCACGAGTACATATTTCAAATGTTCGGAAAGAGGGAGAACTATCACATAGGCCTCTAAAAATCATTAGCGTTCATTTAATTTTACTTTTCTGCTATATTTAATTTCTGTTGCTTCAGTCTTTTTTTTTTCCTTGGGGTTTAGTTTTGTCTCATTTATGAAATGGACTGTCCCATATATTTTAAAATGTATCCGACTGCATTCAGTTGCGTACCGTCAGCAGTTAATGTTCAGTGCATAACTTCAACTGACCCTGAGGCGTGTCCGAAATCAGTCGTGGTGTACGCCTTACACCTTTGACATGGATTTCCCTTTCAATTGTCATTAAAGATGAACGCGGAGAAAAAAATGATGTCAAACCGCTGTCTCGGTTCAAGCTGCACTTGCGGGCTACCGACAAATATCCAGCTTAAACTCGAACGAATCATTCTATAAAATACTTTAACAACGCTCTGAACAACAGCCTAATGATGAAACGTTTCTCATTCCATTTTGATCAATTTTTCTATAGAAACACTATTTGGAATGCAATCGTCGGATTTATAGGCCTGCCATGAAACTTCGAATTGCTCAATATTAAAATTGGGCTGTATTTTTTTTCTCGGTGTTTAAATACTCCCTTGACAATTACAAACGCTCTGAACACATTCATTCGGCATGCTTGAAATGTGTGCGTGTAAAATTCATAGACGATAAGTTATTGTATAAATGGCTGGCACGAAAATAAACCGAAAAAATATATATTGACAACTTTTAAAATGGTACTTTAAGTATTAAAATTACTTTTCACTGAGGCGCAATGACTTAAATTAAGCAGCCTAATGTATGTTGCGTCCATCCTATTTTGTATTCTCATAAATCACAAATCATAAATCCACAAACACGTTGGTAGGTGTGCCTTTTAACGAAATTTTTAAATATTAATCATCACTACTCAGTCTTTTAAGAACAGTTGCATTATATAGGCTATGTTTGGATCCAAATTCAGTAAATTAAATACGATAAAATTATGTTCTCATAAGTTGAATTTTCGATTCAGTTGTAGCTAATGAGTTGCAATGTCAACACGAATTTCATGTATAACACCAGTCAAATTATTAGAGGGCTATGCTCTTCGCAGTTCTAAAGGCTATTTCCTCATACACTTTTCCAATCCATTCACGGAAGTGTGTCCTCTTTTATTAGGATTAATCAACGACTTCGTAAGAAAGTATTCATCTTATTCTAATTCTAATTATTCTCGTTTTTTGATTTTTATGAATAGACAATAATGATGATGTTATTATTATTATAATTATTATTATTATCAGCAGCAGTACTAGTAGGCTTGTAGTACTGGTACCACTATAGTCTCCACGATTTAAAATATTGCACTGATAACACGGATATTGTCTCTCAGTTGATTTTCTATCGTGGTGGTCTATGTGTGGTATTATTGGCATAATAATAATTATTATTATTATTAGTCGTAGTAGTAGTAGTGGTAGTAGTAGTTGGCTAGTAATACCACTTTTAGGGGTAGTATATACTTCCCCATTAAATATATAGCAGTGACATCACGGATCTCGTCTTTCACTTGATTTTCTTCTATGGTAGTCTACGTGAGGTATAATTGGAATAATAATAATAATAATTAAAAAAAAAAAAAAAATAATAATGCATTATTGCATTATTTTATGTTCCAAGTGTGTTCAGACGTAAACTGATTTTCCTTTGCAAGACTCAATAAGTTTTATCGTAACCAAGACATGACAAGCAATGTAACGAGGACTAAATTTTTACCAAAGGCTTCAAGAGCCATCTGGCGGACATATGAGAAAATGTACATCCTATCCGAATGGAATGTAGGCTGAGTACTCTTGGGTACTGTAGGACTCCAGTCCCGGGGGCCATTTTGTTTGTAATTTGAAGTGTTTTACTATTTAAGAGAGTAATTTAGGCATATTTGTTTCTGATTGGAGTTTGGAGTTTTACATCTCCCTACTGTGGAAGGGGCTTTTATCGGCAGGATGAATTTGTATTACGTTCACATTTCATATTCGACATTTATGTTTTTTCACCTTGTATTGATTTCGAAAGGACGCTGGTGAGGGTCTACTTTTTGTTCTTATCCCTATTGGCTGGCTTTATAGATACTGAGTTGAAGTTTAGTTCTGAGCCGAAATTGTTTTTTTTTTTTTTTTAATCGAATATTTTCAGGACTGCGTTGTTCTTGCATGAGGCTTAATGTATATCTGGGGAAAAAAAACACCCTTCGTCTGTTGGGCTGCACCATATACTCGCGAATTCGATATGGGATGGTCGTAGGTCGCAAAAAAAAAAAAAAAAAAAAAAAAATTACAAATTAATTAAATTTGTGATACCCACTGTTCAACAGTAAGATCCCTGCTCAAACATGAGCAAAACCTTGAGGAATAGAATAAGGTGACTTACAGATTGGCTCAATCGAAGTTATCACCCATACGGACCCTTTGGATAAGACTGTAGATCAACCATGCTTAGACCACGTGATTGCATTAAATTATTGCATTGCATAAATGCTGGTTGTCACATTCGGAAATAAGGCTGCTCTGATGTTTCAGTCATCGCTCTATTCAGGTTCACTCTACAATCAGAAATGTGTTTTGTACTAGGCTTTGATGAAACAGAATCTGAAAGCACTTTCAGCATTTGGAACTCAAAGCTAGTGCTGTTTGTCCGTCAATATATCCGTCATTCAAGAATGCAATCAAGTCAATAATCATATTAGCACATCACCGGTTGAATGGTAATGTCACTGGGCTCGGTAAAAAAAAAAACCATTTCCTGAGAAATGAGAATTGATCCCATCAATCCCAATAATGTCCTAAAACATTGTAACCGAGGATTTCGCGTGAGCGTGTTTCTGATGATCTCTTGTATGAGCATTTGGGGGCACAGAATATGGAATTCTTGGAAAACATTGTACTGCGATTGAATGTCATTTTTGCACATAATTATTAACATTATGTCGATCAAAAAAGGCTATTTCCTCTTGATAGTGAAGACTGTGTTCGGGGGAAAAAAAGTCAAGCTCGGATTTAAACCAGACCTAAGCACAGATTATAGTATGTAGATATCACATTTTCAAATTAAACATGAAAGCAGAATAGAAGGACTTTCCTTATTGGGCTAGGAATTGTACATGTACAGCGCTGGATTGGAAGTCGTATTTATTCTCATAAACGCTGACAACAGGCTAAGTATTTCAGTTCACAGACAGGATTCAGTGCTTCAAAAATGTAACCATTCAAAAACTCTTGATCCAAGCATTATATATTATCTTTTATCATTGATTAAAAATACATTAAAATATATTTATTTAGATTACATGCGCTATTAACATGAAAAGAACTTTCAGAAATGCTAGCTAGAAAATTTCATGCTAATAAATTCATGATATAAACTGTTAAAATAAAATAAACCCTAATCAAAATTTGTGGCAAGAAACTAAAGATGACGAACCATGCCCCCTAAAGGGTATAACGGAGTATTACACCTTTTTCTGGAATTCTCAGAACAAGCAGATTATATTCAGTTCCTAAAGTTATCCTTTTTATATTAAACTTCCTCCATTAATCAGACGCTCTCGTTCAGATATATACCTGCGTTAATGAACCTAAACTGCATGAGTGACACCATAAACATTGACATAAACTGGGTTCTAATGACTTGACACAACAACAGAAGTTCTTTTTTTCTGAAGTAAATCTGTTCTCTTCAGTGTTCCAACCCAGTTTCCAATCTGTATCAGCAGTGGCGGCTCATGAACTGGCAAAAGGGGAATCTCAAACAATCCCTTAAAATTAATGACTGGTCATGACCCGTTTTCAATCATTCATTTAAATTACCATAATACAAACTTCGAAAACACTCTACGTTATCAGATGTGGCCAGTTTTCATTTATAACGCATACTGATTACGACTCCAGACTTGCCCGCTTTTATTTACTCAGGGGTTTGGGTTGGAGGCAACGCATTTGTTTCATGATCGGTTAAATGAAATAAGATAATTTGAAACGTCTTTATGCAGTTCCATCGCTTCAAACTCCTCCATGCACAAGTTCCACGCGAAAATCTCTTACATGCGCGTTGATAGAATAATTGCTTTCTACAGCAGAGGAACGTAAAAATGCCACTTAAACTCATGCCAAATGCGTGAGAGTCGACGGGTATGCGTTATTAATGAAAACTGGTCGCACCAGATAATGTTCAGTTTTCGGAGTTTCTGTAATTGTAATTTAAATGAATGATTGAAAACGGGTCATGAACAATCATTAACTGAAAGGGATTGTTCGAGCTTCCCCTTTTGCCAATTCACGGGCCGCCACTGTGTTTCAGTACTGTCAGCACATCTATGGACCAGGACCTTAGAGATCAGGTGAAGAAGAACCATCCATCTAGTCCTAAATTGGTCGCTGCTAGCCGGGGTTTATTCAGAATAGTGGAGGGAGGAGGGATGCGGAGCGAGCTGAACCTGTAAGGACACTAATATATCATAGGGCCTGTACATCACTCCCTCACACATTCATACCATAAGGAGAGTTTAATCTCCCCCAGCAGCATATCTTTGGGCTGTGGGAGAAAACCAATGATGACACAGGGAGGCCATACAAACGACTGAAAAGGGAATTGGCCAGTATTTGAACTTGGCACCTTGGTCACAGTGAGAATCACTCCACCAGCATTTCACCCCTAATAAAAGATGGAGTAAACAAACTCTTTTCTTCAGTCCCTCTTTGCGCCTGACCTGAAAGTCGACGTAGTCCGCTAATGTTAAGGAGAGTCCATTTCCCTAAATGTGTCAGGAGAAAGGAATAGTTTTCCCTAATGTAATGTGGGCTAATGAACTCCAGTTTTTACTTTTCTCTCTTATTTGCTTGATGGGTGGAGCCATCAACTGTTCGTTAAGGCAATGGGTGGAGCTAAGAGCAAGACGAGGTGGAAACAGAAAGTTTGTAGGTAGGAAATGAGTGATTGAGATGAGCCTGTATTCTAATTCTGACCATAAAGTTCTTTAACTCTGATGACTTTGTCCTCTGCCTGATAGTCCATAACTCGATGATCTCTCTATTGCACCGAGGATTACACTCACCTGTACATGTGGTATAAATGAGTGATTGATTAGATGTCAGGAATGAAAAACACTCAGGACTGGTATGTGCTTTGAAGACCAGATTTGAGCATCCCTGTTATGACAAAATATTGGTGCTCACTCTGGTGCAGTGGTCCCAAGATTTTATTGGCTACTCCCGCTTTGTATAATTTAATTATGACTTCATCATATTCACATAAGCGTCAGTCATAGCCACAGTCTATAAGTTCATCCTAGAGATTTAAAAGTGCGCGAGTAGATTAAAGAGCAAAATTTAGGTGTCTCGTTGGAAAATATGCCAGCTCACAGACAGGCCCCTAAAGATTATTTTGAATTACATCTACCAAAATAAAACCAGGTATTCCACTTATTCCTGTTATATCTAAGTGTTAAGGAACTATATTGAGCCATTACACCACTGCAACAGGGTATGAAAATTAGGTAACACACATTCATAATCCCTTTGTCATCCAAAAACAAGAAGAAAACAAAACAACTGGTTATTTCAAAAGACCACCTTCATAAACCTGGTAATGGCTTCAAGAACATTCATATAGAATTGAATATGCCACTGAGCACTGTCAGGGCAATTATTAAAAAATTCTAAAGATATTGAACTGTTGAAATCCTCAAGGGTAGAGTACGCAACTGCATTTTGACCTCAAAGATACGGAGGAGGATGGTGAGAAGAGCAGGCCTTGGGCACCTTGGGGTCAACAGGTTTCAGAAAGCGCCACCAGCTGCCACCTCACCAACAACTGGCTCTTTGGGAGGTTGCTAGAAGAAAACCTTTTTTTGACCAGAGGACACCGAGGCAAGCGCCCGTAATTTTAATTATGACTGGAACAGGTTGGTTCGGTCAGATGAGACACATTGCACGTTTTGGTAAGATAGAGCATCGGTATGTTTGACGTCAAAACAGAGATGCGTGCGCGGAGAAGAACCTCATACCTATGGTGAAATAAGATGGTGGGTCAGTCATGTTTTGAGGCTGTTTTAATCCAAGAGGCCCAGGGGCACTGGTTAAGATTAATGACGTTAAGAATTCCACCAAGAACCAAGATATTTTGGCTTACAATATCGTTACCTTCGCCTGAAGGTGGGATTTGGCCGCAGGTGGACTTTCCAACAAGATAATGATAAAGCATATTTCAAGATCCACACAGACATTATTTTGTAACGACAAAATCAACATTATACAATGGCCATTTCAGTTGCCAGACCTCAGTCCAGCTGAAAACCTGAGGGCTGGGTAGAAGAGGGCACAGTTGATAAAATTTTGACCCTGAAAGAGGGGACAGCCTCAGGGTTTGATGAACTGACAAATGAAATTTTGAAATGCTCCTTGTTTACAGAACTTTTATGTTTTATTTCATTTTTGTTTTGAAAATGGATTGATTCCTTCAGAATGGTATAAATCTATTGTTAGCCTGGTACCAACATCTTTAAAACATGATCCAAGAATACCTTCCAATTATCGTGGTATTAGTTTATTGAGCGCAGTATATAAATCACATACATCTATTCTCAATACCAGGCTCATGGCCTATTTGGAAGAAAACAATTGTTTAGTTGAAGAACAGATTGATTTTAGAAAGGCCAGAGCTTGTGTTGATCATGTGTATTCGATCACCACTGTATTCAGAAATAGAATAATGCAAAACAAATCATCATTTGTCTGTTATGTTGACTTTCAAAAAGCTTTTGATCTTGTTAACAGAGATTTATTAGCCTATCTGTCTAAGAACATTTAGACTGATTAAAACAAGTTATAGTGGTGAGAAGTATGTCCGTGCCCCTTTTACCAAAAGAAAACAATCTGCGTGTGCACAGCTCCGCTCTGGGATCGTACCCTTACCCCTGGAGACAGGTCGTTATCAGGAGGTCCCAGAAGAGGAGCGTATTTGTATTTACTGTGATACAAATGATATTGAAAATGAGTTCCATTTTGTTTTTTATTATCCTTTATATTCTGAGTCGCGGCAGAAATTATTTAAGAAGAGTAAGAACTCTGATTTGATGCGGTTAAGCGATGCAGAAAGACTGAAATGGATTTTTGATAATAAAATATTTAAGCTTGCTGAATATTTGGAGAAAGTGTGGGATAAACGAACAAAAATAACATACATATGATTATATTCTATTTCAGGTGTAAATTGTGCAGCTTCTAATTAAGTGAAAGATTGTATGATATTATACACTGATGATTTTGGTGTCTTATAATCCCGTAAGGGATGGGTCTTTAGGACATGACACAGAATAAAAAAAATTCATTCATTCATACATTCATTCACAAACCTAAGAATGTGAAAGATATTGAAAGCATCTGCTTAGAGGAATGTGTCTGACAGATTTGAATGTTTTTGTTATTTCCCTAATGATACATATGCACATTTTCAGGCAAGTAGCTATTTTTAATAGCCCTTCCCTGAATAATGTTGATCAACACTGGTTTTTTATTTTCTGTCTTCTTATCTTTCCCATGTTGATAAATAAACAAGGAAATTTGCCCTCTGTGTCAACCTTATATTTATATTCTGTATGGATAGGAGGTTTGAAATCTCTTATACTCTCTGCTCAACTTATGATTTCATCATGCAGATTTTTTTTCCCCTCAGAAAAGATCTACTTAAATTCAAGGTTGGATTTTTTTTTCAGTGTGAAATTAAACTAATTCACCAAAAAATTAAATGTATTTATTTGGACCAATCATTGCAGCGGGGACTGCATTACAAACTTATATGGCAGTCAGCACAATCAAACATATTAAACATTCCCTTTTTTATGATTAAGAGAGAGGCAATACCTTCAAAGTTTTGTTAAGAATTGTATTATATGCATTAAAATATAGAAATTAACTAATTTTAGATAAAGAAGTTATTTATTTATTTCTTTTTCCCCAGGGTGTTCACAATATTTTCCGCCTTAAGTAACCAACCCTGAAGCCTGAAATGTCCTCCTGAAAAACCCAAAAGCAATACTTTTCCTTAACTTAACCAAATTTTCGCTGATCCATCAAAAGCAAAAACATTTCAACTAGAGATATTAAGTGAAGTTTCAGAAAATTATCCGCTCTACAAAAATGCACTTTGTTACAAATGCCACTAGATGTCAGCAAACATTAAGATACAACTTGTCTGTATCGCAATGGCTTGAGACTTGCAATTGAAGTGCTCCAAATAGTCAGAAAATCTACAAGAATTTGACGGGACATTCTAATAATAATAATAATAATGCATCAATTTTTTTTGGCATCATTCTTATTCACTAACCAAATAAATTGATGTTCTACTATATATTTTTTCTTTAACACGATGATCAACATAAAATGCCAACAAGTATTTAATTCCATGGGAATTTTTTAGCCATCCTGCTGTCACCAAACTATCTTCGCAAGTATCAATCCTGTTTTTGTGGAAATTAAGCACTTTAAAGAAGGTGTGACAAACCTTTGGTTTTGTCTCAAATTAAGATGTTTTGTTATATTATCTGGCATATTCTGGGGCCTTTCACTGGCAGCCATTACACAGCCAGCGTGAAAGGACAAGACACTGCCGGCAAATTATATTGCAACTGTAATTTTTCTGTCTGTTGTAGACCATGAAAGCAAGCTTTTTACTGTGACATTAATGGCCTTGTATCATTTATTCATCAACCGTCAACAATGGCAAATCTAAAATACTTGTCTCTAGTCTTTTATTAATGGCTACAAACTGAGTATTCTGTTGTTGACAGCACAAAATATTTCCAATGGACAAAACACCAAGGGACATTATTCTTCAGCTGGGTAATTGAACCAGATTGATATAATTGCAAGAATAGGTTATCATCTGAAAAGTATCAAAGATTGTATTCTCTGAGCAGGCTTCAACAAAGCCTGTGTGCTTTTTAAAACTCCAACCCCTAATTGTCACTTTCTGAAAACAAAACTAAATGCTGGAAGAGGGTAACTCAGGTGATGTTGTCTTTTCGGGAGGATTTGTATTTCATTACGTTTTGATTCAAGGGAAATAAATTGAAATTCAATGGATGAACTGGAAAATGGACATTATGTAATATAGAGATGAAATAATGTAGCACTCCTGACTCACTGAATTGAAATTGAATTTATTCCAATCCTGGTTCTAAGGACCATTCATTTTGAGAGGGGCTAGTTTAGTTCATAGGGTGATTTTACAAGCATAGAAGAATTTCATATTGCGCATAACATACAAGAAAAGACCTATATATTTTGTTGCGGAAAATTCTGCCAGTCCTGTCTCAACAGTTTCAAAATGTATGTCATTAGTTCTGACAGATATTCACTACTGTATTTCTCACTTCTTCTTCAGCTGTTGACATGCGACAAGTACTTTTGTGTGTAAACGGTTAGGGGCCAAGTGTGGGGGAGGATGGGTGAGACTGAGTGCAGGATTAAGGATATATTTGGAGGGAATGGCTTGTGGGCCATGGGGTTGAAAGGAAGATGGAACAGTCATTTGCAGTGTAACTGACGTAGGTTTAAAGCATTGTTGTTGGATGTAGGCTTTCTGCACACTGGGGGGTTTGTCTGGGGGCTAGAGAGCAGTTTTCACTGAAGCATATTTGAAGTCATCGCACCCACCCCTCCCCACAGAAAAAAAGGTATTATGCTCAGGGAAAGCAGGGCTGACTGAGATCTAGCTAAAGAATATTGCATTTTAATGCTTCAGATGATTGTTTTGGAAAGGCTGTAATACTCCATATGGTGGGGATCTGAGCATCATAAATACGGGGAGTTCAGACTAATGGCTGGAGTTTGGGCGAAAGATTTTATACGCTGTAATGGATGCTGCCGCTGGCAGTCTAAAGTATGATGTTCTAGTTTTCTGTCATGTTCATGCCTACATTCATATAGACATTCTTCTTAATGGCAACTACCATTTCAATAGTTATAGTGCCTTTTTTCGTATTTTGCCTGATGGTTAGGAGGCGAACACTTACTCACGCTTATTACTTCATGAACAACAGAGAGCATACAATGATCTGAAGAGTATTTTCTCCCTTCCTGATTTCTTTGCTTATTACTTTTTTTTTTTGTCAAATTTGCATGTTTTAGATCATCCAACAAATTTTAGCATAAGACAAAAGACAACGTAAGTAAACACAGAGTGCAAAATTTTAAGGGATAATTACATTTCTTAAAGGTAAAGAGTATTTCAAAACCCATTTCACCCACATGAGAAAACAATTGTCTGGCCTAAACCATATAACTGGTTGTGCCTCATTTGGCGACAACAACTGCAATCGAACGTTTACAATAACTGACGATGAGTCCTTTACATCCCTGTGGAGGAATTTTGTCTCACACTTCTTTACAGAATTGTTTTAATTCAGCCATATTGGAGGGTTTTCAAGCATGAAATGCCTATTTAAGGTTTCAAGAGTCCATCAGTTATAACAAGTCACCCAGGCCCTGAAGCAGCAAAGCAGTCCCAGACCATCACAGTTTCTGACTGTTGGCACAATGTTCTTACTTTGAAATGTGTTATCTTGGGGCCTGATGAAACAGACCCCATGTCTTCCAAAAAGTCTCACTTATAAGTCCTCAGTCCATAGAATATTATCTCAAAATTCTTGGAGGTCATCAAGATGTTTTTAGGCAAATGTGACATGAGCCTTTGTGTTATTTTTGTTCAGTTGTGGATTTTGCTTTACAGCTCACACACGGAGGCCATTTTTTCCCATTCTTCTTCTGAAAGTGGAACTGTGAGCTCTGACCTAACTGAGGCATGTGATGCCTGCTGTTCTTTAGATGTTAGACTTGGTTCTTTTGTGACCTCAAGGATTAGTTGTTGACGTGCTCATGGAGGAATCTTGGCTGACTGACCACTCCTGGGAAGGTTCAACACAGTTCCAAGTTTTCTCCACTTGTAGATAATGGTTCTCATCCTGGTACAAGTCCAAGGTCCAAGAGCCTTAGATATTGTATTGTAAGCCTTTGCAGAATGATGGATGTCAACAACTTTGTCTCTCATTTGTTCTCGAATTTCTTTAGATTGTGGCAATATGTGCTACTTTTGTCTACTTCATACCAGGCCCAGCGCTAGAAAAGGGAATTGGAGGGGCGGACAATGACACGTCCCTTTATGATAATTAGGATATTCCCGGCTAGTTCTCAATTATTTTCCTTTATTGACGCACTTTCCAATTATCGTAATTGGCAACTGAAGACACGGTTTCTCTATATGCAATCTAACTGCAAGGAAGTCATGGGGTAAATTCAGTAGAACTGAGAATTGGTGTGGACAAAACATCCGTTTTAAACAGTTATTAGTCCTGACCTGTTCTCAGTCATTTTCGTGATTAACAGAAGGTTCACTCCGAGAGCGCTCCACACTTAACAGGTGCTGCTCATTCTCCCTGATTAGGTAGGACGACAATCATTCATCTGGATGCGTATTTGCTAAATTCAAATCAACGTTATTCAAAATTGCATACTTGCGCAAATGGCTTGAGCCGCATGTTTTTTTATAGCCTATTTCACTGCCAGGTGCCACTTTTTTCACTTAATACTGAGAGTAATTTTGAATGAATTACATTGATTTAAATACAGCAAATACGCCTCCTGATTAATGATTGTCGTCTTACCTAATCAGGGAGAACAAGCAGCACCTGTTAAGTGTGGAGTGCTCTCGGAGTGAACCTTCTGTTAATCACGAAAATGACTGAGAACAGGTCAGGACTAATAATTGTTTAAAATGGATGTTTTGTCCACCCCAATTCTCGGTTATACTGAATTTACCCCATGACTTCATCGCTATTAGATCGCATATGGAGAGAAACCGTGTCTTCAGTCGCCAATTACAATAATCGGAAAACGCGTCAATAAAGGAAAATGATTGAGAACTAGCCAGGACTATCCCAGTTGTCATGAAGGAACATGTCTGTGCCCCCCCCCCCCCCCCCCCCCCCCCAGTTCTCTGTTCTAGCGCCGGACCGGCTTCACACTGCCAGGTAGGTTCTGTTCCAGTTACATTTGGATTCAGCTGGGCTGACAGTAGTCATGCGAGGAAGTGTATTGTGAAATTGATCCCAATTATCAATTAAGTTTCTTCAATTTGTCGATTTTGTAACTAAGGAGGTAATTACTTTTCACATGGGGCCAGATCGAGTAGATTAGCTTTTTTACCATCAATTCCTGCCCTGTGAGTTTACCCGGGTCATTTTGTGTCATATTAAAATTAGTATGATGATCTGAAACATTTAAGTTTGAAAAATATGAAAAATAGAAGAAATCTGGAAGGGGGCAAATACTTTCTCACAGCACTGAGCCCTGCACGAGTGTGCCTGCGCATGTGTGTGTGTATGTGTGTGTGTGTGTTTGTCAATATGTGTCGTTACTGGCAGTGTCTGACATCATGCAGTAGGTCTGTCTGTAGGGTACTTAAAATGTGCCAGCCATTGTACAGAAATGGCATGGTGCACCTTCCTGCAGTAACAATCCTATACCAGTCCTCTAACAGAGGAAATGTTGAGCTCCCCAGTAAAGCTGCTGGTTTAAAGTTACTGTGTCAGTTGTACACTGTGGGCAATAGCTTCTCTGGGTCACCCCAGGGAGATACTCAGTAGTTCTTGCTGTGATTTCCCACAGAGTGGACATGAAGGCAAGACATAACAAACTCAATACCAATCAGATTTAGTTTGGTCAGAGACAAGTCCATTGAATGCACTGAATGCAAGTTTCCAGCCGATTTGTTCTGTTTGTTTTGTAGGGGTCATATTATTCCCATTTCCCAATGCATTTTTTTTAAACTTTGTGGTCTGTTTTACAAACAATTGCATGTTTTATGGTCAAAAAGCACACAGTTATGGCTTTACAGGCAATACATGCACAGCGGATCCTCAGGCTGACTCGGCTTGAAACGGACTGTTTTGGCTCCTGTCGCTTCATGACCCACTCCGTGAAACCACACGCTGCTGTGATTGGCCAACCATGGTTCAGGAAGCAGCTTTCAGTAAAATGAACAGAACACAATCAATGGTTGGGGCTACACTGCTGAGGAATTGTGGCAAAAATCGATTTGAACGACTGATTCTTCACTCGGTCTTCCTTTTGAAGTCCAAACAAAGGTAATTTGATTTGCCTTTGCTTTTCAGCAGCATCCTCTAGACATGGTGATAAAAACTCTTCCCAGCCTCTGCTTTACTTAGCTTGGTTCAAAGGCATGCCAAAGTAGCTGCAAGGCGGGCATTATGCAAATGTGTTACATTGTGACATCGCTGTGTTGCAGAAACCAAGGCTGGACCATGAACAGGATGTTTGAGGCTGATCAGGAGCTGTGTTTTTTGTTGAATAACGCCCTTTGGAGTGGGTTCTGGGCTTTGTAACTTTTGTCTTACATGCATGAAAAACTATATAACACACTGAAGGAAAGGGAAAACTGAAAAAGCATCATATGATCTCTCACCGATGCATGATAAAGCATATTTTCACACTAAGTGCTTCACAGTGTGGGGCAAAACTGTTTTCCCCCCATGTATGGCTGTCTCCTGATGTAACTGTGATATCCTATTTTACATCAGCAGCTATTTTATACCTGAACGCTCACCTGACATCAGCTGAAGTATTGGGTGAACAGGGGGTATGGGAGGGGCTATTCTTTATGATGAGAGTCCCGGGATCTTTGATGACCACAGTGAGTCAGGTCCTCTCTTTAAAGGTGTCATACTTCGGGAAACCGTGCATTACGTGTTCTTTCTGAAGTGCCATCGGTCAACATGAGTTGCATATGCATGCTGTGTGTGAACATGAATATCAACCCCCACTCTGTGTAATCGCGAACTGAAAAAAAATTGATGGAAAAATGAGCGAATCAGAAAAGTTCAACGAACCTACGTAAGTTTGTAAATTATTATTCATGGTCTCGCTCTGGTCTCACCCACTTTGACTTGCGACCGCCCAGAGAGTAGCAGCTGAGAAACAGGAGGAACAGCGAGTCGTTAACATAGCGGAACAAATTCGTTCTTGTGCTATTTGTGGCAATAAAACCTCAACGCTGCATGCCTTGCCCCAGCAAGATATATAAACTAGAGGCGCTGCGTTGTTTGTTCCAGATAAGCCAATGTGCGCAGAGCTGACCGCTATCTAATGATGGGCATACCTCCCGCTGGAGCTAATGTAAACAAATAAGCTTTGGATAATATTTCGGTAAATATCAGTAATAATCATTCAGCAACGTTATGATTTCTGCCCTTTTCCTAACCGATAACAAGAGAAGAGTCACCTTGAAGCGCCATTTCTGTCTATTACCACCCATTGCGTTTACCAAAAACGTAGTTGCTAAGTAAGTTAGCAGCTTACATAGTTTGTCCATTCATTGTCAATGCAAGCCTGAGCGATTGATATTTTTCCATTCGGTCTGTTTGGAAATACAGTGGTAGACTGGATGTATATCTTAAAACCACTTTGGCACAGTAATATTGTGACCAATCTCGTTCTGTCAGGTTGAGGTTTATTTTCTCTTGCAGTATGATCTCAGACGAGGCACTTGTAATTTATCATCGCAAGTGCCGGGAACCTTGATGACAAGATAACTTATTGTGACCACTGCCAAGTGGGGAAACTCGTTAACAAGGAACTTTCACTGAAGAAATGCCTATTTTTATAAGAAACAAAACAAAAAACAAAAGCACTGGTTTGTTTTTGTGTCTTAAAAAAAAGAAAAGCAAAAAACACACTGGTTTGTAATTGGATCAGACACAGATCGATGACTACTTTTTATTTGATAGAAATACTGCTGCATGGTGCAGACCCAGACACTGTGAAGCAGCTGCTGATTTCGACGGGTTTTTGGACGTGCCTGAGGCTGAGGTCTGTAGTGATTCAATGTAGCTACTGCGGTATTTTCGCTCATTAGGACTGCAAGTATAGCACTCAGCGGAAATCAATAAAACCGAATGTTTATGCAGTCATGCATGGATAAGATGTCTATTTCCCATCCAAATAACCTGGCAGATCCGGTCCTATAAGCCACGACGTTACCCCCGAGGTAACCAGGTGATCTGCTGGTGGGAAAGGGCTGGTCAAGATTAGCACTACACCGTATAGCTAAGTTTTATGATTTAAAGCCGATAATCTCCGTTGTTCAAGCTAAAAAATAATTTACATGTGAAAGGTTAGGTCAAAGTTCAAGGTCAAATTTATTTATATAGCACATTTAAACAACCGAAGTCTGCCTAAGTGCTGTACAAACTAGAAGGCACTAAAAAATAAAATATAACTATAGGAATGAGGGAAAAAAATGTTAGAGCGCACAGTACACAAAACATTAAAGTTTAACAATAGAAAACAAGGTAACGTGGACAATAAACACAAAAATAAATAAAACAACCCATTTATCGGCAATGTTCAGCTCAACATGAATCGGAAGCCAAAGAGAAGAGATGGGTCTTCAATAATGCTCGGTCACCTTTAGTTTTGAGTCAAGATATCGGGATCTCTAAAAGCAACTTATTTGATGACCTTAGTGCTCTAGTTGATGTGTCAACATTGATGAGTTCAACTAAATACTGGGGGGCCAGGCCAATCAGTATCTTAAAAACAAACATGAAAATCTTAAAATCAATCTTGAGGCGGACAGGAAGCCAATGCAGAGAGGCCATAACCGGTGTGATGTGGTCACGTTTTATCTTACTGGTCAAAAGGTGAGCAGCAGTATTTTGCACTAGCTGCAGACGCCGCAGAGAACATTTGTCTAAGCCCACATACAGAGAGTTGCAGTAATCAAGCCTAGACGTTATGAAGGCATGGATAACTCTCTCCGAGACTTTGGGTGAGAGAGGGCTTTACTTTGGCGAGCAGCCGAAGCTGAAAGAATGCACCTTTGACTACAGAACCAATTTGCCTGTCAAATCTAAAAGCACTATCAAAAGTGACACCAAGGCTTTTTAAAAGAGAATGTTTTTTTGGAGCACCAACAGAGTCATTTACATAATCCAAATGTCCAAACACAATAACCTCAGTCTTATTGTCATTTAGATTCTGGAAATTTAGGGCCATCCAAGTTTTTATGTCATTAAGACAAGCTAGCAGAGGCTGCGGAGAGTCTTTACACTTTGATTTTAAAGGAAGGTACACTTGGACATCATCTGCAGAGCAATGAAAAGAGGCATTATGTTTAGGGAGAATGGAACCGAGGGGCAGCATATATAAGGAAAACAATAAGGGGCACAAAATGGAGCCTTGGGGGACCCCACAGGTAAGAGGGGCCACATTGGAGGAAAATTCACCTAGATGGACAGAGAGACTCCGGCCGGTTAGGTATGACTGGAACAACTTGAGGGCAGCACCTTTAATGCCTACGCAGTAATCTAGGTGTAATAAGAGGATCCTACGATAAATCCTATCAAAGGCAGCCATCAAATCTAAGGTCATCAGGATAGCAGCACATCCTGAGTCCACAGTTAAGACAAGATCATTAAAAACTCTTAAAAGAGCAGTTTCAGTGCTGTGACCAGACCTAAAACCAGACTGAAACTTCTCATAAATATCATTTTGTGCTAAAAATAATTGCAACTGTACAGCAATTACTTTCTCTGACACTTTGGATCGGAAAGGTAATTTGGAGATGGGCCTGAAGTTGGTGAGAACAGAGGGGACCAGGCTGGGCTTTTTTTTTAAACATGAACTATGACATGTTTAAAAGGGTCGGGAAAGCACCCTGAGCTAAAACAGGTATGAATCAGAACAAGAATAAATAAATCAAAAACCTCTTTAAAAAGGTTGGAGGGAATACTGTCTGAGAGGCAGTTTGTGGGCCGCATCCCACGAATGATATCTGACAGTGAGGACAGTGATATAGGCTCAAACTGGTCAAAAAAGCTGGGCACATGGGGGGGTCAGCGGGATCAGGCTCCGCACGAGATGAAACAGAATGAAGAGAAGAGATTTTCTTGACAAAAAAGTTGAGGAAATCATTACAGAGAGCAGGAGTTGGAACAGTGGCAGCTGTATTGCACGGCTTTATAAGAGAATCCAAAACACTAAACAGAACCTTGGGTTTATCAATGTTATTTGAGACAAGGTGCGAGATGTAAGCGGTTTTAGCAAGTTTTACCGCTTTCTGATGCTCAAATAAGTAGTTCCCTAGAATCCCAAAGGAGACATGTAATTCGTCCTTTTTCCTCCTTCTCCCTGCACGCGTATAAGAGCGTCTGAGAGCTTGTATAGAGTCATTAATCCATGGTTCAGAAAATACCTTTGAACGTTTGATGCTTAAGGGAGCAATGGCATCCAAGATGCTAGTGCAGGGATGGGCAATGAGGGCCATATCTGTCCCTGGTTTTCACACCAACCTTAATTAGTTAATTATCTAAATTAGCCAAACTATTCATGAAATCTGACATTTCTTTAAATTATGATGAATTACCACCAAAGACTGTTCTTGTCACCCTACATAAAAATTTTTCTTTGATCAAACCTTTGCAAAATCTATATTTGTGTATGCTGCCAATTAACTCAATCAGTCCGAGTCATTGATAGAAATAAAAACCTGCATACACACCGGCCCTCCAGGACTGGGTTGCCCATCCCTGTGCTAGTGCATGTGAAGTTAAAAAGAGTAACAAGCTCATCAGCACTAAGGACACCACACCCCTGCACAGTAGAATGCATGTAACTATTAAAAGCTGAAGAAAATTGCAACATGGTGCTGGAGTTTGTGGCACGAAAACTGCGCACAGGGGGACGAGCAGCAGCAACAGAGCAGGGGACCGGAGCAGAAATAAAAATAGGGAAATGATCCGAAATACAAGCATGATTACAAATTTCACTGACACAGACAGAGGAGCCATGAGACAGCACTAGGTCAAGTGTCTGCCCCTTATCATGCATTGGGCCAGAGACCCACTGTGTGAGATTAAAGGAGTCGATCAGTGACAAATCTTTGACCAGAGGACTGGTTTCACAGCACACATGAATG
Source organism: Gymnothorax reevesii (assembly GCA_029721435.1). Lineage (NCBI taxonomy): Eukaryota > Metazoa > Chordata > Actinopteri > Anguilliformes > Muraenidae > Gymnothorax > Gymnothorax reevesii. Next base: position 51,317,308 of record CM056591.1, read on the forward strand.
TTCAGGTCACCAGAAATTAAGAAGTGATCGGAATCCACCATAATTCTACTGTAGAGAGAAAGTTTTCAAAATCCTGAATAAAATACTTATTGTATTTGGGTGGACGATGTACCACCGCACACATTAAGGGAGGAGAGGAAACATGTTTTCACATCGAACGTAAAACAAATTTTTCGCAGGACAGATTACATTCAAAGTTCATGCAAAAACGCAAATAAGAAATGCGTGTATTTGCATCTTTGCATTAACTTTGAAGGCAATCTGCCGTGCAAAAAAATTTGTTTCGAGTTTGGTTTGAAAGCAGCTTTATTCTTAATTACCGGCGGTCGGTAAGTCTCCTGGCAGCACACATTCTCCTCCTCTTTGGGCATTCTGGCGCATTTACCTAATGTGCACTAGATGAAATATAGGTAAGTGTGTTTGTTAGGCCTGTGTAATAATTGGTAGGCTATGACATGAGTTAATGATCTTCGGGTGGTCAATGGTAGCCTGGAATTCAAGCTATAACGCTAGCAAATTGACATGTCTGCATCTCGGTCAACTGTGTCTAGCGGCGTGCTGTCTTCAGATTATCTGGGAATAGACCAGCACTAGACCAGCTACCAGGAAGATCGCCAAGACTGTTGATAGTGTAAAGAAACAAGCCTTGATTTTAAAATGTTTGCTACAGTTTAGCGCAACGTGAAAGGCCATGATGACGATCGCAACAAACGTTCACCTCTTGAAGAAAATCAAAGCTGACATGCAAGTATTACCATTCCGAAACGTTCATCGATAAACGTTCTTGTCGCCGTTCTTGTGTTGCTTCTGTTTCCTCCTCAGATTCAGGATCAAACATGTCGGGTTGTATCTCTGAAGCTATTGGGCGCATTTTAGAAATCCATGCTGTGAACTTATGTCTATAACAGCTAATCAAACGGACGGAGAAACTCCTCTCGATACAGCTGTTGAGGGGGAGCCACGCTTAGCCAATCAGAGACAAGTTAATTTACATACGGAATATTCATGAGCAAGAGGCGCAATACTGTCGTTTCTTCCCAGCCATTTTCCGTACCAAATGAAAACAGAGTGAAGTAGGCCAACCAAACCATTTCTTTCCCCAAAAACTGCCCACAGGGTGTTCAATAACTCCAGAGACCATAATAAAACTAATGAAAAAGCCGTGAGATGACACCTTTAATGTCTCAAACAAAAGATTAATCAAAGATAAATTTATCTGCAGTGTGAGAGTAGTTTGCAATTTTGCAAATGCTCGAAGAGACCACTTGTTTGTGAGTTTGGTTTTATGCAGGTAATACCATAATTTTGGGCCTCTTTGTCATGTTTATTATGTCTTGGGGTCTTTTAACGAGCCTAGAAACTATTTTTCATGCAACATTAATTTTCAAACATCACACACTGTATCTCCGTTAACCCAACTCAGGACTTATGCATCAACGGAGCCAACATCTTGGTGTGTTTATGTGAAAGAGAGAGAGAGGCAGAGAGAGAGCGGGCGAGAGGGTCCATTAGATTCGTTTTTGGGATTCATTCACCCCACTTCCTTCTTCCAACTGGACCAGATGATGATAAAAGCTTGCTCTTTCTGTGCAGTTTTCTTTTCAGAGCCAATAGAAGTGATTATCCATGGCAACCATTCCTGGTGTGAAAAGAACTACAAAGAAGTTTATTAAAGCTTGAATTAACTATTTCACTTTATACCTATATGACATGAAGTGGAGGGGGAAATGTTGCAATGGAGCTTGTCTGTTTGTCCATCTGTCTGCTTGTAGAACTGGATAGTTTCCTGAAATGACTTCATCTAGATCTTCATCTGTGTGTGCGCGCGTGTGTGTGTGCGCGCGTGTGTGTGTGTGCGTGTGTGTGCGTGCGTGCGCGCGCATGACCTTTATTGGGTTTGAAAATAGGATTCTCTGGTGGGGGGGATATTGATGATATTGATGACAATGCCCTCTTGCTTTTTTTTTTTTGCTCTCAGAACATCGTTCCCTGCTGGCGATTTCACATCCAGGAAATGTCCACAATGCAAATGTATTTGCAAGCTGCATGGGTGATATGCAATATGTTTAGCACAGGGAGTGATACATTTAAATTGCATCCTTTGTGCTACCCTTGTCATGGGAAAGAAAAATATTTCCTCTGTCAGCTGGGTGACTGACGTTAGATGCGAATGTCTAACTACTCTATTCCATTGGCTCAAAATACAATTGTAATGATTTATGCATAACTGTCCAGGGTGAATCTTTGCTTACTCACCTGAGATAGGTTCTAACTCCCCCCAGGACCCTGGTGAGGGGGAAAAAAAAATCAATTTAGATAATAGGCTGGTCACACTGAGCATGAGAGTGTGTAGGCAATGTTATCACCAAATGGAACTCCGCTCTCTCTCATTTTTTCTTCCTATTGAAGGCTAAAATTAAAGTAGCAATGGAGTGGTGTCTGAGTGGTTAACTGGATGACAATGAGGCACTGGAGAATGAAAAGAGTAATTTGGCTCCATCAATGACTAAATAGATACTTCTAATTTCACTTTAAAATGCTTTTTCAACAACCAATCCATCACAGGACAAATATACGCACTTCACTCTGAATTGGAAATTAAGGTTTTAGTGAATCAAGTGGGTTTAAATGAGCCAGATGAACTTACTGCGCAGAAACTGATTCATGGCTTAAATTTTGTGAGAATGCGGCGGCCTCTGTTGCATCATGGGAGTAATGGCTACCATCCCTTCTGTTCTGGAAATGGTTTGCAGCTTTTGGAAGATACAAGAAAGAAACCCTGCTCAGGTTTGTATTTGTATTGAAGTATATACAGTATAAAATGTCATGTGATGTGAGACCTCCATTTGTGAGGCCCTCAAAGATGAGTGTGTCCCAATGTTTTTTTTTTTTTTTTAATTTTTAATCCAGTACGATCTCTATCCAGGAGCTTATTTCTATCACTTACAATTCACAGCCTTCCTACCTTGTCCTCCCACCTGTTCCTGATGTTATCTCCGCCCGTCTGGAGACCAGAAAGAGATGAGAGAACAGGCGGCGGGAGGGTGGCAGTGGTTTGGAGTTGGGGGCGGGGAAACAGGAATTTGCCAAATGAGATGTCCTCACACCTTCATTCTGAAATTACAGTACAGGCCAAAAGTTTGGACACACCTTCTCATTCAATGCGTTTCCTTTATTTTCATGACTATTTACATTGTTGTTTCTCACTGAAGGCATCAAAACTATGAAGGAACACGTGTGGAATTATGTACTTAACAAAAAAGTGTGAAATACCTGTAACTGAAAACATGTCTTATATTCTAGTTTCTTCAAAGTAGCCACCCTTTGCTCTGATCACTGCTTTGCACACTCTCGGTATTCTCTTGATGAGCTTCAAGAGTTCGTCACCTGATATGGTTTTCACTTCACAGGTGTGTCTTGTCAGGGTTAATTAGTGGAATTTCTGGCCTTATCAATGGGGTTGGGACCATCAGTTGTGTTGTGCAGAAGTCAGGTTGATACACAGCCGACAGCCCTATTGGACAACTGTTTGATACATACGTACATAATTCCATATGTGTTCGTTCATAGTTTTGATGCCTTCAGTGAGAATGTAAATGGTCATGATAAAAAAAGGAAACGCATTGAATGAGAAGGTGTCTCCAAACTTTTGGCCTGTACTGTATGTCAGTCATGAAAAGATACTGGTATGGCAGATTCATGAGTCATTTATTTACACATTTGTGTATTCCAGAGGAAAATACAACCCCAATATCAAAATTGTTGGAACGAAGTGCAAATTGTGAATAAAATAAAAATGCAGTGACTTTCAGATCACCTGAGCCAATATGTTATTTATAATAGAACATAGATAACATTTCAAATGTTGAAACTGAGACATTTTACATTTTCCTCCACAAAATGAGCTTATTTCAAATTTTCTGGCAGCAACGGGTCTCAAAAAAGTAGGGATACAGGCAAAAAAGGGCAAAAAAAGCAATTAATGTTTGAAAATCAGCTGAAAGAACATTTAGCAAGTAATTAGGTTAACTGGTATCAGGGGTGTAACATGATTGGCTATACAGTAAAAGGGATGTCTTAGAGAGGCTGAGTCTCTCAGAAGTAAAGATGGCCAGAGGCTCTCCAACCTGTGAAGGCTTGCATAAAAAAATAGTGGAATACTGTAAAAACAATGTTCTCAATGTCACATTGTGAAGGCTTTGAAGGTCTCATCATTGACAGTGCATGACATCATCAAAAGATTCAGAGAAACTGGGAAAATCTCTGTGCATAAGGGACAAGCCCGAAGACCTTTACTGGATGCCCGTGATCTTCAGACCCTCAGACGCCACTGCATCACTCACCGGCATGATTCTGTCATGGGCATTACTAAATGGGCCCAAGAATACTTCAAGAAACCACTGTCTGTAAACACAGTCCGCCGTGCCATCCACAGATGCCACCTAAAACTCGAGCATGATTGAAGCGCCACCATGTTCTGTGGGCCAAGACTCATTTAAAATTGACTGTAGCAAAGTGGCAGTGTCCTGTGGTCAGACGAGTCCGAATTTCACATTCTTGGCGGAAATCATGGGTGTCGTGTCCTCCGGGCTAAAGAGGAGAGAGACCACCCCTCCTGTTATCAGCATTCAGTTCAAAAGCCAGCATCTCTTAAAAAGCACCATGAATGCTGAAAGGTATATAAAGGTTTTAGAGCAACATATGCTCCCCTCCAGATGACTTCTATTCCACGGAAGGCCTTGTGTATTTCAGCAGGACAATGCAAAACCACATACTGCAGCTATTACAACAGCATGGCTTCGTAGCAGAAGAGTTCGTGTGCTGAACTGGCCTGCCTGCAGTCCTGATCTTTCACCGATTGAGAACATTTGGCGCATAATTAAAGGAAAAGTGCGTCAAAGGAGACTCAAAACTCTCTAGCAGCTGGAAGCCTGTATTTAACAGGAGTGGGATCAAAGTTCAATGGCTAAACTTTTTTGTGACATGTATCAGCCATCAAATTTTTGAGCCCATTTTGTGGATAAAATTGTAAAATTTCTCAGTTTCAACATGTGCTATGATATCTCTGTTCTATTGTGAATAAAAGTACTGGCTGGTGTGATTTGAAAGTCATTGCGTTCTGATTTTATTCCAATTTACACTTCGTCCCAACTATTTCGGAATGGGGGTTGTACTTCAGCACAGAATTGTCTGAAAGTTTTTTCACCAAAGTTACATCATGGAGAAACCTTTATTCCTTTTTACCGAAGTCATTCAGCCAGTTGGAATCTACTGAAAGATGATGGACTTTTGATAGATTTCCTGGCCAGGCTTAAGTGAGCAAAGGAAGGTTCTGTCATAAGGGATTGGACTGAGTCCTGGAGATTTTTTTCTTTTTTACAGTGGAAGCACTGATATTTACAGTGAAGTGGGCTGAACACCTGATACGAAGAGCCCCTTTTTTTAATGTCATTCCTCCTTATTAAGGCCGGCATGTTTTTAATTTTCCCTCTTAAAAAGAAATAATGGAAGAGGCTGCAATGCCTGCCTTCAGGGCTTGAGAGGGATAAGTGTGATTGATTGAGGCGCCAGTGTTCATCTTCCTGGCTGTCCAGGTCTCTAGTTTGGCTTTACAAGTGTCATGCAAGTACTCTCTCATTTGTCTGGCAATAATCGCTTCAATAATGGCTTACTATTAAGCCTTCCTGGTTCTTCAATTCTGTTTTTGTCCACGCCCCTCTATTAATGCACGACACAGACAGGGTTCCTGAAATCGCAAAGCTCCCAAACAGAGCCTGTGATTCAGAGGTGTTTTAATGAATGAATACAAAATGATCAGTTGCTGCTTACATTTAACAATGTCCATTGTGAGGTGGGGGAGGTGAGATGCAGATCTTTTGTAGGCCGGAGCAGGAGGGGTGTCAAGGACACAAAGCTGGAAAAATGAAAGAACTTTTTTTTTATATAAAAGCTTGCCAGTTGGATGGGAGATGTCGCAGTCAAGAATGATTGGATAGAAAGGGCCTTGTGACTAGACCTGACTTCCATGCAAGCTTCCAATAACACTAAAGCACAATATATTACCATCATTATCATAATCATTGTGTGTAAATGAGCACACACCCGATCTTCTTACTCCAATATCTCTTTCTGTCTGTCTTTTTGATCTACCTTTTTACTTTTTGTTCTTCCTTTTTCTCAGTCTTTCGATTTCAGTCCATCCCAGGTGTTCCTCAGTTTATATTCTAGATTTTCTTACGGTAGAGATTTGAGAAAAAGGTTGTGACGTTCCCTGAGGGTTTTACATTGAATAATAATAATAATACAATAATAATACATTTATTCATATAGCACCTTTCAAGCAATACAGCACAAAGTATTTGTTTTAGTGAGTAATCTTGCAGCTGAATTTTGAACTACTTGCAGTTTGTTCAAAGATTTCTTACTCAGACAAGTATATAATGAGTTGCAATAGTCTAATCTTGACGAGATAAAAGCATGAATAATTTTTTCGGTGTCTTCAGACCTAAGTTTAGCTACGTTACAGAGTGGCAAGTAGCATGACTGTACAAGCTTCTTTAAGTGGATTTTACCCGACACCAACTTTGGACCAAGTATAATGACTTTGGTTTAATTTGAGTTTAACTGCAAGAAATTATGAGCCGTCCAATTTTGAACATCTCTAAACAGTCATGCAACACCAAAACATTGCTGAAATCAGTAGATTTTACTGAGATATATAACTGCGTGACATCAGCATAACAGTGAAAAGCTATTTCATGCTGATGAATAATGGAACCCAGAGGTAACATATAAATACAAAACAATATAGGCCCAAGTATGGAGCCTTGAGGTAAACCTGAAGTAAGCAGAACAGACGAGGATACATGTTCACCGAGGGAAACCAAAAATTTTCTGTTTGAGAGATATGAAGAGAACCATTTCAGAACAGTCCCAGAGAGCCCAACCCAATTTCTCACCCTATCAATCATGATGACATGGTCAACTGTATCAAAGGCAGCACTGATATCCAAAAGCTCCAATAATTAGCAGTCACCAGAGTCAGCATTCATCAAAAGATCATAAGTGACCCTAAGAAGAGCCGTTTCATTACATTATTCATCTAATTGGTGCATAGCAAAATCCCATAATAGCCCTTGCTTTCATTTATAACTTCTTGTCTCATTTTGTTAAATGGAAAATGGTGACATTTTCTCTACTTTTGCCAGATCCTTCAATAGGTGGATGGATAATCACTGCATTCCAGATAAGTGGTACAGGCTAAAACTCACTTCCGAATGGCTTGAAAGGTTGCTGTTTAATTATAGTGCATTTTTATGCAGTCACCCTCTTAAAGGGTACATTACTAATAAATGATTATAAAAATGTAACAATTAGCATATAAATAGACTGTTGCGCTACATGGGGACTGATATTCTGAGGTCACCATCTATTTCAGCTACTGGATACCGCTGCTGTTGATGACAAGACAAGAGCTTTGGTTCTTCCAGCTCTTATTAATTACAAGTAATTATTGAATGCCATATTCCATACAACCTATTATGACTAAGACATGAAATTCATTGGACCATGTGCATACCCTTCAGTATCTTGTATTTTACAAAGAGAAAAAGTCTACTTAGATTAAAGAAACTGAATACTTGATCAGGTTGGTACCACATTCAAACAATCAGTTGCCAGGAGTAACTGAGGCAAAATACCCTGCAGAACAATTATTTCAATTTTGTGTGGTCACCCGTCATATCACTGACAGAGGGAAGGGTTGTAGTCTCAGGTCTTTCCATGTTTTCTTGAAAACAAATAACTTCTTCAGATCAGAGTGCCTATAGTCTCTCTGCATAAGCAGGATATTGAACATTCCCCTGTGGTGGACTGAAAAAGCTAGAAGACGCAGTAGCCATTGGGAAAGTCCGTAGAGCCAATTACTTGCTTGTTTTCCATGTTACAAATTTACAGAAGCCATGCCACTGAGACCTTGACCTTGAAATTAATTGCGATAATAATTTTACCCATCAACCCATCAATTCTTGCTGCTAAATCTAAGGCAAGGGAACAGAGTCAACCGAGCAAGTAGAGCACTCATGATGTCACTTATCACCTTGGCAATTTCCTCAAATTTGTCCCAGAGGATGCCAGGGTAATCCCAGACTAACTGGGAGAGAACATCCCTCCAGTATTCCCTTCCCCTGCCCCTCGGTCTCCTCCCAGGTGGAAGTGCTTGGAAAAACTCCAAAGGGTGGTGCTCATGGAGCATTCATATTCATATGCCCAAACCCCCTCAGGTGACATTTTCACAGTGAAAAAGTAGCAGCTTGATCTCCCAGGAGATGAGGTATACACTCTTTCATGGAGAGTACGCCTCGTTACCCAGTGGGGGAACCGTGTTGTCAGTGCTTGTATTCGCAAACTCTCTTATACGACCTATAGCGTGTGACTGTAGGCGAAAGTTGGGCAAAATGCAACAAAAATTTGCTCAATGAACAGCAAAATGGAGCCTTCCTGCCGCTGCTGATCAGAAGCGATCTTGGTGAGGGCTTTGTGCAATCTGAAGGAATCTCAGTCCACTAAGAGGCTGTGACGACCTCATTTCCACTCGCCTCCCGAGTCAAAACAAACTGCCGCATGTTTCTCCATCCCCTATGAAAGGAGCCAACGATTACCTTTAACTTATAATGACAGGGTTTTCTGGATGTCCTTTGTGTTTGATAAGGAAATGGCCCTTGCACTGTATTGGCATTTTCCAGGGCGAATGGGGGGAGAGGGAGGTGGAGGGGTGGGACTTAAATGCCAGACCGAGGATGGTGATGTACTTTTATAAGAGTCCTGAGAGGACATTGCATCAATTTGAGACTTAAGGTTACCCCCTCCTTATCTCCTGATTACATGAAGGATCAAAGAAGTTGGAAGAAATCAGTTATGTCGGTATCCAGCAAGAACATTGGATTCCTTTGGATGATTGATTCTTGACTGACTCTTGTCATTGTTGATCAGTTCTACCTTCTCAACCTATATAACTTAGAATGAGACTGGATTGTGACTGCAAAGCATGCCCCCGGAGGCCTGAAAACATACACTAACAAACTTCAACTCAGCATGTATAAATTTTATTATGACATACCTTTTATGTCATGAGTGACATATGACATGTCAAAAATTCCCTCCACACTATCAGTATTCATCAGGAGTGCATTTTCCAAAATCGTAGATAGTAACTCACATAGTTGGGTCCATTGACTGTGAATGGACGAACTATGTAAGTTGCTAACTACGTTTGCGACTACGCTTTTTGGAAACGCGCCCCAGATCTTTTGTACCTTGCGGCAAGATGCAGTATTACACCTGTTGCCGAAAAAGCAACTACGATGATCCAAGTCGGATCGAAACGTTGCCTTTTTTAAACAATAAAGTTTTCTTTGATGGCTTGGAGTAAGTGTGCAGGCGTCTCCTTTCTTCGAAAAAGCAACTTTGTCATAAGTTTACCATTGAAAATCATGTCTTTTATTTAGCCAAACAAAACCCTTTTACGGCAGCAATATAGGATTTAATGCGATATGAGCTATGAATATTGGGCTTAAAATGCAATTAAAATGCACAAATGTGTACAGTAAATTTTGCAATTGACTCACTCAGATTCCTTGCCTTTGTGAAAAAGAGGATGACTTTGAAATTGAAAGGTTGATTTCCAGAAGTGGGCAAGTCCGTTTTTGTCTTTTTAGAGAAACGAGATTTTAAGAAAGCTGATGTAAATGTCATAATGTATCAGAAAAGATGTCTGAAAACATATTAGCAGACCTTCTAGCCTCTATCTTGATTTTTGGCTCAGATATTTCAAACACCAGTCTACAGACTTGAGCACTTTAAGAAGCAATTGCCTCAAACTCACGAAAATTGAATTCTATTTATAAAATCAACAACATTATTATTATCAACAACAATTTTATTACTTCTGAGTTAAAACATAGCATTTTTTTAAAAAACAAAACGCACCACTTTCTAATGAAAATGAACAGCAAATATATACTCAGCAACAAAAGTTTCTGTGACACCAATATTGTTAATTATTTTTCATAACGCAATTATGAAATTGTCATACATGGTGATATCAGACTGAAACAGTACACGTAAACACAACATTGAAATGGAAATCATGAAAATGCGAGAAAATGACTTTGCACGTGAAAATGTGCGTAAATCATGCTTGTGGATGGCAATAAAAGAGGAGAATTTTTGGAATGTTCACATTGTGCCTGATGAACGACGGAAGCATCACTTATCGAAAACACAGCCATTTTGGATCAGGAACTCTACCCTCTAAATGCCAAGACTGTCTGAAAATGATCGGTGGAGGGCCATTGGGATGATTGAATCCGGAACCTCGCAGAGGGAAGTTGCTCATCGCCTGAATGTCCACTGAAACACCATTTGGAACTTATGGCAGCGTCATCAGCAGACAAGACATGTCAGAGACCGTCCTCGCAGCGGCCGTCCACGAGTAACCACTCCCAGACAGGACAACTGGATTCGAACAACCCATCTCCGAAATCGATTCCAACCTGCAACCATAACTGCAAGAACGATACCTGGTTTGAGGCGACTGTCTGCACAGACAATCCGTCGCCGTCTCCGTCATTTTGGCATTGTCCCACGTCGGCCAGCAAGATGTCCAATACTCACAGTACAACACCGACGACTGCGTCTACAGTGGGCACAACCACATCGACGGTGGATCCAACGTCAGTGGGATCTTGTACTCTTCACTGATGAATCAAGATTCATGCTTAACCGATGTGATGGTCGTTTACGTGTATACCGTCGACGTGGAGAACGTTATGCCAACAACTGTGTTCAGGAATTTGATCGTTTTGGAGGTGGTAGTGTCATGATTTGGGGAGGGATCACGGCTAGAAACAGAACAGATTTGCTTGTTATTGATGGAAATCTGACAGGTCAAAGATATCGCGATGAAGTGCTACGGCCATTGGTGGTACCGTTTTTGATGCAACATGGTCCCGGAATAACGCTGCAACATGATAACGCCAGATCACACGTTGCAAGGATTGTACAGCAGTATCTGATGCAACAACATGTCAATGTCCTGCCATGGCCAGCCAGATCCCCAGACATGTCCCCAATCGAGCATCTTTGGGACGAGATGGATCGACGTTTGCGGCGGTTGGATAACCCGCCAGCTACACTCCAGGAATTGCGACAACGTCTATGTCAGATTTGGAATGACATCCCACAGCAATTTCTGGCACATCTGATTCGGTCCATGCGCCGGAGATGCGTTGCTTGCATCATGGCACGAGGAAGTCACACCCGGTATTGAAGTGTGAAGGTCACAATTGGTTAGACGTCAGACAAGTGCTTCATGACGCATGAAAATGACATTTTTCGTTTTGAGTGACGTTGGCACTGAAAAGTCAGTGTTTCTCCTGTTAAATAAACATATTGATTGCATTGAGATCTTTGCGTGTCATTTGTAACATACACATAAATGGTGTCACAGAAACTTTTGTTGCTGAGTATATAGTTATACCAGCATACTATTGTCATGGATGTCGAAAAGCTTCTTGAACAAAATGAATGGAGGATATATAAAGTGAAATGGAAGGTAAATGCAGCTCAACAAAGGTCACAATAAAAACCAATCTCCATAAATTATGAATGGGCAGTACCACCATCCAAACAGGTTTAAAGACTTCATTCGTCATCAATAGCGATGTGGTACGGTAATTGGAAAGTTTGGCCAAAGAATAAGCAGCTAAAAAGGATTATCTTTTGCCAGACTTCTTTTTCGCTTGTTTTTAGTTTCTGGTTGCCTGGGTCTTTTTTTTTTTTCAGCTCTTTTGGGTTGAGTCCACACACACACATTCACACACACACACACACACACACACACACACACACACACACACACACACACACACACACACACACACACACACACACATCCTGGCCTGTAGAGTCAGCCATTTTAGTTAGGTAAGAAAGCTACAACGGCTGCTATAGGTCAACCAATTTGTTTATTTAACCCTTATTTAACCAGGAAAGTCCCGTTGAGATTGAAATCTCTTTTTCAAGGGAGCCCTGGGGGAAGAGGTGGGGAGGGAGAGGGAAATTTGCAGAGCCAATTAGGTCAGGGGATGATTAGATGGCATGCCAAAGGAGCCAGGTTGGGACTTTAGCCATGACACAGGGGAACCCCGTACTTTCAAAGCGATGCTTTGATTGGCTGACTGGACTTGTGTACTTGTAGAAGTTTTGGACTGGACTTGGTCACGGTTAGAAGTAGCTTCTCGGGGAATTTCCAATTTACTGCTCATTTTATATTGTACTTGAGTGCTTCTTTGCCAAAATTAGCTGATGTGGCTTATTCCTCATCAACGAAAGAATGGATTTGTAGTGTTACCTGATTTTTAATGAATATGGACTTGAGCACTTATGGAAATAACCCCTTCAATTGACCCCAGAAAAATCAATAATTACGGGGTTCCTGGCAGTGGGGAGCTCCACTTAGTTCAATCAGTCAACTCACATGTGAACAGATAACTGCCATATTAACAAATCAAAGCAATTATACAGTAGTTGTATACCCTGACACGCTCGGCAGCCTGCTGAGGTTGAAGAGAAGAGGACAGGGAGTGTAAAGATATGTAGCCCACATTCAAAACCCACGGGAGGGTGGAGGTGGAATGTTAACTAGGAGCAGGCAGGAGTGATGCAGCAGCAGGCAATGTTTATGAGCAAGCAGAGGATAGTGATGCAGTTCAGCAGCAGGCAGAGACATGCTTTTCATGGAGATGGGGCAGGACAGCAGCTAAATTATCCTGCCACACAGAGGTGCAGGGCAGTAGCAGATGGGAGTTTCTTGGACAATGAGAACATGTTTCAAATTGTCTGCCTGAACTAGCTCCATACACCGCACCCCATTCATGAGATGGTGTCAGCTGTGAAACATGGCTCAGTTTAATAGCAAAGACATATTGCTTGTAAAAGCCGTAAGATTTTAGTGAAATTTAGCAGCCGCTCTCTTCACAACTTTACCTGCACATACATGTCGGTGAAAAAAAAAAAAAACTTTTTGAACATATTGGTGCTAATATAGCCAACAGCGCAGAATAACAATGCTTCGTCAAGCAGCCATTCGCTGCTTTCCTGTAAGTTTTCTCTGTCTGTATTGTGTGAAAAATGTATTATTTCTTACCTGCCAAAAGTTTGCAGCCTTCAAGATGATCTATAGCAGTTCTGAACCTGGGTGTTCAATAATCTCAATGCTCCTCTCTAGGTGCTCGCTGGAGTGAGTGACTTTTCCCCTCTGCTCCTGCTCTCGCAGTGAAATATACGCTCTAAAGATTAGACTCCTTTCACCCACTGTATTACATGCTTGTTGTCTGGTAGCAGGCTTTGCTCGACTTGTCAGTGGGGTTATCTTTGTTCAGCTATACGTTTAAATCATTTGCTTTGAGCATTTCTGAATAACAATGTTGCCACCTACAAGGACGTTTTCATTGTCTTTCAGCATTTTTTATTTTTTCTTCTCCTACGCGCCTCAGTCCATTAGTTTCATCCAACTGTCTTCTATGTTTACCTTTCATCATTGGCCACGTGGAATTTAATTTCAACCAACATACCAGTGGTCTCATGTTAACTGGAGTAGATGAGAGTTGGCGAAGCTATCATGAGCCCCTACTGTTGAACACTGGCTGGTAAGCAATTGCAATTCCCCTATAAGCATATAGATATCAAGCAAGTAAGGTGCTTAGCTGGGACTGAAGTAGAAGTTAGGTAACGGAATGGCTTGGATTCTTTGTTATATACTGATAACGCCAAGGCTTAGTTTTGACCGGGGCTGCATGAAATATGTTTTTTTTACTTAGAACATCCAGTTTTCAAATTACAAGCACACCTTGTGTTATTTTTCCTATCTTGACAATATAATGTCAAGCTTGAGTCCTTTATGGACGCAAAATCTCATTCTGCAGAGACATTAACTGCCTCACTTTACCACCTTTTTTCAAAAATCAAATTATCACATCAAAGACTTATTTTGCTCTTGCATTTGAAGGCTCCAAATCTCTCCTGAAGTACCACCCACCAAAAAAGAAGAGTGTACTGGACTCAGTTGGTGTAAATGAGCAGTATGCTGTTTGCCGAGCCCATAATTAATGGCATGAATAGAATGCTGTTTCAAAGCTGTGACGCCGTTAGTTTTTGACAAAACTGGAAGATTCTGCTGACAGAGTCAGTCTATTCATTGTATGAATTGTTGAATAGAGACAGTCTTTAAAAAGTGCAAAGAGGAATCAATAGGTCTATACAAACCTTTGTTGACAATCAGCTTTTTAGTCACAAAATATGCTTTTGAACAGGACTCTTCTTGGAGTTCCTAACATGTTATATTCTTATATTGAACACATTGAAAAGAAGCGGCATGGAGGCTTGTTTCTGTTAAATGGACGTACCTGAAAAAAGGCAGAAACTATTTTGTCTAAACATTACTGCAGATTTAACTAAATTGTGAATGATTTGAAGGATGACCATGTCAGGTATACAAGCCCCATGGACAGCGGTGTATTGGGGATAACGATAACCATTGTTATTTCTGTTATTTCCATGACTGCTATTATCATTGTGTATTGACTGTGTAACGTATGATTGGGGACGGTGTATGGACCTATAGGGACTGCTTGAGACTGGCTTATTGTCGTGCTTTAAGCCTCAGTCACAACCGGATGCACAGATTTTTTTAATCATGCGTTCGCTGTGTTTTTTGCCGTAGGTGAGAGTCGTAGAGGATGTGGAGGTAAAAATAATTAGCAGTCAAGCTGTAAGGCCGGAGTAAGAACGACGTAATCTGCCGTGCTTCGTATGTAGTAAAGCCCCTTTCACAATTGGGGTGCGACTGCCTGCGTCAATTTGGTCGCACGATCGACCAAAAAAAACTCACAGAGGAGGAGGAGGTGGAAAATGATTGGCAACAAAGGTTTACCTTGAGAGAAAATTCTTACCTGTTTAAAATAAGTTTAAACAATTCAATGAATAACAGTACGCCTTTGAGTCACTATTTAAATATTCTTCTTAACTGTTTTCATGTTGGCCAATATCAATTAACAAATGTGTGCCGCAGCTTTGGCAGGATAATACCACAATAGATTGTGAGTGAATAGTGATGCTCTTTGATATGTTTTATAAGCAAAATGTGGTGTTACCAAGCAACGTAGCACTTCAAAATGAGGCCCCTGGGCAGCGTGGCCAATTTGGGAATTACCTCATTTAACAAATAAGGTTTTGTAGCCAACCCACCATGGATCACCTGCATGATATGGCTAAAGAGAGCTCAGGTTCGAACAGCCAAATAAATTGGACAATTTTCTTTTTTTGTCTCCTGCTGCACTTTGATTAATTGCAGCAAACTTGCGTACAGTGATGCATGCGGGAGAAAGTAGGAGCGAAGCCGAAGCAGCAGTGGGAAGGAGCAGCAGGCTGTCAAATATCAGCCAGTCAGAGCGATGCAGTAACAAAACGCGATGCAGTACCGCAGAATGCAGAGGTAATTTTGCCCTAAAGAGAGAACAGGAGAGCAGCGAAAATGGCCCACCTTCCTGAGGGGCGGAGCCGTGACTGATGTGCATGGGAGTGTTTATGAGAATGTGGGCATGTCTCAAGTTGACTACCAGAACTAGCTCTACAAACTAAGTCACCTAAATGGTCAAATGGTTTTGGGTTTTGGCCCTACATCAGAGTACTGCTTGCTCTGAAGTTGCATGCATATATACTAGGCATAAAATAGTGCGCTATAATATTAGGAAAGTAATTATTGGGGAAAAATAACTACATGAAAACATCAGTAAATCCACTACTGCTGCATTCCAAAAAACAAAAAAAAAAGTAATAATGGGCTGCATAAAATTTCCTGAGATTTTGACTGAAATTAATCAGAAATAACCTAACTAACGTGAAAATATTAATTAAAAGGTAGGAAAACAATTTAATTCAATATAATATTTTGAGTGGCCCTAGAAGTAATGCAAAATAAATCACTCTCAAACTTAAAAGTCAAAAAAGTGGACCGAACAAAAAATACATGGAACTTTAGCTGAAATGAATCAAAAAATCACACAACTGCTATGGAAACATGAAAAAGGCAAGGAAATGATTTCATGCCAAGAAATTAGTTGTCTGAGATATCATACAAAATTGACCACTCCGGGGCTGTGAAATCCAAAAAAATTGAACTTTAAAAATGTTTAGGGATTTTCGCTGAAATTAAATACCATTATGGAAACATCAAAAATGGCCTAGGAAATTATTTTATGCCAAATGTCTCCTCAGAAATTACGCCCAATAAACCACTCTGGGACTTCAACGCCCCGTAGAGTGGACTTCACAAACCTTTTGTGGATTTTGGCAGAAATTACCAAGAAATATCCTATTATGAAAACATCAAAGAGGGCAGGGAAATTATTATAAGCCATGAAAAATGTTTCCCCAGAAATCATGTGAAATTGACCACCCTGGGGCTTTGAAACCCCAAAAAGTGAATCGCACAAAATGTTTGTGGATTTTGGCCGGAATTGGTCAAAAATTACGTAAATATTATGGAAACCTCAAAAAAAGACTTTTTTTGCAATAATTAAATGAAAGTCATTTTATAATTGTGGCATGTTTTCAAGTGAAATTTTTGTTTCACAATAGTAATTATCTCATTTAAGTCACTGTAGGTCAATTAAATGTCATATTTTTCAGTATTATTTTGAATTATATAATAAGAGGATAAACAATTATAGCATTGATTTATGACCACTTTTGTTCATATTTACCAAGGATGCCAATATTAATCAGGGATGTTGTATGCGGCAAATCAGAAAAGTTTTGATACTTTAGGCACTGCTGACTGTATTGCTGATACTGATGATGGCAAAACTCATGAATATTACGCCAAGACTGTAAGGTGGGGGGAATGAGTGGGACTCAATATGCACGCAATCTCTCGACACAAAGTCAGAACCACGAAGATTCCAAAAACTAGAGACTCCTAAGAGACTGACTGATAAAAAATAAGGTGGCCGAACACTCCTACGGGAAGGTATCCCAACTAAAAAAAAAGTTACCTGCTTTCAGAAAAGACAGGGAACCGAACGGAGGCTTGAGGAGTGCAGCTCTACACTTCAATATAACAGGCAGTGCTACTAATCAAGTGAGCGAAACTAAACGAAACAGTAATCCTTCCAGGAGAGAAAAACTCACAATAAGGCAAGAGCTAAATAAGAGTTTTTCAAAGAATGAATATTCAGCAAACTTAATCGCAACTTCTCCTCTTTAGCCCAGAGGACATGACGTCCATGATTTCCAGCAAGAATGTCAAATTTGGACTCGTCTGACCACAGGACACTTTGCTACAGTCCATTTTAAATGAGCCTTGGCCCACAGAACATGGTGACGCTTCTCGATCATGCTCAACAATGGCTTCCTTTTTGCATGATAGAGTTTTAGGTGGCATCTGTGGATGGCATGGTGGACTGTGTTTATAGACAGTGGTTTCTTGAAGTATTCCTGGGCCCATTTAGTAATGTCAATGACAGAATCATGCCGGTGAGTGATGCAGTGTCATCTGAGGGCCCAAAGATCACGGGCATCCAGTAAAGGTCTTTGGCCTTGTCCCTTATGCACAGAGATTTTTCCAGTTTCTCTGAATCTTTTGATGATGTTATGCTCCGTCAATGATAGATCTTCAAAGCCTTTGCAACTTGGCATTGAGGAACATTGTTTTTAAAGTATTCCACTATTTTTTTTTACGCAAACCTTCACAGGTTGGAGGGCCTCTGGCCATCTTTACTTCTGAGAGACTCAGCCTCTCTAAGACATCCCTTTCAAAGCCAATCATGTTACACACCTGATGCCAGTTAACTTAATTACTTGCTAAATGTTCTTTCAACTGATTCTCTTATACATCGATTGCTTTTTCAGCCCTTTTTTTGCCTGTGTTACAACTTTTTTGATACCTGTTGCAGCCAGAAAATTTGAAATAAGCTCATTTTGTGGATGAAAATGTAAAATGTCTAAGTTTCAACATTTGAAATGTTATCTATTTTACATTGTAAATTGGCTCATGTGACCTGAAAGTCATTGCATTTTGATTTTATTTACACTTCTCCCCAACTGTTTCGGAATTGGGGTTGTACATCAGTGTTTAACAGCAGCAGAGCTTCCACTTCAGGGAATTACCACCAAAGAAACTCCAAAAATGAGTAATCCCAATTGTTATACATTTTTGAATGAAATATAACTGTATCTCAGCTACAATGATAAGTGACTGTATTTTCCATAATCTCCAGTATTACCAATGCGTTTTTTTCTCAATGACAAACAATTGAATGGTGGCTGTAGTACCAATCAATTTATCAGCCAAGAGTTTAATTTGTAGAGGATAAGAAAACAGAGCTGCGAATATACAGAAGGACATATGATTTTTGCCTCTTGGCTCTGTACACGAGCACATTGGACTTAAAAAAAATGATTGAAAAGCAAGTAGTGACTACCTGCTTTTATGTCGATATTCACATCTATATGCTATGAATGATGTAGTTGCTGTAGCACCTATACTCTGTTACTGTCAAAATACCCACCGCTGTTAAACATCAGCACCTTTAAAGGTTGTATGCAGCACCTGCTGACAGGTCAGTGTGAGAAGAAGTCAATAAATGAGGAGTCGACTTGCAAAAAGTCAAGTTTTGAAAATAAGCGAGATATATCCCAATGATAGCTCCACTTTCTAAACCTAGTAAATCATGTTATAAATTGTAATGAAAAAAAGCAAAACTCTGTCAAAACCCACCAAGTCAAGCAGGAATACTGTCAAAACATGTTGAGCTTTTGCTTTCTCTAACTCAAGATGGGGGATGCTGACTCAAGTTTTGTACTGATTGCAGAAAATGCAAACAAATCTCCTCCTAAGGGTTCAAAAATTTTATTTATTTATTTAACCAGGGAAGTCCCGTTGAGATTGAAATCTCTTTTTCAAGGGAGCCCTGGGGGAAGAGGTGGGGAGGGACAGAATATTTGCACAGCCAATTAGATCAGGGGATGATTAGGCAGCAGATCGAAAGAGCCAGGTTGGGACTTTAGCCATGACACCGGGGAACCCCCTACTCTTATCGAAGAGTATCATAGGATCTTTAATGACCACTGTGAGTCAGGACCTCGGTTTAACGTCTCATCCAAAGGATGGCGTCTCCTTCAGTGCAGTGTCCCCGTCACCGCACTGGGGATTATCCCACCAGAGGGAAGATCGCCACCTACTGGCCCACCAACACCTCTTCCAGCAGCAACCTGGTTTTCCTCAATGGTTTCCCATCCAAGTACTGACCAAGCCCACACCTGCTTAGCTTCAGCAGATTGAATTGTGGTATGGCTGCTGGCAAAAGGAAGCTATGCCAGCTTGAAAGGTAAGGAACTCTATTATGAGTTTGAATGATATCCTTGCATGTCTTAAAATGCATTTATTTTAGTGCCAAAGCTACAATTGTGGGTCTTGAGTCAAAAATCAAAGTCATTCTTAAAAAAAAAATGAATTGCCTCATGGATTATGTATGCAAGGCTAATAATTTCAGTATAGTGAAAATTGGTATCTATGGAAGATAATTTATATGCCTACCAAAAAATCAGATTTTTCTAAAAAATGGACCAACTTTAGTTAGAAGGCTTTGGAAGTGGAATCAAATCTTAATTTTGGTTTCATGATACCGTGACAGGGCACTAAATGGTTACTCATAGGACCAGTCTTCTCCAGGCAGTACAGCAAATATCACAGAGCCAAAAAAGCCAGACGGGCAAGTGTGTTTCAGTTCAACTAAATAGATCACTCATACTGCAGCTCTCTGATAATATATATCCAAACAAACAACAAGTACACGATGTGATGAGGTGCCCAGGAATGGACTGGGTATCTGGCAAATTGGGCATTCCCCGAGAGAGCCGATGAATCTGTAGGCTGGCACCTTTATTTATTTATTTTTTTCAGCCTTAGCTAAACTGACCCAAAGAGCATGGCAAGATCATGTGATTGGGCCACCCATAGGTTTGACTCTCTGTGACGTGTTTGAACAAGGGGCTTATAGGTACATGTGTTGAAGGGGAAAGCAAGGTTGGATGGTGATCAGTGGATTGTGGTGGGCTGGTCTGGGCAAAAGTCCAGTCCTGCCCCGGGAGGTACCAGACTAAGAAGAATTACACCCACACACTGGCATCATTTGGAAGAAAGATAAGTAGACGGAGCATTTACTGAGGAGAGGGTGTCTCCATCCACAGTGTATTTCCCAAAGTGTAGGGGTCCACCAGTATCACACATATCTCTTCTGAAGGACACGGGTTATGTAATGTTTTGATAGCTCTTGACGTTCCAAAATAAAAAAGAGAAAAAAATTGAAATGACACCACTCAATTCATCCTTGATAGTGCAGACATAACTCCAAATGTTTTCTTGCATTTTGCTGTGTGAGTGACCCATAGGTACCAAACCCACAAAATTAATTTTAACGATGTTCGAAGGGCTTAGAGCATTTTTGTTTCAACCAATCAAACATCGCAGTCAATTTCCATTAATTTCTAATCTGCTGCCACAATTTCAACATTCCATGTTATCAATAGCGACAGGCAGGCAGGCAGAAATGACTGCAGTAATGGAGTCACAATAAACTGCCCTCATTAATAAAAAACAATGAAAGTGGATATCAACTGCGTACATACAAACATTTTCCAAGCTTTAGACGACTGGAAAATCGTTAGATGATCAACAAAACTGTTCATTACTTCAGTGATTAACTGCCGCATCAAAATCTCTTAATGAGATGTAACGCATTTCATATACACCTTAATTTACCTGCCAGTGCGCTGAAGTTATGGCTCTGTCACTTGTCTGTTTTGCCATGGATTTACTGAGTTAAAGTTTAGGTGTTTTCAACAGAAAATGTGCATTTATTCCTGACACAACGATGGAATACATCATCGTGTCTGTCATTGAGGGAATCATGAAGTCTGCAAGGCTCAGTGCCTATTGTGGAGACTCTCAGTACCTGTAGCAACGACCTAAATGTCATCGTTTAAAACAACACAGTTACCAGGGGGCAGAGCATCAGGTTAAGGCCTAATTGATTACATTATAGAGTTTGACCAGATTTTGTGACTTTCCACTCAAAAATACATCCAGTCCTGACTCAAACAAGACCACGGGCTTTTGAGTCAATAAGGTACCTACTGCTGTGGCAAGGCTCAAAGGACTTCGCTTGGCACCTGATAATTTGGAACATTTTCATGGTGAGCAGCTCAATGGTCCAGGGCAAACAGTAGCACAATCAAAAACTATAACTGTTTGTTGAAGTGACAATTATCTACAGTACATCTATTGGTCACACTTTAGATGAAGTGTTGGTCATAAAGGCTTTATAGATCATGTATAATGCCTTCATAAATGAGACATAAGGTCTTCATAAATCATACAAAAGCAAACGTATTGCTTTGTAAAGGGTGAAATAACACATCCTTCTTCAGCATGTGATGCCAGATGTGATATAACTGACGATGTCACTTAGCTAGTGGCTAATTGCGATAAAGGGTGACATTGTCAGCTAAGTGACATTGTCATTGTCACATCTGGCATCACATGCTGAATAAGGTTGTGTTATTTCACCCTTTACAAAGCATGACATTCGCTTATGTATGATTTATGAAGACATTATGTATCATATATGAAGGCATTATACATGTTGTATAAAGCCTTTATGAGCAACACTTCAAATAAAGCGCGACTCATCTATTTGAGAAAATGTTTATATCCACAAACAATATTCATGCCCTCAATATAATTATAGACCTACAGCACAGTTGTTGGACTTTCCTGGTGATCGCAGTTCGACAAAAAGTGGCAAAAGTGCAATCGTCACTACTTGCACCAGCCACAGGGTAAGTTACTACAGCCTGGTGCACATTCTGCCAGTATCCTAATTGTTGGGAAATAGGCTTACGACAATGGGAAGACAGTTTTTTTTTGGGGGGGGGCAAAATTGACCTACAGACTGTTAAATTTTCATGCACGTGTAGAAATGATATTTTGTTTGCTGCATTGACAGTACAATCAACGGGGGGCAGGCGGCGACACACTGGATAATGTGCCCCATGCTGAGCGGCTGGCAGGTTCCTCCTGCCTTGGTTTTTACTGGCCAGAGGATTGAGTGGAATCTCTGCCGTATTATAGAGCACGAGACATAAAAAAGCCTTGTAGCCTGTTTGGAGCTTATGACATTCATATGAAACCCATTATCTTGAAATACTTTTTTTTTCCACTTATCTTGAAAGTTGCCTGCGCGTGCAACAACACACTTCTGTCATTCTTGCTTAGTGCCACTACACACAATGATCATGTATCAACATGCAGCATTTGGTTGTGCCCCGGTCTCCCCTACTTCATAACCAGACAAAGTAGGTTCCAATAATGCCCTGAAATTTCACTACGTGACACCTTGCAGCTGCATGTTATGGTTATGAGACACAATTCAGCCAAAGGCAATATCATTTGTTTGAAATTCATTCCCACAAATCATTGGTGCACCATGCGTGATAGTGATTATCATCCCACCACAAAAATAGATAAAACGGGCTAATAAATAAGACTAACAGTATACGTAGCCTAATAAAACAACACAACAAGACAGGAGGAGAGAGAGAGAGAGAGAGAGAGAGAGAGAGAGAGAGAGAGAGAGAGAGAGAGAGAGAGAGAGAGAATGCGAGTTAGTAACAGTTTAAAATCGCATCATATCCGTTCTGCTCAGCCCATTGAAAAGTTTTTGGAGATGGCACAATCTTATCTCGTCACATCAGACGATCAATCTACGCATCTTGAGGCGACGAGGACGTCTAAATCCATCACATTCCGCGCCGCTCATGGTAAAGCCAGATTAAGACCAAGAGAAGACCGCGAGTCACTGGTGCTCCACTCCTGGAGTGAGCGCGTCGAACCGTCGCGCGCGACTGACCAGAGGTATATAAAGCATCTCGCGCAAAATACTCCCCTCAGAGTATCAACTACACCGAGGGTGGCGTCGGGCAAGTGGCAGTACAGCCCGTTTCTCTACTCTTCTTCTCAAGACATTGCGTTTTTCCACGAACCATGGACGCTGTTGAATAATCCGGATTGATTGACAAATACGGTTTCCTAAAACGAAACACGTCTAAATAATAATATTAATGGAAAATTAATCTCTTTTTTTTTCGAATAAAGTGGATGAAACGAAGCGCCAGGTCATTTTCACCTCACTGTATCTGGTATATAATGTCAAAAATGTCTGAAGTACTCATGCTATTAAGGAATAGTAATTTGAACCAAAGATGTGAGTGGGGTTTTCTTAGACTATTACGCGGGTTATTGCGCATTTGATCATTTTTATTTTTTAAACCCAGCACCAACTTTTGAAGATAATAACGTAATTTTCCTATTAAATAACCGGACTTTTTGTACGTTATTCGCGCAAAAGGAATGGATACGAGTAGTCTTTCAGTGAATGGTGTCACCCACACCGAAGCTTCGGGCATCTTGAAACCAGAACCAGATCCTTTCTCCGCTCCGCATCCATCCGTCGCGCCGTGGAACTTTAAAATCTTGGCTGCATTGATGTTTATTGTTACATCTTTGTCACTGTCTGAGAACTTCACAGTAATGTTGGTGACGTTCAAGTTTAAACAACTAAGACAGCCTCTGAATTACATAATTGTTAACCTATCTCTGGCTGACTTTCTTATGTCATTAACTGGAGGCACTATAAGTTTTTTGACCAATGCTAAGGGCTACTTTTTCTTAGGAGCGTGGGCATGCGTACTGGAAGGATTTGCCGTGACATTTTTCGGTGAGTCTGAATATCACTTTCGTCACTTACAAGAAAGACACGTCGGCTGATTAAATTAAACATTCAACATACTGAAAAGAGGATGCAAGATGCTATGGATGACTTTTAATTGGACCATACTGTATACGCAGATAGTGTGGTGAACTCAAATGTTTTGTGGAAACCTATTACCTCAAAAAAAAAAAAAAAAAAAAATTGTGCAGGCCATCTTGATTGCACTGTGTAGAAGGAACTTGGTAAAGTTACATGTACATGCGTTTAAGTGTTGTGAATGCAAGATCATTAAGTTGGAATACACTTTTTTTTTTTGTTGAGGAAATCAGTTTCCACAAAACATGAGTTCACCACACTTACCAGGGTTTACAGTAACATTTGTTTCCACTGAAGTTATTTATGGTCACTTTATATACATTTAGAGCGCATCTTGCTCAAGAGCTACACAATGGCTGTCCTGCAAATCAGCATATAATTGCACATTTTCTAGTAAATAAATAAATAAATAAATAAATAAACTTGTGTTTCCCAAACTTGCAAAACTGTCTGTGCGTAGAAAGTAATGTGCTGTATACTTTGCTAACTTGTAAAACAACATAAATATCAAAGGCTTTTCAATCTAGTGCTCATAATGCATGGCTTGTCAAGGCAGAACTAATTTATATTTTACAATATTAGTGACGCCCCAAATGTCCAGGTACAGTATTTGACAGGAGCATCAGAAGTCCTTGTGCTTGATTCTGGAAGTTGGGATCTAACGACAGCCTTCAACTTCTGCTACACTGGCATCGGTCAGTGATGGTCATACAGGATTATAGTGGAAATGGACTGGATATTTTATGTATGTTGGTTTTATTCCCAACACTGAACATGAAGAGAATCAAACTAACAGCAAGAATTCCACGATGCTGAATTTCTTTCATAAAAACCCAGTTGTTCATTGAAAACAAAAAATATACTGCTGACAGTGGAATTATTAGTACCTTTGAAAAACAAAAAAAATATCTCAGATCCCGCGCCAGTTTTGGTGTTCTGTTCCTGAAACAAAATGCAACAGACGGACAGACAATTGACTTAGAGGATGGACGGAAGTATGAGAAGGCATGTCTACACTATGAGTCCATATCTCACAACCCCATTTCCAAAAAAGTTGGGACTCCATGTATAATGTGAGTGAAAACAGAATGCAATGATTTGCAAATTTAAACCAAATATTCAATTTACAATTGTAAAAAAAAAAAAGACAATATACCAAATGCTGAAACTGAGAAATTTTATTATTTTTTGAAAAATGTATGCAAATTTTGAATTGGATGCAGCAACGCATCTCAAAAAAGTTGGTACAAGAGCATGTTTACCACTATGTTGCATTAACTCTTCTTTTTACAACTCTCCATAAGTGTTTAGGAACTGAGGGTGCCAATTTATGTAGTTTTGAAAGCTAAATGTTCTCCTATTCTTGATGGTGTGCAATTTCAGCTACTCAACCACTTGTGGCCGCTTTTGTCATATTTTTGGCTATATAATGTCTCAAATATTTTCAGTGGGTGACAGCTCTTTACTGCTGGCAGGCCAGTTTAGCACCCAGACCCTTTTACTTGTGTGTTATGTTCATGTCATACATGTAGACTGTGGTGTGCCGCATTGTCCTGTTGAAAAAAGCAAGATCCTCCCTGAAAAAGACATCTGGATAGCAGTATATATTGCTCCAAAATGTGTATATGTGTGCAGGACTAGGAAAAGGGGTCACTTGGGATTTTTTCCATTCTGAGATAAATGGGGTCAAAGTTCATCCTGTTTGAAATTTGGTTGAACTTGGATCACTCTGATTTTGTTGGAAAATCTTAATTCATAAAATGACCCAAGTGTCCTTTTTTCCTAGTCCTTCATACATCTATCGTTCAGTGTTTATGGTGTTTTCACAGATGTGCAAGTTACCCATGGCACACGCACTAATGCACTCCCATACTATCATGGATGCTGGCTTTTGAACGATGCATTGCCCAGAAGCCGGGTGGTCCCTCTCTTCTTTTTTTCTGGAGGATATAGAGTCCATGATTTCAAGAAAAATTTCACGTTTTTATTGATTAGACCACAGGAAAGTTTTCCAGTTTGCCTCAGTCTATCTTAAATGAGCTTGGGCGCAGAAAAGGCGGCAGCGTTTCTTGATCTTGTTTATATATGGTTTAATCTTTACATGACTGGATTAACTTGCATTTTTGGATGCCATGACAAACATTGATGGTTGATAATGGTTTACAGAAGTGTTCCTGAGCCAATGCAGTGATTTCAACCACAAAATCCTGGTGGTTTTTAATATGTTGCTGCCTGAGGGCCAAAAGATCACAGATATTCAATATTGGTTTTCAGCCATATCCTTTGGGTACAGAGATTCTCCAGTTTTTATTAATCTTTTTATGATATTATGTACACTTGAAGATAAATATGCAAAGAATTTTGGCATTTTAAGTTAAGAAACTTCATTCTTGAATTGTTGGACTATTTGCCCATTCAATCTTACCAAAAGTGCTGGAAAGTGGTGGCTACTTTTGAAGGATTTTTATACCCAGTCATGTTTCTGACCTGTTGCAAATTAACCTAATTAGCTGTAAGATGTTCCACCAGGACTGATTTACCATCATTAAACCTTTCGGGTCTTCTGTTTCCCTGTTCCAACTTTTCTGAAACTTTTTGCTGGCATCTAACTCAGATGGATTAAGCGTTTTTCAAAAAGATAATAAAATTTCTCAGTGTCAACATTTGGTATGTTGTTTTTTTTTTAAATATATTTTCAATTAAATATCGGGTTTAAAAGTGCAAATCATTACAGTCTGTTTTTACATTACATACATATTTTACAAGGCGTCCCAACTTTTTTGGAAATGCGGTTGTACTACAGAAATACGTAATAGCATGTAATAAGCTGAGATCAGCCACTAATACTGTTTATCACCTTTTATTAGCCCAGAAAGATAACATAGGACTATGTCACTGCGAGCATTAAAGAAAGAGTTCTACAGATAGTTGTCACCAAATGGTGGCAAACTATCATTTTCGAAGGTCGGTCCACAGATGTCGATGGGACTTTTCATGGTGCGCTTGTGTAATTTCACATAAACTGTTGTTGTTTGTAGTCAAGGAGAAAAAGCTTGAGTGATGAAGTTCGTAGCAAAGCCCTGTGTTTACTTGTGTAGAGCTGAGCATGGGGTGGACTTGACTAATGGCCTGTCCTGGTAGGAATCGTCGCACTGTGGTCACTCGCTGTCCTGGCTTTCGAGCGCTTCTTTGTGATCTGCCGTCCACTGGGAAACATTCGCCTGCGAGGCAAGCATGCGGTGCTCGGTCTGCTGTTCGTCTGGACCTTCTCCTTCATCTGGACTGTCCCTCCTGTGCTGGGCTGGAGCAGCTACACAACTAGCAAGATCGGCACCACCTGTGAACCCAACTGGTGATGTCACTGTTCGGCCATACGCACAGTCATTGAACACACACACACACACACACACACACACACACACGCACACACACACACACAGACAT
Source organism: Gymnothorax reevesii (assembly GCA_029721435.1). Classification (NCBI taxonomy): domain Eukaryota; kingdom Metazoa; phylum Chordata; class Actinopteri; order Anguilliformes; family Muraenidae; genus Gymnothorax; species Gymnothorax reevesii. Next base: position 51,344,739 of record CM056591.1, read on the forward strand.
ATCCTTGTACTTATCTTTGTGAGGACATTACATTGACTTCCATTCATTCTTCCAGTGTCTCTACAGCTTTTCCCTAATCTTAAAAACAAGCAATGTATGCCTAACCCAAACCCTTACCTTAACCTTAACCTATCCCTAATTCTAACCTTACCCCTAACCTTAACTAATAAGTCACAATTTACCTTTGTAGTTGTGAGGACCGGCCCAAATATCCTCACTTTCCAAAAAAGACTTCACTTTGTTGGTTAAAAACTCATGCCTCAGTACGTAGCAAGTACAAGAACACACTCACACGCGCGCACACACACACACGCACACACACACACACACACACAAAAAATCACAAACATACAATAGAACAATACAACAAGATGGATGTGGTTAAACAGTTGCATTTTAAAAAACGTACATCTCAGTAATTTTAAAGATTTGCAATACAATCTTTAAAATCGGAGAGGGGGATGAATAAATGAAGTCCCAGCAGTCTTTGCAGTGAATACCAGGATGACGGTGTGTTACCGTGAAAAGAATATGTGCACACAAACATACGGACACGCACACACATACATTTTAAAGGTAATTAGACCTTAAAAAAAAGAGACTTAAAAGTTCACTCACACTTCACCTCTTTGCCTTCAATAGGGACAGTTAGCATACAGTCTGCATCACAGAGATAGCTGCTTTAAGCCGAAATTGCTTTAAAATAAGAGTTTTTCTGTAGCCTCCCTGCTAAGCCCTGTTATGTGGTTTAATAGAGGTTTGGCATTTTAACTTAGTGCTTGACATTTAGCGGTAAACAGAAAAAATCCATTCATAGTTTCCTGCTTGGAAATATAATTTCAGCATCACTCATTAATGTATTTCAATCACCATAATATGAATTATCTTTGTAACATAATTATTTAGGTGACAATGGTGGGGGCGGAGATGAGCACTCAGAGTAGTTCTTTGGCTGTCTGTTAATTCGCCCATTTTGCAGGGGGTAGGGGGCTCTTGAATCCTTATCTAATACAGACCTGAGACAACCTTTTTCCATGGGTGTTGTAGTAGTTTTATTTTGTGTACTGTTTTTAAATAGAAAACAACTGCACAGTTCACATCAGGGACACACTGGAGACTTATCAGCAGCTAGAATTAGCTGTAATGCTGTTATAAATGGAGGCAGCCGTCAGGAAATATCGCATTGACTCTGAATGGTTGTGCTATGGATTAGAGGTAAAAATGCACGGAGTCTCACAGCTTGTTACTGGCCATAAAAAATTAGACAAATGAATAAATGGATTTCAATTGGAAATTTCATTAAGGGTGCAGTTAAATCCTAATAGCAAGCATTACAAATATTTTGCTACCGATTTTCCGCTCTGAGTCATTAAGTGCAACTTCACTGTTCTATTGCATGTAGAATCGCCGGTTGTAACATCTAATTTTCTTTCAGCAAACAGTTTTGAACTGATCCAATTTTGGCTCCTGAATCATTTCACAAAAAAGACTATGCAACATGCGTCATCTTGGTGGCCGAGCTGCACTACGCAAATGCTGCTGAATACCATTAAGCCATCATCCCTTTATCACTCTTTCACCGGAAAGCAAGTCCAAAATGTGACATCACAGCTGACAGAGAGATAGGAAATCCTCACTCCTGGCTCACAGGTCTATTACCCTGGGCCTTTAGTTCCACAAACTAACCGTGTCTGTAATTGTGTAGGCCACAAGAAGTTCTCAACGAGTCTAGATGGCGCCACGGTTTGCGTGGAAATTCTCTCCCTCTCCTTTCCAAAATGCTTTCACATCCCTGGTGTGTGTTCAGAATCAGTGGTGTGAGCCATTGGTTTCACTGGCCTTCAGAGACCATCTCTTACTGTAATGTATTATGTGAGTGCACATTTGTATCTGTGTACTGGAGAGGGGGTGTCAGAGAGGACCTGATGAATTTGACTAAGCCTTGTTTTCAAACTGTGAGAAGAGATGTGCTGATGGAGAGCTACTGTGTTGAGGGGAGAATATTGGAGTCCTCACGAGAGATTGCTCTCCACTGACATCCTATCGATCCAGCAACAAGCAGCCTGATTACGCTCAGGACAACGTGAGCTGTGCTGCTTACACTCGGTCTTGTTGGGAGATTTGGGGGGGGGGGAGTGTTCTTAACCATTTTCGTGCATAGTCAGTTGAGACCTTTAAAGGGGACAAATTATGCCATTTTTTACCCAAGTTATAACATTCCTGGATTTCCAAAAAGGGAAGTTTATTAGCAAAAAAAAAAAAAACAAAAACAGTTGATTCTGAGTGAGCATCCCATCTGCAAAACTAGCTCTGTTTTGATTGGCCAGCGAACAGAGCCACTGGCCCCTTGTGTCAGTGGAGAGTAATGATGTCAAAATATCCCCAATTTACATTCTTCATATCCTTTGGTTAAAGCGCTAAAATAGTGCTTTGAATTCTTGAATTTACATAGAGAAACTCTTTAATTTAGAAAAAAAAAACAATGCCCCAGTAACTAAAATACATAAACCGGTAAATACAGTGCAAAATGAAGACGAATTAGCAACGATGGAATCAGGGCCCGAGGTTATAAAATTTTTTTGAGGATGCTTTCGTGCTCAACTCAGCTTTCATACTCAACTCAAGACTCAGACTCACAATGCCAAGGTTATAAAAGTTTTTGTGTTCATTTTTAACTCAGCTTGAGCATGTAATTTCAGCATGGCCCAGAGACCCCAAATCAGACAATTTTCATCATGAGGGGTGGATGGAGCAGATCTAAGGGCCCTTTTGAAGCCCTATTGTTGCCCAGATGCGTGCTGGGAAGTGTAGTTTATGGTGTTATTTGTGTTTGCAGATGTGTAGTTTGAGTGGTTTTGCAGCATGGTCAGAGTAACTTGCTGTAAAAAAAGACCTCTGTGAAATTGGGAAATGTACATAAACAACACCATGTGCTTTAAATCAAAATAACCTTTTTCGCTGAAGAATTCAGAAATTCCATCTTATAGGTGCAGGTTTACCAAAATACAGCGCACTCAAGAGGCACAGGCTTAATACTGAGTCATGCTCAGCGGAGTTTGACCTCAAAATGTTCAGTATACTCGGACTGTGTGTAAAACTCTGCAGAGAACGATCTCAGAGACAGATTTTGACTCGCACTCGAGGTGATTCAGTTTGATTTCTCGTTAGGCTGAACAGTTTTCAAAGTTCTGAGCATACGCTGTGATCGTGACACAGCTCCTTTAAGCCTTTGAAGGGTAAGCACTATTGGAACATTTTCTCAGCTGTTCAGGAACTCTGTCTGAAGGGCACATTTTTAGGAGTTTTGTCACCATTTTAAGTCAGCGCCCAAATCCTGGATTGCTTTGTGTTACCAGTTGTAATTGTCAGATCAGCATTTTAATATTCCATTAAGATAATTTTAATCATATATATATATGATCTCACTACTTGAGGAGTTAACAAGTGCAGGGCCATTTGCCAGCACAAAATCAAAAATGGACCAATGATTGGCCATTATATTTTTTTCTGCACCAATCAGCAGTTGCATTATTACAAAAGTAGTGCTGTGTGAAGCATCTTAGATAATAAGGGCCCCAGTGTCTGCATATTGATGGCATGTGTGCGCCACTGAGTCAGTCAATGATTTATTCAGTTTTACAGCTGTGAACGTATCCTACCGGCTATAGTCTCGAATTCGGTCTGCGTGGTTGGGCGAGAGTCCGTCTCAGCGCTCTGTGAATAAGAACGTGTGTAACAAAATTCAACAGCCTGTTTGAAATGAAGAGGCAGACCTGCAAACATCAGATTGGATTGGAAATGTCATATTGATGTTGAACTCTGACCCTCCGCGTTTCCGTGCAGGTACTCCGGAGACTCCACTGACCACAGCTACATCATAACCTTCTTCTGTACCTGCTTCATCCTTCCGCTGACCATCATCATCATCTCCTACAGCAAGCTGATGAGGAAGTTGAGGAAGGTGGGTGGGGCGGTTACGATGGCTGCAGTAACGAGCGCTGCAAACCGCTGATCTCTGTCCTACTCCACACTCACGCCTGCACACCCCCCATCTCCCCGTAACCCTGCTGGCACAGAGAACAAATGAAGATTAATGGGGGCGAATAAGGGGCAAAGGACCACGCTGGTCGAACCTTGGTAACGATTGGGACAGGGAGGGTAATTATAGGCCAGTCAAACCTGGGGCTGGAGGACGCAGGAGGCTGCATTGAGCTGAAATCAAAAGATCAGCTTCTCCCCCCCAGTCTTACAGCTGCCTGCTCAGGCAACTGTGTCCAGCAGAACAGGTTTTTCATCTCACTGCTGAAACTGCACATGCAGCTACAAACTGCTTGAGAGAGACGTTCAATCGATCCTCTCTCATGTCTCGAGCATGTGCATTTTATCGCATTATTTTTCTGTATTTGTTGATTGGTGCCCAAGCTCTGAAACTGAATTAGAGTAACCTATTCAAGATAATTCGCTAAAAACCAAAATACAGTTTTATTTAATCGACGTTTTTGAATAAAAAAAAAAAAACTGTAATTTTTTTATCAATTACTTATGGATCAAAAAGAGACCCTGCTGTTGACTTTTTGGATGTACATTTTTTTAACCATAAATCTATGTCACGTGGAGGTCTGCTACATTAGGATGAGGATAGAGGAGGATTGCTGAAGATATCTAAAAAACTTAGCCCAAATATTTGGATGGATAGCACTGTGCTAGCCTAGCTTTATATCATTTTCAGCAAAACCATTCCTTTCCACAATGTTGGCATACTCAAATCGAATAAAACATTTGGCTTCCGCAGACTGACTAAGAGGGGCCTAACTCTTTTACCTACTGTATGACAGTACCGAATGTTTTTCTGTTTTATAATGGCCAGACTTTTTATTGCTTTTGAAAGAAGTCTGGACGCTAATTTGGAAACTGACAAATTATTAGAACTGATTGGGATCAGACTCAGGACTCAGCACAGGACATTGAATCCGTTCCACAGGTTTATTAAAGAGCTGTCTTATAGTCAGACAGTACACAAGAGGCACAAGACAGGGAATCCAAACTGTGGTCAGGGTTCAGTCCAAAGTTCAAGGGCCAGAGGGTGAGTATGTCAAAGTGAGCAATGATCTGCATCATCAACCAAAAGCTAGCCGATGCCGAAAACAAAAATTCACAAAGGAGTAGGCAATCTCAAATACCACGGGTAAAGCAAACTCTACACCAGAAAAAAGCTCACTGGAAATATAGAAGGCTGACAAAATGTCTTGGGGAAAAAGCAACAAACTCGCAAAGAACAAAGGCAAAATTAACTCAGTATAACGGAGCAAAATAAAGCGAGGGCGTGGAAGCTGGTGTGCTGGACCTGGGACGTGTGACGAGGCAAGTGGCAACAAACAATGGAACCACTAACTTACATAATTAATGAAACGAACAGGGAGGGCGAGTGCTGAAGTGAGGAAGGAAGCAGGTGCTAACTGAACAGGGAATAGAAATAACAGGAAAATGAACACAGTATCTAAGACAACAACGATAAAACTAAGAATATAGAGTAATTACTGAATGAATCGGGGGGAAAAAGAGCGCGTCTAGGGTAGAAAAATCAAAATCACAATACCAGGTGCTCTTAGGCGAGGGGCAAAGAATGTAACAAAAATACGAAAAGGAGTCTAAGGCACTCTGGTAGTGAAACAAGTAAAAAGCCTTTATTAAATGGCTAATGCATCGGCAAAATTAAAAAGCGCACCTACGCGTTACGGCCATACAAGGCCTTCATCAGGGTGACTAAACCATTTGTGTATCAAAAGCACCATTCAAATAGATGAGGAAAGGAAATGACATCATGAAAAAACAGGTAGAACAGGATATATAAAACCTGATAAACAACAATAAAGGACACAATATCGCACATATTAAGGGCAAGGAGAAATAACAAATCAGAAAAAATAACAAATCAGAAAAAAAAAAAAAAAAAAAAAATAAAAAATAAAAAAAAAAAAAAAAAATTCACCTAAGACGTATCCAACCAAGAAGCACAAACATATATCATAAAAATGGAGAATAGTCTATTTCTTCATTTAAACCTGGAAATTCCATAGCCTTGAGCTGGAAAATCCAAAACGTCTCTCGTTGTAGGAGACGTTTAAGGTGATCACCCCCCCTTCGAGATCTATTGACCACATCAATAACCATAGCTTTCAAAGAATTTGGATCTTCATGGCCGGCCAACCTATAATGTTTAGCCATGGGATATTTGTCGTTCGCTGTTCTGATGGCATAAACATGTTCGGATAACCTATCCCTCAGTCTCCGCTTAGTACGGCCTATATAAAAACACCCACATATACATTCCAACCTGTACACGACAAAAGTGGTATTGCAATTCGCAAATGAGTCCAACGAGTAAGTACGGGGAACACTAGGATCCGTAAAGGTTTTAGATTTAACCATGTATTTGCATTGATTGCAGTTCCCACAAGGGTAGTTGCCGAAAGGTTTGGAAAGCCAAGTAGGTTTGGTTTTGGTTTTGGGTGCCAAATCACTATGTACCAATTTATCTTTCAGGGAGGGAGCCCGTCTGAAAGAAAAGGCTGGGGGCTCTTCGAAAACAGCGTTTAAAGTGGAGTCACTCTCAATAATACTCCAATTGCGTTTTATAATGTCCCTAATTTCAGCTGCCTCTCGACTATATTGTGTAACAAAATAAACTTGTTTTGATTTTTTGAGCTTACGGGACTGTTTTAAAAGACTCTCTCTCTTCAACGATTTAGCATTTGTAAGAGACCGATTTAACAGACTAGACTTATATCCCCTTTGCTGAAAACGAGTGTGCATCTGTGAAGCCTTTTCGTCAAAATCATACTCTTCATCACATATACGACGAAGCCTTTGAAATTGTCCAAAAGGTATGCTTTTAATCAAACCAGGGGGATGAAAACTGTCTGCCCTAAGAATAGTATTGCGGTCTGTGCTCTTTCTAAAAATAGTTGTGTGGAGTTGACCATTTTCAGTTAATGAAATTCTTAAATCCAGGAAATTTATATGAGTTCTGCTGTATTCTATGCTCAACCTTAGATTCTGGTTAAGGGAATTGACATATGCATGAAATTGTAGAAGCTCCTCTTCAGAACCTGAAAAAAACATCAAAATGTCATCTATATATCTCCCATACCATTTCATCATCCCATAAAAAGGGTTGTCAGAACAGAGTATATACATTTCTTCCCACAAACCCAGATACAAATTGGCATAGTTAGGAGCAAAACATGCACCCATAGCAGTGCCTTTCTGTTGGCGATAAAGCTTGTCCTGGAAAAGAAACACATTATTTTTTAATGTCCACTCAGTCAATTGCAAAAGAAAGTCAGTAGGGGGCACAGCATCGCCCGGTCTGAGCTGGAGATAATGCTGTAGCGCATGTAAGCCCTCTTGGTGTGGAATATTAGTGTACAGCGATTCCACATCCATAGTTACCATATAGCAAGATGCAACATCAGTGAGCTCAGACAGTTTATTGAGAGTGTGGGTAGTGTCTTGGAGAAATGAAGGCAGTTGGAACACAAAAGGTTTAATAAAATAGTCCACATACTTAGAAGCTGGCTCTGAAATAGTATCATTATTACTGATAATGGGCCTTCCGGGGGGGTTGATAGAATCTTTGTGCACTTTAGGCAACATGTAAAAAACTGCCCATCTGGGATAAGTTGGATGAAGAAAGTCACGTTCCTGCTTTGAAATCCATTTTCGTTCCAAGGACTTATCTAAAAACGTTCCCAATTCATGTTTCATGGATTCCAAGGGATTGGTAGACAAAGGTAGATAGTAGTCAGTATCCTCAAGTTGTCTATAAGCCTCGATCTCATATTTCTCTCTGCCCCATACCACAACAGCTCCCCCTTTATCAGCACAGCGTACAATCAAATTGTCATTATCAGATAGCCACTTTATGGCTTCATTTTCAGATTTAGATAGGTTGCTTCTGTGAAGTTTTTTTCTATTTTCAAACATTCTGTCTACATCACGAGAAACTTTTTTTGTGAACGCGTTAAGGCAGGCATTATTCATGATGGGGTAAAAGGTAGACTTGGGTTTGAACTTAGAACGGGGAGTGGCATTTTGCTCATGAGATGCTGATCTTTCTAGAGTAGTCAAAGAATTTTGCTTGTACCACACCTTCAGGTGTAAGTTTCTGTAAAACTTATACAAATCAACTTTAGTATGGAACTGGCTGGCGCTGTAAGTAGGCGCAAAAGACAAACCTTTTGACAGCGCTGACACGCACTCCTTGGAAAGGGGCGTGTCCGAGATATTCATTACCGTGTCCGATTCGAGCGCATCTGTGGTGTTTGCTGGGCTTGAGAGCGCAGAGAATAAGCTGGACGTCTTTCGTTTCTTCCCCCTCCGCGTTTTCCTCCTTTTCCTCTCTGTAAATTGTCTAAAAAACCAGTGGACGAGATGTCCTGTCGATTGCAGGATTCCTCTTCGTCACTGCTAGGGAGGTTGAAGGACACGGACCGGGAGCGTGTATGTGGGAAACGAGATCCACGCATCGCACTGCTGTTGGTCCACGTATAGACTGATGCGCCGCCTTTGTAATCCTCGGTATCCCTCTGAAACTTCTCTACTTTCTTGCGTTTCAAAAAATTGTGCAGTTTGTCAATGTCCTCTTTCAATTTAGACTCAAAAGGAAGTCTTTGGTCCTCCGATGCCAATCGAGCAATGTCAACCTTAATGTTTTCAATATCTGCGTGGAGGGAATCCTTTTGACGTTTAGATTCCTCAATCAACAATAAAATCAAATCAAGTGAACATTTATTTAAAATCGCTTCCCATTTCTGTTTGAAATCTGGATTGTCATGGCCAAACGAAGGAAACTTTTTGATCCGCAGGCCTCTGGGAATCATTTCTTTCCTCCAATAGTCCGATAAAGTAATTGCATGCAATTCCAATTTCGTTTGTTTTTCTAAAAGTTTCTTAAGATCCTGATAGGATCTGCGTAAATCTGGCGGAGAGTCCAAAGTCTCGTCATCCAGTAAAGAATCTTGAACTATGATGTTCTTGCCTTGTTCATTCGTAAAAAAGAATGTACTCGTTGTAGCCATGATGAGACCGCAAACAAATTACCCCAAACGTCCAAGCGTGCGGACGGAGCAGCTCCCCAGGACTCACCCCTGGAGTCCTATAACAATGAATGAATCGGGGGGAAAAAGAGCGCGTCTAGGGTAGAAAAATCAAAATCACAATACCAGGTGCTCTTAGGCGAGGGGCAAAGAATGTAACAAAAATACGAAAAGGAGTCTAAGGCACTCTGGTAGTGAACTCGTTTTCAGCAAAGGGGATATAAGTCTAGTCTGTTAAATCGGTCTCTTACAAATGCTAAATCGTTGAAGAGAGAGAGTCTTTTAAAACAGTCCCGTAAGCTCAAAAAATCAAAACAAGTTTATTTTGTTACACAATATAGTCGAGAGGCAGCTGAAATTAGGGACATTATAAAACGCAATTGGAGTATTATTGAGAGTGACTCCACTTTAAACGCTGTTTTCGAAGAGCCCCCAGCCTTTTCTTTCAGACGGGCTCCCTCCCTGAAAGATAAATTGGTACATAGTGATTTGGCACCCAAAACCAAAACCAAACCTACTTGGCTTTCCAAACCTTTCGGCAACTACCCTTGTGGGAACTGCAATCAATGCAAATACATGGTTAAATCTAAAACCTTTACGGATCCTAGTGTTCCCCGTACTTACTCGTTGGACTCATTTGCGAATTGCAATACCACTTTTGTCGTGTACAGGTTGGAATGTATATGTGGGTGTTTTTATATAGGCCGTACTAAGCGGAGACTGAGGGATAGGTTATCCGAACATGTTTATGCCATCAGAACAGCGAACGACAAATATCCCATGGCTAAACATTATAGGTTGGCCGGCCATGAAGATCCAAATTCTTTGAAAGCTATGGTTATTGATGTGGTCAATAGATCTCGAAGGGGGGGTGATCACCTTAAACGTCTCCTACAACGAGAGACGTTTTGGATTTTCCAGCTCAAGGCTATGGAATTTCCAGGTTTAAATGAAGAAATAGACTATTCTCCATTTTTATGATATATGTTTGTGCTTCTTGGTTGGATACGTCTTAGGTGAATTTTTTTTTTTTTTCTGATTTGTTATTTTTTCTGATTTGTTATTTCTCCTTGCCCTTAATATGTGCGATATTGTGTCCTTTATTGTTGTTTATCAGGTTTTATATATCCTGTTCTACCTGTTTTTTCATGATGTCATTTCCTTTCCTCATCTATTTGAATGGTGCTTTTGATACACAAATGGTTTAGTCACCCTGATGAAGGCCTTGTATGGCCGTAACGCGTAGGTGCGCTTTTTAATTTTGCCGATGCATTAGCCATTTAATAAAGGCTTTTTACTTGTTTCACTACCAGAGTGCCTTAGACTCCTTAGAGTAATTACTGTAATAAACAGAAAAATAATGAAAGCAGAATGCAAACACTGACGAGAATCCAGTGGATTCTTTATTAGAAATTTGACCTCAAATTTTTTTTGCAGGTTTCCAATGCAAATGGTCGGTTGGGCAACGCCAGGAAGCCAGACCGCCAGGTGACGCGCATGGTTGTGGTCATGATCGTGGCCTTCATGGTTGGCTGGACGCCATATGCAGTCTTCTCCATCACAGTCACAGCTTTTCCCACCATTCACCTGGACCCACGCCTGGCCGCCATTCCTGCATTCTTCTCCAAAACTGCTGCGGTCTACAACCCCATCATCTACGTCTTCATGAACAAACAGGTACCCACAGCGAGCTTTCAAACAGACGTACAAAATAAGATTTACCCACAGCAAGCTTTCAAACAGACGTACAAAATAAGACTTACCTCATAATTGATCTTTTTTGTGAATTTGTCATACAATTTGATATGCAATTAAATCTGTGTTACTCCCATCCATTTGATGATTTGTGTTCCATTAGTTTCTTTCAATGTACAACTCACCCCAATCGTTCACATTTGCTGCAGTTAAACTTCCTGACTGAGTCTACTTTTTTGTGCATTTTTTTTTTGGATGAGAGCAAACATTCAATTTTTCAGAAATTTTTCACTTTGTATCAGGGAAGTTTGTAGGTAAACTCACATATATATTATTCTGTAATTCTATTTATATTTAATTTCCAGCTATTGAAGCATGAGCAAATTCGTATAATAGAGCAGGCTGTGGCACACTATACAGCCTGCGTTCTCTTCTACAATAGTTAGTGATAATACTCAGTATTCTTGCTAGCACAGTCTCTTTGGTAACACAAGCATGTACTGTTATAATCTGTTAGCACTGGGCCACTTATCAAGAGAGAAAAGAGAAGCGGCAAGGACAGACAAGTAATCTCAAACCTTTACCAAGCTGGATACTTTATTGACCAAAGTGGAGGCCTCAGTACTGCACTGATTGTCCGTGTTGCTCATGACATGCATCATCATCAACAAACAAAGTAATGCCACAACTGCTATTGATTGACCTGGCCCATGGCATCTTTAGGAAAGGAAAAAAGGTTATTTCAGAACTCATATTGCTTGTGACCTTGTTATTGAAGTATTGAGTGTATGGGACGGGGGGAATCTTTCTGTCGCTGCCCGAATCGCTTCAGAGGATTGTCACTGGGTATTTCAGCCGAGTCTTACAGATCATTCCGAGAATCTCATTTGTCTGCTGCTCTGAAATCCTCACTTACATCTCAACTGAACCTCCAAAAACGCGTTTTTCCAGGCTTATGTTGGCATTCCAAACCGAATCTGTAATGTCCAATTGGGGAACTATGTACAAGGCTTTTGCATATGCGACCTCCTATTGGCAATTCAGGAGAGTGAAGACAGTTCGCGGCTCTCTGCCGAGGCACGCGCCTGTCAGCCACCGCTTCTAATACACTCATTGGTTGAATCTTCACAAGTACAGAAAAAGGGCGGAGGAAACCCGAACATGAACAGACTTTAGAATCTTCCTGACAAGCACCCGTCTGGCAAACAGGAGGCACCTAAACAACAAACAAAGCAACTTATATTACCCTTCCCGGCAGACCCTTCCCAATTTGCATCCCTGTAGCGCATTTGCGTGCTACTTCTGAAAAAGCTGCCGACCGCTGCCGGTTGGTACCAACGGGGACTCTAATCCGCGCCGTGATAGTCATTGTTATATATTTCTGGTCTATCGATACACTGGCCAGCCGATTAATTAGGCCGATTAGTGCCATTTTGTGATGATTGGCCTTAACCCATTATTGAGCCCATGAGGTCTATTAAAGAAAAAAAAAAAAGAAGTGAGATGGCGACCCTAATTCCGCCATCTGCAGCCGGCCTTGTCGGTGGCTGGAGCTAAAAAAAAAAATTAATAATAAAAAATAAGCAGCCAGTGCTGGATATACTAAAGAAATCAGCAAGACATAGTTTTTTGTGCTCAATGTGCTTAATGTTTGCGGTTGGCCTGTAGGTATATACAATTTGACTTCCTTACAATTTGACGCCAGCCATTCCCCACCCCAATCATAAGCATCGACTGCATGTTTGAGGGTGTCCGCACTGTGCTAAAAAGTTATTCAAAAGAAATCTTTTGGGCAGTTCTTGAGGAAAACATTCCAATAGTTTTTTAATAAGTTTCTGAAGAACGTAATGAGTTAACGAATGTAAACAATTACCAAATCTTTTACCTGAGACAGGGAATCTGGATATCAGAAACAACATGTCAATCAATCAATCAATCAATCAATCAAAGTTTATTCATATAGCACATTTAAAACAACCTCAGTTGACCAAAGTGCTGTACATAAATTAAGATACAAGACAATCACCATAGACATATGAAATAAATAAAATAAATAAAAACAGTAAAAAGGAACAATAAGATGCTCTTTTCAGGTGATGACGTCAAATTAGCTTGCAATACTGTTAGAATTTCAACATTAAAAAGTTCTCTCCAACTGTATGTTGACATACATATGTGCTTCATCGAATACATAACGAATCTATCAAGGAAGTAACACAAGTGAAATTATCATGAATTTTTAAGGTGTGTTGATTAATTTACAATGTCAAGCCATGATTCTACCAACATCAAAGACAAACATCCCATCTTAAAAGTCTGATGTTGGAGTACTTCGGTACAGTATTACACTAAGGCTGGGGACACTTTCGTTCAAGCCATTGAATATGCCCAGACCTCTAGCAAATGGAGTTCTTGATAACATGATGTTCCTGCCTGCGTCATACGTAGTTTGAATGGGTAGTTTCTGCAGTGGTTCATCCGCTGGTGTATTTAAGAAAAGGCTCAGGCTAACTTGAGAAAATGCAGAGAAACTTATCGGTATTGATACTTGCAGCTGTGGAAACAAAGATCCCATGGCAACTGTGTCTACTATCATTGTTTATTTATTTTTCAATTTAGGTTTTCTCAAATTTTACTTCTTTGTTTCTATGAAAACTTGGACTTCTGAACAGGGTGATGCTGTCAGCTTACTTAGATGCAGCTTTTAACTGCACGATAACTTTTTATTTATTTTTCAACATTTTTACGAAGTTAATTTAAGAGGCCAATTAAAATTGTTTCTGGCACAGTTGTGAATTTAAAACTAATATACTGCAGAGAGACCAGAACGCACCATTATAAACTGGCACCTTTTTTGCCAGTTATTTCAAGTGTAATTTAACAATCAGTTTATAACAGAGGTTCAGTGTATGTTTACTGTAAACCACAGTTAAATGCGTGCATGCTTGTTTAATACTTACTGTTAAAATAACAAGGATACAATGTGTTAATTTAAAGCAATTCTTACCTTCCTGGCATTTTTACACTTTTCTTTTGTAATCTTAAAATGCTCCAAATAAGCGTATGGCACACTAAAATGTAAAAGAAATCCAACAGGTGTTGAAACTCTTCTATTCAATTCTCATATATTTCTGATAAAAGTCTGACCAATCATTTTCTTCGGTCCGAATAAAATGATTTGCTGAGCTTTCTGTCTGTCATCCGTCGCTGTGCCCCTTCCAGTTGCCTATAGCCGTCACCAATTTTGGTAACGTAGGTTCTAGCTTGTCAAGCGTTTGCACAGAGAATTTTTTTAAAATAGGCCTATCTCTCCCCTGATATCTTTATCAATTTTCACTGCTCACAAGTATGATCATGACTTCCATGATTGCAGAAGGAAAACTCTTGACCATCTCTCTCAATGCTGATCTCTGATCGACTTTAACCGAAAATGAAGGGTTCAGGGTTCTGTGACTGTTGGGAAGTGATATTCCAGAGTCGGTTCATGGAGCCCTATTCATTGAGCTAATTCACAGCTAAGAATAAATATCTTAAAGTGATACTAATGTGGCCGAATGTCTGATACTTAAAAAAATAAGAATTGCTTGGGGCCTCCAAGAGGCTCACAGCCAAGACATTCATAATTCATGTGGGAGCCCAGAGGTCTGGTGTGCAAATCACAGTCATGCAAATGTTGGTTGTGGCTGTACGTCTGCCCTGGTGAGGCAACAATTGGCATAATATCGCCGGGGGTGAAGATGATCAACCATTTGTCAGTCTAGCAACTACTATCGGTCATCCAGGTGCATGAACGTGGAATATTAACATGCATGAGATCCTTCGATGGCATAGGCAATGTGTGATTGGCGGTTCAACTGCATAGTGTGGAGATGTGAGTGCTGGTAATCATGTGAGTCGGAGGAATTATGTGCCACAGCATCTACCTATTGAGTCCATGGCAGCAGGTCGCTTTGTGGTGGACTAAACAGTTTGGCTGTTTGTGGTGGGGAAAAATGCATCTGTAATCTCTTACCTATTACTGTTTCTTGCCTAAGAAATTAGGCTTTTTAAACATGCAAAATATATTTTCCGAGAAGGAAAGGATCAAGTCTTGTACATCTCTATTATTCCTGCTAATATCTATGGCAAGATTTTATATTTCTTTTCAGGCAACTTGGCATGAAACAGAAATGTGTGTAAATGAGTATTATGGGAATCTTGCTCCATCTACGTCAGGTCAGCTCTTTTGATGAAATGAGTATATCTCTGCTACTATTTGGTCCATTTTAATGATCTTGGTATCATAATAAAGGTAAAACCATTTGGGATGTCTGCCATGGTGTAAAAATCAGTGTAAATGTCACTTAGTCAGAGTAAATGAAGATGGAACACAGTGTAAATCAAAGACCTCATTTTGCACCAAACAAAGTTTTGCGTCTATGCCTTGTAAACTTAATTAGTTGCAGTCTGAAACCTCAAAAAATTTACGGCACAGAATCTCACCATTATCTGTGCCAAAGTTTATTCTAATCAAGTAAATCAGAACAAAATTAGAGAGGAATGTCTAGGTGACTTCTCCAAATTGGCAATTCAGGTACGTTGTGTGCCAAATCAATTTCTCATATATTAAACTGTAAAACTCATCTAATTTCACTTATATCTCACTATAGGCATACATTCCACCCAAATTCAACCAGTTTTACATTTTTAGAATTTATTTCTTTTTATTATTATTATTTCTGCCAGTCCTATAGCGTACACAATTTCCCATTCAAAAACAATAAATTTACTTAGCTCCATTAAAAACGCACAGGTGAGGTATGTACTGTATTTGCGGCAAATTGAAGAATTGATTTATTTTTATTGATTTTCCAGTGAAGCACAAGAGGAAATAAAGAAAAGCGTGTGGTATTGTAATCCTGACGCGCACCAAGTGCACACGCCAAGCACTTCAGTAATAACAAACATTGAGCTGTTCATGATGTGAACAGTGACACTTGAATTGTTATTTTTGGTGTGGTAAATAGCCTACATAAAGCCAGCAACAAAAAAAAAAACAAAAAATGCTTCTGCATCAAGAAAATGCAACAGCTTGTGACACAGGAGAGAGAAAAAGAGCCTTTGGCATGTTAGGGGCAGGTCTCAGCCGCCGAGAGGTGGTGCATCATTTGCACTGTCACCTTTCAACAATCAGTCAGCTGTCTGTCCAAGAATGGACCACAGGCACTGTCACTGACTGACCCCGCTGAGGGCAGCCACGAGTGACTATGGCGGCTCAAGAGCGCCACATCTGGTTACAGCCTGTACGTGACAGATTCTGGACAGCAACCAAAACTGATATTGAGATGAGGGGGGGCGAGACGATTGAGGGTGAGCGCAGGTATCGTTTGACGCCGTCTATCTGAGCAACACGTGTGCACACGGGCCCTACGGAAAACCCAGTTTTTAGAGCCACCTCTTTAGACACCTCCAGTCAATTGTAGACCTCAATTGCTGGAGCATTAGTCGCAGAGGCTGCACAATTTTATAGTACTGCTATAATCTCCAGAGAAGCGAAATTGGTTTTAAACTGCCCTATCACTGTTAATAAAATGATGTCTGGCTTGATCAATAGCTTTTTGTTGCAGCAGATATATTTATCAAAATGCAGTTTTTCTGATTTGAATTGATTTTCTTTGGCTCACGATTTCAAATTCTTTCAATAACCTATTTTTTTTTTTTTTTGTCTTCGATTTAATGATCTGCAGTGACAGTATGGAGTACTCACCTTTAGGGTCTGTGTATATGAGAGAGAATCATTTACCACAACAAATATGCTGTAGAACCCCACTGAAATCTGTGGTCCAGCTGGGACTTGCAACAGATTCGTTACTATAGAACTGAAGCTAGTAAATCCACCCTCAAGTTCCCCAGCCATTTGCATAACCGTGTTTTTGTCCATGAACACATTTTCATTCCTGGCTTGTTATAGTGATTTACGATCAATTATCAATGCTTACATTGTTCCCCTGAGCAAAGTAATTTTCCCGACTTACTTCGAGTAAAAATTGTGCTGTGAAATTTGACATTTAAAATAAACAATGTCTTACTCAGTCTTGGGATGTTGCAGCCTTTGGGGATTGAGAGCGGACTGATCCAATCCTGGTTCACTATCAGTGCAGTGATAGATGGCCGGTGCTGCATTTTTCTATGAAATAAAACAGTAACAAATATCAGCGTGTTGTTCCTGACCAGAGTAAAGATTAATTTATGTATTTTTATTTTTGTTAATTTTGGTGGCGTAGGTGAGCATATCGTATTATCAGGATATCCAGTTAAAAACATACTTTCATTGTCTGGAACCAGTTAAATTTTGGTAAATTTTTTGGAGTAAAACACTGGGAAAATCTGGACAGAAATGCAGAATAATGCAACAAACTCTAGATAGCGCTCCTGCAGAAGAATCCTCACCGCCTCATCTCTCCTGTGTGTAATAGTGTACGTACATGTAAGAACGTGCACTGCACATGCATTGTGTTGGCATGCGTAAGGAAGTATATTTCTAGAAAAATAAATGGCATGTATTCTAAAGCCCCTCAATCAAAAAAAATTAAATAAATAAAAATTGCCCACTCTAACCAAAGCCTTTGCATGTCTGTACCTGGGGTTAAACCCGTAGTTTTGCACATAAATTTCCATTTACTTTTTTTTTTTTTAAACAACACCACTGCAATTCTGACATGAAAGATTTCTCTCTGTCAAAAGAGCAGTGTGATTCGTGAGGGGATTTTAACCAACAAATTACAACAAAAACTACAGCCAGTTGTCACTTTCAGGAAAGAAGTCATCAGGTTTTCTAAAGTAAACATTTCTCTTGACCTACTGGATAGATGTTATAGTAAAAATGCCTCACCAGGTAAAGTTGACGGTAAATTAGATTTTGACCTTCGATCTAACGTTGTCTATCGAATGACTCAGGTAACTTAACATATACAGTATTTTAACTTGTCTGTCATATGTTTTAATAATGACTTTTAATTACTACACACAATGCTAAATAATCAGTAAAAATATTCGATTTTGAGGGGTTAGTCTGATTTTTTTTCATATGTACCCCAGTTTTAGTAGCGCCCACCATGATCTCGTTGATACATCTTCAAGCCAGCGGAGCCATGCACAAGCCTGCAAATGATCCGCGAGTTATACTATAATGATGAGGCAAACCTTCATTCAGTCCCAAGAATACATCTGCAATGCACCTTCAGTCAACCTGACCTTACAGCTCAATATTTGTCATTTTAAGCCATTATTTCATAATTCTCCATGAAAATAGCACCTCAGATATGTTGCGCCATTATAAGTAATAGAGTGGACGGTAACATGGTTTGCAGAGAGAGATTATGGTCATTTTACAGTTTTACTCTCAGAGAGCAATGAACACTTTGAAAGACAGTACTGAACAAACACGCAAATCTAATTGTATTCATCACCAAGGCTCTTGAAACGTTTTCTGACAGCTACTGCATGCTAAATATACCCACGACAAAATTTAACTGAGGGTAAGAAAAATTTATCAAAAAGCACAAAGTGTTCTTTTGCAGCTCTTGTTGTAGGGGAGAGGGAGAATATTAGGGCTGGTTTTTGGATATTTGGGCCATTTTCACCTGTTTATTGTTTCATCCGTTTCAAAAAGCAGTACTGTGGAAAGCAAAGACTTTGGGACCCTCTATTGTTTATAAATTTAGACTCAGATAGTTTTTGTGTATTAGCATATTAGCGTGTGAGTTGACATGAACGTTTGAGATTATCCACAAATCATTTTCCGAAACAAAAGGTTGAGAATTTTTTGTTATTCATCAGAGAAAGCAGAGGATAGTTTTTCTCCCATAGAGCCCTGATCTCAGTCATTGAGACAATCTGGAATAACTTAAATTAAAGCAAGTGCTACTGCCAGTCTGCAACGTCTTTAATTATGCTTGGAACAACCTACCAGTCAATTTTGTTGCAAACCCAAAATTGACTACACTGATCAAATTGATGCAGTTTTAAAGGCTAAGGTTGGTCAATACCTAACAGTGATTTGATTTATGTATAAACTGTTCATAGTCAATTGCTATATATTTAGTCCAGTCAGCAGACTCATGTATAAACATTTAATTGAAGCGTTGACAGATAGATACAACGACAGTCTGCTGCATATGCTCGGACCCTGACTAAACCAACGACTCAATGTGCTAGAGGAGAGGAGAGCGTGGAGGATCAGGATATGGGATATAAGACGTGACCATCCACCACAGGGCGGAGAGGCGCAGTGAGGAGGGCGGGGTGTGTGGCGCTCAAAGGTGGATGGTCAAGGTGGGATTTTAAACAGCGGAAGGTAAAAGTGATGCACCAGTAGGTAATGTTACAAGCCGCAGCAGAGACAGATGCAGTGCAGTGGCAGGCAGAGGCCATGTTTTTTTGCCGCAGAAGAAGAGAGCGTCTTAAAGCGCCCACATTACAGAGCGGCAGGGCAGTGGCAAATACGTCCGGAAATGTGTATTAGCTAGAGGGTATGTCTCGAGTTGTCTGCCTGAACTAGCTCCGCGAGCTCGAGACATGCCGTCAAGCTCATATACACTCCCTTACATATCCACCACGGCCTGACCTAGCTCTGCAAGCTCTGGCTATAAATGATCATTTCATTATTTTTGAAAACATCTCACTGCAACTTTACACCATTCTATTCATTTTGCCAGAGACTTCTTCATTGTGCAGTACAAGAGACACTGCTCAATTTTGCAGGGGGACTGCCATAAGATTTGATGTGGCTTGGTGGTATAAAGGTACACTCAAAAAAATTAAATTTTAAGAAATGTTAGATTTACTTAATAATGTTATGTCAACTGGTTCCAGCTAATAGCTTTGCGTTACCTTTATTTGACTTCTAACATTTTTGGCCAGTTTAATTAATTGCATTGAGTGAAATGTACTTAACTCAGTTTTGTGGAACCAGTTGACATAACTTTATTAAGTAAATCTAACATTTCATAGGGTTTCACTTTTTTGAGTGTAGGGAGGGTAATTTTGGGGCATGTCAGTGTGGGAAACCCTATTATGACCAATCTTATGATTCTAACCCTGTGACCCCTGACCTCTTCCCAGTTCAGGAAGTGTCTCATCCAGCTGTTCAGCTGTAACGGCGGTGCCTCCCTGGACTCCTCGTTGAACCAGACCTTGGACCGGCCAGGCGCAACTGGCGAGAGCAACACGGGTGAGATGTCCACCATCGCCGCCCAGATCCCCGTGGCTAAGTGTGCTGCGCAGAATCAGGATGATGAGACCAGCGAGGGCAGCGCCTTCGTACAACTGCCTGTCTCTGAAAACAAAGTCTGCCCAGTGTAAGACAGTACCTCCTCTGGACCTCCATTGAACTGTGTACTCACAGGCACAAAGATTCCCACTCACTGAAACACACTGTCCCTGGACCATCAATGCCTACTGGGATCATAGAGATTTGACCCAGGAGCCTTTTATGCATGACCGGAGACAATACACTCAACAGAGCGCCAAGCTATTAAATTTCCAGGAAGAGCATATTGGCGTCTGACAATGAGCCTGGTCTAACCCATAGCTTGAAATAAAGCCAAGTTATGATCATCATAACTTCAATTGTTTGGACTTGGACCATGAACTTTTGCAATGAGTCTAATCTCACCACTGTGTAATTCTGTGTGAACCCCGCGGATCTAAAGCTGGAAGAACAGCTGGTTAATTTTGCCATGCAGGTTTCAGTCACTGAGTCCAAAAACAAAAATTAATAAACATTTGGGGAAAACGAGTTCTGCATGACGGCACCCAAGTAGTCAGATGGGTCTATCAGAGCTGCTATAGTTTGCTACTCTGTGTAATGGCCGTGGCATTGTTAGCCTACAGTTAGCTTCCTCTATGGGTTTCTAGATGTGTGATATCAAGTTCCAACACCGGGCTGCAGTCGCCTCATGTACTGTGTTATCATCACCTTGTTTATATCTGCTATCCACGTCTGGACATTTTATGATTTCATTAAAAAACTTCAAACATTGCTAAAACAAGCAAACTACCGCCACTAATGCACAGAATGTAAAAATCAAAAATGAGATTTTTTTCATTGTTTTACTCATTTTCTCTGTGCCTGCTCATGTAAAGGGAACATTTTAAAACACCAACTCTATTTTCTCATCCATCCCTCAGTAATAAAAAAGGATCAAGTGAAGTATGAGGGAAGTATTATAGCTGATGAAATGGCAGCAGTCAGATGGGATGATGCGTCTCCAAACCCCCAACTGCACAGCGTTCAGGTTCACTTTTCCATCTCCGCATTTTACGTGCACCCCGATCTCACTCCCAATTCATCCTACTGTACCCCAATGTTCGGCCACAAGCCCTGGTCCCCTCTACACGATGACAGTCCTTTCGCCTCACTCTTAGACACCGTAGATACCTCCATAGACTTGAATACGAACTCGACAGCATTAGTATTTGACAACATGGCATATTTAAATCGACAGCATAATTTCATATTACAAAGTATTGGATTGCATTCACTCCTCATCTGAAATATCCATAGTAATTTAATGCAATTATGATTACCTTTCCCCCACCCCCACTCTAATAAAGAATTGATAAAAAAAATTTACATCCCCTATACATCTAATATTACAGTAATTATTTCGGAAAAGTGTACATTTTTTATTTGTTAGCGATTTTGCAACGCATTGACTACAAATTTGTACCGTACCCCACCCCAATCTCTGACTAATGAAATAAATTATGATTCCTTAATCCTGTCTACCTATGGTGTCAAATAATGATGCCGATGGACCTTGTCTTCATCGCTTATCAATGTTTCCACATTCGTGCCGCTGTATGTCCAGTTGGGATGGTACCATGTTCTGATGTGAGCGCAAAGGCTGAGAAGGGTTTGTGCTATTCAGAGGACAGCCTTTATTACCAGCTCTAGGACTCTTCGTCTCCGGACATTTTGTCCCCGGACTTTTCGTCCACAATAATGCTTAGCCCTCTTCCTGCATTATAACTCAATCCCTGTCCCTCACTCTAGCCCTAACCTAAACCCTAATATCATAGTGATTTTTCTGTCCTCCATCTGTCAACAATGGTGGCTTGTTTTTTTTATCATTTGGGGACGAAAATTCAGGGACGAAAAGTCCGGGACAAAGAGTCCTGTAACCTTCGTTATCATCGTCACTTGATTCAACTACTGTCAGTGTTCCGGAATGAAGGGACACTTTATAGAGCTCCCCATTCTCCCCATTAGAGTGGGGCAGCTTACCTTAGTTTTGGGTGTGGGTTGCTAAACTGACTCCCCTGCCCGTTAGGCGAGTCCTTTGTTTGGGGGTTGTAAGTTTCAGACAACAATCTATTCTAAAACAATGGCATTGGCTGTTTACTCATGTCCTTCCATCTACAATCAGGCTAAAAAGTACTTGACTGTGACAATTTTCTTCATTTTGGCTCAGTATGCCCCTGCCACGGATTTGAAATGAAACAATCTCGGTGTTACTGAGCTCATTAGAGCATTCTTTACCTTTATGGGTCAACCAAATAGTTGATTTGGCCACATCTGATGTTCCTGCTATTACTCTAAAGTTTTTGTTTAGATTTTTACATTTAAAACAACTCTATACATTTCATCTGATTACAATGTCATTACTAGAGCTGCGCCTAGAGAGCGCAAGTACCTCCGCGTATGTACTCAGTGTTATTTTTGCCAGTATTAGCTAGCAACCCCTGTGTTTATGCAGTCTCGTAGCCTTCGCGCAAATATGTTTTTAATGTGTTTTTGACCTTTTGCATGCCCTTCACCTTTGACCTTGACCTCAAGGAATCACCTCTTCCTTGAACAATACATAATCATTCCACCAAATTTGAGGAAAATCTATCCATAACTTTTTACATAGTCCTGCTTACAAACAAACCAACAAACCAACCAATAGACAAACAGTAATGATCACATAACCTCCTCCTTCGTTGGGCAGAGGTAATGAGGGAATAAGACATACCAGGCCAAAGAAAAACTGAACAGCCAAATATCCAATTGCGTTCGGTCCATTAAAAAAAAAAAGAAGGGGGGGGGGGGTATTTATCAGAAGTGGTGCAATTCCTTAATTGTACACCTGGTTTGGAGGTAAATAACTTCAAATTACACCTGAGACTTTTACTTTGAGCTCATGTTTCACCAACCAATATCTCATGGTAGAAAGCTAAAATAATAATAATGTAGTCAAAATCCAAATATTTACAGACCTGACTGTCTGTATGTCTGTGCACTGAAAATGTTTTTCTTCGAGAATGGCTTGTTCCTTCCGTGCATTAGAAAAGCCGAGTGTTCCAGAAGGTCATTATTCTCCACTGAACAGAGGGCCCCACATTTGCCGACTTCTCTAGCTGATTTTGATCAATATAGGGGCGAAATAGTAATATGTGTCCATCTGAACCCAGTATATGTAGCACTGGCATTTCTGAGGATAGTCTAATTTAGTATTAATCTCTTTGTCTATGCAGAAGATAAACACTCTCACTCGTGGGGTGAGGAAACAGTGGTGCAAAATAATGTGCCATGGTGGGGAGGTTTTCATCCCGCTCACTTTACTAAGTAACTAAATAGTGAGATCAGCACGTCAAGCACCTTCAACCTGCATGAAGTCATGTGAGCAGATTTATTAGTCATTTGAGCAAATCAAGTGAGTACTTTTCGACTGGTTCTCGTCTTTGTATTTTGAAAAGAAGCTCAACTTTTGCTCATTCTGAGCTCCTTAATGACCATGTCAACAGTTTTTGTCTTGATGGCAGTCTAATCTGTAGGATTTCATTTGGTGCAGTTATTTTTTTGTTTAGTTTTTTTTTTTTTTTAAATAGAGCCAGTCCAGCAGATCAGAACACAGCCGAGAACTCAATTGGAAGTTCACGGAACACGAAACAGAACGGTCCATGGACAGAATGAGCCTCCTTTCAGCAGCTGCTCAACTCCAGCGCATAATTTTTGACAGAAAATAATGCTGTATTCTTACTGTAGTTTGAGTGCAGATGACGCCTTTTCTCATAATGAAAAATGGCGCCCAAAGTTATAGTGTTTTATCGTTTGGCCTGGGCGATGCGCCGCACATTAGCTGCAGGTGTTGAAAAATGCCTGCGTGTCAGCTGGAAACAAGGCCACAGATGAGCACTTTTCTGGCTCTGGCGGTGCTAGGCCGTTGCTGCCTGTTGAAAAATTCTCGGGAGATTGCTCTGGCCCTGATCTTGCCACAGCTGTGATATATATACACATTCTCATGGTCACCAAGGATTCATGACCCTGAGAAACACATTATTGCAGGTTAATTCCCCTGGCCTGTTGGTCTAGTCCATCTCATTTGGAACTAGCAGTGCTGACGGTAAGCACTAAAAACAGGTTAGGATATTGCTTAATGTTCACCGCATCCCCACAGGCAACAGCTGGATTGTGAGTGCATGAGCACTGAAGATGCAATTGCTTTACCGAAAAATGAGCAGATTGATTGCTGCACAAACACATGCAAATTTAAACATGCAAAGATTTAACTTTTCATGAAGTTGTGCAATTCCCAAAAGAGTGTTGGTGATGTTGTTATTATTATTGACTAAGTTTAGGCCAGACACTGGATCTGAGAAAGAATTTTCACAATTTTTGATTTGGTCCAAAGTTTCCCTGAGTAAATGGCACAAGATCACAGAACCCATTTTTCATGATTTAAGAATAGAAAAGCTCTATGCAACATACTGATTAGGTGGCACTGTGTCAGAAGGTTACTTTTTTCACATCAGCCCTTTCATTTTGGACATTCCTAAGATTTTGTCTTGCCTAATTAGATAGATTTGTGTCCTACTTTAGTGACTGTGGGTGGTATTTATTGCTTGCATGTAAAAGAACATTTTTTTTCTTCTTATCACTGCCAAGTTGTCTAATGTGGTGGGATTTAAAAAAAAAAAAATTATCAGACCCTGAGTCAGACAAAGACTGGAATAAAAAAAGTGTATTTTCCAATTTGTAAAATATATTAATAAAAACAACCCAAAGCTCTGTAGGTTCCTCATGGTTCTTTGATTTTTTAAATTTAAATGTTGGATTCAGATGTCTCCCGTTGAATAACAAGTTGTCAAATTTTGTTATCAGCCAAAAACTGGGGGCTCTAATTTTTTGGCGCAGCGCAGGGTGGCGCAGCGTGGTGCAGCCCACGCAGTGGGAATTTCGTGTGGTGCAACATCGTGCGCAGCCAGTTTGGTAGATGGACGTGCACCGAGATGGGTGTGGCGGCGTAGTAGGGGGAGGTGTGACATATTCATCACGACGCAGTGACAATTTTGTGGATAAAGGATCCGCTGAAAGTGCGCAGAGAGCTCGCCAGCTCCAACCTGGTTAGCTTTCTTGCATTGGTAATTTGGCTGACCGGCGCACAGTGCGCACACATCAGTGAAACCTCACAGGCAGGTTTCCAGAATGTCAGGCACATTTCAATGCAATAAATAATTACAGCAACCACTGTTTAATGTAACTCTCTGGATCAGCACATGAATGATAGTATCAATATCAATCGTCCTGATCTCAGATCAGAGAGAGAGAGAGAGAGAGAGAGAGAGAGAGAGAGAGATGTGTGCATGTGGGTGTGAGTGCATGTGTAGCCAATGTGAGTATGTGCCCTTCAGCTGCTTTCACACTGGATGCGAAACGCGCGTCTTTGCATTCACTTTGATTGTAATCTGTCGTGCAAAAAATTTGCTTTGTGTCTAGTGTGCAAGCGGCTTAATACTATTATTGTCACTTACGTTTTATCGTTTTTAGTGGGGGAAAGGAATACAGCCTGATTGCTATGATCTCGAGTTAAGATCACATACTGAAAATAAATGTGTAGTGTATCTTGCATTTTTGTCCATGCATGTTAATCCCAAAATTTTAAGCAGCAACAGGGTGTAATAATAGGAACACACTATACATGGTTTCTCTTCCCAATGATGCAGGCAGAAGAAATAAATGAGCAACCGTCGTATTTCATTCCAACTTCATAAGTTCTAATGATCTGATGTAGTTTCGTTTTGAAATTCGCTAATGGTAATAATTTGCAAATTCCCTAGCTAGCCAGCTAACTCATATTCGTAATGCTCAATATAGATGTAAGCGGTACAGGAAACATGCCTGAAGCAGTAAAATGCAACATTAACACATCATGCAGATATAGGACAGAGACTTCTATATTCTAACACATTAAAGGTGAGAAGAGGAGCTCATTTGATTGGTGAAGATTTGACTCGGCTGTGTTAAGCCCACTCAAGCCTTCTCTCCTCCCTCTTTGCCACTTGCGCAGGCAGGAGGGACAGAGGCGGGACAGAGGAGTACTTGTGCCGGGTTACGCCAGGCACGAAAGTCCAAAATATGCCTGGATACACCCCATTGGTGCGACATTCCCCCTATTCGCTGCGCCTGCGGCTGTTTAATGAATTTAGAGCCCTGGGTATCAATACAGTTGACAACTTTGCAATTATCTACCCAGTTGATTAACATTAAACCAGCCAAAACTGTGTAATAATCCATATAAAAAACTGTGTGATAATCTGGCTGTGGTATGTTAAGTAATCTGGCTACAACCTCTGTCTTAATCCATTTTTAATTTATGAGTTATGTCTCCCTGAAACTTCATTCTGGCCAAAATCCATATCAACATCAATCCATCCATTATCTAGAATGGCTTCTTACTCACTCGGGTCATGGGGCAGCCAGAGCCTATCCCAGCTGACCGTGGGAAAAAGGCAGGGACACACTGTGCAGCTCGACAATCCACTGCAAGGCGCAGACACCATTCACACAGGCTAATCCCTACCGACAATCGAGACTCTCCAGTTAGCTTGGCATGCATGTCTCTGCACTATCGGAGTTAAGCCAGAGTTACCTCAAGTAAAACACAAAAATTCAAGACGTACATGCAAGCATTCGCCCTAAAGATAAAAGTGTTGAATTGGCTACACGACAACTTGTTCTGATCAAATTCCGCCTCTTTCACAGTCCTTGCTCTCCGAAATCCTCCACTTGGATAAGTTGCTTCAGAAAAGGCCTTTTCTCACTGGCAAAAAAATTGCTTAGCCTCGGCAATCGGTGGGGCTAAGGCCCCCCTTTAGCCCCACCAATTTCCCGGGGTTAAGCTTGGCACCGCTTCTGTTCACACAGGGTTTTTGGAAAGTGGGCTTGGCCCACCGATGGTACAGGACAGTGGCACAGTGAGCGACTGCCTCCTGGTTGAAAATTGCACGTTAAAGTGCCCTTTTTTTTTGGTTGAAAATGCTGCACTAAAGTGCCCCCCCCCCCCGGTAAACGAAATGAAACGCGATTCCCTCCCGTCAACGAAACAAATTACGTGCCCCCTCATCAAACTGTTGCGCCCCCTTTGTGCACCCTCAGAATAAAAAGTCTGGTGACGCCACTAGATTCAAAAGGCACCAGATTGATGGATTTAAATGTACAATTTTCAAAAAATTTCAAGTCATGTTTAAAGCCAGCTCTCTCCAGTGTCCTGTGGTAGCGATATCGCTGGACGCGGAGAAAGCCTTTGACAGAATAGAGTGGCCTTACCTATTCCAGATTATGGCAGACACGGAACATACATAAGCTTGGGCAGG
The DNA here is from genome assembly GCA_029721435.1 of Gymnothorax reevesii. Classification (NCBI taxonomy): domain Eukaryota; kingdom Metazoa; phylum Chordata; class Actinopteri; order Anguilliformes; family Muraenidae; genus Gymnothorax; species Gymnothorax reevesii. The sequence continues at coordinate 51,372,152 of CM056591.1, forward strand.
TACTGAGGGATGGTCCAATGCCTTCATTAATGTCACTCAATACAAAATTTGGACTGAGCAGTAATTCGTTTTTCACATATGCACAACTTAAAGCCACATTAACCAGATTATCGAAGTTGGGTAATCCTATCAGTAGCCATGGGAAAATAGAGAAGATGAGGTTATTGCTCATGGGAGAGTAACAGTCTCCAAACTTTATATGCTTTTGTGCCTTTCAGCCCCCAACTGTAATATCCAGACCCAAATGCAGAGGCAGCGAGGTCTGGGAATGAACTTGTCATCTTCAGAAAGGGATAGTTTGTGGAGGAACACAATCTGTATGAGTAAATGTGTCAGATATAGAGCAATTCAGATGAAAATATTGCATAGGGTGTATTAAACACCCGCAAAACTAAAAAAGATGGACCGGAGCTTATCTGACCAATGCTGGCATGGATGTGGAGAGGTCGGTACTCTCATCCATATGCTGTGGCACTGCCCTGTCATTGTTTCCCTGTGGAGGGAGGTGGAATTTATTCTGTCAGGGGTCCTCAACATTGACCTGAAATTTTCGCCAGCTACATGCCTGCTGGGGGCCCGTGTCGAAAATATCCAAAGCACTAAACAGTGATCGCTCAGGCGTGCCTTATAACAAAACGCCTAATCTTCATGAACTAGAAGGTGAGGAAACCCTCCTGTTTCTCCAGAGAGAGATGGCTGGGGGAATTCCTCCACCTTTTAAGCACGGAGAAAGCCTCCTCCATCCTCAGGGACGTAGACATGGAGGCGAGTGAGCTCTGGGTCACTGTAAGACCTTTTCTTGATGCACAACCTCACAAATATTTTTCCCTGCATAACCAGCGTACAGTACATATAGAATACTAGTCTAGTCATTCTTTTTTGTGTGTGTTTTCACCAAAGTAAGTTCATCTTGCCTATAGCCTTTCATCAGTCTAGTCAACTACCTTTCTTTTTACTTATCTACTTATCTTAAATCTTCCGTATGGATGCTGACATGTATCTTGCCTGCATCCTAGTTGAACAAGTGCACTGTGATCCCCTTCTACTTTCATGTATGTCAGGGTAATTTGTCATCATATGTTGTTGTAGGTCTGGTTTATTGTTGTGGATTCTAAGGCTGTTGTTGTCTTCATTATTCATAAAAATAAAAAAAAATTAAAAAAAAATTCTCCCGGGGGAGCATGCGCCCGGACCCCCTTAGGGACAGTGCCCTTTTTTATTTTCGCCCATGCCCTTCAGAAATCCTGTGCACGTCACAAGCACAGGACTATCTAGCACTGCAAATTGGTAGCCAGTGAGAACATAAACCAAAATAGTCTGGGGTAAAGGAAGCCGACGAAAACAGATTGCGCTGCAACCAATCCGAGGCAAGACGGTCATGAATATTCAATTCCACAACGTAAGCGCGATGATGTCAAGCAGTAGTTGCGAGCCGAAGTAGCAGATGTTGAGACGGTGCTGTGATTGAGGGTTTGCTTGGAAACGTGTTTTGTATGCCAGACAAAAAGACACGTCCTTACATTGACCGTAGGTGTGCACCTACCCACGTGCACGGCGGGTTATTTGTATCGAACACACCACGCAGAACACGGAATATGTAGCTAGCTACCTGTACTTCGCTTGAACTGTCATCAACTCATTTGTACAAAATTTGACAATGGCCGGCAAAAGGAGCCATTGGGAAGACTGTGTAATTAGATTCACGAAGTCTCGATAGTCCGGGGTTAACGATAGCAATTGAGAACAGGAGCGAGTTTTTCTTGGCCCTCGTTTCGTCGATAGTACAGGGCTAAGGACAAGACGGCGCTTGAAAGAAAACCAAGTCAGAAGTCTTCATCCAGAACAAACATAAGGCTGACTTAACTTTTCAACGTCAACAAGTCTGAAGCTTAATTTCTGATCACCTTTGTTCAGGAGTTCTTTGGTTATTTATTTTTTTAGTCATTTTTTTTGTTTGTGCTGCTTTATTTTAAAAATCCATCCCTGTTAGATGAAACCCATTTCCCCGAGTATCAATAACTTGCACTATAAAGCGAAGGCTGCCCACAAGCAACTCAATACATTTATACAAATATAAGACCATCGTAACAAGCTACAATTATCAAACAAGGGCAACATTGAGCAAACAGCTGCTGCAATCAATCAGCTATCTGTAATAATGCAATATGTGTGACAGACCAGAAGTAAAGGGATAATAACTCACTTGCTTCAGTCCTGAGAGTGGTCAGTCAGCAGAGTCGAAGCAGCAAAATGCCACCTCCTGCCCTGTTCAGATATAATAACTCACCGAGTGATCCTTAATAACCCCGACATAAATCTTTCAGGACACTGGTTTCATTGACTCATACCCCTGACAGCAGCAGTCCATCAACTAACTCATTAATATCACTTTAGCGCGGTGCTATCTATTGGTCATGCCTTGGAGGTGTAAATATAAAGGAAAGGAGGTGTTTGCTGAAATCTTTGAATAGGAAGAAGAAAATAGCTTTTACTGCTTTTGTTTGGGGACACTGCGATCATAGGCCTTGTCCTCTGGGGTGATGCACTGGTTGTGGTGATTGTGGGGAAGGATTAGGACTTCTGCGATATAACAGATCTTCCCCCAACCTCTGGTGAGCCTAAACTCCTCAGGTACCACAACTGTTGTCATTCAGTTTGATATAACCTTGAGTGTTTGAAAGAGAGGAATCTGAAACACAAGGAAGATTGTGTAAACATTGCATGAGAAATGTTTGAAGCAGTGGTTACTGTACTTGCATCAGAATAAACTTTTAGAATTGATTGGATTTGTGTAAATATTAAATGAAACTGATTTATCATGCATCTCAATAAAAAAAAGCACAAAATTAGAACGTTTTTAAGTTTGGATGTTTAGTCTGAGACACTGAGATGCCACTATCAAAAGTTCATTTAGATGTGGTTTGCATAACTGTGTTTATATAATGGTAATGTTGTTCCTACCAATCCTTATGCAAAATACTTTACACAGTGAAATACATGAGGTGGTCGGGTCTCACCATAAACCACATTGTAGTCTTAACTTGTGTTCTGTTCACTTTTTTGATTTCAATGAACAGGAGGATGTAGCATGAGTATTCAATGAAAATGTAAATCAGACCATGAAGTTTCAGATTCAAACATATTTTAAGAATAATTTATTGTATCATTCATCTTTGTATTGTATAAATTGGGTCAGTTTGGCGCAAACACGTGTGATATATGCCACAAATTTTCAATTAAGGTGGACGAAAACAATGCAAATAACATTAAAGCAATGAAAAAACAAATGTATGTTAATGTGTGGACAGCAATGTGTTGTTGTAATTGGATCCCCTCTGGTCTTCAGCCTTATCACACTGCTGGCTGGCCTGACTTCCTCTGAATCTGTCTCGGCAAAACACAGCCAAAGACATGGCAACATTAGGACAATCCAGCCGCATTTAAGTCGAACAGTAATACAATATAAAAAGATAACATTCCCACTCCACTGAGGTCACTATGCATGTGCATGTGTGCGCTCTGCTGCGTACAGTATAAAGAGGGTGATCCATCAATGCCATTATAATACTCTCCATGCAATCGCACAATGGCACTTCCCTGTCTCTAAAGGGCTACAGTTTTAAAACAGCAATTTAAAAAAGTCAAGCCATTCACTTGGATAAAATTATCTCTACTGCCCTACAGTTCTTTAGTGTGATGAATAAATGCTATGAAGAATTACTCTATTCAATATTGCATACCTCCACATCTTCAACATTGCCTCCAGTAATTATTTTCAGAAACAGTACTTGCACAAATTCATTTGAAATGAAATGCTAAAAATAGTTACCAACAATAGTTACCTCGTTAAATCACTGCTCTCACCCAGTCTGCTTAATTAACATCAGAGAGCTAATCGTATTTAATTTGATCAGTTACCATGAGCACCAGGGAATGAGAGGCCAAGTGATTTTTGCAGGATATTTTTCACGTACTTAACCCTTTGAGCGCTGAATACATTTTCAAGGAATTAAAAATGTAGTTATCCTGAGCTGTTTAAAAGCTGTTTAAATCATGTGACGACTTGTTTAAAAGAGCTTCCACAAGTTGCAACATGATAGGTTTTCAACAGCGTCTGATTTTGATATCGTACATCATTGGGAAACTATAGTTGCCCACGGCGCTGAAAGGGTTAAAGAGTTGCTTACTGATCTGAGGGCTCGGTGTCTGAGCTCCTCCCTGGAGAGGGGCTTCGGTTCCTCTGCGTCACTCTCCTCCTCACTGTCAGCCACCACACTGAGAGAATTTAATAACAAAGGAAAAGAGAAATAAAGATAAAGAAATTGTTTGAGGACTGAGCCTTTTTGTGGTCAATATAGGGACCAGCTATGGAATCATACTCCGCTCCGACTTAAGTTGCGACTGATGATGGTGATTCGGGGAGAGCTGTCTAAAGCCTTTTTCTCCCATGACTCCTCAGCTAATATGATTGAACTCAGACAGACAGACATTGTGCACTGATGCAGGACCTGTGTGAAAAGGTTAGGTTCTTCCTATAAAGTAGTCTCTGTCCAAAACTCATCAGGGCCAACAGAAGGGTTACACTTACCCTTCAGTTCACTGTAGTATGGCTTTTCAGCAGCCACCTCAGTCTCTTGATGAAGATGCAACAGTGCAGACATTATAAAAAACAAGGTAAACTTCTGTGTTAGCAAACTTATACTGTCCTCCTGTGTTAGGTATGCCATTCAAACACTGAATCTTTTTTTTTTTTTTTTACTTTTGTAGTATTGCATAACTGCCACATTGTAATCTGTCCGCTCTCTCTAAATCACTAATTTCTGGTACGGGTTGTGGGGGGGCTGGGCCACATTCCCCATCCGCTGTGCGAGCAGCAGGACCCCCATGAAAGGACACACTGAAAGGCCAGCGCTGAAGTTCAAACCCAACACCGTCTCTAGTGTGTGGTGACTATCCCACCAACTTCCATCTGGCGCTACATTTTTACACGGGTTCAGGTTTCATCTGTGAGCATGACTGTTCAAGAAATGGGTGGGGCGTTTGCATTATACCTGGTGGAGGGGGGCAGAATGCTTGGGACAGGGACAGGGGTTGGGGTGTGGGGGGGCGATATTCCAGGGAAGAAGGTCATCAGCTCACTTTTCCCAGGAGGACCTTCAGTATCCTCATTCTGTCAAAAGATTGCAGAGTAGCATCAATTATTGCATGATTTATAATAATAATAATAATAACAATAATAATAATAACAACAACAAGTGTTTGCCACTAACATGGCAATATCCCCCGCCGCCTCAATTTTATGTGCCCGTATAGACGTATGTATGTACAGGCAGATGGACGGAGCCCAATGATATATCCCTCGCTTTGCGCTAATCGCGTGGCGGGGGATAAAATTAATAAATTATGATTATTATTATTATTATTATTATTATCATTATTATTCATCGCATTTATTTTCCAGGCACTTTAATCTAAATCAATCAAGATCAACCTACAATAAGTACCTCACGGAGGTCACTGAAACACATCAAGGCATAGATAATATGAGGTGCAACTCGCATAAATTATTAGTTGATTTGTCACTATAAATTTGAGGTGTAGGCTGAATGGTGAATACAGACTATAAAAACAATTCAGTAATAGATGATTTTCAAGCATTTTCTAGTTGTAGCTCATTACAACAGGTGAGGGAGAAGCTCATGATTTTGTTAAATTGGGAGGGGACAAGGGTTGAGGTGAAGAGCTAGCTTAGGTGCTATCGGACAAGATCGGTTGGTGTGTTGATCCACTGAATACCAGAGACTTCTGGTAGGATCTCACGGCCAGCAGGTCTGAAATTCTCAGTTCCACCAATGCCATGAGCTTGAGGGTCGCCTTGGTGACGCTGCTGTCTGTCCAATCGCTGAGGCCCTCAGGCAGGGTAGGGCTGACTCCTATCTGAGCTGCCATGTTCTGCACACCTGTATGATTAACGAGTGACTTCTAGCAGTTTGCTTATGACTATGGTGAGGCATGAAGGTATTAGGAAAGTGACACAATTCAAAGGGCTGTAATTCCTGCAGGATTCAACTGATGGCTTTAACTTGAGGACAGCTAAACACCTGCACTTCAATTGAGATAATGTCCAACAATAGGCTGCCTAGGGAACTGTATATGAATTATAACCCTTTAAAACTGCACCACTGTTAAAATACTTTTCGTCCTCAATTTCAATCAGATATACACTTACATAGAATTAAATTATACAGCATACTTGAATTTTGAGGTTTTTAAAAATCCTTCAGCCCAAAGCCATATGTATTGTGATCCTTTGGGCCCAATTTTCTTACAACTTGCACGAGGTTTGACAACACGCACAGAAAGAGACTGCAAGGTTTATCCCAAATTTCCACCCACAGTAAGGAATAATGGTTGCGTGAGGCAATATTTTGTATATCAACTAAAACATAAGGCCATGGGCAAATGACTTGAGAAAGCCGCACCTTAACTTAAGTTCAGCCTATTTTAATAGTCCAGACCAACAAATAACTGCCCAAAATGAACAACGATGATCATCAATGTAAAACAGGTGCACTTACTCGCAGGCATACATTTGTCACTACTAAAGTAACTTTACCATGGAGCCTACATGCTAGTTCTCACAACCAAGTGCACCATACTGCAAAAGTATACGCAGGTGAACCAAAGCTATAGGCCTAATACTATTAGTCCTATGCATGCAGAAAAAACAGCTTCTTCCAATTGACGAATCATTGCTGAGACTCAGGATTTCTCAACAGCACATTTCCCACAGCATCACACTCCCCTCATCAGCTTGTTTTTCTCCCCACAGCACATCCTGGTGTCATTTTTTTTCCAGAAAAACAGCAAACACATACCCAGCCAATGTACCTGCTGAAAAACACCTTCTTCCACTGCAGTAAGGTCCAGTTTGGACATTTGTGTGCTCAGTGTACACATTAGAACGGGGTTAAAACGGGCACTCGGACTGACCTGTGGCTACTGAGCCCTATATTTAGCAGGGTAGGATGCATTGTGTGGTGACACACTCGTCCACAAACCATCATTAAAATTTTCTGTTACTTAGCTGTGCCACAGGAGCCCTGAGGGTGCAGCACCCAACACACTGTCACAGTTAGTGGTTTGTTGCCGTTCAGGCCACTGCTAGTAGGTACTCAGGACTGCAGCCTGGGATAATGCAAACATCCTTGCTGCTTCAGAGAAGCTCTGACCCAGTCAGGCAATTGCAATTTAGTCCCGATAAAAGTCACTCAGGTCCTATACTCCCACATCCAAACACACCGACTACAAGAACTGATTGTTTGCTTACCGTCCAAGATCCTATTGTAAACCTTGTCTTACGCCATTGTGACAACAAAATCAATGTTATTCCCTTCATCTGTGAGTGGTTTGAATGTTTTAGTTCATTATTGTATCTAGGTACGTGGTTAAAGAATACTAAAAACACATCAGCTCGTGACAAAGGGTCAGATTGAAAAGTTATCCGTTTACAGGTTTTTATTTGATTCAGGGGTAGCCAATTCTCTTCTTTAAATGTGTCATTTGGAAGAAAAAATGTGTGCATTTTAATATTTATTATATTTGTTCTCTTTTCAACAATCATGATGCACAGGTTTGATGGGCTGCATAGGATATGCCAAAAGTTAACACAGTAGAAGTATTTTATCATTTTTTTTTTTATTTTTTATAAAGGGTAGCCATATTAAGGCAAGAAAATAGAACGTTTTATTGAATTCATAATTTACTCACCTTAATGTTGAATTGAAAAGGAAGCTGTGTGTTTAATTGTGAAAAGATTATTCATATTGATGGAAATCATGTTAATTAAGTACAATTATCAACAACGGGTCAATAATCATCCATTTCAAAGGATATGTTCACCCCTCCAGACCAGCATTATTTTAATTGATCCCTGAATAAAACTGACACAGTAATATCAGATTGCTCTCAATTTACACAGAAAAATCAACCCCAATCCCAATGAAGTATCATGGAAGAGGTTGCAATATACCTTACATGTACCGCATATGATAGAGAAAATAGGGGCTTTTTTATTAGGTTGGGAAAAATGAAATAAATAGGGCTGAAAAGAGGAATCAAAAATACCTATGGTGCAAGTCTGAACATGCAATTGTGATTGGTTGAAGGATGTTCTATGGGTTTGTATTATTGTGTAATAACTGGACAACTATGAAGTAGTTCCAAACATTAGCCTTTTTTGAATTCTAGGCTGAATTTTTCTGCCACATTGAGCCATGAAGCAATTACCATTGGACATGAAGGCTAAAATAGACAGACAACACTTTTGTATTTTACAATATTAATAAAATCTTTGATCTTCAATCTTTAATCCCTTTGCGCAGAATACAAATAATGCCATTTTTTTCCTTTTGTGTATTAGCCTATTTAAGGCTTTATAACTCAGTGTTTGTATCACAGAGACTGTGGAAAATTATTCCAGTAAAGCACGACATTTGAAAATTCAGTTTCAGTACAGAGTTATTTACCAACTATATTTCGAAATGTATGGACGCCGGCGTCCATATCTGTGCAGAGGGGTTAAGGAGTATTGGTAAATATGGAAAGTGAGAGAAGGTCCAGCGTTATAAAGATCATCCCAGTGAAACAATGATGCTGTGGAATTAATAACAGAGCTCTTGCATTGCAACAGAACAAAGTAAACCTAAGGATCACACTCTTTTGCATAGCAATGGTACTTTCTGCTGTTTTGCAACAAAGTTCATAGTTATAGAATCATATGGCCTGCATATTAATGCAATTTCTGTACAAAAACACAAAGATTATGTCTTTATTTCAGCACATGAGTGCGGACACTATGGGTCTAGCAAAATAAATACCTCCATGTCGGTAATTATACAAAATATGAAAATATAATGTTGTGCTTTGAGCTCCACGAGAGCGATATAGTTCCATTGCACACCAGAGAAGGCAGACATCTCTACGGCCGACATCTCCAGAACTCAGTAACTCACACCAAAACAATCAGGATTGACAGAGAGTATAGGTAAGAGGAAAAATGAGTATTTATGATTTTGGGGTAAATGGTCTCTTTAAATTTGAGACACAGTTTTCTATTCTTTTTTTACCTTGACCAGATCACAGGACTGTACAGCATCTTTCAAAACATGAGCCCTATGCATAGGGTCAGTGGCTAATCAAAACAGAGTACTATATCAAAATAAAAAAGGACTCAAGTGTTAGATAAATGACCCAATATATATGTGTAGACAGCTGTCAGAGTGGCTGTCACTCAGAGAGGCAATGCGTTAGATGACCTGAGGGAGAGCAGCACAGGACAGATTAGGAGCTCCTCGGAGGGACATACAAACATCTCTGTTTCGGTAGCATTACCCTGCAACTGATTCATACATTGCAAGACGACCAGCTCATGGAAAGACCCCGCGACTTTCGATTGAAGCAGACATACTAGGACTTAGAATGAGATGTATAGTAGGTCAGAGTGAAAGGCAGAGTGTAATTCGGAGAAGGAAAATCATTTGAACATCAATTTTTATGCTCACATGGGATTGTGCCAAAAGTTCAAATCGATGGTATCCAAAATTGATGTGTATATTTGTATATTACATTATGTTCATTTAGCTCCCTATGAAAAATTGGATCGATAGATTTGCCTGTGTTCCCTCAAGTGGCTGATCACAAAGATGGTTGCTCGTAATGCTGCCGATGTGTGCTCACAGGAAGCTCCTACTTTGTGTCATCTTTGTGACATGTTAAGTATTTACTAGCTGCTGGTCAGAAATGAAAAAAGAAAATTGCAGGCCCAATAGATGCATGCATTTCATGCTTGAAATAAAAGCATGAATTACTGTGAGCTATAGTACTGAATGCCATGGGGCAACATTCCTCTCATCTGTAAAAATTTGAAGTGTCAAATATGGAATAATCAGTTTCCCACCAGTCATCATGTCAGCTTATTTCTGTACAAAGAACTCACAACGATGATGGCCTCAGCAGTGCATGAGGACAAGAGAAGTTTCTTCAAAGCATGTCACTGTTAGTCACGTGGTTTCCCTTTGTTTCATAATTACGGAATTTGACTTAGACTCCTCTGACGCAGTTGATGACTGAAGGGCAGCGTGAATCAGTTCATCAGTGTACTGCAGACTGGCTGATAATCAGTCATCGAGCGTCCAATCAGGATGAGTAAACTTGGTGGAAAGTTTACTCCCGTTTCTTTCACGTCATGCTTTCTACCATTGCCTTTCTTAACAATAGACTGGTTTTTAGGACAATACTTCTAGGTTTCCTTTCTTTTTTATTCAGGCCAATCAAAGCATTGTAGCAAGACACCTGAAAAGTTTAGCCATTTCTTGTAAGTTGCATCTATAGTATTAATTTGCATCCTAAACCAAATCACCAGCACTAGGCTAACTGGTGAAGCTAGTTTTGGTGCTCGGTTGCAAATTCATGCGGCTTGTCAAAATAACTGCCTAGCTCTGCAGGCTTTGCCTTCCTTAATTTACGCTAAAACCCTCAAACTGGCTCAATTCTGTTTGCCATTGTCTTATGAACGAATAAAAAATGCAGACCAAATACAAAGCAGTGAGATTTGCCCCAAAATGCTCTTTCATTTCTATCTTTTCTATCTATCTTTTTTTTTAACTTATAAAACAGAGGCTCAAGTGGTTGATGTGGTGATCAACTCTGAGAAGTAATTAATGAGTAGTTCCCTCAGTGAGTGGGAGTGATGGGCAGATCCCAGTATGTAGCCTCAGTAGATAATCGCATCATACCTTTCTGTGTATTGCACTTTTTAGCTTGCAGACCACTGAAAGTGCCCACTCTAACCCCCGTTCACCTCTAAAAGCGCAACCAGTGGGCACCTGAGCTTCAGAACTGGACCTTTGCGCAGTTTAAGAAGGTCGCCTGGTCCAGTGAGCCCCATCTTCTTTTACATCATGTGCTTCAGCTGGGCACATGTTTACCATTTACCTGGTAAGAGGTGGCATCAGGACGCACTGCGGGGAGAGGAAAAGCTGGTGGAGGGAGTGTGATGCTCTGGGAAATGTTCTGCTGGGAAACCCAGAGTTTGGTAATTCAAGTGGTGTCACTTTGATGGAGCCTTCTTGGCAGCACAAGGGTAGCCTTCACTATATTAGGCAGGTAGTTTTAATCTTGAGGCCGATAGGTGTCTAACACCCAGTAATTCTGTCTAAGACTGATCAGTTTAGAATTGAGGGTCAAATTTACAGCTGACCAAAGCTAGAGGAATAATCATGTTCCCTGTACTGTCCTGACCACCAACTAGTGAAATATGCATCAACAAGGATGTCAGGGCCTGAGAGCCATGGTCTGGTTTTTTAAAAAATGTTCCTGCGCTTGTCTTTAAGGCCTAATCTGTCAGCTCATTTGATGGCAATGACTAGAAAATCCAAGGGAGACCATAGATTGCCAGCACTGGAGTTTGAGGTTTTTAATTTTTGAAATATTGACATTCAGAGTAAAGTTCCCTTCTGGGCTCATCCTTGAAGATAACCAGGAAAGGGACAATCAAGTTTACCGATGGCTGATCTTTGGAGGTGTGAGGGTTACAGCATTTTTCATGTAGGGGGCTGGTACAGTCTGAGGAAATGGGTACATACTTGCTTTGATGAGCTTTAAGACCTCGCTGTGCTTTTCAGCATCTGCTCGTAACTTCCTGGCAGCCTCGGCGACCTGCCCACGAGCGTTCTCCAGCTTCCTCCTCCGATCTTCTCTCTCTTGATTTGCTGAGACGTCTTCAGCACGCTGCAGCTCCACTGCCCTTTTCAGCTGAAACCAGAGAGGGTGGGGGTGTATCGGCTGGTCACATGACTTAACTGTTGCATACAACCATGTTCCTAATATTTCATTTATTTGCTTACATGTCTGAGACTCATTGGCCAAAACCCTTAGAAATCATCCTGTTCCTCAAAAGCTTTTCAGCTTGGAGGGTGTGGAATGGGCCAAGAAAAAACAATCACTAATTGTATAAACACTGCAGAAATGCTGTAAAATGACTAAAACTAATGCTTTTTGAAAGTTTTCTGAAGTTACCTCTATAGTTAATATTAAATTTAAGGAGACCAAAGCTTCAGAAGAGAATAACTGGCAGGCAAGGTGAGATGACTTAGATGTGTTGGATATGGACATGACCTAAATGGCTAAAATGCATTTTCTACTGCTAGAGGCCATTTCCTCCTCTCAAGATGCACCGCCTTCTCACCCTATAAATAGTGGAACGTATTGGATTTACCAATAGTAGGTCATGATCCACTTCTCCGATGGAGCATACTGCATGAGCTACCACTGGTGTGAAATGACAGCTTCCACTGCAGGAAACAAAAGACCTAGACCCTGCTCCACGTGCTGACTGACAGTCATTAATATTGCAATAGCCAAAGGCGGCATTCGACAGAGGAGGTGCAGACAACACTCATCTATCAGCCAGAATACCTGCTGGATGTCTGTGGTGAGCTCCTCCATCTCAGCATTCTGCTCACAGACATAATTAAAGAGGGCAAAGTTCACGTCTTCTCCTGAGGAGAGAGAGGGCAACACAGACCATGTCAGGGCCATGGGAACATCGTCCAATATCAGGGATCAGTAACCATTTCAAATGGCCACATAAGGCCACACACTAGGGGAACTGCAACTGCTCACGCCAGCATTTGGTTGGGCAAATAATCATGTGAATGTGAGTGCGCGTCACCATAATGGTTATTTACACGTGATAAGACCCAGAGACCGGGTTTTCTGAGCAGAGGCAGGGCTACACAAACTCAGAACAGGGCACTCATATGGCAGATAATGTTCTCAGTAGGATAATGAGGTCTTCTAATCTACATATCATAATATATACTATATAATATATATACTAACAGGTGATGGGAAGGACAGCAAGGCCCATGGGCCAATGGCCCGTGTCATGGAAAATCAATGGGCCATTTTCAAAATGTATGGGCCATTACCAAAATTTAATGCGCCAATAACTTTAGCCATAATTGACCTTTAATCAAAATGTACACTGCATATACGCATACATATACACATCCATTTAGCTTTGTTTGTTTACCACTAAAAACATACTGATGCATAATTTTTAATGTTTAGCATTACAATATTGCCTAAAACAAGGCAACATCAAATCAATATCAATATCAAGACTTGATACAAAAGACAAGATTATGTACTCAAATACACAAGAGGGAAATCGACCATTGCGATTTCAATCATTCAGTAAAACTACTGGCTTTAGCATTACTCTACTGATACACAGGTAAGTAACTCTAAGTTGATAGTTTTTGACTTTACTCACACAGTTCACTACCATCTTGTAGTGGCACTGGCTGCAGCTCTACATTGATGAGTGTGAAAATTATTTGACACTGAAGGAACCATGGCTAGAGTATGAGCCTGATATCAAAATGTAGATCAAAATTAGATCTTTCATATGCCATAACTTGATTTGATGATCAACCTATTCCATATAGTGATACAACCCCGTGAAGTTTTCCTAACACAAAATTTTTCAAGTTTTCTCTGGTGAATTACAAGAAAACACATGACTAACCCAGGGTTCCAATACTTGCTTTTACTACACTATATCATAGTTATTAAATTGCTGCCATTGAAATTTCCACTGTTCTCATGATATTGAAGCTTGAAGTTGGTTACAGAACAAATCTTGTAGAAGAAAATATAGATTTTGGCTTGACTGTGACACCTAGAATGGGCATACAATTGATTTCAGTGCAGTTTTTAATACTACTCTGATATGTTTTTCAGTTCTGTAATTTTCTTTTAGCCATCTCTAATTCTGTTATGAGGGATCAAAAATACTGAGAAAAAAAATGATGTGAGTTAGAAAGCATGAAATTTTGACCTACTCCGGTGTACTCCTAGAGCCTGTAACTCAAAAAATGTTCACAAGATCGAAGTAATATTTGGCAAGTATTCATGAAATATACTGAAGTTATTGTACTGGAACAATCTGCTGATTCCAAGGGGGTCAGGTGGTAGGAACTTATAGATTTGATATATTAGGGCCTATTAATAACAAAGAAATTACGAGAGAAACAAATAGAATAAAGCAAATTCACACATTTTCTTGGGTTGTCTTAGTCTAATATTAAAATTTGTTTGATGACCTGAAACACTTAAGCGTGACAAATATGCAAAAAAAAAATAAAAAGAAGAAATCAGGAAGGGGGCAAATACTTTGTCACAGCACTGTACGTACTCTCCATGTAGACGTTGTAGAAGAGTTGCGCATCAAAGTCGGTGGTGTTCTTCTTCCCGAGTCTCTGCTCCTCCAGAGCTCTCCGGGCCAGCTCTTTCAGTCTCTCCTGTTCTTCCAGAGAGGGACCTATGAGCAGGGTGGAGCGTCTCCGGAACTCCGTCAGCCTTCGTCCCCTCCGCTCCACCTCCCCTTCGCCCCCCAAGGCCTCGCGGAACATTGGAGACACCAGGGTGGAGCGCCTCCTGCTGACTGGAATGTGAACAAAGACCCAAACTTATATAACCAACCATAGCCTGCGATCATTCACACTACTATACACAGCCAAAACAGCACATTACCTACAGTGCTAAAGATCAAAGCACAGCGGTATTGATGGACATGATGGTCATCCAGTAACAGCCCGATTGTATAAGTTACCTACAGTATTTTCAGAGTATTGATTTCCATTCACTTAACAGGTCATAAAATGCCTCTAAATAACATTGAATATGTCTGCCTTTGAAACATATAGTAAATAATTTCATACTATTATTTGATTAATCATTAGTCCCAGCCTCTGACTATGTTGCTTGGATTCTATTTTCTATGTAGCAAACCAGTCCAGAGTATTAGCAGTGAAGCCTATAATGGTCAAACAATGAACTCCAGGATTTAGAGTATCAAAGCCTTTGACAATCACTAAAAAGAGTGTGTGTTATACCTCCTCTAAGTCATTGAAAAAACTATTAATCACCTTCATTGCTTCAGTATGCATAGTGAGACAAGTTAAAAGATGAGCTTTTTAGATGTGTACCCCATCCGTGTTTCTCTGTGTCAATGTGCTTCATTTCCTCTGTTTCCATGGGCTTGTGTTACCTTTTCTCTTCCAAGTTCTATGTCTCCCTGCTTAATTGTCTGATTGTTTCACTCTCTTGTTTGTTACCCAGCCCTCCGTGCTCCTGTCGTACCTCTCAGTTCAGCTGTGTCTCATTCTCCTGATTACTCCCCAGTCCATATGAAAAGTTTGTTTCCAAAACACAATATATCCATTTTACTCATTTAGAGTAAATCAGCTTTATCTATGTTGGCGCCAGTTGCATTTTATGGAAAAACACAAACTTTGACCATGAAAAAATACACCTAAAAGTCTGAATTTCTAAAAATTGATTTTAAACCATGCGTAGGAAGCACAGGACTATCGCTCTATGGCCTTATCTCAATTTTTGTCATTTTGGCACTTATTGCATTTTGGAGACAAACTCTTCATATGTTCTTCCTACTTTTGTCAGTCCGACACGAGTGCATCTTATTGTTTTGCATATGATACAAGCCTTTTCCCCAGTGTTTTCTGCTTTTTGTGTTTTACTCTGTCTGTTTCCTAGTTTTCTGATTTTTTGACCTGCCCCTTGTGAGCAACTGGTTACCAGTTTTTGACTCATGTTAGTTTTGACTTCAGTATTGGCTTCAGGATCTGAACTGCACTCTCCCAGCTGGGTTTTTAAATGCCAGCCGGCTCAATGACTTTTTTCTGCCTCAAGATTCTGTACCTCTATCCCCTCTATTAAGCCGCTTTCACACCAGACGCGAAATAAATTTTTCGTGCGATAAATTACATTCAAAGTCAATGTAAAGACGCGAATACACACGATATGCCTCTTTGCATTGACTTCGAATGTAGTCTGTTGTGCGAACAATATGTTTCGCGTCCGGTGTGAAAGCAGCTTTCGTTTTGACCCAGACTGTCTGACCATTCCTATGCTAATGAACAACAACTTCATTTTTGCGTTCCTGTCTGCTGCCGAGGCCTTGAGTCCATACAGTATGATTTTATGTTTTTTTTTGGTCGGTCTGTAGTTATGAAAAACACAAAGGTCCACTCCATATAACTGAGGTGAGACAAGGTTGGTGTCTAGCTTGCATGCATTTCTTGAGATGAGGGAAAGATGAAAAATACGAAGTCATTTCTGCAGTTATAAAGGTTGAAGATTTAAACAGGAAATAAAATGGTATTTAAAAATTTAGTACAATATAATCTATTTTTCATCAGTAAAGATTAAAGATTCAAGAGATATACAAGAAAGTAGAGGAGGATTTAATTACGCTCTAATATGTTACGGAGTCATTTAGATTTTTTCCTGTCCCCGTCAAATAGACCTCTGTTTTTTCTTTCTTTTTTTAACAACTGTGATTAATGAAAAAATGTATCAGCCTTTCAGCCGTGAGACCAGTCTCAGCCTAGTTTTCTGGTCTCATGGAATGATGCTTGGCTTAGTTCAGGATGTGTCATCAAGCTCTGGGAGGAAGCAAGGTTATGACCCTTCTCTGTACATTTAATAAAATAAATAAAAATAGAGCACATCGGTGACAGCTTCACTGAAAAATTGCACTGCCAATTCCATGTACTTGGCAACAGTAATTACATCCTGCCAAATTATAAATGAATAGTCGTTTGTTGCATGTTCTCAAATGATGCTCTTCAGTATACCGAGTTTGAAATCTTAACATCTCTGACTGCTGAAATTACACAGTGCACATTTGGAAAACTGCTAGTTGATGAGCATTTTATAAGGAGTGATATGAAACAGATCGATGGATGAAGACGTCTCAAGGCCATTTTGCTTTGGTTTAGAAAGGAAATACATAAATTGTGTAAGATTGAGAGCATCACATTCTTTCAACTACGGCAACAACTATTACCAATTCAGATCACCAAAAATGACCATCTCACTGGATAAACTTCATGAGATGAACCAAAAATGCCAGGGATTCTTTACAAGCTAAGCAAGGTCTATATGAACTGACCACTATGACATGGTTATCTTTACTGACATGAACACTAATGACCAGGGATTCAAGTTTTTTCCTTAATGATGCAAAATTTGTCAACCAAAAATTTTTACTTAACATACTGTAGATATCAGCGCTGCCTTTTCTTATTGGCCAATAAGCACAGTGTGCATTCAGAAACATGGATATATAAGCCCTGATCAAGGACAAATTTTGTCTGCCAAATCTCCATCAAAAGAACAACGTGAACATCACAATATTTACCTGAATCTCTGCCAAATCCATTTTTTGGAAATAACACTTCAATGATTTAAATGAATGATATCGAAATCAGATCAGCCATAGAAATAAGCACGGGAAAGATGCTGATTAGGTTAACAGCACCAGGGTTCGGCCGGACAACGCCAGATCTCCTCCGCAAAAGAATAAGTATTTAGCCTCTGGAACAGTCATCTTGGAAAATCACATAAAATATGTAGATCAGTTCATGGTGACAGAAGTTTAAACTGTAAAATGTGCTCATTAAGCACAGTGGCACTGAGCCCCCCAGTATTTATTGAAATTAGAAATAAAAAGAATTAAAGCTGACTACTTGCACTTTAACCGAATGGTAATTTTTCAATTTGAATTATCTGGGTCTATTATAAAAATGAATTGTTACTGTCTCATTATAGACTCTCCACAGGGGTCATACTCTTTCCCTGCTTCTGAGGAAAAAGGACGGTTAACATTCATCTGAGGACAGTCGAGAAATTAAACAGGGGTCTCAGCAGGCCAAGCGACCTTATTGCCCACAAGAAACGGGAATGCATGTGCAGAACAGAGTGAGGACAAGGCTTGGGTAAACCACTGGGACATACAGTGGGGGAATAAGTTGCCCAGTACATAATGTCCTAGTGCAGATACTGCCCTGATTTTGGAACAGCCACAGGGTTTTCCGGTTTTCAGAGACTGGGTACCTTATCAATGAATCAAGTTCCTGCACAAATAATTTACTTACATGGCTTCCACGTTCAATATTGGCTGCTGAGATAAAGGCAGAACAGACACCAGAGAAATATCACACCTGTCCCTTTGGCAGGATAAGGCCTGGCCATCCATACTGTGCAGTCATTGAATTACAAACCATAGCAAAGTTATTGCTGATATTATTCATGCACATGTATTTGGCTAGCCGCTAAAGCACCACGCGAAAGTGCAGTGGTCAGGCCAGTTATAGCGGATATTGAGAGAGTCTGAGTGCAACTCCCAGAAGAAATCCTGTCTCTTTCCATTTGTGAATTGAACCCACAGAATAGCACTATTTCTGGAGTACAATCCCTCCCTCTGTAACAAATCCATCTTCGCTGGAAATTTCTGACATGCATCACCATAAATTAATATTTTCCTGAAGGATGGATAGTTATAGTGCCGTGTCACACAAAGGTGAGACAAACCCTGCAGGGAAACAGACAGATTCTTCCTGGTGAATGCAATGCATTTCTGGGGGCTCCGAGATGCATACATATATTTTCTGGCTCAGTCATTAGTAATGTGCATATCTGGCAAGAGAAAAATGCCTAGTACAATAAACGTAGACCACACTTGGATTGCCCACTGGCATGCATATGGAATCTAAATGACCGTCCATTTGCGCATGACTGACCACTGTCCTTTCCAAGAACGTATGAAGCACATCTCATCTCATGAACATGCAAACGCATACATACAAAGTCAAAATGTTTGCTGAAACACACTGCTGCGCTTAGTTGCAGAATACCTATGGGATGTGTGGATATATTTCATAGGTTATTCCATTGAGGTGGTCCTCTTGTGTTTGTTTTGTTAGTGTTAAAAAAAAAAAAAACTGTGAAGCATGTGTCTGGCCGAGCTCTCCAGGCCTGGAGCCGTCCCCGATCTCTGAAATGGAACATGGGAAGAGCTGCGGCAGTCCAAAAGTGAGAAAATATAACTCCTGCCAGCTGAGTGGTTTTACAACATGATTCTACTTATTAAAGAGGAATATGGATGAAAACTGGAGGGATTTTAAATCCTGTTTAAACAGTTTTTTTGTTTTTTTTTTTTACCTCCGAGCGTGGATCAACTTGAGGTGGGGTCAGATTACGAAGGGTTTTTAATTCAGTGTAAAGTCTAAGGTGTACATCCACACACCAGGACTGTATGTTGGCGTGTGTGTAACTTCTCTGTGAGCTGGCGGGGTGTGGGTAAAGCCGCTTTAACACCGGATGCGGAACGAGTTTATCGCACGACAGATTACATTCAAAGTCAATGCAAAGACGCGTTTCGTGTGTATTCGCGTCTTTGCATTGACTTTGAATGTAGTCTGTCGTGCGAAAAATTTGTTTCACGTCTGGTGTGAAAGTGGCTTAAGATGTGAGCGTGTGCGATCCGTACCGAGCTCCCACAGCGTGCGTCTGCGCTCGTCTGCGCTCGGCCCGTCCGCGGCACCGCTGGCTCGGACGACTGCCGCACGCCTCCAGCCTCTACCCCCCGGGACCCGCTTACTGGTGACTCCGTCCACCATCTCACCGATCCTCTGCACTGCCTCCTCGTACTGATTCAGCACCACCCTCTGCTCCACCTTCAGCTCACGAGCTCGAGCCTCTGTGCGCCCCGATATCGCAGCAATCAAACATTAAGGCCAGTTTTTTTAAAAAATCTTAGAAACAATATAATAATGAATGCAATTAGACAGATACAATGGATGAGATGGGTGAGATAAGTCCAACAGAGAGAAGACAGGCCTTGAATTCCCTCACATGACCTCGGCCACATGTTGATTTCACTGCCAATAGGGTACATTCATGCAACCCACTCTGGCAAGTTTTGTTTTTGGCCATTGTAACAGATTTTATAAATGTACATATACATACTATATGTGTATATATGCATCATATATATGCAGAGGATCTCTGATGGTTGAGCTCAAGATATCAAATTTATGAAACGAAAGTAGTAATTTTCGTTCACATTCCGAACCTTGGGCAAGGAGAAAACAATAAAAATGGGCCTCGCTGAAGCGGGCAATACCCCTCAGCCCCGAAGGTCACTGCTGCAGGGTCAAAGGTCAAACTGGGACGAAACCTCAAAGGCACATCGACCCCCCCCATGGGGAGTCCACATATGCAATATGAACTTCCTAACCCAAGTGGTTACAGAGAAATAGCCCGGACAAATTTGGCAGCCGCCCGCCCGCTCGCCAAAGGGACGACAATACCCCTCGTGCCCTTGTAAGGCTGAGGGGTAAAAATTACCGCTCGAGTTTCATAAATTTGATATCTCAGGCTCATGAATTTGAGATCCTGTTTATCTGGTAAATGTCAGCGTTGCATGATTTGGAAAATTAAAGAAAAGCATTAGCTTGTAGTTGGCTATTTAATCAAGTCAATGAGATGAATAATTAGCTAGCTAGCATGCTAGTGCTTTTCGCCATTAAAATGATAAATTCAAGTCTCTACGATAACAGTAAGTCATATAACTTATACCTTTAATTGCAAAAAGCACATGCATGCTGCCTAATGAATTGTTCATCCTATTGACTTGAATAAACTGCAAACTAGAAACCAATGCTAGCGATGGTTACTGGTTACCAGCAGGAGGATCGGTAACATTACCATATGTGCCAATGAACGGAATCTGACCGATCGCCGCGTGAGAAAGTTGTACTACAGTGCGTAATACTAAACCTGTATCTCATGGGTTGTATCACACCAATTTTTCATCATATATGGAATAAATGTACATATCTATCTATAAATCTGTCATTGAAAGGTAAAAATAATTGAAATACAGTTATATACACTAATAGGTCATCTAGTATAACACATACATCATAATAAAATAATTCAAGTCCCTTTTGCTGTGGGAGTCTATTTCCAGAGAAATTTCTTTCATGGACAGTTGAAAAGAAGTAAAATACCTTATGGAAGTTTTGTCAAGATATATGACGTACAGTCTTTGAAGAGAGATTATTTACGATTGGTATTTAGATTTAGAACAGATTTCAGTTATTATTAGTAAATATGACACCAGCAAACGAATGTTCCGTTCAGAAAATTATGTCATATTTGAAGTCATACTCATTAAATAATGATCATATTAGAAGCCTATCAACACTGAGCCCTGTATTGAGCAGTAGAGGCTGACAGACATGAATGAAAAAGGCTAAACTTTGGTACAGCCCTGGCAGGCGGGACGCTCGCCTTTCTTCCCGACGGCCCTGAGAAAGTTCCAGTCGCGGTCCCGTTCCTTAGTTTTCTCCCACAGGAAGTCACCCTCTTTCCGCGCGTGGCTCAGCGCTCTCTGGATCTCTTGCACCTCGCTCTGGTGCAGCTCGGCCTCCTTTGCCCGCTGATCCTGAGTGCGGACCGCCTTTGTCTGAGACTCCTCCCTGTCAAAATCATGTCCGCCAATCATGTCACTGTCCAATAGCCTGGACACCAGGCCACACAGTTCAAGTATATTAATGATGCAGAGAAGAACAGTAATATCTTGTGGCCAGTGTTATTCAGGAGAGAATCACCCAGGTGTGAGACACTTTATGGCAGTAAGACTATAAACTGAGATTGAACTGAGGTCATTACAAACACTTGTAATGTAATGACAGCAGAAAGTCTGTAATCAGTAGTAGAGACCAGGAAGTTATGGGAGTCTCCCCGATTATCAATCTGACTCATGCAGTCTTTCAAGTGATATTAAAATCTCCTGGAAGTGGTTTATTGTGACAGAAGTACCATACTTTACAGAAAACTGCAGGAACAAGTGTGCGCCTGTGTGGCGCATGTGTATGGCAGGGAGGCGAAGCAGTGCACAGTACCTCACATGCAGGTACTCATTGGCTTCATCCAGATGGGTTTGTACCTTCTTCTGAGTGCTTTGCAGCTCCTGTTGAGTTAGAGATTATCAGGGCTCCTTTGTACAGTAAATTAATCACAATTTACTAATGGCACACGGGGAGGCGGTGAGCCTTTGCCTTACAGGCGCTCCTTGGTCCTACCTTAAAAAGACTGTTCCTCAGCCGCAGAAACTTCACTTTCTCTCCCCTCAAGGTCTCAATGTCCTGGCGCAGCGTGCAGTTGGTGGACACCAAAGAGCCAAACCTGCTGTTAACCTGAGCATATTATGCGGAAAATTAAAGATATTTCCCAAAGCAGGAAGTCAGATCATTTCACCTGTCGAGCGAGCTGATTCGGTCTGCTTCCAGGTTTTATTCCTGGCAGTTGTCCACTTAACCATAGCCTTCGAAACAATAAAATGTATCTTCTCTGCATATACTTTTTTGGCTGGGACTGTATAAATGTATTTATCTAGTGAATGTTAACTTTTTTGATGTTGAAGCCTTTTTGTTTCTAATGTATGTATATTGGCTTACTGTCATTGGCACTTTTCAAATTTCTTTCGAGCTTACATGGCAGCTCCTGAGCACTGAGAAGATCATGTGCTGGGCCTGGTAGCCTCCCATGGCCAGCCTATTTCTACCTGTCGGATCAAGTGTGTGTTAGACCTTGATGAAGACCTAATGTCGAAACGCGTTGGTCTGTCTTGTTGCCTCACTCATGAAATAAAATATCACCTCTTCTGCATCCTTGACGGAGTGCCTGTATTTTCTCCCTGGGTAGTTGCCTTATTTTATATTTGGTTTTACTCCCTGGAATCGTTTTTTTTCCCCCGTAACTTTGCCCGCTTTACAGAGCACCTGTTGGATAGCCATTGGATCCAGGTAGCGCTTCCTCCATCCATCCATTCTTTTATAGTTGTCCACTTAATTCAGTAATTCTGTTTCATGAAACAGGGTGATCTGTCCTGTTTTCCCAGACTTGAGCCAGAAAAAAAAAATCAAAAAATCAAAATTGAATTCTGGCTTTGTGCAACTGACAGAACAGAGCTGAAACTACTTCAGAGTTGAATTCAAAGTTAGAAGGTCACACAAAGAACTTTTGAGAGCTCAGGGGTGTGAAAGCATGAAAAAAAATAATTAAGTGAAATGGATGAATCACAAACAGCATCAATAAATAAATAGCGGCACATTGATTGATTTTGTCGACGTCAGGTGCTTCAATGCCTCTTGACTCATCTCCTTTAGCATAGGATACATTGAGCAACCCTTTTCGAAAAGATAGAAGATGACGCCATCACACAATTCCGCGCTGTAGCAGTATTTGAAGTGACAACCATCCATCTGGCCTATCATGAAAACAAACAAACGTGACACGCAAGAGACACGTGATCACGTCGCCCAGTGTAAGATTCAGATTCTCTTATTAGCGCGGTTGTTTTCCGCAGCTGCTATGAATTCCACTTTGCACCATTCCTTAAGCTCATGACATTTTCAATCATAGTAAAGGATAACTGGTTATAAATTAAACAACAGGACATAATTTTTTTGACTATTTGGAGGCAGCCAATGATACAGCTCTTCCAGACATATTTCTGGGATATTTTGGACATAGATTTAGCCAACAAAGCTCATTCCCTTTTTAAAGATGAGGCTCGGGGCCAAAGAATCTCACATAAACGGCAGCATCAGAGTGACAAACTCTCACCGCAGTCACCCGCTGATTTGTATTTGCTGCGACAAAAATTCGTTAAAAAAGCAAAAAGTCTATCATTTTGGAAAGGTCAATTCACAGTTGTTGACTGTATGCTGGGATCGATGGGCCTTTATCTGATAAATGTGACATTTAGGCCTCGTGCCGATGGGGTTGTCATTCCATATTGCATTGTGAGGCCATGCAATAGCCTGAGGAAGGCAGCTGAAGCACATGAGTACGGTGTATGAATATGAATAATTCTTAAATAAACAGAAAGTGATCAAAGATAGACCGAGAAAATGAAGCATAAACTCCTTGCTCTTTGTCTTGGAGGGAGTGGCAGTTTCATTGCAAACACAAAGGGTCCTGATTGGATCGCTGTTAATGCTAGCTGCACCCAAAGCTGATTAAATCCCACACCTAACATCACACATGGGCTTTCTAATAGGTCAATGAACAAAAATCTAATTAAGCAGTGACATTAAGCACATACAGCACGGCGTTTGACAACAGTCCCATCCAGACATTGGATGAACACCTGCGAAATGCTTGCGAGGTCTGATGATCATGAGGATGATGATGATTTGTACGGCAACAGTGCGTACAATCGTGGTGATGAAGGATATGCGCTAACCTGAGCTATCTGATTGGTTAGCCTCTGAATTTTCCCGTCAGCATCCTCTTTGCGGGGCAAAGCTTTCCTCTCTCTGTCCATCTTCCTCTGAAGGTCCCAGATCTGCATTATGAAAAATCACGAGGCATGTTACATTATGAGCAAAGTAGAGTAAATTTCATGCGTTCATTGTCCTGCTTTACATGCATTTAAAATGAGCAAATTCAATAGGTTACAAATACAAAAAAGGTTAGACAGCAGTAAAATCACAATATTACAAATTCATATGGAAATTGGGCCCACATGTATTTTTGAAGCCTGAGTTGTCTGAATAAAAAGTTTTCAGTTTGTTTTACTTCAGAACTGTGTTAGAATAGATAATGATTCATAATCAGGACACTTTCAATTAGAATGTCTCAAGGTTCAGAGCCATTTTGTCCCACATCAATGCAGATAATAGAATCAAAATGAACTTGGCAACTGCTTTTGTACTGAAGTCACACTGGCAAATATTTTTACAGGGTTTTTTGAGGTGAAAATTGATAAAATAATTGTGATTTTAAAGAGCACACAGATTACATTTTGAAGGTAAATAATAGAAAAATCTATGCAGTGACACATCATTTGAAAATCAGATAGTAGGATAAAAGCTGTATGTTTGTAATTAAAAGGCATCAGTGATTATTTCAATCATGGCTCTGTGACTGTGAAAGACAAAAGGGAAGAATGTCATCTGAACTCTATAACAAAAAAAAGGACACAAGCAAAGTTCACTAAATAAAATAGCCTCCATAACATCATTTTCTTCTCCCGCAATTACAATCAAAACTTTTCTTCAGGATCATAAGCATGATTTATTTTAAAGGGAGAGTTCACCCAAAAATAAAACTTTACTCATCATCTACTCACTCTAAGACTAATTGAAGGGTTGGTGAATTTCTTTCATCTTCAAAACACATTTGGAGTTTCGAAGAAAAACAGCACTGAAGAAAAATCTGAATCAACTGAAGTCAGAGGGGGCCACTCTTACATGCATAAAAAACAACATAAAAAAAAATGGGGGTGCAATGCACGAAATACCCCTCAGCCCGATGTCGAAGTTTTTGGAGTCGCCCGCCCGCCCAACCGCACGAAGGATAGCAATACCCCGTCCGCCTTTAGGGCTGAAGGGTAAAAAAAACCGCAAAATGCCGCCATACAGCTCGTGTGGCGTGATCAAAGTGTCCTTAAACCCCGACATTCAAATTTTCTTCGAAAAGATGTCTTTTCGCCATGGTTTTAGCCTAAATGGTCTGATGTCAAGACGTAGCTAGGAGCCCCGTTCATCTTCGTGGAAGAAGTCTAAGATTCAAGATCTACCTATGGTAGCTGATGAGGGTAAAGGCGCTGCAATGGCCCAAAATATTCCAATTGGAGAAACGAGCTGCAGTTTCGAATATTTGTTTTCACGGACTGAATAGCATGTTTGCCCTCATTATCCGCTGTGAGTAGATCTTGAATCTTAGACTTCTTCCACGAAGATGAACAAGGCTCCAAGCTAAGTGGCTACATTGGACATTAAGACTAAACACATGGTGAAAAGACATCTTTTTGAGTGAATTTTGAATGATGCGGCTTACGGACACTTAAAATAATGCCGCACGAGCAGTATTGAGGGATTTCGTGTTTTTTTATGTTTTTTTTTAGGCTTGAAAGAGTGGCTCTCACTGACTTCAGTTGATTTGGATTTGTCTTCCATGCTGCTTTTTGTTGAAACACCAAAAGTATATTGAGGACGAAATCAGGATGTAATCAGCCCAGTGTACAGTTGATTATTCAGGCCATTCACCAGCATTGACTCATTATAATTCACCAGCACACACTTCTCTATCCAGTCTCTGAAGCTTGTGATTCTCCATCAATATGAGGTCATCAAGTTCATCGCCTCTCTGAAGCAGCACATTGAACGATTCGGTCACATGCTCTTCCTTGCTGCCCGCCCCCTTCAAACTGAGCAGAAGCTCCTCCCTCTCTTCTCTCAGGCATCCAATCAGCTGCCTGGAAGGAAGCAAGCAAGAATCAGAGGGTTTTGCATGAGAGCAGGAAGTGCGGCCAGTTAACAACTTGATGCCATCGATGTGCAGCTGCTGTTGCTTGTGTTAAATATGAGAGGGAAGTGCAGGCCGATGAAATGCGCTTCAGTGAGAGAGAAGCACAGCATCATATGCCTGAGCAGGCGTTCCGCAAAACAAGAGCCCATTTCAGAGGCCACATTAATCACCTGGACCTGTCCAATCTCCCTCCCGTCAGATTTCTCCTTTGAGATGGCCTCTGCCTGAAACCATGAAAGGCCTTCCGACACCCCTGTACCCCCACGTTTTCTGATCGAATTACAATCCTGTCTGCGTAGGACACAAGGACTCGGTGTCCTTAAATGGTATTGTCGGCAATAGCAGGCATTTATTTGGTGTGTGCCTTCTTTTTCCGTGATTATTATATTTTAAATCTTTTTTAACATTTTTATTTTGCGTAGTTCCTTTACGCATCCCAGGTCCCTTCGATTCAAAAAGCAAGAAACAAACAAAAATAAGAGGTGAAAAAACAGGCTGTAATGGCAGCTCGGCCAGGGAACTAGGCTAGCTGACAAGTACCTTACTGGGATTTTGTGGCACTCTGTAGGGTTAAGAATGGGACTTGGTTGACACCACCAGAGCAGTGCGAGTACATTTCAGAGATGTAACTTTCACCACTTCTCCTCTAAACGAGCACAATGTTGAACCTCAACCTGAAATAGCACAACATTATTTTTACTGTATTAGACCAGTGTCTAGAACCAGCCAAGCTCCGGAGAAAACCGCACCACTGCCCTCAAGCCTCCTTTAATAGAGGCTATGAAAGTTGTCATGCAGCCCATGCAAAACAATCATCATATAGAAATGTCTTGGAAGTTGAGAGAAGGCAGAAAAATAAGCATAAATAAACATGAGATGGTAGAGTGCACTGCAACTTGGTGTTGATGGTTTTTTCATATTACAAAATGATTTGTCAGTAATTTTCTTGCAATAGAATGGCAGCGATATTGAGACTGAGTGTATGTGTTCTCAAATTGATGAGCTACATACTATCTTCCCTGGTTGTGTCAGGCACATTTCCCGCTTGGCGCAGATGCGTGATTGAGCTCAGAAACGCGCATTCTGAATGTAAAAGAGCTCCCTACCCCCCAAAAAGCATCTTTAAAATGAGTTTTTATATGCACTTGGCTCCTGACTTAGCTCTGAATGCTAGATATTCTGAAAACTTCATACAGTGAATCACCACGTGTCACAAAATCGGCAAAATTGAAAAATGGAGAGAAGAATAGGGAGAGATGAATGTAAATGACCATAATAACCCTAGACCATTAAAATGGCAAAACATTTGAAAATTTAATAACCACTATCTTGAAAAGATGTTGAGAAGGAGATTGACAAAAACATTTTCAATGTCTGGCTATCTATTGGGTCATTCTATGTCAAATCAACCAAGGTCCACGCACTTGGCTCTCAAAAAATTCTGAAAAAAAATACCAGGTGTACCTATGTTACCCTGGAGACACACTGCAATACTGTTTTTATTGTAAGATAAATACTTCATGTGTTACAGCCAGTTATACGGGGGGAGGGGGGTGTCGATTTTGTTCAACCTCTTTTTTTTGGTCAAGGCCTCAAGATCTAAACCATCTAGGAGGCTCAAATTTTGCATGCTGGTACATAAATAGGAATAGTATGTAGCGAAATCGTCGTGTTTGGTCTGGATGATCCTGTAGGGTCATAGCTGTCCCTCAAATTTGATAAGAATTTTACTGGAGTTTTTGGCTGGGCTCTGTTCAGGCCTTCAGAAGGCATATTTGTTCTCAACAAAGGCTCTTGATATTTCGTCTTTATTGACATAAGTAGAATCACTCAAGAAAAGCAATACACAGAAAGGAAACTCAATCTGTGTTTGAACCGCAGAGCTCACAAGTCTAAAGAATCATTTTGGATTGGATTTTTTTACATTTCAAGAGCATCCTAACACCTTGTGGGAATGTATGAAGATTTTTTAAAAATGTTGTTCTTTATTCTCCATGATCCCCTCTTTTCAAAAACACCAATTTCATTTGCCTTATGGAAATCCTTCATGTTTATTTTCCACATTGATTATGGACTGAAGTGGCTGCTTGGAGACTGGCTTTTGCTGCCTCCCTTTTAATAGTGCCTCCCACACCATCACTGACATTCTTTCCATGGGATGTAGCAAAAAAATGCCATTCGGCTTCAAATCCAAAATCACGCTGGCGACGCACAAGATAGACTTGCAAAGCTTTTGAAATTCTTATACTGAGATGGAGCTCCATCTGAGAAGTAGAAAATTTTGCATAGATGGTGTGATGTCTCTTGCAGATAGTTCAAGACATCCTGCTGGAATCTATGCACAGTTATTGTGTCTCACTTGTGACACTCATGCTCTCATGTCGCAGTTCACCAAGCTGCTTGAAATAAGCGACGAAGGGATGACTTGTTGCCTGGGAATCCTCCCAGTGATATCCTTCAACTGCATCCTGTACAAATTACAAAGCTGTAATTCTCTGCAAAATCAAGGATAATTATGGCTTCATTTGGTCCCAGCTGTTCTTTTAAGGTGGACATGAATGCCGCTTGGTGTTTCGAGATGAAATGATGACCTGTCAGTTTGTCAGTCTTCACATCGGTATCAACAAAATACATCAATGTGCTAGAGCACGTTTGAATTGTGGTGCCATCAGTTGAAATCCATTGCTCGAACACAACATCATAATCTTCCATCATCTCATCTTAATCACACAAGGTTTCCAGGTATCTCTTGAGTTCACCAACCCCAGGGCAGGATGGACATCTGTGCACCATACAAAGTTTTGATGTTACTGAACACACAAGCTTTGCCATCAGGTCATAGTAGGTTACCCTGTGGTCTCCACTTGGCAGGGCAGCCAGCATTAGTTTTATATTCTGATGTATAAGTCACTCACATACAGAGTGCGTTCCTTGACTCCCCGCAGTAATGCAACGACGAGTTCGAAGCACGCAGAACTTCGACAGAGCTATTTTGTATAAAGGGAATTGGGTTTTATAATTTACAAAGAGTTCATTCAAATTCATTGGGATCAGTCATTTTTGCTTGTGTTCTCGCACTCCTGTGTCACTGGATTTAACAGACTCGTAGTCCTTTGCCCCTGGAAGTAATCTGGTGAATTCATCACTTTCATAGAAAGTTTTGACTCTTGCTTCAATTTCTGGTGATATACGTTTCCCTCTCACCTCAGGTTCTGCAAGGATACCATGCCCTCGCCGTAATTTTCAGGCAGCTTCATCCTGTGTGGACACACTTTAAATTTTTCTGTTACTTTCTCCACGGTCAAGCTGTCAGGTACCAGAGCAAGGAGTTGGATCTGCATTCTCCTTGGAGCACCACAATCTTGTCTTTCAGCAGGTCCATCAGAATGTCCGTGTCCCTGTAATTTGAGCATTCCGCTAATGTGGATGATGGCACCTCACAAGCCGAGGAAATCTTCATCACAAGGACCTCATTAACTTCAGCTACTTTTCTTTTGACAAAGCTTGACCTATTTTGTCTACTGACTCGAGAGGGTCTGAGAGGAGACACTCCAAGTTCGTTTAGGCTGCTGTTCAATGTTGACACCTCTGAGGGTTGGAAGTCCATAGTCTCATCTTCTGGGTCCACTGGAGTGGTATGCAGGGTCTTGAGCTCTGACTACAATTGTCGCAGACTTTTTGACCAGGAATAAGGCTCACTGAAATATCACTAAGCACATTTAGTTGGTCAGTATCCTTTTTGCTAAGAGTCTAGAGTTTTTTTTGTTATTGCCTTCAAATGTTGCCTCAGAGGGTCAATATTTTTTTTTTGCAGGAATTCATATTTTTCAATATAGAACTTCTGATGATGAATGCATATTGTTGCATATGGTCCAGCTTCATTCCGTGATCCGAGAATCAGGAGTTCAATATCACTTTCTGGCAGATCACTCAGCCTCAGGAAGTCATGCCTCCGTCGGAGTGATGTGACAGTATATATGCAAGACATTACTCCAGAGTTGAGTCATTTACGAATAAATTAAGTGAATAAAAGACTACTAACCTGGTATAATGAGACAGATGGCATTTACTTTCAGCAGAACCAAAAGTACACCTTGGAAGATTTGTGGCCATTTTAAGACAACAAAGGTTCACAGCACCAACTATTCAGAGTTTCCAAATGTGCCACGGAAGACCCTGAATCACTGACCTTAGAAAGGATGTCCCCACCCCTGCTCAGGTACCCTCAGGTGATCCTGTTAGTTCCATCAGGCCATGTGAAGCTAACAGGTTCACAGCACCAACTATTCAGAGTAACCACAGGTGCCACTGAAATGACTGAATCACTGAAATTGAAAAGGATATCCCCACCCCTGCTCAGGTACTCTCAGTTGATTTGACTTTGGTTATTTACTCTTTACATCAGTGCCATACAAAGCATATTGATCTCAATGGTGTGTTTTGCCTTCATACATTCCCACAAGGTGTTAGGGTGCTCTGAAAATGTAAAATATTCCCATCCAAAATGATTCTTTAGACTTGTGAGCTCTGCTGTTCAAACACAGATTGAGTTTCCTTTCTGTTTAGTGCTTTTCTTGAGTGTTTCTACTGACCTCAACAGGGACAAAATGTCAAGAGCCTCTGTTGAGAACAAATATGCCTTCTGAAGGCCTGAACAGAGCCCAGCCAAAAACTCCGGTAAAATTCTTATCAAATTTGAGGGACAGCTATGACCAGTCAGGATCATCCAGACCAAACATGACGATTTTGCTACATACTACTCCTATTTATGTACCAGCATG
This sequence comes from Gymnothorax reevesii, assembly GCA_029721435.1. NCBI lineage: Eukaryota > Metazoa > Chordata > Actinopteri > Anguilliformes > Muraenidae > Gymnothorax > Gymnothorax reevesii. Next base: position 51,403,195 of record CM056591.1, read on the forward strand.
GAAATTTGAGCCTCCTACATGCTTAGGTTCTTGAGGTATGGCCTTGGGAACTTGGGAACCAAAAACAAAGAGGCCGAACAAAATCGACACCCCCCTCCCCCCGTATAACTGGCTGTAACACATAAAGTATTTATCTTACAATAAAAACAATATTGCAGTGTGTCTCCAGGGTAACATGGGTATTTTTTTCAGAATTTTTTGAGACCTAAGTGCGTGGGCCCTAGTTGATTTGACATGGAATGACCCAATTGTTCTCAGTAGCGTCATTTAACACTGCAAAAATAAAGCAAAACATCAAAGCATTTCCTAACTTGCAAAAATCATTTGAAGACCTTTTTAATTACACTTGAATTCATTGGACTGACTCATTCAGATTAGGGCTCACAGGAAAGTAGATTAGTTTTTTTTTTTTTTTTTTTACCATATGACACCGGCCATGGGTTTATTGCCTTAATTTCAAGCTCTGCCACGTAGAAGCTGGCTAACAGCAGTACTGTTCAATGGGGAGCTCAATTCAATGGTCATTTTTCACTCCTTTCTTTCCTTGCTTACATCTGACCTGTAAATAAATCAAGAACCACCGACATACAGGAGATCCCAATCTGTTGAATGAGCTGGAATACGATATGGGGATTTCCCAAAGGTAACTTCAGTAAAGGAATGTCAAGACCATCCTTTATGTATTTTTCCAGGATGCCTGATTGATAATTTATTGACCTGCACATCTAAATCATTGTAATTGTCACACACGTGCCTCGCCGGCCTGAAACTGACTTGACTTCAGTATGATGTTTGAAGGAGGACGGACATTGCACACATCAATTTTCCCTGTCTTTTTTTTTTTTACCTTTTCAAGTGTCCTTTCTTGTCTATACTGGAAAAAAGTATCTGCCTTAGCGAGTCTTTTGACCCTTAGAGTGCTGAAATAAATTATGAATAACTATAAAATTATCTTGTGCAGTTGAAAACCTTTCATGTGGTGCAGCTCCCCTGCAGAAGCTCTTTTAAACAAGTTATGACATGATAGGTTTTAAACAGCTTTGATTTTCATACCTTGCATCATAGAGCAACAGTAGCGGCATTTCGTGCTCTGAGGGCTAATCTTATTCTGAGACTTAAGTTGCATATTTTTCTCGCTCTAGTAGAAGAGATTAGCAGTTTTAAGTGACAATTTGCTTGACAAGTTAAATTTTCTTATCTCATTGGCAAGTGTAGAAATTAATCAAAATTGTCTCACAGCACTGACAAAATTTTACTTGGGGGGGAAAAAAGGTAATAAAAATAATTCTTTTCAGTTTAAATACAAGATTACAATGCTTTTGTAAGACTTCACTCTTCATTTTTTGCAGTGTACCTAGAAGGCGGACTGAAGAACATTGAATTTGGGTGAAAGGGTGGAAAGTGAGTGGAATGAATGCAGGATGAACATTGGGGTCTAAGACCTCTGTCTGCGGAGGGTGTTCTGGGCCTCTCTCTCCTGCGCCCGTCTCACACAGTCCAGCCTGCGGCACGCCCGCTCCAGCGAGGAAGTCTCACTTTCTCCTGCAGACAGGGCATGAGGAGTCTGAAACAGCCACAGCAGATAATACTGCACAGGGGTACGTTCACCACCTCCGGTTTCAGCAGGCCTCTCATTGAAACTGAGCTGAACTACATTTAAAATGCATCACAACATCATATAAATCCTAATACAAAGGGTGCAGTGAGTGGACAATTAGCACGTTGAAAATGCAGTACATTGCAATGTAAAATAAGCATGTGACGAGGCTCAAGACCTACAGGATAATTTCATCATGGATAATATTATCTGTTCATGAGGCCACACTGATGCTTTGTGCAAATTTTTAGTGTGGCTGGCTAATACTCTAAAATCTTCAATCAAGATGCCAAACATAACATTCAATGAGGCTGTTAATTCGAGGAAGTCAAGTTGACACGGACCTTAAGCATCTTGCATCCTTTTAGACTGTTATCAGAAAATTCAGCAGATCATGCATTCAGTCCTCATGATTCGATATTTGGCATTAGCTCTTAATCATCTCAAATAAGTGTTTCAATCAATAATATATTAACTCCTGTGTGGTATTAAAAGTGAAGATGAAGTTTAAAGTTTACTCATTCTTAACTGGTATATATTTCGGCAAACTACAGCCCGTAAGTACCATTTTGCATTTAAACACAAAGCAAATACTTGCAGTCCATACCTTCATTGTCACTGTCGACCTCAGCATCCTTACATCCCAATCCCGCGGGAAGAACTTTTTTACTGGAGGCTTCATGTAAATACATTTGAGCACTTCAATAAGCGTCAGTTTGACAGCTTAACTTTAATACATTCAGCTTTGCGTGAAAGGATTCATTATTCACACACCAAGCCAGGAAGGAATAAATTCACCAGCAATAATGTTCTGATTAACAGCAGCCAAATATAACAACTAAGGAGATTGAGGATTAGTAGCTTAACATGTATAATCTGCATTATAAATCATTTCCAGAGAAAAACAAGTCTCTTGGCGTTTCAGTTCACTGACTAGATGCATACCCATTACATTTTACAAATATACAAATTTCAGTCAGCATTTTGAGGTCACGGTATCTAGCAGCGAACAGGTGGCATATATGATCAATGAAGTGTGACAAGTGCAAAATAGGAAACGATCAACACATTCACATTAACATGCATATGTATCGAGGCTGCATCTCTGGCAGGGTAAAAAGTAATGTACAAGTGAAGTACAATAATTGATGCTCGGCTGAAGGCGCATATAGAACATGCAATTTCATTTAAATTATTCTATACTGTAAATAAGAATCCACCTGCTTTTGATGGGGAAGAGGCTTTCCTCCCTTTAGACTTGACCATGGCTCTGTGTCAGCGACAGCTCTGCTGCTCTACTGCTCTTTAATTTCTCTATGTAGTCAAACTGGTCACCAAGACACAAGGACACACACACACACACACACACACACACACACGCCACGCGTCGATGGCTCAGGGTGAGCAATGGGTAAACAGCAGGTTTCCCTGCAATAATGCTGCCCTAACTCCACTGGGACATAGCAAGTGTGGCACTTAGAAGCAAGATAGGCTCATTCACTCCAGTATGTCAAATCAATAAAGTTGAGATCACCTTTTAATCAAACTTTTATCAGTCTAAGTTTAATGAACAGAATAGCAGTTAGGTTACCACCCATCAATCAGACACACACCTGCATGGTTATTCATTGCGGCAAGGATGCATTCCCTCTTCTCATCATTGCTTTGATGTATGGAAAGCAAATTAAATTCTTCAAAATGTTTTTGAGAAATTACAATTCGTTCCTAAACTATGGTGTGGGCTACTAACATGGGATTGGCAGAAATGAAGAGAATGCGCACTTTAATGTCAGTATTGTATTCAAGCTTTGTATAATTCATTCATCCAGTCTTCTAAAAACAAACACAACCCTCTTGACGGGGCCAATAAATTTGTCACTCAGAAATGAATAATGAAATGAGTCAAAACAAAGAAACAAATTATTGAAACAACTTTAAGAGAATGAAACAAAACAAAATCCCATAAGAGTCCAAAAAAAAAAAAAAAAATCACTTCTGCAAGTCGCAAAGCGGCTTCATGTTGTTGGTCTTAGGAGAGGATTCAAAGGTGTTAATATATAGCAACGGCCAAAATTTTGAACAATACATTTTCTACTTTTTTTCAAATGAGTAGAAAATGAAATAAAACACTTTTTATCAAAAAGAAAGATCTGAATCTTAAAAAAAAAAACCTGCCAACAATTATTATTGCTGTGATATTTTTTCTCTGTGAAAGCAGTCACATGCTTCTGAGAGTCACTCTACCATGGCAGGAGATGTTCACATCGCTGCGCTACACTGGCAGTTTGATTTTAATTCACATTCTGGACGGTAAAAAAATAAATCTGTTGGTCATTTTCTTTATCCAAATATGGAATACCAAAATCTGGGGCACCATCCCATGACGTACATTCTCCAACTTCAGACCATTTATGATTATCCAGTACGATCTGAGGTTAGAGCACAGACTTAGAACCACAAGAACCATTTTTGGCCATATAATAGTTGATGGATGCAGATAAAAAAAGATTTCAGGGTAGATCATACGGAGATCAGCTGATAACTGCTATGATTATTGCCACCAATCCCAACAAATACAGGACAATAAGTCTGATTCTCTGACATTCATAGAGGGGAAAGCGTGACCTCATTAAACTGCTTCACAGCATTAAAACTGCAGGTTAAATGGCTGCTAACTCAAGGACACATTCATCATTAGCATTGGGTTTCTAAATGACACGACTGAGATGACTCTGAACTCAAACTTCAGAATACCTCCAGAGTTTCCTAAAGCAGTAAGTTTAATTAGCATGAGTTGTTTTTCCTTTTTCCCCCTCCTAATTAGAATAAATTTAAGCACAGATTGGTAATGCTATGAGATGGTGAGAGTACATGTATCAAAGTGATAGTTGTGCCTTGTTTCTCTTACACCCATGTGCTCTGACAGCAGATTACACTGACTGCTGACTGAAGAACTTTGGCAGTGTATGGAGTGGGAGTGCTGCTTTGATGTAGCAGGATTGTGTACCTCTGGTTTATAGCTGTGCTGCTGGCGCTGGGCGAGGGGCAGGTTGCCTGGTGCAATACAGCACAGCACACATACAAAACAGGTCAACAAAGCGCAGAGGCGAAGACCTTTGCTTCCCGACCGCTCATAACAACCAGAAACTATACCTCCCCCAAGCTAGGCAGCGGAATACAGTCTTTATGGAGGTTTATTGGGTCGTTGCTATTTGCCCAAGGCTTGGACAGCAATAAAACACGAAGGCCCTAAATTCAGTGAGATCGGCCCTGTTAAACACAGCTCTGACCAGCTGCCCCAGCTCGTCTCTCTGATGTCAAGGATATGGAGACCTTTCTCCTTTACCTGAGCAAAAAGAGAGGAAAATATTTCTTTTTAAAAATTTTCTACAGCCACATTTTCAACACCAAATAGTTACTGACCATTAGATGGCCTAACAGCTAATCTCTGAAATTGCTGGTCAAATCGGTTGTAAATACAAATTCAATTTTTGAAACCAAAGGAAATGCAATCATTTTTCTTAAAAAAAAAAAAAAAAGGGCTAATTTTGTCAGGTTGAGAAACTGGGCATGCAGTGGTTGTGCCATGATCTGACAGAATAGACTGCAGATCTGAAAAGATTAATGAAACTTGACGTGCTACAGATAAGCCATTTTAAAACCTTTTATAGCCAAGGCACACCGAAGGGCCAGCCAAAATCTCAAGATACACCTCTATTCATATCTGAGCAAAATAGCCTACATAACGTGTTCTCACGCTGAGACTATCACTCTCTAAATATATTTTATTTTCTAATGCCAAATGAAATTGGCAAACAACTAAAGTACTCATGAAATATTTATCAACAAAATAATTCAAGGATTCACTTTGTAAATTTACATCAAAGCAGCAATACACCCATTTAAACCAGACAGGTCAAAAGTTAATCTTCTGATTGCTTCGGTTAGAGTATTGGATGTTCGACCTAACGAGGCAAATCCGCAACACTATTAAATTTCCTTCTAAATTAAAATCAATAAACTTCCAATCTTTCCTCCCACAGTTGCAGAAGCACTCAATACCCAGTTACATCAGCATTTTTCATTAAACTTGACTGAACTCAACAAATAATGCCCCCCTTACCAAATAATTTATATCAAAATTAACCTCTGATATTAATAGAATCAACACTCAATATTGACATGCATATTTAGTGCAGGAATTTACCATATGACCACAATCAGGGAATGAAACTGTACACTCATAGAAGGCTACATTTGTTGAGCAATTGTAATCATGAAAAGATGAAAACAAACAAATGGTATAGTGAAGCATTTACTGTGCACTTTAATAGGTAAACATGACTGCAAGAAGACGATAAACGAACACACAACATTATTTAGGCATGTGCAAACATCAACTGAACAGTACAAGCTCTCACTGTGCTCTCTGAAGGTCCCAGGGTTACAATCTGTTTGCAGCACAATGGCACACTAGTCTCAAAAGGTTCATGGTGCTTCAATTGCCAATCACCAAATATAGCTACCTAATGAGAAGCAGGTCCACACATGGAGACCCTCAGGGACAAACGTTTCCTGTTGCAGTTGCAGTCTGCTTCTGTGACACATGAAAAGTAGCCAACTGCACACTGATCTCGTGGCCACAAACAAATTAAATCGTGGGCACATGAGTAAGAAATGACCTCATTTAAGCGAGAAAACAGGTAATATCTCCTGGCCATGAATCAACTATAAATCATGGGAAGAAGACAGCCAAAATATACTACCCAGCCAAAAAGGTCATGCACACTAATTTTTCTTCAGAGCACCTTTAGCCTTGATCACCGCATGCATGTGCCATGGCACTGTTTCGTTAAGCTTGAGCAATGTCACAACATTTGTTTCTGTCCAGAGTTGCATCAATTTTTCCCCAAGATCTTGTACTGATGAAGGGAGAGCTGGATGGCTGCGTAAAGTCATCTCCGGCACATCCCAAATGATTCTCAGTGGGGTTAAGGTCTGGACTCTGCGGTGGCCAAGACGTGAGAAAATAATGTCTCATGCAAACTTATCCACTCTTTCACAATTCGAGGTCAGTGAATCCTGGCTTTGTCATCTTGGAATATGCCTGTGCTATCAGGGAAGAAAAAATACATTGATGGAAAAACCTGATCATTCAGTGTATTCAGGTAATCAGTTTTTGAACCAATATCATTGCTGAACCTAGAACTGACTGACCGAAGCAACTCCAGATCGTGACACTGCCCCCACAGGCTCGTATGGTCGGCACTAGGCATGATGTGTGCATGTGTGCGTCTTCTTACCCTGATGCACCCATCACTCTGGAACAGGGTAACTCTGGACTCATGAGGCCACATGACCTTTTCTATTGCTTCAGAGTCCAATCTTTATAATTAGGCTGATTAGCTGATTAGGCTCACGTTTTTTGCCGATTAGGCTCCCTGATAAATTGTTTTCTCAAGAACACATGGTCATTAGTCTCTATCCCTCAAGTTCTCTTTGCATTGCGCATGTGTAAATGCACAATTTCACTATTAAACAAACCTGTGACTTCCACTGTTGATTGTTTTACGATTTGATTTTACCAAATGCTCCAGTGACATCCAATCTCCTTAGCTCTTTTCTTTGCTTGATGCAGGCCAAAAATGTGACCTTTCTGAAACAGAGCAATATCTTTTCCACGACCACAGGATATGTCTTCTGACATGGTTGTTAAAGAAATGAGAAGCTACTCACTGCATTAGTTAAGGTTAAATAACTTTTTGCCAGCTGAAACCTATTAATCATGGAGGTAATTATCAAAGGGATGGATCGTACCTATTTGCTTAGTTAAATCCAGGTAGTGACTTTTTTTTGGCCGAAAGTGTATACCGTATAATATTTTTTTTCTTCTCAATGCACTTCTCTAGCTCTGTACAATACAAATGCATAGTTGTTGCAAAATTTCACGACAAACTTGGACTTGTCGCGAGGCACACCATTAGGGAGCCATGGCTATAGAAGTTGACTCTCATATCATGACTAAGGTCAGAAACTTGGTCCATGGAAGTACACAAATGCTGATGCTTCAAGCTACGCAAGATGAATTTCATGCCTCATTACGCCAGTGGCGGAGCTAGAAATGGGACTTGGGGGGACACAGACACGTCCCTTTACGACAACAGTTAGTCCTGGCTAGTTCTCAATCATTTCCCTTTATTGATGCATTTTCCAAGTATTGTATTTGGCAACTGAAGACACAATTTCTCTTCATATGCGATCTAACAGCGATTAAATCAAGGGCCCAATTCAGTACAGGAAAATAATGCACATATTACTTAGTTACTATTTAACTCGACAATTAAATAGGCTACGAAAAGCGTGCGGCACAAGCTATTTGCGCAGTAATGCAATTTTGAATAACGTTGATTTAAATACATAAAATACGCGTCCAGATGAATGATTGTCATCTTACCTAATCAGGGAGAACGATCAGAACCTGTTCAGTGCAGAGTGCTGTTGGAGTGAACCTTTCGTTGATCATGAAAATGAATGAGAACAGGTCAGAATTTATAATTGTTTTAAACAGATGTTTTTTGCACCCAATTCTCAGTACTGGTTTGCCACTGTACTGAATTTAGCCCATGATTTCATCGTTGTTAGATCGCATAGGGAGAGAAACTGCGTCTTCAGTTGCCAATTACGATAATTGGAAAAAGCGTCCATAAAGGAAAATGATTGAGAACTCGCCAGGACTAACTGCTGTCATAAAGGGACGTGTCTGTGCCACCCCAATTCCAATTTCTAGCTCCGCCACTGCATTGCGCACTGGAGTGTGTCACCTGAAAATTGTAATGCAACACAAGCGCGAGCTGCAATCATTGCAGCTAGCAAGCGCTATACAGCACAAAACAAAAAAAGCAAACTGACCCACTATTTAACACAGTGGTCATGGAAACATTCCGTAGCACTTGATAGCGGACTTGAGGACTGACGTTAGTTAAGAACGCCTCTTGAGTATGTTTACCAGGGACGCGTGTCAGTGCTAGCTATCATTTGCATCTGCGTACTTGCATGAGCCATATTTCTGCCCATATGTTGAGGCAGTCATGTTAGGACTAAGTTAGGTAGGCCATAAATGATGTGGTTGAAAAGGGCTGGAGAGGCTGATTGAGAACTTCCTCTCGTCACTTCAGGGAACTCTGGAACAACAGACTCTGGAAAAGAAAGAAGGGATGAGAGAGGAGGTAAATACTCTTACAACACATCACACCAACCATGCACATCCAGATACGTGCACTGACAGACACATGCACACGAAAAACACATATAGCCAGACACACAAACAAACAGACAAAGAGAAAGGCGCAAGTAATAGACAGACAGATATGCAGACAGACAGAAACACACATACACACACGCAGACACACACGCAATTTCGAAGACGCAATGCACCTTTCCGGTAATTCTCCCCTGACTCCGCCCTCTCAGAGATCGTTTCCTGCCGCAGTGCATGAACAGCCTGGCCAGAGGGCGCTCCTACTTTCAGCAGACCTGTGACAGAACAGACCCTGATACCACACCGTCATTCAGCACTATAGGGCTCAGACACCTATACACCTACCCTAAAAGATTTACTCTCACCCTCATGCACTATCGGCCATTGCGGTGAGATTTTAGATACTACAGACTCATACACCTGCTGTCATTGCTGTGAGATTTCACATACAATGGGCTCTAGTTTTCTGCCTAGGCAAATGGAAACGCATGATGGTAACATAGTTGACAATTCAGTCTGTCGCATACGGTGTATTTATCACCCTAGTCCGGTTCTGTAGCTTCATGGTCTGCAATAAAATGTCTGCGTCACAATATGATGAATGGCCTATTAGAGGGTGTGTCCATGCAGGCACAGTGCAAGCTTAGTGCCACTCATTTGTGTTTTAACACACCCTGGAAATCTTTTAAGGCAAACGCGCTCACATATGGTAGATTCATAAGAATCCCAGCCAGAGGGGCTGTTTGCTAATAAATGGCCAACGGCCTCGGTTAATATCGGTTTCTTTGGGTCCATAAAATCTGATATTGCCCGCCTGCATAGTCAATAATTGATAAATATTTACTGATCTTTCAACGCCCCCTGAATACTGCGTTCCATTTAATATGTAAACAGAAAGAATGGTGCTTCTAGTTTTAGACACAATTTCATTATAGCCTAATTCATTCATGACCTTCTAAAGTTCAGAATCCTGGAAAGACAAGTCCACATTTTCGGTCGGCATTTCTGTGCACAGGAAAATTCCTCACAGCTTTGCAATGCAATGTGCAATAATGCTACCTAAAGTGCACTGGCTGGTCATTCTACCCATGAGCCTCAGCAACTCAATGTTTGGTCGCTAATTGAGACAAGAGTTCCACAGAAGGGGATGTGTCACCTGCACTGACATGAGTGACTTGAAGTAACATTATTAAGATGTTGCCTGAGAGACCTTGGTAGTAAGTAAATATGTGTGGATCTGTCCCCTAATCAAGTTTGGTGGAGAGGCCAAGGGAGTGAGCTGATAAAGCCTCATTAAAATCAGATAATTCTTTCAACAGTGACAGTTCAGAAACCAAACTTACGCTGATGCCGCTACTGACCTGTGACGATGATAAAGTGACCCCTTTTGTGTGGACTTGCTTCCCAGGTGACACAAAACGTAAACTGTGACAGGCTTAGTATAATTAATATACTGATGCAATTCATTGCTTAATTTATTCACCTAGCTCAAGTTATTTATCTTCTCTCTTTGTGGCAAGAATTCAGCAATCTAAGTTTTACATAAATTACTACCATAAAATCCTGGATTTATTTTCCGACACCAAATGCATAACTGCAATGCATATGATTCAAATCTTGAATTATAATGCTTTAAACAGGGGGAACATATTATTTGCCACATCTGGCTTCTGCGCAAAGAGGTAAAGCACTTGTTTGTCATTCAAACAGGGAATTTTTCTTGTTCAATTCTGTCATCAATATTATGATGTTATTTAATATTTTTGTTGCATAGATTTGTAAGCACAGTATTTTCTTATATGGTAATTTCAAGAGATTTGTAACATTCTGTTCCACAGAAGACTGAAAGGTGTAATCTCCGTTATTATTTGTGTGTTCGGAATCTTCATTTCTGCATAGCCTACATAAATATTTATCCTCATAATCGTAAGAGAGAATCATGATCACAATTCAAAGCAAAAAAAAACTTGTGATTCTCATGTCGAGAATCCTGCAGCCCTCTTTCCATTGACATTAATGCACTGGTTTTAAAGGGAATGACAGTGACTGACTGGCCATAATTGAACCAAATCCCCACCACACCCACAGGCAATACTTGTCTTACAGCAACAGTGCCACAGTTGTGTTATTGCTTAATGTCACAAATTTGCAGGAGACCAGGAGAATAGTTAGTCACGCCCAGTTTTGATCTGCAATACCGCTAGCACTAAAAATTTCATACTCCTACTGTCAGTACTGAAAGATTTGATGATCTATAACCTCATACACCCACTGTAAGGCCCATGACATTATATACAATATATCTCATACACTTACTTCAGATTTCAGATACTATAACCCCATACAACCTCTGTTACGGCTGTGAGACTTCTTACACTAAATCTCATAGACTTGCTGTCAGTGTTGTGAGATTTCAGATACAATGACCTCACACACCGACTGTCACTGCTCTAAGATCACTGATGCTATAACCTCATACACCGACTGTCACTGCTCTGAGATCACTGATGCTATAACCTCATACACCGACTGTCACTGCTGTGAGATTACTGATACTATAACCTCATACACTGACTGTCATTGCTGTGAGATCACTGATGCTATAACCTCATACACCGACTGTCACTGCTGTGAGATTACTGATACTATAACCTCATACACCGACTGTCACTGCTGTGAGATTACAGATACTATAACCTCATACACCGACTGTCACTGCTGTGAGATCACTGATACTATAACCTCATACACCGACTGTCACTGCTGTGAGATTACAGATACTATAACCTCATACATCGACTGTCACTGCTGTGAGATCACTGATACTATAACCTCATACACTGACTGTCACTGCTGTGAGATTACAGATACTATAACCTCATACATCGACTGTCACTGCTGTGAGATCACTGATACTATAACCTCATACACTGACTGTCACTGCTGTGAGATTACAGATACTATAACCTCATACATCGACTGTCACTTCTGTGAGATTACAGATACTATATCTCTTACTTCTGCAGTCAGTGCCGTGATATTTCAGGTACTAAAGAAAACCTTACTGTTTAGAATGCTTTCCATGTCACATGTGTTCTTCTGGAGGGTGCTGTGCCACTGGTTGAGTGTGATGGCTCGAACCCCGCCCATACTGAGGAGGGCCGCAGTCCCCAGGGGCCCTTCCAGGGCCAACTGAGCAGGGCTGAAATGGGAGGCAGATGTGGGCGCATTCGTTATGGATGCTCATCAAGCTAATTCAGGACCACCAATACTCAGCAAACAGGAATAGGCACTGAGCCCTTCTGAACTCTTGTTTCCTTGGGACAGGCTGGCAGCACTAGTCGATAAACCTCAGAGGTCAATGTCTGCTCTTCATTCCTCTGCATACCCATAATCCTCCAGGATAATGGTACTAACACTGCTCTGGGAGATCTGTCATCCAATAGTTTCTCATTTAAACCATCTTCAACCTCTCACCTTGTTGGAGCTCAACAAGACTGATAGCTGTTGAATGACGTCTATGTTGCCGGTGTCGTAGGATTTTCAAGAACACGGTTATTTTTCAATACTTTGGTGAATACGAGGACAGACACAGACCAGACAGAGCGAGCTGTGTAAGTATCAGGGAAATCACAGACTGGAAACAGGAAGTGCATTAATTACCTCTTGAGCGCATCCAACTTGGTCTGCCTGAGTGCACTGCTCCTTGTTTGAGCCAGGTCAAAAAGCATGACCATCTGGCAGTCTGAAAGACCAATCAGAAGCCAGTATGGACACTGTAAACCCATCTTCATAAAGGGCAACACCTGCACCCCTAATGTGACACACTTTAATAGTCGCTCTTAAATATGCCAAAGTAACTGTTTTTGTTCTTGTGAAATCTGAGGTCGAGGGCAGTCATAATGTCATTTTTATACTCCCAATAATTACAGCTCAACTTGGAACCAAGCTTAAGAGACACATAATGTGCTCTATTATTTTTTCTCTGAAGATAATCCAGCAATAGCTTATGAGGAGACGATTGTGGAGAGACAATTTTGTCAGACACGGAAGCCTCATATTTATTTACGTAACACATTGAATTAACAAGGCTACAGAAATACAAAAATGTAAGTGTGAGGAGGGTTTGAATTAACTCAACAACAAAAGGAATGAAAATTAAAAGAAAGGTGGCATGTTGTCAAATTTTGTGCATTCTTGATGGGATGATGGTAAAAATTTGAAGCATTTATGAGTCAGCAAAGTGTTGATCATGCAACTTTGTGAAAATTATGAGCAACAAATGGCATATCTGCTTTTTTCCCCCACTGCCCTGAATGTAAAAATTGGCTTTTTTGTGAAGGCAAGAAGAAAATCAAATGATATCTTTCCTTGAAAGTGGTACCAGGACCAATATTTATATGCTCTCAGACGCCCCTCATTCATGCAGAAGAGGAACTGCAAAGACTGAATGCAACAGGCCACCAAAGAGCCATCAGACGACCGCGTAATGATGGCTGTCCTAGCATAGGCACAAATTCTTATGGGGTGGCTGTTTTCACAGTCTGATGTCGGTGAAATCAATGTCTAAGAACACAGAACACCTAATGTGACGACTGCACAAAATGACCGGCATTTCTACCGCCAGAATCTGCAGCAGCCGTTCCCTCCTGCCATGGAAACAGCCAGACACCGCATTGGGAGGCCAAGACCAACAGGGTGTAATAATAGGAACACGCTATCCATCGTTTCTCTTCCCAATGATGCAGACAGAAGAAATAAATGAGCAACCGTCATATTTCATTCCAACTTCATAAGTTCTAAAGATCTGACGTAGATTCGTTTTGAAATTCCATTCAAGTTCGCTAATGTTAATAATTTGTGAATGCCCTAGCTAGCCAGCTAATTCATATTCATAATGCTTAATATAGACGTAAGCGGTGCAGAAAACATGCCTGAAGCAGCAAAGTAAAATGCAACATTAACGCATCATGCAGATATAGGACAGAGGCTTCTATATTCCAATATTTTAAACGTGAGGAGAGGAGCTCGTTGATTAGAGAAGATTTGACTCGGCTGTGCTAAACCCAAACACGCCTTCTCTTCTCCCTCTTTGCCATTGCGCCGGGAGGAGGGACAGTGGTGGGACACAGGAGCACTTGCGCTGGGTTACGCTGGGAACGAAATTGCAAAATATGCCTGGATACACCCCGTTGGTGTGGCACTCCCCCCATTCGCTGCGCCTCGTCAACGAATTTAGAGCCCTCTCTGTTTCTCATTGAAATGTAGGTTTCTATAATTCTGATAAAATATTTAATACCTTGCATCTGATGACCCAGGATTAAGTAATGATCTTATTTCACTCCCTGCCCTGTCGTGTTTCCTTGCCCGAGTGTCTAATTCTTGTCACTGTATATAAGTTGCCTGGGCTCTGTCAGCTGTTGCTGGATGGTTCTGTCTGTTAGATGTACTGTAGCCTCGAGCCTTTATCTAAGCTTACTGCTTGCATCTGGTTTTGGTAAACTAACCTAAACAGTAACTTAAGTATTCTGAGCCTTTTATTAGGGACACTGACACTGTTCTGGTGATTCTGTGGATGTGGCTCTGCAGGTGTAGCAATTGGCTTGACCACCCGGCTTATGATCCCAGGACAGTCCCTGACCATGACTCAGAATCGCCCCTGGATACAGGTTGCTATCTGCCCGACTCCGACTGCCCTCCCACTACAGATCACCTGTGGCTCCTTCGGTCCCTCAGACCTTGAGTTTCTGGCTCAATAAACACCCTTCAGAAGCTTTCAGTGGACCTGCGTTTGGTTCCTTCTTGTGAATTTTGTAACAGTGAGTAGTCAAATAGAAACAAGACCTTCAGAGCTAAGCATCTAGCCCCACCTCATTCTCGTTCTTGCACTAAAAACCACAGGGGCTGTTCAATATTCATGCTGCTCATGTTAACTATTTCCAACACTATTATAATATTTTGGTCATATTGAATTTGGATTCTCAGAATTCTACGATCAAATTATACTCCTTCATATATATTAACAGGGATTTACGTAGGATACATAAGATATGTCAACAGGTAATGCAACTCAAATGCAATGTGAAGGAATAATAAGTATACAATAGAAAAATTTGTGATGACCTTAATAACATCAGGACAGTAGGTGAAATGTCTCAGCTAATATACCTGAAAGCGCCAAGGAGACCATCTTGGATGGTGGGATATTAGCCGAGAAACGCTCAGTTCCATTGAAAATGAAGGTACTGCAGTTTGTCAGCAGGTGTTCCAGCTCATCCAGACTACAAGGCAAGGGCAAATCAACACCGTCTCCAACAATCAGATAATACTAGATACTTGCCTAAATAAGACATTTGACAATAATATAAGGGTAATAAAATAAACTAAAAAAAATCTGTTAAATTATGTGAGAGGAATATTGACATTTACAATGATAAAATTCACAATTACAAACACAGATGGAATGTTCCTGAGGAGTTCAAAACCAAGGGAGAAATTTTTGGATCATGTGGAACTGAGGGCGAATGGGAATATTCCTCCACCAACTGACTGGCAAACTATATTAGACCAGACACTGGATCATGGTAACACATCGACTCTTACCCGGGGGTGTGCTCTGGGCCCAAAATCCCCTCCCACAGTGGGGTCATATGCTGGCTGTGAGCTTCTAAGACCCTCCTCATCCCGTGTACAGGACCTCCCTCTCCTGAGAGGCGGGAAAAAGGCGTAACAGGTCAAAACTAGAAAAGCACTCGGACAGCGCAGACCTCCGCCAAGCACAACATTTCCCTCCATATTGCGACTTTCACCATAGATATTAGTCTTACATTTATTTTATCTTCATTTTTAGATTCCTTGACCAAGAAAACATGGCAATTTGATTCATAATGCTACATCAATATTAGTTCCACAGCGTCTTGGCTGTTTAAAGATGTCTGTCGCATGTTTCTAGCTTCATTTGTTTTTTTTTCCTTATGATGCAACATTTCCCCTCATGTTGTGATTTACACGTAAATATTAGTCCTACATTTATTTGATCTATTTTTTCAGATTCCCTGACCAAGAAAACATACCATTAGCAACTGAATTCAGAATGATATCAATATTAGTTCAGTAGTTATTCACGAAAATCAAATTTTCCGTAATGGTGGTTTTCTTCTGGATCTAGTTCCCTGGCTTTTGAAGATACAGAAAATCCGGTGACGCCCTCCTAATTCTGCAATATCTTGGCTATATAATGGCGTTTGTCGCATGTCTGTAGCTTCATTTGTTCTCTTCCTATAATGAAAGTTACGAAGGTCCCCTACTTTCGTATTCTGGATCATATTATCCGGAATTATTCCATTTTCAGGATCAGTCTTTGATATATTGTAGAACATGTTCGAAACTTGTCCTGTATTTTTTTTCCAAGCGCCCTGACCATTTTTGGTGGAGTTATATGCATAAATGTCGAAAATGGCCCTGTCTCCCAATGTTAAAGAATCCTTTAAAAAATTCCTGGATCCAGACGGAGATCCGGATCACTTCCAAAATCTAATCATTTCTTCCTTATACCAATCTGTACAATCCCTGAATATTTCATCAAAATCTGTCCATAACTTTTTGAGTTATTTTGGAAACCAACAAACAAACAAACAAACAAACAAACCCAGGCAAAAACATAACCTTGCATTCTGATAACAGAAACAGAAACTTGCATTCTGATAATTTACATTCCTTCATTTAGTCTGAAGAAAGTTCTTCCAGGATGCGGGGATGAGTGACTCATTCACATGAAGGAAATATACCCATCTACTAGCAGCACACAAGTAGAACTGGCTGCATTCTCCAATATAAAGGCACAGTGGGCCAGCATATTTGCCTCATCAGGATTAAACTCTCCTAATGTGCTCTCGAAGTACAATGTTTTATTTGGGTGTTAATGAGTACCTTTTCTGAGCATAAAATGAAATCATAAATCAGTGACAAAGTCTCTGACTGGTCAACACAATTCTGTGCATCACTCCTGCAGTGACAAGCAGATGTACTGTACCTTTTTCAGTCCCTGGGATCAGTCATTAATAGTCAAGCCATGTTTCAACACAGACTTGTGTTTGAAGCATTCACTAACGTTTGAATGGAAAAAAGAAGGCACAGTTCTGTGCAAAAGTTTGATGCACATTTGAAACAATTCACTGAGGTAGTTGTGCTTAATAAAATACTGAAATGCAAGATTTCTTAGTATTAAAAAATGTATAATAAAGAGGCATGAATCATGAAAACCTAAATCAAATATTTGGTGTGACTAACCCTAAGCTAAACATTAGATACACTGTCCTGTTGTTCCACAGTATAATTGGCTTTTTGCTTGTTGTGACCATATTAGAGAACATTCCACAGCCCTTCAGCAAACCAACAGTCTAACTTGCCTCTCAGTCTCCAGGATATTGACATCAGGGCTCACGGCTATATAATCTACTCTATAGCGGCCATCACTTAATGAGATTTAAGCACTATTTGTAAAAGTATTTTTTAATTTAATATTTGGTATATGAAATCTGCATTTTACCTTCTATTACATCTATGTAGAAACCAAAAAAATAAATGTCTAAGACCAAATTCAAACAAGAAAAACTTTTGCACAGTACTGTACATATGGTAAAATGGATGCCAGATAAAGCAGATTAGGCTCATCAGCTTTCTTGCAGACTGTACGGATGTGGCTGGAGTAGAAGTTTCAGTGGACGGGGGCACTTTAATCTACTCTGTGATCGGTTCAGCTCCTGACCGAAGAGGTTCGATGTTTTACGCAAGTATGACCTGACATCACCGTAGGATGAAAAGGTTCAGTTTGTGTCCAGCCCCTGGTAAAGGAAAATCCATTGATTTGTTCATCTTTTTCTGGAAAAGTGGGTGTCATTGCATATTTTGTGTACGTACACTGTATACACAAGATCCACAAAAGAGATACTTAAAATGAAACTGACATTACAAATCCCCTGGAAGTTCAAGCATTTTTCGCCACAGTGAGCAGTTTTGATTCTTGCTAATGGATAAATCCAGTCCTATTGTGCAAACCACATTGAAAAAAATACATCTGCACTGCTCTCAACCAGTCTTTTTTCTGTTAATAAATTTGGTGAATGAAAGCGCCTGCAGTGTTGTGGAGAGCGTATCAGGGCAGCAGAAATGTGCAGAGCATTCTGGGAGGGAAATGGAAGACGGGCAGGGAGGAAAACAATGAGGTGCAGATATTTTAAGCACCGAGACGTTTCAGAAACAAAAACATTAATCACTGAGATCTCTCCGCACACCACTTCAAGGACTTCTGTGCAAAAAAAACCCGAATGAAATAAATAAATAAAATACAAAACAAATGTCTCTGCCCTCCAATTCAGCGCATTACATTCAAGAAGTGATTTACAAGGACATGACATTAACGCTTTAGAAAAAAATGCAATACTCCATTATAGAGTGGATTTTATGCGCGACAAAATTCACAAAAATTGAGGAGTTCTACCATGGAGTATATTACAAACTGACACCTAACAATGAACTTTCCCACCCCAGTCTCCAGAGGAAGACTCCAGTCATAACAATATTAAGAATAGATGATACGATGTACCTGAAGTAAGACAGGGGCTGATTTTGTCAGCTACAAGTGAGCAGGTGAATAATGAGCTGTGTTTGTCTTTGAGTGAAGTGTTTTCCAATATTTTAACTTCCATCAAACTTCGATTAACAGAATCCCCTGGTACAACGGTCTTAAAAAAAGTGACGAACTGAGGTTGATGTGACCTGTAGCGGTGAGGTTGCCGAATCACGGGTCGCTTGACTGACAGCTGTAAAGTCACATTTCCGATGTTTTGGAGTTGCATTTGGAATATTGAGAATCAGCTGCTCGGACAAAATATGAAATGACCATTAAAAACCGACACAAAGCACAGCCCCTTTTCATCAAAATTACACTTTCATACAGAATCCAGCAGCGCTTTATAGCAGCGATTCCCTGCTGGCCTGTAAAGCGAGGTCTAGTATGCTGTTTGAAAAATCCATCAATGAGAAGATGGGAGAAATGGCTGTTGGGGCCCTGGGGAAAGGCCCTTAACCCCAAAACCACTTCATGGTTCACCCTCACTTTACCTGTCTGTCTCTCTCTCCCTGCCAGCAACTGTCCTGTGTCCTTTCAAGTACAAATTTAATCTGCCTGAATCAATGAGGATTTTAAAAAATACAAAAGCATGAAAATTCAGTGATGTCCATTTCAATGGTTCACTTCTGACTGTTGTGCACAAGTTCGTTCTCAAGTTTTTTTTTCATTGTATATTTGAAATTTTAAATGTTTTTAGAAATGATTTTTCAAACAGAATGCCAGGCCTCACCTGCCTGGTCAATTGGGAAATGCTCTTTTAAAGCACTGCAGGATACAATATCAAAGTGTCATTTCCAGAACATAAAGTTCAGCAGACCATAACTTTGTTCTTTGTGAGCAAAACATGACCTTATTCTCATTGTCCATAAAATGTGACAAAAAAGGTCACTCTGAACATGTCTGTCCCACAGCAAAACACACTAAATAAATGTTAAAAAAAAATTAAAATAAATGAAAAATCAGCCACCCTGAATCGTACTCTCGGTCAGCAGCAGATATATCCCCACCTTTGGATGGAAATAATTAAGACAAATCTGCTTAATTATTTGCTTACCAGTTTCTCCTCCATCCTTGTAAGGGTCCACCACATCTATAGTAATGTGTAAAGGAGTGCTCTTTTGATTAAAGCATACAAATATGACGCCATCCTTCACTGTTTGTGTTCCTCAATGTAAGAGCAAGACACATAGCTGTCTGTCGGCATTACAAAAGTTACTTGAAGTTACTTATTTTTCCCAATTTAGATGCATTTTTGTCAATGAAGAAAAAAAATAAACAGGCCTCTGATGCCTGATCACATGGTTGTCTAAGGCTGCTAAGGGAATATTAGCAACATTGCTGAAAAGCTAAAGTAAGTAATGCTAAGACCAAATGTGCGAACAGCTGAAGGATACATCTGATGTTGTGCACATCCACGGGGAGGGAGTCCGCAGGGAGCTCTCCACTCGCAGGAGCCTGGGTTAGACAATACACCCCATCAGCAGGAGCGCACAAGTCTCTCACATTTTATAATACACGCACGCAAGACGCACGCACGCACGCACGCACACACACACACACACACACACACACACACAGACACGCACGCAAGACGCACGCACGCACGCATGCACACCTCCTGTAATCTGGAAAAACCTAGTACGTTTTGAACTTTTGGTAGAAACTGACCCTCATTCGCAGTAATTAAGAGTGGTGAAAATCTTAAAACTCTAGCTATTAGTGTCATTTGAACTGTGAGAATTAAGTTTCTATTATTTTTTTAAGTTAAGAAAAATCTAGAATCCAAAGGTTTTTGTCCAGTTATGAGAATCCTTCCCACTGATAAACTCACTAGGTTTGTCCAGATCACAGGAGACACAGGACATCATATTGACTTTCATTCATTTTTTGTGTCTTTACAGTCCAGCCCTAATCTTAACCATCACCAGTGCAGGCCTAACCCAAATACTGACCCTAAGCTTAACCTACCCCTAATTCTAACGTTAGCCCTAACCATAATCACTGTTACATACATCGCAATACGCCACTGTGTTTGTGAGGAGTGGCCAAAATGTCCTCACTTCCCAAATATGCCCCCACTTTGTAGGCTGAAGAACGTATTCTGATCCTCACTATGCAGCAAGTGCCGGATCACACACACACACACACACACACACACACACACACACACAAACGAACCTACATACACACACACGCGCGCGCGCGCGCACACGCATACGCGCATGCACACGCACATGCATATACATACAAAGAGTTGTAAAAAGGAGGGAAGCAATAAATGGAAATGAGGGAAAAAGAAAAGCGGAGAGATGTGTCCAGATAGAGAAAGACACTGGGGAAGGAAGAATGGAAGAGATAAAAAGATGAGCCAATGAGGACAGAGGAAGAAGGAAGCATGCTAATACAGCTCTATCAGCGAATGCAGGTTAATTACTGGCTGTGTACAGCGGGGCTCATTGAGGGCGAGCAGCCCAAAGGGCGGGTTATGAAAATAAAGGCGAGCGGCCCTATCTCCCCCGGCCAGATGAAGGAGCCCGACTCACCGCTTTGAAGGTCTTGCTCTGATCCCCCCGCGCCTTCCCCCCTCTGCCTCCTGCACCCTCTTTCTTGCTCTCACTTTCAACTGGAACAAACGGAGACAGTGACATTTTCCGCAGGGGACCGGCCTCTGCCGTTTCAGTGACCAAGCAGAAATTACAGCGCAGACTTTCAAATGTAATCTTCAGACTCACCTGGATGTTGAATTAATATTTGGGATTAGTTGTCTGTCCAATTCATTTTTTTAAAAAAACCTTCCAGAATAATTAAATAAACTTTCTATCAAGGCAGCAATGGTCTGCCAGCCAGTCCAGTGTTTTACTATTTCTCATCCCAAAGCATGCTGGGATACGCTCCAGCACCCACCGCAACCCTGACCGAAAATGAACACGCTAGATAATGAAAGAATGGATGAAGCACAGTTTTTACTCTCCGTGCCTACAGCAATATGCAAGCGAGGAAGGGGTGGCAACAAAAACAGACTTACAAAGTAAACTCGCTGCTACAGTGAACTTCAGGTGAAAACAAAATGAAAGGAGGATTTTGTGTGTATTCAACAGCTTTTTCTGAGGCCTTCCTGCTGATTTGGCGGTTACCATTGAGTGCCAACAGAAATGAAGAGAAGAAGACCACCTCAAAGACCTGGCGTGCTAACCTTTGTGAATAATACCTGAATTCTTTGCCCCAAAGCTACCTGATACTTACAGTAATCTCCTTGGAGCTTTAGTTTATGTTACACTAACAACAAGGGGGAAGATTAAACTGGAAAACGGATTCATATCTGACTGTGGACAATTGTATTTTCACTAGAAATGTAGACTAAAATCTCTGCAGAAAATTCCATCAGAAACCAGCCCTAAGGTTTGGTCAAGCAGGCTTTCGCTGCAGGTTCAACACTTCCAGCTGGTTCACCAGGTCAGTGTCCTACAATCAGCAACTCAACCCATCTGACCAGCAGCTGACTCTTCCAGCTTTATCTGACATGGCTTGAGCTGTCAGTGCACTTCAGTCAGCTTCTCAACCAGCTCGCAATTTTTCTGCATTTCAGAAACAAACAAGCTGTGCTACAGAATACTGGCAATGAAGGACACAGATCCCACCAAATAAAATAAAGTGTTATGAGATTCTTAAAGGGCTGAAACAAATTCAGATGTTTATTTGCATATCTGCATAGTACTCTGAGATCTTCTGAAAACATTGTTTGTACTTGTCCTCTTTTCCCAGGGATAATATTAGGCCATGATAAATATTGCCCGGGCAAACATCCAGTGACTGTTAAATGCCCTGGGAAATGAATTTAGAAAGAACAAATTAATTTCTTTGATTAGCATGTTCAAATTAATCTTATATCTTCCAAAAATGAAAACACCAATTCATTATGAATGCTAAATAGATTAGGAAGCCGAATCACAGTACCCCTGTTCTTGTTATTTATACTCAAAATTTCATTAGAAAGGTTTCTAAACTTAGGAGAAATAAAAAAAATCTCAAACACGGAACAGAATGACCATATCATCCTATAGCTGGTTTCTGATGTCAAGTGCTAAGTTCAAGCAAAAAAAAAATGCAGTGATCAGAGCAGCAGTGCGGAACAGCGATCAGAGCAGCAGTGCAGAGCAGTGATCAGAGCAGCAGTGCGGAGCAGTGATCAGAGCAGCAGTGCAGAGCAGTGATCAGAGCAGCAGTGCGGAGCAGTGATCAGAGCAGCAGTGTGAAGCAGTGATCAGAGCATCAGTGTGGAGCAGTGATCACAGCAGCAGTGTGGAGCAGTGATCAGAGCAGCAGTGTGGAGCAGTGATCAGAGCAGCAGTGTGGAGCAGTGATCAGAGCAGCAGTGTGGAGCAGTGATCAGAGCATCAGTGTGGAGCAGTGATCACAGCAGCAGTGTGGAACAGTGATCAGAGCAGCAGTGTGGAGCAGTGATCAGAGCATCAGTGTGGAGCAGTGATCAGAGCAGCAGTGTGGAACAGTGATCAGAGCAGCAGTGCAGAGCAGTGATCAGAGCAGCAGTGTAGAGCAGTGATCACAGCAGCAGTGTGGAGCAGTGATCACAGCAGCAGTGTGGAGCAGTGATCAGAGCAGCAGTGTGAAGCAGTGATCAGAGCAGCAGTGTGGAGCAGTGATCAGAGCAGCAGTGTGGAGCAGTGATCAGAGCAGCAGTGTGGAGCAGTGATCAGAGCAGCAGTGTGGAGCAGTGATCACAGCAGCAGTGTGGAACAGTGATCACAGCAGCAGTGTGGAGCAGTGATCAGAGCAGCAGTGTGAAGCAGTGATCAGAGCAGCAGTGTGGAGTAGTGATCAGAGCAGCAGTGTGGAGTAGTAGTCAGAGCAGCAGTGTGGAGTAGTAGTCAGAGCAGCAGTGTGGAGCAGAGATCAGAGCATCAGTGTGGAACAGTGATCAGAGCAGCAGTGTGGAGCAGTGATCAGAGCAGCAGTGTGGAGCAGTGATCAGAGCAGCAGTGTGGAGCGGGGATCAGAGTAGCAGTGCGGAGCAGTGATCAGAGTAGCAGTGCGGAGCAGTGATCAGTGTGGAGCAGTAGTCAGTGTGGATTTACACTAAGAGCAGCAGAGCAGCATTACGTCCCCAGAGCGGAGGCGATAACACCTGTCCGGTGGTGTAGGGCTCACCTGGCTCTTGTCTCTGCAGGCGCGAGTGGAGCAGCTGTAAGCTGAAGTCCCGGGACACAGAGCTCACGCTCTCCTCCTGCAGGAGACTTAGGGCCTCCAGGGGCAGGTCCATCAGCACACTGTCCACCAGCAGCACCACACTCGCACCTGCGCCCCCTGGGGTCTGTCCTGCAGAGGAGCACGTATTACACACACTACAGCCCTGCACAGAGACTACTCCTGCCTTCACATGACTACAGCAGAAGGTAGAGGGAAAATGCTAGGTCATTACAGCTGAGGAGTGTACAACGATAAAATCTGGTTAGATTGGCAAAATGTCACAAAAACAACTTGTTGTTGAAATTGAAGAGCCAAGTGATAAAAGTACTTAAGTCACATGTTCATGCGCCAGGTGGTAAGGCTTGGAAAACGTCTTTTTTAGTTACCTGTGCCCATTACCTCGATTTTCTCAAAATGAACATTTAGTGACATGAGTACTTTTAGCACTGGGTTCTTTATTTATAGCCTTGGCTCAGAAAATACATCATGTTTTATGCTGAACTTGAATCATCCAAAATGAGCCTTAAGTACTTTTACCACTAGGCTCTTTAATTACAAATTCACTTGTTACTGCTATATTCCATTCATCAAACCGGATGTGACATGACATGACACAACACAACACGAACATACACAAGAAGTAATTTTCCCCGAATGACTTCCCAACAGTTTTCTGTATTTCCATCAGGTTTAATGCCACTGTTAACACAACTGGATTTAAAATGGAATGAAAAAAAAACACATGCTGAAATCAACTCATTCATAGCCCTGAGAACTTCAAAACGCAGCCATAATTCCTGAGCTCCGATACGGCATCTGTGTCCCCGCAGTTTTTAAAGCGTTTTAACCCCAGAGGTTGTGGGCAGCAAATGCTCGACTTGGATTATGAGTTTTTGAGGTAATGTAGCATCAATCTATGATGGTCGCCATGGGTTTGTTTCAATACTCATTAGATCTTTTGATCCAAAACCAATGCATTGACTATCTGCTGCCGCTCTAACTGCTGCTTCCAGGCCTTCAGCTCCCGCTCAGTCAGGCCTTGCATCAATCCCTCAAAACACGACTAGGAAAAGTCCATGAAACGATCTTCAATCTGGCAAATGGTGATTAAAAGGCAGTTGTGATTTGACAAATGAACAGATTTGAAAGAGCAATCCTATCGTGCCATTATAAGTGTGAAGAGAATTCTACCCCATAGGGTTGGTCCTCTACAGGAGTATGAACAGTAACTTGCCACATCCAAGGAATGGGTAAACCATTTATACCTTTATTTTACACATTCTGACAACGTGCGTACCTTCCAGACATCAAGTGTTCCAATGCTCCAACACTTTAACTCGGTCTCATTAGCGTCCCTAAGTATGTAGCATTTTTAGGATATATGGCTGCTTAGGTCGGTCTCATTTCAGAAGGAAGCATAATAAACATCCCAGTTATGTACCTTAATTCAGCAATATTTCAAGGAAACATCGAGTGGTTCCTTCACAGCGAAGAAAATCCCATTATGCCTTGCGATAAGCTGTGGATTCACCGTATAGATCATAGATGTGGCACAGTCCGTATTTGATCGAGTTCACGTATCGTTTCAGCATAAAATTCCCTTCTGATCATTTTTCAAGCGAGAAATTGACTGCATAGATGTTGAACATAGGCTCTTTTGTGGGAAAGGATGCTGAATTAACCCCCTGTGTATGGTTTTGCCATCGACTGAATGCTCAAGTGACTGGCGTATATGCAATACATACGAGCCAGTCAGGCGGGACCAGCATATGTGCGTGCAGGTGATCTGTTCCCGTGGCCGGGCATCACGTATTCGCCGATGGGTATGCTGGATGGTGTGTGGTATCAATATGCAACAGCTGTGAAGAAGCGCCCGATCGCTCATTGGGTGTGTATTCCGAGCTGATGATGTGAGTGTAGAGAACAGAATGGGCGGAGCCGCCAGCTCCAAACAGACTGCTTGGACGACACTTCTTGGAGAACCATCCACCCACGGCAAAGACCCAAAAAACCGCAGAAATAGTGTGTCGTCTATTCCAAGAATGAAGTTCGCTGCGAGTACTGGTTCAGATGTGACACATGCGAAGTTAGTTTGTGCGTCAAGCCGTGTAAGAAACTGTGCCACACGAAACAGGTGCACTGGCATGTGACTGAGTGATTTTGTATATTTTTCGATTTTTCTGTATTCATTTAGACAGTGAAAAATTAAGCACAAAAATTCAGTTTCTATTTTTGTGTTGTGCCATCGTACAAAAATTGCGGATAAAATACTTTCATCATAGCAAACAGGCGAAGAGTGTGCATGAAATATGTCCTTGGCAATCGTCACAAGAGCTAGCCAACCCCGGCCACGGCAGCGCATCCGCATACTCAAATCAGGCCATGGTGGTAAATAGAGCACTCTGCGCATTTGTGGTTCCGGGTATGCGGGTCAGCGAGCCAGCCCACGTGTGGGAATTTCTCGTACACAAGGGTTAAAAACTTGGGCCTTCAAAGCGCTGAAGATCCGCAAACTAGACTGACAGAAAGCTAAAGTTTACATTTCCCATGGAAACCGGTCCCACTTTGCTGCAACGGAGCAGTGTGTAAAATTTAGAGTGATATTTTGGCAAAAATGGAATTTAACATTCACAACTACTTTTTTATTCGTATATAACCGCGTGAAAACAAAAACCTTTGAGTCTCATTTAGCTTAGAATAAGCCCTTTAAACCTACATGGGAGCGGGTCCACCTCCGTAGAGGCCGCCATTTTTTCTACAGTAGACAAGAACGAACAAACCAGACAGTCGCACTAGAGACAGCCTTTCGCTATTGTGAAGACGAAATACAAAGAGGAGGATAAATAGTTTGCATCTCGCTGGCCACACACTTTGTGTTGTGAGCACTGTGCGAGAGCTGTAGAGTTGAGAGAACTTTGATAAATGGAGGATCATGCATATTATTTAGCACAAGAAAGCGCAGGGGAGGGTGACCCATCTGCTTCGAAGAAGAGTAAACATGAAGCAAAATGACTTTGAGACAGACAACGACAGAAAACACGGGTGAGAATCGGTGTGGCCTTTCCCAAATGGAAGTCGCTGATGAGGGATAAACATTTTAATAGTGACGCCAAAGTCACCTCTTTTCTGCTGGACAGGTAATGTCGACTACCAATGTAAATGCAGTGTGTTGTGTGCCTGCTTTAGCTAGAACATGGCCATGGGCACATGTACCAACACAAGTAGCCAAAGCAGAGGTCGCGTTACACTTTCTGATTGTCCGTCATTGTGACGGACAGGGGCATAAAAATTCCGTCAAAATCAATTATTATCTGTCACTGTAATTTTATTTTTTAAAATGATAATCCTTTATTTTTTCAATAAAATAAACAGAATAATTTATAGATAATGCATTAGCTGATGCTGACAGTGATTCATGTAGACACATATTGTGCGTTGTGTTAAATACAGCACTGCGTGGATTTTCGAACTTACTGCTGTATGAACTTTATGAAACATAACTAATGATTTCTCCCCCCCCCACGATATGGAGAGGCGCAAATGGAGAGAAACCGTATCTTCAATTGCCAATTAAGATAAATGATTGAGAACAAATAATTGCAGTCGAAAAGGGACGTTTCTTAGCACCCCTGCTGGCCACGCCACTGGGCTGCAGCAAAACCAAATCGTACAACATTGTCATTGTTTGTATGAAAACACAAGCAAATCACAGAGCAAGCAAAATGTAACTTAGCGCAAGTGTAACAAGACGATGGGAAAACACACAGGGACTCTGAAGGGTGGAGGTCGGTGGACGTGTGCTGTACATACCCTTATCACCACCCGACCGCTCCTCCTTCTCTCTCGGTTTGATGTTCTCAGAATGGGGAGCGGAGGAGACCCCACCCCTGAACGGCACAGGGAAAAGGTGAAATGTGCAGCTCAGAGTAAGTGAGCAGGATTATTTCACTGCAAAAAATGACTGTTAATAAGTCATTTAGTCTTATATAATATATAACATCCTTAATCTTAATTTGAAAATATTAGCTAATTGTAAGTCACCATGTGCTTGACAAGTGCGATATTCTTACACCATTGGAAAATTTAGAAATAAGTCAAAATTACCTCACCTCATTGGCAAATTTTTACCTAATTGAGAAAAAAGGTAATAGACATAAGTGTTTTCAGTCTTATTTCAAGATTAAAGTGCTTAGTAAGACTTTCTTTTTTTGCAGTGTTGCAGGGATCAGCTGCACATACAGGGTGGTTTAGAAAGAGCAAGACTTTGGTATTGTCCATGATGATCTAAGGGTTCAGGAGATTCTCTTTTTTTAATTAAACATTTTTTTTAAAACTTTTTTTGACATTTAACATTTAAAGCAGAAAAACCTACTCTAAATCATACAACCGCTCACTGACATAATCAGCTCTCTTAACAAGTGACAAAGGCACATTTTCAAAGGTCTCCTTATACTGAAAAACTCCTTTGACTGTTTGACGAGCACAATATGAGGTCGTCGCACAGCTGTGCCCTGGGAGCCTGACAGATTAGAAGCTGCACTTTTTTCACGAGGTTACGCAGCAGCCACAGTTCAGCTCTCTGGGAGACTGTGTTATAGGGTCATGTCCTGAACTGTTTCCCCTCAATCCAGTCATTAAATGTCTGTTCCCAGCGCAGTCTTCCTTAATTGCTCAATTATCATCATGTTTCTTTCCCTTCCCCCGAGGCGTAGTTGCGCGTTTGCACACTCCCCGTTTTCCTAATTGTTTGCTGCGGTGTACATTTAAGTTTTTGTGTCTGCGTCTGCCCTCCTCTGGATTGTCTTCGCTCGATTGACGAGGCCAGTCCCTAGGCTTAGTCCAGTACTCTCCTATCGGGGGTAACTGAAAAAACTAAACATGTGACCGCTTTATTAAGGATAGCCTCCTCAATTCTAAAGTACCAAAGCAGCCCCAGACCATCACACAGCCACTACCACATTTGACTTTGGGTTTCTTTTTGTGCAATGCAGCATTAGCTTTACACCAGATGTAACAGGATCAATGTCATCCAAAGAGTCTCACTTTTGACTGTTCAATCCCCTGAATATTTCCCCAAAAGTTCCATCAAAATATTTTTTTTGGCAAATGTGAGACAAGCCTTTGTGTAGTTTTGGTCATCAGTGGTGTTTCCTTCACAGCTCTTTCATGGATGCTATTTTTTCCCCATTCTCGTGACCACAGAGGCCTGCAGTTGTATAGATGTTAGTCTTTTGTGACTTCCTGGATGAGTCATCAATGTGCTCTCGGAAGAATTTAGGTAGAGCTCTCCTGGGAAGGTTCACCACTGTTCCAGGTTTCTCCATTTGTTGATAATGGCTCTGACCCTGGTTCACTGGTATCTCAGAGCCTTCAAAACAACTGTAACCCTTTTGAGGCTGATCAAAGCCCACAGCTTAGTTTCAAATCTTCTGATCTGTCCTTGAATTTCCTTAAATTGCTATATCATTTGGTGTTTTTTCCCCAACTTCACATTGTCAGACAGGTTATTTATTTATTTATTTAACCCTTATTAAACCAGGGGAGTCCCATTGAGATTGAAATCTCTTTTTCAAGGGAGCCCTGGGGGTTGAGATGGGGAGGGAGAGGACAATTTGCAGAGCCAATTAGATCAGGGGATGATTAGGCGGCAGGTTGAAGGAGCCAGGTTGGGACTTTAGCCATGACATCGGGGAACCCCCCACTCTCATCGATGAGTGTCATAGGATCTTTAATGACCAGTGAGTCGGGACCTCGGTTTTAACATCTCATCCGAAAGACGGAAAGTCCTATTAAAGCGATGTTCATGCTTGGGGATGTATAGACGACTGAATGAATTGATCACTTGCAATTTTTCTTAATTGGTTGTTTTGGTAACCTTGGAGACGATTGCCTTTTCGCACATTGAGCCAAGTAAGGTAGGATAGCTTTTTCCTTCTATCAATAAAATCAAGTTTTACAAACTGTGTTTTTGTCTACTCAGGTTATTTTTGCCCAATCTCAAAATTAGTTTGATTACCTGAAACATTTAAGTGATAAACATTCAAAAATAGATGGAATCAGCAAAAGGGCAAATATTTTTTCACAGCACATATCTGGAACTACTGGTACCTGAACAGTTCATTCCTGGCCACAGAGCCTAGACTGTCTCAGCGAATCCCACCACGCTCCCAAACAAGCTTAAACTGGTTTCACCAATTAAGCAATTAATTTATATCCTTTTTATAATTATTCTTTATTGAAATCAAACATCTTCGTGACCTTTAAAGGTCTGATTCATAGTTTTGCTTCACTGGAAGCAAGATATATAGAAAAATGCCGATCTTGTCATGGTTCTGGGTCTGCAAGCTGCAAGTTAATATGTGAGATGGCGAGTGCGTGGACTCAATTGTTTGCTGCAGGTGATTCCCGTGCTCATTGCACGCTCCGCCCCGAGTCTCTGCTATTTAATCTGTGCAGTTCCTGCATTCGGGGCTTCAGTGTCTCTCGCTAAACACTCAAGCCGGTAAGGTAAAGAATGGTGTGAGCGGTATCGCAGAACTGGGAAAAGAATTGTAAACGTTCTGCGCTCACTTAGCTTTCTTCATTTTGCATAGTTCGGTGTGAGCGGTATCGCAGAACTGGGAAAATAATTGTAAACGTTCTGCGCTCACTTAGCTTTCTTCATTTTGCATAGTTCGGTGTGAGCGGAATCGCAGAACTGGGAAAATAATTGTAAACGTTCTGCGCCCACTTAGTTTCTTCGTTATTTTTCGGGACTCCAACAAGAGAGGGTTATCTGCGATCGCGTCTTAAGTTCTCCAAGGATTCCCTCTGCCCTGTACCTTTTTTTGAGCCCTCAGGTCTCTAAGCCCTGCAACTTTCTCCCGTTTGGCAGGGTGTCACGCCTGCAGAATTTAGTTTCATGTAAAGGAGTTAATTTTGCTCATGTTCTACCGGAACAGTTTTTGGTGTTCACTACTTGTACCCCACAGCGTCCCTCATTGGTCAACATCATACTCCCTAGGGGTATTCTACTCGTGTCTTCCTGAACAGTTCTGTTGGCAGCCTCTATGCTTTGGCGGTTTTTCCAACTGCTAAGAGATATACCCTTTCGTCACGGTATTTTTTACAGCGAAACTATTCAAGTTGCCCTGTTATTACAGGGCTGTTTTTTTGGTTCTGCCCCTACTCCCTATTTTAGTCCTTTTGGACCCAGTGGTCAGGGGTCCCCTGGCTTTTAGACACCCCCAGTCTCTGTCGCAGTTGGTTCTCCCAAAACCCCATAAACACCACAGATCTGTACTGGAAAGATCTAAGGCAGCAGAATGTGCTTACTTCATTGAAACAAGCATGCAGTGATGCTTGCGACATGGGGTCTTGCAGAAAAGGAATGGAAGCAGTGCAATACAATATTTGATGGGAATAACATATCTTAGACAATTGCATTATATAAGGCTGACATGGGTTAACTGAGTGACCTTCAATGGGTCACATTTAGCTTGGATTACAGGGATGAAAATGCCATACCTTTGCGTCATAAACATCCCTCCCACTCACCTGACCCAGGGTGGGGTGAGCTGAGACAGAAGGGGGTGCAAATAACCCTCCATTTCCTGCACGAGAGTGTTGAACTCTGCTGTGATTTCACTCGGCAAGTTCTTTTCATGGGGACAAAAAGACAAGGAAGAAGGTTGAGATGATAGGGGAGGTAAAGCTGTCCACCATGATCTGGCTGGAAATCCTACTCACAAATTTGAGGACATTAGTAGACTACAGATATTGTAGTTGGTCAAGCAGGTTTAAAGGGTGTGTTGCCATTTATGGCAAGCAGCCCTGCAGTTCACCAGCTGCACGTGCCATTGCGGTTTACCGGAATCCACAAGTTGACGCACCAGCAAACTCATCCAATATGATCAACCTACAATCAGCTATGTTAAATTACGGCTTTAGCCAGCCAAGAGCCTTAGCTGGTTATAGCTACATTTTTAAGCACGGTAAAAGCAGGATGGGGTCTTCCATGAGTTGACATGGGATTCAGGAGCTAATCACTGCACTTTCATACAATTACTCAACAGCTGGCATCACTTGATGTCCATTTATAGCCTTTCACAGTATTGCAGACAACATTTTGATTCTTCTCATGTGAAGGCAGCTTCAAAGTAATGGAATTTACTGAATACTGACCTCTTAGACGAGGACTCAGGAAAAGTGACTTTATTGTGATTCGTGGTATTAATGGCGGGACAAGAGCAAGCAGCTCACCGGGTGTGACTTCATGGCATGCACTGCACCTCTGGTTCCGCTAAACTGGTCCCCCCCCCTCATCACCGCCTTCGCCACTTCCTGTTTGAAGAAGCGGGCACGCTCACGGAGTCTTGAGAGGGTGGTAGGGCTGACTTTGACCTTAGCGATCGCGCTGCAGTCCAGAGATCCCGCTGAAAACAGGGACAGGGATGTCAGAGGTAAACACAGTGGGAAACAAGCCTGTTCTGCACTAGGATGCAATTTCAACACAGCCGGGCTTTCCTTGCGTTAGCTGGCATGACAAACCCTAAACTGACAATCAGAGATGCCGCAGGCTATAACAGCCAGGTTAAGATACCATAGGCCATAACAGCCTGCTTTGTGACATTATAAACCTGGCCTTAGGCTCAACTTACCTCGCTAACCCACAAATCTCACTTCATAATACACCCCTTTGGACATCAACCACCCTGTAGGTTTCCATTTCAGCCTAAAATTGGGTCGACTGATGCTAACAGATTTTCGCTCAAGGAGCTCTCTAAATCTGGAGCGAAGCTTGATTTGCTCTGGCTGGAGTGAAAACACAAGAGTTTGTATTATCCTTGTTACAACAGAACACTGAGAAACCAAACAGCCCAACACCACTTGACACCCCCCTCCCCAATTCAGAGCCAGTGGAGTGGACACCTCGCGCAGGAAAAGTGGTGATCTGCACAGCCACATCGTATCGGTATGCGAGTCACCACGCTCGGTTCAGAACATGCCCTGTCCGTGTCGGAGAGGCTGCTTAACCTTGGTGTCACTGAGCCGGACAAGCGTCCTTTTTAGCATAACTCTCCTCCCGCACCTCCTCCCTGTACTTGTCAGCTATGTATGAATCCAAGGATGCAACTGCATGTTTATTTATACCCGTCCGATCCCCCCCAATGCGCCTGTATGAAAAATGAGGCAATTTATTTTTGAGTGACTGCGAGACAAACCCAAGCCTGACAATGATATTAGGTTGTGGGTTTGCAAAATAAAAATCTCCAGCTAAAACTACTAAAAGGAGTAATCAAAACCATCTGAGACTTCATTTTTATTCAGAAGAATAAAGTAGGCGCATCAGTCTCAGTGATGTTGCTAGGTATGCGTCCTGTGTCCCTGACGCATTAAAATCTGAAATGAGGCAGTAAACTCACTATCCATGCGTCCCAGGGACGCAGCTCAATTTTCCCATGAAATGATACATTGGGCCGATTTCACAAAAGCCTTTTAAGGTTTACATGCGGATAACTGTCTAAATCGCGCGTTTAGCATGAGTTTAATTTTAATCACTGTTTCACGGGGAGCAACTGTCCGGGTGCGTCTAAAAATTTTAAACGCCTGCGGTCAAATAACAAAAGAAACCCCCTCAAGTGTTTAAGTTATGTTTAACTTGCTAAAACTACTACCATAAATTCACTTGCACCAAATTCAGTGATGCCCGACGCGATTGGCCCTTTCGTATACGGTCGTCAAGCTCCCAGAAGGTTGTCATGCACCGAAGTCTCATCTTACTTACCGTCCTCGTATAAAACGGAAACTCACTCAAACCGCACAACAGCTGAAGTCCCGATTTTTCTGTAATGTTTTTCCATTAAATAAACATTGAATATACCGAATTTTATTTAACGGATTTTCGCTTACAATGGACAAAATGTCCAGTACTGTCACAGTGCATTTCCATTCAAAAGCACTCATGTAAACCGGGAAAGCTGGTTTGCACCATGCACATATGCAGTCACAACAGAGCCACAAGATGGCTTTCCTACGCCGTTATAAACTGACTGAATTTAATAACACATTGTCTCCATGTCATTTTAAATGTAAGTGGAGTCCTGTGCGCATTTAACCAGGGTTTACACTGAACATGCACTGAACTCCTTGGTAAACGTACTGTAAAATTACAGTTAAAATAACTGGCAAAATGGTGCCAGTTAAATTACCTGGCAAAAATGGCTTCAGTTTGTTGTTTCTTTTCAACAGTGTATTCGCGGAGACTGAAACTGGCGAGGTTTCATTTTCATAATTTAGTTGATTGCCCCAATTGGGGATACATGCAGTATCATCCTGTTATCCATTGAGTCTGGGCAAAGACGGACTAAATGAAAACAACAATTCGGCATGATCACTTCAGAAGGAAGTTGTTCCGATCTTCATGCATACCGTAGCTATAGATTCATATATGCAGGACTCCCAACTGCCAATTCGGTGTGGGATTTGGTGGCAAATTCACAGTCCCGAGCTGTATGGCAGCAATTATTCAATCAGCGTGTTCAGAATTTATGTCCTTGTGCATAGAGGTTTATCAGTCTCACTTGCCTCATGGTGGATTTCAGCACTAGTAACATGGAAATAAATTATGACTCCGGACTTCTCACGCTTTTCTTTACTCTGGGGTTGAAAGCAATGGAATTGCATTAAAACGTTTCAAATGGTCTGATTTCATTTAAACAATTTGAACGATCGCAAAACACATGCATTGCGTTGATTGAATAATTGCTGACTACAGCACAGGAAGATGAATGTGGAACTAAATCTCACGTTGAATGTGGGAGAGTTGGGAGCCCTATATGCATATAGGGACCTGGTTTATTCCAGGTATAGACCTGAGGCTGACTCACAGGCACAGATGAATGCAAACGCCTTTTCTTTGAACGAAATGAAAACGTGTGTAACTGAGTGATAACATAAAGGCAAGGCAATCGTAGAGCTTATTTTTTAGCTTTGCCAAATAATGGAGCATAAATGTTGTTGATTTAAAAAAGGACACAAATAAGGAAGTGTAAGTGTGAAAAAAAAGAACCCGGAAAACAAGTCCCCCACCCAAAGAAATAATAATCTGTGAACACCCATGTGTACTGTTTACATGTGCCTGATTGGACATTTACACATACACAAAATGGCGGAGACATCCTGCCATGTGCACTGTGCTCCAGCCAATGACTTTGTCCACTCTAGTTTTTTTTATATCTCTGGGAGCATGACGACCTTTTGGGAACATGACAACTGTATACGAAAGGGCCAACGTCACGCCGACCTGCCTTCATCTGGTTGCCTGGTAGATTTTGAGCAAGACTTGTGCCTTTTCTGGGAAAGAAATGCATAAATAAAATAAAATAAATGAAATTAACGCGTGAATTAGTTGCTTTCTTCAGTTTACTATTCACTGAATAGAGGGGTTTCGCAAGGCCACGTTTTTCATTTAGATCTACGTTTACATTCTCTAAAA
The DNA here is from genome assembly GCA_029721435.1 of Gymnothorax reevesii. Taxonomy (NCBI): domain Eukaryota; kingdom Metazoa; phylum Chordata; class Actinopteri; order Anguilliformes; family Muraenidae; genus Gymnothorax; species Gymnothorax reevesii. Next base: position 51,438,362 of record CM056591.1, read on the forward strand.
AGGCTGCCGTGAGTGAAGTCCGAACTGCATTTTTACTCTTCACCGAAAACGAAAGTACAAATGAGTGTGAAATCACCACGAATGCCGAGGATGAAACCGTTTTGGTGAAGGATGCCTCTGTCCTCAGCATCTTGCTCACGTCCACAGGACACGCAAAGAAAGTTTAACATTTAATGAATCAAAGTGAAATTCTTGCCACGTTTTCTTTGCCGACATCTCTGCGCGAAATGAGTGTCCACAACACAACTACCCTCACACACGGGGTTATGAACCGGTAACGACTATTGGCAATGGCCACTATGCAATCATCTTGTGAAATGGTGTTTAAACATTTGTTTAGCTGTCCGTGTACAACAGCATTTTAACTTGCATTTAAAATCTAAACGCATGTAAGTTATACGCACGCTAAAATGCTTTTGTGAAATCGGCCCATAGTGAAGAACAACTCGTGTTTAAAATCACAGTAACTCGCAAAAGAAACCCTGCGGTCAGCAGACCAGACAAGCGCCGTTTCAACCCTCTCACCGCGAACACATCCGCATCATTTTATTTTTCTCAACACACTTTCCACTGTGTTAGTTAAGTTCCATTTTTGTGCTAAAAGTTTCACAGTTGATTGACTCAGTTCATTTGATTGAGTTGATGTTCAGACAAGATTTTGGTGTTATTTTGGTGACAATTTATTTGTTGACTCTGTCATGGTGATGAGAATGTTTAGTTATGTGTTAATCTGCACTTTTATTGATAATTTATTTTGGTACTACAGGCACCATTTTGATTTCATTTGAATTTTAGCAATTTATTTTGGTGCCATTTATGTTGCTACAAAAACGCTATTTTGTTTGAATTTTGTATCAAGATCAAATCAAAGGATTTAACACTACAATTTAAGAAATAGAAGAATAAGAAATAGAAAGAAATATTTTTTTCATTGGGCATCCACTGAATTTCCCAGGGACCCACTCAAATCACCACCTGTGGGTCCCAGGGACTCACTACATTGAAAAACTATCAACATCACATCAACATCTAATGTTCTGTGTTGATATATACACATATATATGTAAGTCATCTCCGCAGCTCATAGATACTTGCTTCAACATTCTTGCCATTTTCACAAAGCCATAAGTTTTCAACTTAGATGAGATCAAGTTCTGCTGTCATGTTATAATTGGATGGCTTGGGTGTCCTAAAAATCTCTTCCCACGCAAGTTTGATCGGGATTTTTCTTTTGGGAACAAAAAAAAAGATCAAAAAGGGCATGATTAGGCAAAGAGGAGGTGTGTGGGAACTCAGCAAAAGTCTTGTTTCCTGCCAAAAATTCTGGCCTGTCTTTCTAACAGAGGCAAGAGCCTGTCTTTAAATGAGTCCTCATTAGAGGCGCATGAGGTCTGAAGAAATGCCATGTATGGGGATAGATGACTGTTTGCAATTCGTATCCACCTCAGTGAAGCTCATCGGCTAATAACAAGCATCTGTAAGAGTCTTCATAGATTTTTTTTTTTTAAATCAGCCCTCCAAAGCTCAAAGCCGTATGACGAACAGCATCCCATCTCTAGTCCAGGTAAGCAAGACGGGATGTAATAAATCTAAGGCTTCACAATAAAAAAGACAATGTTCAAAAATGGCGTCCATGGGAGATATACATGGCAAAAACAAAAGGCTTGTCTCACCTTTGCAAAAAAAAAAATTAAAAATCTTAACGAGATAACATTCTGTGGACGAATGAGCTGAAAATGGAACCTTCAAGATGACATGGGCCCTGGTTTATCTGCGTAAGGTCAAGACAGCCTTCAAAAATAAGAACAGCAACCCAACAGTCAAACATGGTGGTGGTAGTGTGACTGTCAGGGGCCGCGGTGGTGCTTCAGGACTTGGGCGACTTGTAATAATTCATGGAACCATGAATTCTGCTCTCTACCAGAAAATCCTGGTGGAGAATGGAGTGCGGCCATCGGTTTGTGACCTAAAGCTCACCTAAAGCAACAGGACATTGATCTGAAGCACACAGGCAAGTCCACCTCTGAACAGCTCAAAAGAAACAAAATGAAGTTTTTGGAGTCACCTTGTTAAAATCGTTATTTGGGTCCAATTGGGATGCTGTGGTGAGACCATGAACATGCAGTTCATTTTCGAAAACCTAATTTGGCTAATTTTAAGCAATTCTGCACAGAGGAGCGTGCAAAAATGCCTCCATAGTGACATAAAAGATTCATTGCCAATAATCATAAATGTTTGCAGTTTTTGATTCTTCTGGTGGCACACATAGTTATTACTTATAGGGGGGCAATTATTATTTCACAGGGGTGATAAAGGTTTTGAAAAAGTAAATGAAAATTAATAAAAAACTAAATAAAAGTAACATTTAAAAGCTGCGTTTTGTGTTTACTCTTGGTTTCTCCAGTGCTAAACTTAGCTGGATGACCTGAAACATTTAAATATGACAAGCAAAAGTAGTAGGAACTGGCAAGAGTGCAAATGCCCACTCATAGCGCTGCTCTGTAGTCAGCCAGTCCACCTGCTATGGCCAACTGCTTCCTCCATCACCATAACCTGCTGCAGCTTGTGTTGAAAACGCATCTGAAGCCATCTAAGAATCCCAGCTGGTCTCAGCTGGTTCTTCAGCAGGGACAGGATGCAAGCACTATCCTCAAAGCAAGACGGATGAAAGTATATACCTGCCATGAGAGGACCCTTTCCCCGCTGGCTGTCCACAGGCCTTGCCTTCTCAAAAAGGGCTCCGTAGAGAACAGACCTGCAATGACAGTCAAAACAAACATTAACATATATGCTAATGCTAACGAGTCCAGACGGGCCCTTTAATGTGAGAGAAATCAGCACAGATAATATCCATCTCAGGTACCAGTTGCATTTGCCTTACATCTTGGCCTTTTCCCATCTTTTCATAACACTGATAGTGCCCCATGAGCTAATTTTGAGGATAACTAACACATACTGAGCATCATGTCAAACTATCTTTCTCTCTATTCACACAATGGGGAGAAAAGGCTATTTAGAGGAATTGACAAAAAGACCTTGACAATTTTATGCACGCTGAAGCAAGTACCAGATAATGACAGTCTTTAATTCACATCACACCTGAGGTGGGAGAAAATCACAATAGAGCACGACAATCAGGGCGAAGGAGCTACAATGTGCTGTGCGGGTCATGCGGGTATTTAAATAGTTATCTCCACAAATTTCTGTCAAAATAACTAATCTGTATGCAAATAGAGCTCTATACAGCCAAGGCTCTACTCACGGAGATTGCAAATTAGCACAAGCAATAACCACAGATTTAATGTTATGGAAGTCCATTTGAAAGCAATGCAATGTGTGAGCCTGTCAATGACCACAGCAGCTATTGTTACAAGAGAAGGCCATCACAATCACATGGGGCCATCACAATCACATGGGGCCATCACAACCACATGGGGCCATCACAACCACATGGGGCCATCACAATCACATGGGGCCATCACAATCACATAAAGCAACCACAACCATACACAGTGATTCCAGGACTACAGACATGAATTAGACATGAATGTGTCATACAGTGATGTACTTCCTGCTGTTAAGTCAGCCATTTTGTTCCACAGGGACAAATATTTAGACTTCTGCTCATGTAATAAGAATAGTTTATTTTCCATTATTTAATCATCTATTTTACAAACAAAAAACATCTCAATGCCCCTCAGTAAAAATAAACATGAAATACTCAGATTTCCCACCACAAGACGGCTCATATCAGGCCTGGAAACAAAACAGACTGGAGGGACGGACAGTGGGACAGACAGAAGTATGAAAAGGCACATCTACACTGTAAGAGCCCAAATTGCATTTTGTTTTCAGTTATATGCACCAGCAATATTTAAGTTCAAACGTATTAATTGTATTATTAATTTTAGATAAATGAATAAATAGATAGTGGAGTGTTTTTTGTAGCCTCCCAAATTAAAGAGCGCACAATTCTTTATTATACAATTGCAATTGTGCACAACTGCAGTCATTTCATACAGGGCTTGGTGCTCAAAGAGGAAAAGCTATACGTTGGGTGCTTACGTGGCCTTTGGGTGCAATGAATCATGGGGTGTGCGTGGCGGTTTTGAGCGCACAGCTTTTTGACCGCAGTGTACGGATAATTAAAAGGAAAAAGTGAATCGATTCGATCAAACGTTCGTATGTAAATAACTGTTGAACGAACAAAAGTTTTCTCTTTAAAATAAAATTTTTTCTGACCTTTTAAATCTCTGGAATCCGTGGAATTGTTTTGGAAACACGCGAGTCAAGTAATTCTCATTTACTGCCGCAATACCAACGAAACGGAATCTACATACTCAATAAAATGTATCCATTTATAAAATTTTGCTGCAAAATATTGAACAGTTTAGGGGTTCTGGCTCATACAAGAAGCATAAAGGACTGGCGGACATGCTTCAGGAAAATACTCACTCCTATATCCACATACACTTTGCGGTGGGGAATAAATAAAAGTGGCAGAGGGCTGAATATTTTTATACACGTTACTGCATCACTCTTATAGGGAAATAATACTTTCACATAAAAATACTTTGTGGGCACCAACCGCCCTCCCCCACAATTTAGTGTTGCATTAAGCCCTAAAAATGCATTCAAACACCCACTTTTCCAACCCTGGCTTAATTATGTTCAGCAATAAGTGTACGTTGGTGTCCTCTTTATAAGCACAACTTCTTTTTTCATGGGTTGCAGTAGAAATCATAAGGCATGAGAACAAGGGCTTCTGACATAGTCCTCTTGAAGACTTCTGTTCATTGGTTTACTTCTACTGACCATTAAACCATATTTTCTTGGGATCTGTCAAACCGGTGCCTTTATTTCAAATGCAACTTTGAAGTCCTTGGGGTGCATACAGTGGATTAAAGAAAGAAAGTGTGTGTAATAAATAGAGCCAAAACCACTTCATTCTGAAAACACACTAAGTATTTCATAATAGAATGACTGATTTTTGTCGTGTCAGAATGTTTTATGATACTCTTCATGAAACCGGTCAGCAATAATTCCCCCAACAGACTGAATTATGTTTGTCTTACTAATGTCATGAACAAAAAGGTCCTTGTTATAATATTTTACGTTTCTCTCTTTTGGCTCAGGTTTGGCATCCACGTTACACTCACAACTTTTCAACTTCAATGGCATCTTCTGCAGAATGCTGGCCAGCACTGGGCGAACCAACTGATTTTAAATTTTTCAGAAGGCTCACAATTGGAAACTTCTTGACTTAAGCTTGTGAACAATAAAGTTTTAAAAATGTCTTCAATGTCGCAAACTGGCATCCCCATTTCCTGAAGTGACACATATGTTCTGTACAGACGGTGCCATTACAGAGTGGATCTGTGCTTTATTCTTCAAATTCATTTCGGCACTTTTAAATCACTACCTGGTCCACGTAGTTGTTATCACATGACTAAGTTAAGGAGACAAAAAATGCATGAATAAATCAATGCACTTTCTGTCATAAATTTTCTGAAATTGTTTGGAAATGATTGCCCATAATATACAGATACATGCATGACTGCTGCATAATGAAAAGAAAATAAGCGCAAGACAGAGAATTCATTAAATTTTGTTTATTCTATTTCTGTCCAATCTGATTCACTAAACTCATAAATGGCAGTATCGAGGTCAGTTGGGTTTTTCTGTTATCGCTGCTTTATTAGGAGTTAAACTTGCCACTGCGGGGAACAAGCACTGCGGTGTCCAATATGAGTCACTCTATCATTTGTCTTTGATAGTGGCAGGACAATCCTTTTAGTTTAATGTCAGGGACAACGCGTTTCCACGTTAAAATTGGTTCCATGTCACGACACCAAAATTGTCTCTCGTAAAAGCCCCACACATCAGCACAGGGAGAGTGAGGCTGGGGACAGTGTTGGTGACGGGAGAGCTCAGGTTAGCTCTGGCTGGAAACGGTGTTTGCAGGAGTAAAAACAAGGTCTTCAGGGAGCTCAGCCTCTCCGAAAACAATAAAAGCTGAAGTTTGGGGAGTCGCTAAAATGTTGATTCTTAATTCCGCCTCCCCCCCAGGACCCCCACTCTGTCAGTGACTCCATCCCCTCACCATCCTTCCAGCAGCCAGAGAAATGAGGTTTACAGATGAGGTTCACAGGTTTAGGGCATGCAGATTATTTTCAGAAAGGAAAATGGCCATGTTAATGTGACATTCAGTACTAGCTACCTGTTATATAAGATAAACTTCATTGAAACCCGTGGGGTAATTTGTCCGCTGCATTTAACCCATCCTATGGTTGGGAGCAGTGGGGAGCTGCAGAACAGCGCCCGGGGACCAACTCCCGTTCTGCAGCTTTCAGAGAAAATTCCCTGAGTTATAGTAAGTTTAAACCCAGACACCCACATGCATTATGAGGGAAACTCAGTCCAGTGTGGGCCAGACACCAAAAATAATGGACTTAAATATCCCTCATTACCTACACAGCTTCAAGAATGAGCTCTGATGTACTATGAGTCCCTCTAGTGGATCGCACAGGCTATGGCAGGATTTGCAAAAGAACACCAGACTGCAGACGGTCAGTGCAGCACTGTTTGAGAGCTGGTATTTTGATAGCATTGGCCCTTGGTAGACTCACCCATCCAGCGAATGCTGAAGCATCAGGATGTTGAAGCTGGATGGAAGCTCAGTCAAAATGCTCAGATGGTTTGGGTTGATGTTCAGGTGTGAGTATGCCTGTTCCGGCCGTGGGGGAAAAGAACATACCACTTAATCAAGAATGATGAATCATTATGTAAGCGCTATTTGCATTGTGGATATTTGGAGAGGTACAGTATGATGACTGTTGTGGTGGTGTTAAGGTGAAGCTTAGCTGAGGTTTGCGTAGCATTAAGGTATTTATGTGGCCCTGAGGAGGTGTTCTGCTGTTGCTCAGGTGGTAGAGTTCGAATTGTGTTCAGGAGACACTTGGGTGCCGTTTACATATGATTTATGAGGTGGGATATCATCAGAGCTCAGATTGTGTTCTGGAGACAGTTCCACAAGACAGGACCGTTGACTTCACCAGATAACTGCTTAAAGTAAAACCCAGAACAGGTCTTTGCACTCCAGTCCATGATCCATTTTTGAGGTTCCTTCGCTGCGCTAGGCCAAACTCTCCAGCTGAGTAAATCCTGTTTTGTGGAACAGACCCCTGGATGTGCTGAAGTGATGTTCAGGAGATATTTCAGTGGAGCTGAGGTGGTATTTAGCTGGCAGCGCAGGTATGATATGGAGGTGGTTTTAAGGCGAGGTGGCGTACCTTAGAGAGCTGTGCGAGCGTGTCATGAGTAGGCCCCAGCAGGCCGCTGGCAGAACCCCCACACTGCGCGGTGGCCTGTAGGTTTGTGCGCAGGGTGAGTAGAGCAGACAGCTGCGACTCACTGCTGTCGCTACAGGCAGATCTAAGCAGGCCAGCCATCTGCCCACAGCACACACTGCTCTGAAAAACCACATTATACAGGTGTTATACAGCGCTAATACAAATATACATACAGTACAGCTACTCACTCACTCTCTTTCTCACACACACACACACACACACACAAACACACACACAGCTCTGCAAAACAACAGAGCTGTCACATCTGCCTCCCTAAATTTATTTTGCAGTTTGTACGGCTGTTCCTGTGTCTCCCATCTCTCTCCCTTTATTGGTTGATGGAACTGAATGAATGTCTCAGCACCTCCCCAACTCCCCTGTTAACTCCTAAAGCATAATCCTGCACGTTTCTCACTGTGAGCATCTTATCCTATGTGCCAGTCTGTGATGGCCAGATTGTTTAGAGCTCACCTTCGCATGCGTTACCTGCTCTCTGGTGTTTTTCTCTCCATGATTCCTCGCTCCTGTCTCCTTGTCCTTGCCAGCCCTGCTGTGTCTCTCACATAATGCGCTGTCTACGGTCTTCAGTGCAGCCATTCCCTTCCTCCCATCCCCACTGACTGCCTGGTAGTGACTTTGGCTCTGCTTATTGGCCGTGCTCTGCTCACCTTTCATATACCCAGCGGTAGTGATCTGACCCCTGACCTTCCAAGGATTAGGAACTGCCTCGCCAGCACGGCTCTGATTGCTGTATTGGCTCTAAACTGACAGAAATTTTATTAGGGGCTTTGTTTCCGTGATCTTTGGTCTTACTCTTGATTCCTTCAATACGGTCACCACAGACAGAGTCAGGCTTCCAACTGCACCAGTACATGTACAATAACGGAATAACGGACACACACAGCTCTGAAGAGGCATTTCTCCACATTACATTGTTGACATTTAACAGGCTGTCTTATCCAAAGTGATGTACAGCACTGCGTGCTGCATCTGCTGCAACAGAACAGCTGAAAACCAAAGAGGTAAGCAACACTCGAAAATCCAGAAATGTACACACTAAATCACCCACACATACGCGTACCTCTGTGGAAAAACTCAGTCATCATAACTGGCTTTAAACAGGACTAACAGGAACGCACACGTGCTCATGTAAACACATGCGCTCATACACACACTAGGCGTGCACTCACACATCCAGTCAATCTCGAGCAGTACCTGGTACAGGGCCAGATACTGGCCGGCGGCGCTGGGGTCATGCTGGCAGTAGCACTCCAGCGCAGCGAGGCAGGCTCGGGGCAGGGGCTGTGTGAGCCGGTGCTGCAGACACAGGCTAACGGCCTGGGCTAACGTCTCGCTCGCCTGGGCCAGCAGCCGCCTGGCTGCCTCCCGCCTGCCCTGGAGACATGAGCGCAGCGCAGGAAACTCAGCACAGCAGATACAGCGAGGTTAGCGTTTGGAAAATACCCATATAGTAAAGTACAGCTATTAACCAATATCATGGTTCAAGAAGCATATGGAAAAATATCAAAGGCTAATGAGGTAGTGATATAAGCACTGTAGCCTATGAACGAACACTGACAGATGCCTAATGATGTGTTTATATTAAATTAGAACATGTATGCTGATGAAGACAATAAAGAACACCCTGATTAGGGATCCTTTTATAATTGGGCTCAAGAAGTGTGTAGATACATGCATCCACCCATCTACTCCCTGAGTCACTCATTCCTGGGCAGGGTTACATTATACATCTGACAGAAAGCAGGAACCATTTTGTCAATCAGTCTCAGGGACCAGACACTATTTACTCACGCACTCATACCTATGGGCAATTTAGAGTCTCCCACTGACCTAACATGCATATTTTTCGTAGAAAGTAAAACAATAAAATACGTAAACGAGAGAACATGTAGATGCCACACACACACTATTACCCAGGGTGGATTTCCAACCAACAAACCTCAGGTCAAACAGCAGAATTACCCCGTACACCTCTGAGCCACCAAGGATGTACGAACCAGAATTAAAATCAACAGTTACAGGCACCGAGCGCTACAGACACACTTAATAAAGCTTACAGGCAATATGCGTTGGGAGACTGAGATACCTGCAGTTTGGTCGATGTAGCTGCGGACTGTGTCCTATATTTTACACCAGGTTCATGATTCTCCTCTGGTTCTGCTTCCTGTTCCGCGAGATCAGCGTCTCCTGGCTCCGCCTCTTTTTGCTCCTTCAAGATAAATGACCTTTTGACCTTGAGGAATACTGCACCTGACAATGCACTGGCAAAGACTGAATAAAAATACTTTATTGTGCTGTGGGATAACAGCGCAGAACTAATTTTGAACGTTCAATTGATTTCATTTCACTTGACAGTAAGCACCATATAATGACACAGCGAAAGGCGATAGAGTATTAAACCAAATAGTGTTACAGAGGTTTTTAATTAGAGCTGAAAGTGTTTGATCGCTTAAAATTTGACAGCAATCTGTGCTCATGGAGACGATATTTTAACAATATTATTCCCAGAGGTGTAGACTCCACCCCAGCTGCCCTTAATTACCATCATTAGATCATTTGCTAATTAACACAATTCCCTGTTGGGGTTTAAATGAGCAAAAAAATGCAGGCTGGCTCAATGAGGATATGGCCTGATTTAGGGCAATGGGACCAACACTTTTGAGTGCTGCTTGACAAAACTGAGGTATATCTGTCACCTTCTCCAGCAGAATTTCGTAGACACGATTATATTTTCTCATGCGATTGAGTATGATATATATACCGAATGGGATGACAGAATATAACCAAACAAACCAGCTGGATAACAGCGTCTGGTTACCAAGGTGACAACCAGAACCTTTCTGCGAAAGCATAAATTGAATGTGTCGCAAATCTCCTTAGTTTCTGTTGACCGACACTCATGAGAAGTCGAGTGCCCTACCATGAATCAGGCTACAGAAACAAATGTAAGGACTTCCGCTTCTGACCACTGGACTTTTTATTACTATCCACACAATCATCATAATCTGCATCGCCCCCACCTTCGCTGAATCCGGATCAGCAGTGTGGGGAGCCGCCGGGGCCGCGTTCGGGATGTCCCATTGGGTGGAGGGGTGCATTGGATCCCTCTGGACGGCCAGCAGACGCAAGCAGTGTCCCAGCATGCTCAGGGCAGCGGCTCGGTCTTCCAAAGAGCCGCCGCTGATCCCGAGCACCGTCTGCAGCTGAGTCAGGGCTTCCTGTCCCAGTGTGCGGCTCGCGCTCTGCCACTCCTGCAGGACAGGGGGCAGAGTCAGAAAAAGCATTGTTTTAAGATTGCAAGATGATGTCTCATTCATATTCCGTATTTGCTGGTTGCAGCGCTTCGCGGAAGCAACATAACACATATATTGAGAGAAATAGTCAAGCCCAGGAAGCCATGTTTTTATGACCACAGCATTACAACAAATGAAAAGTAGCTAGACCTTCGACATCATTTCATGCATTTTTCCCCGTAATTCAGCAGGACAGTTTTAGGATTGTTGGAAACCTTCCACATGTCTGAATGCAGCAGCTGCATTTTATGGACCCATATACCGGTCCTCAGGTTTTATGGGGTTAAAAACCTTCTTTTTTTTTTTTACTGGCAGCCACGCTGCTCCTTGCGGCCGTCTTCTCCAGTGTTCTGTGATGGCAGCTCTCATCTGCTACATAATTCGAGGTCAACGGTCACAACCACCAGCGGCGTTCACCCCTGATTTAAATGTCAGGTCAAAGGTCGTCAGCATCAGAGGCATTACCTGCTGCAGAGGGGTCAGGTCGGAGGAGCCCTGCAGAAAGTCCTCCACAGTCCTCTCCACTGAGCCCCGCCTCTCCCGCTCCTGCTCCCAATCTTTCTGCTGCTCACACACCTCCCCCAGCATGTCAATCAACAGCCCGGCCAGAGCCAGCCTATGGCACACCAGCTTCCTCACCGCAGGGAGGCTGAAGGCACCATTCTATTCACAGGAAACACACAAGCATGCGTGTATGCGCACGTATACACACACACACACACACACACACACACACAGCACAGATAAGTGTCTAAGGTAGAACAAAATGTACGCTTATTTTTTCACTTTAATCATTGTTTTGCTCTATAAATATGTACAAACAAAATTTTTGGCTGCAGTAGACAGGTTACTGATGTATCATGCAAACTGTAGTATTAGACCAGTATTATTTTGTGCAGTGTGGTTAGTATTCACTCTTTAGTCCTGAATTGTTGAAATTAAGGTGATTTTCGTGATGACACTCAAATGCCACACATAAGCAGCAATGTATATATTTTTAAAAATAGGGACAGAGTGTATGTCACTAATGGTGTAGAAATGTAACTGCTAACCCCAGGGTCACAGGATTGAACGATGGAAACAATATTTTGCTGGTTAATTTTTTTTATTACACTCTTTTTCAAAGTGCCAAATACGCTGGTAAAAAGAACAAAATTCTTTTCACGCTCAAAACAACTGTGTGCACCAAGTGCCCTATACTGTCATAACCCAGACGCACCACTTGGCTCACATATGACAGCAATAAGCAGAGAGGCCCGTTAAAAGGAAACTAGCTGTGCTGCGATTTCCAGCTTACCGAGTGAGCTGGCATCAGGCCAAGGGCAGCAAACGCCACCTCTTCCTGTTTAAATACAGCCTCGTGCATGAGGGTGTACGAATCCAGCAGGTGGCGCCTTTGCTTCTCTTTGCTGTCAGGGTGTTTGGCCAGTAATCTGAGGAGAAAAACAAACTAAACCCATGAACAGAAACAGGATCACAACCAAATGCATGGACAAAGAGACAGACACGCAGGCAGATGGACAGACAGGCTGATAGTGATATAAAAAGATGAAGGGTGAACGGGCATATAAAGGAGACCTCGGTGATAGCCAAATTTAAAACGAGCTCCATCCCTCCAGTTATGTAACCACATGGGCAAGTTAATTAATTTCGTTATTTTGTGAAGACTACAGCCCCGAAAGAGTTTAGACTGCTGGAGTTACTATAGCGCTCAGCATCACTGACTGTTCTCCAGTAATGTGTTGGATTTATTCTTCACTTCTATAATCATATAAATCTACCTTCATCTGAAAGTCCCATTAGTGAATAATTCTCATCTTTGGCTGCCAAAATGAAATTTATAAGAACATTTGAAGGTATGCTGTTTGTGTATCAAGTTAGTGGCACCCCGCAGTAATGACGTCACACATGTGTCACATTTCTTCTATCGACTCCGAACTCACACATCAGAAGCAGCCTTATCGTAATCAGTGATGATGGGCAGTGAGCTACACAAAGGTGGTCTTCCATAGACATCTATTGAAAATGAATTGTCTGTTTGTCTGATATCCGGGTTTCACTCCTGTTGGGAAGTGACATTTCAGAGTTCGGCCCACTACTGGTCATATGTCCAGCAGCAGTAAGAATACTCACCTCAGTGTGTTGGCCCGCTCCAGAATGGTCTCAGCAGCATGTTCCTGGTGCCCGAGCTCCACAAATTCATCTGCAGATTGTCTTAGTGTGTCACTGGCCAGTGTCAACGTTTTCATCAATTCAGAGTTATCTGTGGCCGTTTCAAGAGTCTTCACCTGCAATACCGCTCTCCTACACAAGGGGCAGCAGTGGGGCATGTATTATCCGTCAAAGATCCCAATAGGTTGTTACGTCCAAAAATGAATGTACTTTAATGTAGCCTGAATTCCTAATTTATATCATATCCACAGTGGTCAACTCCTCCCCCCCCTCCCCCCCCAAAACGCACACGCATACAAACACACACATGGCTTTGCGTTGTGCCGAACAGCAATACTCAGTAATAAGATGTACTGTGTCTCACCTGGTTTCCAAAGACGCCACCAGGAACCTCAAAACCGGACCTCTGTTCGGCCTCTCCTTCAGGACCGGCCGCAAAACTGCGCTGGCATGTTTCAGAATCTGACACGCCTGACCCACACACACACACAACACAAAATCAACATTCAGTAAGACGCCAGGACTATCCAGGCCAGAAATGTGAACTCTGAAAGTCCTCACAATTATTTTGTTTCAATTATTTGGATTAGCCGAGCAGCTTAAATGCTCAGCCGTGTGGTAGAGCTAAAAGGTAAAATCAATTGGCTGAGATCATGGGTGATAAATGCGGTGGAACTTTCTGACCCTGTTCCACCTCTGGACCCAGATGATCAAAGAACTTCACCTGGGTTCCATTCTGCTCCCCGTCCCCATCCACAGTGGCCTTCACCAGACACAGGGTCACACGGTAACAGAAGTCCTCATCTCCACCAATGGCCTGGGCCTCCCTGAGCAACAACAGAGCCTGGCTGGGATGCCGCTCCTGATTGGCCAGCTCAGCCAGGAGGAGCAGGGTCTTGGCCAGTGTGGTTCTGTCTCCCACCTTCTGAGAAGCAGCACACAGAGAAGACCCCAATAACGGGACTTGCAAACACACAGATACACCTCTCTGCTGGGTCTTCTCCAGCTTAACCATTGTTCGGTACAAACCCTTACTCCTATGTCACATGCAGTACACCCACACCCAAGATATCAATACTGGTCAAGGACTCCATTTTGGGCAACTCTCGCTGATCAGAGTTGGAGCCCCATTCATCTACTCACCGTTGACACTAAATGTGCCTCAGCCAGGAGTTCTCTGGCTGCCTGGTACCGGCCCAATTCCAGGAGTATTTCCGCCTTTTCAGCCCACATCCCCTGAACACACCGCCTGCTCAACTTCCTCCCGGCCACACTGATGCTGTCAATCACAGCCTGAAGAGGAAACGCGGAGTCAGAATTTACACGGAGCCCCACATTTCCCACAAAGGGAGAAATACTGCAAATGAATTCAGAATTCTTGGGTCTAGGGTTTCGAGGTGATATCTCAACCATCACGGGCTGGACTCATAACTCAACCAGCTGATTTCACAAAATTTCTGATCTATTACTATTGAATATTAGTTAATAAATTTCTGATTTTTCTGACTGAAGAAATTGTGTTAAACAGCAAAATCCTGACTGTTGGACCAATATACTGTGGGACTTGAAATATGAACCTGATTTTTTTTGGGTCGTGGCATTAAAATGCTGACCTCATATGTTTTGCTGTTGTCTTGGCTCATGTCACAGCCGCTGTCCTCTCTCAGCAAAGCCAAGGCCTCCCGGCACCTTGGGAAACATTTAGACAGTAAGCCTTAAATGCAAGAAATGAGGTGAGAAACAGCCCTGCTATAGAGCATTATTCTGATTGGCTTGTTCACCCATGGGAAAAGGGGGGTGTGGTACATACATCATTCGCTCCTCTTCGTAGATGTACAAGGGACCGACAAGCTTCTCCTGATATGATGCTGCGGAGTCCAGTCTTAGCTGAGAACATGCTCGAGCTATCCTGTGGGGGGCGACAAAGTACACTGACTGAAATGTTCTGTATCTATGATGTCACTTTATTTCATTTGAAAAGAAATCCATTGCTAATCACTGGAATAGGTATAAAACCCAAAACAATGATTTTATATCCTAAGCACTTTGATATTTTCCAGAACTTTGTTAGTAAAGCACTTGACAAAACTACAGTAAAATACAGGAGCCACAATCTGACTACAAAAGCAAGCAGTGTGTGAAGCGTACAGCTCAGTGAACTGTTATTGAGAGATGTGTACCTGAGGCGGTACAGGTCAGAGACGCTCTTGTTTTCCATCAGTTCGCTTGCAATGACCTCAGCTAAGTGAAGGACTGGTAGAGTCAGGTGGGTCAGAGCTCGTGAATTCAGCTCCTTTACCAGCAGGTCCAGGAAGTACAGAGTCTGCGTCTGATTCGGGCCACAAAACAACGCGCGCAATCATGAGTGTCTGGGTTCTGCTTAACATGAACAAATCGACTCAGCTGAATCAGAGTGAATAGAATCCTCTGGATCACAGAGAGAGGACTCAGCTGAACTGGAGTAAAGACACAATGGAGAATCAGTGATCAGGATCAGTACATCTAGTAAATATAATCTCAGCTGAGTCAAAGTGAACAGGCTCCGCCGAATCAGGTGAGTCTGAGTGATTATGTTTGGCTGATATTGAATGAATGAAGTGCGAGGAGATACTTTATTGTCGGCTTTAGTGAGTACAAATCTGAGCGCTTTCATATATGCTGTGCACTAACAGCTGATTCATTCTGCCTGCTGGGCCTCAAATAGTGCACTGCTGGACCACACAGAGCTGACAAACGACTGACCCAAACGGCACACACACTTGCCTGGTTCCTGACACTGTGCTGGTTGATGGTTCGAGGGCTTCTGTCGCGCCTGAAGGCCTGCCGCACCTCAGGGGGGCAGTCGAACCGTGCCCACTCCTCCGGGCTGGTGGGCAGGACTGCCTGCGGAGGCTCAGCCGGTCCCTTCCTTTTGGGTTTGTCCTCGGCAGCGAGCAGAGGGCCCTGCCCCAGGACAGGAGAGGGGTGGGAAGGGGGTGAGGACCATGAACACATACAGAATATGCCACAGGACGCTTCTCAATCTGAGCGGCCTTTAGCACCAGTAATAAAGTTATGCAGAATCCAGCCAGTGTCTATCCTGCTTGTTTCTGGTCAAGATCGTGGGGGGCTGGACCCTTTCCCGACACACAGCCCATGAGAGGCAGGGACACACCTTTTACAGCTTGCAAATTGACCCCAGGGATCATAAACAATTCACTCACACACTCATACAGTGCCTGTGGACAATTTGGAAGCTCTGATTCAGCCTAACCGGTCTTTGGACCCTGGGAGAAAACCAGGGTAACCAGAGAAAACAAACACTATCATCCAAACTTTACACTAAAGCTAGTAGCTCACTGAGCAGCGAATGCTTACGAATGTAATCAGGATAGACCTAGGTGTCATTAGCGACATTTAGCAAAGTTTAGCATCAGTTAGCAACATTCTCGTTAACTGTTTGCAAAAGAATAGGAAATGACTTTCTAGAATATGAAAATTAACTCTTTCCAACCCTAAATACCGTGTGCAAATTCTTTTGCAGTCTTGACGGAACCTTGATGGTATCCTCACGAAACCCAATATTCGTTGACATTCGTCAGCATTCGCAGCTCTGTTGCATAGTGGTCAATACTTTGCGAACCAAAAAGAACTTAAGCTACACGTGTTACATCCGTTGGTAAATGCTTGAAACTCTTGTAAAAACGTCTGCAACTGTTTGTGAGAAAATACAATTGCAAAGAAATTTTGAACATGCTCAAAATTTCTTTGCGACAAGAAAAACTCGCATATTTGTGTCTTTGCATTGACTTTGAATGTAATTTGTCGTGCAAAAAAATCATTTTGCTTCTGGTGTGAAAGTAGCTTAACTATGACACATCATTGCAAAACCATGCAATGCCAAGTGTCTGTGGTGCTTCTGATGTTGGCTGGGCGATGACAGTGAAATGAGCCATGCAAGTACCAGAGATAAGGGGGAACTGAATGAGAGAAATCAGGTCCAAACCTCCTTAGATTTCTTCTGTTTGTCTCTCTTAGCTGTGGCTGACGCAGGTGTGTGGGGAGAGAGGGGGGTCTGATCGGTCATCTCTGTGCTCACCTCACCTGCAGCACCCACAGACACCTACAGGGGGCAGAGCACCACAATACTCACATTAGGAGTATACACTCAGGACAAAGTTACACACACAAGTGCACACACAGACAAGAACACAAACACCACTCATAAAAACTTCATCACACACAGATGATACTCACAGAAACACACTTTCTCTCACGCATGTGGGCACGTACTCTCTCACTCTCACACACGCGAGCGCATAAAATCACAAGAGAATTTGCTGCCCACACAGCTTCATACCGAAAAGTCTGCCTGAAAATCAGCCTGAACTGGCTGTCCTACCTGCCACATGCGCAGGACGCAGGTGTGGGCCAGCAGACAGTGCTGCAGGTGTGTGGGGGCCCCGGGGGTCAGGCTGGCCCACAGGGTGTGCACTCTGAGGAGCCCCTCCAGCTGCCGCACATCCCTCAGGACAGACAGAGCGAGCCTGGAGTCTGGGCTCCTAACTGCAGCCTGAGACTCGCCCGTCACAGGGACCAGCTCTGGCTCCTCCACAGCTAAAACACACGAGTGTGATCGCTTCACATCCATACAAACACACACCTACACGCGGATACTCGCACACACACAAAAGCACATGCGCCCACTCACACACATAAGCACACACAAACACAAACAATCCATTCACATCCTGAAGCACACAAACAAACACTTCACTAACAAATACGCACATACACATACACACATTCCATTCACTTCCAGACACACACACACACACACACCTTTAAAAAATGCACATACACGTGAGCATGCACTCACTCATGCATGCATTTACCATAAACACACACACAAATACTATAAACATGCTCCATGCATTCACATCTGTACACGCACGCCGCACACCTATCGCTATAATGGGCTCATTCCACGGTACCTGGAGAGGGAGCCTCCGGCTCCACTTGGCTCTCCTCACACCTGATCTCCAATCCAGAATGTTCTGCACACCGGAAATACAGAGGAAAATCAGCAGTTCATTAATGCAATGAAATCAGAGGTGCAGCAGGTCTGCTGCAGTAGCTGATTGGATCCAAATAGTTAGGGGTCCTTTTGACTTCATTTCTCAATCTGGACGTAATATCTCTACTATTCAGACCCCGTATGAAGAAAAAGCCAGTCTCTTATAATTGAAAACTTTGTTTCCATTACTTTTTTATGAGTAAGTAAGATATAGTGTCAGTGAGGTGATACAACTCATCAGAAGATTTCCCACAGGGGTGAGAAAATGTGATAAAATCAAAAAAGAGATGAAGAAAGTGAAAAGGTTTTCCTCAAGATGAAAACAAGCAACACTAAAGCCGCTTTCACACCCGTCGCACGACAGATTACATTCAAAGACGCGATTACACGTGGCGTCCTTGCGTTGACTTTGAATGTAATCTGACGTGCGAAAAATTTGTTTTGAGTCTGGTGTGAAAGCGGCTTAAGCCTCATTACAGACTGAAACACTGGGTAAAGTTGAACTTTTCGCAGAGCAGGGCGGCCTGGAACACCGGGGCCATGGTGAAGCATCAGAGGATGTGATCAAGCATATGACAGTATTGCCATGGGGACGAAGCAGCGTCATCCCTTCGCAGGAACAGCGTAATGGTGGCCTACCGTGCTCCAGCTGCTCTCCGGCCTCCGCGTGCAGCAGTAGATCCTCCGCACGGCGGACCTGCTCCAGGGCTTCGGCCACGGGAAAGTGAGCCTGGAATAGCCACTCTCCGAACTCCAGCAGGTAATCCACCCTCAGCCAAAGACTGCCAGAGCTCTGGGGACACGAGGATCCAACAGAGGGGTTAAGTTCAGGCTCAGTGAGTCTTGCCAATTACTTTATTACAACCACCAGGCTTTGCTAATTAGCACAATTTCTCAGTCAGACGGCTGAGTGAAGTACTCAGGATAACCAGCTGGCTGCGTACGTGGGTGGAAAACAAACAAGGCAGGACATTCACTTTCACAATTACAGAAGTTACATGTCTGAGGAAGGGCATGAACCCAAAACATGGTTTTACCATCATTTTCTGAATGTGTGTGCTGTTTTTTTTTAATTCACTGCAGGACTTTTATTTCCAAATCCCTGCATTTTACAAGAACAGAAACTGATGTCAAAAACAAACAAAAAGATCAGATTTCTGGTCACATAGTTGCTTGGATGTTTCATTTCAGAAGATCTTTTAAAAGTCCCCAAGTTGTTTCTGGAAATTATTTTTTTCTTTCAGTGAGTGACATCATCTTTCCAAGGAGCAAGAAATGTTTGATATAAAATGTGGGATTTGTCACTTTCCGCTGCTACAAACAAGAACAAACAAAACTACCGTTTCCCAGCTCACTGTGTTTCTCAATTAATGGCAAATTCAATTCTGAAGTTTCATTACCATTTAATTGCCGCAGACAAAGACGACTCCCCTCTCCAGTGTAACTCAATGCAAATATATTCCCAAAACAACGTAGAATTCAGTGTCAGGACAGCTCGAGACAAACATGCATGTCTTCAGACAGCGCGGTGTAATGCAGGCGAAATATAGGCAGAATGCAAAGAGAGATGAAAAATATATGAGTTGCGTCTCAAGAGGGATGTGAGGTTCTGGAGGGGGAAGAGCAAGGTGTGAATTATTCATGAGGAGATCTTGACTGACAGCTCAGAGGTTACAACAGCGCTGCAGATTCAGGAAAAATGTCAGTATGGCCCGCCTACATGAGATGAATGGAATGGACCATGAATGGCATATAACAGACTCTAAATTTTATGTCAAATCTAATAAAATTAGGTTTTCTGCAAAAGGTAGGTAGATTTGAGGTTTGAGGTATTGATGACTCTCCATTAAAAGCTATATGAGACAGAAATAATACGAGCTTCTAAAACTATCATTGAAAAAACAATCCAGGGGCTCTGGAAAGTTCCTTCAAATTAGTATGCCCTACCAAGAGCAGTAATCTAGCCCATTTATGAATTAGGACACATTTGCAGGCTCTTCAAGCAGGAAATCTTCACTTTCCATTTGATCATATGTAGTAGCACATAATGTTTCTTTTAACATCCATAGATAGTAAAATGACAAATCTGCCAAATAAAGAATGTAGATTGGTCAGGCATATATAATCTATGCTATTTTTATCCCGGTGTGATTAAACGTAAAATCTTCCATTTTGAGAATGCAGCTAAAAGCGTTAAATCTTTTCTATTCAAGTCTTTGCTGTTGAAAAAGCCAGCCAGGCAGTGAATGACACAATGAGTCCATCACTGAATGCATTCGTCCGTTAATGTAGCAAAAATTGCAAAATACGTAAAATCTGATAGGACACGTAAATCCACATATAGCCCCAACACATACAAATGCAGATGAATTTCTGTAATGTAAAAAGGCTATTCTTGCATATAGACACTGGCATATTTAGCATTTTTTTGAAAAGGGAAGGGACGTTAAAATTACAGTGACAGTTCTGTGGGGAGTATGATATGAAGCTGACCTACAGAGATGTGACAGTTCTGAAGAGAGTATGATATGGAGCTGACCTACAGAGATGTGACAGTTCTGAAGAGAGTATGATATGGAGCTGACCTACAGAGATGTGACAGTTCTGTAGAGGGTATGATATGGAGCTGACCTACAGAGATGTGACAGTTCTGTAGGGAGTATGATATGGAGCTGACCTACAGAGATGTGACAGTTCTGTAGAGGGTATGATATGGAGCTGACCTACAGAGATGTGACAGTTCTGTAGGGAGTATGATATGGAGCTGACCTACAGAGATGTGACAGTTCTGTAGAGGGTATGATATGGAGCTGACCTACAGAGATGTGACAGTTCTGAAGGGAGTATGATATGGAGCTGACCTACAGAGATGTGACAGTTCTGTAGGGAGTATGATATGGAGCTGACCTACAGAGATGTGACAGTTCTGTAGAGGGTATGATATGGAGCTGACCTACAGAGATGTGACAGTTCTGTAGGGAGTATGATATGGAGCTGACCTACAGAGATGTGACAGTTCTGTAGAGGGTATGATATGGAGCTGACCTACAGAGATGTGACAGTTCTGTAGAGGGTATGATATGGAGCTGACCTACAGAGATGTGACAGTTCTGTAGGCAGTATGATATGGAGCTGACCTACAGAGATGTGACAGTTCTGTAGGGAGTATGATATGGAGCTGACCTACAGAGATGTGACAGTTCTGTAGGGAGTGTGATATGGAGCTGACCTACAGAGATGTGACAGTTCTGTAGGGAGTATGATATGGAGCTGACCTACAGAGATGTGACAGTTCTGTAGAGGGTATGATATGGAGCTGACCTACAGAGATGTGACAGTTCTGTAGGCAGTATGATATGGAGCTGACCTACAGAGATGTGACAGTTTTGTAGGGAGTACGATATGGAGCTGACCTACAGAGATGTGACAGTTCTGTAGGGAGTATGATATGGAGCTGACCTACAGAGATGTGACAGTTCTGTAGGGAGTGTGATATGGAGCTGACCTACAGAGATGTGACAGTTCTGTAGGGAGTATGATATGGAGCTGACCTACAGAGATGTGACAGTTCTGTAGGGAGTATGATATGGAGCTGACCTACAGAGATGTGACAGTTCTGTAGGGAGTATGATATGGAGCTGACCTACAGAGATGTGACAGTTCTGTAGGGAGTATGATATGGAGCTGACCTACAGAGATGTGACAGTTCTGTAGGGAGTATGATATGGAGCTGACCTACAGAGATGTGACAGTTCTGTAGAGGGTATGATATGGAGCTGACCTACAGAGATGTGACAGTTCTGTAGGGAGTATGATATGGAGCTGACCTACAGAGATGTGACAGTTTTGTAGAGAGTATGATATGGAGCTGACCTACAGAGATGTGACAGTTCTGTAGGGAGTATGATATGGAGCTGACCTACAGAGATGTGACAGTTCTGTAGGGAGTATGATATGGAGCTGACCTACAGAGATGTGACAATTCTGTAGGGAGTATGATATGGAGCTGACCTACAGAGATGTGACAGTTCTGTAGGGAGTATGATATGGAGCTGACCTACAGAGATGTGACAGTTCTGTAGGGAGTATGATATGGAGCTGACCTACAGAGATGTGACAGTTCTGTAGGGAGTATGATATGGAGCTGACCTACAGAGATGTGACAGTTCTGTAGGGAGTATGATATGGAGCTGACCTACAGAGATGTGACAGTTCTGTAGAGGGTATGATATGGAGCTGACCTACAGAGATGTGACAGTTCTGTAGGGAGTATGATATGGAGCTGACCTACAGAGATGTGACAGTTCTGTAGAGGGTATGATATGGAGCTGACCTACAGAGATGTGACAGTTCTGTAGAGGGTATGATATGGAGCTGACCTACAGAGATGTGACAGTTCTGTAGGGAGTATGATATGGAGCTGACCTACAGAGATGTGACAGTTCTGTAGAGGGTATGATATGGAGCTGACCTACAGAGATGTGACAGTTCTGTAGAGGGTATGATATGGAGCTGACCTACAGAGATGTGACAGTTCTGTAGAGAGTATGATATGGAGCTGACCTACAGAGATGTGACAGTTCTGTAGGGAGTATGATATGGAGCTGACCTACAGAGATGTGACAGTTCTGTAGGGAGTATGATATGGAGCTGACCTACAGAGATGTGACAGTTTTGTAGAGAGTATGATATGGAGCTGACCTACAGAGATGTGACAGTTCTGTAGAGGGTATGATATGGAGCTGACCTACAGAGATGTGACAGTTCTATAGAGAGTATGATATGGAGCTGACCTACAGAGATGTGACAGTTCTGTAAAGAGTATGATATGGAGCTGACCTACAGAGATGTGACAGTTCTGTAGGGAGTATGATATGGAGCTGACCTACAGAGATGTGACAGTTCTGTAGGGAGTGTGATATGGAGCTGACCTACAGAGATGTGACAGTTCTGTAGGGAGTATGATATGGAGCTGACCTACAGAGATGTGACAGTTCTGTAGAGGGTATGATATGGAGCTGACCTACAGAGATGTGACAGTTCTGTAGGGAGTATGATATGGAGCTGACCTACAGAGATGTGACAGTTCTGTAGAGGGTATGATATGGAGCTGACCTACAGAGATGTGACAGTTCTGTAGGGAGTATGATATGGAGCTGACCTACAGAGATGTGACAGTTCTGTAGGGAGTATGATATGGAGCTGACCTACAGAGATGTGACAGTTCTGTAAAGAGTGTGATATGGAGCTGACCTGTAGGGATGTGATGGCGTTCTGGAAACACACCACTTTATGCTCTGGAGCTGGGGAGCAGTGGGCCATATGATGCCACATGTGGGACAGGCACTGCTCACCCTCCTCCCCAAAACGCTGCATGTCCACAAGCAAGCTCTCTCCCAGCCTGGCCCGGGCCAGAGCGCGCTGCTTAAAGAGTGGCCTGCATAACACATGCGAACACACACACACACATACACACACACCATATGTACATACGCACAGAGACTCAAACACCCATACACACACATCCACACATGCGTGTGTGCATATAAACACATGCACACACACACACACACACACAAATACCATGTATACATACGCACACATGCCCTCATACCACATATGCACATACATACGCAAACACCACAAACATGAATGGACACAAACACACAGACCACACGTACACGGACCATATAAACACACACACGCACACACACACCACAAATGCATACAGAGACACACACACCACACAGGCATACACACCACACACACATACACACAAAAATGCATGCATGCCGTCAAGACAACTCAAAGCACTATCCAGTGGCAGTGCTACCTCCATCTCAGAGCATACAGACAAGCTCATTATTCTCCATTAACCCTGTATAAAAAGCATTATGCTTGATGTGCGCCCAGTAGGGGGCTTCTAAGTAATAGTCTTTCCCTGTTTGAAAATATGCAAACCTAGTTCCCTCCCACAGCCTGTTCCCATGGGAACACATCCTCCACCCAATAGGGGGTCTGTTGTTACAACCATAGCCTAACAGCAGACAGAACACGTGTCACAGGAACACCAACACTATAATCTACTGTTTCGCTGCCCTCAATCTGACCTCAGAACAGCCTTTCAAACTAGAAGGAGACCCACTTTCAGAGGCTGTGTATGTCAAGAATGATGCCAGATTGATTACTCTCACTCACAGCCTGTGCCTGGTCCTGGGCATTTCTCTGACTGCCTGGTCCAGCACCCGCAGCCCTCCCTGCCAATCATTCCGGTCGCCATAGATACAGAAGATAAGACCATAGAAAGCAGCTCTCAGAGTGAGGTCATTGTCAGGGCTGACAGCACCTGCACAGAAAAATAGCTTAAAGTTTTATCCAATCAAATATACAATCAGCACAGCAGTTATACAGCAGTAATTAAAAGAAACTCTGAGACCATGGGCCCTAAATTGATGACCTAAACACAGCCAGAAAATGCAAGCGCAAGTCACAGATCAAAACTGGGGATGTCCAACTCAACTTCAATAATTTTGTGAAACAAGACGATAATACCACCATGGTGCTGTAGTTAAAATAAATTTGTCTCCAAGAAATTAATCACTTGTGGGTGTGGTGAGGGTTTTGTCCAGTAAAGCCAGTCAGATAAGCTGCTGTCATTCCCTTTAAAACTAATGCATTAACGTCATAGCGAACAGGAAATTTCATCATGTCAGGAGAATAACAAGCACCAAACTTTGGCAGGCTCCACAGAGAATGCTTCTCTCAAGAGGAAACTGATTTATCTGTTTCAGGGGTTTGATGTCGATTCACAACGTGAATCGTCCTGCATGAAAATGTGAGCCATTTAAGCTGTATATAAAACAGCACTCACGGTATTTAAAGAAGTGAAAGACTAAAGTTAATTATTTGTATTACTCCCCACACACAGAAAATATTCACGTGTAAAAATACTTTTTTACCCCACCCTTCCCATTAGGCACTACCACCATTTGTAGGCATTATTTACAGGGTACATAACAAAGTGAAAATTAAGATGGGAAAGAAAATTATATCAGTGATATGCACTTATTTGTGAACAGTTCCTCTGATTGGGATGAATGACACTACCATACAGCCACTGCATTTGTGTATAAAAGTGGTCTGGTTGAGTGAAAATGCAAACAAGGTCTTTGTCATAAAGGATGCAGGTCGTCAGCTGTTTTCACACCCCCAATGCGCCTTTCAACCCATTGTGAACAGAACGCCTTTAATGGAGGTCATGAAACTGTTAAACAGGGCTGAGGCCACAAATACGCAGTGCATGATGAACAAAACTGTGAATTAATTAACCGTCACATGCATTTCCAATTATAAAAGCATAAAACTAGGGCCCCATTTTGGTTTTAAAAACGGTCTACACTTGACGCTTCCCAGTAAGGATCTGTTTCGCATTACATCTCCAGGAGAGTACAAAATGGTTTCATTACAACTAATGGCTTTAATATTGCATGATCACACAATTGAGCGGCAGGTTTTCCGAGACACGTTGCTTACCCGAAATCCTCACAGTGGATCTCCCAGAGCCCGGCAAGGAAACAGAGGTCAGTTTTCCGGGAATGTAGGTTCCTTCATCCTGGAAAATAAAGGACACAGAGAAGAACTGTGAGTGGTGGAATGGAGGAAGGGGATGCCAGAAAGATTTTAAGGAAATGGCTTCAGTCGCCAGTGTCAGTATTACCAGTTCTGTCATTATTTTGTAACTTTTGTATTTGTGCTACTTTTATTTTCTGTTATCTGTAACTGTCTGTTTTCGTTAATTATTTAATTGCCCGTTTGCTCTTATTGTCTTTCCCCGGTTTTGGCCCTGCCTTCCTCCAGTTTCTACTTTTCCGCCAGTGCTTTTCTGTTCACTTGTTTCTGTCGCGTCGCTTCTGCCTGGTGTCAATCCCTCTTCCTCCCCTCCTGGTGTTTGTGTTTACCTCTGTCTCCCGCGTGTCATGTCTGCCGTCTCCCTGATTGTTTCACTGGTCGCTTCTTCATCTTGTTTGTAGTTTAACCCTCTTCACCTTCCCTCAGCTTTTCCCCTCACCTGATTCTCATCCTGTTCACCGATCTGCGCACATCTTCCCCTGTGTTTCTGCGTTCCATGCGAGTTCCTCTGTTTTTTCCAGGCCCTTGTTGTCATGAGCCTTTTCTGGCTGCCTCATCCGTACATTTCTCCAGTTCTTTTTCCTACCTCAGTTTTCTGAATTGCCCCATTTGTTTTCGTTGCTCTTGACTGCATTTCACCCTTTGGCCAGATTTTAACTCCGTCTTGAATTCTATTGCTGTGCTGCATTTTGCCCGCTTCTTTCTCGCCAGTGCCCGTTTCCCACCATTGGCTTAAATGAATTTCGGTTCATTCGGCATTGTGTGTTTGTCCTTATCACCACTTTTCACACCCAGCAAGAGCACTGTTACTGGCTGCTTTACTCAATAACTAAACCCTCATTACATCAGCAAGCACTCAGAAGTATCCTAGGCTGTATACAGAAAAAAGGAGTCCAAAGCAGCCATAACATCTGCCAAACGACACCAGTTTGTGATGTAAATAACCTGTGAAGCCATAAGGCACAACACTCGGGCCGTACCATTTGAACAGCAGCAGAGGGGGGTGCAAAAAAACCTTACATGCTACACTGCTGCGAGGGAGCTGGGGGACCCACCTCTCCGTCTCTGGAGCTGGTAGTAGCCATGGCCCTGAGGATCTTCTCCACGGAGGTCTGGAGCTGCTGTCGGTCCTGGGGGGCTCTCAGCAGGGGCAGGCAGGAGTTCCAGTAATGCCTCGCCCCCTCCATGCACAGGGGCCGGCTTCCGGCCTTTTCTGCATAACTAATCACAAGATTCACAGCTGAGTGGCACTCAGTGTCATATACCAGTATTTCTCAACTCCAGATCTGTGGACCCACGGCCCTGCATTAGTCTGTGCCAGATCTGCAATAGCATGATTCAGTTAATTAACAAATCCTGATCATCAATCTCTTGGTTAGTTGACTCAGGCATGTTAAACCAGGGCTGGTACAATCACACATTATACTCCGGATACTTTCTGAGATAAGATGCACAGTTGAAGAGGATTTGCCCGGGGACAAATTTAATTTATAATTACAGAGACTACTGTTAATGTAAAAATTGATTTCCATAATTATCTTAATCATAGGAGACCAAGTAATAAATATTAAATATGTTTTATTCTGACATTCATATTTCATGGATTAAGCTACTTTGTGCAATAAAAATGACCCACAAGGCAATGCTAGTTTTATGTATAGTTTCATTGCAGCTTGTTCCATTTGAGGTGCTTGAATTGGTATATCAATGATAAGTACCTATCAAGGCATTGTTTTCACTGTGACCAGGTAGATCCATTAATCCAGCAACCACTTAGAAGTAAAACACTGTTCTTCATTAGAAAGCTTAATGTCTTAAGGCAGCGTTTCTTAATTTGGAATGCCTGATTCAATGAACCAAGAGATTGATGATTGGGAATAATGAATTTTTTCTAATACACACCACTCTAAAACATGGAATTATACTGAACAAACGCTACTCTTCCGTAACTTATATCAAACACACATACAATACCACACAATGAATAACACACAAGGGGAAGTAAATTAAATCCAATGCAACATCCTTCAAAAACAAAATGTTTTAAAGAATGAAACAGTATAATTAACATTATATTCGAGCATGAGTGAGGGTTTACACAGAATACCGTTCTGGCTGTTTCCATCTAAGTGTGACTTTTAAGAGACAGGCAGGGTCATGCCCACGTTGCGACAGTAGTTCAAGCATGCGGCTTACCTCACACTGGACTGCAGTGAGTACAGACCGGCTCTGTGCGTGTCGGGGTGCCCTCTCGATGTCTGCACCAAACTCAGCCCCCTCAAACAGGCCACACTGCTCAGCATCTCGTAAACCTGCTTGTCGTTATACCTTCACACAAAGACACATTAACTCTCAGAGAGCCGAAATAAGTACAAAGTGTAATTATCTTGTGCTGTTGAAAACCTATCACGTGGCGACTTGTTTTAAAGAGCTCTTTTAAACAAGTCGCCACATGATAGGACTTCAACAGCTGTGATTTTTAAATCTTACATCAGGGCTATTCAACATCCAGAAAAGGCTGGTGTGGGTGCAGCTTTCAATCCAACCAAGTGCTTACACACCTGATACTACTGATCAGCCCAAAGAGTCTGCTTCATTGGTAGTGTCAGAAGTGTAGCCTGCATCCACATTGACTGCGTTTACATGCACACCATATCCCGATATAGTGTGGGTCCACATTCGGGTTAAGGTAATATTCCGAATAAGATGTTTACATGCGCTGAGCGATGAGAATATTCCCTTTAAATGTTAATTGTATATCCACCACTTAGGTCTAATTTCAACATCAGGTTTTCAGCAAATATAACGCTCGAAAGTAATCGTCATGGCTTTGGTTCCCTTCAGTTAGAGCTTTAAAGCTGACATCGACTCCACTCTCTTGGCCATTGCCATCGCCAGCGGTCTCTGTCCCAGAATAGACCGATCCATAATTCCACCCACCCCCTAACTACGTATAGCAACGGCCGGACCTAGATCAAGCTTTGCTGAAGATGGCGCCACGTCCCTTGTAATCTCATTGGAAGCACTTCCTGAAAACATGAATCTCGAGTTTTTAAAAACAGATTGCATCGCAAAAAAAAGCAAAAGACAAGGGTTATAATTATTTAAATCCCCGAACGCCCAATAGCGTTCCGGGGATATTATGTTTTTGGTCCGACCGCCGCCGCGCCGCCCTACTTGCTAATGCGATAACTTCAGTAATATTTCAATTAGAAATTTCAAGTTTTGCATAGAAGTAAGTATCATGAAGAGGAAGAACTGACTCAATTTTGGACAATTTACGATTTCTAGATTGGCCACCAGGGGCCAAAAACTGATTTACATGTTAACGCGATGACTTCAGTAATATTTCAATTAGAAATTCCAAGTTTTGTATATGCGTAAGTATCATAAACAGGCCTACCAAACAAAACGTAGCCTCAGCACACAAAAACTTTGAAATGCCTACATTAATCGCGGAAATAGCAACATAAAAATAATACCCCGCTACCCGAAACTGCAAAAACCGCAACATAAACTGTTGACTCGTAGCATAAGACTATGAAACTGCAACATCTTCTACGTCATCCGTCTTTGCCAATTACTGCGCTTGCGCGTACCGGCCCAGGCTGCTTTCAGAGATGGCGGAATCAGGCGTGTCTCCTTCGGTTGGTAAGTAAAACTTCCAAATATGAAGTTATTGTTAATGCAGATGTTTAACAATGAATTGTAAGACGTAGCTGTTACATCCACATTCTCGTAAATTCGCTTATTTTAGCACGTCACCCTGCCGAAAATGAACGATGCACTGTCGATTTCGCTAAAGTCTTAGAGTTGCCAACTTGACGACTTTCTTGCTTAATCTGGCGACTTTCCAAA
This sequence comes from Gymnothorax reevesii, assembly GCA_029721435.1. Taxonomy (NCBI): domain Eukaryota; kingdom Metazoa; phylum Chordata; class Actinopteri; order Anguilliformes; family Muraenidae; genus Gymnothorax; species Gymnothorax reevesii. The sequence goes on from CM056591.1 coordinate 51,467,743, forward strand.
TCGGGATTGTTTGTCCACTCGAGACATATGTATACGTCTTGAGAAAGTCGTAAGTCTTTTGATCATATCTCTGGAAATATTTGTCCGATTGACCTCAAATCAAGTGCAAATGAAAGATCATGACCTGAGGATGTGTCCCACGATGACATTATACCTGTTTGATTCCAAATTTTGACAAAAGGTGGAGCTTTGTCACATAAAATTCACCATTTTTGCCATATCGTTGGAACTATTTCTCCAATTGACATGAAACTATGTGCAACTGCAAGGTCATGACCTCACAACGTGTCATATGATGACATCATACCTGTATGGTTCAATATCTTGCCACCAGGTGGCGCTTTCTGATGGAAAATTACCATTTTGGCCATATCTTCAGAACCATTTGTCCGACTGACCTGAAATTAAGTTCAAATGAAAGGTCAGGACCAGAGGGGCTTTATTTTGTATTGGGTCTATTCAAGGATTGGGGAATTGGAGGATTGGGGCGTTCGGGGATATACCCCAAGCCGTCGCCTCCGACGGCATAAGCCTAGTTTTTATCTGGGTATATTCACGAAGTGTCATTTTCTGTTATAAACGCCCGTGAGGTTGAAGCGAAATGTAAATGCTACAGCTCAATGCTGAAGTCCCAGAAGCCACACTCATTGATAATTACAATCGACAAGGAACAGAGAAGCATTGTTCACGGCCAGTGCTCTTGCAACGCAGGGTTCGTAGCATTCAATTTACATATGGTGTGATAAGATCCTAAACCTTTCCCGGAGCGCCCAAGTGTTATTGCCCCAGACAGTCTTTGATTGAAACGGAGCTCTGTGTGAAGCCTGCATTAATCGTATCAGGTGTGTTTCTGCTCTGACAGCCTGCAGCCTCTTGACCCCTTTACAGCCCAGTGCAAAGCCATCAAGAGGCGTTATTGTTTGTAAACAAAGTGAGTTGAGCTTTAAGAATAATGAGAAATTATTAGAAGATTAACTGCCACATCCAGCCTCCTGAAAGCAGTGTGTACGACCCTGTCTGGGTATCTCGTGTCCGATTTACACTCACCGTAACAACACCGCTTTGCCATTGTGTGACATTTTGTTCTGACAAAAATGTGAAAACAACCCGCAAATGCACTCTTTTCAATGGAGAAAGCAGTTATGATAACTGTTCATCCGAGGTTATGGCGGGCGCGTGCTGGGTGCAGTCACGTGACTGCAGCCCTGGATTTCACTGGCTGGATAGGCCCGGGTGGGCTGTACTCTGGATCGATCTATTTCATACATGACCGCGAAATACATGAAACTGGCTAGACCAGGGCCGCTGGTATTGTTTTGTTTTTGGCAGTGGCTATTTTTACGCCAGTCGTGAACTTACTGCAATTTGCGGTTCTTATTTTCTGTATCCGCATGCACAATAGAAAATTCGGCCACAGAAAAAACTGCTACTCAACTGGGTTGAAAACATCCCACTGTCGCTGCGTGCCTTGTGGTTATTATTACTAGACCGGCTAGCCGGCTTACTTACTTTAAGTTACAGTCAGGATGTCCTCTACTCAAGTTTGGTAGGGTTAGTTATTAGCCAGCTAACTTAGCCAGCGTGCCATCCAACTCATTAATAGCCAACTTGTACTCTAGAATTTCTTGCAAGGACAAACTTTGAGCAGCTATCAGCTCTTCTACACAACACTAATCACTACTGATTATCGATTGTGGAGAGTGACGACCTGACAGTTCCCCAAATATTAGCGATCAAACATTAAACCTAAAATTACACTCTTCCTAACCCTTTAGCTAAATTAAGCAACTCGCTAGAAGACATAAGTAATGTTAAAGTTGTCTCGCTAGCTAACGTCAGATGATACATTATAGTAAATGCCGTTGTGTACGCATAGACTGTATAAATCAGTCTATGGGTCCAAGTCCAGATTTCCTACATTGCGCACTCACATACAGCAGCTTGTAAGAATAGAAATTTGGAGTAATATTACGACTGGCGTAAAAAAAAGCCAAGCTGCCTTTATTTTTTTTTTTCGCTTTGGAATATGCCGCCTTCAGAGTTTTTTTGGTTGGCAGTTAACACAAAACCAGCCTCTCGCCACTTTTCGCACACCTTAAAGATATTTATTTATTGTTACGGTTTTTTCGCCCATCGATATATTCCAATATATTCATTTCATTATCTGAATGCACACAGTCGTCAGTCGTCTCCTCTTCGCTCCATAAATGCAAATTCCTTGCGAACTGAACAGGCGCAGACGCAATTGAATATTGTGTTTGGTGGCATATTCTGATTAAGGTGTATACATGAGCCAATATTCCGATTAAAACAGCCATATGCCCGGGGTCATATTCGGAATATTTTAAATAGGAAAATGACCTTACTCGGGTTATTGCACGCGTTTACAAGACAGGTACGCAATCGGAATATTCTTATATTCCGATTAATACAGGATTATTGGAGTGCATGTAAACACAGACACTGGCCCTTTCTGGATAATGTTGAATAGCCCGGTCTTACATCATTGAGTAACAATATTTGCATTGAGTGTTTTAAGGGTTCAAAGCTTCCTCTGCATTATGGGTAGCGGTGACAGGAGCAGATTTCTCAGCCTGTGGCTGTACCCACCGCACAGTCCTCTCCAGAGGCCTGAGAGAGAGCCAGGGCCCTAGGCAGAGTCAGCCCCACTTACAGACAAGATGGCTGCCCTGGCTCACTGTCATGTATAGCGGCTGACACCAGTCCAGTGATCATTTCTGAGCTCGATAAAAGGCGTACATCTGGCTTTTCTTTAAGTTCTTGCGTCCATCTCTTCCCCCTACTCCTCTCCTTCCTTCCATTGCCAATGTTTGGCAGATTATTTTATGCCATGTTTGTCTATCTGCAATGATCTTGGCCCTCCATGCATGTAAAGTGACCTACATTGCCAGCTTATGCATACATACTCATGAACTTACTTCAGCAAAGCTCTCTGGAAGACAGAATAAAGTGTAATGTACAAAGATGGCCACCAGAGGTCCTTTCTACTCCATGCCAATCAAAATGGCAGGCCCTATCCCGCATGAGAGAAGAATAAAGGCAGTTATTTCGAATGTCTCCATTAAGGCATATTGAACGCTTAGCAGCATCACTGCTGCATTTCTGGAGTCTACGCATTCCATTGATTCGGATGCATCCTAAACCTTCTCGAGAGGGAAATAACACAGAGAGTAACAAAAACAGAGTTGTTTACTGGAAATCTGAAGAGTAAATTTAGGAAATGGAACAACATACAGAACCATTTCTACAGCTGTGCGTGTCTTTAATGGTGAGTACACCGATGGCAGAGCCACACTGAAAATGGTAGCTTTAATGTGAAAACACTGTCGTTTCCAAGATGGGAAAAGGGGGTATTTCACTGAGCAGATTTAATGAGTCGGCTACTTTGTAAAACAGGGAACAGCTCATTTCACTTCAGTCCACGTTCCGCATTTTAGAGGGTTCCAATTTTACCTTGTGCAGAAATCCAGCGAGCTCAGTAATCCTGCTTTGTGAAATATGGCCTACTGCAAATGTTCCTGTCCAGTTTTGCTTTTTAAAACTTTTAAAATCCCGGTCGTGGCGAGTCTCTCAGAAGTGACGCAGGAGGACAACTCACAGAGCAAGAGTCGCGACCTTCACTTTCTTCAAGGCCAGTGCTTCCAGCTGCAATGCATTCTGGGAGCAAGTCATCACAAGCTCCTGCTCTTGGGCCTGGTGAGAGAAATGCGCCAGGTGTGTCCACACTTGCAGCTCCACCAGCGGGTCCTCCCACGAGCATTCTCCTGCCAGTCTCACCAGCTGGGTGGAGGGAAGCATCCGGAACAGCAGTTAGAACAGCAGTTTGCTGTAAGCTGTAGCCCAGAGGCTCATGGGAATGAATCGCTAATTTTGCAGCCACGCCTCCGAGCATCTCTTTTTACCCTCCAGGAAATATTAACAGCGTTACTTTGCTAATTGGGAGAGTCAGATGTAAAGTGAAGTTTTCACTAGATGCGAAAGTACACTGTAGGGCTGGGAACTATGGGAAAAATCAATTATCTCAATATTTTTTACGAAATATCTCATTATCGATATTGTGCCAATATTGTTGGGATAACCGCTGGTGCTTTCACAAAATATTTACCCAATGCAATTTTTGATAAAAAGTCATTATTAATGTGGGTATAACAACCGAGCGGGTATCGGCAACAGCTACAACAGTCTGATGAGTGCAAAAAACAGCATTCGTTTCCTGTAATGTAGTCTTTAAAACCAGAAAAGACAACACATCTCTCATGTCACGATATTATGATATCCAAAATCTGTAACAACTTCTTACTTTTCTGACATGATATTGATATAATATTGATATATTGCCCAGCCTACATTGAATTTCAAACTAATTCATAACCCCCTAAGATTGACTACCTGAAATTCTGAAATGCTAAGTAGGATAGCACATTTCTGACATAACCTCTGACTGTACCAGCCAGCTAAAGTGGTAGCAGCAGAGTAAAACTGAATAATGTATCATCATTTGCAAATTCCATAAGAAGAGAGGACTCAGCCAACTCAGTCCCACATAGAGTCATAATAAATTGTGAAACAGACAGTTATGACAGTAGTACAGTGCAAATACAGACTGAGGAGCAGAGATAGTCTGAGCAGATTCCTGACACTGACAGCGAGTGTAATCAGAGCCTCACCTCTCCTGCACTGGGCACAGAGAACTCCATCACCTTGGAGCTGAAGTTACACACCATCATCTCCACTCCCACCAACACCCGCCACATGGGCATCATCTCTGTGGCCTTACCCTGGAGGAACAAGCGGAGTTACCATGTGCAAATGCGCACACACGCACAGAAAGCCTGAAACTAGCAGGTAAGGTGCATTGCTGGGACCAGGTAGGCTAACAGTTCAAGGCCAGTCCAGCTACAAGTAGATAACTCGGTCGCCACAGGGTTCAAGTTGTGTATCTCCGAATCCCCAAATTTCAGACAAAATGGCTGCCGGCAGCCATATTGGACGTCCGAAATTCGGTCTTGAGCATCGTCCAATCAATATCTTCGCCCTGTGAAATTTGGAGAAATAACTATAATAATTGTGGCTTCAGAGCCCGGAACAAAAAATCTCTGCGGCGACCCCGGAACTAAACCACAGTATCTCCCGACTATCGTCGTCGGGGAAATACAATAATACTGAGCATAGAACATAACCCCACACTGTGCCGAGGTGACTGTCCCCTACTCAGACAAGCCAATTATAAGCCATTTCAGACAAGTGTCAGACAAATAACACTACACATTAGATGCATCCACATGTGGCCACTTCACCCGCACAAGCAGATGCGCACACACGTGCATTCAGGGTCAAGACAATGTCCCCGATTAGTACAGGTCCCCACTTCAGAGATGTATTCACAAGCATAAACACAGCTGAAAGTCCACAGAAATACAAACAAACGTACGCATGCACCAATACACACACACACACGCACACACGCGCACACGCACACGCACACACGCACGCACACACACACACACACACACACACACACACACACACGCACACACGCACGCACACACACACACATGCCTGAGCGTACCTCCTCCTCAAAGTCCAGTTTCTGTCCTATTTGTTGCTGCAGAAGCTGTTTGGTGCGCACCCATGTGCCGATGATCTGTTTGCGAGTAGCAACAGACACGGCGTCCGCTGACCTACTGCCGGTGGCGAGACGCAGAGCATACTCACAGAGCTATACGCACAAAAACAAAAGAATAAGAACGGTATAAATCTCAGTCCTGCAGCTTCACTCGCACAGGTACACGCACAAGAACAAAAGAATAAGAACTGCCTAATTCTCAGTACTACAACTCAACTCACAGTGCTTTTCTCACAAAAACAAGAGAACTAACACTGTGAAAATATAAATATATCTTAGTTCTACACAGGGGTGAACTATGATGATTAGAGGGTCAGCTATGCACGTTGAGCCTAAAACCAGGATTTTCACAGTGACAAAGTAACTGGCTGGTAATAGTTTAAGCTAGCAGGTTAGCGTCCCACGTGAGAAGCAATTCACCTCTTTCCAAGAACTCATCAGGCCTGCTTGTTTCTACAATTTGCTGACTGCCATGTATGTGTGCGCGTTTGTGTGTGTGTGTGGGTGTGAGCAAGTGTGTACGCGTGTGTATGTGTGTGAGAGACAGAGAGAGAGAGAGGGAGTGTTTAAGTATTCTTGCAGCAAATGTGTTGCCAGTGAGCTGACCTCTCACTTAACACTAGTATCATTACTGCACACAGCAACTGTTGCTTATAATATACTATACACCCACTCCCTTCATAAACACATGCAAAAATACACACACCCACATACTCACACGCGCACACTCCCACACACTAAGCTGCTCCCACACATTCTATAATCCACTCTCCACAGCTGATTAGCTGCTACTGGAAGGCCAATCCTCTCACCTCCAGTGCCTTCCTCATATCCTGATTGGCTGCTGGCTCCAGCGGCTGTGCCTGAGTGCCTGTTCTCTCCGCCCCCTTCCTGGCCCGGCTGGGCGGGGCCCTGTCACTGTCCCGCCCCTCTGGGGTGGGGCTGCAGGCTGAAGGGGTCCAGGGCCAGATCAGACCCTGAGCCACTGCATTACACAGCAAAACCTGCAGCTGCGGCTGTCTGCATGCACACACACAAACACACACACACACACCGATATAAACACACAAAACATAACATACAGCGCCAAAATACACGCACATACGCACCAATATACACACGCAAATCTTAAAACACAGTGCGCACACACACACGCACACACACACAGATACAAACACAAAGCTCTTAAAACGATTCATGGTCCAGGGCATCCAAATGACACTAACTTCTTGGGCCACTATCACAGAAAATCACATTTTGTGTAAGTGGGGTCACAATTACAGTATCTTTTTGACTCATTTTTATTAGGACAGGAAAAAATTCTACCTCATAGTACATAGATGTTTCTGGTTAGAGAGAACGGTAACTGAGGAGCTAATGTGTGCCAACGACTGAGAGACACACAGAAAGTGACGAATCCCTTAGTTAACCAAATATACAAAGGATGCAAAATTCTATAATAATTTTAAATCACAAACGAAGGCAAATTAAGGTTAGCCCACGTATCTTTACCGAGCATTGTCAATCGTTTTCAGAATCATGCCACAGACTAGTGCCATTCCATAGTCCGTAGTTTGAGAGATGCACAGTTCCACAGAACGGAACTCGGTGTCAGAAGAGGGGGGAACCCACCCAGCATCTCCGGTCTGCTTCAGCAGGTCTATGAGCGTCTGAAAGGTGACCAGCAGGTGGCGCTGTCCTCCAGAGGCCACAATGTGGCTGTTGTAGTTCCACAGGTACACCGCCGCATTGGAAACGATCCAGGCCTCGCCAAGCTCCGCCCCCAGCTCCGCCGCTCGCAGGAAGTTGGACGTAGCGTATGCAGAGAGGCTCTGGACCCAGTCTCTTTGAGCAGGATGCCAAAATGTAATTTATAGCAGAGCAAGATGGTAGATTGCTTGGCTGCCTGCAGTGATTAGCTGGCACAAGTCCCTGGTTTGGCTAAAGTTTCTGACCTGCTCTTGGAAAGATGAAGTTGGGAAGAGCTCTGACATTCAGCCCTTATATACGCCCTGAACCCTGAAACTGCTCCAGGAGCTTAACCCCACACTGTCCATCTTCCCGACCATAATCTGTTCTCTCAGAAATTTCACCCAAACATCCTTTTAAAGAGAAACATGGGTTCACCTCGGTTAAATTAAAGCTAAAACAAATCTAAAAAAAAATAAAAATAAAGCAAGGGTTGCCACTAAACGTGGCCATGTCCCCCCAGGTCACGGAAATCAACTGGGGTTGGCATATCACACTAATACACATTGCAGCCAAAGATGAATGAAATCGGTCAAACCGTTCTTGAGATATCACGTTAACAACACATGGGACGTGATGGACAGACGGACTGACGGAGCAGAATACTATGTCTTCCGCTCCGCTCGCTACCGCTGCAGCGGGGGACAAAAATCAGTAGTTTAAGCAAGAGGAGTTTAATGACAACCAATTCTGGTGTTCCAATAACACACTTTGCTGTGGTCCCCACTTTAGTGGTTCCCACTTTAGAAGGCTTGCAGATTCTAATCAGCCTCCCGCCCAAACATGACCACAGGGCATAAAGGTTGGTTATAATAAGCCCTCTTATAAGGGAACACAGCCAATGTGGCCAAGCACTGGTATCAGCTTATTTAGAAAGGATAATTAGTCGACCAAAATCTGCACAAACACTCCCAAGACCAAAATACCCCTTACCCCCGGCGCAGAACAACTACATTTCCAAGAATTCACTTGTTCCGACTGAATAGCTGCCCTCCACTTATTCACCACTGCAAGCAGCAGACATTGCCGGTGTATTCCGTGCGAGCAATTTCACACAAATAATCTGCTTTTTATGTCTTCCATGATTATTGATAACACAGTATATATGCAAAGTGACCATGTCAAAATGAATATGATTCATAATTTACCCCCATCATTTTATCAAACACACTGGAAGACAGTCCTTAGGAGAGCTCAAGCTCAACTACATGTGATTTCAAGGACTTATTATTTTCTTATTCTTATTTTTCTGATTGATTTCAGAAACAGGAATTTGTTCAAACATTCAAAAACACTGATGGCAAACTTCAGAATCTTCAAGAGCCAGTGCAGAAAAGACAAAACTTGCAAAATAAATCGTTTTGGTCACACTTTCTTTGAAGTGTTGCTCATAAAGGGTTTATACAGCATGTATAATGCCTTCATAAATGAGACACAATGTCTTCATAAATCATTCATAAGCAAATGTCATGCTTTGTAAAGGGTGAAATAACACATCATTATACAACGTGATGCCAGATGTGACAATGACAATGTCACAGCTGACAATGTCACCCTTTATTGCATTTAGCCACTAGCTACGTGACGTCATCAGTTATATCACATCTGGCATCACATGCTGGAGAAGGATGTGTCATTTCACCCTTTAAAAAAGCATGACGTTTGCTTATGTATGATTTATAAAGACATTATGTCTCATTTATGAAGGCATTATACATGCTCTATAAAGCCTTTATGACCAACACTTCAAATAAACTGTGACCATAGTTTCTACTACTTATGAGAACTTAATTGAAATGAAATACGGAAACAAATGCGAAAACCTAAACCATAGTCTAGCCACTCAGCAAAGCACTACAACAGTACTGATAAACACCAAGTTTTTGCACTTTAACAAGAAAAATACCATGTGACTGATGTATCAAAGGGATAGAACGACAATGGAACAATCGACTCTCTGGAGCATTAATTTGCAGACAATATGGGATTGGAACAATGGACTGTCTCCAGCATTAATTTACCGCACTACAGTTGTGAATTCCAGGGGTTATAAGTATTCCAGATGACAAATAAAAGGAAAGCATGACTGTGTCAGTGTATGTAAAAGACAGACAGGGTCACGTGACATTTTTGTGCAAAAACTACTTGTGTATGTTAAGCGGAAACTGTATTCACACCTTCTTTTTGTAGTAAAATAAAAGAACCACTGAACCTTCCACTAATATTAATTCAACTGGTAGTGAAAGTACTGTCAATAAAGAACATGGCGCTTTTTTTGACACAATATTCATTCGTTGTTACCTGTATGTTTCCCACTCTGAATCGTTCTCCAGCTGACTGAGACTGCCCTCTGCTGGCCGTTTCCCTTTCTGCTGTGGCAGGACGGGCGTTCCATTGAGCTGCACGCCCTCAGACCGCAATTTCTGCACTGTGGCCTGGGAAAGGATCAGCAGGACACAACTGTGTGTCAGGGGTGTGAGCAGAGAGTGAGTGGGAGGGGCTGTGAGCAGAGAGTGAGTGGGAGGGGGTGTGAGCAGAGAGAGTGAGTGGGAGGGGGTGTGAGCAGAGAGTGATTGGGAGGGGGTGTGAGCAGAGAGTGAGTGGGAGAGAGTGTGAGCAGAGAGTGAGTGGGAGTAAGCAGAGTGAGTAGGAGGGGGTGTGAGCAGAGAGTGAGTGGGAGAGGGTGTGAGCGGAGAGTGAGTGGGAAGGAGTGTGAGCAGAGAAAGTGAGTGGGAGGGGGTGTGAGCAGAGAGAGTGAGTGGGAGGGTGTGTGAGCAGAGAGAGTGAGTGGGAAGGAGTGTGAGCAGAGAGAGTGAGTGGGAGGGGGTGTGAGCAGAGAGAGTGAGTGGGAGGGGGTGTGAGCAGAGAGAGTGAGTGGGAAGGAGTGTGAGCAGAGAGAGTGAGTGGGAAGGAGTGTGATCAGAGAGAGTGAGTGGTAGGGGGTGTGAGCAGAGAGTGAGTAGGAGGGGGTGTGAGCAGAGAGAGTGAGTGGGAAGGAGTGTGAGCAGAGAGTGAGTAGAAGGGGGTGTGAGCAGAGAGTGTGAGTGGGAAATAGTGTGAGCAGAGAGTGAGTAGGAGGGGCTGTGAGCAGAGAGAATGAGTGGGAGGGGGTGTGAGCAGAGAGTGAGTGGGAGGGGGTGTGAGCAAAGAGTGAGTGGGAGGGGGTGTGAGCAGAGAGAGTGAGTGGGAGGGGCTGTGAGCAGAAAGAGTGAGTGGGAGGGGGAGTGAGCAGAGAGTGATTGGGAGGGGGTGTGAGCAGAGAGTGAGTGGGAGGGAATGTGAGCAGAGAGTGAGTGGCAGTAAGCAGAGTGAGTAGGAGGGGGTGTGAGCAGAGAGTGAGTATGAGGGAGTGTGAGCGGAGAGTGAGTGGGAGGGGGTGTGAGCAGAGAGTGAGTGGGAGGGAATGTGAGCAGAGAGTGAGTGGCAGTAAGCAGAGTGAGTAGGAGGGGGTGTGAGCAGAGAGTGAGTACGAGGGAGTGTGAGCAGAGAGTGAGTGGGAGGGGGTGTGAGCAGAGAGTGAGTGGGAGGGAGTGTGAGCGGAGGGTGAGTGGGAGGGGGTGTGAGCAGAGAGTGAGTGGGAGGGAATGTGAGCAGAGAGTGAGTGGCAGTAAGCAGAGTGAGTAGGAGGGGGTGTGAGCAGAGAGTGAGTACGAGGGAGTGTGAGCAGAGAGTGAGTGGGAGGGGGTGTGAGCAGAGAGTGAGTGGGAGGGAGTGTGAGCAGAGAGTGAGCGGGAGGGGGAGTGAGCAGAGAGTGAGTGGGAGTAAGCAGAGTGAGTAGGAGGGGGTGTGAGCAGAGAGTGAGTAGGAGGGGCTGTGAGCAGAGTGAGTGAGTGGGAGGGGGAGTGAGCAGAAAGAGTGAGTGGGAGGGGGAGTGAGCAGCGAGTGATTGGGAGGGGGTGTGAGCAGAGAGTGAGTGGGAGAGAGTGTGAGCAGAGAGTGAGTGGGAGTAAGCAGAGTGAGTGGGAGGGGGAGTGAGCAGAGAGTGAGTGGGAGGGAATGTGAGCAGAGAGTGAGTGGCAGTAAGCAGAGTGAGTAGGAGGGGGTGTGAGCAGAGAGTGAGTACGAGGGAGTGTGAGCAGAGAGTGAGTGGGAGGGGGTGTGAGCAGAGAGTGAGTGGGAGGGAATGTGAGCAGAGAGTGAGTGGCAGTAAGCAGAGTGAGTAGGAGGGGGTGTGAGCAGAGAGTGAGTACGAGGGAGTGTGAGCAGAGAGTGAGTGGGAGGGGGTGTGAGCAGAGAGTGAGTGGGAGGGAGTGTGAGCAGAGAGTGAGCGGGAGGGGGAGTGAGCAGAGAGTGAGTGGGAGTAAGCAGAGTGAGTAGGAGGGGGTGTGAGCAGAGAGTGAGTAGGAGGGGCTGTGAGCAGAGTGAGTGAGTGGGAGGGGGAGTGAGCAGAAAGAGTGAGTGGGAGGGGGAGTGAGCAGCGAGTGATTGGGAGGGGGTGTGAGCAGAGAGTGAGTGGGAGGGGGTGTGAGCAGAGAGTGAGTAGAAGGGGGGTGTGAGCAGAGAGTGAGTAGGAGGGGGTGTGAGCAGAGAGTGAGTGGGAGGGGGTGTGAACAGAGAGACTGAGTAGGAGGGGGTGTGAGCAGAGAGAGTGAGCAGGAGGGGGGTGTGAGCAGAAAGAGTGAGTGGGAGGGGGGTGTGAGCAGAGAGTGAGTGGGAGGGGGTGTGAACAGAGAGTGAGTAGGAGGGGGGGTGTGAGCAGAGAGAGTGAGTGGGAGAGGGTGGGACATTCATTTACTGAGCTCACCTCTCCATTGATGAAACGGACCTCTGCCAGTAAGCGGCGCAGATCTCGTTCAGGACAGGAAACAGGAGTATCAACTGCACTCTCATCCTCCTTATTCTCACCTGCAGAGATGGGAGGGGTTACCTTGTGCTGCGTTCAATATGACAGAGACACTTCTGAATGGAATGAATTGGCCTCAGAATCACTAGTAAGAAATCAGAACATCAATTACTAAATTACCCGATCTCAGCACCAACACGTAACACTGAAAAACAATGCAAAAATGTAGGCATTTTTAGCTTATTTTAAGAAAGGAAAAGTGATTAGACCTCCATTCATATTTAAAATTTATATATACAGTACATAAATTTTATTTTAAATATTATATACAGTATTTATATTTTGGAGCATATTTTCTAAATTTGCGTTGATTTCCATGCATGTTGTGGCACGATATCCAACAGCCACTTTTCTACGAACCAACTTAGCAAGATAAAGTGAATATTCCACACAGGAAAAAGATTTAAATATAAGCGTATTCATACTATCAATTTGCACACACTAAATGCTACACCAACATTCCTAAAAGTATTTACAATAAACAATTGTTGCTAGTGTTTGACATATTATGACAAGAGCAGAGTCTCATGGAGGCACCAGTATTTCAATTTTTTTCCACACAGTGTCAATGTGCTGAGGCTGGAAGTTGGATAAGTTTCCCACTTGAAATCTCTGAGTTGTCTTAAGCACAGCATTAGTCAAAAAACACCAGCGGCTGACTAATGATTTCAGACCCAGAAAAACGGCTGTACGGTGTGATAACAGGAGAGAAAGCAAACCCGGGGGGGGAGGGGTTCAAAAAGCAGGATTAAAGGGGTCACCTAGCAACTAACTGTCACAAAATTTTGCATTGGGCTGAAATCCGCTGGCTTAAATCAAATGAGTTCCTAAATACGCCTGAAAGTTTGGCAGGACTAATGCTTTAATCCTGTTTGCTGAAATGGCTGTCTCCAGGATGCGTGAGTGCAGAGTCATTTTTGCTGAACATGGGGGGTCAGAGACTCACCGTTACCACTCAGTGTTTCCAGGCGACCGTCGTCGTGCAGTACGCAGAACCGGCAGGCTGCACGGCACATGCTCCAGGCTTCCAGCTTCCTGGACACCTTTGCTAGCTCTGCCCACAGCCTCACTCTGTAGAAGGGCCGGTTTATCCCCACATACAAACACACACACACGCACACGCACACACACACTCACACGCACACGCACACGCGCACACACACACACACACACGCGCACACACACACACACACAATTTACCACCTACACATAATACGCTTACCCATGTGCCAGAGTCAAAATGAGCGTGTTAATTTTATTTCACATATAAGAGGATAATTACTAATAATCATAATCATTCATTGTTCTTTAGGACAACTGTATGTTAGTACCTAATGAGTGGCAGGCATGAAAACCGCATAGTAATTACAGCTAGGGAAGTATACACCTGTCTTCTCAATCAAGTAATCACTAGTGCACAACTCCTTTTCACTGACTCTCCATTAATGCACATCACTGTGAGACACTTAAAACGGCGCAACACCTTCTCTGTGCAGCTCTGCACTCACAGCTGCATAAATTTTGCTCATCACTGCAGCCATCACCTGTTCGGTGGGTCACCTGCTAACTCAGGGGCTCAGGTATTCCTGCTGTTTATTAGAGGAGATGTATCCTGCTCTCGTAGGTTAGAGTAGGGCACACTGCTATGTGCACTGAGATGCCAACTGCAGATCCAATCTGCACCAAACCTAAAAATTTTACTACAACTCCAATTCCGAAATGGTTGAGACGACGTGTAAATTGTGAATAAAATCAAAATGCAATGATTTTCAGATCACATGAGCCAATATGTTATTTACAATAGAATATTGATAACATTTCAAATGTTGAAACTGCGACATTTTGCATTTTTATCCACAAAATAACCTAATTTCAAATTTTCTGGCCGCAAAAGATCTCAAAAAAGTTGGGACACTGGCAAAAAAGGGCTGAAAAAGCAATTCATGTACTTAGTATAAGAGAATCAGCTGAAAGAACATTTAGCAAGTATTTAAGTTAACTGGCATCAGGTGCGTAACATTATGAAGATAAATAGTTACGTTTTGAAATTTCCGGGATTCATTGGAATTCAACGCCAGCAAATTTAGTTTAAAAGCGACGACGTTAGTCGGAGGTTTTAAACGTTTAAATTTGCGGGCGTTGAATTCCAATGAATCCCAGGAAATTTCACAAACGTAACTATTTATCGATACTGTAAACCATAAGTGAGAAAGAAACGTTTTTTGCACGGACTCTTTCGTATGGCGACTTGATCCGTCACAATTAGGTCATCGAGTCACGCGCTAGAATTCCGCAACCTGTCAAGTTGAACTGATGGGCTGAATGAGCGAAAGTAGGTCCGTTTTCATGCAACAGAGGTGTACAATCCAGGTTCAGAAAGTAAAAGTCCATCCCAGGATATTGTTCCAGCCACAAAAGACCTGGCTGCTGACGCTATTCTTCAGCTGGGTGGTAAAACTAACAAGTCAAATCTGCTGACAGGAGTTTACGGGTGGAATGAAAACATGGTAGGATTTTTACTTTCTGACGCCTGGATTATACACCTCTGCATGCTAATGTATTCATGAGCTGGTGAAAAGGTCCTGTCATTTCAGGGATGTCGAACACTATTCGACAAGGGTAATTAACCAATCAGATTGCGGAAAACACCTAATATTGGTTTACAATATTGGCTATAAAAGGGATGTCTTAGTGAGACTGAGTCTATCAGAAGTAAAGATGGCCAGAGGCTCTCCAGCCTGTGAAGGCTTGCGTAAAAACAATTGTAGAATACTTTAAAAACAATGTTCCTCAACGTCAAATTGCAAAGGCTTTGAAGGTCTCATGTTGACAGAGCATCACATCATCAAAAGATTCAGAGAAACTGGAAAAATCTCTGTGCGTAAGGGACAAGGCCGAAGACCTTTACTGGATGCCGGTGATCTTCAGGCCCTCAGACGCCACTGCATCACTCACCGGCATGATTCTGTCATTGACATTACTAAATGGGCCCAGGAATACTTCAAGAAACCACTGTCAGTAAACACAGTCCGCCATGCCATCCACAGATGCCACCTAAAACTCTATCATGCAAAAAGGAAGCCATTGTTGAGCATGATCCAGAAGCGCCGCCATGTTCTGTGGGCCAAGGCTCATTTAAAATGGACTGTGGCAAAGTGGCAAAGTGTCCTGAGGTCAGTCGAGTTCAAATTTGACATTCTTCTTGGAAATCATGGGCGTTGTGTCCTCCGGGCTAAAGAGGAGAAAGACCACCCCTCCTGTTATTAGTGTTCAGTTCAAAAGCCAGCATCTCTGATGGTATGGGGATGCATTAAAGCATATGGTGTGGGACACTTGCATGTTTTAAAAAGCACCATAAATGCTAAACACCATATATAAAGGTTTCAGAGCAACATATGCTCCCCTCAGATGACATCTATTCTAGGGAGGGCCTTGTGTATTTCAGCAGGACAATGCAAAACCACATACTACAGCTATTACAACAGCTTGGCTTCCTAGTAGAGGAGTCTGTGTGCTGAACTGACCTGCCTGCAGTCCTGATCTTTCACCGACTGAGAACATTTGGCGTATAATTAAACGAAAAGTCCGTCAAAGGAGACTCAAAACTCTCCAGCAGCTGGAACCCTGTATTAAACAAGAGTGAGATCAAATTCCAATGGCTAAACTCAAGGAACGTGTCCCCTCAATGCCCAGTAGCCTCGACTCTGTGTTAAAAAAGAAGAGGGGATGCCACACTATGGTAAACAGGCCCCTGTCCCAACTTTTTTGAGACCTGTAGTAGCCATCAAATTTGAAATGAGCTCATCTTGTGGATGAAATTGTAAAATTTCTCAGTTCTGACATTTGCTATGTTATCTCTGTTCTATTGCGAACAAAATACTGGCTGGTGTGATTTGAAATTCATTGCATTTTGACTTTATTCAACAATTTACACTTTGTCCCAACCATTTCAGAATGGGGGTTGTAAGATATTTAAGCGAACATTAAATCGATGGAGTTGAGTTTTCTTGACTGCAGGAATTTCTTATATTTGAGTGAAAAATTAATGTTTTTCTTAACTGAAGGCTACTCCAAGCTGTACATACTGTACAACACTGGAGACATCAAATTAACAAAGTTGTGTCGTTGAGACAGCACGCCTCGTCTTTATCTGCCAAAAAGGCCAGAGGTCCCACGAATATCATTTTGATTTTAAGGAGCCAGACTATGCAGCCAGACATCTGTAAAGATCAGTTCGATTCAATCGCAGAATTCACTGCTTACTTCAGCGCAGGACACATGAGAATTCTGACAGAATAAACTGAATAAACCAACAAAATAAAAAAATAAACACCCATCCTGGGGCGAGATCCACAAAAACATCTTAAGGGCCATTGTTTCAGAAGTGCGGCATTACTAATTTAAAATGTGAGGGAAGTGAATTATGTAGTGAACAGGCCGACAGCTGGTTTGAGCTGTGAAACATTCATCTCGAGGGAGTGTACTTCACGCCGCCACGTTTCACACCTCTCGGGGTCCTTCTTGCCCCCCCGCCTCTTCAGGTGCTCCTCTACCCGCTGCACGCCCGCCGTATGGTGCTGAGCCTTCGCCGACAGCTGGCTGACCACGGTCCCACCGCGACTGTCCGAGGAAACTGGAGAGAGTTCAGGATGAGGAGGGAGGAGATGGCATTGCTGTGTAACAACCCTTCATACAGCACTACTCTCTGCAACAGTGCAAGAACTAGAAAATAACTGTTCAATCTCAACACGTGTTTAGGTCTTGGATTTTTACTCTTTTCTATTACTTATTGCTTTGAAAGACAATGCATAGCTAATCCCTAAGAATTGTGAATTTGACTCAGTGGGGGAGGAAGATTTCACTTCCCAACCATGCAGTAACTAAATCAAGAGGAACAAGAGGACATCGTCATCAATATCCCCCAATACCACGGAAACCCGTTTTCGAACCTAATCAAATTCCTGACTCCTGACTGGTAAAATACGCAAATTTTCGTTCGTCTAGGTAAACCAGTTCCTGAAGAAACTCGTCCCTACTTGTCGAAAAGGACGAAAAGATGAGCTCCTCCATTCGGGGGGGATAAAAATGGCTTTTAATTCTCATCAGAAAAATAAAACATCAAACGGCCAATTAGGCGGCCAGCAGCTGACACGTGCCCAACCGCACCGCCGGGCCACACACAGACACTCTTCTGCAAGAATGCAAATAAGGAGGGCCTATAAAAGTTCTCTTGTTCTGCAATAACATGCCATAAATCCAAAGTCTTCTTTCTGAGAGATTGCTACTTGGCGATGACATTCCACCTCTTTAAGTGCAGGAGTTATTCCTTTGATTTTGCAGTTCAAAGACGTGCGGAAAATGATCAAAGGCGCGAATCTGAAGAGTGCCACAAGCTGTGGCTTTAAGGTCGGCTGAGCGATAGAAAGCAGAAGAGAGGCAGTTCCCCAGCTGACACCGAGATCAGCAAGTCTGTACCAAATCATTCCACTGAGTCTTGGCTTAACTGGGAGATGTTAGAACCCATTCCCTAATGGCAGGCCTCCGTTTAGTACCTGTAACCTGTCTGTTGCCCAGGAAACAGCAAACCTGAGTTAGCATGGAGGAAGAGAAGTGATGTCAGCAAACCGCGCTCTGCAGTCTGCATTTAGCGGGGAGATAGCAGAGGCACCATCGTGCCAGGAGATGCACCATCCTGTAGGTTTTATTCTGACCCTCAGAAAACTGAACTCACGCAACAGGAAAACATCCTGTTCTATTGTGCAGGCAGTTGTGCCAACTCCCAGCATTCCCCAGGGCTCAGTTCTTCCAGAGACGCGTCGTAATTGTTTAGATAACTCTACGGAAGTTAATCAGCCAAGTTAACCTTTAGTGGGGTTGTCTGCGTCGAGGACCGCACGAAAGTCATCAGGGGCCAGAGCGATGCCTGCGTTCACCAGCATGGGCCGCACCTTCCTCCTGGACTCCTTGGAGTTGGCCGTCTTGGCCTATAGACAGGGAGATGTTGTTGTTATCTCTCGCCTGCACCTGCACTCCATGCACTTCAGCAATCAAAAAATATTCCCGCCATCTTGCTGCAATGAACAGGCACTATTATAACATTTAGTAAACAGTCCACTCGTGAGGACGCGCTGCATTAGCAGGGACAAGGTCTTCAGCAACGTTCGTGTCCTACAATTACTGGTAAACCACTGAAATTCAGAGAAACGCAGAAATTTTTTCCATCTTTATGCTGGGAGCATCATCAATGAGAAAAAATGAGTTTTTTTTTTTTTATCTTTTCAGATCAACGCTGCCAGAGCTCTTGGCTAGCTTCAATAGCTGGCATGTGCATTTGAAACTGAGAGATTCCATGATTTGTCTGGGCCATATCTCCGAATGCGTTGGCCACAGGAGCCTAAAATTTGGCAAACAGATTCATTGTGAGGGATAGGAGTGAAATGGAAGGGTCATTAGTGGAATTGACCTTTGACCTTGGCTTAGTAACCATGAACTTAAAAATTTTGTCGGGCCATATTTCCAAAAGTATTCATCACAGCAGCTTAAAATTTGATACCCAGGTTCCTTGTAAAGATGAGGTGTGCAAGATGAGGGGCATCTGTGGATTTGACCCTTGACTTTGGCACAGTGATCTTGAACCTGAAAATTCTGTCCTGGCCATATTTCTAAAATTACTAAAGAAAGCAGCTTAAAATTTGATAAGCACGTTCCTTGTGAGGGGTACATGTGCAATGTAAGGGTCATTAGTGGATCTGACCTTTGATCCTGGCACAAAGATCTTGCTATTTATTAATAATTAGTTAAGGGCTGGGTTTCTTTCAGCGCTCAGCATCGGCCTTTTCTAAGGAGGAAGGAGGGGCCTAGCATCTTGACTTTATGGAAAAATTATTAAAAATTGAGCTACGCAGTAATGCTAGTAGCCAGAAGTAATGGAACGTGGACAGATGTGAAAGTAAGTGCACATCTAATTCAATTTTTACCAGTTTAAGCCCATCAAAATTATAAAATCCCCATCCAAAAGGCAGGTAGACAGTAGCCTGGCTAAATCTTTGCATGTCACAGAAGCAAGTTACAATAAAAAAGTGCAATGTGAATATTTCAATGAATATGAAATGTACCCGAAGGGCCCGCACAAAGAATTTCACCACACAATGATGCAAATTCTGTTGCCAGAGAGGCAAGTGGTGTTCAGCAGCCAGGACAATGATAGGCTGAGCAATTTTGCCCAACAGGAAGCTATGCTTCCAACAGGCTGAGGCATTCTGTAACGAGTAGTTTTGTGTCCCTAAGGCTGAGCTGTGCTGAGAAAAGGATGCGCTTTTTTAATATGTTGAAGTTGGTTCAATAACTGGCATTTTTGTCCTTTACAAGTTAATTACCCCAGAGCTTAACTCCCACTTAGCTTGGATCATTAAAAGTGCCTGAACTCCTGAACTGTGTTTTACAGCATTCAAAAATAAGGCAGGGCCCTCAATCACACAGAGCTGAGAATCAGTAAGTGAGAAGAAGAGCTTGTGGTCACTATCAGGCAGTGCCTGACCGTGGCTGGAGTTGTGGTAGCCAAGTCTGAGTGGTTATGGTCATAGTTGAGACCTTGTTTCAAGCTGACTTAAAGGGGACCTATTAGGCTTTCCCAAATTTTGTGTGTTATAAATACTGGTGTAATGAAAAATGTCCATATTAAATGTGGCCAAAGTTTAACAAAATGGGATAAACATACGCAGAGGTAATGTCCATGAGAAAGAACTTCAGGTTTCCTACAGCTCTGAATGCTCCGTTTCAAACACCTTTTTCTACTATGGAAACAGTACGATGTCCAAGGTCACAGTGTGGTAGATTTCTTTACATAGTCATCGGCTCATTGCACAGGATAACGTCATTGAAAAAGGACTTCTATTCTGGCAAAAAAAACACCAAGTGCTCTGCAGTCGACAGCAAAGACCAACATAAAGTTAACAGTTTTCATTTTCTGCCACCGTGGACAGACACAAAGAAGTAGTGGCTGAGACATATTATTGAGCAGAATCTGTAGCTAGCTAGGTCATTCTGATCTGTGTTAATACTAAACTAAATTCCAAGTGTTAACATTACTTTCTGATGCAAAAATATGTGCCTGTAAGTGTGGACGCACTTGTAGTCGAGATTTTGTGTTCGTGGCGGCGGTGATAGCGGACCTGCTGGATGAGCAGGGCAGCGCGGTCTTCGCTGCGCTCAGGCGTCTCGTAGAGCAGGGCTCGCAGGCGCAGGGCGTGCAGCGCCGCAGTTAGACGATCCCGCTGCTGCCCTTTTACGTCAAGACGCAGGGCCTTCTGCACGTGCTCCGTGGCCGACTCCACGCGGTCCTCCTCCGCCTCTATCGCGCCGACCTCGCAGTGCACCTGACATCTGAGCTCCAGCAGTGTACTGCGCCAACATACACCACACTCAAAAATACACTCACACAAGCTGTTCATATTCAAAAGTTTCACCAAAGTTAAGGCATAAATTTGTGAATTTCCAAAAGTTGGCAACGTGCGTTTCCATAAAATACTGATATGAAGACACGCTGAGGAGGACACAGCAGGATTATGCGATTAGATGTGAGCGAGGTGCCCTTTTTTAAGACATTTTGGAGTTTCATAAAAACGGTTGATTAGAGTAGGTAGCGCATTTGAGGTGTTATGTGGGATTAAGGGCTTTGCTGCAGGGCGCAACGGGTGAACTGATGTTAAAGTGGTACTGGGACTTTGCCATTTAGCATCAAAATAAACACATTAGCCGGAGTGCTTTGGGCTGCCCCAATATACACCACAGCGGAAGACCGCGGTTACCTGTTTGAGTCCTCTAACACCTGAGCCAATCGCAGAAGCGGCTTCCGGATGCTCCGCCTGAGGTTGTGCTGCAGGAGAGGCAGACAGGCGTTCCACAGAGAGGCACACACGCCCTGTACCGTCCTCGTCTCTCCCACCCGCAGGGCGTTCTGCAGCAGCTGATCCAACCTGCTCACCAGCTTCTGTTGAGCCTGACACACAAACAACAATAACATACACCAACATTACACATCCTGAAACACACCAATATACAACACATCACTGTGACACCAAGCGTAACAACTTGGTCTCAATACACACACACACACATACCAGCATTACAGCATCCATAGGAGCCTGACCTGAGCATGCATACCATCATATACCACCAAATAAAACTATTACTCCATTATTACTCCATATTACCCCAAAGCACTGTGTTCTGAGCACAAACACATATCACTGATGATTCTGATAACATGAGCACACATTCATTTACATCCCCTTGCTTTACGATGGTTCCATTGAAACTGCTCTGGATTGAGAAAAGGATAAGTGGAACAAGTACTGGAGAGGTAACAATTTCCAAATCATGGAGTAGAATTGTATTCAACTAGAATGTGTTTTAACTCATAAAAATGGATGCCCCCCCCGGCCCCCTTCCCTGCCTAACCCATCGGACCGACATATGGACAGACAGACAGACAGACAGACAGGCACATACCAAAAGGCACCACTTCAGGACCTGAGTAATAAGTTTGCAAAGTTTTGTTTAGATCATGCAAAGTTTTGGAGTTACGCTCCGGAAACGAAGTGGGAACGCCAACGCGAACGCAATTGCGAACGCGAACCGAGTCTAAAAGAATATGCCTCCCCTCTCCGGGGATAATATCTTCAAATGAAAGAACAAAGTCTATCCTATCAGCCCATACCGACCAATTCATTCCAGATTCAACTGTAAGGCCATTAATAATTCAAAAATGTCAATTTTATAAGTTTATCAATGAGGTTTTCAGCAATGTGTCCGTCAGCCAAGCCTGAACATTTTAACACCAGCATATACCTATGTTTCACCTCCGGGTCAAACCCGTACGAACAACACCAAAAATTACACCAAAAATTACACCCAATGTAAGTGTCTGGCCAGAACACATGGCTCTCTCACGCTACACACCAACACTACTGCACACACATGGCGCTCTCACGCTACACAACAACACTACTGCACACACATGGCACTCTCACGCTACACAACAACACTACTGCACACACATGGCACTCTCACACTACACAACAACACTACTGCACACACATGGCACTCTCACACTACACAACAACACTACTGCACACACATGGCACTCCCACACTACACAACAACACTACTGCACACACATGGCACTCTCACACTACACAACAACACTACTGCACACAAACACACCCACAACACTTCCCATATTCGCTACAGCCTGCTTTGAACGCACAAACAGCAGAGGCACCATTAGAACTTCCAGCTCAACTTTCACACACAGAGTCGGACAAAGACCGTAATTAAATTCAATAGCGGACGGCGTGTCCAGTGACTGGATTATGGATTAAGCTTTCCAGCCTCCAGAATTTAGAGTTGCCAGCTCCCACCAGATTCATTACAGTGACATTTGTCTGGAGGTGATAAATGGCCTAAATGCTGGAAATCAATATCAGCTGTGGTAAATACTGGTGATGAGCGCTGCTCTGAGTAAAGTTTGATTAAAAATGCTGTCGCAGGGCACCTCCACGTCACTCCTCTTGTACTCCTCGATTTTCGGCCCTCGTTTATGGAGCTCCAGCTCACACCTCAGACACTCCATCGAAATAAGGAGCCCAGCTTCCTGTCAAGTGCAAACAGATAAGTGAGGTTATTGCTTTATTCATGAACGGTTTAACCACTTTCAGGACCATTCATTACAGCTATACCATGCCACCCTTCTTGCTTTTCAGCGCAAACATAGGAATCACGCATCACTGACTCACACAGTCACAGCTCTGGGCAATTTAGAGTCTCCAATTAGCCTGACATGTATGTGTTTATACAGTGGGAGAAAATGGAAGGGTCTGAGGGAAACCCAGGCTAACACTCGGAGAACATACAAACTCCACACAGAAAGGTCCCGGGTCATATTAAAACCCACAAACTTCTTGCTGTGAGGGAACCGTGATACCCACAGTGCCACCATGGTGCCCCCCAAAGGCAGGGAACAAACAGATGTAGAATAAAAGCATTCCCAATACTTGGGGGTCAAATCTTTTTCGCTTATATGAGAATCTTCACTAATTCGCATTATCCAACCACCTCACCAGCAGACAACTCTTGCTTTGGTTAAGCCGTGATTTTGCGGCGGTGTCGCATCCTTGCGTGCCTGGCTAACTTATCATTGCCAAGTTATTGCAATATTCAACATGTAGCAGCCTGTATTTTCACACAATTTAAAAGGAAAAAATTTATGGTGGCCCCAGCCTAAAACCAGACAACCCCAAATGGGCCACTGTTGGGGAGCCCCTGTAAAATAAAGCATGATGAAATGGTCAGATTTAATACCTACCCACAACTACCTGAAGCGCTTAATTTCATGTTGCAAACTCAAATGCAATTTTGTGATCACAGATTGGGAAAAAAATTATGTAAAATGCACTGACTGGCTTGTCCACATGTAATATCCTTGCACTCTCGACATGCACTTCTCATCAGCATTAACTGTTCATCATACACATTATCACCCAACTGCCACTTGAACTTAAGATCAGGATCGGAGGAACAAAGCCAGTAAGAAAGAACACACGCTATTGATGTTGCTTGGATGTTAGTGCATACCGCCTACACTCACACTGAAGCTCTTGAGGATGGATTCTTTCAAGCCCATGAAGACTGAAGAAAGCCAAATGTCAACAGTAATCAAGCCCTTTCTGGATTACTACTGTCCTATGGGTTTTAATATCAGGTCCACCGAGACAAAAACATCTCCATTAATATGCAGCTTAGCAAGATCTGTAGCTGTTGGACGTGGTGTGCTTTGTTAAAGTTCGAGTGGATCAACAGAACAACAGATTTATTGGACCAGGGTGCTATCTCTGCAAATCTGGATCGGTTGTGTGACTGGTGAGCTGATTCTTACCGAGAGCCCTGCAAGCTTCAGCTCTTTCAAGCAGTCCGATGTCATCTGCGGAACGTTCATTTGCAAGGCCAAGTGCCCCAGCTCCAGTAGAAATGACGTTCTATCAATGAAAAAGAGAAGTCAACAAGCAGAACAAGATCTGACAAGGGGGTGGTGACATCACTGTGACATCATGATAGATAGTCAAGCAATTTGCATCTGACAGACGGAGGCACTTATGAGAGTCATAAAAATGATAGTAACAAGGCATACTCCATTATATCACCAAAGACGGAGACAATTTGCATGAGAAAGAGAGAAACTGCCGCATTCAAAGCTTCATATGTTTTCGAAATAGCTGTTTGACATAGAAATATTTTCTTTCCCATCTGAAACTTGTGTGTTTAAACGTCCCCACATAAAAGAAACCCCCAAGTAGCAAAAGGCACCAGTTTAATGGCAGATCAACGCACCTGCAAAATTCGGTCAAGAAAAATAGAGTGATTTCTGGGTTATGGTCTGGAAACATTTTGCCAACAGTCTGTGTCCCCCCTCTTCCGCTGGGGAGGAGACATAATTCCCTGGAAGCATTACAGGTTAGCCCAGTCATAGCATCTGTGCTGTGCTGTGCTGTGAATATGTGGCAATATGCACAGTAGCATGTGTGCAGAGCACTGGCTCCTGGGGCGAGAGGTGGCGATAATTCTGGGGGCCCACAGCTAGGAAGCCCACAAACCAGCCCACAAAATTTCCAGTGGGACAGAAGGCCCAGAATGCATTGGTGCATCCCTTCAGGTGCATCTTCCAAAATGCACACACTGCTGCTCTAAAAACTGAACAATACGTGTACCTGCTGACTGTAGAAACCTGACTGACCACAGACCTGCTAATGTATGCACCGTCCCCCAGAGCTACCAAGCACAGACGAAGCAATGCGGATTCCAAACAATCAGATGTTGATCATTGGAGCCTTCATGCATCTGTTTAGCTCCAAGACCATGGGAGTTCATGGGAGAAGGAAGCAAACAGAGGCTGCCACAGTAGGCTGCCTTCCAATGACTCGAGCATAAAGAAGTGTCAGGGCAGGATGCAATTACGCCGGAAGGAAAGAGTTCAGCACATATAAGGAAAGTGAAGCTACTTGTTCCATGTTTTTTTTCCTTAGAGAGCAGTGCAAACATTGCCGACATTTCAATTCCACCGATAATTTCTGTAAAATCAGCGTGTCAGAGCTGTTCAGCTTGCAGTCGAAAGGACAGTACGCTGCTATTTGTAAGTCCTTTTCCTGCAGTCTGTCTGACAGAAATCACCCACAAGCGCGAGCACAGAAAGAAAGCCAGCTAGTACTCACCGCAAACGCTACACATCCTGAGAAAATTCAGCTCTCGGGCAAAATATGCATACTGCGTCTTTATTATTATGCAACTTCCACAGAAGTCTGTGTTTGTCAGTTTCTGGCTGGAAACCATATAGTACAAGCTACTAGAGCCCTGTCACTGTTTACGTGCTGGTCTGTTTTGAACGCTGCTTGTTCATTCTATCCTGCCTGCAGTAACACACCATTGTAGAGAGACAGACATAAATTAAGTCAAATCCTAGACTTCAGTCAATTTTTCATGGAGATTTGGGCTGTGAAACTGGCCTCATTTTAAAATGGCCTGGCCCATACCAATTTTATCTTAAAAGGCCTTACACTCCAGCTGTTTGCATAGCTATTACATTGACTGCACTGCTGAGGAGGGTGGATGCAGGTCGTGGCTCGACAGGAAGTAGATAGGCGACAAAGAGTCAGGTGTTGTTGATGAAGCAAAACTATGGAGGCAGCTGAGAGAATGGATACAGGCAATGGAAAGGAGGAATGCAGAAGCGAATAGCGGAGTACGGGACCTCTCTTCAGGCGCGATGGGCGACTTGTTCTCGGCAAGGCTTGGCTTCAAACCCTGAGCAGTCCCTGGGGGTCGGGCAGCGGTGGGGTTCGTCAGAAGCAGAAAGATCTCTTTCAGCTTTGCGCCATTATCTCTTCTACCTGATCCACTCGCCTGACTGAATAAATACAAACATGAAGAATATGGTTTAATGTTGCGTGCATCAAGTCATTATTTACATAAATGTTTTCAAAGACGTGGCAGACCGGAAAGCCTTTTTACGTATCATATTTGGAACTAATGAGGCTGAGTGTCATGCAAGATGGATGGTAGATAAAGTGTGGAACAATCACTATCTTTATGAGAGTAGGGTTTCAGGGATGTCATGTTCAAAATTCCCAGTCCATTGCTTTCAGTTATGGAAGTGATTATGCCAGCATCAGAATGCAAGTTAAAGAGCACTCCAACAATATATTTGTGCTCTAGCACATTCAGAGGTTAACTAGGCCTTTTATGAACTCTGAATTCTGGCATATTTGAGTTTGCCACCATAATATCCCCTGATCATCTTTGCATTACCTTTTTATGTGGGACATGTTCACAATCAGTCACTTAAATGTGGCTTGCATTATTCCTGATTCAAAAGTCTTGTGTTCATTATGAATCACTTACTGTTTCAGCTTCTGAATTTTGTAGATCACAGATAAAGCAACGCTTTCCTCAGCTTTCTTAGGGGTTCTGGAGAGGTCCAGGAGCTTATGCCGGACCTGCGAACGGCAATCTTGGCTAGTAAGATATGAGCATATATGTTTCATAGCAGGCAGTGATGTGGGGTTAGAATGCCAATGGGAGGCAGTCATGACTCTATAGACTATGAATAATACCAGTGCCCAGCGCAATGCTATTGATACCATAATAGAAGTGACAGCATATGCTCCATGCATTCTTAGTTCTGACTTACAGCGGTCATTAAATTTCCCATTAAAGATTCAAAAAATGTCTGACTGGCTAAATAAATCTCTCCTTCCCCAGTTCTAGAGCATAAATAGTACTCCATGTTATGATGGCTCTGGGCCATCGCAAACCAAAGTCAGTCAAAGTCATTCCTGAGCTAGTTCACTGAATGCTAAGTGCATCGGCTCTATACTTTCATGAATTTTATGAGGTGGAACCAGCACTGAGAGGTTACTTCTGTACCAGGCAAAACGCTAGCTGTACCTGTAAGGTAAATATGCAGGGATACAGGTCAGGGGTGTGCGCTCCTATAAAATCTGCAGCCGTTTTGCCCCAACTGGTGGCTTCCTTCAATTTTCCAGCTTCCACGAGACATTCTATCAAGACTCTGAAAATAAAGAAATAAACCCAGGAAATTTAGGCTTCATAAAGCATTGCAATTACATTACTGCTAAACCAACAGAGTTCCCCACTGATAAAAAGATAACCCGAGCATCTAAAATACTGTTCTTCCCACTCATAATCAGTAGTTTTTTTTCTTTTAATATTAATGAATCCAAATACACCCCCGCAAACACACGTGTACACACACGCGCGCACACCAAGACACTTTCAGAACCCCAGCAACAGTTGACACACATTACACTGAGCACCAATGACATCGTTGACGTCACACTCTCACAGCATAAGCTCGGCCCTCCAGCGATAGTCAGTCTCTCCCACTTCCTCCAATGCCCTGAGCACTTGCACCAGAGAGGCATGGAGCCTCTGACGGGAGCCTGGGCAGAGGACGGGCCGTATGGTTTGGAAGTAGAGCACGGAAGCATTGAACACCAGAAAGTGATATCTATTCGGACATGAAAAAAGTGCAAAAAAAGATAAATTGAAAGCAGATGAAATATTCATAGTGTTATGTACACACAGGGGAAGTACATGCCTATCTGCCTCATACATATTTTGGGCTCTCTGAATCGACCACCGATCCGAATTTCAATGAACTGCACGGCAAACTTCTTTCAGTGAGCCATCGAAGATAAGATCAGGGTTTAAGCTATTCTCATAAGATGAAGCCAGGGGGGCCGAATGAGCACAAACCTATTGGCGAGATGCTAATACGCTCCCATAGGAATGCCCCCCTCCTTCGCTCACATTATCTCTGAGTAGATAAATAACAAATTCCCCACGGTGCTCGGCAAGAACTTAGCAGGGATGAAACAGTATGGGGTAATCACCCCTTGTCTTCTGACAGATGAGAAGTTAATCAGACCAATCTCCTGCCCTGGCTTTGGCCCGTTTTCCTTCTGCGTCATTAATTATGGAATCTCAAAAGTACTTATGACCGTAAATCAGTAACTCTTAATTTATAAAATGAGTTTGTGGTTGTTAAAGTATTCTCTTTGAGTTCATGGCATAGTTTCGCACTCAGGAACACAGGAACCATTTAAGGGAATTGCACTGAATGCTCAATATGCAGTTTCAATCCAAATACAGGGGGGCCACATCCCAACGTGAATAAAATATAATATTAACGACTTCATTCCTTTTTAAATGCTTGACTGAAAACTACACAGAGAATGCAAACACTGCAGAATGAGACTAATTAGAAAGTTAGTAAACTTCTCGTTGGTTCAATTTCCACTTCATTTCAGCTCAAATTGATGTTGTGCCACTTTCTGTTTCAGCGTAAGCAATAAATCTTCTAAAATACATCATTAATTTGTTTCTGCCAAATGAAAGTCTTGCAAACACAGCTCACTCTGGTTAAAAGGGAATTACGTGAAATGAGAGGCAGTGCTTGAGAATTTGAGAACAGAGGAAACCTTTTCCCTTGTTTACATACCTGGGCTGCTCTTTTGAAATCTCAATAGCCTTCAGAAAATACATCACTGCCCGTTCGACATCATCCTGAAGGATAATAATGAGCAGAAGAAAGTAATGAGAGGAAAAGCAGACAGAAGTACTAGCCGACATAAACAGAAATAATGACCACACAAGAGAATAGCAATTGTGTTAAAAGTAAAGTACTTCTCAGGAATGAATCAAAGGGAAATTGAGCCCAGGGTGAATGCCTCTAAATGAAATGGGAGCTTCGGTCCACACGTGCTTTGGAAATGTCGAGCTGACAGTTTTCAGAGGTCGAATTAAGATTCTTCCGAAGTTTCAAGAAAAGCTCTTAAGCAATTACCTTCACCAGCTACAGTGGATTTTCCATTAGATTAACCCTTAGAGCACCAAAATAAATTTTCAAAAAATTACAAATTAAATTGTCTTGTGCAGGGGAGATATTTTAAACAAGTCGATGCATGATAGTTTTTCAACAGCTTTGAATTTGATATCTTACATCATTGAGCAACACTACTTGTATTTAGCGCTCTAAGGGTTAATAGATCTCCACACATGCCCCCAACTTTTTGATATGTGTCCAGCATTCCTACCCCTCCCCGTGCCCCCATCGCTGCATTTTATTTTTTATATTTTTTCGTTGCTATCGTCCAAGGAAGCTTAGTTGCATGCTTCCACAAAAACTGGTGTTAAATGGAAGAAGCTAGTGAGTCACATTCCAGATATTTAGAGAAAAATGGGGAAAACGTATCCAACCTTGTCAATAAGGCCGTGCCCTCTGCCAGTCCTTTTTGGAAACCTGTGCATTATTTCTATACAGTTCCAGTGTGATGTGATGCAGAAGAGGCCAGCAAATCCAAAGTAACATCAAAATAATTTTCCTTAAAAATGTGACTTTCTAGCCTTTTCCATTAAATGCTAGGATGGGTCTACACATTTACAGTGCTGCGAAAAAGTATTTCTATCCTTCCTGTGATTTCTTACTTTTTGCATATTTGGCACACTTAATTGTTTCAGATCATCAAACAAATTTTAATATTAGCCAGAGATATTAACCCAAGTAAATATAAAATGCAGTTTTTAAATGAGGATTTCATTTATTGAGGAGAAAAAAGCCATCCATACCTCTGGCCCTTTGTGAAAAAGAAATTGCCCCCTCTTGGTAAATCGTGAATTAACTGTGATTAACCGCATTTTGCAGAACCTGAGTAGTAAGTATGCACAGTTTCTTTAAGATCATGCAAAAAATTTCGGAGTTATGCTCCAGCCAAAAATTGATCACAACCAGATGGACTGACAGACAGACGGATAGACCAGCACATACTGTGCCAATAATTATGGAGGGCGCTGTACCAAAAGGCACCACTTCAGGACCTGAGTAATAAGCATGCAAAGTTTTGTTAAGATCATGCAAACGGGTTTGGAGTTACGCTCCGGAAACGAAGTGTGAACGCCAACGCCAACGCGAATGGAGCCTTAAAACAATATCCCTCCCCTCTACCTCCAGGAGGCGGGGGGCGGGGGGGAGACAAAAAAATTCCAATAACTTAGTCTTTGAAGGTTTAAACAACCTGGGACTCAAAGTCTGATCGGACCCTGACGCAAAATACCATGCCGAAGCTAGAAGGCAAATGTTTCAAAAACAACACATCATCTATCGTCTACACGGCTTGTTCCTCACTGGGGACACAGCTGCGCTGGAGCCTCCCAGGTGATAATGGGCTAAAGTCAGGGATATACCCTGGAGAGCTTGCCAAACCACTGCAGGGTGCACACACCATCCACACACCATTCACCCACACATTCATACCTACAGGCAGTTTCCAACTAGCCTGACATGCATGTCTTTGGACTGTGTAAGGAAACCAAAGTACCCAAGGGAACCCCACTTGAACACGGGGAGAACGTACAAACACCACACAGAAAGGCCCCAGGCTGGATTCAAACCCACAACCTTCTTGAAGTGAGGCGGCAGTACTACCCATCGTGCCGACCCAAAAATGTATATTCTTTTAAAAGATAAAAACCCCCTCCTGGCATGCATCTTTTCTCTCAAATGTGTCCTCCGCTGCATCGATCAGAGAAAATGTAACAGTAGGCTGCAAAGCAGTGATGCGAGCCGTTGCGTTGCCCCTGCCCTCACCATATTCTCGGAGCCCCGTGCGGAGAGCTGGCCCTGACACAGGTAGGCACGGCAGAGAAACTGACTGGTCGGGGGTTTCCCTTTAAAGTACATCACTAGGCAGGCTTCAGCGATCTCTGTAAGCCCCACCTGAAAAACAGAACAGCAGCACTTCCACTAGGCAGTTCAGTCAATAGTGAAACCAGTTTATACAAACCTCACTATGTTTTAATGTATTATTCAGCGTGCCCAGCAATTACTCCATACTCAAGCCTAAAATAACTGCACCCCCTCCCTCACACACAACCCCAACTCCACTCCCTGAGGAGCTCCATTCAGTGAGGGCCTGCATGCTCGTTTCAAGTAAACAAGTATTGACTATCCGTGAATCAAAGCATGGTAACAGAATAAATTAAAACTGCAGTACATTCTGGTGAAGCCTATCTAGGTTAGCAGTGTTGTACACTGGTTTGGCAAACAGGGTTCTTTAACTCATAAGTAGTGGGTTTGAGACCATGCTAGTCTGCCTTCAGGGTAAACTTGGGCAAAGAGAGCTCAACCTGAATCACATCTCAAAATACCCACTGTAATTGTAGGTAAAATATCCAGCTGTATAAAGGAAGTTTGTGGATAATGTGGCCTAGTTTAAAGATATACAACTGATATGGAGAAAAATTGTTTATTACTTGTTTTTGACATGAACACATGCTATCGAGTCTGTTCCTAAAGACACTCAGATAATATTTTTTTTATGGTGTTTCTGACCCATATTCTCAGTGGGCAGTTAGCAGAAGGCATGATATTTATTCAGAGTGGCACAAATGCCCCCACTACCTCCTCCCTCATCATATCATGATTAATATTTCTTAACAGGAATGGGTCATTTCCGCTGTTTCTTTGGAGTACCCACAAACACACGAACAAACATGCAGGTTCAGCTGCTGTTCATTCGCAAATGCGAAAACTGGTATATTTCCATAGTTCCTGTTAAAAAAAAGGTTTGATATACTCAAGGAGTAACTGCAAAATTCGCGTCACCCTTGCATCAGGGTATAAGTGACAGAACGGTGAACAGACACAGACACAAACAGAAGAGAAATGGCAAACGCAGAGTTTATTTCCAAGAATTAGGGTTAAAAAGTCAGAGTCGTGACCAGAGGGAGAATAACAGCACAACAAAATCAAAGGAATAGGGGACAAGGGAGCCAACAGGGAAAGGGTTATAGTTACAAATGGGGAACTGAAAAACAATCGGTGAACAGAGTGAGGAGGGCAGGAGAGCTGGACACGGAAACAGAATGGAAATACACAGAACGATGACAAATACTCAAAAACCCGATATTAGCAAAACACAACTAATAGAATAGCAAAACTGACAATAAGGGTAAAAAAGAAAACGGAACAGGATTAAAACCAAGTTTATACATATGAACAGATAAATATAAGATTTGGGTACATTGGATGCACTTGTTATCTACCTTACATTCCTCTCAATGACATTGGAAAAGACTCTGTGCCCATTGCTCTCCTTAGGAAATCCTGTAGGTAACCCCATTTTAAGCTGCCTTCAATGTTACCTGGCTTTTGCAAACCTTACAGTTCCTTTCTATACACCAAACTACTTATTTCACAATCATTACGGTTTCTGTGCTGCGTGTACCATCAGGGATTACTGATTTTCCACCCCAGCTCAAATGCATAGCATACTCAAGGCATATGGGGTTAATTCCTCAAAAGTACCGTATACAACACCTATGAGAGAATATTTAACATCAGAACAGCTGATATTATCAAAATTCTATCCCCATCACAATTGGGCCATGGCTGATCGGGCTGGCGGCACGTGCTCTCGAGATGCATCTGTTCTCATGGCAACGCAAACGCGCTGCCTGCCAGAGCACATCTGCCTCGTGAAGGAATTAGACAGCACACTCAGCGCCGCTGTGACGCAACTTATCCTGTGTTTGTAATGCTTCCTAAAGGCTCTGCTTTTTAAAAAGAGCCCATCCTTCACACTGATCACGTTCATTTTGCAGAATGAGGCTACACACAAGAGAGCTGAATTTTGAGAAAATCAACTTTATGGAGTCAGATTGTGTATTAGGGTAAATGAACAGCCAGAAAATTCAAGGTCAGGCTTAAAATTTTGAATTTAAACCAGTAATCTGAATGTACAGAAACTGACTCGAAATTACCGACCCAGTAAATATACAATGACAGTAACTGAAATGAGCACCTCCTGCTCAAAAACTTGTATTAAGTTGGCCAAATGAAAGGCATGCAAAACAGAATTGTCCCCATGAAAACATTATGAAACAACAGAGCTACGGCACAAGCGTTTGTATCCATGCGCCATGTGTAATTTATAACTTCATGCTTCTCTGGCAGAAGCAGCCTTCTTCACCTCCTTCTGTTATTCTAAAGTTTGGGATGTTTCTGGGCATGATGCCATTGTCTCTGTGCAATGGGGTTAGTATATTCAGTCAACAAAAGCAGAATAAATCCGCAGGGATGTAAAAATAGCCACCAGAATCATCCCTCAAATCTCATTTCTTCACTAGCGACAACAAAATAAAGGAGATGTAAAGATAAAAAATAATAAATCTGACATTCATACAGAAACAATGTGAATTTGTTGGATTTAGGATGTCAATTAATTAATTAGAAAATAGACCCTACACATTAACAGTGAAAATTCTTCATGGTAATCCTTTAAAACAGCTCTGCAAAGATGACGAAACTAAAATTCTTCCAGGACTAAGCGAAAGACCAATATAAAATCATACAATCATTTGGCAGCAGTTACTTCTGCAAACGGAGCAAGCACTTATCAAGTTTCAGAGGACAATTATTTTTATCGCCTAAATCCATGGGGCAAGTGTTTTTTTTTTCCAAATATTCTTTCAACATTGCTGGTTGGTGTTCCACAACATCACTTCCCATTACCCAATTACAACTAGGGTGTAACAAAAACTTATTAAAAATAGGTTAAAGAACTTTAGCAATTATAAAAATGCCGCTGCTTCCCTTCATCGAATACAACTATTTGACGAAATATCTTAAAACATTAAGTATATCAAATATGCAATAGCACAGGGAATCAGGTTACACTTTATTCACGGCATGATAGAAAATATACATCAATCAGCCACAACAGTAAAACCACCGACAGGTGAATTCAGTGACATTATCTTGGTATAATGCTCCCTTTTCAGGGGGTGGAATTAGGCAGTGGGTGAAGAGTCAGTTCTTTATGCTGACACGTTGGAATCTTTGACAAGGGCCAAATGATGGCTAAATGACTGGGTCCGAGAATCTCCACAACAGCAGGTGTTGTGAGGCGTGTCTGGCATGCAGCAGGTAAGAAAACTGGTGAACCGGCAACAGGATCATGGGCACGTAAGGCTCACTGATGCAAGTGAAGAGCAAAAGCAAGCCCTTCTGGTCCAGTCGCACTGAAGAGTTTGCACAGCACAAAATGCTGAAAAAATTAAGGCTGGTCATAAAAGAGAGGTGTAAGAGCACACCATGCATCGCAGCATGTTGCTTATGGGGCTGTATAGCTTCTGACCAATCACAGTGCCCATGATGCTGACCCCTACACACCGCCGAAAGTCCCTACAGCAGGAGTGAGCGTGAACGTCAGAACTGGACCAACGGCGCAATGGAAGGTGGACTTGTTTGAAGAATCGCGTTTTCTTTCAAATCGCAAGGAATGCTGGGTGGGTTTACGTCTTTTACCCGAGTAAAACATGGCACCAGTATGCAGAATGGATAGAAGATAAGGTGTCATGGGCAGTGTGATGTTCTGTTAAATGTTCTACTATGAAACTGAGTCCTGGCATTCGTGTGGATGCTACTTTGTCATCACCCACCTGCTCTGCCACGCTGCAAAAATTGTTAAGGGACAGTTTGAAGAAAAAGAGCTTGAGGTATTAACCAGAAGGCCAATCCATGGAGGCCCCAACACCAAACTAACAGGACTTGAAAGATCAGCTGTTGCTTTCTCAGTGCTAGATACAAGACACCTTTCCCAGACTTGTGGAGTCACTGTTTTTCCAGCAGGAGGGACAGGTACACAATATTAGGCAGGTGGTTTTAATGTTGTGGCAGTTGCGTTTCTGTGCATATAGAGACCTGTGGGCTTACATGCCTTTACCTTCCATGAGCATTTCACAGTCAAATATAATATAAACATAACTTATGTAGTTATTTATCAGACGTCCACGCTTAACTTGCGAGAAGGTCTTCTCTAAATAGGGCTTACAGAAACTGAGTTCACGGACTGAAAACAATCAAAGAACCAGGGATGTCCAAACACATGGACATGGACACACATCGGGTGTTACAGCAGTTTTACCTGACAGGCCTGTTCAGCGCAGAGGACGCACAGTTCGGGACAGAAACACCTGCCACTGGATACTGTATTTTCTTTGGTTCCTTCATTGAGTAATTCATAGGCTTTCTTCAAAGAGTCAGTGTCTACAAAGAAGGCAAATTTACACTGGCGGGTGTGAATGTCTCAGTGATGCCATTTTTTCAACAACAAAAAAATTGGGAATAAAGGCGAATCAACAGGAATAAAGTTAGCGAGCTAAACTCTGAAGAGACAGTTTCATGTAACGTTGACTTTATTAATATTTAACAATCGCAATGCGTTTTAACCGGGATATAGCAAAATTAGCCAACTAAAAATGCATCTCGCTAAGCTGATTTAAAAGTGAAGGTTGACTTTAGCCGGTATTACGCGGTGATGTAGCGCGTTACCTCTCTGTCTCTCCGCTTTGCTCAAAAACTCGCGGATCTGAAGCTCCATGTCTGCACGCGCGAAGCAGGCGCCCGACAAACGTCAGACCGACGGATTCATTTCAAAACCAAACCGTCGCTGTAATTTTGATCGCGGGCTGTAGGCTGATAATGTCTCGCACCTCGCAGGCTAGCAGGGGCACGAGCGCTTTAACTTTTTTGTTGGGTTTACGCTGTTTCCCAGCAACAAGTACAACCATACGGTGGGCGTGGAGGATCAAACACGACACTCTTAACCGTGCTGCAAGGAATACCGTGTGTGTGCGTGAGGGTGCGTGCAATCTGTATGTACGTATGTAGCGGTGTGTGTAGTATGTTTGTGTGTGTGTGTGTGTGTGTGTGTGTGTGTGTGTGTGTGTGTGTGTGTGTGTGTGTGTGCGTGTGTGCGTGTGTGTGTGTGTGTGCGTGTGCGTGTGTGTGTTTGTGTGTGTGTGTGTCTTTCACCCAAGGAAGAGCAGACATGAGTTTGAAGTTATTTGGCCGAGTGGTTTAAGGTTGTTCTACTGTATAAAGCTAACTGATGTACCATGCAATATAATTACCAGACATAGAAAATAAGATTTCAATTTACCGTCTTGCAGGTTACCCTGAAATTAAATAAGTAACACATTATTCTTTGAAGGTAACTTCCTCAACACTTTTGTTATCATGTACATCTCTCAATAAGTTAGGGATATTGCAGAGTCTACAAAGGAGTGTTATTCAGAGTATACATTCTGCTTGAATTAATTAGTATGTGATTAGACAGTCGTATCTGCATGCCAGACACACCTTTTTTTTGTCATGTCTGGGAAGTGTGCTGAGTGTACACGGTGCATTTGCCATGCTGGGGTCACTGCACCAAAAAATAAATAATGGATAGGCATGTCAATTGGCTTCTCCCTTATTTTTCAAGGCTATAAATATGAAACATGAGGAAGATAGCTTCACCAGTACTTCACCAGTACATCATATCTTCACCAATGAATGCACCCCAGCGATTGGCAGAGGAGCAGCGCCGTCTGGCCATAGCCCGTCTTAGGGTGGAAGCACACAGTTTGATGCCACCACTGAACTTGGCTTGCCCCAGAGTGCCATCAGTTAGCTGTATCAATGTCATCAAGTCACTCTGTGGTTTGCATGATCGGACCAGAAGTGGGGCACCACGTGTAACTGATCGGGGTGACAATCAGTACCTCAGGCCTATGCTCTCAGACATCATGATGCAAGTGCTGCCCAACTCCAAGCACGTCTACAAGATGTGAGAGGCACGAGGGAGTCCTGACGGACCATCCGCATCCAACTTTAACACTTTGGCTTGAATGCTAGACTACCATCGCAGGTGACGCCTTTGACAGCACAGCAATGACGTGATTGTCTTCAGTGGGCATGTGACTACGTTACCTGGAACATGCAGCAGTGGTCCACAGTGCTGTTCTCCGATGAATGTAGGGTCACCTTGCACAGAAGTGATGGCCATCACTGGCGGTGGAGATGTTGGAGTGAGCGAAATGCGTAGGTCAACATCGTCCAGAGACAGCGGTTAGGGAAAACAGTCTGGGCAGGCATCAGCTGTGCACGCAAAATCCAGCAGGTCATCATTGATTGAGCTGTTACTGGATACTGTTACTCTTACCTGCAAGAGGTTATAGACCCTATCCTGATGTGCAGGGTGGCGCTTTGCATGGCAGCCTCTGACATCAGGGTGAATGTGAGGCATAGTTCTAAAGCGCTTTGAGGTCATATCATGTGACTAGAAAGCGCTATATAAATGCAGTCCATTTACCATTTACCATTTATCATCATCATCATCCCTCAATACCAGGAACATGCCCCAGACTTCATCTTCATAGACAACAATGTGCCTCTACATTGTGCAAGAATCGTCTGAGATCGTCTGAATGAAGTTGCTCATATGCAGTGGCAGCCACGTTCCCTGATCTCAATCCAATTGAGCACGTCTGGGATAAATTGAAGCGCCATCTGGATGAACATACCCCTCCACCATGTGACCTTGCTGAACTGTATGTAGTGGTTCTGGAGCAGTGGTAAGCTCTTTCGCAGACCAGTATCATGCGAATAATTAGGAGTACGACGCGTTGCAAGCAAGCAGTGATAGATGCAAAAGGTGGAAATACTCCTTACTGAAAAAGTCATTTTCTGATCATGTGGGTACATGTAAAAGATTGCAGAATGTTGTGGGTAGTAAATATTTAAACAAATTGCTGAATTTTTTTAGCATTCACAATTAGTCATACAAGTAGGTGAAAGCAGTCATTTGAAAATATATAATTCCCAATTTGAACCATACTAACAACATACCAATATCCCAAACTTATTGTGAGTAGTGTATTTTCATTTACAGTCAACAACGTTTCACTCTTCTGAATGTGAGGGTGAAATCACAAAGCTTGATTCTTCACCCAAATATTGACATGCAGCACAGTTGTCAAATGCTATGTTTGTTTATTTATTCATTTGTTCATTTATTTACAGTCAAAGCTTGACCACATTCTAAAGTAATACACTAATGCCATGGACGAAGTCAATGCAAAAAGTTATACTGAAAGTATGTATATAATGAAGGTTTTTGTTTAGAAAGCACGTTCTGGGTCCATATCTAGAGCAACTTGCATAATGCATTATTGACATTTCATTAATTCATAAAGTTGTATATTTATTGTGCGGAGACTTCTGGAAACAAGAATCACATCAACATTGCAAATTCATGAGGGATTAAAAATGTGTTTCCTGTGCTTTCCTGGTCTCATTGTGCATTCTCTGTTGCTTAGTTACCGTGGGGACTGGGGAAATGAGCTGACAGCCTGTTGGCATCAGTGTCACAACACAGTGTTATTCATAAAATGAGTACGAACTGTTTCCTGTCTGCTCATTGAAGCCATTTCAGCCTGAACTCATGAGATACTCTGGTCGGGTTGGCTCTATGATGAACCGGGATGAGACAGCCGTGGCGAATCTCGAAACTGTGCAAATTCTCAAGTGCAGAATTTAATGCAAAGGAAAATAATGATGACAGTAGATATGAACATGGAACAAAACTTTCTGGTCAGGGAGGAATTTTGACAACTGAGCAAGAATTCCTATTCCAGTCACAGACCAAAATGTCCCATGGCAAAAATATTCAGTAAGTTAATATCGCCAACCAGACAATTTGCTCAGCCAAGAATTCCTCACAGCTATTGGTGACTAATTAATGGTAACAAAGCATTCAATGCAACATTTAGTCATGAATAATAGCACAGAGCACAGAGGGCATATTCAGTGTGTGTGCGTTTGTGTGTGTGTGTATGTTAACACAGAGCACAGAGGGCATATTCAGTGTGCGTGTGTGTGTGTGTGTGTGTGTATGTGTATGTGTATGTGTGTGAGTAGACACACACAACCATGTCAAATATGCCGAATCGAAAGCCTGATGGCCGAGTGTCTTACAAAAGAAGGTAGGGTATAGGGGCACTCTCCATTCAGCTGCCACAAATTCCCTACTAGATGAGAATGCCGCAGGACCTTGGACAGCACCCTCTCCACTGCCATGTATCATAGCATCTGTAGTTTATCTTCAATCAGGCCAGCTGTAGATCTTTGTCTGAACTGAGGTATGTATAAAAGGCCTAACTCCTAGGCTGGAAGGAAAATGCTATTTGGGCCTTAATTTGTATTGAAGTGAGTTTATCTTGGTGGGGTGGTTTGTTTGGCCTTTAATACAAGTCTGCTTTCTGTTTGTTACCTGGCCCCTCCCCTAGGGGGCCAGGTTAAGCAATGATCATGTCTGTGTGTGTGTGTGTCTGTCACTCTGTCTGTCAGCCCGTGGCTGGGGCCAGGTCTGCTATCTCTGATTGCCTTGTTGAATATGCTTTTTATTTTTCTCGAGTAAGTTTCCAATTACCACGTTCTCCCCGTGTTCGCGTGGGTTTCGTCCGGGTACTCCAGTTTCCTCCCACAGTCCAAAGACATGCATATCAGGCTAATTGGAATTGCTAAATTGCCCATAGGTACTGTATGAGTGTGAGAGCCAATGGTGTGTGAGCCCTGCGATGGATTGGCGAGCTGTCCAGGAGGGGTTCCTGCCTTTCGCCCATAATTAGCTGGGATAGACTCCTACTCCCCCGTGACCCTGGTGAGGAATGAGCAGGTATAGAGAATGGATGGATGGATGAAGTTTCCAATTACTTTTTTGATTGAAGGTAGTAACAAACAGTCAACTATGGTGAAAGTTTTTTGTTCGCTCCTGGCAGGTCACACTGACTTCTTACATATCGTATCACTGAGGGTTAACCTGAAACACAAATATTCTTCCGTAATCTTTTCTATCATATGAAAGATAAGATGGACATCAGCAGACAGGGTTGTGCGCTGAACAGTGTTGCTTACACTCCAAGTGCACAATATTTCGCATCCCAATTGTTCTATAAATACCCATTTAAAAGCTCTGAATGTGCTGTGGTAAAACAGGCCTCAGAGCCTGTGACTTGCATAACTGCCTCCCAGTTCCCCCCGGCCTGGACCTGCTCCTGATCTGCCTTCCAGCTCTGCGCTCAGACGGCACGAGAAGTGGCAGGAGCTTTGCTTTAAATGAAAATTTTGTTAATTTTAGCTTTGATTCTCTAATTCCATGCAATATTCTCAATTAAAACTTTCGGTGGTGTGAGGTCATGTCCATGAAAATGTTCGGGGATAAAGTTACGTAATCATAACAAAGTTAGCTTAGCATGCTGTACTTTGTTGGGCAAATCCATCAATTCATGGACATGTTTAGCAGAGAATTATATGAACACGGGCCAAAAACAGAATGATGAGAATGATTAAAGGAAAAATAACAATTAAATGGGATGTAATGTTCTTAAACTTTCAGTATGACAGGAAGGGAAATATTTCACCATGTTAGGATTTGACAACCGAATTCTGAAAAATAATGTTTTGCTGCAACCCACTTTTAGGGAAAAATGTTAAATTATGCATTAATTGCAAAATTTTTTAAATTATACAATAATTTTAGAATAATCATCATAAATGTTGGACATGTATACACAACCCCTTCTCCAAAAATAGTTGGGACTGTAAGGATTAGAAAAGGGAACAGACGTGTAAATCATATTTGACCTCTTTAAATTAGACAAGGTATTTTATATTTTAAGTTATATTTTATCAGCTCAACTTGACTTTGATGCTATGGTGCCCTCCAAAAAAGTTGGAACAGATGCAATAAATTAAATTTAAAAAAGGTAGAATGATTTAAAAAATGGTGATATTGTGATGCTATCCTGCTTGGGTATGAAAGAAGCATCCAGTAAAGATCAAGATGGTCACAAGCAGGGATTGATTGAGGCTTTGTTACTTTGAGAAAAAAAAATTGAGATTGATTTATTCAATAGTTTGAGAACAATCTCAAAGCAACGCTGCAAGAATATTCAGATTTCCCCCTCTGCTATGCATGATATGATTAAAAGATTCAGGGAGTGCGTCGTAATCACTGCACATAAAAGACAAGGTCATACTTGTACATAAATACTGAGTGTCTGTGATCTTTGATTGGAGTGATGACATTAAATAGAAAACTGACATGCTTAAGTGATGGATACAACCGCAAGGAGTCTAGAATGCTTTGGAGGGCCCGGGTTGGGAAATCCACAAGAAATGTGTGTCCATGAGCAACTAACCTGGGGAAATATGTATGCCTTGTAACTGAAATTTGTGGAGGGAAGATTTAAGCATCGGGAAAAAAAAGGTTTGAAATTATCCTGAAGTGCCTATTTGCCCAGGACAATTACAAAAATATCAACCATTCAACCGATTGGTCGCTCTCCCAATTAGGCCAGTACCCAATGTTTCATCTTCCTGTTTACACTTCAGAGCAAGAAATGCTCAAATTAACAGAAAAAATATGCTGTAATTTACTGTATACTATCACCGTACAAAATTCAGAACACAGCATATTGTGAATACAGTTTTATTGCATGTCGCCCAACCTTTATTGAAAGATACTGGTAAGGGACTAATTTCTATTGACTGTTCTGGGAATATGTCAGGGTGTCATTCAGAGCTGTATGGAATAGGGTGGCGGCTTTAGGCAACTATGTGATGGATATTCAATTGAGATGGGCTGGGAGGGCAATGCGGACCTGCTGAAAGTGATGGAGGTCGTGTCTCTCCTTCCTAATGAGGGGTGTGAACATGCGGCCAAGCCTGGATTCATAAAACAGCCAGGAGCTGCTGCTCAGGGCAGGGCTGAATAATTCAAAACACAGCCAGTATGAGACCCATGGGAGCATGGCCTGGAACCTCATGGAGAAAAGGAGAACCCCTAACTCACAAAGCAGAAGCGCAGAGAGAAACTGCCGGCCATAATAAGCAGAGATTAAGTTAGGAGAAACAAGCTCGGGAATCTTCTCCAGCCTCA
This sequence comes from Gymnothorax reevesii, assembly GCA_029721435.1. Taxonomy (NCBI): domain Eukaryota; kingdom Metazoa; phylum Chordata; class Actinopteri; order Anguilliformes; family Muraenidae; genus Gymnothorax; species Gymnothorax reevesii. The sequence continues at coordinate 51,509,879 of CM056591.1, forward strand.
ATATATGAAACAGCAGACTTGGGTAATTTTTCATTAGTGCTGCCCAACAACTGACCCACTAACCTTGGATAAGCACAGCAACTTCAAAAATTTTCTGAGCAGTGGCCAGATTTTACGCTTACAGTTAGCCACAAATGCAACCGTTTCTTTCAGTAGCCCCAAAGCACCACAGCATAAGTTTTATCCTTCTAAAACAATATATAACCAGACCCAACGGACTGCCAGAGCAGAGGTTCTGGGAGATGTTATCTTCCAAGCGCATGCTGACTTTTGGGGTTTGGGGGGGGAGGAGGGGGTAACCACACTGTTCCTGGTGCCTCTTCCTGCATCTCTGCAGGCCTTGTGCAAGCTGCCTCCGGGATCTCCGTCTTATTCTCTTTCATGCTGGCTTCTTCCCCATACGCCAGCCTTTTTCGGTTCTTCTTTGTTTTTTTTTTTGTGAGCTGCTTTTTTTGATACTCTTGCTTTTTTCCTTTTCATGCAGCATTTCTTTCATGCTGCCTTTTTCAGGTAAGCTATTGGGGTTTTCTGCATTTTTTTGTATGTTGGTATTCTGATTCACATATCACTTTTAATATGCTACCTTCTTGGGGTTATTTTAACTTATCCATTTTATTTTATACGCTGTTGTCTAAGCAGGGTGTGAGGTACTGTTCAGGAACCACTCGCGAGAGACAGAAATCCAAAAAACGAATGTCTTTAATAGAGTCTGACTCAAAGCCAAAAAAAAAACAGGAATTGCCAAGCCACAATACGAAATCCAAAAGCAGAGTCGACTTGACAGGCAGGGGTCAGAACCAGTAAGGCAGATGAGCAGAGGTACAAAAACAATAAGCAAAAAGTTGTAGTCGATGAACAAAGCCAAGGGTCATACACAGGGCATCCAAACACAGAAATCATAGTCATACAAAAATGGGTCGAAATCCAGAAAGACAAAAACAATACAAAAAAGGCAATGGCAAGAATCAAAGTTGGACAAACCAGTAGAAGAGAAACAACACTCAATGGCATACAAGGGGCTCTGCACAAAGTAATATTGATCAACATTCTGACAAGAGCTGTGAGTGAAATGACTGCTTAAATACACACAGGGAAGGTCACATGATATACAGGAATCAGGTGTAGTGAATCAGACTAATTACAACGGGATAATAACATGAGGGAAGCCGTAACCACGAAAACTGGCGAAAGACAAAACACGAACGGGAATCACACAGACAGCCTAAGACATTAAAACAGCTCCGGTCCAGGAGTTCTATGTGCACAGATAATGAGTGCAGGAAAGTAATTAAGCACGTGTGAAAGATCTCTCTGAAACTCAGGAGAAGACAGGGAGAGCTGAGCAAGAGGCGGAGATTAGAACAGGGCGATTGCTGAGAGGGAATTAGTATAAATTAGTAGCCGTGCAACTTTACAGATTTAACTAGAGTGCTCGTTAGTAAGTTAGTAATCTATATACAAGGATTAGTTGTGTTAGTAGGCTATGGTACAAAATACAAATGTTAGTCTTGTTAGTTATCAGAACAGAAAGACAAAGGAAGTAAATGAGACTCGAAAGAATATTTTAAACACCGGACTTTCTTTAAATCACCCGAAGTCAGTGAGCACACAGACAGGGAAGACGGACTGAACCAACTAGATCACAAGACGGGGAAGGCAAGTGCAATGGAACTGAGAAATGGAATGAACTAAAAACCTGAGTATTACAATAACCAAAAAGAATAAATAAAAGACAAAATCATGAACACAGAACCTGGACATAAACATGACCAAAAACCATAACCATGACACAGGGTTCTTCATTTTTGGGGTTACAGCATGTTGTTGGTTTTTTATTCAGTACAATACTATTTTTTTTTTTCATACTGGCTGTTCTAGATAGTATGCAGGTGGTTTGGTGGTCTGTATGATGCTTTTTAGAATAAAAAGCATCCTGGTCGTATTGTATTTTGTATGGTGCTGCCTGTTCTGGGAAGTATGTGGGTGTCTTTCAAAGATGCCTCCTACTTTTGTATGAAAAATACTCACAATATTACTCACATTTCAGTGCTCCATGTTTCTATAGTTATTTGCTTGTTAAGATAGCTAATCAAAAACGAGTTGATTAATATGCAGCTAGTCTTTACTTTCTTTGGAAATCCCTGGATTCAAAGACAATCAATGGAACTTGATGACTGCGAGGAGATTGACAGTATCTTTTCGGTAAATGGATGCAATGAGGGTTAAGGTATACTTATCAGATAAACCTCCAGTTGTTGTGAATCTGCATCTCTGCCATGTCTTTTGTCTAGCCCCATGTTTAAGTTCTGTGCCTGGCTTGCCATGTATGCCTTTTGTGTTTTAGTGACCACTGCCTGCCTCTGACCATCCCTAGGATTATGTATTGTGTTTTGGTTGTTTGATTTCATGTTTTATTATTTTTCTTGTTTTGTTATTATTTACGTCTTTGCCATGTTTCATAGCCTTGCCATGTTTCATAGTCTTGTTTTTGGTTCTAGTCCTGCACTTCGTTTTCCCCTGTCTTGTCTGGTGTAGGTCTTTGCCCACGGTCCCTTGTCTGACGTGCCACTCATTCGGGTGATTTCCTGGTTTCTGGGATTTCAATCTTTCTTCATATCTCGTTTTCTTCCTTCCTCTCTCTTTATGCTATCTACTAACCCTACTAACAGTTTATTGTTTTCGATAATTACTAACCCCGATTAACATTGTATATTCATACTAACTGACTAACTTGCACTCGGGATTGTATAGCTGCACATACTAATAGACTAACGATCTCTCAGCATTCGCCCAATCTGTATCTCCGCCCTCCTTGCCTATCACTAATTATCTCTACTGCAGTTTCCATTTATATCTCAGGCTTTCTCTTTTCTTTAGACTATACACTTTAGTACTCCTTAACCGGAGCTGTTATTCGTTCATAGGAATGTCTCGTTATCCCTGTCTGCGTTTCGGCATTCGCCAAATTCATGTAATTAGTTTTCCTCATGTGTCACTCCCATGTCATTGATTACACCTGTTTACCCTAGTCATGTGTTCACCCCGGATGTGTATATAAGGTGTCTGCACTTTTAGTTCCTTGTCAGATCGTCTTTACTCCTTTGTCTTGTGCTACGTTCCTCGCCTTGCTCACTGTGATATTTTCTTTCTGACTGGATTGCCCGACACTTGTTTTTTTGGTTTGCCCTTTTGGATCTGATTACCTTCGTGAGTTTTGACCTACTTTTTGCCCGACCACGTCTATTGTCTTTGCTGCCCTCGTATTTGGATTCGGACTGTTTACGGCTTATGAGTTTGTCTCTCCACCAAACCCACGCCTGTGTACCGAACCATTTTTGCCTGACCTTGAGTTGTGTTATTGGTGCCCTGGTTACAGTTTTGGACTTTGCCCTTTGGATTCTGTTTGTGGATTGTGGACATTGTACTGTTGCCAGCTCTGTTGGGGGGTTTCCCCCTTCAGAAATAAAGCCTCCATTTTGCATTCATCTGGTTCTCGCTCTTGGCTCATTTCGTAAAACCTCACATTACGATCTGACCATGACGGAGCCAGCGTCAGACCAGTCTCTGCAGGAGGCAGTGCACCAGCAGGGCACTCAGTTGGAGTTTCAGGAACGTCAGCTCCGTGCTTTAATGCAGCACATGCAAACCATGAGTCTCCAGATGGCGGATCTTACTCGCTCAGTACAGGAAGCGCAGCAACTACTGTCACCCCAGCCTACCGTCTATACTCCTCCTGCTCCCGCTTCCGCCCCGCCCCTACCCAGCTGCGAGCCACGTCTACCACCGCCGGAGAGGTACGACGGGAACCCGGGAGCATGTCGGGCGTTTCTCACCCAGTGTGAGCTCATCTTCAGCCTGCAGCCTTCGTCCTTCCCCACCGAAAGAGCGCGAGTTGCTTTTATCATCACGCAACTGACGGGAAGAGCTAAGCAGTGGGCTACAGCGGCTTGGGAAGCTGATCTCCCATGTGTACAGACTTTTCGTCTACTGGGTGAAGAGATGAGGCGGATCTTTGATCGCACCAAGTTGGGTCACGAGGCAGGACGAGAGATCCTACGCATGCGACAAGGTGGGCGTCCCGTAGCCGACTACGCCATTGATTTTCAGACGTTGGCCACCAACAGCAGATGGGGACAGAGAGCTCTGTATGATGCCTTCTTTGATGGATTATCGGAAGCACTTAAAGATGAGCTAGTGTCGCGGGAATTACCGGAGAACTTGGACGACCTTGTCGACCTGACTATTCGCGTGGATTCGCGATTGGAGGAGCGCCGACGCCTCGCTTCCCGCAGACGACCATATCCAGCTCCCCAGAGTACTCCGCCTCTATCACCCCCTACTGGCGGCAGTCCCCCTGAGCCAGAACCCATGCAACTAGACCGTACTCATGTCCCAGTGGAGGAGAAGGAGCGCCGCCGCCGTGAAGGGGCCTGTTTCTACTGTGGCAAGGGGGGACACCTCATCGCTCAGTGTCCCAACAAAAGGAAGAGAAGTCGTCCTCCTGGGGCCCAGAAAGAAACAGTAATTGGGGTGACACCTGTGCGGGAGACTAAGAGCCGAACCTGTCTCCCCGTGACCGTGGAATGGGGAGGAGAGAGCAAGTCCACCCTGGCTCTCATTGATACAGGAGCTGAGGAGAATCTTATTGATGTGGAGCTGGCCAAGGATTGGGGCATCCCTACGGAAAGGATCTTTCCAGACCGAGTGGCTAATTCACTCAGTGGCCAGAGGATAGCCCAAATTACGCACGTTACCAGCCCCATCAAGCTCAAAGCATCAGGAAACCACCATGAAACCATTCAGCTCTTCCTGTTACACTCTCCTAATGCACCCATTGTTCTGGGCCATCCATGGGTGGTCAAGCACCTCCCCGACATCGACTGGGGTAAGAACGAGGTTAAGGGTTGGAGCCCTAACTGTTCCCTGACGTGCCTCCACAACGCTCTTGAACCTCAGCCCTGCTCATCTCGAGAAGAGATACCAGATCTTGAGAAGGTCCCCCTAGAGTTTCATGATCTCAAGGAAGTGTTCTCTAAGTCCCGGGCCACTAGCTTACCACCTCACCGACCCTATGACTGCACCATAGACCTGAAGCCAGGTACTATGCCCCCTAGAGGCCGACTCTATTCACTCTCCAGACCAGAAACCCAAGCTATGGAGAAGTATCTCTCAGAGTCTCTTGCTGCTGGCCTTATACGCCCGTCATCATCACCTGCTGGTGCTGGATTCTTCTTCGTGTCTAAGAAGGACGGATCATTAAGACCCTGTATAGATTACCGTGGACTTAACGAGATAACTATTAAGAACCGCTACCCACTTCCCCTCATGAACACCGCTTTTGATCTCCTGCAGGGAGCCAAGATCTTCACTAAGCTCGACCTCCGAAATGCATACCACTTAGTGCGAATCAGAGAGGGGGACGAATGGAAGACCGCCTTTAACACTCCCACGGGGCACTGGGAATATTTGGTTCTTCCTTTCGGGCTTACCAACGCTCCAGCAGTGTTTCAAAACCTTGTCAATGATGTTTTAAGAGACATGATAAATAAGTTTGTGTTTGTGTATCTTGACGACATCCTGATTTTTTCAGAGTCCCAGGAGGCCCATGTCAAACATGTTCGCCAAGTGCTCCGTCGCCTCCTGGAGAACCGCCTCTTTGTTAAAGCTGAAAAATGTGAATTTAATGTGGAAACCACTACGTTTTTGGGTTACATCATCTCCCCAGACACCATCCGGATGGACCCCCTAAAGGTGGAAGCTGTCACTAATTGGCCCAGACCAGAGGACCGTAAGTCTCTCCAGCGATTTTTGGGCTTTGCTAACTTTTACCGCCGGTTCATCCGGAATTATAGTTCTGTTGCCGCTCCTCTTACTGCTCTCACCTCTTCTAAATCCAAGTTTCTGTGGTCCGAAAAGGCCGAAGAGGCCTTCAATGACTTAAAAGCTCGTTTCACCTCTGCACCTATCCTAACCATTCCCAATCCAGAACTCCAGTTTATTGTTGAAGTGGACGCCTCCAATATCGGAGCTGGAGCCATCCTGTCACAGAGGTCCACAGAAGATGGTAAGGTCCATCCTTGTGCCTTCTTTTCTCGCCGCCTCAGCTCTGCAGAAAGAAACTACGACATTGGGAATCGGGAGCTGTTGGCGGTAAAGCTGGCCTTAGAGGAGTGGAGACAATGGCTAGAGGGCTCCAAGGTACCCTTCATCGTCTGGACAGACCACAAGAACCTGGAATATCTACAAACGGCCAAAAGACTCAATCCGCGACAAGCCAGGTGGGCACTTTTCTTTTCACGTTTCAACTTTCATATTGCCTATCGACCTGGAAGTAAGAATGTCAAGCCAGATGCCCTCTCCCGTTGTTTTGAAATCCAGGAAGAGGAGATTAACAAAGATACCATCCTCCCTAAAGAAGCGTTCATTAATGCATTATGTCTTGATATTGAGAGAGAAGTCAGAAATGCCCAAGACAATGCTGCTACTCCCAGTGCGTGTCCCACCAATTGTTTATACGTGCCAGCTACCCTACGCTCCAAAGTCCTGGAATGGGGACACGCATCCAGACTATCCTGTCACCCTGGTATCCGCCGCACTAAGAACTTTATTCTTCAGAGGTTTTGGTGGCCAGAACTCACTCAAGATGTCCAGGGCTTCGTTGCTGCTTGCTCGGTCTGTGCCCAGGCTAAGACTTCTCACCAACCACCTCAAGGTTTATTGCAGCCCCTTCCTACACCACACCGCCCCTGGTCCCATATTGCTCTTGATTTTATCACAGGCCTTCCCTCATCCAATCACCACACCACCATTCTCACAATTGTTGATAGATTCTCCAAAGCAGTTCACCTAGTTCCCCTCACTAAACTCCCTTCTGCTCAAGACACTGCCAACCTAGTAATCCAACATGTCATTAGACTCCACGGCATACCCACTGATATCACTTCTGATCGCGGCCCCCAGTTCACTGCACTTTTTTGGAGAACATTCTTTAAAGCTTTAGGCACTTCAGTCAGTTTGTCATCAGGTTTCCACCCCCAGACTAATGGCCAGACAGAGCGAGCTAACCAGTGTGTGGAAAGTGTATTACGATGTCTCTGTATTAGGAACCCCTCCTCCTGGAGCTATCAGTTGCCGTGGGTGGAATACGCGTTGAACAGCCACACCTCTGCTGCCTCCGGCGTCTCCCCCTTCAAAGCCTGCCTGGGCTACCAGCCCCCTTTGTTCCCGTCCCAGGAGGAGGAGGTAGCTGTCCCCTCAGTCCGCGAATTCGTCCGTAGGTGCAGACGCACCTGGACTGCCACCCGCCAGGCCCTGCTCAGGTCGGTCGCTCGGATGAAAGAACAGGCCGACAAGAGACGCACCGCGGCGCCCATGTACCGACCTGGGCAGCGGGTCTGGTTGTCTTCAAGGGACATTCCCCTCAGAGGTAACGGGGGTAAGCTTTTCCCGAAATACCTGGGCCCATTCACCATTGAAAAGGTCCTCAGTTCCACTGCTATTCGCCTCCGTCTCCCCCTGTCCATGCGACGAATACACCCTACCTTTCATGTATCCCAACTTAAACCTGCTGTAACCCACCACCTGTCCTCTGGACCTGATCCCCCTCCACCCGCCCGGATCATCGACGGAGGCGAAGTCTACACGGTCCGTGCCCTCCTGGACTCTCGTCGACGAGGCAGAGGTCTACAGTACCTCGTCGACTGGGAGGGTTACGGACCGGAACACCGCAGTTGGGTTCCTGCCCGACACATTCTGGATAAGACTTTAATAAGAGACTATCATGCTGCATCACGTTCTTCGAATTGAACGCCAGGAGGCGTTCGTTGGGGGGGGGGGTTCTGTTGTGAATCTGCATCTCTGCCATGTCTTTTGTCTAGCCCCATGTTTAAGTTCTGTGCCTGGCTTGCCATGTATGCCTTTTGTGTTTTAGTGACCACTGCCTGCCTCTGACCATCCCTAGGATTATGTATTGTGTTTTGGTTGTTTGATTTCATGTTTTATTATTTTTCTTGTTTTGTTATTATTTACGTCTTTGCCATGTTTCATAGCCTTGCCATGTTTCATAGTCTTGTTTTTGGTTCTAGTCCTGCACTTCGTTTTCCCCTGTCTTGTCTGGTGTAGGTCTTTGCCCACGGTCCCTTGTCTGACGTGCCACTCATTCGGGTGATTTCCTGGTTTCTGGGATTTCAATCTTTCTTCATATCTCGTTTTCTTCCTTCCTCTCTCTTTATGCTATCTACTAACCCTACTAACAGTTTATTGTTTTCGATAATTACTAACCCCGATTAACATTGTATATTCATACTAACTGACTAACTTGCACTCGGGATTGTATAGCTGCACATACTAATAGACTAACGATCTCTCAGCATTCGCCCAATCTGTATCTCCGCCCTCCTTGCCTATCACTAATTATCTCTACTGCAGTTTCCATTTATATCTCAGGCTTTCTCTTTTCTTTAGACTATACACTTTAGTACTCCTTAACCGGAGCTGTTATTCGTTCATAGGAATGTCTCGTTATCCCTGTCTGCGTTTCGGCATTCGCCAAATTCATGTAATTAGTTTTCCTCATGTGTCACTCCCATGTCATTGATTACACCTGTTTACCCTAGTCATGTGTTCACCCCGGATGTGTATATAAGGTGTCTGCACTTTTAGTTCCTTGTCAGATCGTCTTTACTCCTTTGTCTTGTGCTACGTTCCTCGCCTTGCTCACTGTGATATTTTCTTTCTGACTGGATTGCCCGACACTTGTTTTTTTGGTTTGCCCTTTTGGATCTGATTACCTTCGTGAGTTTTGACCTACTTTTTGCCCGACCACGTCTATTGTCTTTGCTGCCCTCGTATTTGGATTCGGACTGTTTACGGCTTATGAGTTTGTCTCTCCACCAAACCCACGCCTGTGTACCGAACCATTTTTGCCTGACCTTGAGTTGTGTTATTGGTGCCCTGGTTACAGTTTTGGACTTTGCCCTTTGGATTCTGTTTGTGGATTGTGGACATTGTACTGTTGCCAGCTCTGTTGGGGGGTTTCCCCCTTCAGAAATAAAGCCTCCATTTTGCATTCATCTGGTTCTCGCTCTTGGCTCATTTCGTAAAACCTCACACCAGTGAGGTAAAGGTTAAGGCATGTTTATCAGATAGGGCTCCAGTGGGGTAAAGGTTGAGGTATATTTATCAGATAAGGCTCCAGTGAGGTTAAGATTCCGGTATATTTATCAGATGGTGCCCCAGTGGGGTCAGGGTTAAGGTATATTTATTAGATTAGGTTAACCTTTACCCCACTGGAGCCCTGTGTGATATATATACCTTAACCTTAACCCGACTGTTGCCCTGTCTGATAAATATACCACAACCTTTACTTCACTGGAACCCCATCTAATAAATATACCTTAACATTTACCTCACTGGAGCCCATCTAATAAATATACCTTAAACTTTGCACCACTGGAGCCATGTATGATATTTATAAGCCTTAAGGAATATTTAACAGATGGGCTCCAGTGAGGTGAATGTTAAGGTATATTAATCAGATAGGGGATCAGTGAAGTAAAGCTTAAGGTATATTTATTAGACAGGGCTAAAGTGGGATAACAGATGGAGTATATTTCTCTGACAAGACAGCGGTGGAGTAAAAGATGGACTACTTTCTATGTCCTCAGTGACTGCTACTTAGCTGGGCAATTGAAAAATTCTGCTGATGTTGATTGTCAATCAGTATGATTGGAAAATCTGAGAAAAAGTGTGCTCAATTTTCAAATAGATAAACACACAGCATCATAATGGATTGCGTAATCCCCAGTTATGTAATTAACACGGAACTTTGGCCTTGCTCTCTCATATGCACTGTCACACACTCAGCATGAGTCGCTATGGGCATAATCAATTGAAGAGTTACAACTTAAAAATAATTAGAACATTTTTGTGTTATTTTTGCGCTCACTCTATTTCCCAAGTCAATATGGGAGATGTTTGGCGTCATGGCTGAAATCTTTTCAGGGTTGAAGTGACAAAATCGATTGCAAACCTAGGGAGAAGGCAGAAACTTTCAGTCAACTTAGCCTGATAAACATACCCTTTAAAATAACACCATCAATCTGCATGTACAAACTTTGACACCTATATTTGAATCCTCCCTTGTCTGCATTATAATGCTAAAAAGGAATCAACAAGGCATTCTCATGTGCTACTATATCATCCATTTCGCCTCATTGACCATTGGATGAAACGACACAGAAAGCCAGCAGACGACCAAAATGATCACACCTGAGATATGGGATTAGGTTCGAGAATGAATAATGGCTTCATTATTTCCGAAGCCACATCACATACTTCCTGTCAGATGCAGCAAACTCTCTCGCTCCGATGAGAGGAAAATATTATTTTCATAATAATGTTGTTCATTTGAAGCAGCAGCTGACTTCTTGTATGACCAAATCACAAGGTACGGTTTTCATTCAGGACAACGTACTGCTTTGCTTCCCTTATTAAATGAGTCAGCAGCTTAATTACAACCCCAATTCCAAAATAGTTGGGAGGAAGTGTAAATTACGAATAAAATCAAAATGCAATGACTTTCAGATCACATGAGCCAATATGTTATTTACAATACAATATAGATAACATTTCAAATGTTGAAACTACGACATTTTACATTTTTATTCACAAAATGAGGTTATTTCATATTTTCTGGATGCAACAGGTCTCAAAAAAGTTGGGACACAGGCAAAAAAGGGCTGAAAAAGCAATTAATACATAAACGAATCAGCTGAAAGAACATCTAACAAGTAATTAAGTTAATTGGCATCAGGTGTGTAACATGATTGGCTATAAAAGGGATGTCTTAGAGAGGCGGAGTCTCTCAGAAGTAAAGATGGCCAGAGGCTGTCCAACCTGTGAAGGCTTGCATACAAACATTGTGGAATACTATCAATGTTCCTCAACATAAAATTGCAAAGGCTTTCAAGCTTTCATCATTGATGATGCATAACATCATCAAAAGATTCAGAGAAACTGGAAAAATCTCTGTGCATAAGGGACAAGGCCGAAGACCTTTAATTACAAAAAAACTACACACGGCAGCTATTACGAAAGCATGGTTTCAGAGCAGAAGAGTCTGTGTGCTGAACTGGCCTTCCTGCAGTCCTGATCTTTCACCGATTGAGAACATTTGGCACATAATTAAATGAAAAGTCAAAGGAGACCCAAAACTCTCCAGCAGCTGGAACCCTGTATTAAACAAGAGTGGGATCAAATTCTAATGACTAAACTCAAGAAACTTGCCTCTTCAATACCCAGACGCCTCCACTCTGTGTTAAAAAAAGAGGGGATGCTACACCATGGTAAACAGGCCCCTGTCCCAACTTTTTCGAGGCCTCTAGCAGCCAACAAATTTGTAATGAGCTCAGTTTGTGGAAAAAATTGTAAGATTTCTCACTTTCAACATTTGCTATGTTATCTCTGTTCCACTGTGAATAAAATACTGATTGGTGTGATTTAAAAGTCATTGCGTTTTGATTTTATTCACAATTTACACTTTGTCCCAACTATTTTGGAATTGGGGTTGAATTCTTCTTCTTCTTCTTCTTCTAATTATTATTATTATTATTATTATCATCATCTCCTGCCATGAAGTGGGAGGGGATGTACGGATGAGTAATTTCCCTCTAGTTGTCTGTTCACCATCCTTCTTTCACGCTTCCTTTCTTCCCAGAACTCCTAAGCTGTTCAATATTTCATAAAAAAATTTAATATACGGCTACATCTTATTGTAAATATCAGCCATCATTTGGCAGGGTATTTGAGTTTTTAATGCTTGTTATTAAAATCCTTCTCATGTATCCCATCAGTACTTTCCCCCACTGGTCATTTTTCAGGGTAAGATCACTGCAGTGTGACGTTTCTCAGGGCTGTTTGCATCTCCTCCGAAATTCATCAGATTCAGATGAAGATTATATACATGAAGATTGGTGTTATGCAATCAAAGTAACATCCTTAAAATCACTGTCAGGCACTCAGATCAACAGCATGCCCACATTTTTTCACCGCTTCAGGGTTTCCGCATCGTCTTTTGCAGATGGGATTTAAGCCGGTAATTAGAATATTTTATTTAAATTTTTCCAACACCGTATAGGCAAAGGATATGGGTCAACAGTAATTAAAAGTAGAAACTGATGTTTTGCAAACATTCAACAGATTGTGGAGAAAATGAGCTGTTTCAAGGTACGCTCCACAATACAAGATATAAACCATGGTCTCTGAAGGCAAAATTCAGAGGTCAAACGGTTTTCACTTTTTCCATCCATTTATTGAATTCAAACACATGGATTTTATTATATTTTTGCTTCTAATTGAAGTAACAGCAGTAATCAGCTGCTGAATTGTATTGAATGTGAGGCCCGGTGCTGCCAAAAAAAAGAGCTGCTGCATTTATTTTCATGACTCCAAGAAATCCAAGTTTTTCCAAATATAATTGAATCAGTTTAGAACATTTTCCTGTTTGTTAGACCCAACACCATATTCTAGCAACACATTTGGAGCGAAACCGTTGGCAACGGTTGGCAACCAATGGCAACACAGAGCATGTCCGGAGCAGTGGTTCAGAAACTTGGGCCTGAGGCTTTCCTCTGTATCTGGGTTTTATTTTCAATCCCAAATGGCAAACCCATAATTTTTACAGGCTGTTTTTTTGTTCTTTAATAGGTGGACACTTTTTATCCCTTTGTTGCTTAGAGTATGAACAAATACCTCCATAATGTGCCAAAAAAGTAATGTAATTAATAAATGTAATGAGGAGTAAAATGCCCATTGGCATGTTGAGCTTCATGAACTAAATAATGCAATTAATTGTAATATGCTGAAATTTACCTATGTGGGGGGAAATTAGCTATTACTCATCAATCTAAATTCTAAAATATACTCTTATTTGATGAAAATGCAGTCCAGGGGTGGCCCAAGAATTTGTGAAGCCCAATGCAAAATTTGCAGCTTATAAGAATTTGAGAGCTAATTAGGAAACAGAATATGTGTATTAGGTCTGTGTTTCTCAATCCTGCTCTTGCAACATCTCATGCAGCCCTAAATAATGTACACGCCGCCCTGTTTAATACACCTGATTCAGCTGATTAACTTTGCTAGTTGAATACCTGCTGAGCTGAACTCAGGGAGAGATCCACAATAGGCAGGGCAGAGACACTCCAGGAATAGGGTTTAGAAACATATGAAGTGACGTTACACTGTTTGTCTGAATATCACAGAATGGTGGTTCGTCAGTCCACTGAACAGGCGCTGTAACACCACAGTGCAAACAACAGATCCTGCGATCTTTGGCTTTGGTAATACAAGTGATATTAGGCCATGAATTATTCCAGCTTTAACCTAGCAGTCCTGACTCTGGGAGTTTTCTTTCCTGCAGTCTAATGCAGCTTTCTGCTTCTGTCTCTAGTGGTATTTTCCCCCTGGTGAAACTTCTGTGTGTCTCTGAATGATGTGTAGGGATTCAGGAGCTATGTGTAAGGAATCAGGGGCAGTGTGGGGAATCCGGAGTGGTGCCATGGGGGGGAATCTGGAGTAAAGTGGGGTATCAGGAGTGGTTTGGGGGATAAAGAGGGGTGTGGGAGATAGAAGGGGAAGTATAATGTATCGAACAAGTCAGATGAATGAACTCAGCCTTTGAAATGAGCCATGCCTAAATGCCCATTAGCCAATAAGAATAAGCCACTTCCTGTCTCTTTGAGAACGTGGGCTCATTGTCGCACACCTTTGGAGTTTCAAGAAATTTCTTTTACAGTGGAACTAACATAATACAGCCAACATACCATATGTCCGGAAATATGCGTACAACATTATTAATCATCTCGCAAATCCATGCTCTGAACAGACTTGTGTTTGATAATAAAACCACATCCCAAATGGCAATACTGATACGTTGATTTGGAGTTGCCACTTTAACATGTCTAAAGACAAAAGCAGCTCAGATTCACTGCAGCATTTACTCAGCCGGATCACCTTCCATCACCCATGACAAGCATCACATTAACAACCAAATATTGTTCAGCGGAGAGAGCTTAATGATGAATAAATTAGAATTGTCTGAATGTTTCAAGCAATAGGGTCGCAGTTCCTCTCTGATTCCACCATCTGCAGCATCCTATATAGGTAGGCATCTGCCGCACTACAGCAGCCACTCAGAAGAAAGGAATCTTTTTTAGCTGTTGTTGTCTGACAACTGTCCCTGGCTACCGTCTTACAGTGATGTGATGTCTGTGTTTGTTTATTTGTTTTTATTTTGTGCTTAAGAGTTCTCAACAGGGAAATGAAGCCAGCTGCCTTCATTTCAGATGAATAATGCCGCTGTTACGGGAGGCGTGCGTCAGCGCTAATGAGCTTAACTCCCTGGCGCTGCTCGCTAACTATGAAATTAGCTCAGCTGTGACCTATAAATACTAACTCGTGCCATAACATAACCCATAACAGGGTTATTCAAAGTTGACCCCGCCGACTGTCAGCATATCCCCGTAGAGAATGCTCACTCATGATTCAGAGAATGACGAATAAGTCACTGAGATCTTGCTGCTGTTATGTTTTATGCTCCTTTTGATACACAAGGATGGACCTTCAGTAGATAACAGTGACAATTTTCATAAGAATACCGCTATTAACAGAAAAAGCAGAGGAGAAAGAAAAAACATCAACACTACCGTCAACATTTCATGGTAGCCAAACTGAAGACAGAGGTAAATTATATACAGAACGGATGCACAAGGATTCAATATAGTTTTCAAATTCAGGCATATAAATTACCAGGTAATAATAACAGTAATCACTCGAAAATGAACTGCACACATAGTGTTGACATTTGACGGAATTTAAAACGAGGACAGTAGGAACCCTGGAGGTACAGTCCAACATGCTGTGAATGCTGTTTTGACAGATTAATCAGAGAGGGGACGAGGAAGGCCATTTGAAATGAGTCATTGGATTCAGCTCGCTGAGCAGGTGGGCTTTCACATCTGCTCGGTGGATAATGGTGGGAAGGCTGGGATGGGGATCCCATTAAAAAGCAGGTGTAGAGGACGGGTGCTGCCTCTAACAAGGTGCTGACTCGGGAGACTGAGTGATCCCGGGGGAGAAAACAGCCTGCTACCTTCACACCGTGTTGGATGTGATACTGAAGGGCACTTAAACCTGGACCGTATCTCAGCGCTGCAGGAAGACAGGCAGGAGGGTTCTATCATCCTCCGCCGGATCACTGGCCCTACCCCCCTCCCATGAGCAAGGTCATAAAAGAACAATTAATGTTTATCTGAAAAAGAACTGGTGTCTGAAAATTTCTGTCATGAGCAAAAAGTTATGGAAGACATAAGGTGCATACTTTTAGGATGAAACACAGGTAGCTTTTTAATGTCTTTTTCTTTTTTTTGGATTACAAAGGATGCTTTAAAAAGATATTCATCTTCATTCGTGAATGATCTTGTTTATTAACCTATTCACCTCTACGGTCAGTTTCTTTTTTTTTTTTTTAAATTTGGCATCTCCAATCCCACCCGAATCTGGAATGCCCAATTGGTGAACTATGTACAAAGCTTGCTCGTATGTGACCTCTTGCTGCCAACTCAGGATAGTGAGACAGTTCACTGCTCTCCTCCGAAGCACGTGCCTGTCTGCCACTGATTCCTATACACTCATTGGTTGAATCCTCGTAAATTCAGAACGAGGGCGGAGGATACCCGGACATGAACAAACCCAGAGTCTTCCTGACGAGCGCCCGTCTGGCCAACAGGAGGCGCTGGAGCAACGAACAAAGCTATTATTATATCCCCAAATCCGGCAGTCCTTTCCCAATTTGGAACCCTGTAGCGCGATGGCCAATTGTGCACTACTCTGAAAAAGCTGCCAACCCCTGCCGGTGGGTACCCCGGGCTCGAACCCGCGACGTGATAGTCAACTCTGCACTGCAACGCAGTGCCTTAACCGAGTGAGCTATCTGGCAGCTCGTCAGTTTGTTTTTTAAGACTTAGACAAGGTCCCAAAAGTAAGTGAGGGTAGGAGTGACCTGAAAGACACCATTTACAGTCAGCTTGTCACGTG
Organism: Gymnothorax reevesii; assembly: GCA_029721435.1. NCBI lineage: Eukaryota > Metazoa > Chordata > Actinopteri > Anguilliformes > Muraenidae > Gymnothorax > Gymnothorax reevesii. Next base: position 51,525,971 of record CM056591.1, read on the forward strand.
CTGGTGCCCAAAGCTGTCACGGGCCACCAGACAAGCAGGGGAGCAGAGGACCCGAATGCAACGATGTGGATTTTATTAAATAAAAAGTGCAATATAAGAAAAACAAATACAAAACTTTCAGGAGAACTGAAAGGGAGTGCACACAACAAAAAGGGGGAACAGACTATGGCTACCTGCCCATGAAAGGAGAGACTAAGCTTTAAATAAAACAGGGAATATAATTAACTAAACAGAAACAGGTGACAATCATTAAGGTGACGGGCCAGAGGATAATTGATTAATTGGTGAAGGGCGGGTAGCCAGGCATAGGAACGCCCGAGGGGTAGGGCATCACACACCTGCAATAGCAGATTTTTAGCTTTCTTGTGACGCAATTACAACATGGTGAGCTTCAAAAAATTATGTGAGCTATGTAGTCATATTTTATCCCAGAAATAACTTTCTATGAATTGATTGCAAAAGAAGAGTGTGGGGGGATTACAGAGAACTCAGCAGGAAGTGAAATCCATTTAATATTGAGATGATAGGAAGGTTGCTCGTGTACTGCCATGAAATCTGTATTTTTTTGGTGAGTTTTAATGCACTAACCGGTTTTACAGAATGCAAAGGAGTAGCAGAGAAAATTTTAGTTCAAAACTAAGGGGGGCATATTGATACTTAATACCTTCAAATACTGACAGGTGTTAATGTGAAAAATATGAACTGAGATGCTGAACTGCCAGCTGAATCTTCATGATAAAATATTAATGTGAATTGCGCGTTCGATGTGTGGTGGTTGGTTCAGTCCAGATGAGAATAAACAGCAGGACAGATATCTTTCTTATGCAGCACTTTACTGTTTTTTTTCACATTTCAGCCACTACACAACACTCACTTCCTAGTTCTACATCACATGTGTCTAAAGTGACCAATAAGAAGCTAAAGGAGATAGACTGAAGTAAATGTGTTTTACAATCACAGAGGGAGATTCATCAAATTATATAAGCTGTTTTAAACCATGCTGCTGTAAATATTTTAACATGTACATATGTAAATAATAATTGTAAACATAAATTTATAAAAAGCAATCATTCTGAACTACATAAATGTATTTTAACTAGGTTACCAAAATGTATGAAATAACTTCACTCGTAAACCTTTCATTAATATTATCAATTCATTTTCTGAGTGTCTGTTGTCTTATTTAGGGTGTTAGAGCTGAAGCAGTGATTCTATTCATGGAATGCGAAGGCACAGATGAATCCTTCTACAAAGGTTCGTAAATGTCTGCGCCCCATTAGGCCTATATGTCAATGGTATGAGGATGCTGTATTGATAATAGTGAAGTGTGAGTTTATATACAGTCCAGTTAAAAAGGTATTCTAAGCACACATAGCAAATTACAATCCAGCACATTTCAACTCAAAGGAGGGGGTATCAATACATTTTGCGGATACAAGGGGTGAAAACAACGACACAAGACACAGCTGCAGATTAAGGGACATACATGACGCAAACTAATCAAAGAGAGACATTACTTCTGATAGACATGTAAGTTCCTGAATAGGTGGAGACACAGAAGGCTTTCACACGAAGGCTGTGACTGGAAGATATGCTCAAATACATTTATTCCCTTGTTGCACTATACTGGGAAATAACTCCACACAGTTCTGATTTCTTGGCCAAACTGAACATTTTACATAAAGCTGCTTTGCACCAAAGCCTCCTCAATGCAATTTAAACTTTAACTGCAAACAAACATCCCTCCCATTTGCTGAACAGAATAAATTGTTAATTCAGGCTATTTGGGCTGTTAGCGCCAATTGCATGGAAATCCTCTAACAATTGAGCAGGCTTGGAGAGGAGAGAAGACCTTTAGTTCAGTGATATGGGAGAAATGATAATCATCTGTTGCCTCCTCAGAGGTGACACAGTTAAGTGGGTCAATTGCACCAGAGAGTCATGAGCAGGCAATGCAGTGAAAGCAGTTTGAATAAGAGCTTTGCTTTGTTGAATCATTTTTTTTCCAAGTGTGTTTTCCCTTTGCATTCAAATGGTTAATAAAAAAGATGTGTGTCTGTTCTATGAAGGGGGTTGGGTGAAAGAAGGAGTACAGTAATTGGGGGTATGCATGAGCAATTAAAAAAAATGTTCTAAAGATTGAATTATGAGGGAAGGGGGTAAAAGATGAAATCCAGTAATTGGAAGGAAATGCTTGAATGCTTTTTAATTCCAATTCATTCTATTTTTTGATAATAGGACATTGAGCTGTGCCCTCTTCAGCAAGGAAGAGGCCAATGAACACCAAGTGCCTCTTGCAATCGCTGTTTTTTTTTTTTTCCAGCAAACAGATAATCTGTCCATTCACACCCAGCAGATGAAAATCAGAAATTCAGAATGTCAACATGAGGAAGAATTATAAGAAAATGAAAAGGTTCATGAAGTTGTTCTGGAAATTTAAAGGAGAATTCCGGTGTGAAATTGACTTGGGGTGTATTGGAACATGATGATGAGTACTAACTTTTGTCGAATACCCCACCTCCGTACGCACGCAACTTTTCAAAATAAATGAATTTTTAGCCGAAGCTCCCAACAGGCTTACAATGGTTGTGAATCGGGCATCGCGTTGCCTTGCAAAGAAATTGCTGTTTTTTCCATCATTAACAAAGCTCAAAGTAGCTCCACACTTCATCGGTTGAATTCCGGGGGCCCTGATATTTAAAACGAGGGACTGAGAACTTTGAAAATGCACAAGTAGTTTATTAAAAAAGACCATTTATGCAAACAATACCCTGATGTAGTTTCCTGTCGCCTTCATCTTGAAACTCACAAGAAGTCGATTGACAAGCACGAATGAATAGATTGCAACCCGTTCCACTATCCTTCCTATTCGTTCGTGCTCGTCAATCGACTTATTGTGACTTACCAGAATTACCTTCATTCGCTGGAGAGTTCTGAAATGCCGCTCTCTCTGGAAAAAAGTACATCGCTGAGTGCCAGTGCATAGACCTCATTAGGATAGGGCCCATAATTCGCTCAGATTTTGCCCATTTCGGTGCCCTTGCCATAGTTCCAAATGGCCAGCTCTGAATAGCTCAAAAGAAAAAAGATGGTCTTGCCAAAGCTGAGATTTGGCTTAAGCTTTGAGTCAATATTTTTACTTTACCTTTTCTCAGCGGCTGTTCACCTCTACGAGTGGTGTACTCACTTGGAGTCAAGGATAGCACAGAGTGACCAGCTGGAAGAGGTTTGAAAATGCTGCCTGAACACATCAGCAGATCAATTCAGCCCCCATACATTATGAATCAAATGTTTGGAAAAGATTTCACTGCAGTCCCTCTAGCTGAAATCCCTCTCAACCTCCCTATAAAGATCCAATAGGACAGGAAATAGTCCTGAGATACTATATAAATGATACATACATTTTACCCCGTGAAAAGAACATCAATTACTCAAGTTGCAACACATATTTTGTTTGTTTGTTTTTTTGATTCTTTTCTTTCCTTGCTTTTTCAGCCAGTAATATTTTGAAATGCATATTCAGTGCTTAACAAATTTCAGTCTAGGGACTTGGGCACGGATCCGAGTGCTCTTGACCCCAAAGTCTAGTTCACATGGTAATTCAGAACACAAGCGTATTGTGCTCAAGCACGGTACCCGAGTTCACTTGGAGGAGGTGGTTTCGGTTACGGTTCATCCATACTCAGACAAAACATGAAAACAACTGCTTGAGCACGGAAGTGGACTGCTACGTGACCACTTAACTATTCAACTCTTTTGTTCTAAAGAATGAAGAAATGATCAAAACAAGGGCTTGCTTCTTCTTCTTTGATCGTATTTTCCTATTTAAAACCACCTAGGTGCTGCCACCTACTGTACCGGTACTTTAACATTCGCGAGTTTCCTCAGGTACAGAGAGAAATTACTGGGGTGAAAGCTGAGCGGGGTGGGGTGGGGGGGTAGGGTGACAATCTGTGGCATGGTACGGAATAATCGTACCTAATAACCTTCTTGTGGGTGGCCAAAATATTTTTTAAATGCACGACTGTCAACATCCTCATGAAGATGAAGAGCACAAAATGCCTCGGAGGGGAGAAGGAGGCTCCTGCTGTGGGGATAAAGTTAAATTCCCATCCTAAGGACCCAAGGTGGAGACCAGAGAGAGAAAAAATGGTTTGAAATCAGTCTAAAGTTGTCAAGGCTGGTCTGACTCCATCACATGACAACCACTGGAGCTGGCTTAGTGAAAATAGCCTTCACAGGACAACATCCATAAATCCTCCATCAGGTTGGCAAGCATGATTTCTGATTGGAGATGACCATTTTCAGTCAAAAGCAGGGGTCCACTCGATTGGATCGTTAAAGTGACTGGCATCTAGCAGGAACACCTTGACAATGAGTAATGAGTTGCCTGTCTGAATGCTCATGCCGTTAATCACGAGAGACATTTTGAAGGTTGGGTGGTGGGCTGGATTTGTTTGACGGAGTGGGGGGAGGGGCTGCCAAATGTCATTGACTGCGTTTTTTTAGGTCTGAAACAAAATACAGAAACAGCAATTTTCCAAGGAAGCCCATTAATCATAATCCATGGGAAAGACAGTAGTATATGAAATTTACTGCTTTCAACTATACAGTATTTGCATTTAGAACAACCTGTTTGCTCAGTGTATACTTATACCTCTTTAGTGCTAAAATGTGCATTAAATTCTCATGAAAATAGGAAGGCAATATTTGGGGCATATCCTTCAGTATGGGTCAGAAAACTTGCATATTATTTAAAATCATTTCAACCCACTCAGAATATTGCCTAAAAATCCCCCACAGTACTTAGAATTCATTTCGACCCACTCAGAATATTGCCTAAAAAAATTCCCCCTTGTACTTTTACTTTTGTAAAATTGTACAGCTCAACTGGCCAGTCAACACAAAGTGTTGCAATGTTACCGGAATGTTTTGCACACTACGGGAGACAATAAATCAAAGGGTTTTGTGGTCCTGGCAGAGGCACTTTAACAGGACTCCAGAGAGGTCACTTTAATTCATACATCCTCTAAGAGGATTTGTGATGGATGGCATTCATCTTTGGTGAGCAGGAAAGCTGTTGGTAGCGAATGCAGGGCTGTTCTGGCAAAAGTCTCTGCTCCTATCTGCTTTATTGATCAGCCAATGAGCCCAGGGAGAGCAGTTAGACAGTGTGTGTGCAGTTCGCCGAGATTTATCTTTTCCATTTATGTGTTGAAGTTTATCATCTGAGGCATGTCATGACACTTAGGAAACACCAACAGGATAATAATGATGATGATGATGATCAGATGATGACAGGTTGATGGTAAAAACGACAATGATGATGATGATGATGACCCCTCTTCGTCAAGCCTAACTTGACCTCATATTAATCTTGAAGAATAAATACACACCAATTGCTTCAGAAGCTATATCTGTCTGATACTGAACTAATTTTGTATTAAGACCAGCTGAAGATTTTAAACCCTGGATATAATGTGGTGCTGGAGCCATTTCATAGGGATTTTGCTCCATGTTCAGTCAGCGGTACCAATGGAGTCACAGATTCGAGCCCCTCACACCAAATCCTGACTCTGCTAACTGCAGACTGGAACAATAATTAATAATTGTGAGTCTATTTTTTTCCGGTCGTCCACTGATGATGACATCCCCACTGTGGCCTCTCTCCTGTTCCTGGGCGACAGAAACAGACCCTGTTATAATCCTGTGCTGCTCCCGCCCATTCGCTTCAGGGTTGGACGTGACGTCTGTTCAGGCATCCTGCCAGCCACTGTTATTCTGTCAGCTCGACAGAGTCTGTCTATTGTCTAAGGTCGTCTATCATTACAGATACACCAGCCATCAGACCTGCTGCCCACCTGGTACTTCTTGATTAAGGCACCATTCTCTGTGAACCGTAGAACACTTAATGCGTGGAAATCTTAGGAGGGCTTGTATTTTTCAGATGGAGAATTCGCTGCTCGCTGGCACCAACCAACATATCATCAGCAAAGTCTCAAAAGAAAAATAAAAAGAAAAAAAAAACGCAAATTGCCCATTTTGAGCTTTAGTCAGACAAAAGCCTCTTCACCAAGTCCGCATGGGAAGTCAGTCTGAGTTGCATAAGGTATATGATTTATTATTTTGAGGCTGAAACTATGAAACTAATACTCAAGAATACCTAACAAAGTGATTGGCGATTGCATTTTGTGGCGCCAGACAGCATAAGAAAGGTGTGAGACCAGGGGCTCTTTCCAAGCCTTTAGTTTTCACAGTCTCACTTCCTATCTCCTTAAGGAAAAGATGGCCAAGTCTTGGGTAAATGTCCAATTCATATTTCCTTGCTCATTTAATGGACTCGAATCTCTTTAATGGCGGCAGACCTCAATCAATCCCTGGGCCAAGTGCTTTGAATAAAATAGCGATATAAGTGAACCCAAAGTGTCAGCTTCTGTATTTGTGAGTACCTACAGCACTGAGCCCCGGTAACCTGGGTGACCACTTGCAGACATGATGGTTGCTTTGAAACCTTCAATCAGCTGATAAAAAGATGCCTAATCATTGACCTCTATGAAAAGGCCAGGGGTGAAGTCATAATCTCAGAGATGCTTCCACCTCTGGGTAACCATGCTTCCCCTGCCTTTTTTAAGTATGATGGCTATCTTATTTTAAATGTATTAATGGGGTTATTTTCTAGGTGTAGCTGGAATAAGAGAGGCTGCCAGAGATGCTGTGGCGCCTGACCAAAGATTAAAACCCAATGATTTTTAACCCGCACAAGAATAAATTGATTCTTAGACACAATTTTATGGTAGCCTGCATGAGGAGCAACTATGTCGCCCTGTCTTGATAGTATGCTTGAGTAAGAAATTATAATATAGCCAATGTCTGTTAGTGATGTTTTTGAAATATGAGAAATGAAGTATCAGTGTATTTTCATGATATACGGGTATTCAATGTGTATCATTTATACTCTAAATCTCAGGGTTTTGATGATGAAATACCCAAACATTCTAATATCTAACGACAGTGCCAAAGTAGAGCTAAAGTATATTGCTTTGAAAAACACAGTGGAATAGCAAAAAGGATGAAATACAATCTCAAAAACTAGAGAGCCAATTTGTACATGGCCAGATTCCACTTGTACGTAGAGAACTGTTCTGTTCAGTTTCAAAGTCCTGACACTGCTGGTTCTTTCCCTTATACAACTAAGCCAATAATCTCTGGCCCTGTCTCTCCAGCATCAATCTATTGGATTAATCCCCTTTCAGTAAGAATTGACTTCATATCTGTCATTGGCAGCACGGTACAACACATTAAAGGGGCAGCACATTTCAGAATTATGAGCCAAGCTTGAGTCTATGGGATCAGTCCTGGAATCTTAAGGGAGATACAGGCTCCATTTTGCCAAAAAAACAAAAAAAAAAACGGAGTTCACAGTTTTAAATGGAGCAGCTACTTATTCTGTCTTCTCAATCTGTTAAAAAGTAAAGATAATCTTTCTCAAGTGCATGGGATTTAAAATATGGTGCAATTACACACTCGTTTCAGCTGTTCTGCCATCTCTACAAGTCAATCAGTTGCAAATGCAAATGCTTTTGCAAACTCAAATGAACAGTAATGCTGTTTATTTGAACAGCAACAGCCATCTGGGTGTCTGTGCATTTGTACCAGAGATATCACCTCACTTCTGCAACTCTTAATTCTAAACACTATAATCTAATCAGTGCTTAGCAATTCGCATCATTCTCATCTCTAGCTGCATTTGATATGCCTTCAACCCATAAGGGGCGGGGATATATAGAATATACCAAAGAATTCAGTCCGTCCGTCCATCCACACCAGTTTGTCCAACCGATTTCTCAAAAACCGCTGATCAGATTGTTTTTGAATTGCAGTCATGTATTCTACACTTCATGCAGAGGCGTAGTGACAAGTTCCCTTCCGTCTATCTGTCTGTCCCTCCTTCTGCGCCAGTTTGTCCAATCGATTTCTCAAAAACCGCTCATCAGATTGTTTTCAAATTAAAGCCATGCATTCTACACTTCATGGAGAGGTGCAGTGCCAAGTTTCATGAAAATGTTAAGATTTTCTCAAAAATGACTCTTGTTTTCCATATTTTGAACTTAGAAAATTCACCACTGCAAATGTTGTCCTTCTGATTTCTCGAAAACTGCTAATCAGATTGTCTTCAAATTTCAGTCATGCATTCAATAAACTACTTCATGCAGCGGTGCAGTGCTGATTTATATGAAAATATGCCATAATCTCTTCAGTGCACAAGTGTAGGGGGTATTAGTGAGCTGTGCTCACTTTTTCACTTGTTCATTTTATCCTAAGGCGCGCAGCTTGGGACATCATCAAGGCGCCAGAAGGGCTTAACACATTGGGCGACCAATTGCTTCAGGTGACAGACAAGCTTGGATCAGAAAGACAATCCAGAATGACGGGTGAGTGTTTTTCAGCCAATCACCACTAGAGTGACGATCTCCAATAGAGTGAGTCCTGAAGCAGTGCCAGGCGCCTTGCCTGGGTGGCCTTCTCTGTCAGAACGGTGACACAATGTCAGCTACACTTAACAGTCCACCCACCTATCCATCCACCCGCACCACCTCCACGTCCGCAGAAATAACCATCAAAGAGCATCAGCCCCTAGTTTTCCGCCAGCTGCAGGTCTCTGGGGATCGAGCGAGCGAGAACACCGACTAATTGTCAGAGAAATCCACTGCTGCTACACAGAACTGTGACTGTTTCTAGCACAATTTAAAGAATATGAAGATGTGTGTTACAGATAATCCCATTTTCTGTCACAGCAATCTAATCATGGGCAGATAGATCACGAAACTATCCAAATCTTAAAAAGGAAAAACAGATTATGGGATGGTTAAGCTGTTTGTGAGCCTCTTTTACATTCTGGTCACAATTTATGCTATTTATGCTGGTTTTCTTTTTTAGTATAGAGCAAAGAAAATACAAATCTAGAAAATGCACTCAGTAGACTCCTGGGCAAAAACAGTGGCTAAGCCAACAACTGCGAAAGTATGAAGCTTTTAGTGTGCTTTAAAACAAATCATTGGCCAGGACATTAGCAAGAATTAAACAGGTAAAGTGACATTGTATGGGATAGATATTTCTCTACATCATTGAGTCTTGTGGGTAAACTTGAACACAGCTTTTTTCAGAAACATTGAATCAACGTTGAATCGTTCAGTGCTGATAGATCCAAGCAGTTAATGAGTAACTGAAAGTATTTTGTGGTTAGTTTGCGTTTAAAGGGCACCTGAAGTCGATTCCCATTGTTTTTGTTTATCGGCTAATCAGCGAGCCGCAACAGCAAATGAACCGAAATATAAGGATTATCTACGCAAGTACACAAAACATTTGGTTTAAATGAATAAAATTGGTCATGTGACAATGCAAGATGTCTACAAAAGCAAGTGATTTGTTTGTAAACATTGGACGTTCAACGCCCGTCTGAGAATTGACTTTAGATGCCCTTTAATGTGAGATCAAATGTTCTGGACAGCAGGAGTCTTCAGCCCCGATCCTGGAGAGCAACCATACTGAAGATTTTCATTGCAACCAAAGCAAAGCAAAGCGAAGCAAAGCACTCCTAATTTCCCAGTTAGAGGTATTGATGAGTTGCTCATTAGCCAAATCAGATGTGCTGCTTTCGGAGCAGAGCAAAAACCTTCAGGATTGAAGCTCTTCAGGAACAAGGTTGGAGACCCCTGCTCCACGGGGCTCAAATTTGGACTCTGAAACTTCATCCTTTATGCTTATAAATGCCCATTTGGATCATTTTTGAGATTATGTATTTGCCCAGGAATGTAGAGCGCTGGGTTCATCTAAGGATGCAGATGAGGTTTTTCGACATAAAAGTACTTTTTGGCTCATTGGCATCGGTGGTATAGTGGTCCCTGGAGAAGTGAATACTCTCTATTAGGTAGATGGGTAGATCTCTAAGGATTATACTGCAAATTGGAAAAAAAAGAGGTGGATCTACTTCATATATCCGTGTATGTCCTCCATTACAGCACTGATTGGCATTGGCAAACATTTTAATAAACTCTTCCTTCGGTTCAGACCATGGTTTTACTGCAAAATTTCACGTAAATTTGTCCATAGATATCTTCACAGACTGACAGACTGCAGTTGTACGCATCATCACCAGGTAAGCACGTCCTCACCTGAACATAACATACAGATCCAGTCAACTTCCCAGGCTCTGAAGAGGGAGGGGGTTGGGGGGGGACTGACAGTAACCGAAGCTAACGCACAACATTCCTAATTTCTATTTTCATCCATCTAACATCAGCTCTGTGAGCTTTGACTAAAACACTTCAGGTTATGTACCTCATCATTGTGCTGAATCAGCCTGACTCTTGGCGTATAAACCTCTAACTGACAGGCTGCAAACCAAGTTTGCCTATCATCACTCTAGTAGGCAATTCTATGCCCTTTATATTTAAGACGTTGATTTTCACATGCTAGAGTGCTGCAGGACTGCAGTGAAATAGACCAGTTGCACCTGATTCACAAAGATGATGCCATCTGGGTGCAACAAAAAGCTTTTGAGGATTGAAATATAAAAACCTCTGACTAATTCTAGTGTCCAGCATGCGAAAAAGCACACCACTGCTTCCAGATAATTCCGAGGGGTGTAGACATTTGCAAACACGATGTGAACACAGAGCTGAAAACTGAAAGCTATCAAACGGCTGCCATCCTCTCTTTTGCCTGGCCTCCGAACAGCCATTGTGTATATTGCAATTTACTGGAAATCTGAGTAATGGGGCTTCATTTGGCTAAGCAAGGAATGCAGTTATCAATGCTCCTGTGAAACAAGGCTTGATTACTGAGAGCTTGGTAATGAGTCTGTTTCTCTCGCCGAAGCTTTAAGCCGTCTTACTTTGCAGTTCTTTGCAGGCATTTCTATCCAGCGAGGGTGACTGTGATATGTCTACCTCCCAAGCTCAAAGGATTGAAACCTCACTGAGCAAAGGCTCAGAGGACATCAGCGAAGAGGCTCCTGGTATGACTTTCCTGTGTCTCTCACCCAGTGGAGGGTCATCGTGGCAGGCAGCTCAGGGCCAAGGATATGGGGGTTAAGACTTAAGTTATTCCAGGATTAACAATGCTTTCCGCTCATTATTTTGCCGTTATATCATTTTATCTGTCGTACTTCGCAAAACACGCACAGGAATCGAATCACATACTATTCACTCAGTATTCACTCAGATGCTCATATCTATGGGCACTTTAGAGTCTCTAATCAAACTAACGTGTTCATCTTCGGACTGCAGGAGGACACCACAGTACCTGGGGGGTGAACACAGATGAGCAGGATGACAAGCACCTCCAAGGGCCCCAAGCAGGATTTGAATCCACACCAGTCTCACCTTGAGGTGACAGCACCACCAACTCCACCACCATGCCACCTCTCATGAGGACTTATTCCCGGAGGCACGGAATATTATTGACGATTTGTGTGAACGAGGCAGTCCCCTTTTTTTGATTGGCACGGTTTCTCTGTAGCCTTCAGGATATATAGGTTTCGGGCACTATGCATTCCCAGCGCAGTGATTGTTGCCATACGGTTGTGCTATCAGAACTTTATCCTTTGGGTATTTAAAGCACCGGCAGGTCTGTGTTATCAAGATTGTCTTTGAGTCGCTACAGCTTGGTCCCTCCCTAGTCTTCATGGCTTAAGGCACTGTGTCCTCCCTCTCTCCATTCATTCTGTAATAATAGACACATCTGGCCCTACCACTGAGAAGGCAACACCACCGCTTCCCATATTGTGGATGATTACAACATGGGGGCTCAGAGGCGAATGCCATGTCTTTCAATTACCATGAGTCCGACTGAATTTGAATTTAAGACTGTTTCCAATTCAATGATGATGGCAGCAACAAGCTCATTCTATCAATTTGATGATAGAAAAACACACAGCGTTGATACAATAATGCTCTCACTGTGAAACTGTAAAATGTGTGCATGTATTTTTTTCTTTTTTTTTTTGCTCTGCAGTGATGCACAGCTTACCGGCACATTTTCTCTGGGGCGGCTCTTTTCTGACAAGAGGTGTAAAGAGAGTCAGGGGTGAGGCTCAAAATGAATGCAGGTTCACAACGGTCTCTGCTCCATTATCGCTTCCAGTACACGAGGGTAATGAGCGCGAGCATTCATTTATATTCCCTGCAAATAATCCCTGCAAGAAGGATTTCTCCAAGCTTACTGGCTGCGTTACTGTGCGTGTATCTATGTGTTAAATATGGGGTGTGAAATCAAAGCTGAGAGCAATTAAAAGCCCCAATATGTACACGGAGCCATGCTTCTCCATAATTGGCCTGATTAATGAACGCATTAAAAAGTTCTGACAGCAGTGGATTATTAAACCATATACATGCATGGATGTTGGGTTTTCTCTTCAGATAATGTGGAATACAGAAATAAATACCCCGTTCAGTCACATGGGTATTTGGGTTAAAAAAAAAAATAATGATTTTACAATTACCGGGCGATCATCAGCAAATTTTAAACATTCCCGTGATCTTCCTTTATGTGTGGAGTTTGAATGTTCTCCCCATGTTCGAGTGGGTCTCATCCGGGTACTGCAGTGTCCTCTCCTGGTCCAAAGAAATGCATGTCAAACTTATCAGGGACTCCACCCACAGGTGTGAATGTTGTCCATAGAAGAGATTGAAGCCTCACAACATGTCTTTCCCTCCAGTATACCATGTGCCACGGTGCAGAGTCACCAACCCCAGACCTGGGACTGACACTCTGACTGACTGAATGCTATTAAACACATTCCACAAGAACAAAGAAAGAGTACATGATTACACTTGGCAAAAAAATGTTTATTCAATTTTGATATACGTATAAACCTTCAGAACTGATCTGTCCATAAATATGTATTTTGGTTCATGTCAGATATAGGTCCTCATATACGTGGATGTTGATAAAGTTGTTGTCATTTTAGTTGTTGACCATAGAATATTTAAACAAAATCAAACAATGAATCTGATTCCAAGTGCAGAATTTCAGTTTTAATTGGAAGATATACGCATTGAAATTGGGTGGAGGATGTGGCAATACTAACACTTTTTAAAGCGGTCTCCTATCCTGATCTGCTGCCCACCCCAACCCCCGTTTCAGTGCCCAAAAGTAATTGGACAACTGCCTGCTCAGCTTTGTGATGGCCAGGCGTGTTTTGTCCCTACATAATTTCACTGTCAAGCACACAAATAAAACATCAGCAGTTGATTTCACGTGTTACATTTGCATTTGGAATCTGTTGCTGTGAATTGTATGTGAAATTCAAAGAGCTGTCACTGCCAGTGAAGAAAACCATGATTAAGCAAAAAAAAAAAAAAAACCCACTAGATTTTAAAAAAAGGCAGGATTCTTTAGTGTAATTCATAGCATAGAATACTTCTGAAAACCACTGTCAGTGAAACAATTCATCACTACATTCACAAATGCAAGTTAAAACTCTGCCATGCCAAGATAAAACCATATACAAAAAAGATCTGGATATGTTATCGCCTTCTCTGGCCCAAAGTCATTAAAAATGGACTGAGGCAAAGTGTAAAACTGTACGGTGGTCTGACCATTTCAAAACGTGAAATTCTAATCGAAAATCATGGACGCTGCATCCTCTGGGCTAACGCAGAGAGGGACCATCTGCCTTGATATCAGTGGACATTTCAAAAGCTAACAACCATGATGGTAAGTAGTGCATTAATGCACATTGCATGGGTGACTTGCACATCTGTGAAAACACCGTTAATGCTGCACAATATCTACAGGTTTTTTAGAACAACACATGCGGTCATCCAGTTGTGTTGTTCACGGAGGTTCTTGTTTATTTCAATAACATGGCTTTGTAGTGAAAGAGTCTGGTTGCTAAACCGACCTATCTGCAGTCCAGACCTGTCAGCAACTGAAAACATTTGGTGCATTACAAGATGAAAGATATAACAAAGGAGGCTGTTTGGGCAGATAAAAACCTGCATTAAGCAAGGATGGGAAATCATTTTACTTTCAAAACTACAGCAGTTTGTCTCCTTAGTTCCCAAATGCTTATAAAGAATTGTTAAAAGAAAAAAAGCGGTAAACATGTTGCTGTCCTAACTTTTTTGAAAGCGTTGCTGGTTTCAAAATGTACGTATATTTTTCAACAAACAATAAAAGTTCTCAGTTTCAATATCTAATATGTACTATTTTCAATTAAATATAGAGTTTAAATGATTTGCAAATCGTTGTATTGATTTCATTTACATTTTACTCTGCATCCCTACCTTTCGCTATGGGGTTGTACTTTCGAGTCACTGAAACTAGATAGAATACGGTTGTAATTCCAATGTAGTGCACAAAATATTTTCAGGTGAAACTGTTAAATTTAACCCGAAAGTCTACCCTTGAAGCACATCTTGATTGATTAATTTCTAATAGATTCTGGTGGCAAACTGAGCCAAAATAATGGTAATGTTGTCACTGCCCAAATTCTTATGTACTTTACTGAATATATTTTGGGAGATCTCTTGGCTTCAATCATCACAACTATAGCAATGTTTTCCAAGTTGTGTTTCCATGATTTCCAAGTTACTATAGTTACTATATGACTGATGTTATGGAAATTGAACAGATGAAATATTGAGCAATGGGATATTATGAATGAGCATATCATGAGGAGGGTGAACACCAGAGTCTGTGGTCAACTGGCTTGAGTTTGCAAACCTGACAATTTTGTATTATGAAAAAGCTGCCTTTGATCTCTGAATGCTAAACACCCATACAGGCAGGTAGAGAGATAGGGGGAGTGAAAGAGAGAGAGAGAGAGAGAGAGAGAGAGAATTAAAAAAAGGTTCCTTTATTCAACAAGTATCAATTTACTTGATATAAGTCATAGCAAACATAAGACCATTGACCATAAGACAACCATTTCAAAATTACCAAGAGCACTCATGGCCGTATAATATGCATTGTCAATTCTGACTCTGCATTGTACCAACTTTTTAAAAATTGGTACCACCTCTTGACCTGCTTTCTGATTTATCACATTTTTCCTGCTCAAATACACTGCCATTTTTGCTTGGCCCAAGAGGAAGAGAGAGAGAGAGAGAGATGGAGTCAGTTCTAGACATCAAAAAACACTTGAAATTTGTTGGATGGAAAGACAAGGCTCATTGGTCTCACCTGTGGTCCTTATATTTGTACTGCACACATCTGGCTGCTCATGATGTGAAGTATCAAACCATTTGTCATTTCCTGCCATCTTTACCACAAAATGTTATCCATCTGCTGCATGGATGGGGAAGCCCACTGGCCATGCATGTTGGATTAAGCCTCTTGCAATCTGCAGCTGTCCGCCTGGTCTAAACAGGGATATTATCACAGTGATTCACCGACTCATATAACACCTGTTCAATCTGACTCTCCAGTGCCAAACGGTTTCCTCCATTACTAGGTGTCTTGATTTGTTTCTTCTGAGCATGTGCAAAGTTGAGAGAAAAATTAAAGGCAAATGCGGGCAGTGGGAGATGATTCCAGTGGGGAATTGTAATTGGCTGGACCATAATGGTCTTCTGAGGCTTCGGAAATTACTAAGAAGAATAACAATTCAGGTCCATTTGACGAGTACCAATTCGTAATGATGTGAAGAAATGAAAGCTGAAGTAAAGACTCTTATGGGTCATCTTACTCGTCCATAATAGGCAGAAAATTTGAAAGGCTGGTCCCACCTCCTCTCATGATCGCCGTGGCGGAAAATGACACAAAGCATTATATAAAGCTGGTGTACGTTTTAGGTTGTAAGTAATTGGATTTTCTTTGACAATGGTAGTATCTTGCTCCCATGTGGATTCAAGGATGTTACGACATGTTCTCACGCACACACACACACACACACACACAGACCTATACACACACAGACACACACAGACTTACACACACCCACACACACACCGCCTCAGTTATATTCAGCCTGCAGAAAGGCCTTTGTTGTTTCATGGTTCATTTGGTTTTATCGCCTGCCTTTTACAGCCAACTGCTTCCCCCCACCCACAGTTCCCGCTGACACACCCCTTCCAATAAACGGCACCAAGAGTATTTTTTTTTTACATAATCCCACTTGAGGAAAGCCGTTTTATGAAAGTGTGCTAATGAAATGCTAGTCACTGAAAACCCTCCCTCTCTGTGACCTGTGGCATCTGGGTCTATCTGTCCAATTTACAGTCCCACTCCTCTCTCTCCCACGATGCAGTGCTGCCAGCAACTGTTAGGCTTTGCCCTCACTTAATGTTTCTACCGAGAGTGGAGCAGAAAAAATGAATCTTTCATAATACTGTGGTGTTTGTAAACTGTGAGCAAGTCTTAGGAATCTCAGAATGCAGTACGCCAAACTGATCATACACTCTCTCTCACTGATTGGATGCCTTTAAGATCTGCAGTCAGTCCCTTCATGTCAACATATGTGTTTGCACACAATCCACTAACCTTTATGCTTAAATTTGAAAGTCTGTGATATTGATTATATAGTTTAGTTCATGTCCTAATGCAGTCTTACCCTTTAGAAATGACTGTGCGTAGGGACATGTGCTCTAAAAAGAAGTTAATAATGCTGTCAACGAGTAATGTTAGATATAATATGCCTTCAAGCAGCCAGTCATTAAAAAACAGTATATCATATCAGGTTGGAGGCAGGAAAAGATAAACAATGCAGGAATGGAAAGACTTGAATATTTTGAGAATGCTTTAATGATGAATAATAATAATAAAAAAAAAATCTTGATATAAATATCAGTAAGTGCTTTCACAGGTGATGGTTTGTAGTCTGTCCGAGGAGATTTGGGTTTGATGGAATTGGGGGAGGAGGTGTCTCAGAGTGAGTGACGTCCTCATTTAGACTGTGGTGTTTTATTTAGGGAGTCTTATAGCTTATGGAAAT
This sequence comes from Gymnothorax reevesii, assembly GCA_029721435.1. Classification (NCBI taxonomy): domain Eukaryota; kingdom Metazoa; phylum Chordata; class Actinopteri; order Anguilliformes; family Muraenidae; genus Gymnothorax; species Gymnothorax reevesii. Next base: position 51,542,910 of record CM056591.1, read on the forward strand.
GTTCCGTTTGATCATTCATTCATCACAGGAGTTCCGCTGAGGATATGTAAAAAAAAGTGCGGCAGATGGAGACAGACGCCGAGAGGACAGGGACCCATCGCATTCCCTCGGATTTTACTTTGAAATGATGGAAACGCTTTCGCAAACCAGCCCCTAACTGACAGCAGCATGTCAAATCTAGGCGAGGAGACTTAACCAAGAGTCATGTTTGCCGTCTCCTCGCCCACCCACCCCCACTAAAGACATCACTGTGACCTGAGGCCCTGACAGGGCCTTTTATTTATCCTGATTTCTATAGCATTGCTAGCTGATGTAACAGAGCCCTCCCCGTAAAGAAAACCTCCAGTGTTTGCCTCCATAGGAATGGCTCCCATGAAGCTGCCTGAACACCTGAAGGCACCACTAGTTTGTCATTTACTCACCAATTAAAACAATAAGTGCATTTGATCGATTTGCATCAAGTGATAGATTGACAGCTCACTATTGCCCCTGCCACACCTTTAATGGCGTTCCCAACCGTTCCAAACCTCTTGAGTTTGTTTATTTTCTGACCATGATAATTAGTGTATTAATTCAAATCTTTTACATGATTCTGTTGAGACTGGGGCAAAGAATTAAGAACATCATCCAAAAATCCTCTCTCCATAAAATGTATAGTTTATATACATTTTTTTATTTTACATAAAAAGATAATATATAAAGATTGTATATTTTTCATCTCATTTTCCCTATTTTTATGCAACAGACAGGATATACAACATATATTGTTAGACATCACATTGAAAAATGTGGAAATGGATATTCCTCAGCGCACTGTGAAGTGTTCCGGTAAACTCAGCTGACATTGTCTAAAATAAAATAAACTTCTGTTTTCTCACCACCTGCACTGTAAAAAGTGATTTTCAAGACAAAGAAATTTATTTATTTTAAGACCTAGCACATTTATTTCTATCACCATTTTCTTAGTTGGACAAAAAATTGTCCTTGGTTTGATGTAATTTTGAAATAGTATTTTAAAATGTACTTACCCCATTGGCAAGATAGTCAAAATTACCTCAAATCAAGAACAAATTTTGGTCTTACTAAGAAAATGGTGATAGAATTAAATGTGTTAAGTCTTAAAATAAGTACATTTCCCTTTCTTGAAAATCACTTTTTGCAGTATGGAACGTTATTGGCTGTAAGGTGCCACATATATAGTTCCTTTCTCATTACAGCTAAACAGAATTGCTGTTTCCTCATGGCAAACAAGTGAGGAGATCGAGAGCAGAGCCTGAGAGGGAAGTGTTTACCACTCATTTACTCCCACATTAGAAAACAGAGCGCGTTTAATCAATCCCAATAACACTTCTGAGGGGAGGATAGAGAGAGGAAAATGACTAGCGCTTGCTGACGGAACACGGCAGCAACTCGAAGGGGGATGGGTGATCCGAGAGTATGAATAAACCTGGGGGGTTTTCTCCCTTATAATCTCTCTCTCTCTCTCTTTCTCTCTCTCTCTCTCTCTCTCTCTACCACTGTATTGTTCTGTCTCTCTCTCTCCATCTTTTCATCACTGTATGTTGCTCTCTACATCTCTCAATCTTCTATAAGCAGATCTATTAAAAATAAATAAATAACATTCCTGTAATTTCAGATGCAGGGAAGATATGGTCGGTTACTTTGATTGAGGGGCGATTCTCTCTCTCATGCCAAAGTAAAAACTCAAATAAGCTACTAAATACCAGTTGCAGAAAAATATGTTCGGGATAAACATTTTCAAAATCTCAACGAGAAATAATTCATTCTTCAAATAAATATTCAAAGCACCTACCCAGTCACAGAAAATCATACATTTGAATTGGTTGTGTAACTTTCAATGGCAGCGACATGGCATGGATACCAGAGAATATATTGCTATTAAAATAGAGAAGGAAACCTGCTCTTTCTACCATACATTGAAGCTGCTTTGATTATAATGGTTGTCGACTCTGTGTCACAGCAAAAAATAATTCATGCTTCAAGGCTGTGTCTCCCTAGGACTCTGAATTGAGAGATTACTTGTGATGGCAAACTGTAACTCCCTACTGTGCAGTAAGAACTATGTCAGTTACAAGCCACATTCATCATCTGATGGACTAAACCAGTTTGTTGGTTTTGAATTTGACCCCTCTTCATCGATTCAGTTCCGCTAGCCAGTCCCTTCCCCACCCGAGCTCTCTGATCCAGCTGTTCAGTTGATGTTTTCTAATGAAGCCAGACCATCCACTAATCTGAGCGTGCCATTTATTCCACAGAATATTACCATTTTATGGCTGATGGATTTCTTTAAGGGTTAAGAGTTGGATCCAAAAAAAATAAATAATAGACATCAAATTTCTGCTTCAAAACAGACTGAGCACAAAGAAAAACAACAAGACAGCATTGTCACCAATAACCACTGCCACGGTAAGAATGGTCATGGGAGGTTCCATTAAATCGAAACCCATTCAGTAGGGTCATTACACTACTGGCCACACACACAAAATTCCATCCACATAGATGCAATAGTTTCTGAGAAAACTTGTCCCTATTGCGACATCCATACACCAAGTTCCGAGGGCCATAACTCCGTAAAAAAAATGTCGATCTCCTTCAATAGGGTCATTTCTACCGGCCAACCACAAAATTTCATCCACGTTGCCGAGAAAACTTGTCCCCAACACCCATACACAAAGTTCAGAGTCAAGGGCCATGACTCTGTAAATATAAATATCTCGAAATCAATTGTCAAACTCATTCAGTAGGGTCATCAGTACTGGCCACATACAAATTTCATTCACGTAGGTGCAATATTTTCTGAGAAAATTTGTCCCTATTGCACCCGAATGGACGGACGGAATGATGGATGGAATGACGGACGGACGGACGCACGAGCACCATTCCAATAACCCCCGATCCACTTCGTGGCGGGGGATATTAATAAACACAAATGGCAGAGTGTAATACAGACAGTGTAACTCAGAAATAAGAGCACGCTGGATATTCTGATCACATTTCCCCCTCACCAGTGGCTGGCAGAGGATTATTCCACTAAACAGTACAATGTTACTCCCTGAGCTAATCTGAATTTCCCTTGGCCTTTGCATTTGCTAGCATGCATATCCACAGTGTAAAAAATTAGAGAATTGCTCTCCATCTTAGATAATTGCCTCGTCTATATTACAAGTCATGAGGAAGATTAAGGATACATTATTCAATAAAAAACAGATTTTTATTGTAATTAGATTTATTTTTTTCCCATTCTGAAGTAGAATATAAATTATTTTAGGTTAATTTTTTCTTGTCATTCTAAAAACTGTCAAAGAGTCACCTCATTAGAGATCTTAACCTTATTGTATTGGAAAAGTATAGTATAAATGGAAGCTAAAAGTTTTATTATTGTTTCAATTTTTACAATGTTCGTACTGGGAAATCAGTTTTCTCTTACTAACTTTTTTATTTATGCAGTACAAACACAAGTCGAATGTTAAGTGAGTGCGAAGAGTCAAGGTTATCACCACTCTTTACATTCACAGGACTTAACTAAGTCAATGTAGCAAGATGACTTGACTTAGTCTACCTGAGTGAACATATCATATTTACAGTGAATGCTTATGTTGCCCTGTATTTGAACCTGGATTTTGGGCTAAACATGCAAATTATTTAGTCTGCGGTATACGTTTTCTGAGCCAGTGAACCCCAGGGAAGCTTTGAACTGGAATCAAATGGGTCAGCAAATGCACTTCAGGAAATAAAGTTAATATCTAAACTAAGTCACAACTCTGGTGTCAAAACCCTGGTCCCATTAACAGTGTCTGGGGCAAAGTGACAGAATATACGTCCCGCATCCTTTCCAGATGGTTGCTAATGTGAAGTGACACTCTTGTGAGATCCCTAATGTGTTCCAGTGGGATAGCAGCCGCTGAGGGCAGTGTTCATTTTTCCCACAAAAATCATGACGAAAAATATTTGTCACCAGCCTTTTTTTAACATGACTTAGACAAGACAATGACAAAGTAAATATAGGTCCTTGATAATCAAAACAACTATGAAGAAATGTGTGTTTGTTTTCATTGCAGACACAAAATGTAACTTAAAATTTCTGATATTTTCCCTGTGCCGTGTGTCACTGTCAAAAAATGAGCAATGAATGGAGTGCATCCTTGCATGTCCTTGCATAAATAATCCTTGGTCATTGGGTGCATTGTTTGAATGACAGGTATATACACCGACCAAGAGTGGGTGGAGGTAATGCCCCTTAAAGCTGTTTTCAACCCACCATAAAAGGGGAAAAAGAAGATGTGTGCAGATTCCCAGCTGGTTCGGTGATTATGTTTCAAACCAGCGAGTTACTGACAACAATACTCCTACGCACATCACAACAGCACAATGGTTTATGTGCTGGGCCACAAAAAAAGGATTTAATGTATGATGGACAGAATTTATTTATAATTCGGTGATGAAGATGGTTCGCTTAGCTTAGTTACACAATTAACTAACGACAATGTTATTAATCTGAACTTAACTTTATGATTAAATTAATTGCTCAATGGCCTATTTTTAGGAGTAAAGTAGTGCTCTCAGTGTTAATCTAATGAATGTACTGTGATAGTAATACGATGGACTATCAAATGCAACTAAAAGTTTACAATAATGTTGAGAGAAATGTAATGAATTTTTGTCAACAAAAACCAGATTTTTGATGAATAAAACTGGGTGGACTAAAACTATGAAGGATAAAAATTACCAAAATTTGACAAAAAATAGCGTGGATTTTCGTCGAAAGACTGAGACTGAATCTAAAACAGTGGCCGTAGTGAACACTGACTGAGGGCCCCACGTCTGTAGGAAAGGAGACCTCTGTTTACACATGGCGCTGCATCTCTTCAGCTCTCACATTACCCTGGATGCTCTCTCTGATCTTTGACATGTATGCGAAGAGAGAGGCTCTCCTACATGAATCCAGCACTATAATCCATTCTGCTCCATTACTGTATGTATTTGGCCTTGAGTTTATGGTGGCAACCATAGTTCCAATTTTTGACAGGTTTCTCTCGGAAATTCTGAAGTCAATAAACCAAGACGACAGGGGGTAGAAACACTCATACAATATTCAATATTGCAGATGTCCTTGGTGCACAGATGTGAGCATATTTCATGCAAAGCCATATGCACATCTACTGTTCCTACAAGCCAAGTGTGCTGAAATTTCTGTGGATTGCCAAGCAGCAGGAGAATCTATACCATCGGGGTTACAGCACTGATGTCATGAGTGGGAGGATTAAAATTGAAATTTGCGGCTGGATGCAACTGCTGAAGCGTCTAGCGAGCTAATCATCCCTAATCGCTGCACTGAGAATCAAGCTGTATGAGGAGATGATTTGTAAAACATGCAAGCTGGGTTAATTCACCCAATATGGTCTGCTAAGCAAATCATTTTAATTAAAATGCCTGCAAAGCTGTGTATTATTGTCGATACTGATCCCTGGCATTTGTACTCTGTCGTAGGGTTGTAAAGTATCCACGGGTATTAGATCATGTTGGCCTTGTCTGCCCGCCAAGGCCGACATCACACAATAGAAAACATCCATGCAGTTGGTAACGTGATCTCCAGCGCGTGAACCCAACATTTGTTTCCCCTTACGACACAAAAAGCCTTTAAAATATCACTTTTCATGTAAACTACTGTTAAGCTGTTATCCAGCGTGTGTTTATGGGGCCATGCTGTGTTGAAATGCGAAAGGGCCATATGGAAAGAATCTACTAAAGTCTCAGACAAAATGAAGTTGAGCTATAATCTGAGCCTGTAAGTATCAACTGCTGCATATGTTGAATCTTATAGCCTTGTGCACGCTGAGAGCATTCACAAAACTCCATTAATAAAAATAATAGTAATAATAATAATAATAATTTTAGCCAGTTTAGAGCCAAGAAAGATAATTCAGGGTAGTGGTGGCATACAATTAAAAAAAGATCACATTTAAAAAACAATCTTTGCATATTTAATAACAACAGTCATTTCATCTTTGGGCCAATTAATATTGCAACTGACCCTCACTTGTTTCATCAATATTGCAAATGTAATAAAACATGATGAAGCCGTGCTGTAAATTACTCCCTGGCTAGCTGTGTTTGTTATTTTACTGTGTTGCCTAAAGTGAAAAAATGTGAGTTGACTCTAGCTACTGCAGCTCCTGAATAACAGCTTCATGAGCAGCGCACACACTGCCTCATTACCTGCAGGGACAGGAGTGTCTGTTGTCAACGACATAAATTCTTTGGTTCTTCTATTTCCCCTGCACACATTTGTTTTTGGCTACTTTCTTTATTTGCTCACCTGGAATAATAGGGCCATTTGGCTAAAATTCCCACAGCTAATTAAAAACCTTAGACTGTTTCAGGGGTTGTCAGATTAAAAACTGTTGGGGTTGCTTTGGAGGCTGGAGTTAAAGTCATTTTCTCCCAAGATATAACGTATATTGAATTGTTTTTTGTTTTGTTTAACACTTTTCCTGTGACCACCACAAACCAGACCACAGTTAACTACACTTAGACTCTTCAACTGCAAGTAAAGACAAATTGATAATTGAGGGCACAAAATGCTGAACAATTACATTAATGTTGACGTATTTGTTATGTTTTCCACGTGGCACCATTACTCAAGGACCTACCGCTGAATTTCCAGTCGCGCATAAAATTTGCACTCCATCTGCACACTCGGTTTCATACACCACGAACTGGAAAACCATTCTGTCAGGCAGCCACGGCAATGAACCCGCTATTATTAATCTCACAACACCTGCCTGGGAGACGCTGACAGGGCGTACCAGCCTCCTGAATGCAATTTGCAACTGTTTCATGGTCTGCCAAGCAAAAGTTTGCACTTTATTGGCAAATTGTATGGAACCAGCTACATTTACCAACTGCAAAGAAATGAGGATCAATCAGGAGCGAGGAGCTTAGTTGAACAGTGAACGCAGCTACAATAAACAAGCTTTCGTTATACAAAGAAATGGAGCATTACATGGGCTTCGCCCTTTTTGGAGGTCTGGAACAGATCATTTTTAAATGGCAATGCAACTGAGCTTCTCAGATAATTAAAAATGGAGAGCTTCTATTTTCCCAGGGCATACCGGAGATCATACAAAAAGTTGTTAAGTTTTGTAAAATGGTGTACTTTTATTGCACACTTTTAACATCTAATGCGAGGCTTTTAGATCTAAGTTGAAGCTGTATACTAAATTAGATGCATGCGGACCTCACATCCATCTCATTCCAGAATTATGCGCATCAATATGGATTTGGTTCCCTCCCTTGCTGCAGTGCTTGTCCCTGATCTTGGAAGATGGTTTATGGTGTAACTGCTGCAGGGATTGGCTTCCATTCCAACCAGAAAAGTATTTCTGAAGTCAGGCTGTGATGTTTGGAGATCAGACCAGGCAGGACATTGGCCTTCCATTTAATCACAGAGGTCCTTGCCCAGGTTTTGGTCCAGGCTCTGTGCAGGCGGGACAGCTCCTTCTACTCCGGTCCGTATATGCTGACAGCATGCATATGATTCGCTGAGAGGATTGAGGAACAAGAGGAAGTGCTCAGGCTCGCCCGGGTGTGCGCAGCATTTTTTTTTTCCTCATATGTTATCACGCTCTCCCCTCTGAGGCCTGTTACTGAAACACACTGAGCATCCAGCTGCCAGGATGAATGTACCGGAACCGCGTGATGATACGAGGCAGCGAAAGACCATGGGGGGCTGCTCGAAGAACGAGAGCGGGAGAGAGCGAGAGAGGGAGTGGGAGAGGAAGAAAGGAAGAGGGTGAAAGACAGAGAGACAGACAGAGTGAGGGCAGGAGACAAAAAGAACCAAATATTGTGTGAAAGACACGGAGGAAATAAGTGTAGAATGAGACCTTCCTTCCCACTGTTCCTACCGAGTGCAGAGCCCGGTTTGCTGAGACACAAAAAAGGCTCGTTTCAGATCACTGAGGGGTTCTTTGGTTTTTACGAGTAGGAGGAAGCCAGTTTTTGGCATTACTTCAGAAGGAGGCAAAACGCTGCTGAAAATCTCTCAGCACTGTATTGCAGAATGTGTCCTGAAGAGTCACGTCTGTCTGACTGCGGAGGGGAGCTGCCCAATCCCATCCACGCCCTCAAAGTCACGAGAACCACGTTCATCTGTGTCAAATAGGTGTTTATACTTGAGCCAAGATTAAACGCTCTAAAAAAGGGAAGTGAGACTCAAATAGACTTTCTATTTAGCACTGGAGCGGGAAATTTTCCAGCTTTCTGCTGTAAATGAATGACATTTTGAAACTCATATCTTTCCCCAGCACATTTCTTGCACCAAATCATTTGATAACAAGCATGTCTCTAGAAACGTCCGTCCCAGCATTTCTGCTCCTCTCTCAATCAGCAGAAGCTGAACAGTTACCTCACTACTGCTACCCCTTCTGCTCCATTTGTCTCATGCTACTTCCAGTCTGCCATTCTGTGGGTGGAGGGGAGAGTTTGGAGGACTGAAACAATCAGTCTGTGATTATCATTGGTTTCCATCCAATTCCAGTGTTGCAGTGCGGGGATGCGATGTTTTCATGTTTTAAATTGCAGCCATACCTTTATCACAAACAACCGATTACAATTTTCCATGAAAGCACATTATCCACAGAATATTCCAATATTCAAAACCTTTATTTTAATCCAAAAGGACTGCTCTACTTCAATTTCAATTTACAGTGTTCTGTGAGTCATTAATTCTAGGCCTTTCGGCTGAAGTCAGCTTTCCCTTCTAGTTCTGAATGAGATTCACCACATCACAAAGCACGACATCAAAGCATCACTCATAAGTTTGAAGGATAGTCTGTAACTTTGGGCAAAGTTGAAATTTAAATGCTACAGAGGAGAGGTATCTGCAGGTAATAAGCAACAGCTGAAGGCCCCAGCTAGAAACTGGCTGGTGGCCAGGATCTAATCACTTTGACCTGGGCGCACACCTGACCAGCTGTGCGCCAGACATTGTAATCTCCTCGGACCGTGAGAACGAAATCTGTCCAGCTAGAGATAATGATGCCATCAGACTCAGCAGCACTTGGGAGGCATTTTCACTCTGCAACCACTGGACTAACTTGCACCTCCTAGGTAGAAGATCTGACTCCTCATAAAATGATAATGCTACCTCATTAATGGAAAAGACTTTCAAATACCAACATTCTTGCTGAGCTACAAAACCTGAACAGTAACTCAATGAGCATTTTGCTGTCATATTTTGACTAAAAGTCTGAATTCTACTTCTTTTAGCTAAATAAGGCCAAATGTTGTGATGTACGTGAGATAGTTTGACTTTCAAGATCTGATACTTGGGTGCTTATCAAACTAATTAAATATTGCAAATATTTCTATTTGAGAGGAAAAGATTAGACAAATCATGCTGCAAGAATAAAACAATTATGACTGTTCTTGCAATTGTGGGACCTTATTTGCACTGAAAACCATCCATTATTAATATTTCAACATGCAAATATCTATTTTAAAAATCATAAATGCAGTTTAATGACACACTTTGGCATACTGCACTGATCCACACAGGCTGAAATTCTGAGCTTCAAATACAGGATTTATGGTGGAGAGTGTAGTAAATTCCGTATTCACTAATTGATGATCAGGGCCCGTATTCACAAAGCATTTTAGCACTAAAAGTAAGTCCTAACTGCCGGATTGAGTAGAAACTCCTGAAAAAAATGGGCGTGTCAATCGTAAATTTAGGACTCCTAATTATTTTTACTGAGTGTTATTCACAAAGCGTTTTAGGCCTAAATGTGATTAACGCTCAGGAACCAGTCGGGAGAACCAAGCAATGCAGTAGATTGGATTTTATTAAGTGAGGGGGTAAACCCCCGCAGGGCAGAAGGCAACAGTACAAAGTCTACAATCCAAAAATCACAATCCAGTAGGGTAGAATCCGAGTCGTAAACCAGGGCAGCAATCACAGTACTCGCAGTCAGGCAGAAAAAGGGTTTGATAAACAGATGCAGACAGAATTCCAAAACAGAGCCGAAAATCGAAAATCAGGGACGGACCAGTCAGAAAAGAATCACAAAGAATACGAGGCGAAAACAAGCGTGGCACAGGCAAACCAAGAGAGACGTTCTGACAAGAAACTGCTGTGAAAAGACTGCTAAAATACACACACGGAAAGTCACATGCTATACAGAATCAGGTGTGGAGAATCAGACTAATTAGAAAGGAACAAACACTTGGCAAAAGCCAAAAGGTGGACAGGGATCACGAGACAGCCTATTGACAAAACATACAGCTCCGGTGAGGGATTTCTCACGTGCTCAGATAATGAGAGGAAGGACAGAGTTGAGCAGGTGCAGAGGATCCGTTGAAACGCTGCAAGGAAGATTAAGTGAGGGCAAGAGGCGGAGACTAGAACAGAACGAGTGCAGAGAGCTTGTTAATCAATTAGTAAGGTGCAGCTAAACAATCTCTAGTGCTCGTTAGTAAGTTAGTATTCGTTAATAATATAGAAAAGCAAGGGGAAGGAAGCAAACAAGACAGAAGGAATGGTTGGCAACCCAGAAACCATGAAATAACCTAAACATGTGACATGCAGTACTTGGGGAAAGAGCTGTAGCTCAACTCAAGACCAGACAAGGGAGACAAAGTGCAATGCAAGGCAAGAGTAAAAACATGGACCGGAGAGATAACAGAAATGAGGATACTAGCAGAAATACAAAACATGGTGATATATCGTAATACCCATATCGTCCGACAGTTTATCCGGTTTCCAATGGACATTCGCCAACAACACAGAATCAAACTTGAATTCATGCCCATCTCAGGTATGCGCGGTATCATCGGTGCAGTTGACGAGACCCATATTCATATTATTTTTCCGACCCAAGATGAAGAGGTATTTGTTGATAGAAAAAAAGTTAATTCCATCAACACCCTGGTAGTATTTGATGCCGAATACAAATATTTTGGACATTGTTGCGAAATGGCCAGGATCTACCATCGACTAGCATTTTAATGGAAAGCAGCCTATGCCAATTATGTATCAGGCATTATGCGCCAGCGAGATGCCCCTTGCTCGGGGACAGTGGCTTTGGTGCCGTAGCTCCTCCTGCTATGCATGAATTATTTTATTAGGCTGTTGAGCGAGGGTTACATTTAATAGATCATTATAATAATACCAGTCTTTGTCATATTTTGTATGCATATTTAAATTGTAGGCTATAAATTACAAACCAAGCTTAGTATGCTCTCCCGTTTTAACGATAGCCTGTTCATAGGCTGCAATCTCAGATCTCCCCTGCGATTGCAGCCCATACCACCGCTTCTCACAGTCGTCTGTCGTCCGAGGATTTGCGGTTCACCCCCGAGCCAAATTTCCCTTTGATTACATGCTGTCGCTCCAACTCCAACTGGCCCAGCAGCAGTAACTGGTCATAGCTCCAGTTGGGCTTTGGCGTCGTTTTTGAACTTTCATCGGTGACAGTTTAGGGCAAAAAAAGGTGAATGGCTCGACATTTAAATGACCGCAACATATTCTCATTGGTTAATATGTTGCTTATTACTGGGGACAATGACACGTTTTATTATTGACTCGTTTAATACTATTTGCGTTTTTACAGCTATCTCTTTCCTATGTAGGCAATGTATATTTGCCTAGAGCGAGATCTGTGGGGACTGCGCATAGTGTATTTTCAGTAGTGCTCAACATGGTATTATTTTATGGGACAAACCAGTTGCTTGGACTATTTTTTCATTTTTTCCTCCATGGGTTGTAAGGGGGATACTTATTTTTTCAATGGGCCGCCCTGTCACCAAACAACCAATCACTGTGCTCATTGTCCCAAGACCCGTGCATGAGAATTGATGTCATCCAACCGAGATTTACTCCCACCTATCTCAGAGCTACTCCTCTTCTAGGAGTTATCAGGTTTCTTAACTAAAAGTTGCTGTCAGCAGCTGAGTGAATAACTTTTAAGATTTAACTCCTACATAAAATGTTTTAGCACGACTTAGGAGTACTCCTCGTGGTGAGATAAGATGCTTTGTGAACATGGGCCCAGATCATTTTAAATGAAAATAAATTCGAGAATTTTAATAAACCCATTTCATACTTTCATTTCTGATAAATCAGCTGATGATACTCTCAATATAAAGCTTAGCCCTGGAGCTGTCACCTTAGTACATTAGTCTTATTCATGATGTCACTATATCACTGGCTTCCACAGAGCCCAATGCCATTTCTATGTCAATCATGAAAAATTGAAATACAGGAATTCTTCCAATATACTCTGTGTTGATGCTCTCTAATGAGGCAAAAATAATAACAGCATTATAGCTGGAAACACTTGACACTATAAACCCTGATAGTGTGGTGAACTCAGATGTTTTGTGGAAACTGATTACCTCAAAAAAAATGTGTAGGCCAATTTTATTGAAGGAACTTGAAGAAAATAAGGTGAAATGATTTTTTACGTACTCGTAAGCGCTGTGAACACAAATTAAGCTGGCATACTCAATTTTTTTGTCGTAATCAGTTTCCACATATCATTTGAGTTCACCAGACTAGTCAGAGTTTACAGTGTTGGATTGTACCCTGAATCTGTGTCTGGTTTCTTGTCTGGATCAGAACAGCTCCTCATGAGTGCTGTAACCTGTGAGCTCATTCATCCATCTGCTGTCTCCTGTATGACTCACGGTCACTCATGATCATGGTTTATTGATATTATTTACTGCTGGACTTTGATTACAACCGCTTGGCTCAGTGTCAAACAGAGATTCGGGGAAAATCCCCACTCAAATCAAATCTTTGATCCTCCTGTAATCCCTATTGCATTGATATAAGTACTCTCGCCATGTATGATTATTCTGTCTTCTGTGAGTTAAAGATGCTAGAGCTCTGGGAGCTCTATGTTACATTGCCTTGTGGGGGCAAGTGGTGTAACAATATGCTGATACAGTTTCATATCGTAATACAAAGCCTCCGATACGATACATTGATTTGGAGGATGTGTTTCGGGATACACAAAGCTTTTTAGAATAGTCTGCATATTTTATTAAACCCAGAAATTGCAACATTTTCTATTGCTTTAGCAACGGTCCTGCCCTGCAGGCCCTCCGGCTGTCTGAGGGGTGGCGCCCCCGTGTGGTCCGGAGAGGTGGCTCTTGGCATGAGGGCCCTGTGATGGTCCTGTCCTGCCCTGCAGGCTCTCCCCCCTCCTGCCGACTGCATGTCCACCTCAACGAGCCACATTTGTTGCTCGTTGAGGTGGTGGTGCTGTTGAGAGTATATAAGGGCTGCACAATCAAAGTGGTTTTACTCTGTGTGTTTAATGGAGCCCTGTTTGTAGCCGCTGCTCTCCTCTCTGTTTTTGTTTTAAATTAAATCTTTATTTATATTTTTACTCAGCCTGTGCATTTGGGTCCCTTTTGTTTTGTTTGGGTACATGGTCCCAGTGCCCGCCGGCTTATTGCCTTCTGCCGGCGGGACCAAACCATGACAGCTTTAAATGAAAACGTAGTGACCTGCCACATATTCCATGTGGTTGCATCACTCAAAGTGCAATTTGTGATATGACTCTTTCTTCTAGTGAATGGGAGTGGAGACCTATTCAGCTTTTATCAATTTTTTAAGTTGAAGACATTGACCTGAACAGTAAACACACAGAGGTACCGAAAGGTAAACTAACTGTATTCCTTTATTTTAATAAACTTCAAAAGCCTTGTCTTGGGAAATCTTTCAGTGTTGCTGCTTACTTATAGTAGAAAGAAAATCAGCAGTAAAATAATTTGTAGTGAATCGGGATACATATTGTATTGCGACCTCCATGGGGATATGCGTCGTACCGTGATTCCACTGTATCGTTACACCACTAGGGGGCATGGCTTTATCATGACTGGAAGGTTGTTTCTTCATGATTAACCATCCAGAAAAAACTAAAAAGGGGGTGTTTAGATCCATGAGAATCGATGTCAGCTGTTGTTTTGACATCAATAACCCGAATTTTATTTGGTAAACTCGGTTTTTACTGGATGCAGCCTCACAATGACAGTGTTCTTGTCGACAAGAAATTTTCACTTCTAAACCACTTCGGCTTAACCAACTTCGGCTTGAGTTTTCACCTGAACATTTAAATTGTGTTTAATTGACATTTCCAACAAAAAAAAAAAAGTCCGCTATTAGCTGTGTCAAAATACTTATATATTGTGCTCCTCTCACGAGCAAATCTTTATTTGAATACAATATAGTCAACAAGAGTAAGGGGAGGTATTGAGGCATTTCCTGTGAAATATATCCTTGATCTGTAAAATAAAAATGTAGGCTATAGTTTGTATGGGTTATCCAAAAGAGACGGGGATTTGATGGAGGCATGAACTTGCTGAGGAACATCTTTATTGCTTAATTGGAAGATGGTGGAATGACCAGGAGCCTGACTTCATATTATGAAGATCCATAAATGAAGGACTGTGCAGAAGTGTTGTGAGCCTATGAATACATGCTGCTCTTTTAATTTGAGAATAGAATACTAAAGTAAGGATTGAGAACTTCACTTTTATTAGTTGATTCCAACTGAAGCTCACTGAGAATCATTTGTAAAAACTGGCTTCTCCTGATATTGACAAATGATCAAGCTGAGCAGCCACCGGAGTTGGTCTTTCATAACCGGTTTGATCTGGCTTCACAAGAAGGTCAAAATCAACGGTAATTATGTGGAAAATGACAAAAACGTCAATCTCAGAAGAATAATACAAAGAAACGGAAAAGGAAAATACCCTGCTGACATGAAGCATATGTCAGATCCCTGCTTGACTGGCTTCAACTTTCCTGAGGGCTTGTGGGAAATGCTGTCCATGTTCAAATCGCTGCTGTTCACTGGGTACTCTGGGAAGGGGGTGGGCTGAGAACACCCACACCAAGAAAGATGGTAAAAGGGTGGTTATGATGCCGCAAGGAACCTCACCGCCCATCAGACGCAATTGCCTTGGGACAACCACATATATATTAATATTCATTTAAAAAATAAAATAAAATCATAATAATAATAATTATTATTATTATCTATTTTTTTTATTAGTTGACGTTTGACCACAAGAGCCCCAGATTTATCAGAATCTGCTCAGCCCCATGTTATCTTCTTAATACAATGATGATTGAAAATATGCCTCCTGTTCGTGCTGCATTTAATGTGGCTAAATCAGTAAACGTGCATTGACATGGATTATGTACACTTCATTACATCACATGAACATCAGTTCATCCGTGATGAAAGCAACAAGCGACGCCATCCGAACGACTGTGGTATCTTGAAAAGAAATGAGTTGTAGTATGAAATTGTGAATAATATTTCATACATCTGTTTATTTATTTTTTATAAGCGATATATTTTCGTCAATATTTTACATTCCGACACAGAGACTAATGGACACTTTGAACGCATTCTAAATTCAGCAATGCGATGGAATCACTACGCGTAGCCTTGCAAAGTAAGCGAGAGTAAATGATTCATTTTTATAGTTGCGCCGGTCTCCATGTAATTATGCCATTCGTCGCATGGAAAGCCTGTGCGTCACTTTTAATCGATCGCCGCTGATTGATGATAAATATTTACCGCGCGCATGCTTTCCTCCACATCAAAAACTAATTAAGAATACATTGGAAGAAAATACTTCAAAAGTTCAATTTGTGTACTGTCGTTGAGTTGGTTATTTATGGTTAGATTTATAAATTATTTTTATAAGTTTAAAAAAGAGGTCGCGCTGCGCGTATGTCTCAAATCGAATTGCCCCAATTAGTGAAATCTAGTGGAACAATCTTGTGGCTGCTTTTCAGCTACGTCAGTCTCCACTCTCCAACTGTTGGAGGGTCCGACAGCGTGCGCACAGAGCTTCGTCAGAAAGGCAGCTCTCTGTGGTGCCCTAACCAGTCTCCGCTCCTAGTGTGAGAGAGCGCAGTGGGCATCTCCTCAACCTCTTTTTTCCTCCGGCAGATGTGCCCGGACGCGCTACTTTCGCTGGAGCTCCTTGGATAAACTGGAGTCAGGGCAATAATCGTTCACATTATTTATTTATTTATTTATTTATTTATTTTACTGAAGGAAACTCCACAGAACGGGACTATTGTTTTCCGCGCTTTCGAATCATATTGGTAATACGAGGACCCTCGACGGATGAATTTTTTATGAAATGCGCTTGGCTACGTGTAGCCAGGGGTAAGTAAAATACCTGCTTGATTTTAACTTTATTGCGCCACGGGAACGATGCTTGCGTCGCAGGCGCGCGCATCTGTGACATGCGTTTCAAAAACCCCGGTGAAAAGGGTCGCCCTCTGCATGGCATGTACCAGAGTACAGTGAAATACAGCAATCAGGATTGTGCGCAAAGTAACGTAAACAAGCCAAAATCGTTCACAGAGAATGCGACATCATGTTGCGCAGTTCATTTACTTCAACATCGGTGCGTAATTCAGACTGTACCCTTTTACAGACTGGCGCACTGTATTTCTATGTGGAAGTGCATCGCTGTGGTTAAAGTATATGACACGATGTTATGAGGTACCTTAGACAAAAACAATTATCCAATGAGTCTTGGCTCACTTTCGGACTTTAACATGCGGAGCGTTTTGTCACTGCGATGGCATTATAGTTGCGCAACAACACCAATAGCCTACCTATAGGCCTTCACATTTTAATATGCCATGTCTTTTTATTCTTTGTGCACTTCAGTGATTTGATTAACGGTGGGAAAGGCCGGGGATGGATTGGTGGAGTGACTGTATAGTTGCATGAGCAGAACGAACGCTGGAAGGCTCTGACTACAAACAGCGCGCCGATTAGTATGAGCGGAGGTTCATACGCTCAGTCTCGAATGTTTAATACTGCAAAATGCTTCACAATTAAGTTCCCTCATGTGTCATGCAATGTGCATTTATTGGTTGGCCGGAAAAAACAATGGCGGGTGAAGATGTAAAAAATTCGTTCCCTGAGTATAATTTTTAACTTACATAATGCAAAGGTATACCCAGAACTTTATAAAAGTCTATCCAAAATGTTAAATTGGACAGATCATTTAAACTGTGACTTTAAACTACGACTTTATTAGTGACAAATGTGGGTGCGTAAGTGCGTTAGACTGGGCAGAAAGTTGTCTATTTGGATCAAGCTGTTGTCGCCGCTGGCAACATCTTATCTAGTGAGTGTGAGACTCTGATTTTTGATAGAGTCAGGTGCAAAGCCCAGTGTATTTTATGGGACACACTGGCATATTACAGGGTCAAGCTTGTCTGGTGGGGAGTTAATGCTCTTGATACCATCCCTTGACTGCATGCATGCATGTACATGCACGCACGCGCACGCACGCACACACACACACGCACACACACACGCATACACACTCACACACTGACACGCACACACATACTTGTGCATGGACGCACATAGTTATGAGCCTGAAAGAACAGATGTCTTCAGTAGGCAGTCTCACATGCAGTATGTATGAACGAACGCAGTGGAACGTTTTGAGAATGGAAAAAGTGGCTGCCAGCTTCAAATGAGTGTGGGATTCTGGGTAAAACCTGTGTTAGTGCACTGAGGGGCAGCTGACCCGCAGATTTGCACCACAAGTCAAGCATGACATTAAAAGTGGGTGCAGCGGCTATAGTGAATGGGATTAGCATACAGTAAATGGATTAGAGAAATGAGGGAGAAAGCCATTGCAACTTGCATAAGAAATCTGGCTCCATCCTGCATGCAATTTTTGTGTCATGAGAAAAGAATCTAATGGATAGGAAAAAGGTGAACGACCTCTGGGTGCCAAGTCTACACAAACTGGCATGTCAGCGAGTGGAGCAGCCCATAAATGTGGTCCATCTATTGACCACACGTCATTCAGCTGTTATCAAAAGCATGCAAAACTGTTTCTACCGGTGCAACACAATTACAATTTTACTGCACGTAAACCGCACTGTCTGAGCCTTGGAGAAGGTTTGGTTTTATGATTTTTATTTTTATTTTTTTATGAGCAAGCAGTTATTGAGAGTTTGGATCATAAACTGAGTATGTTGGGAGTGAAAAGCACTTAAAAAAATTACAAATACTTGTTACTATGGTGGCAGCCAAAAGGTATGTAAATTTGTGGCCAACTGGCCTGACTCACAATATAAATGATTTGTACCATTTTTGTAGAAAGGTACTCACTTCTATTAGCTATGAAACATAACAATATTTTACTTTCAGGGTACATTTGTGAAATTTGTACCTTAAAAACAAAATGAAGACTTTCATTGCAAAATGCAGTAAGTGCCACTTTTGAAATGTTTAATTCACCACTGCAAGATGATCATTGAAAGGCAGATAGTTATGGCATGTTCAGTTCTTAACGACAGCAATATATTCCAGTGTTCAGCTAGCCTTATTATTGGCTTTCATTCCAAAATGCGATGAGCACCAAGCCAGTTTTTTCACAAAATGTAACACGTATGTACAGGCAGCCAATCAGCGATGGAGATGCCTGCACTGTCAGCAGGCTCTGATCGCTTGGCGACTCTTGTTTTGAGCAAATCTAAAAGTACGAGTGTCGAAGAAATGGTTGCGCTGAATTTTGTAATTTAAGACACTTTTGTTGATATATTGTGTTTAGTAAAATAATCAGAACAAAGTTCACTTTGCACGAAATCAGTTAATATTAGATTTATTTTCATGAGGGTGTAGTGTCTGTCCTTGTTTAGAGTGAGATGCAGTATTAATAAACAAGAAAGCTATTCTATGCTCACTCTTCTCAGAACAAAACTAGCATTTTTATAATAATGCTTAAAATGGGTAAATTGTGTTTTGCTGTGAAACCTTCCAAATACATCTCCATTGTTTCTCTGTTGCTAAAACAGTACTGCTGATCTGGGTCATTTTAGTGTCGGGCCTATCGCACTATAGAATATGGGAGTTGCGTGCTTGTGCAGTTCCTGGCATGTCAAAATATTTTCCAGTTTTTCAAATGTGGAATGAAGATGAGCAGAATAGTTTTAAGACGTACACACAACCAACCTTCTTCTCACTCACTCACACACGCACACACATACATGCGCATAACCATTCATATGTCATATCTGTAGTATACTGTGCCATGATATTTCAAATAATAGGGAGACAGCTGTCCCAGACCTTGAGTAACGTAATGATTAATATTTCATAGATGCTCAGTTGGTTTGCTGTGGTGGTCTATGATTCTCTTTTCTATGCAGCCTTAGTAATTAATTACACTGGATGAGGATACCAGCAATTCATCATTACTCTTTCAGGATTAATGGAGATAATGAATTGAAATGTCCTCTTTTCTTCTAGCCTTAGCTTCTAATTAATAATGAAGTGTACTGTGTGTGGATAATTGAACCTCTATACCACTGTTTAAAGTGAACTTAGTGAACAAATAAAGAGAAGGACGACTATCAGGTGACATTCAAGATAACAATCAGTTTACAGCTAATTTCAAAGCCTGTTATTGTGTAACAACATTCACTATCGAGCAACTGATGCAGCTGGTAAATGCATTAGTGAAATGCATGGAAACCGTCCTGGAGGTTTAAGTATAATAAGTGGTGCACAAACCAGGTAAAGAGCCAACAGGGCTATTTCAAAGTTCCACCGCAAGGCATACAGACCGGGGCAAATTGTCGTCCGCATAGATGAATAAACCGAAGTCCCTCAACCGCGCTGATGAATCAGCCGTCATGTGGAAACCCTTTGACAGGATGTCAGGGGCTGGGATGCCTAGCAGTGGCAGATGCGGAAGGGCCCACGTTCTAACAAGGGGATGTCCTTTCAGTGCTTGGCCTGAAATCAAGAAAGAATTAATGCCAACCAAAAGGACCTTAACCCAACAAAACCTACAAACCCCTGAATGGGTCTGTTATGCGCAGCTGCTATTCTGACCTACGGAGTTTGAAATTCTAGTTGAGATCCTAAAGGTTTCGACAATCCAACGTATGTCCTGCTGAATTTCTGGAAAATGCGAATAGAATGATGTACAAGATCCAAAAATGCAAAAATGGCGTTGATTGACGAAATCGTTTTCAAGTTATCGTGTGGAATACAAAACTTCACAGGACAGACAGAAAGACAGACAGACGTCCATCGCACATGACGAAAATGCCCCTCAGTCCCTTAGTTGAGGCTGAGGGGGAAAAAAATTACACAAAGCTTTTTGCTTTTGTGCAACATACTTCTGCTCAACAGATTGGAGAAAAATGGATTTGAGGATTAGATAGTTTCATGCTGGTAATTATGTAAAACATGTTGGAATTGCAGTTTTTTTTTTTCAACAGTGCCTCTGTCTAAATACTTCCCACTGTATTATACCATTTTGCCATTTTTAGACAAAGAGAAATAGCCCAAATGAGAAAGTTGAACAGTGATCAATCTTTTATGATTTTTTTTTTCTGCCGCATTTGATCACTCTCTCAGTGGCACCGATTAAGTCCACCCCTACCCCCACAGCCAGCACACGTTCTGCACAGCAGCGAGGAATAGATTTTCGAACATGTTCCAAGAAAATGAACAAGACGACGCGACAAAGGGAAAGGCAAATATGCAGGGAAGGAAAATTTGTGCTTGACTCTCAAAATTGAGGTCCCTATGTTTCATGTTGAGAAGATTACACTCCTGTTTTCTTTGACCTTTAACCGCGATCAATTAAGATTCTGTTGTAAAGAGAATGAGATTGTATGTGGGTAAGTGTGGGAGAGTATGTGTTGAGTTTGTGTGTGTGAGTGTGCATTGATGTTTTACAGAAATACTCCCCCTGGCTGCGATTTCTTGCGGCTGATTGGCAAAGAAGTGGGAGTGGTCCCTGCCTGCCTGGGGGGTGGGACTAAAACATGAAGCTGTAACTTGGCGGTTATTGTACTAATCAGCATTGTGCACATTGAGCCCTGGGCAGAGTTTGCCTGAGGAATTGATCTGTATTCCGCCAAAGAGATCATTGAATCAAAATTCATCATAAAGAACGACAAGACAGGGCATTATGAAAGATTGCCTATGCTTCAGCAATGGTGGGTCATGATTTTTGTTCTTATTTTACTGCTTTTCCTCTGGTTTTTATTAATTTGCTTACTCTATTGGCAGGATAATCAGCTTTCATTCAGCATAGCTTGACATTCAACAATACTACACCGCAGTGCTAATTGGTTGGATAAAAGTTTCAGATGAAGCAATCCATAGCTCAAGACAGTATCATTAACTAACTCAGTAAATCAGATGTGAGTCTGGGGAGTTGGAAGGTCGAGGGGCAGTTCAATTTCTGTAATTCGTTTTACAAAGCTTAACCCCAATGGCCCAAATCCTTGACCCAAATGTGTCACAGTTTATCACCTACATATGTCAAAACAGGGAGGGAAATGTCCTCATACATCACACCTATCTAATGATTCAGTGCGGCTTTCCCGAAGGAATCTGATGAGATCGCATTACCAAGGTTATTGTAACTATGCATATACCACTTTACTAAGGACTATTTTTAGATCTGTTTTATAGGCATTCATGTGGCAACAGCATGATATATTGTCGAATATTAACTGACTGTATCCTTCAAAAATGAGATAGGCCAGTGGATGGATAGAAATATTATGATAAATGTTTGGTTGTGCAGGCTGGTTGAATAGCGCCACATAATCCATGGTGTCTGTGGACACGCCTCTCTCTGCAGTGCTGGCTGGGATTCGAATTCTACTACTAATACTACTAATACTAATGCAGCGATGATATAGTTAAAATGCTAACCCTTCTTGTGAAAATATACAAAACCTCAGAGTTTAAAGTGCAGTAAATGCATTTTAATATCATGCTTGATTTCATCTTATCGCAGCTTCCCAATGTGGTGATTTTAATGACGTGCTCTATCACCACTCCAGCCCTCGCCATGCTTTTGCATTACAGTCTCATTTCACAGTTTAACCGCTCAAATTAGTGAAAAGAAGAGTTTTACATTATGCGATTTTTCCCTCCACCCCCTTCTGTTCATTTGGTCCTTGCTGTCTTCAGTGGGCTGCATGAGTATTTAAACAGCGGCACAGTTTTGAAGGGCTTTGATTCTTACACAGTAAATACTCAACAGTGCAGGCAGTGTCATGAGCCCGACAACAAACCAGATGCAGGTTCAGAGCACAATACCATGAAGGGTGTTCATCGATAGGAATGAGGTGATGACAGGGGACAGGGCCAAAGCCCTGATCAGAGAAGGACCTGTTCGGCTAAGATGGAAGTAAGTGTTGAAGGTAACGGGCATGTTTGCGCCTGACCAGTGACGTCCCGGGACAGAAGCCCGGTGGTATAACCTTTGCCAAAGCAGGAGAGCCAGAAGACTAATCCGCAGGGTTTAGCAGGAGCCCAGTCCTAATCCCGCAGACCAATGAAGACTTGGGAGTTGTTCTTTATAAACTGATAATAATCCTTTGGAGTTTCTTCCTATCAATAATTCTCTGAAGAGTAATTGCGTATTTCATCATTGCACTTAATTTTGTGGCCCTTTCACTTGATTTTGTGGCCCTCGACTTTGTTGCGCTTGATCTTTTTGCCCTTTTACTTGACTTTGCACTAGATGTTGTTGGCTTTCACTTGATTTTGTTGCACTTGATTTTGTTTCCCTTTTACTGGATTTTGTTGCCATTTACTTGATCTTTTTTATCAGTATAATTGGTGTTTACCTATTGGTCATGACCTGTAACAACTGAATGTGTTCTCTGTCACTTTTACTGTTAGCATTGCACTTGTCTCCTAGGAGCTCTGCACTTCTGCACCGACCTCTTGCACTTTTGTACGTCGCTCTGGATGAGGGTGTCTGCTAAGAACCTGGAATGTAATGTAATAATGAAATCATTCATTATAATCATCAATCTTACATCTAAAAGACACAAGCCGACTGGTAGCATCGAGCAATACAGCATGACAATCTGGCTACTTCCCTGAGAGAAATACTTCATAGAAACACACTGGAAAGGGACGCGCAATTAATTACACCTGGGTCAGGGGAGGCAAGCAAGACAACAGACCAATAAAAGAGACAGTACCTCTGAACGACCTGCAGGTTGCTGGAAAGGAGGAGAAATAGGAAGATATTCGGTTGTGTGAATATCAGATGTGTCTGTATTTTGGAGTGTTAACATCTATATTGAGTGAAGCATTAAGAAATGACAGGTCTTTACATTTACTTCCTGTTCAGGTTCCAAACACACGCCGACCTCACTGTGAAATTGGTTGGCTGAATACTTGCCTCAGTCTTATCTGTTACTGTTAGCCAAGTTCATACGATACGCTGAAACTGTGCTTCATGTGCTGTAGGACACTCAAACTCTGTGGGAGTGAACGGTTAGTGTGACCTGGCTGCAAGCTTACATTTTATAATTGCCTTCATATTGCCATGATGGAGAAAGCGAGTGAGAGCAGGGCAGAATATTCTATTATTTATTTTTTCTCAATGCTGCGACTACTGGTTTGACAGAGTTTCACCGATTATTTGAATCAATGATAACAGAATGTCTGTTGGGAAGGTAAAGGCTTTACGCTGCTGTTGAAGCAGTGAGTATATTCCTCTGGGTGTTTTCATTTGTCAGTGTGACCCAACACAGTGCTGAGGGAGGAGTCATGCAGCATCTCTACCTTCACCCAATTGCCTCCAAAAGCCTCAACTACTTGAATTTAAACACAGGTATATTTTACAAGCTCATGGAGCAGGAGAGGAGTATTCAGTTCAGTAGTAAAGATAAAGGTTGAGTAATTGCAGGAAAAGAAAAAGGAAGAAGAAAAAAAAACAAAAAAGTAAGTTAAAACCACAACTTTTATTTTACAATAATATAGTTAAAAATGGCTCATTATTAAATATCTCAAATAGCTAATAAGCTGAGACGCCTACTGACTGCACGAAGTAAGGCTAGCGCCAGGGAAAATATACACGATGAAAGGTAAAAACGAAGGAGGCACAAGGGAAAGTATTCGCTACAAAAGGTAGCAGAGTTGAAGGCAGGGTGCTTACAGCTGGTGGATTCTATTGTAAAACTCACAGAACTCACCACCTGTCACACAGTGATCAGAACAAAACGTTGCAACTTACCCTGCATGGTAAATTTACAAGATGGTAATGGTAACAGCCACCCTCTATGTCTACCGCACTGCATGCAAGGAAGGTGCTTATATCGTGAAAACTCCCCTCTGGTCTTTTCACAGCCCATGAATGAGAGAGAAAAGAGAAGAATGGAGCATTTCTCTGCTGGTTCTGGTTCACAGCAGTTAATGCAGTATGTCCCAGGATACAGTAACTTACAATATAAAAATCAGGGCAAAAGTATCAAACAATACAGAGCAGCTTGAAACTATTTAATGTTAAGTCCAAAGGCAAAACGTTAAGTCACAACGGCTGAACAGCATTGAAGAAGTCATCAAGTCAAAAGTCAATAAGGCGAGATAGCAACACGGCTAAGGCAGCATCGATTATCATGCCTCCGCCTGCGATAGCTTCATACACGCAAAAAGCTTATCTTCAGCCCCCACATACAACTGACCTTAAGTGACCTTCACCTTTGTCTTAATGACCTCCAAAACCTTACCAGTTCAGCTACCCTGCGTGGGAAAATCCCTAACTCCTTCATTGGATATATGGCAGAAAAGTAATGGCGATGGGCGGGGTAAGGGATGGTGTTATGTTTTTCTGTCTCTCTCCGAGGATCTTTCCCTCCACAACCCTGACTCCTGGATCATCCGACCCCTGTCCCTCACCATGAGCGCTGGCTGCTGCTGTCCTGATCCAGTTCTGCACCATTCTTGGCATATCACTTCCCCCAGCAACTGATAGCACTGTTTAGATGGACTTTAATGGAACTCTATTGTCATTATCTTGCTATCAACTTGCTAGCCCGTGGAGGTTGGGCTTCCCCACTATAGCCGGGTTCCTCCTGAGATTCTTCCCACTGGGGAGTTTTTTCTCACCACTGTTTGAGGATTTTTCTCCCTGCTAGGAGTTTTTTGCCTCATTTGCTGTAGTGGGGAATAGGCTGGGCACTGCGCTTTCAGTGACTCATCTGACTGTAAAGCGTCTCTGTGACAGTTTATCTGTGAAAAGCGCTATACAAATAAATTGAATTTGAAATTTGAATTTGTTATGGACACACGCAAAGATAGGCAACTGGAAAACCGCGTGTACCCCCCAACCCCTTCTCGTACGTGGGGGAGACATTATTACATCTGCTGGTAAAAATACCACAGAGGGGATAACCTTCCAACATGACTTTACCCCTCTCTCCCTGTTATAGTCCCTCTCCCCAAGCTCAATCACAAGCTCTGTTCAAAAGCCCCACAGAAACACCAGAGCTCCATTATGTCTTATTGGCAAAGTAAGAAATGCTGGCAATGACCAGAAGTAAACATGAAGCATTCACATGTTTCTCACTGACACATACCACACCATCTCAAAACACCAAACACAAGACTGGCAGAAGGTACGGCCTCATTGATAGTGTTGGATATGTTTTTCCCATTTTCTCAAAATGTCTGGAATGTCACTCACCAGCTTTTTCCATTTAACACCAGCTGTTGCGGTGCTTATGTAGAAGCATGCAGCTAAGCTACTTAACAACACAATGACAGCAGTTCTTCCTAACTCTCATGCTCAGTTTATGCTGGTTGCAATCATTTCAACTAAGGCCCACCACCTTTTTGGTTGACTGCATTCTGCTGGTATCTTCGGTCTCTTTTTTAATTAATTAATTAATTAATTTATTTATTTATTTATTTTGCTGGTCACATTGCCTAGAACATTTATGCAGTTGTTGATAATAGAGGAACTGGAAGTGCAGCCAAAGAGACTTTGAGTTTCTGGACTTTCATTGTCTGCGTCCACTATACAGAGATATTATGACTTTCCAATTAAAATGAAAAATTTTCCAACTGTAGCTTTTAGCTCGTCCAGGAACCAGGGAGTGATGAAACTGATCTAGACTTTATGCAGTTAAAGAGAGCGTGCACGGATGAGTGTGGCTTGAACAGCGTGTGCACGAGAAATGATTGACACTGCATCAGAAACTTTCCCGAGCTCTGATTAGTTCATTTAGATTGGGCACCGTGGATTCTAGCCAATGTCATTAGAAGGAAGAGGAGGAGCCAAATCTACCAGATTTTTGACACATTACCTATGTAACAGACTACTGTCAGCGTAAAGTGACAGTTTCAGCAAATATGAAATAATTATTTTTTATAAACATTACAAATTGCATCTTTAGCACAAAAAGTCTTGCCCCCCTAAATCTCTCTAATCTGCACAACAATAGTGGTCCCACCAGACATCTCTCAGCCCTCAGGCAAAACCAGGCACAAATTACCCACAACTGTCCTCATGTAAACAGGACGCTCACTCTAACCCTACCAACGGGGAGCGGTGTTCTCAACCTAGATGATGGCCCCCACATTAGCACCCTGATAAATAAATTAGCACCCTGTCTTTGAAGCTAGGCAGTCATGCATTGCAGTAAATAAATAAATAAAAAGAATGGCGTATAAATAGTTCAGGAGGCTTTGGCCATCTGTGATACCCTGTGGCCATTTTATATCTCAAAATAGAATTTGAATAGACCCAGTTAATGAGTAACTTACATTGTCTTTGATTTAGGGGAAACAAACTCACAGCTATTTCTCAAGATGTAAAAGTGTTTTACATGACTCTCAGGAGGCCTATCCCGAGTCTCTCAGTGGGACATGAATTTGTGTTTGTAATGCATTAGATATTTGTCATCCCTGTTGACACAGTTGAGTTTTTCTCCGATTGCCTTGTTTCAGATAGACACTCTCAGACCCCTCAACTGCCTCAGCAGCCATGTGTGCGTTGGCCTCGAGAGGGACAGCATTCGCCGTGCTTTTCTTCCTCAGCGGGTAAGAAATACCTTGTTTAAGTCAACTGTTTATGGAGTTCATAGCAAATTATGCAAAAATTACTGCACATTTTTGCCATTTAAACAAAAGCTGATGGAGCTTCTTTTATAGGGATTATGATTAACTTTGGGTTAAAAAGTTTAACATTGGGTTAAAGTTATTGTAAGGATTATGTATTATTTTGAGCTGCTTATGGTATATTTCTATTAAAACTTGGAATTTCATTATGAAGGATCTTGGCCACATCCTAATGCATGATGGACTCAGGCAAAACTTTATTTAGAGTACGGTAAAGTTTATTGTGTCCACGGTAAAGCTCAATCCAGGAGGTGTTTGGTCTTATATGCAACAGAGTCCTCACTGACCCCAGCTGTCCTTTTAAAGGCGCAGATTCCTTCGCTCATGAAATCTCACACAGTGACAAATGATGACTTTATTATTTTCCCTTCCTATTAACGTTGTGGTCTGCTTGCAGATAACCACACAGTTTGTTGGTTTTCATTATTTAACACATAATTGATTAAAAGGTGGGATGGTGTGGAAGACGGTCAAAAAAACAGAAAACAGTGATTTCAAAATCTACTTTGACGTGCATTTCTGAGGAGACGGTGTAAAGAAAAGATATTTCATGTTTTATCAGGTAAACTTTAATTTATTTGTAAATTTAGTAGAAAGTTTCTGCCATTCAGGCTCAGAATGCTTAACAAAGTTGAGATGGAGGCAATTTAGGACTATTAATGAAGTAAGAAAAATAAAAAATACAATAATAATATGATTTGAAACAGATGATGTCAGCAGATAATTCTAATCATTATTTGGTAAAAAGCAGCATTCAGGAAAGGCTTTGTCCTTCACGAGCAAAGATGGGTAAAGGATTATCAATCTTCCCACAAGCAAGTGAGAAAAATCATTAAAAGGTTAAAAAACAATTCTCCTCAAAATCAAAAAGGGAAAGGATTTAGATATTTTTGGATTTGGATTAGTATAGCCTTTGGCTAAAAGTGTCCAGAAATGCGTTGATTTCTCTGAGCTTGGAGCCTTCTGCGATGGACCATCACACATGCAGTGTAAACATACAATGTTGTCATATAAATCAGTCATTTCAGGTCTTTCACAAGGAAATGGACACTGTGTACTCCAGACCAAAAAAGAAAAGGACCATCCAGACTGTTGCCCATCACAAACCAAAAGCCAAGCTCCGTCATGGTGTCGTGTCTGTGTCCTTGGAAGGGGTTAGTTGCTGTCCTGTGAGGCACAGTTAATGCCAAAAAGCTGAGATTTTGGAGCAATTTCAATCAGACAATGCAAAAACATGTTTCTATTCACATTACAGGGTTATAGCTGCATACAAAGAGGGTGTGAGTGCAGTCCAGCACTTCGTATGCAGCGATAACGTTGTAATGTGTGCAGAATGTGGTTCTGACAAGACCAGACCCGACTTGGCCCCAGTAGAGAATATGTGGCATGTTCTGAATAGAAAAATCTGGGAAAGGAGACCCTGCACTGCTGTGCACTTTAAGACCTGTTTGCTGAAAAAAATGGCACAAATTTGCACCTGAAAGTCTTAATCACCTGGTGAATTTAGTCCTTAAAATTTTATTAAGTGCTGTGAGAAGGAATGGCAACATTCCAAAGTGGAAAGTGCTTTACTGCGCCAACTGTTTTTGAGGTATGTAGTAAAAATCTAATTAAAATGGTTTTATTTTGAAAAGTCACAAAATTCAAGTAGTGAAATGTCAAATGATGTCTTTGCCCACATGTCAAAGATGATTTACAAATCACTACTTTCAGTTTTAATGTTAATTTACCATACCGTCCCTGCCTTTTCTGATTTGGGGTAGTGCACCTGCCATTTGGACAGACATGTTCTGCGTGCAACCCTGGACCAGCTTTGGGACAGTGGTCCTGCACTGGATAGTGTGGCAGACCTGTTCTTGGTTGGTTGAAAATCCTAAGCAGAGGAGGGAGGTTTTCATCCCTCTATCTAGTGTTGCATTAAAAAATTATACTCAAACAACTGACTTACTGAATACACAGCATGAACTCTCCACGGTAACCCATGCACTGATACAGTTCAGTACATCTGCAACCAATCGTTTTATGATTTTTATATAAAGCTATATCCTGGGGGTGTTGTGCCTTGGTCTTGCTGAGCAGGAGGTGCTCTTTGGATCTGAGGGCAGAGCCATCTGTGTTAGGCTAGGCCCTGGAGGACAAGAAGGAGAGGGGGAGGAGCCAAGGGCCCCAGAACATTCTGGAGCACTGCGGTCTACACCTGGAGCATCAAATTTAAATAGTCACTAGGCCTTTTCACCAAACCTAGTTTGAGGGGTGCTGGTGTTTGAGGGGGGAAATGGGGATTGGAGATATCTGAGAAATTGAGTTTTCTTCCTTGTCAGGCTTGGTTCTGTGAAATATTCTCTATTTGTTGTGTGTATCATTTAGGGCTGTGTCTAATTGATTTCAGACAGTATGTAATTAGACGCCAGGCTGGAGGGCTTTTTAGAAAATTCATGATTGAATTAATTATCTGATGTATGAATTTCTTTACTGTGAAAATCAGTTTGCAGCCCTGTGAAGCCTTGAGTCATTCATCATGTTTCCTGCTTATTTGGATTGCAAGCACCCACACTGTGCAGAGAAGCGCAGGTTATTTTTGGTATTATGAATGATGTGGCCAGCATATTTCACACAAAAACCTCTACAGCTGTATACATCAGATGTTGTTGGATTTCACGTGCTCACTGTTTGCTTTTGTTATAGCTCACATCTTAGTTGAAGATTTTCTTTGAGTTTTCCAAAAAAAAATCAGAAGGGATATTTTCCATGTTTCAACTCCTAAGTTCGGTCTTAGAGGTTTCACTTTCTGCGTGTCTAAATCCAAAATAATCTTCAGCAAATTCAGTGGTATTGCGGTCTTGAATCTGGGGCAGCCAGTCAGTGTTCTGAGAACAAAAGCTGCCTGATCTTTATAGCTTTTATGCCTTGGGGACATTATCTTATTGCAAAAAACATTTGCCTCTGAACAAACACTAACAAGGTTTTTTAACCTGAATACACGCTTTGTTTTATCCGAATTTACAATGCCTTCAGAGAAAACCCAATGACAGAAGGATACCACAGCCCTAGTTTAAAAAAAATTGAAGATATGGTAAATGCAAAAAAAAACAAACAAACAAACAAACAAAAAAAACACGTTTATTTATAAGTCATCCTTGTGTCATGGTTATGGTTTATGTTCAAGTTCATGGTTCATGATATTGTGGTCTTTTATTTATTCTTTTTGGTTATTGTAATACTCAGGTTTTTAGTTCTTTCCATTTCTCAGTTCCATTGCACTTGTCTCCCCTGTCTTGTGATCTAGTTGGTTCAGTCCGTCTTCCCTGTCTGAGTGCTCACTGACTTCGGGTGATTTAAATGAATTCCGGTGTAAAATATATTCCTTCAATCCTTGTTTACTTCCTTCGTCTTACTGTTCTGATTACTAACAAGACTAACATTTGTATTTTGTATCATTGTCTACTAACCCAACTAATCCATGTGTATATATGTATATATTACTATCTTACTGACGAGCACTCTACTTAAATCCGTAAAGTTGCACCGCTACTAATTAGTACTAATTTCCTCTCAGCAATCGCCCTGTTCTAGTCTCCGCCTCTTGCTCAGCTTTACCTGTCTCCTCCTGCGTTTCTGTGAGATCTCTCGCACGTGCTTAATTACTTTCCTGCACTCGTTATCTGCGCACTTAGAACTCCCTGACCGGAGCTGTTTAAATTTCATAGGCTGTCTGTGTGATTCCGGTCTGTGTCGTGGCTTTCGCCAATTTTCGTGGTTAGGGTTTCCCTCATGTGATTCTCCCAATGTAATTAGTCTGATCCAGCTCACCTGTTCCCTGTGTAGCCTGTGACTTCCCTCCCGTCTATTTAAGAGTCCTCACTGCTGTTCTGACATTTTCACAACGTTGATCAATATTTCTTTGTGCAGAGCCTCTCATATGCCATAGGGTATTGTTTTCCTTCGACTGTTTCACCCGACTACAATTCTTGCCATTGCCCCTTTTGTATTGTTTTGTCTTCCTGGATTTCAACCAATTTTTTTATACACCACTATTTCTGTGTTTGGATGCCCTGTGTATGACCCACTGCTTCGTTCATCGACTACGACTTTTTGCCTACCGTCAATGTACCTTTGTTCATCTGTTTTTCTGGTTCTGACCCCTCCCTGTCCAGTCAAATCTGTTTTTGGATTTCGTATTCTGGCTTGGCAATTGTGTGTTTTTTTTTTTTTTTGGCATTGACCCGGATCTCATTAAAGGCATACTTTTTTTTCGGATTTCCATCTGTTGCGTGTGGTTCCTGAACGCACTGTCTCACCTTGACTTTCATAAAATTGAAAACAGTGCAACGACAAGAGATTCTACGTTTTTCAGTCTGTGCTTTTATTGTTTTTATTTTTTTTAAATGCTCATTTCATTATGTTACCCCTGCAACATGATCCTGAGAATTTGGGACATGACTGTGCTTACCACTGCGTTGCATCACCTTTCATTCCAACCACTGATGGCTGTTCAGCTGAAATTAAAGTTGGATAGAAAAATACCTTTCTTGACCTTTTTCAATCATTTTCCTCGATTAATAAGTTTTCTAATTTGTGTTGCCAATCAGCAGTAAATGGGTGACCCCCATCCTTGCCCACTCCTACTGCCTCACCTGAAATAATATTTGATGCACACATGGATGGTCTGAGCCTTCATTATGCTCATAATCATTAAAGCTTACCGCTGAAGCAGTTTGAAATGAATCTAGTGTCATGTTGTTGAGGTAGCTTATCTCAGACTCCGTCCCTGACAGTCGTCTTCGCGCTCAAAGGGGAATAAATAAGTGTAGAGCCGATCTCCTCTTCACAAACACTGCCTCATTTCAAAGGGAATCGAATGCAAGACTTTTCCCGCCTGATAGGGTACACGTTCTTCCGTCCTCGGCTGCGAGATCAAATAAGGCCTCTCTCCTGTTTAAATTGCCTCTGTCTGTTTTTTGTTGATATGGATGGGTTGTGGGGCAGATTTTCCACTTTATAACTGGCTAAAGCTCTATGGCTGAATTTCTACCTCTTTCCATTTGTCAAGTCAAACCACTCCTCAAACAACTTGCACATAAAATGAAACACAAAGGAACATTTCATCCTGAACTGTTCATTTCTTCTTTCCCATGTGTACAAATGAGGTAAAGTGGATTTGTCGAAAATATCTCTTACTGTTTAAATTTGCTGTTTGGTCTAAGAGAGAGGAACACTTTCGAAACAAAGGAAATACAACATTCCCATGGAAAATTACTGTCATGGTTTAGCTCCCACCGGCTGGAGACACAAAGCCAGCGGGCACTGGGACCATGTACCCGAAGAGTGGAAGGGACAAGCTGAGTAAAAACAAAGAGTTTTTAATAAAAATTTAAAAAGACAATCAAAAACACAAGGGGGGCAGCGGCACAAAAACCAGCAGAGCTTCAAAGCCAGAATGCTGCTGCGCCTTCTAAAGGCACATCCAGCCCTTAAATAACAAGCCTTCACCTCCACCTCAATGAGCCACACCTGTTGCCCGTTAAGGTGGAGGTGAAGAATGCAGCAGGGGGAGGGACTGCAGGGCAGGACCACCACAATCACAGCTCTGTTCAGAGCCAAATACAAATATTCTGCGTAATTAATATAGATTTTGAAAAAATAAAAAAGCAAAATAAATTTCCGTATCTGCATAGTCGTTTCAGTGGACTAACTTGACCATTAAATTCTTTACTTCCATGATTTTGGCGGTAATAATAACCTGTGCGCCAGGGCTGCTCAGATCTGGCCCTCGGATCCAAATCCAGCCCTGGTTTTCGCTTTTTCTAAGCAGGTAACTAAACAGTTATTTCCATTGATTGGCCAGGCTCTCATCACACCTGACTCCTAGGTAGAGGGTGGGTGGACAACCACCAGTTCTCAGCCCTCTAGGATCCTGATGTGGGCGGCCTTGCTTATCTGCAATGACCGTTCACTTCCGTCTTAAAACACGGAGCAATTTGTTTTTGTCAAATATAAATTTTTTATTCAATTATCTTCTCAATAAGGACACTCATTTTACGGCTTATTTGCACACCAGTCATTTTATCTGAAGCGGTCATATCAACACAGGATTATACAAGCTCTAGAAAAGGTAAAAATAGAATAGGATAAGAGTTAATCCTGAGAGGCTGTCAGCTATTTGTGAATGACAGCCAACCTCCAAGGTTTTCAGATTTTAAAATGAGAACATCAAACATGTGTCTCCTTGCCTCCTCGATGTGTGTGTGTGTGTGTGTGTTCCCCCTTATCTGTATCCTCAAGAGAGCCGGCGAATGTGACCTCATTGTGGCCTGAGCTGAAGGCAGTGCTCCATTTGCCGCTAGTAACTCAAGTCAGGCTCTTTTTGCCAATTTTCAGGCTCCTTCTAAATGGCAATTCCATTTAAGCAGCAGGGTAGCTTTCACTCTAATGACTCACTCTGCCTTTTAGCTGCCTTAAAAATGCAGGGCAAATATTCAAAGCAACTAAACAGTTTTTTTGCTCAATGCATTATTCCGCCAAAATTTGACCTTGAATTTCAAACATTTAATAAACTTTTGTTTTTCAGGCATTTTTATATTTTTGTTTTTGATAAACACCAATGAGCCAAAATATTACTTTCACGTTTGAGGCATTTAACAAATGCTCTCACCAAATGGGACTGCAGGATGTTTACAGAATTGTGCCCTTTTCAGTCCCCACAGGAGAAAACAGGACTGTTTACTAAACTGATATGCATTTAGTGGCGATGCCTTGTCGCCCTGTTATTATGCTATTCCTGCAAGTTTCTGTCAAGCACCTCAGGACGGTCAGCATCGTCTAAGCCGTTGTGCAGTTTTGTGTGATCATGTGGGAGGGTAAACTCTGTATGAATGACGTCAGGCCAGGCACAGCTGATGTGCAGACATGCAGCCCATGTGATTATTGGTGCTTCTGTTTCTAACTCATTAGGCCTGTATTTTTATGACTTGGTTCTCCTTCGATCATTAGATACGATACATAGACGGCAGACTGGAATGATTTCGAGAGACTTTTTTACATGGGCTCCTGTGTGACATACTCGAATAGTCATTTATTTCACCGCATTCTTCAGCTTAATTTGCCATTCATACAACCGTAAATAAATTATATTCATTTTAAACAAGCATTACTCTCCAACTAATATCCATTGCGCATATATGGATATTTAGTTCTGACACATGTTCAGGACTGGGAATCTACACCCCTAAGTCACTCGCCTGTACACTTTGTCCTGTCGCAAATACATTTAATTGTATGATTGCCGGCTGTATCAGCCAGTGGGACGTGTGCATCTACATAGCTAGATTGCCATCCTTACTGAGCCACAATACGGTCACATGCAGCCTCCTGTGTGTCAGCGTTAGTGCAGGAAGGTTAAGTATAAATTAATTTGGGGTCAAATCAGTGTAAGTGAGCTTAAAATAGCACTCAATCTGGCAATGCGGTTTGATGACTTGCGTTCCTTCACTTCTCATGTATTCCAACATTTGGTATACGGGAGAGGGAATCCTACACTTGGTGCCGCCAACGTGGTGGGTTTTTACCACAGACTGTCTAAAAAGATGGACGCAGCACCTGGTCTGAAAAGTGAGGCCGATGTGATAATCTCAAAAATTGGCATTATATTTAATGGCCAGCAGATGGGGACGTCGGTGGTTGCAAAAAGAAGTTCAATGCTATAGAAGTCTGAGAAAATGACCCTACTTTGCCACCTGATTTATTATTTCAATGATTTTCCACGTCACTTTAAGGTATCTACCGCAAGTTTCAAGTCTTCTTCGATATATCGTGATGTTCATTTTTGTAAATTATGGTCGCAAGTAGACTAGAA
The DNA here is from genome assembly GCA_029721435.1 of Gymnothorax reevesii. Taxonomy (NCBI): domain Eukaryota; kingdom Metazoa; phylum Chordata; class Actinopteri; order Anguilliformes; family Muraenidae; genus Gymnothorax; species Gymnothorax reevesii. The sequence goes on from CM056591.1 coordinate 51,577,749, forward strand.
TAAAGGATAAAGCCAGAATATGCTTTAGGGGCGTGGCTATCCTCTGGTCCTCGTCCGATACGGTCAGATCCAGAGCCATGGTCCACCCCGAATCTTCGATTTGCACTCTTGTCCAATAGGAATCACATCCGGTTTCAAAATTACAAAATGGTGCTGTTCAAATTGCCAAAATGGTATGGTATGCTGACACCAATGGGTGACGGCACAGTTGCTTCTTCCATCTTTTTATACAGTCTGGTTTTCACTCATAGCAGGTGAGATTGATCACTGTTGGACTTGTCATTTGCGGCAATTCTACAGTTGGTGACCCTGAGGTGATGAACCTCACGTCCTATGAGTAGTACATGACAACCTGAACGCGGCGGCCAATGTCCCGATTGCATGTGTCGAGCGATCAAATTCCTTCATCCTATTTAAATTATATGCTTGGGGCACCAATAAGGTGAGCATACATGTGGCCATTGAAACTGGGTCAAACACTGACAGAACAAATGGAAAGGATAGATATTGGCTAGTAATTAAGTGCCGTCATTAAGCATAAGTTTGTATTTATATGAATGATCTTTTTCTTGAGATGTCAAAGAGCATAAAACAACATCTCTGCGTTGAATTCATTTAGCTAGCTAGTTTACAGCCTGAAAGGAGTGCCAGAGGCAGCAGTCACAGGAACATTATACAGCTTCTCAATTTAACTCTTTGGCTTTCTACCGCCACGTGGTGGGCGTGCAGCATTTTTCTAGACACGGATTGATCTGTGGGACTGGTAAGAGGGCTTGTGATATGCTCATTAGTGGCTTAAATGGCAAGGCGGGGTGAGTTAGGCACTATTATTTCACTTTGTCGCTATTGTCATTACAAACATATTGTATTGTATATGTATTGTTGTCAACACAAGACATCAGGTGATATGATCTGCACTTCATGATCGTTTAAATTTGTAAAACCCCACAAAACAATCCCAAATATGGTCATTGCAGGGGTCGAAGGCTCCATGTGTTCTTTTGGCTGACGCTAAGTCGCGCGACCTCTTGGCTGGTGTGAATCACAATAAAATGGATATATCTTCTCTTTTAAAAGAATGGGGCACAAAAGCACAACGGTTACAATTAATCTGACTCCATAATACATTTAGAATACCAAATTCAGTCATACCCTTGTTAAATATCTGACTCCAAATTAGAATTAGAATTTATGTTTTAGGGACAACATGTGTGAATCTTGGGGCAGCTACGCCACCAGACTCATCCGTGAAAACCAGTTGCTCAACCGATGTCCCCAGGTAATGACGCAGTCGCCGGATCTTAGTTCGGTGATAGTTCTAGAGGATGGAAGAAATCACCACAATAGTAGCATCTTGGCATAAACATAGTAGCCTCTGAGCATGAACAAATCATGAACACAGGTTTGTTTACACCACGGGGCCCCTTAAAGGGATCGGCCAAGCACCAGCTTAGAAGCCCAAGGGTGCCCTGAAGGCCGAATCCCCAGGACTGGTACTAGATAAACCCTTAAGGGGTAGACCATAATTTACAATCCAATTTAAAACCCATCACTACCTATAAAAATCAGCTAGTTAGTCTGGAATGGTAAGGAATCGCCCCCTAAGTACCGGCCGTAACGTGGCTAGAAAGAATAAAAGGATTAGGAGTCACTGAGACCACGCAAGCTTAAAGGAATAGCAGTAATTTATTCACCAAGTAGGCACGAGCTTAGATCAAACAAATCAACGTTAAGCCAATTACAAGTTACTCACAATTTAGAAAAGGAGAATAAAGTCATACCTGGAGGAAAAGGCTACTCACGCAGCAAGCGTACAGGAAACTCGAATTGCGAGGCTTCCATAGTTAAAAGTTTACTCACGCCCTTACATGCGCAGGGAGGAATGAGATACGATTCTCCCAGAATGGAGAGTTTCTCTTTCCTTTAAGCCAAACCACCTCTTTGATCCAAGCGACATGGCATTAACACCTGGAAGGGGGGTCAAATCTAGTTTCCACCATTTGGAGGATGTAATAAAACAATCTAGCAGAGAGAGGAGAATAGGGATTATCCGAGTGGATTCTGACCAATTTTCAGAAGTTCACAAAAAGGAATGAACCATAATTTCAATGGGAATGAAACATACTCCATTCAACTCCTTGGATTCCCCCAAGAATAACAAGACTTAACATGATACAGATACTAATATGATGCAGTTGTCATGAAAAAGCCTTAAGATGAAGTAGGCTTATGCGGTCGGAGGCGACGGCTGGGGGTATATCTTTGAACGCCCCCGATCCTCCAATTCCACAATCCTTGAATAGACCTTGAATAGACTTTCATTTGAACTTAATTTCCGGTCAATCGGTCAAATGGTTCCGAACATATGGCCAAAATGGTAATTTTTCCTCACAAAGCGCCACCTGGTGGCAAAATATTGAACCATCATGTGACACGTTGTGAGGTCATTACAAAAAATGAACCTTCTGTTATTTAAAAATTAAGAACAATATTTCCAATTAAAGTTAACTTGCGATGGATCTGTGTTTCCAGTCAGTGTTAGTTCACCCTCGCAAAGATCACTCATGCAAATTAAAAAATACAGTAAGTAAGGACACTCGTTTTCTGGACTAGCTTAGAAATCAATCACAAACCACCCTGATGACAAACAAAATTTATGGCCCAGAAGCCAAAAAATTCACCTTTTTAAATCAGTGGGTATGACAGAGGAAGTAGGCAAGGACAGGAAAGGAAGCCTGTATGTGTAACAGGCAAACTGTGTAATCAGGCATTCTGTGAAATACCTGGGTTTCAATTCAGTAATCTCATAAAATGCCTACAGATTTTAGGCATTTCATGAAATGCTGTCCTGGGTGATATCAATACTCAGTTGTAAGTAGACGTACACTTTCAATCCAAACATTTAAAAAGATGCTTCAGTAATGGGGAGGGAGTGGTGGTTTAATGGATTGTGAAGTTGTTTTTATTGGTCATAAAACTCACAAGGCAGTAACAACACAACTGTAATAACAGGTAATTGTTCTCTTTGTTCAGGACAGGTGCTCCCTGATTTCCCACCTTCTCCTTTAATTCCCCATTATTGGTGACAAAGTGATGTATTATAATCGTTTGGGTTAACATGGCTGCCAGGAATATAATGTTGTTGGTAACTGAGGAGTGGCACATTATTATAGAATTGTTTGAAATGGTATTGAATAGTAATGGTATGAAATGTTATAAATGTATTTTATCAGTTATGTACCAAAAAAAATGTACAAAAATCAAGTCTCTGTGTGTATATTTGTCTGTGCGGTGTGAGTGTGTGTGTCCCCACGTGTGTGTGTGTGTGTGTGTGTGTGTGTAAAGTTTGAAAGAGACCGAAAAAAAAAAGCATCACCATGGGGACACTTTTGGTCTTCACATGGATAAAGACTTACCACTGGACCAAAGGCTGGATTTTGGGTTATATTTGGGCTTATGGTGCTAACAAGGTCCAGGTTTTAAGGCTTGGTATTAGAATTATGCCCTGTGTCTACCTGAGGTGATAAATTAAAGGTGCGGGAAGGGTTATATATTTATTATGATTTATTTATTTTTTTACATTTTGTGCTCTCTGTCTCCACCCTCCCAGTCATAATGTAAATTGATTGTCTGATGCACTGGGCATCACGCCCTCTGAGCTCAGAAGAAAAATTTCACTACATCCTGTTTGGTGCAAAGATATTAGCCAGACAGCAAAGGGCTCCACTCGGTAGCAGATCTGTGTAGGTCTACATGCCAACTACTCTGCGAATTCACAGTATGCTTGCATTAATTCTTACTGAACCTAGCATCGACTGCATTGATGGTGGAAAGTTCGAAACTTCTGCTGGAAAACTGTGCAGTTTCGTTTTTTAGACAACCAAAGCATGGGAGGGTGGCAGGTCCACGGGCAGTTAGCAAGAACAACAAAGTGGCTTTCAGATGATTTGGCTAAGCAGGGGCTTATATTCCCACGGCACAAGGTGGGTTAAGGGTTTTGCTCAAGAACAAACAGCTGAACAGATCTTATTGTTGGTATGCTGGGGCTTGACGAACAACTGTTCAGAACCCAGGGGAACACCTTATTTGGCTGATAGGCCACGGGGCACTTTTATGCATGGCTCCCATATCTATACAAACTTGTGATAATTGTTTATCAGGACTGGTATTCAGTAAAGTACTGTAATGTTAATGAAATATGATGCCACGTGACATGTTTTTGTCCTCTTTAGGAACTGACTTTGTGATCAGGGGCTGCCTCAGTCGAACCCATCTAGAGGGCTTAACGCGCGTCTTTTCCACTGCTCTGGCCGTTGTCCCCGAGGCGTTCTTAAACACGCGGCCAAGGAGATTCAGCAGAATGTGATCTAACCGCTCTGTGTTATCGGGGAGGCAGCAGGCGGGCTTTAGTTTCCCCATGCCTCATTGGACGGCTCCTTGGCACTCGTTATTCACAAAGTGCCTTTCAAACTTGGCATGAGAGGTGCTGCTGATTACCGCTGACATGTTTGGGGAAATATATACATCTTCAGATCCGAATGTGCGTTAGCAGGAGAAGTATGACTGTAGTTCATAAGCACGAGGATAATCAAGTGTCATCTTCAATTAACCAAAAAGTTATGTTGTCTGACAAGGATATTATTTTAATTAGTGTCAACACACCAATCAATTTATGTTTCTCTGTAAAATCACAGTGATAAAACTTACTACTTATCAACGTAACAGTTTTTTTTGCAATTTTTTTAAAGGTTTGTAGCCAATGTTGTGCATCATGACTTCTTAAAACCAAAAGTCATTGATGCATTAGCATTAGAATGTTTGTGATCTGTCATTTTAAGGCTTAATTGAAGACCCCAGTGCTAAAAGTACTCTTGTCACAAAATGTAAATTTTGAGAAAATTGAGGCCTAGGTAACTATTAAAGACAATTTCCCTTCCTTCCCTCAAGGTAACTGAAAATTTTACTTACATACTTTTATCAGAAAGCTCCTCAATTATTTGTTTCTTGCTGTCTGGGGTGGTGAAGCTGAAACCAGGCTGAATACATTTATTGCTTGGTTTCTGCTCTAGAATTTTTTGGGTCGGAGGCCCTGCAGGCGCAGGGCCCTACTGGTCCTGTGATGTTTCTCTTTCTATCGCCTCTTTCTTCTTCTTACGCCTCTTTCAACCTAAATTTTATACCCTATAAATGTTCAAAAACTCACCAAATGTGGCATTCACCTCACGTCTGGCAAAAAATAATAAAAAATGTAAAAAATATCCCCCAAAGTGGCAAAATGTGCTCTCTAGCGCCACCAACAAACACTAAAATGGCCACTATGGCTTGTAGGAACGTTATAGAGAAATCAAACCAAACCTATGTTGTTTGTCTCATCAAGACGTGAAAATTATCCAGTGAAACCCCTGACCTAAATCTAGCCAGAAGTCTGCAATTTGCACTTCAAAATAAGAGTTTGCTCTGAAATTTGGCCTTGAACAAACGCAAACTCCTTTAAGGGCGTTCATTGTATCGGCTCCAAACGCTGATAGACGACAAAGGTGACGAAAAGATATGTATAACTTTGTCATTACTTGGACAGTTTGGATTTGATGAGGCATCAAAGTTGGTGTCCCTAATCACGTTTTCTGCCTTTTCCCATGTGTACACCACTTCCAACCAAAACTTCACCTCCTAAACATGGTCCAAAACACACCCAATTTGGCGTCAGCACCCGACCACATCTCGCCACCACCCCTACGTCCACAAGGGGGCGAGAGCCTGCCCATCGCTGCTAGTAGCATTAATTATTTTTGTTTTCCATTTCACCTTTTTGTCTACAGGTAAAGCTGCTGAGGGAGACAAAAAGTTTATCAAAAACTCTTAGCTATCTACATTCCTGAGGATATATTCATGCCCACAAGGCATTTTTCTGATGTTGATGACCAGATTGCTGGATCATATGTTTTGATCTTGGTTAATGTTTTTGAAGTTCTAACCCTATTTCTTGCGTGTTTTGACTAATTAAGCATTTTCCTCTCTTCGATACACCTCTTTGTGATATTTTGGGTGATATAAGTTATTGTGCTGCTGGAACAATGTAGCTGCTGCTGGCTCAGGGTAGTAGTGTTCTGTAAACTGTACTTTGGGTGGTGGTTTATCTTGTTTACTTTGGCTGTGTATTTTTTTGTTTCATTTCATTTTAAAATTTTTTTTTCCTGATATATATATATATATATATATATTTGTTGTCTTGCTTCTGTTCTATCTAGACACATTCCAGGCTTCCAACCCCATTTACCAATTAAGTTTAAGCAGGGGGATTTTGGCATGTAACAATGAGTTGTCCTGTAAATTTTACAAAAATAAAAAACCCTATTAACCGCGCCTGAAGTGGCTAACTTCATTCTCGGCGTTGAAAGGGTTTATAATGTCGCTTGGCCTGATGACTGAGAGATCTTTGAGCAACGATGGCTGACTAAGCTTTAAATGTGTGGCACATTTGAATGAAAACAAAGAAAGTTTATAGAATCGGGGAAATTAAAAGGCGCCTCATGAGCGACGAGGCTTAGGGAACAAGACCTGCAGTGGAAGTGATAAGAGGGGTTCAGGATACTGGGGATCTGTGGACATGTGATTCATGTAATGCTGCGGCTTATTCTTCGGAGCGGCACTGTGGAGGAGGGTTGATGATGATCCTTGGACATTTAATGCAGCTCATCGAAACTAGTTTAATTATGTCAATGCAGGAAGGGCGCTAAATCCCCTGTCACTGCGCTGGTGAATACGCACAGAAGAGGGGGAGAAGGACTCTGTTCCTCTTAGATCCTGCTTTCTCCCGGGGGCAGAGTCCCCCCGTGTCTGCGGGTCTCTTTCCATAGAGTGGAAGTTTTTTGTGCGCTGCAGGGGAGAGGAAAAGGGGGCGAGTCAGTGGATCGTATGGTGATAAGCGTGAGGATGATTTGAGGGAACCAGAGCGGAGAAGAGAGGGGGTGAATAGCGCAGATCTCTGCAGGGGCGAGCGACATGCTGTAATCTCTTACGTACCACATTCCACCAGAGAGAGAGAGAAAGACTGAGTGTATACGTATTATGTAGTGAGAGAGTGCTTCAAGCCATCTCCTGCACAGAAACCCGACTACGACACTCATAAATCTGTACCGTGGGACCAGCTAAACCGTCAAAGCCTGCAAAACGATGTTTTCTGTGGCTGATTCTGAGGCAGGCCCCTCCTCAAAAAATGAAATAATGAATGGGAACATTTTCCTGCTTGAGCTCTCTGCTAAATTAGCTCTTCAGATACATATCCTGTCTGTTTAAATGTTTACAAAATGCCCGTTATCGACTTCATGAAAGAGGGAAGTCATTATAACCATAGTGAATTTTTGGCAAATACATTTTCATGGGCAAAGAATTAAGTGGCTTGAAATAATTATGCTGGTGCTGCAAATAGTAAATATTTGCCCTGTGAATGTAATATTTCTGCTATGCTGAATTTTCCCAGTTGCCTTCCAGCCTTCCAGGTGCATTGCACAGACAAGAGCTCCTTTAATCCTGTTACTTGTACATGAATTAAAATTTCCCCTGTTCTAATGCTGACGTAACAATTACTGTTGGTAGCTAAAATCAATGGAGTGGGATATGGACTTAGTCTTGACAAAAAAAAAAAAGAAAAGGAAAAAAAAAACAATCCTACAAACTTAAATGCTGAGATGAATGCGTTTGTGGATGTACTTTTTGATAAATGCGCAGCACTTGTAGGAAGGGCAGGGCACTGAATCTTTTTAAAGCCGTGAGTAGGAGCATATTATCGTATATATTTCAGAGGAATGGTGCCATCCATTTCCACTGCAGGTGGGTTGACTAGCTGCTGGTCAGCAGGGTTGACGGAACAGGACTTTCAGAGCGGAACATGCTTTAAGGCTAATGAAAACTGGCCGGCTCCTCTGCTCATCTTTAATTGCCTTTACAGAAAAAGGAACATTGTTCTACTGTACTCCAGTTGATTTATACGATCATATCTTTTCCTTGACATCCTGAGTCCCTCAGGAAGAGGAGAGAGAACCATTTATATCCCTCTGAAGCCAAAGCTGCCAGTCCCCATTTATTTACACTCCATGGACCACCAGCTGAGCTGTAAGGCCACAGCGTGGGAGGAGTGATCTTCATGTAAACATTGTTGTCACTCAGCTGACTAGGACAATACAGTCTGAGAAATGTTTCGACCAATCACGTGACTCTGTGCAGTGCTGCTCCATTCACAGTCATTGCACATAACAGTAGTTGACCACTCAGTCGGGAAGAAAGGGCTATCTGGCATTTTGAGTCTGTCTTTTTTTTTTTTTTTTCCGCTGACAAGCAAAATTAAATGACATGATATATTGAATTGCGTACTGTCAAAATGATCTTCTAGTGACAGATGAGTCTGTATAGAATGTCACTCTCTGATAGCAAGTGCTTCAGCAAGTTCATGATGCACTTTAAATGATGGAAAGAAATTATTTCCAGAATGTCTCATCGTTATCTGAGTGAGAGTGAGAATGTGTGCGAGAGAGAGAGGGGAACAGAGAAAAGATCTTATAAGATTTTTATTACTGCAGTGAAAACTGCTGGAGAGGTGATTCTGTTCCAAGTCCTCAGATTTTGAAATGAAGGAATTTGGGAGCGTAATTAACTTCCTCTGTCCTCACAAGTGTCTGACAATATCAAAAATGAGCTTCTAATACCTGAAAGGTGAACTTAAGCAGCACATACAGGGAACCAAAAGAGCCTATTTCGAAAGGTTATGAAATGTAATTTATGACATTGATATAGATGTGATGACAGCCCATATATTTCAACAGTTAACATAATTGGCCCGTTTCCAGACATGTTTTATAGCGGGAGAGGTGAACTGCCACTGCCCCAATAACACGGTCATTTCTGCAAGCTGTGGCCAGAAACAAAGGCTGTACAAAAGCATTCGTTCTGTTTACAGGCATCAGTTCCTTAATGAACAGGCAGAAGATTTTATTCCTCTTCTATCTCTTATTGGCAATTTTGGATCCCTGTCAGTAATAATTTCTCAAGGTAGTTGAATATATAAAGTGAGTTGGTTTCATCTTGACTTTGTAATCAAAATGCCATGTCTAATAGGTCTGTGCTCTTCCCCGATGGTAATTAGGATCAGCCCATACCCCCGTGGCTTTGGCATTTCCCTGGGACATACAAGCTGGAGAGTTCATTCCCCAGTGAGGGATGCCCTTAACCTACTTTGCTTCTGGATGGATTGGTCCTTGTGTAACCTAATCAATTTTAAACCCTGCTGGATAAAAGTCTGGTAAATAAGTGCCAGGCAATTCATTCAAGCCTTTAAGACCTAGGTTTTAGGTCACAAACACAGGCTCACCAAATGCCTTATTGGGAACACCGTACTAATATTGGGCGTGGCCTCGCTGTGATGGTTCTGCACTGCAGTCCCTCCCCCTCCTGCTGTCTTTGCCTCCATTTCAACGAGACACACCTGTTACTGAGCCACACCCGCTGCTGAGACACACCTGTTACTGAGCCACACCTGCTGCTGAGACACACCTGTTACTGAGCCACACCTGCTGCTGAGACACACCTGTTACTGAGCCACACCCACTGCTGAGACACACCTGTTACTGAGCCACACCTGCTGCTCAGCCACACCTGTTACCGAGCCACACCCGCTGCTGAGACACACCTGTTACTGAGCCACACCCACTGCTGAGACACACCTGTTACTGAGCCACACCCGCTGCGGAGACACACCTGTTACTGAGCCACATCCACTGCTCGTTGAAGTGGAGGTAAACTGTATGATATTAAAGAGCTGCAGTGCCAGCTTGGCAGTGCAGCTGCATTCTGATGCCTGAGCCCTGGTTTGTTATGCCGCTGCTCCCTTGAGTTTTATATTGCGTTTTTTACTCAAGTTTTATTAAACATTTCTATTTTTTACTCAGGCTGTGCGTGTGGGTCCCTCAACCACTCTTTGGGTACATGGTCCCAGTGCCCGCCGGCTTGTCGTCTTCAGCCGGCGGGGGCAAAACCATGACACTCTCAGCTTCAGTTTTTGTAGCAAGCATCCCACATGATGTTGGGGAAAATTCTTAGAGATTCTGGTCCCAGTTAACGGGAGTTGACACATAAATAATTTCTACAGAGATATTAGCTGCACATCCTTGCTGCATTTTCCCATATTGCCACATCCCACAGATGCCCTAATAGACGTGCGCTGCAGAGGTCACGAAAGGGCACTGAGATCATCGTCATGTTCATGATTCTGATGTGAGAGATGCCTTCTGCTTTATGATGTGGTGAATTACTCTTTTGGAGTTACGCATTGCAAGATGTGCACTGCGCTCATAAAGGCATGGACATGGTCTGAAGCAATAGTCAGACTGGGTGTAGCACTCAAAGACGACAGATACGTGTAAATGGGCATTTCCAACTGCAAATCAAGCACCAGCCTTAACTGTCAAAACAAGGCAGGTTGGGTTCATGGATTCAAGCTATTCACACTAAATTCTGACCCTACCATTTGCATGTCAAGGCAGAGACAGATAAATCAGACCAGGCTATGCTTTTCCAATCCTCAGCTGTCTGGTTTTGGAGATTTTGAGCCTGCAGCAGCCTCCTTTCTTTTCTTGGCTGACAGGAGTGGAACCCAACATCATCTGCTATTGTAGCCCATCTGCCTCAAGATTTCAACGTGTTCTGCATTCTGACATGCTTTACTGCTCATCTCAATTCCAAAAAGGAGATATTGGAGTTACCGTAGCCTTTAGGTCAGCTGAATTCTCCTCTGAACTGTGTTTTTGTCCACAGAACTGCTGCTCAGCAGATGTTTTTTTCCTCGTATGATTGAATGTCCCAGGAGATCAGCTCACACCAGCCCATGTAGCACAAACAAACACACCTCAGTGAAAGCTACTGCGATCACATTTTTTCCATGGTTCTCATGTTTGATTTGAACAATAAATGAAGCTCCTGACCTGCATTTCTGTGACCTTCTGCACCGCATTTCTGACACACGATTGCCTGATTGGATAATTATATGCAAAGAGATGGAATGCAAAACCCACAGTCCACTCAACTTCTTTTGTTTTAAATTCATTTTTTTACTCTCTGAGAAAAATTAAAAGGAAAAAAAAGAAAAAATTCAATAAAACAAAAGAGGTTGAGTGGACTTTGTGGGTTTTGCATTCCAACTCTTCATGTGTAGGTGCTTCTCATAAAGTACTAGGAAGGTGTACAGTTATAGTGTTAACTGAGTATTCTAAAGATGTAATAATCCACAGGATGGGGGGGTTTGAAGAGTAAATTGACCACCCCCCCAACCCCCAACCTGCCACGCTGCTGCACCTGGACTTTAGCTGCTTCCAGTGCCTCTTCCTATAATGCTTCAAACCAGGTTCTCTGACTGGGTACGGCTGGGGCAACATCCATTGTGATTTGCACCTGCAGCCACTGCTGTGGGTTTTCACCTCTCCTCCTTGAATTCAGTGTTACTGCTTTGATTCCCTTCCCTTTCATTTTCAGCTGTGGACGGACCATATTGAATGTGCCCGCTGTATCAATGCTGGTGGCACTGCTCCGCATCAGAAGCTGTAGAGCATCATTAAATCTGTAGACAGTGCAGTTTCCGGGGTTCTCTGTCCTCTTGGCCTGCTGGATAAGACAGCTGGATCTCTTTTTTTTTGAGTCCTGGGCCTCAGGGAATATCCTGACATAAGCAATCAATGAGTGTGTTCACATGGATTTGAGTATCTCGGGCATGATTGCATTTTTTTTACGTACACTGTTTATGTGTTTGCGCATTTAAACATCATATGTCGATATCATAAACCTGGATCAGCCCTAAGCTCGGCTCTGAGAAAGCTGATTATATTAGCTGAAGAGCTTTGAAAGAAACCGGACTCCGTTGCATGCGCACATGTAAGACCGTTTTCAGTCCACTGCCCACTACCTGCGCAGATACGGCGCAGTGCTGTGAGGAGGTGCTGCGTATTTTCCCTTTGTACACAGACAATGTGAGTTAACATAAGATGCACATTTTAAATGATCATTTCATTTATTTCAGAATATCACCCATGTGAAAAAAATATTGGCGCCTAATGCTAATAGCTGGTTTTTCCACGCTTGGGGGCAACAACTGCAATCAAATGTTTGTGATAACTGGCATTATCATTTTTTATCCTTTACTTCTTTGAATTGTTTTAATTGAGCCACATTGGAGAGTTTTTGAGCATGAACTGTTTGTTTAAGGTCATACCACAGCATCTATATCTGACTCAAAGCAGCACTTTAACTAGGCTGCTCCAAAACCTTCATTTTGAGCCATTCAGGGGTGGACTTGTTTGCTTTGGATCATTTTCCTGTTGCATAATCAAACTACGCTTGGAGTTTAGGTCACAAACTGATGGCTAGACATTCTCCTTCAGGATATTCTGGTAGAGAGCAGAATTCATGGTTATATCAGATATGGCAAGTTGCCCAGGTTCTGAAACAGCTGAGCTGCCCCAGACCATCACAGTACCACCATGGTGTTTGACAATTGGCATGATGTTCTCATTGTGGAATGCCATGATGGCTTTATACCACATGTTATCAGACCCATGTTTTCCAAAAAATTCGACGAATGACTCATCACTCCGCAGAATATTAATCCAAAAGTCTTGGAGGCCATCTAGACTTAAGTATGGGTGAACAAACTGGCAGCAGTCCAGCACGGAGGGTGGAATGATCTCGGCTTTGGAGCAAATTCTCTGCGTCAAAGAGCAGTTTTAGCGCACAATGCAACTACCTGCTCGAGGGACTCCTGCTTTATGGAAACGAATCAGAAAGTTTAAAAATTCATAATGCAAAGGAAAGGAAGATAAAAAAGGTGAAACAACTGAAATAATTGATTATACCAGGCATCTGGGGGAAATCTTGGTGAAAATTCAGCATGTTCACACCAGGATTGATTCATATTCTTTTCATTTAGCTCTAACCTGAGCCTGAAGGCCCTCAGTATTTTGGAGCGGCAAGTTTTTTTGTTCCTGAAAGTTCAGCTGTCATATGATCAGGTGTTTTATGTCACTCAAAACCTCCCAGCAACTTTCTATATAGAATAAGCAATTCAGTGTCATAAAAAAGGTACAGCGAGCGCCTGAAACGTTACTGATGCCTGTTCCTCTGGTGCCTGCTAGGGGTTCAATTTGAATGTCTGCTTTAATTTGATCAAACAGAGTACTATGAATCCCATGGCATCTATATAAATCTGAACAATTTGAACATTGCATCTCTCTACTTTTATTCTGAGGAAAACATGTCTGATGTCTTCATAAGCGCAAACAGAAGTTTAACATGTTGGAAATATAGAATATTGCAAAGTGACAAATATATAACTAAAGGCAAACCTTGTTACATAAAATTGATTTGGTTAATACTGAAGTGAAGGTTAGATGTGTAGTCAGAAAAACACACAGACTCACTCACTCACTCACTCACTCACTCACTTACTCTCATACACACTTGTCATATGTATGTACTGTTATCACTTGAATAAATTTTCCCACATTATACATATTGTTTTCAACTATCTGTGATTGTTTCGTTAATCTCTTAAGGGTGTCTATACTTCCTGTCCAGTCCGTGTCAGGTTATGTTAGTCCAAATGCTTCTTAGGTCCATGTCTTGTCTATTGCTGTCTGTCAGTCTGTCTGTTTTGTCCTCTCTGTCTGTACCTGTATGTTTTACACTGTCTGTATCCATATCTATATCACCTCCCCATTTAATTGTATTATTTGTCTATTGTTTTCTACTGTTCATTATTATTTTATTATTATTAATTTATTAACTTTTTTTCTGTAATTTCCTTTGATTTTTTATAGCCGTCCCTCAGAGAGGTTTCACCACTATGTTTTTGCGTAACATTTATAATTATGAATAAAGTTGTCCTTCAAAGAGGGGGGTGGTGGCGGGTGAAGGGAGGTGGAGGAGGGGGCGTGAGGCGGGGGACACGTGATGATTGCATCAGAAATTGAACTCTGCCTGGTGAGCCGTAATGGAGTTTTGTCATGTTGCATCTTACAGAATCATTATCATTTCTCTATGGCCCTGTTCTTGCCTGCAGGCCTCTGTTCTGTCGGATACTTTTAACGGAATTGTGTAGCAAGCAAGAAAATTACATGATTAATTAATACTGTTTTTGCTGGTGAAAGGTGCTTATTAGTCTGTCAGTGCATCGCTACTGAACTTTCAGAGCACTGAATATTTCCAAAACTTGCTTCTTGAAGAAAAGCTACAGTGCTGTGAAAAGTATTCGCCCCCTTCCCAATTTCTTCTATTTTTTTTCATATTTGTTGCTCTCAAATGTTTCCAATCGTCAGTACATTAGCCAAAGATACCATTATCTATCCTGCTTGTTCCTAGTCAGGGTTGCTGCAGCCCGTCTAAGCACTGGGCAGGAGGCTGGAACACACTGTGAAAAATTTGCCGATCGACTGCGGGGCGTGCACTATTCTGCCGCTTACGCATTCATCTTCTGCTCAGCTCCTCCATCTGAATCTGTGCTTAACCCTCATCTTTGCAGCCTCCCAGGAGATGCCCCTGCCTGCAGCTCAGACAAACATGAACGCCTCCACTTTTGGACCGGCCGACTCTGTTCCATTGACCCTGCGGATTTCACTCAAGGGCTGTTTTGGCAGTGTTCCCATCCGGCTTTCTCAAACGCAGATTCCATTTCTGTAGCCTCACATCCGCTTATGGCGAGAACGAGCTTGATTAGCGGTTTAGGCATCAACCTCTGCCTCTAATGGCATCCAAATCGGGCATCACTGAGTGTTGGGCATCATCTGTTGTCACAACTTGCACTGGTTCTGGTTGCAGTCTCTTTAATAATAGTATTTTTTTTTTTATTTATTACGGGAGTGGATTATGAGCCCCCTGCCCAACCCTCAACCTGGAGGACCAGTGGGTTTTCTGACGGGGTTTTCCATCTCCTAGATAGTTGTTTTACGGGGCTCACAAGTTACCATATACCTGGGTTTTAGATTGGAGTAGCCATTTCCCAAATGAGCTTCCCTACCCAGACCAGAATCTGTACAATCTTAGCTCCGCAACGAGCATGCTTCTGGAAAGAGCTTGGTTAGGAGAGGCTCTCTGAGACGCAAGCCACGCCAGGGTTTTTCAGAGTTTATCCCTAACCCCACCTTGTGGCTACTCATAATCCTTTTTGGGACAGACACACACACACACACACACACACACACACAACTACAGAACATGCCAACTCCTTGTAGACTGGCTGAAGCTGGATTCAAACGCACAACCCTCTTGCTCTGTGGCAGTAGTGCTACTCCCTGCACCACCGTGCATCTGTGCACTGACTTGTACCATGCAATACATTTTAACACATTTCCACTCTTGTTTGACAAGCTCTTGCCTTGCATTACAGCATTTCAGGATCTCCCCAAAGCAGGCGGAACTGTCCCTGTGCATGAACAGCAGAGATGGGGTGAAGTGGTGAGCTGTAATATCCACCTGATACTTTTGTATATTCCGACTTCACTTATTCAGAACATGAATACCTGATACTAGGTTTTCTTTGTCAGGCCACCATACCTTTTTTCTCCCTCCCGTAGGATCTGAGTCTGAGGGTATATTGATGTTTTTTTCCTGTTTTGTTTTTTTGCAGAGGTGCAGTACTTATCCTCTTCTGTAATGCCTCTGGGGGAAACCTTTGAGTACACAACAGAAACCGTTAACCTGCTGCAGTTCAGTGCTTTTTCACTTTCAGACGTTTTTTTGAGAGGCAACATTTTTACCCCTCGGCCGACTCTGGCCCGGAGGGGTATTGTCATCACCTGCATGTCTGTCTGTCGTCCGTCGTTCATCCATGATATTGTCTGGGCCAGTACTAGGCAACTAATGATCGCAGCTTCACCAAATTTGGTTTGGTAACTCATTATGACCCATAGATGTGAACCAACAGGTTTTTTGCTGGATTTTACCTTTGACCTTAGTGCTGCAACCTTGGGCCTGAAAATCTTGTCCGGGTCAGTACTGGGCAACTAATCATCGCAGCTTCACCAAATTTGGTATGGTAACTCAGTATGACCCGTAGATGTGCAACGTCACTGTAAGGACGGTACTTTTTTGCTGGATTTGACCTTCGACTTTAACGCTGTGACGATGAGGCAGGAAAACATGTCCGGGCTGAAGGGTTTTCAGCAACACGTTATGTTTTTTAAATTGGCCAGACTAGTCTGCCATGGTTTATTGGGTGCTAGGATTGCGTTTGGGTTATTTGTTATATCTTGGGTTCTCAGGAAGACCTCTCCTGTGGACTGGGATTCTCCATCCATGATCTCTCCTGTCTATTTATACTAAGCAGCAAAGTGTTTGGCACACGATGAAACAAATAACCTCCCCAGCACACACACACACACACACACACACACACACGGGCGCGCACACACACACACACACACACAGCATTGGCTCAAAGCGCTCAAACTCCCATTCTCTTTTCCTTAGAATTAAAGCACTTGATCAGACTCAGTTATGACAGGAACACGCTGGGAATTTTTACCTGAATAGCTTTATATCAAGCCCTGTTCTCTCCATTTTACTGTTTTTCCATTATCTTTTTTCTGCCATTGAGACGTCCCTATTCCCCTCCTGGTTGTGGAGCAGGGGGAAACCATTACATTGCAAGGGTATATGATGAAATCTCCAGGTGACTATGTTGTATGAAATGAGGGTATGATAAGGTATATCTCAATTGGTTTATCTGTGCAACCTCTGCCAATAGGAGGTGAGGATCGGAGCGAGTGCGGTAAAGACGTTCAACTCTATATCATCCCTGCTATAGATCTGATTCTGAAACATTAGTCATTTCCATGAGTGTAACAATATTCAGGCATTGTTGAAGGCTTCAGCTTGTCTGAACCTCTCTCTCTAAACAGTGAGCGAGTCTTTCGCGCTCTGAGGCCAGTCCTTCTTTTGATGTGGAGCCTCCTTTTGATAGCTTGGAATGTTCCAGGTGGTAGATTTTGCAGAGACTCAGTGAAAATAGCACATTTGGCTCTTACGGGAATCATTGGTAGTAAATGTTATTGCTTGCCTTTGTATACGTAATGCCTTTGGCAGAAAACCTGTTCAAATCAGTGTTTAAAAAAAGATACAACCATTAAGCATCGCCTGCATGAAGCCCAGTGAGGAAGAAAAAAAAAAACACAGATATTATGAGTGTGAAACTGCACAAAAAATACCAACATTTTTAAAAACTACTGGAGGACATTTGCATGTGCTCTATCCAAAGTATGGGGGTTATCTGATTATATAATATTGTACTGTCATTGAAGTTGTTTTATCTGTTTAATCTCAGTTCTCATGTCTTATCGTTTTGTTACAGACTCTGGTGTCGACGTTTCCCCGCACTGCAGATGTGTGCTGGGAGGCTCTGCAGTTGGCATGGCAATATTAGATAGGATGTGCTGAATGACTTCATCCAGCTTCTAATTTTTTTCCTCTCTGCTTTCCATGGTCCCAACCCTGAAGGATTATGGAAGACTTGCTGCTATTGGCTGAAGTAAAGGAGGGCGAAATTCTCCCTCCAACCATTCAGAAGCTGATGAAAGGCTACAACAAATACCTGCGCCCTTTCTTTGATAGTAAGAATACTGTCCTCTTTAAATATTATAAATTCAATATCATAACTCACATTTGCTATTAAGTGTTTATTAGAATACTATTGTTAATTTAACTCTCCATAATGCTTCTTCTTGAATTCATTCAAAATGAAATGCAGAGGATAAAAGTCTTTTTTTGGTTGAGGTCAAATATGTTTATTTTAAGTAGTTTCAATTTAATAGAGTCCCCTGTATGTCACTGTTACAAAAAAGACAGCTGTTGGATAGTTCTGCATATAAAGAGTGATTTACAACAGCCTTATAAAGAATAGCTGTTGTGGTTGATTCAGCGGTTGTGATACGATGCTGTGCATTTGGGAGCTCTCCTTGGCCCTATAGTATTAACTCTTGGTTGAAAGAAGCTGTTTCAAAAAGTCCATATCATGACAATCCTATTTTTTGCCCTTTCTCATATATGTTTATACTTTGATCTTCCCTCTTTCAAACATCTGTCAACACCAGAGGCCAAATTGTCCCAGCGCTGTGTGCTTCCTAAAAAATAATCTAAATGAACGACCTGTTTGAATTATGTACCCCTATTGATGTCACAAGGGGTGTCATTTGTATAGTGCACCTCACTGTGTGATGAGGCAGCTTATCAGAGCCGTGCCTCCTTTTCACTACCTCGCCGCCCATTCAAAAAGCAGTATAGAAACTGGAGGAGAAAATTAAAGACTGTAGACTGGTTGAAGATTTTGAACTTGCGTTTCTCTTTTGTGCAACGAGCTTCAAATTATAGTCTTACAAACACCAGGGAATTGTGTCTGTAAAAATAAACAAATAAATAAATTATATGACACTTTTAAGACCTCTTGTGGTTTGGCCATGTGAGTTAACTGTGCTATAGGTTATATTTTAATAATCAGCACGGGTTGAGCGTTCAAATGTTTAAATGTATGCTGTAACCTGTCCACAGTTTCCCCATTAGTTAACATTACTGCAGTTTCATTGTTCCGCACTGAAGCAGTAGATGGAATGAACCGGAAAAATCACATCTGGATATAGAGTATGTAAACACAGGCATTGTCCTGCCCTCAGACTCCATTAAGAAACAAAGCAGTATGCGTGGATTAATTTCTGTTTACTATGTTATTATATCCACTTTGCATTATATCCACTTTGCCAGCAGAATGATGGCCCAGACTGAATCTGTTCCATTAAACAAATCTCTGATTAAGGCACGCTGTAGGCGATAAGCTGGTGATTGTGAGGCTTCCGTTGATGGAAGTGGGTGTTGTGTCGACTACTTCTGTGAAATCCAGAAAATATACAGCATTTGTTGCAGAAGAGCTGTTCCTCTGTCATTTAATCCTTTACATTAACATCTTATTCATACGCACTGGAAGGTTGTTTTCCTAGCAAAATTGATTTTGCTTAAGATTAATCATCCCAAAATTACCCGTCAATCTGTTATGGTGACCAGTTCAGGGAGCACATGCAGCAAGTGCTGAATTCGTGCCCTTGGTAATCTACGGACTATTCAACACCGTCATGGGTTCAGATGAAGGCATCGGAGATAAACTGCCCACAGATATGTGCAATTCCTCATGATAATTCCACGATTGCCAATAGGTAAAGTAACAAATGGGTTAATAAACAGCTGGGAAGAAATTGATTGAGGCAAAGATTGAAGCCTCTGATAGATGATTTTTTTTTTGTCTGATTGAGTGATTTTGTATGAAGATAGACTACCTTGAGAGAGAGGGCCCTTCTGTGAGAGAGTGCAGTTTTAATAGGCCCATTTTTTATTCTGTCTCTCCAACAGATGGTCCGGTCACGGTCGGAATGAGTCTGGACATCGCCAGTATCGACACAATATCAGAAATCAACATGGTAGGACATGTGGTGGGGCCAGCACAGGGTCTCTGTGCAGTGAGGCTGCTGCTAACGCTTGTGATGTTATCATAACCTCACGGCTAAATTTATGTGCTTGTTACCCTGTTTACCCTCACATTGTTATGCAACTAGGTCAACGTGGAGTCTGGTTTCTCCGAAGGCGATGGGATGGTGGTATAGCATATTTTAAACCAAAATTTTATGCCAACTGTAAATTAAATATTGAAAACTAGCTTCTGTTTCATGTTGCACAAAGTCCAACCACTGTAGCTGATTGCCTGTGTAATGAGATCTAAACGGCACACTGACATTAGAAATATCACAGATTAGCATTGCAGTCAAGGTTTCGCAGTAAGCAGGACCGCTGTCTCGAAGCCAGAAAGATTATTCACAAACTAAGCTATTATGTGACTTAGTGAACTTTGTGCAGAGCATACTATAAGTAAGTGTGCGTGCCTGCACTTGTGTCTTCACGATGGTGTCCAAACAATGCGTTTGTGTCCTATTGTATCCATGCTGTAATTTCTTTGTAGTTACTGTTTTTGCTTATGTGAACATTTCAATGGTAGTCACTCTTTAGCTCTAGTTGACTTGGGCTACTGTATATACATTATACCATATTGTCTGCGCTTAATGCTCATGACTGCACATTAATTGATACTTGAGAATTTGAATTTCTCACTCACTGAAGTGTATCTAAGAAATAGGACTCTTAACCCCTCTGTGCAGTTGTAGACGCCAGCGGACATGGAGCTGCTCTATTTATGACCACAGTTGCGCTATTCTATCAGTAGATGGCACACCCCGGATCAGTTATTGAATATTCACAAGCAAGCTGAGCTCTAACTTGGCGTAAAATATGGACAAGTTAAATCCTATCCCAGGAGTTGCATGAAATAAACTTCTCAGCTAAACCTGATGTGCAAAACAGCTCAATTTCCTAGACTATAGTATACATCCAGCAGTTTAAAAAAATGTTCTCTTGCAACAGAAAAAATTGTCGTCCTTTGTAGCAATCACTTCAGCTATAGTGAGCTGAAACTTCCCTGGTGATGACATACTGATTGACAAGTTTCTTATCCAGTGCAAACTTTGCCCAAAAACTGAAAAACATTGATTGGACCATCAGAAAAGTATATAAACCTTTGCGTAACAGCAAGTTAGGTTGTATTCTCTGAATGCAGCAGCTGAAAAAGAGGTGACTGCACAGAAGAAAGTCTTTCAAAAGTCATGGCTAATGTCCCAACCTGGCTCTTTCGACCTGCCACCTAATCATCCCCTGATCTAATTGGCTGTGTAAATTTCCCTCTCCCTCCCCACCTCAACCCCCAGGACTCTCTTGAAAAAGGGATTTCAATCTCAACGGGACTTCCCTGGTTAAATAAGGGTTGAATAAATAAAATAAAACCGGGCTGAAGTGCTCAGTTACATTTATGGGATTTAAAGGAGAATTCTGGTGTGAAAGTTCATTGAAACATGATTATGAGTAGTAACTTTTGTCGAATACCCCACCTTCGTATGCATGCAACATTTCAAAATACATGGCTTTTTAGCCGAAGCTCCTAACAGGCTTACTGTACAATGGTAGTAAGTGGGGAATAGCGTCGCCATGCAAAGAAATCACTATTTTATCATCATTAACAAGGCTCAAAGTTGCTCCACACTTCATTGGTAGAATTCCGAGGGCCCTGACATTTAAACCGAGGCACTGAGAACTTAGTAGTTTATTAAAAAAGACTTAAATGCAAACAGTACCTTGAGGTAGTTTCCAGTCGCCTCCATCTTGAAAGTCACGATAAGTCGATTGACAAGCACAAACGAATAGGAAGGATAGGGGAGCAGATTGCAATAGCAGTCAGATGTGCTAATGAGGCACGGACATAGTCAATGGGAATTATTCCAAATGAAACAGGACTGGAGGGTTCCTTCTACTGGATAGATATATGTCTCTGTAGTAGGAATTCAATGAAGAAAGCTTTTGCTTCATTTTATGAGTTAGTGCAATTGCATATTTTTTACATTTGGCTAGCTAGCTAGCTGTTTTTTATTTGCGGTTTACCATAGCGATGATGATCACAGAGCTTGTATGTCACATTGGTTAGTAAGAGTAACCGCTAGTCTTTGCTTATAATACTGCACGTGGTGGCATTTTGCTCAGTGTGGCTTTTCATTTTAGAATTTATATCGTATGCAATGAAATTGAATGCGGTCGTTTTGAATTTAAAATGCGAACAGCTCGAGCACTTTGATAGACCCCCTGCTTTGTTCGTTTGCACCATTTTCTGTTCAATATAGGATTGCATATTGCCTGCTTTTTCCCTTGATAGTGGAATGTCTGTTCTGTTTAAATAAAGTATATTTCAGATATATCTGTGTTCCTTATAAGGTGTGGAAAGTGCTTATATAAGGTTGCCAACTCGGATGTGGTATGTGCTATTTTTTCATTGCAGGATTAATGTTCTGACCGTTAAATAAGCAATTCCTTTAATGAGTACGTGTGCTGGCTTGTGGAGCTTTGAAGTACGATGGACAAATTTTTGAACTTAATTATGGAGAAAAGGGATGTTTTGGGTTTGGAGACGTTACTGGAGTGTTTCCCCAAGGTTTTTTGCTTTGGGGGCAGGGGCTGGGCTGGATGTGGGCGGTCCAAGGGTGCGGTCCTTGCAGGACCCTCTCCCCACGGGGTCCTCTTACCTGAGCATTTGGACCTGAACAAACAGTTAAGATTAATATTTGTGTGTTCACATATTTTCAGGGTTTGCCATGGCAGTAGAAAAAATGTGCAGATTCCTAAATAACTTTTGATTTGCCACATACAAGATTTCTTTCTTTGCATTTCATTTTTGTTCTAAGGGGCCGGTGAACTTGCTAGGTTGTGGTCTTTGTGAATGCACTTGGCACCCATCAGATGTAGAAGCATGACCTTAATCCACCTTATGCATTGCTTGCAAATTAAACCCAAACCTATGCTTTTCCTATATCTTAGATTGTACTCTTAGTAGACTTTGCATCATTAACTTGCATGGTTGTGGTGTCTATAATATCATGTAAAAAAGCAGAAATTGCTGCATTTACTCCATTATAATAATCTATATAATCATGTAATTAGAGCAAAACATTTGTCCACTCTCAAGTCTGGAGTACAAGTGGGAGAGGAGTCACAGGGTAAGTACTTGGAAAGTATAATATGGAGCTTTGACGTAGATTCCAATGGGCTACGGAGTCAAGCTTGCTAACATATAGGAGCTGCTTCTCGCGCTGCAGAATCACCTGAGTGCTCACAAATGTCATCTGATTTGCTGTCACATGATGGCTTGACCAATAATATTCTGGATTACTTAAGATCTCATTCAGAGAAGCAGCTCCTCAGCATTTACGTTTAACAACCCTCCTCCTCCCCAGCTCCTCCTGTCTATTTTAGCATTCTGTAACCCTGTTCTTTCATGACTAAACTGCCGTTCAATAACAAGGTCTCTTCTTTTCGAGGTCATTGTTGCTGTGGGCTTTGTTCTATGGAGGGGGGGTTAGTTGCAGCTTCCTGCCTTCGGTTCCACTCTGGACGGGCAGGGATCTCTCAGAACAGAGCCATGCAGCCCAACTCAATATATGCCTGAATGATTTCAATTAATATTCTCTTTCACAAAGTGGCCCTATCAGAAATATACATTATACATGCATCATGATGTTTCCAGTCTTATAATGTACTGCTTAAAAAAAGATCACATGGGGACTGCAGGGGTAGGAGATGGATAATTTGGGTATGGGTGGGCAGTAAACAAGGTGCAGAGAAAAAAAAAAAAACCTTCAAAATAAAAAAAAAAATAAAACTCTTGCAGGTCTAGTTATGAAAATTTGATGCAGCGTTCAATCGTTTTTTGGCTAGATCCATAGATGTTTTAATTTGTATGGACAAAAAGGACATTTCTCAAAAAGGACATCTTTACTTGCAGTCACATTTACACAAACGGTTGATGGGTAGAGGTTTTATTCATTTTACCACAGCAGACGTCGTCGTCCTTGTCGTTTGGGAGTAGTATAAAAGCGTGCATCTAAAATAAACCGCAAGAAATATGTTTCTGCTTTGTACCAGCTTATATTGTGGCCAAAATATTTGTGTGCATGTAACCATAGTGTGCTAAATACGCCTAGATAATTAATATTTACACATTGAGAAACGGGAAAATCCGATCATTTTTGTGATATGAAGTACGATATTTGCTCACTTGAGTTCATACACTTGTATCATTTGGAAATAAAGCTGGTCACACATTATTTGAAATGTTGCTCATAAAGGCTTTATAAAGCATGTATAATGCCTTCATAAATGAGACATAATGTCTTCACAAATCATACATAAGCAAACGTCATGCTTTGTAAAGGGTGAAATAACACATCCTTCTTCAGGATGTGATACCAGATGTGATATACCTGACAATGTCACTTAGCTAGTGGCTAATTGCGATAAAGGGTGTCATTGTCGGCTATGTGACATTGTCATTGTCACATCTGGCATCACATGTTAAATAAGGATGTGTTATTTCACCCAAAGCATGACAATCGCTTATGAATGATTTATGAAGACATTATGCCTCATTTATGAAGACATTATACATGCTGTATAAACCCTTTATAAGCAACACTTCAAATAAAGTGTGACCATAAAGCTTACTTTCATTCATTTTTATGAATGGATTTTTAACACTGCCCTTTCTTTCTCCTCCTCTCTTTTATTCTTCCTCTTTAGTGTCAGATGGGCATGTTCCACTCATCATTCTGCTGGACGACAGCTTTTAAACAATAGCCTACCCAATTAATTTTTTTTTTCCAGCTGAAAGTTTATGTTTATTTGTGATGATTTTTGAAAACATTGGTGATAAAAATGTGATCAATTTATCGAAAAACTGAAATGTACAACTCAGCCCAACAAACTAACTGCACTGTAAACTGTGGATGTACTCATAAATTTATGCATCACATGCAACTACAGAACACCAGCAGCTCCAACGTGAGCCACTCCAAAAAAAAAAAAAAGTGGAGCCACTGAGTTTAATCGTCTCTCATCACTTTCCTTTGCAAGCATAGATCTACTCTGATTGTCCTGTTTTAATCAGTGCGTACCCAATAATTAAAACATTCAAGTATTGGTGCAAGAATGGGCTTGTTCGCTTTAAAATTCCAGAGGTTTAAACTTTGGGTCTGGTTAAGCTCTTCTCATTTCCTGTAACTAACATACTTAATAGGAATTGACCTTCAGTAAGTTTGGTTGTCGTGCCATTGTTTCTCCTGATTCACCGCAACTCCTGGACGGGGCCCCATTTAGGAGGCTTTCGAGGCAACGGCCATTGCTATAATGCTAATTTGAACGGCAATCGGGGATCCCTTTTTCAATTGTTTTTGCATCCTTTTCGGTTTTGGTGCTTATTTCCAAAATGGGGATACAATACAACATTTTTGTATTTTTGTATTTTGTAACATTTTTTAACAACATTTAAATACTAGTTAAAAAAAAAACTAGAATTTCAGGGTGGAGGGAGTTCCGTTGTGGGGGGGGCGCTGTGGTCGGAGGAACACTGTGTTGGTGACCATTGTTGTCCATCTGTGCCTCAATGGATAAACTCATGCTAAATCCAACCAGAAAATCATTAATTCATATAGAATTTTGTGCGTCAAAATTTGCTTTGTGTTAAAAATATGACTATTTTATGATTTGACAGTGTGCCATTTTGAGGGACTGAAACAGAATGTAATTTTAAATGATACAAGTGTCTTATCTCAGTTGATCTATTTCCTCCCTCTCTGTGAAGCTCCAATCTTGAATTATGAAGCCTTAAACAAGGTAACACATAAAAAGCCAGATTAGACTTGAGCGCAAAGGGGTTTAAGAACTAAGCAGTATCTTCAAGCCTGGTTTTGAAAACCCCTCGATTGAAGCGCATCTCTTATGAATGAAACATCTATTGTATGTTCATGTAGGACTACACTGCCACGATCTTCTTGAGACAGCGATGGACGGACGAGCGCTTGTGCTTTGACGGGAATAAGAGTCTGAGTCTCGATGGGAGGCTGGTGGAGCTGCTCTGGGTGCCGGACACTTTCATAGTGGACTCAAAGAAGTCCTTCCTCCACGACATCACCGTGGAGAACAGGCTAATCCGGATCTTTCCGAACGGGACCGTTCTGTATGCCCTGAGGTGGGTGTCTGTGCGAGAGCGCACTGCGCAAGCGCGCTCATGCATCATGTTCATTAGTGCACCGTGCGAATAATGTGTGTTCACCCGTGCGTGTGAGTGTCTGCATATGTGTGTGTGCTGTCTGTGTGCATGTATACACACTGTCTGCCCAGCGGTGTGCGTACATATCGCTGCATGTGAGCACTTATTTGTGTCTATTAGAATATGTTTACGTTTTCGTGCGAGGGGTACTGAGGGGATGGGGGTAGTCCAGTCACAGATATGGATGATAGAGGGATTATTGGAAGGAGGGATGTCAGATGGAAAGAGTGGGTCAGAACTGAACGAAGGAGGAAGAAGAGTAGCGATGAAGAGGGCAGCTGGCGGGAATCTCCCTCGAGACAGTAGTGGGGCCGTCGACTCATTGGGAAAAACTAGGGCAGTCGAGGAAGGTAAGGCATACATAACCAGTGACTCCCCCCTCCCTCTGCCCTCTGTAGGATCACAACTACAGTCGCCTGCAACATGGACCTGACCAAATACCCCATGGACAAGCAGACCTGCACCCTGCAACTGGAGAGCTGTAAGAGCACTTTTCTTATCTTTGCTGTGGACTGTAAAAGTGTCAGACACTGAGGTTTAACCCTATGATGTGAAAGGTCATAAAAATGTCATTAGATTGTTGCTAACTGAACTTTCTAATTTGATACAACAATTACTATTGGTGATCAAAATTAATGAAAGTAGCAATGCACACCGTGTCACCAGGGATGTTGGAATACCTATTTTGATGCCTACTCACTCCAGTAAAATCATTATAACTTGCCAATGAAACAAGTCATCTAATTCATATTTATACCTTTAAATACCCAAGAAATTAATCTTTAAATTAATGCAAAAAGATAACCTGTCATTATTTAACGGTGATTTAAAAACCACAGCACCGCCCAGTTGATCATTCATAGCGGCGATACGGAAATTTTACTCCAGCAGCTGCAGTATCCCTGTTTTGAAATGAAACCCCATGGATTATTTTCATGTGATTTTCTGACCAAACAGAGCTGGAGTTGGCCTTCACCCCAGTGCATGGCTATAATGTCAGTGATGTAAACACTGCCACATCGGGCACATCTTATTCCCAATATTTGAAATTACTGCTGTGCGAATTTTCATGATTTTTACTTTAGTGAAAATGGAGAAAACTTACTTTATTCTAGAAATGGGGTAACTGGACTCAAATGCATCAAAAAGTATATTGTTTTACTGTTTATTGATTCCAACAGGGCTACAGGAAAAAAATCCTTACTATTTGGCAACCGGTCAACATAAAAGCATTTTTCTGTTTTGAGTGAGCACTGTTTAAAAATACCTGCCATTATACTTCACAGGGGTTACACAATTTGAGGTGTGCATCTCGAATGGAAGTCATGAGTGTTTGTACGGGCTTTTTAACAAAATTTCCAAAACAAAATATTGTTAAGAGCTCATTGTCGCCATTTGGCAGTCAATCATCTCTCTTGGAGGCGGAGTAAGAGGTAACATGTGATGTAAAACGCGGCCCATTTTAACCTCTGTAACCCAATTGAATGCGTTACTGTGGCTCAGCTGCTGATGGTTAATCAAGGGAAGTAACTAACATCCAGTAACAGGGCTAAACAGAGTAATCTCCCTTTACAGCAGTGGTGGGGGCTGCCATTTGCATGAATTTCTTGATCTGAAATGGCACTGTGCAACACACTACAAGGTGCATCAGCCATATTTTTCTGAGACACAATTTTATACATCAAGAAAAAAAGAGATTACAGCATTATCTACATATGTTTTTTCTCAGAATGATGATTTTTTTAATGTTTTCGACAATTTAAGTACATTTGTAAATGGACATACATATTTGGGGTCCTCAATGACAAAATAATTATTTTTCAACAGCATTTAAGCATTACACATTCATTGAAAGCAGTATGACAAACAGTAAAAATGTAAAAGAAATTTGATCATTAATGGGCTAAGATGTTGAAAAAAAACATATCAAAAGGAGGCACTATAACGCTGCCAATTAGGGTATAGGTGCACGGGAGTCATATACATCTATACACTTCAGATTTTTTATAATCCACTGTTCTTGGCCTCTCTTCAGAGGATGTCAGCATTGTATAGTTAGACCTCATTTTGAGTGCAAGCTAAAAATGTTTGTGGACCCAGTTTAGGTGCGAGTGCATGCATGTTTGCATAATGTGTACACGCTTGCGTGTCTGAAAATGTGTGCGCACGTGAGCCAGTCCATGTTTGCTCGCGTAAGTTACTACATGCCCATATGTATGGATGTACAAGTCAGATTACTTGAACAGTGGCGTTTGTTCGCCACACAGGCCTGTTTTCCCCTGTCTGTCCCTCTGAGTCCCCCGTTGGTTGATTTCCCCTCTGACCTCGCTATAGGTCGTTATATAAGCTTACATCAGCAGGAGGGGCACTGGGCAAAGTGCGGGCACGCATGCTGATCCCTACAGTCCGTCATCGAGATACGAGACTGCTTCCACTCAGCCATCACACCGATTCCTGTGGGAGCCGCTCAATGGCGCGTGAAGCCGGCTCACGGCGGCTGACATATTTGACAACGGGGCTCTTTTTTTAATATATACCTGAGCATGTGCACTGGTGCCTTTTTGGGATCAGGGCATGCACACTGAATACCTAAATGTGCAGAGATTAACAGTTATTGGAAAATTTTGTATCTTCCTCAGTGCATCTCAGAAATTAAAAAAAAAAAAACGGATCCCTGCAGAGTAATCACTGCATTGTTTAGATCATTTTAATTAGATCTTGAAAAACAAGCAATGTAAAATCCAGTAAGATTTTACAAGACCCTGCAATGTGGTGCCTTTTTGCATGTTAATTGACTATGATGCAACGAAGCTTAAGTGCCGCTTGTACACTCGGGATCAGTTCAGAGAATCTAGCAAGTTAGTAAGAGCAATGCCTGAATTATTACTTCCCAGCCAGCATATCTACTATAGTAACCAGCTACCTAGCCACTGAGCTACATGAACACTGGGCTGGTCAACACCACGGTTGCCATGTCCTTCTGTAGCTAGCTCACTGGCTACTGCAGCATGAAATGAACATACTGCAACATAAAATGAAGGTATGTGCAAGTAACATTAGTGCACTTCAACTGAGCCACAAACACAAAACAAACATCGCTGATGTAACTACTGGCAAAATTAAGCCTTTATCAGTCTTTGACCGAGTCGCTAATAATTTTATTATGGCGCTAGCTAGCCTTGCTAGCAAGCTAACTGATAGATGCAACATGCAGTCCAACTGAATTGCACGGGACCAAGCGATGCGGTATGTTTTTGAATATTACTTTAGTATGACGCAACATCACTGATTCAACCAAATTTTAATCAGCTGATCTGCTACACTACATCTGTGAATGTGCAAAGTTAGCATGTTATGGCTACCGTTCTTGAGATATTGAGTATGAAAGGAACCTGACTCACTCACTCACTTCCATCATGGCCATATTAGCCCTCAATCGCGAGGAATAATTATCAGTCACAAGAAATTATCAGTTCGAAAGTACTTCACTATGATGGATAAGAAATTTGTCCAAGGCGTACTACAACATATTAAGACCCACCCTGATGTCTGCAGATGTGGGCTTCAGGATCCCCATGATCCTGATCAGGTTTAAAGGAGTTAGATAACAGATGAGTGGATGAATGGATGAATGAATGAATGAATGAATGAATGTACTCCTATGTGGAAACTTATCTTCTGGTTTAAAAAACTCAAGAAACTGTTATACTTCTGGAAGCAGCCGCAGTGACAATCTCTCCTTAACAAGAGACTGCTCATCCTGCACTGGAAAAGCGCTGTGACTTTGATTGTGAACATGGAGATTTTAATTAGCCTGAGGCGATGAATTCACTGAGCCAGCGCCGTCTATCTCTACTTGAGAAATATCAATTTGACCCTTACAAGATTGAGGAAGCAAAGCTCTGAGAAATGTTTTGTGCGTGTGTGTATGTGTGTGTGTGTGACTGACCGTCTCTCCCACTTTTGCAGAATCTGCCGGGTAGGTTTGTAAGGGTGTGTGCTTGTGCGTCTTCGTTTCTGTATGAGTGTACATTTGTTCATTCATGTTCGTGTATGCTTGTATTGTAAGGTGCATCAGTAGGTAGTGAGGACAGTGAATAGCAAACTGAAATTCTCGGAAACATAAGACGTGAGTCGCCAGAGGCTTTGAGAGCTCAGCTGTTCAGCATTTATTTTTTTATTGCCCAAGTTGCCCCATGTCAGCTCTCTTTTCAGAGAGATAAGAGTCAAAAAAGCCTGAGGTTTGTCCAAACTTTCAAACTCAATTTCACAACATTGCATGGAATTTCCCCCAAACTAACTCCCTGTCAGCAGTTTAAACAGTGTATTTACAATGTTTGGGTCTTCTGCTCAGGGAAATAATTCATGTTGTCCCTGGTGAGCTGGTTGCAAAGGGCAGAAAATTATAGAGGAGGGGAAATTATAGAGTTGCGACTTACTTTCTCGAATTCTGCATGTAACCCAGGAAATCAATAATACATGCCTCATGGGTTCTGCCCAGAGGGACACGGAGAGAGAGAGAGAGAGAGAGAGAGAGAGAGAGAGAGAGAGAGAGGGAGAGAGAAAAGAGGGAGAGATCTTGACGGGAAGTTTTAATGCGACCAGTTGGCACCGACGCGCTGCCTTCGAGATCTATGAACTTTTGATTATGCATCGCCCTCTAGGGGCTGAGTGCTAAAATGCACCCCTGTTATCGCGTTGTAGAACAGTGTATTACAATGAAATACGCAGGAAGATACAGTCGAATATTTGAAGTAAAATTCCACGTTGTGGGATGAGCTGATATAGCGGGGTCGAACACCAGTCCAAAACACTGGACTGATATACGTTCGTTTTGACAATTGGTACCAAAATCATAGCACACTGTAATTCTCTCACCTCAAGAGACCTATAAGAGTGAATCCCAGTGCTTCTGCCATCCAAACCTTAAATTATAACTCAGGTTTTATGTTGACTCAAATATCTTTTAAACTGCTCCCCAGACAAACCTGTCAATGACTGTGAGTGGAATTATTTTATCGCACCTACCACTTCGTTCCTGCAGGGGGGTATAACATAAATGATGTGATGTTCTACTGGACCAGAGGAAATGAGTCCGTGAGTGGATTGGACACACTCCGCCTGGCCCAGTACACAGTGGAGGATCACTACACCTCGGTTTCTGAAGCAATCTATGAGACAGGTACTGTAGGCCTTCACCAGAGGGCTGCTATTGCATCACACATTACCCACGAGTCATGCAAAAATGTGACAGCCAACATAACTCTACAAATGCTGGACCCATTTTCATTGATTGCTGTCAGTTGACACTGACCATCAAAGCACTCATTGGAATGATTGATATTGCTGCTTGTACGTAGCATTTCCGCCATCTTAAGTACCAACTCTTGAAATCTGCGTTAACGTATTTTATTGTTAAATCCGAGTAATTATGTAATTGAACAGAAAAGCATGGTGTTCATATTTCAGTGTATTCTAATGCTACTGCAAATGGACATTCTAGTTTGATATAGCTCAGTTATTGCATACCCTGCAGGGCGTTACCCAAAACTGATATTCCATTTTGAGCTGAAGAGGAGCATCCTATATTTTATCTTGGAGACATATGTTCCATCCAGTCTGCTGGTGGTGCTGTCCTGGGTCTCCTTCTGGATCAGTCAGTCCTCTGTTCCGGCTCGCATCTGCATAGGTACCGTGCATTTATCTCTAAAGGATCTCTCAGCATTGATTTCGTATTGGTCCTGGGGAAACTTATAGTCAAGTCCTGATTTTCTGGTGGGTTCTTAACCAGTGATTCATCCATTCTGCTTATTGGCAAGTAAATTTATATGCATTGTAATACCAGCTGCTGGTTAGAGGGGAACTGTAAATGCTTAAAGGTCCTTAAGCACACCCAAGACTGGAGTCTGAAGGCTTTTTCACTCGAAGGGCAAAAAAAAGAAACAAAAAGGATATTAAAAATTCAAACCCATTTATCTTCATGAGCCTATACCCACAGAATCCGCCGTCAACGAGTACTCAGCATTCTCATTTCGTTTTTTCGTTTTGTCCTTGGTGCGAGAAGACCTTGACGCTCCTGAATTTCCAAGTTTAATTCCTGCTATTTGTTTGTTCCCATTATAAACTCACTCTCTGGAATTAAAAAAATTGTGATTGTAGTAATATAATATTGGGCAGGACCTCATTTTTGGAACCTAGATTTGTTTGTTTTACCTTACCCTTTCATACACTTCATCCTGTGGCAGTTGGTGACCTGTTGTCTGTTGTTCAGGTGTAACCACAGTGTTGACTATGACTACGCTAATGATGGGAGCCCGAACCTCGCTGCCCAACGCCAACTGCTTCATCAAGGCTATCGACGTTTACCTGGGCATCTGCTTCAGTTTCATCTTCGGGGCTCTGATCGAATATGCAGTCGCACATTTCTGCACACTGCATCACCATGATGGCGCCAACGCGCTTGTGGTAAGACCACTGCAGTGCGAATAAATTTACCGTTTCGAGTGATGTGGTGCGGCTATGGCTTCGGGTGCATTTAATTATTTTGTGTGGTTAGATTGAGCTCATCATTCTGAGTTCTGATATGCAGATGCTGATCTGCCTTTTGTAAAAGATCTTTGCATATACAATATCCATGCAGATTTACATATTTTGAACCAATGAGGCCCATAAGGACTTGGTTAGTGAAACTAAATACAATTCCCAAACGATTTACACAATATGGATGTAAAGTCAACTTGTTCATTGTTTTCATACTCGTTATGATTGACAAACTAAAAATTGCATTGCAGACCGAATGCTTCCATGCCTTACTGTATATGTACAAAAGTTGGGATCCTGTGCTAAATGTAAATAAAAACAGAGGGCAATGATTTGAAAATCTCATAAAACCACATATTTTTACATATTAGAACATAAACAACATATCAGATGTTGAAAGTGAGACATTTTACCATTTCATGAAAATGACTCATTTTGAATATAATGGCAGCAAAACATCTAAAAAAAGTTGAGATAGGACCATGTTTAGCATTGTTTAGTATCCTGTCTTCTTTTAACAACAGCCTATAAACATCTTTGAAGTGAGGAGGCCAATTGCTGAAGTTTTGAGAAAAGGAATATTGTCCCTATCTTGTCTGATGTAGGATTCTAGCTGCTCAACAGTCCTGGGTCCTCTTTGCCAGATTTTTCATTTTATGATGCGCCAAATGTTTTCAATTGGTGAAAGGATTGGACCGCAGGCAGGCCAGTCCAGCACCCGGACTATTCTATTACGAAGCAATGCTGTTGTGATGGATGCAGTATGTGGTGTAGCATTGTTTTGCTGAAATATAAAGGCCTTCCATGAGAGAGACATTGTCTGGGAGTGTATGTTGTTGTAATTATAGTGCCTTTCCACATATGCAAGCTGCCCACGCCTCAGGCACTAATGCAACCCGATACCATCAGAGATGCAGGCTTTTGAACTGTTCACTGATCACGAGCTGGATGTGACACAGCACCTGTGGTTTCTAAAAAGAATTTCAAATTTTGATTCATCTGACCACTAAACAGTTTTCCATTTTCCCGCAGTCTATTTTAAATGAGCTTTGGCCCAGAGAAGATGGCAGCATTTCTGGATCGTGTTGACATATGGCTTCTTCTCTGCATGATAGTTTTAACTTGCAATGGTAGGTTGCATGGCAAACTGTTTTCACAAATAGTGATTTTTGGAACTATTCCTAAGCCCGTGCAGTGTACTCCAGTGCAGAATCATGCCTGTTTTTCATGCAGTGCCGCCTAAGGGCCTGAAGATCACAAGCATCCAGTATTGACCGCATTTGTCCCTTGCGCACAGGGATTTTTCCAGATTCTCGGAATCTTTAGATGATAATATGCCCTATAGATTCAAAGTCTTCACAATTTTACACTGAGGATCATTTTTCTGAAATTGTTCCACAATTTTTAGATGCAGTTTTTTTAGATTGGTGAACCTCTGGCCATCTTTCCTTCTGAGAGACTCTACCTCTTTAAGATGCTTTTTATACCCAGCCATGTTACTGACCTGTTGCCAATTAACCTAATTAGAGGCAAAATGCTCCTCCAGCTGTCTTATCATGAGTGCCACTTACTTTCACAGGCTTTTGTTGCCCCGTTCAAACTTTTCTGAAATGTCTTGCAGCCATCAAATTCAAAATGAGCTCATATTTCTTGTGAATTGGTAAATGTTTCACTTTCAATATCTGATATGTTGGCTATGTTTTATTGTGAATAAAATGTGGGTTTATGAGATTTGTGAATCATTGCATCCTGTTTTTATTTACATTTTACACAGCATCCCAACTTTTTTGGAATTGGGGCCATCCAATCTATGCACGAATACTTCACAGCACAGAGTGTCAGCTCTATTTGAGAGTAGGGGTGGGAATCTTCAGTCACCTCATGATTCGATTACGATTCAGAGGGTCATGGTTTGATTATTAAAGGGGACCTATTATGCTGATCCTTCTTTTAATACATATTAGTAATGTTATAATGTTGGTTGTCTATGCTCAACCTCTGAAAAGTTTCTAAACATAAGATACAGAGGTTTTGCTGTAATCCAAGAATGGGATTTCCTCTCTGAACAGCTCCTCCTGAGATCTTCGCGAGATCTGGGCAAAACCTGACATCAGGTTGCACCGTCCAATTAGTACAGACCTAGCCAGAGCCAATCACGGCACTGGACCTGCCCACACCGGAAACTATTCTAGCAGGCGCTAACAACAGCAGATCATACTATGCCTTAGTAGCATCTACACTTTTGGAAATACAAAAGAAAAACCGCAGATCATCTCTCCCAAAGCTGCTTGTCCATTTACTTTTGGACGTGAAGAAAAACACCTATTTCTCTTCCAAAGGAGGATGTCACCAGAAATGAGTGGGTAGCTTTTTTGTTTGCTGGCAGCAAACAGCCACAGTGAAAGGGAACACAAGCTGTTTGTGCTCAGCATTTCACCAAAGACAGCTTTGTCAATAAAGGATAATTCGACAAAGGATAAGCATTTCAGCTGCTTTTCAAACCTGAAGCAGTTGCATCGATCAAGCGCTCGGAGCCACAAGCTGTAAATAACGATACAAAGATACAAAACAGCAAGTTCAATTCAATTCAATTCAATTCAATTTTATTTTGTATAGCGCTTTTTACAGATACACTGTCACAAAGACGCTTTACAGTCAGAGATGGGTTACTGAAGGGCAGTGCCCAACCTATTCCCAGAACCTATTCCCTATTCCCACTACAGCGAGGCAAAAAAAACTCCCAGTAGGGAGAAAAAATCCTCAAACAGTGGTGAGAAAAAACTCCCCAGTGGGAAGAAATCTCAGGAGGAACCCGGCTATAGTGGGGAAGCCCATCCTCCGCGGGCTAGCTAGTTGATGACAAGATAATGACAAGAGTTCCATTGAAATCCATCTAATCAGTGCTAAAATAATTTGTATATTTAAAACTGTCCAATAGATGTCTTGGCTAATGTAAAACAATTAGCTAGTAATGTAAGTGACGTTGTGTTACGGGTGGCTAGCAGGACCGCTAATGATAGTTAGCACTAAAAACTGGCCTCAAACGCAGGCTTTGTAAAATATTTGAAGATAAAGCCTGTAACAGTCGTGACCGTCCGTGACTCACAGACAGAAGCGGTAAGTTGCTTTTACTGCATAAGCCAACCTGACGTGATAGCCAGTTGATTGTGGCTGTAGCACAGCGGCTAAAATAGCCAGTTGCTATAAAGCTGCTTTTACACCGGATGCGAAACTAATTTTTGGTGGGACAGAATACATTCAAAGTCAATTCAAAGGCTTGAATACACGCGTTATGGGTGCGTTAAGCAGCTGTCACATCGGACGCAAAACTAATTTTTCGTGCAACAGATTCGCTACATTCAAAGTCAATGCAAAGACGCGAATACCCGCGTTATGGGCGCGTTAAGCAGCTTTTACATCAAACGTGAAACAAATTTTTTGTGTGACCGATTAGCTACATTCAAAGTCAATGCAAAGACACGAATAAACCCGTTATGGGCACGTCAGGCTGCTGTCACACCGGACGCGAAACAAAATTTTCCCGCAAGAGATAACATTCAAAATAAATGCAAAGACAATGCATTGACATTGAATGTAATCTATTGCGTGAAAAATTTGTTTCGCATCCGGTGTGAAAGTGGCTTATCGCACCCATTTTCTATGAGCAAATGCTGCTCATTCTGACGCAAAAAGTAACCATTACCACGGGAAAAAGGTCGTTTAGCCTGGAGCTTTCGCCCCTTCGTCATACACCAGTGCAGAAGCTGATCATTACTCCTTGCTAACGACACAACACAGCTATGCACACGAACCAGCAGGTTTTTATACACACCGAAGCAGTCCATAAGCTGTTGGTCCACTTTTTGCTGCTCCTCACTGTCCATGTTTCCCTCTAAACTCAGACTCACCGGATTTCTACGGTCTCTGGTCTACACTTGGGCATGTCGATCCGTTCTACAAATGTGTCTATATGGGGTGGATTCTAGCTTTCCCTCTATCCTAGCTATAGAGTTGAAACACTGCTGTACTCACCATAGTAGCCGTAGGTAGACAGCAATTTTGAGCTTGAGCTGCCAGATATTCGCACTGCATTCTCCATTTTTGCTGTTGCATTTATTATTAGTTAATTTTATTCGATCTATACACATGTACTGCGTTTGATTGCGGAATATGCTCGTTGATTCCTTCGGAAGACGCGGCTTAGTTTCACTCTGAGGAGGCGGACCCGGAATACTGTGTTCTGCTGCCTCGTCTTGTCTAGATCCGCCCTCCACAGAGCTGGCCAGTCAGATGAAAGTGGGCACACGGGGAGTGGGGGCCATAGCGGAAGAGCCGCCCCAATGAGGCGTTTCAGGCAGAGACTACTATGGACTACAAATGGAGTTTTTTGAGGATGGCAGTATGAGCAAAATAAGTACCCTGTTTTGGACTGTAAATGGTCTGGAGTACTCTAGGGGAGTCCAACATCAAAATATAACCTTGGAAATATAGCACGATAGGTCCCCTTTAAACGGTTCTCAATGCATCGCAATTACAGATTTCTGTACATGGTTTATTTTTCCCCATCAATACAAACTATCAGGTGAAACTGAAACGTCTTTATTAATTTTTGTAACAAATCACTCACCATGAACAGCTACCCCCTTTCAAATACAAAGTAAATAAAATATTCATCTTGCAATCCACCAAATAAGACTGCACATAATTCTCAAGAATAGTTAAAAATAAACCTCTTGCATAGTGCATTACATTTTCATACATCAAAATAAAACCAATTTACTTTGAAAAAATAATTATTTAGCGGCTGTATTATTTAATGCGCATTTCTTTCATTCAGTAAACACGTGGCAACAGCTCCCCTTCAACTTTGGCTCTCTTTGACTTGCACTTCTCAATGACTCCATTATCTGAGCTCAGGTGTCGCGGTAAAGCCTTGTTATAGCAGCGTCTGTGAAGAATCGCCAGGAAGAGACGTTGTACCTCGGTTCCAGGGTATGCTGGAGAAAACAAAAGCCTCCGCTTTCCACAGCGGTGTAAGGGCGCAGATCTTCAGCAATAAAAACAGCCTTTGTAATCTTTTAGGCTCTGTCAGATTTAGGTGCCAGCGTTGATACGAGTGTCTGTTCAAGAGTTTTCTGGTTGGACACAACAGCGGTTTTTTCCCCTACTTAAGTTTGCTCAGAGTGGCGACAGTCAAGATAATTTCTCATATTTGTCATGTTGCCGACGTACTTGATCTTTGCATTATACGTCTTACAAATGACATGAGTCTTGTCTAGCTCCGTTTTTTTTTTTTTTACGCCATCAATTTCACTAAATCCAAAGTGCTACCAAACAACACCTTTTTAAAAAGCCAGTGTTCTGTCAATTTTTGCAAACCTATTAAAATAAGCTACCTCGCAGTGCGCCTTTCTACTTGTAAGCATAGCATATATATATTTGCATGCACACGCTGGGTTTTCCTGAAAATTCAAAAGTGGATGATAATGGCGGGCGGCATATATCTTTTAAAACTTGTCCAACTCATTATAACATCTGCTAATGTTGAAACAACCAAACAAATAACAAAGTTACTACTGTAGACTGATTTATATTGCAGTATTAAGGCAAAAACAAAGACTCTACGATCGCTTTGCATTACGATAGCACTTGTTGACAAGGCAGCACAAATTGTCAGAACACTGGCGGTGTCTGTACCTCTTTTCTCTCTCGCACCCGCGCCTCTCTCGCGAGATCCGGATTGTAAACACGGCGCATACCTTCTGCATTTGAGAGCATTTAATTTCATGGTGGGTTGTCCTCAAAGTTATCGCATCCATAATTGTACGTGTGACTGTCCAACTACTCTTGGGCGTCAGAGCATAATTTTGTTTGTCTATCCGCTCACAGTATGGGCAGCAGGTTCAGGATTGCGAAGACGAGATGAACGGTGTCGTTACCACCATCGCCAGTGACTCCACCCGTCTAAAGAAGCGCAAGGAATCCTCAGCCACACCAGTCACTCCCACAACCCCGGCGTCCCCTGTGACTGGTGGCCCCTCTGGAGGCGAGACAAACGCGGACGCGCCCGGCGAGGAGCCGCCGAGCCGCTGCGAGCAGTCCCTCAGCTGCATGAAGAAGTGGCTCGGCTTCATCAGCTGCTGCCGCGTGGAAAATCCTCACTACATAGACAACTACTCACGCATGTCCTTTCCACTCTCCTTCATAGCAGTCAACTTGCTATACTGGACATACTACTTATACTTTTAACATCTGCGTGCATGCGCATCTGTGTGAAGTCATTCCATTTTCTACCACTCAAATGATATTTTTTGCCAGTGAGACTTTTTCAGAGAATGCCATGAGGCTGAGGAACGGAACAATGACCATGTATGCCACAAGAGTGCCATTTTTTTAACAAAAAAGGCGCCATTGTGAGCGGGTGTGTGTGCGCATGCAGGTTCGTTCATTGTCTTTTGCACCGGTTGCATCTGTCGGAGCAGTGCATCCGCTGATCTGTCTTTGCTCAAGAATTCTGTGAAGTGGCTTCCTACAGTGTGAAGTTTTGACTCAAAAAGGCAGCATTATAAAACTGTGAGTTTGAGAAAATGGGCATTTATTGCCCCCCTGCCCCCAACTTCCCAAGGGGGGGTAGGGCGAGGCTATTGTAATCAACTTCTTGTGTGCGTTATTTTGTTTGTTTATTTTTTATATTTATTTATTCATCGGCAAGATGACAAGAAAACCACTGGCTCAATTCATACTAAATTTGGCCAATTACCCAAAATAAATACCATTAAATCCTGGAATGAATTGAGTCAAAGTCAAGGTCACTGAAGAGGTCAAAAAGTTCTTTGATCATAACTGTCAAAAATGGTCCAGTTTATATCAAACCAAGGCCAAAAGTTTCCTTTTTTGATATGTAAAATGAAATTCTATCCAATGCTATCGTCAGAAGTGCATAGTTTCAAAGATTGGTAGGGGGTCAAAGTTCAAGAGGGATCACTTTCATTGATCTTAATCAACTAATTTACACTGTATCTCAAAATATTGTAGATAGCCAATGGGTTGCAATTAAGCATGTAGGATATTAAACATGGAGATTAAAATAACACCACAACCTTTGACCTTGAAGTACATTGAAAGGTCAAATCAATGGTGAAGAGATTTCAGAAGGCTACATCTCAAAAACTACTGTAGATAGGCACTAGCCACTAATAACATGTAGGAACTCATGTACAGCAAGTAAAATGACATCATGACCTTTGACCTTAAGTGACCATGAAAGGTGAAACCCAATGGCACATTTTCCCGAAAAATGTATTGACTCATTGAACAGCCAATATATGTGCTAAGGGAAGGGTTTCTTGTGTCTAGCCCTAGCGATGCTTAATTATTTATTTATTTATCTATTTATTTACTTATTTATTAATTTAATTTATTTATTTATTCCTTCAGGCATCCGTTTGTCCCTCCACCAAATGAAAGACTGAGAGAAGGAGACTTAGGCCTGACTTGTCTTCCTCTGAGTGCTAAACATGTAGTCATAAATCCTCCAGACGAATCTGTTGGGGGCGCTGCATGACCTGCTGAACTGCACAGCTGTTCAGTTACTGTTGTACGTCTGTATTTCCGCTGAATCCTCTTAAACGTACGTCAACAGCAACTGAAGTTCACGTTACTCTTTTACTGTTTAAAGAGCAGGGCTAACAGCCCTGGACGTGATGTTAAATTTGCCAGCAAACCAGGGAAGTGAAAGACAGAGGAGGAGAAAACTGTCTTGGACATCGTCAGTGTTTCGCATGCTGCTAATGATATTTTCCTCAAGGAATTTACCTGTATGTCCCCTTTTATGGAATGAATTACAGTGTGCAAAAAAAAGTGGAAAATGCAGGGGTCGATGCAGCGGATTCCCAAAGGCGAAGTAACACACCGAGTGACTCATTCCACTTCACTTTCATGGGGTTTTGCATTATATTGATATAACGAAATTGAAAGTCACTTGATGCTGATGGAAAAATGTACACCTTCTG
The DNA here is from genome assembly GCA_029721435.1 of Gymnothorax reevesii. Taxonomy (NCBI): domain Eukaryota; kingdom Metazoa; phylum Chordata; class Actinopteri; order Anguilliformes; family Muraenidae; genus Gymnothorax; species Gymnothorax reevesii. The sequence continues at coordinate 51,618,069 of CM056591.1, forward strand.
CTTTCAAATTTCTTATTTAAGGCATAAATAATAACCGATACCTTTTTGCCATCCTGGAAAGGACAAGGAAAGTGTTAAATGGCTAATCCTCAAAATGATACAGCCCGTAATTGTTGCCATTATTTATTTTTGCCTTTTTAAAATCTCTTTTACCCAGAAGGTATTGAATTAGTGAGATGTTAGCCTCTCACAGCGGCTAGAGCTTTGAATGTAAACTGATTTACAGGCGTCTGTGAGTAGCGATACCAAGCAATTAAATTAGCTGTCATTCGTAGTTACTGTGATTTTTCCATACCGTGGTAAGTGGAACTGTGTCTTAACCGAATCATCCATCACCACTCTTTATATTTAGTATGATCTGCTTCAGGAATATGACGCATCTTACCGAAGGACCAAAGATTTCGACCTTTTATATCTCATACAGTTACTTCACTCTCACATTCTCATCTTAGAACATCCAAAAGACTTTTAAATGTATGATTTGAAGTTAAACTGTGATTTACACATTTTAATAACAGCGAGGAATGTTTTCATTGGGTAAGATAAATTAGCTAGTTTTAACGAATTTGGCAACTTGAAAGACTGCATTCTTGGAGGGGCTATGTATGACTCAATAAGTTGAAAGGGCCATTTTGGCCTCAAAATTTAATGTAAGTTTTTAACAAAAAAGCCAATTAAAATGAAGCAGAATCAATTTTCCTGTATTTGCTACTTTTAAAAATGAGCCTTCTGTACAGACAAAATACTAAGATGATGCTCTCAGAGCTGTTCGTCTATTTGCTGTGCGTGTCCCTTTGGTCGTTGCATAAATTTCTATTAATAACTTCAGTTCTTATGACTTAGAATCTTTCAGGCTCTTTATTGTACCACAGATGTGCATTATGCAAACATTATGGGAGCTATGGTTCTTAATTGTTATCAAACATTGTTTAGCTCGATGCATTCTTAGGCTAATAGTTTCTCTGTCCTGCAAATTAATGACTGTACAAGGTTATACTGTTGTACATGATTCACAGGTAAACCTTTTGTTATGGCTTGCGTTGATGAATATTTCAAGAAAACTGCCTTTTCATGAAAGCTCTCTTGTTGCCATGTTGCAATCAACTGCTATCTTGTTGCAATTTCACAGGAATTCTGACTGGATTTTCACTTAAATGATTGATACAATTTATGAATTGTTATTATGTTTTTGTTATTAACTATTGTCATCATTCTACTGGTCACGTCTGTATGATGCACGATTAATATACATATACATTGATTCATTAAAATGATTAATTCTAATAATTGCACTGGGAAATTTTGAATCTGAATCGGCATGGTATTTTGAGAATTCAAACCTATATGAGTTCAGCTGCATCAGTGTATCAACCTCTCTTGATAGATGGGAATATGTGGTTACTGACAGAACAGGGTGTATTTACAGACTGAAGCTACAGTTACTCTCTAAATTAATTCAATATGGGAAGTAGTAAACTCATTCTCCGTTTAGGTTTGCATGTCTTAAAATTGCCATCATCAAACTCTTGAACGTCACGCCATTTTTTTTTTTTTTGAACTGGAAGGAACAGCACACAGTTCAGTATTGATATACAACCCCAATTCTGGAATAGTTAGGATGAGGTGTGAATTGTGAAAAAAAATCTAAATGCATTGACTTTCAGATCACGAGCCAATATGTTATTTACAATAGAACACAGATAACATTTCAAATGTTGAAACAGAGACATTTTACATTTTTATCCACAAGATGAGCTAATTTCAAATTTTAAGGCTGCAACAGGTTTCAAAAAAGTTGGGAAACAGTCATATTAGAGCTGAAAAGGCAATTAATGTACTTTGTATAAGACAATCAGCTGAAAGAACATTTCGTAAGTTATTAAGTTAACTGGCATCAGGTGTGTAACATAAATGGCTATAAAAGGGATGTCTTAGAGAGGCTGGGTCTCTCAGAAGTAAAGATGGCCTGAGGCTTTCCAACCTGTGAAGGCTTGCATAAAAAAATTATGGAAAACTTTAAAAACAATGTTCCTCAAAATTAAATTGCTTGAAGACGACATCTATTCCAGGGAAGGCCTTGTGTTTTTGAGCAGGACAATGCAAAACCACATACTGCAGCTATTAAAACAGCATGGCTTCGTAGTAGAAGAGTTTGTGTGCTGAACTGGCCTGCCTGCAGTCCTGATCTTTCACCGATTGAGAACATTTGGCACATAATTAAACGAAAAGTCCGTCAAAGGAGACCCAAAACTCTCCAGCAGCTGGAAGCCTGTATTAAACAAGAGCGGGATCAAATTCCAATGGCTAAACTCAAGAAACTTATCTCCTAAATGCCCAGACGCCTCCACTCTGTGTTAAAAAGAAGAGAGGATACTACACCATGGCAAACAGGCCCCTGTCCCAACTTTTTTGAGACCTGTAGGATAAAATTGTAAAATTTCTCAGTTTCAAAATTTTTCAATATGTTATCTCTGTTCTATTTTGAATAAAACACTGGTTGGTGTGATTTGAAAGTCATTGCATTTTGATTTTATTCACAATTTACATTTTGTCCCAACTATTTTGGAATTGGGCTTGTACTTCATACCATGCTATCATATCTATACTGTTCTGGAGACACTGAAAAAAATCACTGTCCGGCTGTCAGTGTGCGATTGGGCCACTGGGAGATGGCTTCTTTCTGTGCATCCTTCAGAAGATGCAAAGGCAAAAAGGGCTAAAATTTAACTTCTTGCTTTTTTTGTTAGTTATAGAAAACTCCCCCTGGTGTTGAATTGTCTTTAAATTGCTTTCCTTAGGGAAAAGTGCAAGTGAGATCTGGATGTGTTTATAATGCATTCTGAATGTTACAGGTTGAAGAAGAGCAAAGAAAATAAAAAAATCCGCACTCTGGATTTAAGCTCCCAAACCTTTATTGATGCAACGTTTCGACCACTCACAGCGTCTTCATCAGCCATCATTTTTGCCTGATGAAGACCCTGTGAGTGGTCGAATCATTGCATCAATAAAGGCTTGGGAGCTTTAATCCAGTGTGCAGATTTTTTTTTACTTTCTTTGCTTGAATTACATGTGAATCCAGCACAGGGCCTATTCGGTATGAGATGTGTACACAACTACTCTTCTGAAAAGGTTGAAGAAGAAACAAAAATATTGTGTTTTTATTCTCGAGTGTAAAGCAGTGTTTGTAAAAGAAAAATAAAATGAAATAATAAAAAATGAAGAATTGCAGTAGCAGGAAGAGAGAGCCAGGACTGACCCTTTCTTTTGTGTTTGAGAATAGAGCAGAACAGCATCTGTGAGCGCCGGTCCATGACCAGTTCCTGACCCTAAACTGTCCAAACCTCTCCATGTAAATAAGCTCCAGCTCATTCAGGATGATTGGGCTGAAGTGCTTCAGTTTTATCCATAACTTAAATTTTATCCAAGCTAAACACGGGGACAAAGCCTGTTATTTTATGACATTTACTCTTGGCAACTCATGGAATTCTTTTATGGAAGCTTCCAGAGTTCAGTAGAACCTTGATAGCTTGGTCTTATATACTCGGCATGCTCTGCTATATTCCTGCCAAAATATCACAACCCTGAAGCACTCTCATTTTCTTTTTACATGAATGGTTACTGTATTTCTTTTCAGATGGCGCAGTGGCACCTGCACACATTAGATATTTCTGAACAAATCTCTGTATACTCTGATCTTGCAGCCCCGAATGGGAGCCGCCAAATATGGTAGATGTTTTTATGATTGATGATCCTTCTGCTCTATGTAAAATGGAGGCAATACAGTACTTACTGCAGTTGTGCAGCACGTGACAATTAAGCACAATCTAGAAACAAAGTGGGTAACAGAACCTGCTCTGATTTCAGGATATTTTATTTTTTATTACAGGGTAGAATCACAGGTACTCAATCGTGTTAATTGACTCTATGGTCTTAAATGGAAAGGTCTGGTCTCTGTATTTCACAAGACTCTGATCTCACCATGGAAATGACCCACTTTCATTCCCCACAAACTGGAAAGTCAGTCGGACCAAGATCTATTGTTTCCAGGGGAAACTTCATTTAGTTTGAACATTAACAAGAAAAAGGAACTCAGGGGTTGACTTTTGAGTGTCCATTCAGAATCTGTGGCATTAAAATATTTTCTCTTGAGCGACATTCAGAACCTTATTTCTCCTGCAACTAACATCTTCATGATGTTGCTGAGGTTGTGGGAACGGTACAGTGCTGCCCGTTGGCATTAAAAATGATGGACGCAGAGCGATGTCCTCCCACAGCAGCTGTGAACAGACCGTATAAAATGTATTTACTCCTCACACTTTCAGATGGATTTACTGTTTATTTAAAAAAATTGTAAATATATATTACTTTGCATGTTTATTTGATGTGATCTATGATAATAAAAGAATTTAGCCAGATAATGTCTTTTGTTTATTCATAGCACTTTATAATACAGCCAGTGTTTATTTATTTAATTATTTTTTTACTTTCCTTTCCTGTCATGGAACAGACCACAATCTCAATCCACAGTGGTGCAAGAGTTCAAGCTCTAGGCTCAATCATACACAAGGTGAAAGCTGGTGCCAATTGTAATGCAAGAGTCTTTGTCAGTTTAAGACCAATGCAGTAATCATTCTTCTATCCAGTGTCCACATCAGGGGTCGCCAACCCTGGTCCTGGAGAACCACGGTTTCTGTTGGTTTTTGGTGTGACACAGCGCATGATTGATGAATTAAAGCAGATGATTACACTCTGAACTTATCTCACCCGGTGACGTAGGCTTAAATTGGGTGGACAATACCAAAATCAGCACACCCTGTGGCTCTCCCAGACCAGGGTTGGCCCCCCCAGTCCACATTGTTTAATGGCAATATTGTACTTGCACCTGCCTGAGTGCTACTGTGTGTGTTTGTTTTCAAAAGAGGTGTAGTCAGGCACATTGTTGGCTTGTCGCTATCTGGAGGCAGCGGAAAGCGATTACGCAATTGACTGACAAAAACCTAACCTAAAGTCAATGATCAGAATATTACAGCTATTTTATTTTTTATCTCTTTTTTAAGTTTTTTGGATTTTTCTTTTTCCCCACCCAAACTGTTAAGCCCACCGCAAAGCGACCTGCTCCCATCGATTCAGGATGAAGATGCTATGGCACGTGATTCCCCCGACTCACGTGACCACTAGTCCTTGCTTCTTTTCACTGTGCACTCGCAGCACCAATTACACACTGCCTATGTCATCACAGGATCATGTAGTCAAGTGTAAAATGTAGATTATACAGCTACATATGCCTGGCCGAGCAGAATAAGTCGCTACAGAGTGATGAACTAACAAGCTTTAACCAGCTTAAGCCTCATTATCCCTGGCGAGGCTGTGCCAATTGTTGCCTCACCGATGCAAAGCTCCAGCCATAGCTGGTAATGCCATAGCTGGGATTCAAACATCCAATCATAGGGCTCACAGGCAAACATCTCAGCTGTGAGCAACCCAGAGACCATTACTGCAATTTTAAGCACATAAGATTAATCCCATAACACCTGCTGAACCATATATGGGTCCGTCAAATGCAGCTGCTGTATTCAAACCGCTGGGACTTCCCATTTTAAATTCTAGTGGAGATCCCATGGTTTCCAACAATTCTATAAAGGGAAATACATATAAAATGATTGACGAGATCTAGGCATATTCCATTTGTGTTATGATTCTGCACCGTGTTCTTGCTTGTGCGTTTTTTTCCCCGTGTCTCTCTTGGTTTGTGTTTCAGCTTCATCCCGCGGCCTGACCACCTATTCCCCCTCGCCTGGTTCCTGTGATGTCATGTGACAGCCTGCATGCCTGAGTCTCGTTATCCAATCACGTTTCCTCTTTCGGTTTCGACTTTGGTATTTCATTCATTGCTTCCACCTGTGCTTAATTCTGGGTCTCGCAAAACTCTGAGTGAATGTGTCTCTGAAAACTTTGAGTGAATGCTTTCTCTGATAGGGCCATTACTAACCGTACTAACCAGCACTTAAGGGCGTGTAAATATTTCATCACGTAATTACTAAGCTAATTAATTCATTAGCGAGTGTGTGCGTTTCTGGCTTTAAGTTAATTCTGCCTGAAGTTTTCCCTGATTAACTGTGTTTAAAGCTATGCTTTTCTTTAATATTCTCGTGGTTCTTTGGACTTGTCACGTTTAGATTACCTTAATCTAAACTGTCTAGTGTGATTGATCGTCTTGGCGTCCTGTCTCGAGTCATTATTGTTACCCGGTCCTCGTGAATTAATCCCATGTGTTTCTGTTTTCCCCCCTGAGGATGCCTTGTGTGTTATCACACAAAAAACTGGTGTTCTCTTCTAGTTGACAGTTTACTCATGTCGATGGGATAAATAATTTTATAGTTAGCATGCTAACACTTTTGGCTGGTTAAGTAAGAAGTCACACATGTAAGTAACTGTTGTCTTATACGCTAGAATTTATAAATTTACAGGCAAAAAGCATTGGCGTGCTAGCTAGCAAATTATTCATCCTATTGACTTTAATAGATTGCAAACCGACAGCTAAGGTCGATATTATTTTTCCATTTTCCAAATGATACAATGCTGAAATTTATGGGATAAATAGGATCTTAAATTTGTGAGCCCGAAATATCAAATTTATGAAACAAATAGCAATATTCATTAATTCCTCACTGAAGGCTCAGAATAAATGAAGGACTACTGATGTTTTATAAATTTGAAAATGTAAAAATCTCAAGCTCACTCACTGGAGATCGTCTATGCATGTTTGTTTATCCTGTTGTCAAGAAAGTTGAACACAGCTTTTGACAGAGTATGTGTGGACCACCTTAGCCAGAGCCGACTTGTTCCCACTGCATAGAAGCATTCTTCACTGTTGCATAGTTAGTACAATGATAACAATAATCAGCAATTGCTAGAGGGCATACTCGTGCTTATCTGAGGAAGATTTCACACACCTCACAGTTAATCACAGCCTAAACTTCAAGGACCAGACAACAGGAAGTCACCTAACATGACTGAGTCAACGTGGGCGGCTCTGAATGAATCGTTTTCTTCCCCGCTTCGAAACAGCCACATCTCAGTAGGGTTCATATTTTGAAATATTGTGTTCCCACTGCAAATATTTCAATGAAGAAGTCGATTTTCAAACCTTTGTTACCCTAATCAAAAAAGTTCAATCCCCACGCAGAGGACCCAGATATTGCCCGCATACAGCCTCCTCAAAGTTGGTCTCAACATCGACACTGAAAAGAACGACAGTAATGGAAGACAGTACCTTATCTGCCTGGTTAAATCTGCAAGGGGTAAGTTCCGATAATCCTAACCCTAAACTCACAATACTGTAAACAATAACTCCATTGCTGGGCAGATGGAAGTGCTTGAAACATACAAATGCATTAAAATGATAAAGACACAGATTCAGACCCTGACACATGCTTGGTTTCTGCTGCCCGTTTGTCAGCTCGTACGCAGTGCCAGACTAGCGTCAGACTGACGAATGCCTTTTTTTCTCCAAAGATCAACGTAATTTTAATCTGCAGTCGGCCAGTCAAGCTCATTTTGGGTACGGACCTCTTGTACACAGTCACGATCTATCAGAGATAGCCGGCCGCTTTCGGCTAGTCTAGTGATGTATGCAGCATATCTCCTTAGATAAAGCCCGTGATTCGCTTTGGCTTTTAAAGTATCGGATTGTCCCGATTCTCCCCTTCCGACCAGTTACCAGCAATCACAAGTGGAAATTTCCGTTACGTGCAAGACGTTGGTGGATCATGACTTCCGACCTGTACCGACCCTTCCGCTTGAATAAGAGAGGTTCCGACTGGATCAGATCACGCGGATCCCTCTTCTGACAAAATCAAACCGGTTTGATTTTGTCGGAAGGTATGAGTTGTCGGAAGGATGCGGGACTATTAGTTGGTCAAGTGCAAACTAGGTGGCGAACATTTCCTCTGCAATTAGCCAATTAGAAACCGTTTACAAAAACATCCGCCATCTTTGTTGTTAACGTTGGCAAAAATCAATCGGAAATGTTCGCGTTAGTGGATCATGGGATAAATTCTTTTCCCCATTCACTCTGACTTCCTACGATTGTTTGCGCGAGTTTCGGGTGGTTCCCGGCGCTTCCAAAAGCTTCCGATTGGCCACGATTGCTTGCCTGCGGAAGCCTTAGAAGCGTAAGTGGATCACAGGCATAAGCAAAGGGCAACAGAATCGTCTCTGTTTAACCCTTTAGGCTCTCTAAGCCTGTCCCTGTTTACTTTGCTCAATCAGTGGCCTAATCAAACAGTAGACTTGCTTATTTAATAAGTTGAATAAGTAGATACTCCAATTTATCAAGATAGCATGTTTGATTATCGCATTTTGAAAATTAAAAGGCCATAGAAGGGCACAGTTATGCAAGAATGTGATTGCATGATTTTTTTGTGGGCTTACATTTGGCCATATTGCGCAATTGCGATAATTTATATCTCAATGTCAGGTTCCGTTTGTTATACAGAATGTTTTCCACCTTGTGTGTTTTTTATATGCCTAAAATCCACAGCAATCTTAAAATGAATCTCTTTGTTTAATTAATCTGTAATAATTTCCTCAAAATGCAATAATGAGAGATGAAATTCAGTGTTGGGTGGGATTTGGCAATGTTAAACCATACTTTTTAAAAGCGTGACCACTTGCCGCCGTGCGATATGTAGACAGTTGCGTGCAATTTCTTGAAATGTACATACTTGAAGTGGTCTCACGGTAGCAATTTTAGGAAATTATTACATATAAATTAAAAAGAATGAAATTTAAGATCACAGCACAATTATGTCACCTCCCACCACACGTAGGTTTCTGTCGTAATTCCGTGTCTAAAGTTGTGTTGATGCAACGGCTCTTTTCGCCATTGATAGCGGTTGCACTAACTTGTCTTACGACACATCACTTAGGACAAGGCTTGCCGTAAGTCATCATTGGTGCAACACATTTTCGTGCGTAACTTTAGGACGGCACTTAGGATGGTTGGTGCAACCAGCCCCAGGTTTGGAAGAGAGCTTAAGTGCGTAAGGTTCTTGCCTATGGAAAGTGTAAGAAGAAGTGAAATAGAGAATGCTCAGCTTTTGTAATTTTTGTTTCATTTACATGATTTATTATGCTTCAAACTGAACGAACTATTCAAATTTGTTCAGTGCAAATGCTTCAAAATTAAATTACTTTATTTGACTAAAAGTGATCACAAACTGACTAAAAAACTGAGCAGTGAATTAGTCACATGAACACACCAGTCCACAGAGCTGAGGAAGCCCAGACATGCCCTGAATGTGCTTGTGCCACATGCTTCAGACCGTGTGTCTAGTTATAAAAGAGCCCTTTCTTCCAACTACGGGTTTTGTAGGTTCAGGGCCAATGAAACTCTGGTGGGTTAACGATATAATACTGCTAAATCTCGTAACAGTGAAGCAATGTACTTCAGCTTCAAGGTATACAGTCATTACAGTGGTGCACTGTCCATTACCATCTGAATATCTGCACACATGATTTGATGTTTGTTCCACTGAAAATTATATTTATATTGTGGCTACCAGTTACCCATCCATCCTTTACACTTAAAGACATTCAAGCAGTCAATTGTATGCTCCAATCTCCAAGAAAAAAAAATATACATATATTTGTACTTGTACCAGTGTTAATAAAACACTGATGTGTGGCACTAATATTGTGGCTTGATTGAAAGGTGGTTCATAATAATAATAATAATAATAATAATAATAATAGTACAATAAATCACCTTCTTTGAGCAGTCTCACTTCCATTGGACACATTGCACAGCAAATAGCAGGCATTGGCATGGGTCTAAGACATGTTGCTTTCACACCATATAACAGTACCCACAGGAATTTTCGGAAGGCAGACAGCGTGTAATCACCAGAGCAACTTGCCCACTTTCAGTACATTAACACTTTGGCAAGCCAGCATCAAACATGGCAAACCGGCCAGAAACATTTGGCCACCTTCAGTGATAGTAGCAAGTAGTTGCAGGAGCCAGATCCCCACCATATGGTGAAAATATTGTTCAAAACCCAGCATACTGTGCGTTGGGATATTTCAGAACTGAATCCATGAATGTATAATTAGGTATTTCACAGTCCATAGGCAATGAGCAGTGACTAGATCAAGGGCAGAGGTAGTGAATTGTTAGGATCTTACAGACAGAGCAAGGACAAGGTTTTGCTTTTAGAAATGATAACAAGGTTTAATGTTGTAGTTCTTTTTAATACAGGATCACAGAAGGGCCTGTGTATCATGGAATGGATTATTAATTTCCTAATTGGGAAATTTAACATTGCAGAGTTTACACTGCAGCAGAGAAATGTAGTACCCCTGCACTATTTCAGCTGAAATATATTGTTGAACCCCCGCTGCCCGAATTATATGCATTTACTAAACTGTTTTTGAGTGATGTAGCCTTGTTGCACTACTGCTGGTGCGGATCCATATGTAAGGCGACCAGCAGTTTTGGACATTAAAGTTTGTCTGTTCGGGCCCAGATGGATTTGAGGATGTTGGTTGCGGTGAGTACGAATGGATTTGTTGTATATGTTATCTACAAGAAATGTTAAATCTGCTTAAGAAGGAGAGATTGACTCAACTACCACTTGACAGGATAAAAACCTGTGCAATAGTCATAGACTGAGTTTTCAAATCTATACCTATTACTTTAACTCTTCAGTCACGCAAAAGAGACTGTTTATCATCGGCACAGGAAAGCAACTTCTGTACAGCGCGCGTCCTCTTCAGCTGCAATGACTGCGGTACTAAAATGTTCCACGGGGTGGTGCAATAAGATTATGTTCAGCAAAGAAGAAATCTAATCAGGCTATGGACTGAGCTCTTCCATAACGTTCATGAAATGCATTTATTTGGGGGGAAGGGACAATCCGTGCGAAGATGAAGCCAGGTAGAAACAGACAGTACTGTACATTCCATATTCATCATAATCTCTTCTATTATCTTCAGGAGGTTATATTTCTAACACTTTGTAGTTTCTTACGGCATTAGTTAACATTTTTCCAAGACACAGGCACTGAAGAATGCTCTTCCACAGACCAGAGTAAATTTCTTGCAAGAACCCCCCCCCCCCCCATCAAACCCTTATTTGCTGTAGTACATGCCTGTAGACCTGTGAGGATATGTGTTCCCTGCTCAAGGTCTTTGAAATTATGGGCTCTAGCTTCACAGAAAATCACCACCCTCAGTGAAACCAAAGGCTTTGGTGTCAACAAACTGCTAGATCTACCATCTTGTGACATCCTCTTTCAGAAATTACTATAATGACTTAAGACATTCCTCACAATTACAATGACATGTAAGACTTGGGCTTTGCGCATCTTTTCTTATTGTGAGAACTGGAATCATTTCCAAACTCGCCTTCCTGCCAATACTGTTCTGGAACTGATTATGTCTGTTCAACACTTTGATAAATATGTCCAGTAATTCTGATCCCCACTGCCACGGACATCAGGAAAGTTAAGACTAGACTGCATGGAGCAGAGGCCAAGGACTCCTGCTTCCACACTCTCTGCAACCAACCAGAGCATGCCCTTGGGGTCAAAGGTCACACCATTAATAATGAGAAATCACCCAGGGCAATGAGTTGTCTCCCAAAAATAAAATCCATAGGAGTTACACAGTCAGGTGTATAATTGTTGGCATTCTGATTTTAAAAATGCCCAAAATGCACAACATAATAATCCATATGCTAAGTAAAAAAATATGCAAAAAAAAAAAAGGTACACCGAGTACAGATTAAGGAACCAGTAATGAGGGGCATCTATCTGCTCCCTTTGTGAACATATTTTTCTAGAATATGTGGCTTGTAAATGATCAACCAGCGGATTCCCCAGTCCCCATCTGTCATGTGTTTGTAGGAGACAGCGCTTCAAACCGGCTTTTTATGCAGCGAACACATTCCATTTGCCTAATTTACGTTTCCCCGATTCCTTTATTGTCACATCATCCTCGTGACTCGTTCCCTTGCCTTCCCTGTCAGGTGGAAGTAGGAGCGAAGAACGGATTCATGCAAATGCAGGAGGGCCAACAATTACAATTAAAGAGAGTCCCTGTGTGACGGACATTTTCTTTCACTCAAACAGACACCAGCAAACATTGGGTCAGGTGTTCACTCTCCAGCACAGTATCTCTCATGGCTAAAACAAGTCCTGGGGCTCGGAGAAGAACAGAAGGTATGTGTCACCAGCCAAGGCACAGGCCAAAGAATAAAATGGCAAAAAAAATAAATCAAAAAGTCCTCTTTTATTGCCCTATTTTAATCAGCTGCAATCAAATATTTTTATAGAAACATATACTGGAAAGTGACACCAGCTGCCTACAAAACAAATGAGTTTTTATTATATTTTATCTTATTTTTTTACATTCATAAAAGCTATAGATGTATGCATAAACTTGCATTCAATGAATGTGCCATGCAGTATTGCACAAAAGATTTGTAAGCAAAAATTATGTTTCTGTTGTTTTTCAGCAATGATAAGTCAACGGATATGGGTATGGGCTCTAACATTCCCACCAGTTTTACCAAGGAAAGAGGATGCTCAAAGTTACCGCTGTTGGCTATCAACCGTTTTTGACCAACAGCTGCAAAATAGTTGCAGTCATTAAGCATGAAATAAAACATTAAAATAATATATCTGCACATTTTAACTGCACTTACAATAACAAATGTCTCCATTTGTGCAGGGTTAAATCTCCACTATGTCATAATGGCTCTGAGGTTACATACCAAAATCCATCTACCTTAGATTGTCCATAAGTTTTATTTCTGAGGGAGAAATGCAGTTTCCTAAAGAGACGGCGAGAAACATCTCATGAAAAAGCCATATTACCTGAGGCCTCTTCCTTCTAAATGTGTTCACTCCACTGCAGTTCAGTTTTAGGGCAGGACCATGTTGAAAAAAAAAAAAATGGAGCCAAGATTAACAAGAGACCCTTATATGGGAATGCAGTCCAGCTGGAAGTAGTAACAAAAACTTTGGAGAGATACAAACTATCCCTGATTAATCCACAAAAATACAGTCATTTTGCCAAACTAATTCAATGAAATAACAAATCAGCACACGCGGAGTCAGCAGACAGAGGTGTGGTGCATAGGCCTTCTGGTTTAGTATTTTTATTGCTTTGTTAACTTTCATTTGTATTGAAGGAAATTATGAACGCAACCTGTATACTAGATTAAGGACCACAATTCTTGAGATGAAATTAAAGGTCCCATAACTTTTAATGCGTTAATTTCTTTCTCATTTTAAACCCAAATTTGTTTAAATCCTCATTAGTGAACATTATACTTTTGCCAAAATAATCAGTCTGCTACACAGGTGAAGCAAAGTATTACCGGTACTTACCCCGGCGCGTCTTATTAAGAGACAATAAAATGAGATGTAAAATGTGCAGCTCTGTCATGAAACAATGCCTCACTTTGACAAATTGAAGCACCTATTACTAAAACCCCATAAGTCACACTTGACTTGACTTGACTTGTGGGGTTTTAGTAATCAGTGCTTCAATTATTGCATGCTGACTCTGGATATAAAAATTAAGTATGTTATGTTTAGCTAAATTTCTGTCCCGCGTACTTTGAAATGCGAGGCTGAAACAACTAGTCAGGCATCTCACTCTGGCAGTAATGGACAATGACTTTCACCAGGAGTAGGAAATGAGCTTCAAAAACTTGACTGTTAAGTACTTGGGGGGGGGGAAGCTTGGATCGACTAACACACAGAAGAGTTCTTATTGATTGTCCTGAAGACAATGTTTAGTGTCAAAATGAAGTGGTTGTTGAGTGAGAGTTTTTCCAAAATGGTACTTCAGAAGGAGATGTCATACGCTGGTTAGAGTATACGGTCTACTTAATGTGCAAGTGCGCTTCTGAGACAGGTGCCTCTCTCATAGTCATGGGAAGGGTGAGAGGTCACAGATTGGTTGCTTCTTTTCTCACAGTACCTCTGGGTCTTATACCATTTTTTCACACAGCACACACATCGGCTCTACGTGACTCTACTTGCTTGGAACTGGTTCTAGCACTTCCATCACTCTGTTATCCACTGCAGATGGCAGCGGCTCACAGGAGGGTGTTTCTTAGCAGAGCAACTTCCCGCTTTCGTTGGATGCTTGCTTCCCCTTCCAAACAGAGGAATATCTGCAGCTCAGCAACAAACCGCGGTTTGATTTTGGGGGCTGGGGTTGTTTAAAATCTGTGTTGAGTGAATAAAAAATTTGCCACAGTTTCAGCTTTGGGCAGGATGCCACAATTCGAGTGACAATACAACTCTCATCCCATCTGAGGTCTGCAGTGTTTTCATTTGTTTTAGTATCAGTTCAGCTTCCTTAGGACCTCATTTGACGTGATACCAAAAACACCAGGTGCCAGGTACCATCCAAAACTTTGCCAATTAAAAAACTGAAAAAGTATGATTACATTTAAGGGCGGTGGAGCTATATGCCACGCAGAAGAAATGAGGCATTAGCGTCTCCTTGACCAGCGTCTCCCTCGCTGAGGTCACTGGAATGAGTCTTAATCAGTATTGAAATCTGTGCGGTTCCCTGTCCCCTGAAAGTGTATATGATTGGACAAAAATGAGAGGCAGGACCAGGCTGTGTGTGTATGCGGTCAGAGGCGTGACAATATGACCACTAAACTCTCACTCAGTTTCCCTCTCTCGACCTTGGGCTGTGATCCACGAGCTTTGGCTTTTTCTCTGTGTGACTGATCGAGATGAAGAGGGATTATCCATCGCAGCAGATGCTGACTTTAAATCAACTGCACCTGCTGCTAACATAACAGCACCGCAGGTGAGGACGAACGGCTTTGTCTGAGGCCTGCGAGCATTAGCATTGAATACTACCCGGGGAATGGCTGATGAGCAATAACTCAATTGCACACGCCTGAGTGAAAAATGTAAACTTATTTGCATTCAAAGCACGGCAATTGGACCTTCCAGATTAATGTGAGTATTAATGTCATATTCCTGATGACATACGTCGAATGTATAACTTTAGTATACAAGATATTCCAAGTGTCCTTATGCACAATTTATTATTGCTAAGTGCCGTTCCTGGGTCAACAAAACAATGGTTGTCCAGCGGAAACAACATAGTCCACCTATGAATAGCAGCTCTGATGTTTACATGCTGTGATTACAGATGTCATGTGTTTCAGTTGTCTGAAGTTAGCTTGCTAATATTAGTAAGCTCTTCATGGAAATGAGCAGAGATTTGCTGAGATTCATCAAGAAAACGTTTTTGGGTTTTCACCCTGGGAATTTTGGATAATTTTCACATTGCTTTCTCCCTTAAATTGCTGACCTTCGGGCATTTAGATCTGCCAGCCCATGGTTTCGCTGCCTGCGCACAATGCACAGCTGTAAAGCCTTCCTGTTGCTGTTGAACAGTTGCTGTTCATCAGCAGACTACAACGTTGCTCCATTGAGGATTGTTTTGTTAATTCTGAAACAAAACGTATGCAGCAATTTCAGATAGTGTGTGTAGCCACAGTTGTGTACAGTTCGCTTTTGAGAAGTTCACTTCACTTATACTGCATGTTGTACAATGTGATGCAGAGCATAACTTGGTTAAAAACAAAACCTGCTAAACTATACAAACTATATATTTTTTTAAGCCAGTGTGATTTGGTTATGACCATCTTAAACTCCCAGCTATTTCTGTATTTATTTCAAAGGTCACTCTTTTTTAACCTGTTGTGATTAACATGCAAATTATCAAATCGACAGATGGTGCCTCCACTCAAAACTTGGCCACATATTGACAACAGGCTGGCAAATGACCTGACAGAAATATGAGTATATTCATGTTTTGTTTTTTTTTTGCATTTGCATTTGCAGCTGTTAACAGCATTATGCACTTGGCTCCCTAAACTGCCGTTTGCACCCATGAAGTGTTTTATTTTTTTGTGTTGAAATGAACTTGTACAGTTTTGAAAAATACCAGCTTTTACATCTGTTTTCACAGATACAGCGATGGAAAATCTCCCTGGCGCAGACGCAAAGGAGGCCCTGGCACTTCCACTCTGCAAAACCCAGAAATAGGAGCTTTTTAACCAAAGAGAGCCAAATGCTTTTTTACACTATCGCCATAATATTTAGTGAGTGAGCTCTTATTTAGTTGGATTTTCAATTGTGAGGTCCAGCACACATAGAGTTCACTGTACAGAACCACAAAATGGGGCTCTCAGTACATATGAGATATTATGTCTGACACACTGTTAATATATTCCCATTATAATTCATATGGTTTGCGTTATGATATTTTACAGGCAAATATAATTTTATCATGCGATCAAAATGACATTTAATGTTTTTGAGACTAGATTTCATACAGTTATAAACTAAACAATCAGGAACACTTGGCACACTTAAGTGCAGCCAATGTTAGAAAAATCTTATTTTCATTGAATGCCTTGCCCAAGAGTAAAGCACCACTGCCCCCAGCATGTTATTGACTTTTCCCCAGAACTACCATGTCGCATGTTTTCTCACATACGTGTGTGAAAATTGAAGCACTGATTACTAAAACCCCACAAGTCAAGTCCAGTCAAGTGTGACTTATGGGGTTTTAGTAATAGGTGCTTCAATTGTAATTTCAGGCCCACTAACTTGGTTCAGGGATTTCCTCCAAAGTAATGAGTGGATATGATGTGGCCGCTCCTTGGCATACAATGATCAGCGCCAAATATCGTTTGCACTTTGAGCCATTATGACTGTACCTCACATTAATTGACCTTTTTCAGGCTATTTCACACCTGTCTGAAGTAACAGATGCTTATTAGGCTTATTAGAGCTTTAAGCTGATATTTTGAATAATCTTGGAGCACACTACTGCCTTCCAGTTAGCTTCTCAAACTTTTTTCACTCTTAGAACGCATGAATTTCCAACAACAAATGTGAGCCCTGCAAAGCCCCGTTTTTGTTTCATGTTTGAGGTGATAAGCCACGTCAGAGATTGGTACTATGTACAAGTGTCATTATCATTTAATGTATTCAGCTACAAGCTTCCTCCTTGCATACAGGGTGCCTGGACCTCTGAAGTTCATACATCTCTTTCCTGTGATTACTTTGCATTGTTGCCTCTGTGAGTGAACTGCCTCTGCTTTGTGATAGAACAAGAAATGATGCTGGTCTCATCCCTTTTATAGCCAATCATGTTATACACCTGATACCAGTTAACTTAATTACTTGCTAAATGTTCTTTCAGCTGATTCTCTGATATATTAATTGCTCTTTCAGCCCTTTCTTTGCCCGTGTCCCAACTCTTTTGAGATGTGTTGCAGGCAGAAAATTTGAAAAAAGCTCATTTTGTGGATAAAATGTACAATGTCTCAGATATTATTTCAAATGTTGAAAGTATGTTCTATTGCAAATAACATATTGACTCATGTGATCTGAAGGTCATTGCATTCTGATTTTATTCACATTTTAAACTTCATCCCAACAATTTCAGAATTGGGGTTGTAGTTTTATACTTGCAAGAATCAAGCATTTACACACACACACACGCACGCACACGCACGCACACGCGCGCACACACACACACACACACACACATAGGCTTTCAAAGCAAAACTGGATGCTCGCACAGCAACTGCGATGCGCTTAACCCTGAAATCACGCACTGATTTCAATTCAAGCTCCGTCTAAGCCGGCTACCCTATGGAATTCCCACCGGGGGGCCGGTGACTCACACTCTATGCTTTGACGGGAGCAGCTTTTCAAAGCGAGAAGAATTCATTGCAGTTTAAACCAGAATACACATCAGGCGAGCAATCGCATTAAGAGCTGAAGTGTGCGTATATGTTTCTGTGCTTGGGCGCATGTGTTCGTGTATGTGTTTATGTGAGTGGGAATTAAATGAGAGAGATGTTACAAACTCCTTGAAATTAAATTAACGTGTAATTTTATTTTAATTTACTGACTGGTCCTGCTGGTTGTGACACTGAAAACCCAGGGGCTATTATTCATATTACATACAAATGGTAACTGTTGGCTCTAAAATCATAACATTTTATCGGGTATTATGTTCAACCAGAAGCCATATGAATTCTATTTAGAAGCAAATACACAGGCAAGTAGCCGGTACTCACGGAAGCTAAATTGCAAGCTAGTGGTTGATGTGTCCAGTTAATGACATCGTATCAACACTAATACAAATAAAGCACAAGGCCGTGATTCACGCTGCTCTTTGTATTAACACAAGTATTCACAGCGGTCCTTTAATGGAGCATTGGGAAAAATCAATCAATCAATCAATAACTTTATTTGTCCCTCTGTGGGGCAATTAGTTTTGCAGCAGTTGGGTGCATACATTAAAGTACACATAAAAGACAGGGTGTATATACAAAACTCAAAGCCAATAAATGCATGAATACAGACCTAAAATACTCAGTCAATTAAGTCATAGAAAGGTAGGGCAAAACTCAACTCAAGATTTCATGCCACTTTGTTTGGATCGTGCAAAACTGGCGATCTGGCACCGGCCGTACGCCACACCGCAGCCGTGTGCACAGGGTGCAGCAAATTCTGAAAAGACAATATGGAACAATGTTCAATGGGCAGGAGTGATGCAATACATCTTATTCTTCCTTCTTAAAGAGCAATCTGTTATATGTTAAGCAGTATCTCTCAAAGAGAAACTAAGATCAATTTTTAGTCTCTTCTGCCCTTATTTACAAATACTCTGTTTGTTATATGATATTTTTTGTCTAGTACAATCATTTGACAAAAAAAAAAAAACTTATATCATCAGTTTGACATATTTTGGTGTATTAAAGAGGGCTTTTCCCATGATGATCCCAACTATCGATTACCTTTAATGACTCCTGCCTGACCTATTGCTGCAGCCATGGAGAAAGCAACTGATCATATTGATGAATTCTGAAGATGGATCTCAGAAACAGCAGAATGAATATGAGCCCATTCATGGTGAAACAACACCACCACATGGAAACATCATGGCTCATGTGTAATAAGACTAGATTTTTATGGGGTTCTCATTTCACTGCTATCTGAATTAACACATTTTAGCAATAGCTAGTCAGCATTTAAAATCTACAATTCGGTGGGAGCAAATAAGTTTGCATTTCATCTGTGCTCCTAGTTGCGGATGTTCGGCTGTCACAAGTTTCATTGCTGTAATTGGTTGCAGGTCTATTCAACTGTGTCCAGCAGCATTTTGGCCTGTGCCTGTTGATAGTTTCCTTTGGAAATCAAATAAATTAATACATTAATAAACTGATAGGTTTCAGATTAATTCACATTAGTCAGGCTTGGCACACTGTTCTTTAGGGATCATAACATTTTCATAGAAAAATGTGGTTATTTTTCAAAAACAATATCACGTGGATCAACAACCTCTTTTGATAATTATATAAAGAAATGGCTCACTATTTGTTTATGTGAACCATGACCAAGCCAGATAAAAAGTTTAAAAAATTTGAATAAATACCTCTATTTATGGGATGATTCGCTTTGTTGGGAGACGGTCCTGATTTACTGTAAACTCACATTTCTGTCAAAGCAATTTGTTTCTCAGGTTCAACAAGCCAAATAATCGTCATTTAGTTTCTTTTTATTAACATTATTTTGGCGAAGACTTAGGCTGTGTTTTCTGCTGACAATTCTCTCCCTCTCTTCCATCACCCCCAGAGAATCCCCAGAATCGAAAGACCAGACACTTCTCTGATGTATATTTTAGAAGTTCCTTAAGAAAAGTTTATTTCAAAAAGGTTTTTTTTTTTTTTTTTCAACAGCCATCACTGAAATTCACTTTTCATCTCCAGGGTCTCACAGTTTACTGATCAAAGCAGCTGGGTTTCGCTTCTAGGAGTTACTGATGGGGACTCGCTCTCATCAAAGGAATATGCAGGTTTACTTGTAAACAACAGTATATTTGTAAGGCAATCAACTTAAAAAATTTTTGTCGGTTTCTTGGAACATCTGATCTCTTCTGTACAAATATTCATTGGTTGGACTCATGACGCCAATGCTGAACATTTTTCGAAAGATTTAGAAAATGTTATCTCATAAAACGTTTAGTCCATGAATGAGGGTATAAGCTATGAATTTAAAAAGAAAATTCTCAGAACAAGCATAAGATATCAAAGAAAACTCCATGAAGAATTTGACATGCTTGAAACAAGGGCTGTTTTAAAGCATAGCTTTGGTTTTTCAAAACCAAGACAAAGAGCATGGTTTCAGACAAACGTGACAACATGACTGATTTGGGTAATATGCGCATTAAAATGGATCTGAAATTCCCAGTTTCTCTGTTAGATGAGGTCTAATACAGTATCAGTGAAATAAAGACACCCAAAGTCAAGGGCCTTCACTGAAGCCTGTTGAGGATCTTATGAGAGCACGGTGAGGATGCGGTACTTTTATAAACTTTTATAAACACCATCAAGCTGAAGTCCAAATGTTGGCGCAGGACCAAAGCAAAGTAATGCGTTACGCACTGTACACATGGCCATGATTCTTTCACACAAATATGAAGCAAGATGGCCTCAACGTTTTTTACAGTAAGTCCAACTTCCTGTCACCGAATGTTCCCCTTTCACCTTCTCACCTCTTAATGAATTTACTGCAGAAAGCACTGAGTCATCAACCTTCCGCAGTCAGTCTTTGATAAACTGTGGCATGTTTCATATATCTCAATCATTCTTAGCCACATATCCCATCAAAAAAAAAAAATGAACAATGTTTTTTGTCTTCTTTTATATATATCACTGCAAAAAGCCCCGGCACCTTTTTTTTCAGATCTGGATTTTTTTTTTTTCTCTTCATTGCGCAGGCAAACATGATAGCTGCATAGACAATATGTAGAATTAGTTTGTGTGGAGGCTTAAAGTCACTATGTTTGTAATTAAGTCAGGACTTTTTACCTTCTTTAAATGGGTGCCCAAGGGCTTATGGAGAGTTTCAACCATACAGAGGATCTTAAAGGAGAAATCGTGTTATATAAACGTTATAAAACGGGCTGATCAAAGTTTGCATTTACTGTGAGGGAGTCCTTTGCCTTGTAAATAACTTAATGACCATTCCTCCTACTGTTGGTGCAACAGGAAAGGAGGGTTGCTCTTATTCCCCCAATCACTGGTGGAACAGGGGGCGAAGGTTTCTCTTATTCCCCTGGTAAATCCAAGTTACCATTCAAATGGTGCCAAAAAATTTCAATGGGAGATATTGCTCACCGGACAGGGGAATAACCTTTACCAATAAATAAAAGGTGAAATAAAAGGTAAAAACACACTACCAAATTACTGACTTTAATGTTCTTTCAAGAAGACAACAGAGCAACAATTATCTCAACGTATAAAAAAAACATAACTGCTCACTAATGTTTACTGGCAATTTGTTATCGCTTAGCCTGTTCTGTTAACCACTGTACACTTAGCTCTGTACACCATAAATTGATGTAATAATATAGTTAGCTAACTATGCATGCTGTGCAAAAAGTTAGCAAGCTACCTAAATAATGCTAGATATCAACAAACCTAATCATATCTCAGCCAGTGAGCTGCTGAAAAACATTTTCATTTCGAAGGCTACATAGCCCAACCCTCTATCCCAACAAAATTGGGCCTCCCAATGCGAACGGGCGAAACAAAGAGATTAAATGTGGTGGGGTCTTATCGCTTATTCAACCAGCCCTCCACTGTCAGAGCTGCCAGCTCCATCACCTCTACCCAATCACGCCTCATCGCACTCACGGCCACTTCCATCAGCGGTCGCCACTACTGAGCAGGGTCCACCAATGCAGAAAATATCTAAAATCTTGATTCATTTGGCAACACCTTCATTTTTCCGTGCCTCCCTTGCGTTTATTGACTTGAGTAATTGATTGATTGATAGGCAGAGCTGACGCGCGCGGCCCTCGTAGTGATTTCGCGAGCTCAGTGTCAATCATAAATAATGCGCCAACCACAAAAACCCAAAAAGAAAATGTTGTGCCCAAAGAGCCAATGGTATGATGGTAAATCTCCATCTTTATTCAAAAGCATGGTATTTCCATTTGAGAGCAGACACGTCGATTTCTTGGGTAGATTTTACAAAATGTTACTCCATAATTCTGCTGTCACACTCTAATAGCCCTTGCTTGTGCGTGGATCTTTTCTCCCTACGC
This sequence comes from Gymnothorax reevesii, assembly GCA_029721435.1. Taxonomy (NCBI): domain Eukaryota; kingdom Metazoa; phylum Chordata; class Actinopteri; order Anguilliformes; family Muraenidae; genus Gymnothorax; species Gymnothorax reevesii. The sequence goes on from CM056591.1 coordinate 51,640,254, forward strand.
ACAAAACTGTCTCTGGCTGCTGGAAACATCTCTGCTCGAGCTCGGATTTCTTCTCTTCACGCTCAAAACTGCCTCTGTGCGCTTGAAACATTTCATCGAGGCATCAAAAATTTCATTGGTCAACACGGAACCTGGCATTCTATTGGATGGCGATTATTGACAGGAATTTACTGCAAAAAAATCTGAGTGAGAGCAGAAATGTTCTGAATGCAAGCAGAAATGTTCCAAGCGTGCAGAGACAGTTTTGTGCGTGGGAGAAAAGATCTAAATGCAAGCGAGGGCTATTTGAGTGTGAGACCAGAATTTTGGGGAAAAAATTACAAAATCATGAAATCGATGTGTTTGCTCTCGAGAGGAAATACTATGGTTCTCAAATAAAGATAGGGATATACCTTCACAAATGGCTGCATTCGACTGGTGCCTTTACGAAGTTATTGTTTTCAGTAAATGTTCCTTAACGTTTCAACTGATATCTAAAGCACAGAGGTGTGATTACGTTACTCACCAGAGAGAAACCTGTGAAGTTTGTTAATTAGCAGAAAACATTGAGGAAGCACGTGAATTGCAAGTTGTTAGTGGATGGTATCATGGGTATAACGAGGAAGAAAATATACCCAAGTAGGGGAGACCGGGGTCTTGTCACACGGGTAAGTTGTCACACTGCAATTATCTTCTCCACTAGAGGGCGCAACTAAAAGGTGGAATACCAGTTTTCTTCATTTATGGTCAGGTCTCATGTCCTGTGTGAGAAGAGAAAAACACATTGTAAGTTGAGATTAGCACCAATTAACCATTTCCCACAACCCAAAGTAAAAAAAATATTAACTTTATATATACTGCTCAAAAACATAAAGGTAACACTTGGAGTTATATTGTGTTGTTTAAGTGTTCCCTTTATTTTTTTGAGTAGTATATTCTAAAATAAGCTTCTTTCAGATAAAAATCCTAGCAGTGATACATGTGGACTTCTTAGAGAAGATATTAAGGCATCCTGTCATGCCTCAGTCATGGTTCTGTTTTAAGCTACCTTTAATCTAGAGCTATCATTAGTAAACATGGTAGTTTGGGGCAACTTGTCTCAGTCATTTGGGGGTTAGTTGTCACATGTGAAAAAAACAAGTTAACCAGCAGAGAAAGAAGAGAAAAACTGCTATTCTCACCAAAACACCAGTGAAAGAGGCACTTGAAGCTGAAAGGCGGCACAAGGGAAAAAGGCTGTTCAAAATGAAAGGCAAGGCAACCAAATCCAACATACCAAAGACTCAAAGTAAAGGAAATAAACAGAGGGCAGGTACAAAAAGAAAAACTCCAAATGACTCCTCATCGGAAGAAGATGAGTCCCTGTGCCTGTTCTGTGTAGAGCCATTTGGAAACAGCCGCCCAGGAGAAACCTGGGTGCAGTGCATAATATTCAAAGAAGAATGTAGCCCTGGCAAATCAATCTACATGTGCCAGAACTGAGACTCAGATGAGGAGTGTGACTTGTGAGGTCAAGTTTTGTTTGGGATTTTCTAAAAAGTGTGAAAACAAGCCCCTGTCTCCCCTACCTGTATCCTGGTTGGGTGATTGTGTTGCTTCAAACGATCTTCCAAATTTATTGAAGTTTTATGACGGGAGATATTGTGTGTGATTTGTGTTAGGAATTATCGCACATTACGGCAGAGCAGGAAAAAAACACACACTATACCCTTTTCTTTGCTTCTTGTTCTTGCGTTACGGCACGACGACATGTTTTCTCCACTTCCTCTGTCTTGGGAGATTCCTCCGTTGTAGGAGTAAGTTACTACTGTCTAAATCTTAAAACCCATTCAACTGGCAGACTTGCAGACATTAACTGTAACTGTACAGGTGGGCGGATAACTTTTTTTTTCATCTCGAACACTTCCGGTCGAAGAATCAATCATTAGCCAATCTACCCGTTTTATTGTAGCCCCCGGACAAAGTCGGGCGGCTGCTATGGATTGATGGTCGTTATCTCCACCACAACCGCGTGGGCGGCACCAATTGATTTTGGTTGCCATGGCAACAGTATTGGCCAAATAATGTACAAATTTGTGATGAAACTGAGATTTCCTCGTGGATGCAACACAGGCTGGAGAAGCTGGCTTTCAGGGGTTACACCCATGCAATCACAGGTGACCGTTGGTTAACCAGTCAACACAAAAAAGGTTGTTCAGCTCATAAGACCTGCCGGCCCACTGGGCAAATGTCCAGTATGCCAGATGGCTGGTGTCCACCACTGACTGAGATCTAAATAAATTCAAGAGCAGAGGAGAAACAAGGTCATTGACATCTATTAGTCTGGAAAGGGTTAAAGTAATTCTCAGGCTACAAGACTCAAGCAAGCTACAGTATGTGCCATTATCTACAAATAGAGAAACCTGGAACAGGGGTGAACCTTCCCAGGAGTGGCTGGTCAACCAAAATTCCTCCAGGAGCAAATGAACTCATCCAGTGAGTCACAAAAGAACCAGAAGAAAAAAAAATCTAAAGAAATGCAGGTCTCACGTCCCTCAGTTAGAGCAGGTGTTCATGATTCCGCAATAAGAATCCGACTGGGCAAAAATGGCATCCATGAGAGCTGCAAGGCAAAAATCACTGCAACACCAATGGAGAAGTCTAACAGATCTTGAACTTCGAAACAGCGTCACTTTTCTTTTAGCCTTTACCTTGGATTACTATTTGGATTTTGCTACTGCCTGTGTTTTTGTGCTGCATTCTGTTAGTCAGGTTACTAACCCTGTGCTTGTTCCATGATTTTGGAATTGCTCTTTGTTCAAATGCTGCAATTCCTCTGTTATCGGCCTGGACTGTCTGACCTCGTTCACTGGCTTAATACACAGTGAAAATGATTTATGGTCTTCGTTTGAATCCTGTGACACACACACCACTCAATATTTCCATTATAATTTGCATTTGGCTCTAACCTTTTTATAGTTTCGCTCAAAAGCAGCAGGCAGCCTCGGCAAGATTGTTCCCGACTGACTCTTCGGTGCTATTTATACTGATTTGCTAGTGAAAACAAGCAGAGAGATGGAGAACACTCAAAGCAGACATACGTATTGTCTAACAAACCAGAAATCATTCCTCCCCTTCTAATTCTGTGCATTCCTCTCCATCCTTTGTGTGGAGGCATTCAAGAACCAGAGGCGAGACCAAAAATATCCAGTAAACTTGATTTTTATTGGATCTGGGGTGGAAACCCCTGCAGGGCAGCAAACAACGGTAGAGTCCACAATCCAAAATCAGAATCCAGTCGTAATCCAATTCGTACACAGGGCAGCAAACACAAAACTCAGGGTTGGGTAGAGCAGGTTCGGTACACAGGCACAGGAATATCAAAGGTAAATCCAAAATCAAAATCCGGGACGTTCCAGTCAGAAGTATAACTAGTGATGTTACCGCTGATACAGAGGCACCGAAGCACGCTTCAAACTCGACAGGGTGTTTTTCTGAAGCACAGTGCCGGAGCTTGCTTCATATCGAGAAAAACCACGTGACTGATGACGTTCAGATCACTTTACTGCTTCATTCAGACTGAATCAGCTGACCGGTTTGGTTCGGTAGGCGGAACTTTGAAACATTGGCGCAATTCCAATGTTATTTAAGATGGATGAAACAGCGTTCTGTTTGGCATTGTGTCTGAATAAAACTGCCTATGTTGCTCAAGCACAGCCAGTATACACCAAGCACAATCAAAAAAATATAATAAAATATAACATGCTTTTTGGACAAAGTAAATATTTACAGGATTCACTGAGGCTGAGGATGTAATTAATGTTATTATAGTATATAGGTAAGGAAGAGGTAAGGAAGAAAAACAGATATCGAAGTTAGATTTCAGCTTTAAGTATTTTTCACAATACAACATACTCGAAGTGCACACGCAAGGTGCGTCAGCGTCACCTTTGCAAGGCTGTACAACAATCTCTGTGACAGCAGATGTTACCCACATGCTCATTAACTGAAGCATTGAGTAGTGAACCAATTTTCAATACAATGGTCCAAAAGCGTCCGAAGCTTCATAAAGCCTTGTTTGGCCATCACTAAGTATAACACTAAGGGTACAAGGCATAAACGATTGCAGCACAGGGAAAACGTTCTGACAAGAGCTGAAAGTGAAATGACTGCTTAAATACACGTAGGGGAAGTCATATGCTATAATTGGGAACAGGTGAGCTGGATGAGACTAATTAACAAACGAATGAACAAGAGGAAGTACCTAACCACATTTAATTGGCGAAAGCCAAAACGCGGACGTGTGAGGTTGTGTTCAGGAACCAGTCGCGAGAATCCAGTAATGCAGTAAGAGTGATTTTATTGAGCAAGGGGGTAAACCCCCGCAGGGCAAAGGCAACAGTACAAAGTCCAAAATCCAAAAATCACAATCCACAGGGCAGCATCCGAGTCAAAAAACCAGAGCAGCAAAAACAGCATTCATAGTCGGGCAGAAAAAGGGTTCGTTAACAGATGCAGATAAAGGTACCAGAACAGAACCAAAAGTCGAGGACGGTCCAGTCAGAAGAGCAACTCAAAGAGTGCAAGGCGAAAGCGAGAGCAGCACAGGTAAACTTGGGAAACGTTCTGACAGGGAACTGCTGTGAGAAGACTGCTAATATACACATACGGGAGGTCAGATGCTAAACAGAACACAGGTGCAGGAAATCAGACTAATTACAAAGGAGCAAACATGAGGGAGAACCTAATCACATGAAATGGGCAAAAGCCAAAACGCGGCCAGGGATCACAAGACAGCCTATAGACAGAGATACGGCTCCGGTTACGGAGTTCTAACATGCACAGATAATGAGAGAAAGGACAATGTGAGAAGGTGTGGAGGATCCCCTGAAATGCAGCAAAGAAGATTAGGTAAAGGCAAGAGGCGGAGACTAGAACAGGGCGAGTGCTGAGAGCTTGTTAATTAGTTAGTCAGGTGCAGCTATCCAATCCATAGTGCTCGTTAGTAAGTTAGTATTATATACAAAGTAAGTTTAGGTTCGTAACTTTAGCATAAATAACAAACTGTTAGTCCTGGTTAGTAATATAGAAAAGCAAGGTGAAGGAAGTAAATGAAATAGGAAGGAATTGTTGAAATCCAGAAACCATGAAATATCCCGAAAGAGTGGCACGCAACACTGGGGCAGTGAGCAATCACAAGACATGAGACGAACAGACGACTCCAGTTAGGGAGTTCTATCGTGCACAGAGGGAGAGGCAGAACCGTGATTAACAAGGTGCTGCTGAAGCACAGAAAAGTAAATTGAGTGAAGGCAAGGGGCGGCGACTAGAGCAGAGCGAGTGCTGAGAGCTCATTAGTCAATTAATAATGTGCAGCTATACAATCCCTAGAGCTTGTTAGTATGTTAGTACTATAAACAATGTTAGTTTGTGTTAGTAATTTATCTTAAATAATAAACTGTTAGTATTTGTTTGTAAAGATAGAACAGCAAGGCAAAGGAAGCAAACGAGATTGGAAGGAATGTTTGGAAACCCGGAAACTATGAAATCACCTGAAAGCGAGGCACACAAGACTGGGGAATAAAACTGTCACATAACATATGACCAGACAGGGGAGACAATGTGCAATGCAGGGCATGAGAAATACAAAAACCAGAATTATAATCTAAACTGTGAATATGGGAAATGGCAGGCAAAGGACATAACAAAGAAAAACAGGAAAAATACAAAACATGGCCTGGACTCAATCAGAACACATGGCTTGGAATCAGGGTCATGACAAAAATGGTCATGGTCAGGCAACAGCAGAATCATAACATCCTTTCTCACACTCACCAATCTCTTTTTGAAAAAGCAAGCGTGAGCTTTCTCTCTCTCTCTCTCTTTCTTTCTTTCTTTTTCCCAAGAGCACCTGTGTAGTCCCTTCTTCAAAAATTGAAGAGAATATTAGCTTATCCCAATCGCCTATTTTTCACTCCTCTCTGTCTGTCCTTGTGCCTGACCTGAAAACTATGAAGGAATGTCATCATTAAGCATTAAGGAGATTACCACCTGTCACTTGAGTCATTAATAAAGGAATAAAGGGTTTTTTCTCCAGAATGAGTGATGTGACTGAATGAGCAGTGAATCTACCTCCCGCATCTGCCATGCTGTTGTCACTCCCCTAACTCTCTGTAACCGACGTCACTTAGAAATGAACTTTAACCCATTAACTTGCACACCAAGAAAAAAGCAATGGAAAAGCATTGGCTTGCTCCATCAAAGAGATGAACAGGAAGCTAAAGGGTTAAAGGAGCATGGGCGTGACATTAATTGACATTTCTTTGACTTGTGGCTTTTCTTAATCTTCTTTTTTTCATCTTTGTGAGTGTTGGAGCTGAATTAAGGGAGAGGAGGAGACCAAATAGTCGAAAGTTGCGGGGAAATAAGCTAGTGGGCCGTACATCTTAATCTCTTCTGAATCGAACAGTAATTCAGTAATTCCAGGCACCTAACTCAGCCATGCAAGACATATCCAACCAATGGGATCCAATTCATCACTAAACCTCGCTAGCAAAGAACAAACACTCAAACAAGCAACCATACTTAAATGCTGACTAACAATCATATTCAGCAAATCACATGAATAACATCACAGTTCATTCCATCAGAGGACCATACACTTGTCAAACCAGGAGGCAAAACTACCAATGAGAACACAGAAAGATGATGGCTTTCTTTAATCATGTTTGAATGTGACATAGAACATTTCCCTTTCCTAAATTGCGCTTCAGCTCTTAGTTAGTGTAAACTTAATGTAATGTCAATGCGGGATGACTAAATAAATAAATAAATAAAACACATACTCTTTGTCAAGGCAAATGCAGTAACCGATCTCTGTTTCAAAAGCTCTAATGATTTCATCTGAAGTAGGGCCTTGTTGGGTTATGTTCATTCCCCTTGGTAAGAAGTCTGTTATATAACATTTTTATCAAGGCAAAATATACTGTAGTTTTAGACAAGAGAGCTGCAGGGCCCAAGTATTATCGGAACAAAGACGTTTTGGTTGATTTTGCAACGCACACAAACTGCTATATTTCCAACAGTATGACACAAGTAAGCTTCAATGAACACAGATATTTTCTTTTATCACAGATGCAAAATTATATTTTTCAGAGTCAAATAAAAAATGTCCCAAAATTTGTCAAGCTACTTCTGAAAACTGACGTAAATAAATAAAGTTTTTCTATATTTACAGGAGGGAACACTACTCTTCCAGAACAAAAAGCCTTCTGTTTTTGGAGTAGAACACAGGAGAGGCACTTATCATGACGTTCATCAGACCTACAGACAAAATGCGTCAGGAAGTGATTTCAGTGCGTGACAGAGCCGCTCATAGTACCTGTTTCCTGTCTGTAATGTGGGCACCTTGCTAAGCTTGTCCTGCAGCAGCTGCTGAACATGAACTTCAGAGCAGTGAGGAGATTTTTCTTCAAATGTGCTGAGGACTAAAGGACACATCCCTTCTGATGACTGTATGCAGTGTTGTTATTTTTCAATAAAAAAGGAATATCACAAAGTCCCAACATTCCAAGAAAGTCGATGCGTTCAGACCTGTCATCCATCAATCATCATCCCACAATATGGCATAGAAAAATTCAGTTTTAGTCCATTATTTTCCCTTATTCTTGTTCTGCGGGAATAACCTGATATAAACAGCCTCGACTTGAGTGAAGTCAACTGACTTCAACGCTCTTATACTCTGGCCTACAAAAGACCTGCATCCCACCTCCCCCACCTCCCCAGCCTGCTCCTTCAGATGCAGTATTATTCATTGTGGGCAGCACTAATTACCTCCGCCAAGGAGGTTATGTTTTAGGCAGCGTTTGTCTGTTTGTTTGTTTGTTAGTTAGATAGTTAGTAAGATAACTCAAAAAGTAATGCACCGATTTTGATTAAATTTTCTGAGAAGGTGGGTATTAAGTCAAGAAACAGGTGATTCAATTTTGGCATATCTAGGCCAAAGTGCAGCTGAGATAAACGCCAAAGTTCAAGATTTCAAGTCTTTCCAATGGGCCGGAGTTCCAATCACCGTGCTTTTGGGTTTTGCTGCCCCCTGGCGGAGGTCTGCGCTCTCTGAGTGCTTTTCTCGTTCATATTTTATTCATAAAATTGAAAAAGTCCTGAACCTCAGGCACTGCTGGGACGTTTGCCATCCCAGGGACTGCTTGGGTCATGCTTGCTTGGGTTGTTCCAGAGCATCACTCGAACAGACTCACCGTCAAAAAAATATGAATGCCTCTCATTCAATCTGAATTAAGTGTCCTGCCTGAGGTACTTGTAATGGGAAATATGAGTCGGACACATGTGAATGCTGTAAATTATCAGTCCATAAATTATAAAGTGACGTAAAACATGTAGGAGTGCCACCGCTAATCCCTCTACATCCTGACATGAGACAACAAAAGAAAATAAGTTAGAAGGCATATTTCCTGACATAACGTAATGTGTTTGGGGGGGTAACGTCATTATTTTGATTCTCCCCATAGCTCCTCAGAGACTTCCCCTGTCCAAACAACCAGCGGTATGACAATATTGCTCTGCAATCAATAATAAAGCCACAATCTTTACAACTATATAAGTAGAGCATCATATAATCCCTGTCTCCTTCTACCTCCTTCTGTTATCCCCCCTGTATGATTTATCGTTCCTTCATGACTGTACAGTATAGTCTTTGTAGATGGGGCCCTCTGAGGACATACGTTTTAATTGCTGTGTTTTTCAGTGAGAACCTCCGACAGCTGGCTCGATGCAGCACAAGATGATTCAGCTGGTGGCTGTCTGCGTTTGACAGTCTATTGACAGCCACCATCGCAAGCGGCTGCGCTTTAATCGTGACTCGATAAGCGTAAGCAACCAGCAGAAAGGCAGAACACTGCCTGGGAATGCAGAGCCGAAAATGGAGCACTGGCACCTCAGAACCTTTTGAGAGAAATGTAGAAATCAAGGACTACATGGTGACTTTATGTGGTGGCACTGGAGTCTGACGAGCAGAACAAGGGGAGGCTGTGAAAAGCGAGGGCAGTTCTGCAATTGCGTTTTATTTCATGCTTAGTCTGGGAGGCCTAGAGGATTGTGGGTGTTTGTGCCCAGCATCCACATCATGAGCTTTGTTCTCGATAATAAAATCTTGGCTAAAATATTAATGACAAGATTGTCATTAGTTGTAAAAGAAATTAAAACATTCAGATCGGACAGGCTTCATAAAAAACAGACACTCTCATGATAATACTAAAAAATTATTTAACATTATTAAGTTTGCAAAACAATATCATACATCTATTACTGTTTGCACTCTCGATGCTGAGAAAGCCTTTCACAGGGTTGAATGGCAATTTTTGTGTTATATTTCTAAAAATATGGCCTTGGCTGTAATTTTCAACAGTGGATACTTATGCTTCATTCAAATCCTAAAGCATCAGTAAAAACTAATGACCAAATATCAAGACATCTGCCTTACACAGATATTATCCAATAAAGTTCTGGGCATTAACTGAGTTTTATCAGGGAATCAACCATTGAGGAACAATCCTAATATAACCCAATAAACCCAATAAACTGGATTAAATGGAAAGAAGATGGGGTGACTGCAGTTCATATTCTCCGGAACGATATCCGTTTTAAGACTTTTAATGATCTCATCAAAGAAAATGGTATGCCACAATCAGAATATCTCAATTATCCTCCATTAAAATGTGTGATAAATAATTATGTACCAACAGATTAAGTGAGAGATAATGTACATAAATTAGAAAGCTTACTTTTTTGTTCGAACTCAAGAGATAAAAATTCATTTTCATTATCTTATGCGTTGCTTGATGAAACATCTGATAAACTGATCAAAGATCACACCATAAAATGGGTTTGAGACCTTAATAAACAAGAGGTTGAAATTTGTGTGCTGATATTTGGAAAAATACAAGGTATCCCTTTTGCTCTACAAAAATCAAATTGAGACAATTAAAATTCTGAACCGCTTATATTGCACCTCATCTCTTCTGTCTACAGAGGGACTATGAGAGAATGGTGAGTGAGTAAAAGTGGTATTTGTAAAGTATCACTACATTTGTCAAGAGAATGTGAAAAAATTAGAGTTAAAGCTTGGCATGACCAAATAGGACCTGAATGTCAAAAAATTCAACCCCGTAAACGCACAAACATGTATTCTAAGAGACCTTCATATCTAAAATAAATTTCCATATAATAATAGTAATGTTTTTCTTTCAATATGCATGTTTACAAAAAAAGAATAAATAGATTGATGTAAACATACCAACTTATAAAGAGTGGATCAATGAAGCAATTGATATGATTCACATGGAAAATATTGCTTCAGCCTTAGGTAAATAGGTAAAACAGTGATACGACTCATTGATCCCTATGACTCATCAGTCAATGGTCAAATATTTTGCCTATTTTAAGCAGCTCTGTCATCGATTGATCGCAAAATGGTGATATGGCTCATTGGTCCCCGTGGCTCATCAGACCCCAGTCTCCCCTACGACCAAAAAGCCACAGGAGACCCAAAAATACTGAACATCCCTCCATCAACTAACACCGACAACCATCCCATCCTTCATGAGGAAGTTGAAGTGGCAGTAAAATCGCTGAAGAAGGGGGAGGTAGCAGCAGTGGATCATTGCTGACGCATTGGAAGATCAGGAGGGAACAGTCGCCATTGGAGGCAGAACATTCTCCAACTTATATTTTACCAGCGCCCCAGCAGGAACAGAATCAGAGTTAACTAGGCTAGTTAAATGCCTTGATAAGACATCAACAGCCTATGGCATGCAGATCAGAGTGGAGAAGACCAAAATGATGACCAACCACAGCAACAGCGTCAGCAATGACATTAAGGTGAATGGTGATAAAACGGAAACTGTCAGCAGCTTCAAGTACCTGGGAGCAATTGTGACCAATGAGGGATCCTAACCTGAGGTACTTGCCGAGTTTTTGCAAACCACAGCAGTGCTCTCAAAACCGAAGATCATCTGGAACGACAGCAACATTGCACTGAACTCAAAGATCCGACTGAAACGTTCCCTCTTCGTATCCATATTCCTGTACGCGTGTGAGACATGGACACTAACAGCTGACGCGGAGAGAAGGGTACAGGCCGCAGGGATGAGATGCTTTCGAAGACTCCTCGGCATCTCCTACCAGGACCACATCACTGACGAGGCAGGGATTTAGAGATAGAACCAGGCGAGCCATTGGGCCCCACCAAGACGCTGAGTGACAACCAGAGAAAAACAAAGAACCGGGTGGAACGGAGGGAGCTGGTTGCCAGGTCCTCTGTGGCATCCCCACAGTTCACAAGACTTCAGGATAGAATTTGATAGGACAGCATATGATAGGAAGCCGACAGTTTCATACATTAAGAGGCATGGTGGAGATTTGCGCACATATGCCAGTCCACGCTCTTAAGAGCTCACGTGAACACAGAGTATCTTGTGACAGATGTGTCTTCTTTCATAGATTTCAGTAAAATGGTTTTACCCTGAGTTCAATATTACAGTACAACAATGCTAATATTGAGTCCTAAACGAAAAATCAATACCCTGAACTCAACTTGGGCACCTATGTGATCAGAGGGAGCTTCTGAAATAAGTGACATTAACAGCACACGAAAGTACATCATGTGACCTGAGTAAATTCCCTGCTCTGCTGGATTCGAGGAAACAGAGAATCGTTTGAGCTCAGAGGTGCCAGTTCACTCACTTTTCGAATGACTGAGAGGCCACTTGCCTCCCTAAAAGCTGAATTTATTTTTCTTAATGGCAGACAGCCAGGGTAAACCATGAAGGTCACAGAGTATTTTCAGATTGTCTCTCTTCTTCTCCGTCTCTCTCCCTCTCTCCGTCTCTCTCCCTCTCTCTTTCGTTCCCTGTATGTGCATCTCTTTCTCTCATCTCTACAGCCCTCCTTTTCTCACTCCCTCCGGTGTATCTTCACAACTCGGAACAAAAAAACTGAAAAAAGAGGGTTAACAAGAGCATCGAGATTTAAGTGATAGATTATGGATTACAGAAAGATCGCTTGATCAAGAAACATTCTGAGGATTCGGGAAACACTGTGTGTGTGAAAATAATGCTCTGTGGCATGGAAGCCTTTGTATTGGATCTAAATAAGATGTTTCTGTGTGGTGCTAAAAATCAGCCCTTTACTGTAGATGGAACACAAGCTTTCTCTGACAGCGGACTTGTGCTGCGTGAAATTACATTCATGGAGGAAAAAAAAGACTTCACGGGCAGTCTGACAGTTTATATGGGTCTGTTTCACACCAGCAAATAGCTTCAATATGAGTCGAGATGGAGCTTCTGTGGTGTGTTGTGTTTAGCATTGCGGCCGCACCACACGTTGTGAGGCTATTATGGCTGATCGAGACCGAAGGGGGTCAGCTGGGGCCATGCAGTTTTCACCATGGATATGAAGTAGAACTTCGGCTAACGTTGACTGGTAACACAGAGTCCTTTTTGTTCCAGGGAATGTCCGACGGAGAATATGCAGAAATTCCGTGCGATGGATTGGTGGCTTGTCCATAGTACATTCCTGCCTGTTGGCTAATACATACTTGGATTGGCTCCAGCGACCAGAAGTAAGTGGGCTGGATACTGCAATGCGTGATTGGATGAATGACAAATTTGTCACATCTTGGGGGAAATTGGAGGGTCAATTTATTCAGTTTTTTTTTTCTTTGAAGCATGGGGATAGTAGGAATTGCTAAGTGCTATCTATCTATCTATCTATCTATCTATCTATCTATCTATCTATCTATCTATCTATCTATCTATCTATCTCTGTAGAGTAGGCCACTTTGTGTTGTTCTCGGGTTCCTTTTTGTTCTGGGTGGCAGCTCTCCCAGTTGTCAGAGACAGTATCCAGTGTGTCTAACAGTAGCAGCTCTGGATGGAGGGCTGGGTGAAAACCCGCTCATAGCTGGGGTCCTAAATGACTTTGGGCATTCTCTGAGGGGGCTCTCACTGCAGACAACTAAAAAAAATCAAGGCTCGTCAAACAAGACTAAACACCAAAACACCTGCAGCCCTTAGCCCCAGACTCTCACCTCCAAATACAAAAGATACAAGATGTGAAATCGTGTCAAAATGAGCAATCTCTCGGTGTGACCTTGAGAGTGACGCGAAGGTCACCAAAATCGACTGGCGCCGGGGCAACACCCTTATATATGTTGACATGAAATTTGAAGGAAATCCGTCAATTCGTTCTTGAGATATCTCCCTGACAAGGATTCGGGACGTACAGACGGACGGACGTACGGACAGACGGATGGTCGTGAATACTATGTCCTGCCGCTTTGCGAGTTCCGCGCGGCGGGGGACAAAAATAAAATCTAAAAAAACTGGGGTTCAGCTCATGGGTCTAGTTCTGGCAGACAACTCCACACTAGCCCACATTCATCTAGACCAGGACTCCTCAAATCACGGTCCCTGAGGGCCGAGAACTGCCACCCTCCCTTTTCCTGGGATTCAGGTGAGATGAGAATCTGGCCAATCAGCAGCATTAATTGTTCACTTAATTGCCTGGAAGGAAGGAAAATCAGTACTGTCTTTGGATTCGAGGCCCGGATTTGGAGAGCCCTGCTGTAGACACTTCCATGCAAATCGAACACTGCTCTGTCCCTCTGGTAAGGGGCTGTATGACCAGCTTTCCTGCTCCGCCTTTGCAGCACAAAATCCCTCTGCCTTCTATTGTGGTGCACCGCCCTGCTGCTGCATCGCACTGGCCTGCTGCTAGTTAACATCCAACCTGCACCTGAGCAACAACTTGTGTCCTCTGAATCACTCCTGGTTCGAAGTAACCTGACACTTCCTGCTCTCATTTCCTCGAGCACTGAGGAGATGTGGATGTGTCAGGGTCAGAGCCTAGACACCAAAATATTGTTTTATCTATTTGCTACTTCTGCTATTAATGGATAACACGAGTTGGCTGACAGAAATATTGTTTCTGTCCATGGGATCATCTACACTTTAATCCTCACGATCTGGACAGGAATGATGCAAGCAGGCTATGAAACTTGTAAATACTGACGCAATGAGTTAATAATAAATGTTAGAAATAAGGGCATTTATTGTAAAGTTCTGCATTGATGGAATTAAAATGAAATAGATAACAAAAAATTTGAACTACATTCCTGCAAAGTTGAGTCCTTTCATTATTTTGTATTCCAGAAAAACTAGTAATCGTGATGTTATGATTGATCCAAAGGATGTTCTTTGCCCTTTTACTTGGAATATTTAAGTGGTATTTGAATGACTGGCTGGCCTGATTTAAACAACTATTCCACCATGAAATCTACAGATCAGACTCATCCCTGTAGTGTCCTCCGCATTGTATTTCTGAATTAAGTCATTTTTCTAATCCTTATTTAGTCAGGTTGGCATAGCATGTCCAGCCAGCTATTCTGGGGAATCACAGCATTTTGAGCATTTAATACTTTATTTTTGACCTGCCATTTTCACTCTATTCTTCCCTAGGTTTTTGCCCACGCCCGACGAGGTGGCGTGGGTATACAGTTCAGCACCGTCTGTCTGTCTGTGTGTGTGTACGTGTCAGTCCGCGCGACAGCTGTGCCACCACTGAAGCTAGGGTGACCAAACTTTGTGTGGTAGATGATCCTGGGGTACCCTGTCCAAATTTGCATTTTGAGGTTGAAAGGTCAAAGGTCAAGGTCAACAGGATGCGTGGGTTAGCATCTCTATAGAGTGCGCATCATCTAGTTATTTCTACCTTTCGCAGGAGGCAAGGTACCCAAAAAAGGATGCAAAGGCAGAAGAATCAGGCAAGCATTAGAAAGCAATGTAAAAAATGGAAAATCCTAATTTCTATTGGAGTATTGGATTAAAACCTAGTAAATTAAAGAAATGGCAGATGCCTGATAGAGAAGGAGAGTTTGGTCTGTAGATCAGTCATTAATTTTAGACCCAGTGCATCTCGAAATGTTCACCCCCCCCCCCCTTTTTTTATGCTTTGTGATAAAAATGAAAAAATACATTACATTTTAAATTTGCAATAATTTTTCTTTTTTTTATGCTGTCTTATTTCTAGATGCATTTGGGATGGGGAAAATGCAGTTGTACAATCCCAATTCCAAAATAGTTGGGACAAAGAGTAAATTGTCTATAAAATCAAAATGCAATGACTTTAAAATCACACCAGCTAGTATTTTATTCACAATAGAACAGAGATGACAGAGCAAATGTTGAAACTGAGAAATGTTACAATATTATCCACAAAATGAGGTCATTTCAAATTTGATGGCTGCTACAGGTCTCAAACAAGTTGGGACAGGGGCCTGTTTACCACGGTGCAGCATCCCCTCTTCTTTTTAACACAGAGTGGAGGCGTCTGGGCATTGAGGAGACAAGTTTCTTGAGTTTAGCCATTGGAATTTGATCCCACCCTTATTTAATACTGGCTTCCAGCAGCTGGAGAGTTTTGGGTCTCCTTTGACGGACTTTTCTTTTAATCATGCGCCAAATGTTCTCAATTGGTGAAAGATCAGGACTGCAGGCAGGCCAGTTCAGCACACAGACTCTTCTACTGTGGAGCCATGCTGTTGTAATAGCTGTGATATGTGGTTTTGCATTGTCCTGCTGAAATACACAAGGCCTTCCCTGGAATAGATGTCGTCGGGAGGGGAGCATATGTTGCACTAAAACCTTTATATACCTTTCAGCATTCATGGAGCTTTTTAAAACATGCAAGTGTCCCACACCATATGCACTAATGCATCCCCATACCATCAGAGATGCTGCCTTTTGAACTGAACACTGATAACAGGAGGGGTGATCTGTCTCCTCTTAAGCCCGGAGGACACAATGCCCATGATTTCCTCCAAGAATGTCAAATTTGGACTCGTCTGACCACAGGACACTTTTCCACTTTGCTACAGTCCATTTTAAATTAGCCTTGGCCCACAGAACACGGTGGCGCTTCTGGATCATGCTCAACAATGGCTTCCTTTTTGCATGATAGAGTTTTGGGTGGCATCTGTGGATGGCACAGTGGACTGTGTTTACTGACACTGGTTTCTTGAAGTATTCCTGGGCCCATTTAGTAATGTCAATGACAGAATCATGCCAGTGAGTGATGCAATGAGGCCAGAACAACATTCTGTACACAGTACCCCATACTCCCCCTTGTGATATAGCCTACATTACATTGCACTTTAATGTAAGTCCCAATGTTTATTTTGTATACCTGTCAAGGAATGTACAGTTGTTCCTTTGAACACACAGATGGTGTCACAGTGCATATATACAGTGGCATCTGAGGGCTCTTTGGCCTTGTCCCTTTGGCACGGAGATTTTTCCACTTTCTCTGAATCTTTTTATGATGTTATGCACTGTCGATAATGAGACCTTCAAAGCCTTTGCAATTTGACGTTGAGGAACATTGTTTTTAAAGTATTCCACAATTTTTTAATGCAAGCATTCACAGGTTGGAGAGCCTCTGACCATCTTTACTTCTGAGAGACTCAGCCTCTCTATGACATCCCTTTCATAGCCAAGAGACCTGTTGAAGCCAGAAAATTTGAAATGAACTCATTTTGTGGATAAAAATATAAAATTTCTCAGTTTCAACATTTGCTATATTATCTCTGTGCTATTGTGAATAGAATACTGGCTGGTGTGATTTGAAAGTCATTGCATTTAGATTTTATTCACAATTTACACTTCGTACCAACTATTTCGGAATTGGGGTTGTATTTTTCCCATCCCTGGAACATAATTGTGGCCTGAAGGGGTTAATACATCATGCAGTCTCATTAATTGTGTCCTCTTCCCTTCCAGCGTGTCTTTAAAGGGTATCGTATCATTAATTCGTTTTGCATCTTGCATGCCTCCACTCATCAGTTTGTACGACCCAATCCCTTGTGTTCCTGTCGTGTATATAACCCAACTTTGAGTCTGGTAGAGCTGCTGGGTTGTCATCCTGAATGCCTTTAGGCAACTAGTCAGTTTGTTCTTTTCGCATTTAGAAGTTATTCGTTTACAGAAATTATTGTAACTGTTATGACAATGATATACGCTCGTGCTGTTTGTAACTTAATTAATAGGAACAAACTCCATAGCCTTACTGACGGTCTCCAGGATTGGACCCGCCTTCCTGCTGACTTGCCTCTCCAGTTTGTTCCTCTGCCCAGTATATTAGGGACACCTCCCTCGCTTTCACCGTTCCACAGGATTGGCTGTGTTCCAGCAAAGCCTTTCAGACCTGCGATCTGACAGTTCTGACCTGGCGAGGGTAAACACCGCGAGACATCTTCCCTCGAACCACTGGCTGGGTGCAGACTTGCCCCTTTTACTTTTACTCTTCATACCCTCTGAACTGGACTTTGATCAGCTATTCCAGACTTTGGCCCGTCCCTTGCTATTACCGTATTCCTATCAATAAACACCTTCTTTGGATGGTACTCTGAATCTAAATCTGATTCCTTGACTTGATCATCACAAAGGATGTAGCATCAAGCACAGTTGCTAGCAGCAGCAAAGTTGATGCAGGGCAATATCAGGCAGAGGAATGACTATGCTGCAGAATGAAACAAAGTTTGTGGGGCTATTTCCAGCAGACAACTTGAAACATGCCAACAGCCCAGGGACACTCCTGTGCTTATCAGTCAGTGCTCTGCCCCTCTGGTAGGAGGGCTGTATAAGCTGCTCTCTTGGTCCACCTTCGCGTCACAAAATTCCTCTGCCTGCCCCTCCGTTACATGACTCTCTGCTGCTGCATCTCTCTTTCTTACTCTTAGTTTACAACCCACAACCCATCTCCATCCCAGCATTTCACTTGTGGGCTCTGAATCCCCCAGAGGGGAGGGGGGATATTCTGGGACTTTCTTTTACTCAAGCTCTGTACGCTGTAGGGTGTACCAGGGTCAGTGCGACGACACCAAACTATTGTTGTATCTATCCGTTACTACCGCAAATAAGTGAGTTGGCTGAAAGAACTACAGTTAACCACTTTAAACCTATTTACAGTATGAAATTGGAGTGAATGAGCCAACCACCAGATTGCTATGGGCTAAAGAATATGTATTGGTGTGATTTAGCAGTTAAAGTTGTTTATGGACGAGGGGAAAGTTGCCAGAGACCGGGAAATGGTGTCAGCAGTGGTAATGGTATTCCTGGCGCAGTTGAGAAAAACGAGGCACTTTGTGCATTAGGGGACGAATGGCCATGAAGAATGATTTCAAAAAACATTCATTACCTCAGGAACGACGCTGAATGAAAGCTTTTTTTATTAATGTGGCTACCTGCACATAGAAGTCATCAATTATCAACCACTTATTTCTTTCTCACTGGTCGATTTGCATATAGCAGTGATTCGCCATGTTTTTCACACTTGTCATGTTTTTTTTCTTCTTCTTCTTAGGACAGCAGAGAAGGCGGCATCTTACGTAATTCCTGATATTGGTTCTGTTCGGCAATAGTTCAGCAGACAAACTAAAAATATCGTGGTGCTAAATCCCTGATAAGGTTTAGCTCAGTTCAATGGGCAGCAATGCATTATAATACGTCAGCATTATATCCCAAACCTTGTGACATCAACCTGCCATGTCTTCTCTCCTTTGATATTGATCACCAGGGATACAGGACCTCTGACCCCTCACAGTTTCTTCAACCGCTATGGTGCATATTCAGAACCTTCAGCCTCAAACTCCCAAAGGTTTCTTACTGACACAGGTGGTATTTGCAGCGTTCTTCAGTGATTGTGAAATTGCCTCTGTAAATTGGTGTAATCCAACAATTTTATGTTCAAGTAATATAGTTGTTTGATTGTTCATTCTGTACCAAACCAAAGCCAAAACAATGCTACTCCCTCACATTTGAGCTGCACGAAAAATAATACATTTAAATTTCAAATGAACATTGGAACGTCAGGCTTCTTTTTTTTATTTTACCGCTGAAGTCATTGATGTAAAAATGCACTTGCAGCAAAATACCCAAAACAACAAAAAAAAAGAACACAATATTGACTTTTTCCAAATTAACCAGCAGAAAGAGCAATGGTGTGCGACATTGAGTTTAAAAATGCCAATGCATAAAGAGAAAGTGGTAGACCCAGCATAAAGCTGCTTTCACACTGGACGCAAAATAAATTTTTCACTTGACAGATTACATTCTAAGTCAAGGCAAAGATGCGAATGCACGCGAACAAATTCTTTTTCTCGTCTGATGTGAAAGCAGCTGTAATTTGTCACTGAAAATCTTCAGGAAGGCTTGAAGTAAACCAACATTTAATGCTGCACAGACTAATAAGGTCCATGCCAGCAGAATAATTAAATTCGAAGTTAACGTACCTACTACCTAGCATGCTCACACTGGCCAAAATTTGCTGTTCTGAATTTGCTGTGGCTATGAACGCATGGCGAACGAGTTAAAGTTGCAAGTCGTTTCCCATTCTCATAACATTAACATTCTGAAGTCAAGCTACAATAACCTACTCTAAAAATATCTTTACTGAGGCCAGAACAACATTCTGTACACAGTCGCCCATACTCCCCCTTGTGATATAGCCGACATTACATTGCACTGTAATGTAAGTCCCAATGTTTATTTTGTATACCTGTCAACGAACGTACAGTTGTTCCTTTGAACACACAGACGGTGTCACAGCGCATGTATACAGTATGCACACATGTATCTTTAAATTGAATTCAGTTCAAGCTGCTATCACCTCTTTGTTAGTCAATGGGGAAAATTTGTCTCTCTGCTACCAAGCAAATATTTACAAAATCTGGAGGCAGCACAAGTCCTGCTTTCTATTAGAGTCACATAAGCGGCCAAGCAAAAGCCTGTGGCCCTCGTCCAAAAATGCTTCTGTCTCCATGCTCCATCTTAGATTTATCTTTATGAATGATGAAGCCAGCCAGACAGAGTTAGACCCTAAGCATTTTAGTGCTGATCTCTCAACAATACCTGCCAACCTCCAACCCCCTCTTCCTCTAAGTATAGGTGTAACTCATGAGGAAAGTAACAGATGGGGGAAAATAGACAAGAACAGGTCTTTGTTTTTACTGGAAGTCAGTGTTTGTCATTGCCTGAACAGAATTAGCCTGGGTCAGGACTGTGGCAGGTTTAAGGTTGTTAATGTTTTACATTTGTTGGGTCATGAAGGGTGTTAAACTCATTGGGGTGCAACTCCTCTTGGAGAAAACAACATTAATGAGGAGATAACTGAGAGCAGTAGAGGTTTTACTGATTGTCTGTGCTAAGATGAACTGTGTGATGGAGCAGTGTAAATCATCATTTTCTTCAGATGTGCCCTGTGCTTTGTTTGTTTGTTTGATTCGTCTTTTTGGTCTTTGTTTCCATTTTGTCTTAGACCTTTAATATTTGTCTTTAATATTTGTTTTTGTATGGAAAACTGCAATAAAAACATTACTAACAGAGAGCAGTAGAGGTGCGTTTGGGTGCAGACACCTCACACAGGATGGAAAGCTGTTCCAGCTGCTTTAACTTTTAAAGTGTTCCAGGTAGCAGTTGTGATGACACGATGGTGATTGATGAACCTTGATAAAAAGCCTCACAATTCCCTGGACATCTTTACATTTTTGCATTTTGAAAGCAGAGTAGGGTTTGTCTTCTACCTCCATCAGAGCTGGTAGAAAAGCATTTTTATTTGTAGTGGTATTTTCTAAATCTGTCAAAAAATGAGACTTTTTGTGCCTTGTAGCATAATGGGAATGTGTTTTTGTCATAACTCTCAGTTCATTGGTTACACTTCTTCTCACTATCATTTCAAATACTAAAATGCACCATGTTTTCAAAGGTAATTGTCATCAGACGTCACTTTTATTTCAGTAGCCATGAAATACATTGCGTTTGCTCAAATGATAGCAGAGCAGTCACAGAGCATCAATTATCCACAATATTGACCACAATCGCTCTGTGTGGCTTTCTGCCTGTAACCTAGAAACAGGAGTTTGGAGGGGAAATAAGCACTTGGAAACTGCCACTCCAGCAGTGCGGCTGATATAAAATGCTGCATATGTTCTCTCAAGAACCCACTCTTTTTGTCACCAGTTTTTATTTAGCTGCGCTCTCCTAATATAATCACCAAGCTAACCTTGCATGTTCAGGCCATACAGTACATACGGATGGCTGAATTTTGCCATAGGTTTTAAATAGCCAGTGACTACAAGATGTACATTAAGGAGAACAGCCAGATGTGACAAATGCGTGCATAATTAGCAAAGTAATGTACTGTGTGGTCCTGTTTAACGAGAGAGAGAGAGAGAGAGAGAGGTAAAGAGATACAGTCAGGTAAGGCACCACTTCAGATAAATGTGAAACAGTCCCTGAGGCCTAAAGCCAAAAAAGGAAATGTTTATTGTACACTTTTATATAATTACTTATTTTGCTCTCACACTGTGCTTGCTTTGAAAGCAGACACATCCTAGTCAATGCTTTAGGCTACCAGCCCCAGGAGGAGCTCTTCAGGTAAATCCAAACAGATTAGTCGTTTACGCTCTGAGAAAAGTTCACATTAAACCCCATATCAATGCGCACATGTACGAAGGAGTATGGGAGAGAGGCTTCAGGAAAGTTCTGCACTAAACGCACTTTTCGTAATTGCTGGTCCTCTCACATCCCTCGATTTTGACCTGCTTTCCAGATCTGGAGATCAGCTGATAAAGACTGGGAGGATGCCCGCAGGCTCAGGGGCAGAGGGCAGAGGGCAGAAGGCAAAGAATCAAAACTGATGAAGTTATATTGAAAGCATCAGTATATTCAGTGGTGGCCGACCAATACAGGGCTTTGGGGTCCCGCCTTCTCTTTTGGAGTAAGAGTTTTAATTGGGGGGGAAAAAAAATTAAGAAGAGTAGCAAAATATCGCAATAAATTAACTTACAGAGATGTGCTCAGAGAAAACAAATGTTCTCACAGCTAAATAAATTAACTATATTATTTTGACTTAGTTTTTAATACATTTTCCAACAGATTTTATCAATAAAATACACAAGTCATTTCATTGTTTTCAAGTTCAGTTTCAACTGGACGGCTTTATTTTGTGCAGTACGTAGTATATTGTTCGCTGTCTGTTTCTGTGTATAAATGACTCAGATATGTATTACTGGAATTAAATAATAATTATTTTATTCCAGTAATAAACATCGGAGTCATTTAGTCACCATCCTACTAGGATTCAACATAAACGGCAGGATACTAGTGCTTTGTGGAATAGTCGGCAATTATTACTGGGATTATATAATAATACTAATTAGCAGCACGGTATGAATGTCCTCAAATGAAGATGCCATTTAGACTACTGCTATACTCTCACTGTCACTCATACAACTAGTGCTATGACTACTACTACTCTTTAATAGTTGTCGCAGTAGTAGTCGTGGTAATCATAATAATAATGATAACAACAACGACAACAATAATAATAATAATAATATTTCATACAGTATGTTTGTTACAGAATTTCCAGTATGATTTTTGCCATTGAATCCAAACAAAATGAACACTGCAACAGTACTGCCGCAGTCGAACAGAGTAAAAAGCTGTGCAAACCCATCAAAAACTATTATTGATTTAAGGGGAGGAAGGTAGAAGTAGAGAAAATGGATTTTGCTAAATGTTTCTTCAGCATGAGTCACCATTATTGTATGTGCTTGACTATGAGATATACCTGCTCCTTTAGTATCTCACCATTCATTAAATGCAAATTGTTTCTTTGTTTTACTAGGGCTAGCAATATGAAATTGGCAAGTCCAGAAATTGTTCTGTATCCCAAATGGAACTTCTAGTCCAAACAAATAGAATACAAACTGTAGGCTACATCCATTCATGGCAAGCACTCATGAACAGAAAATGGAACTAATAAAATGATCCAATTTAACCACAGAGAGAAAAGAGAAGTGAGGGGAGCATTTTCTTAATTAAAATAATTTCTCAGAAAACAAGAATAAATTTTCACGGTTCATAGCCAATTACAAACAATTTGTTTGTTTGATTTTTTTTTTTTTTTTGCGGATGGGTTAAGTCAGCGTGACAATAATCAGAAGAAATAAGTCGTGTTACACAAATTCTGTAGATTAATATTAGATCAGAGTCGATTTAGGAACTCATGCCAGTGGTAGGAGAATGAAAATTGGAGAGTGAAGGTGGCACATAATATCTCATTGTCAACTGCATATGAGTGCAGATGTACCTTCACTGTATATTTATGAAAAAATTCTAGAAATACCAGAGAGAAAATAAATGTGATATATGTTTAAGTCCTGCTTGCGCACTAATTCGTCATGTGGCTATTCTTAAGCCAATCAAAATACGGACCCAGTTCCCTCCGGCTTGGAGAGGGCGGTGAGAGTATCTGCTGAATCCAATGCTGTGAGAGTCCGTGGGCGACGGGGCTTTACTGACGGGCAGTAACCTGTTGCTGGCCAAGTTGTGGAGACATAAAAGCTTAACAACTTTTTCTTCGCATGGATTTGGCAAAGAAATGGGCTGCCAGTGTATAACTGAGAGAGATTTCACTGATAACTTTTGCACATGCTCAGAAACGCCGGAGTTGGGACCGTAGGCTTCTTTTTTAAATAAGCTAAGGAAACAAAAACGAACAAATAGAGAACCAGGCATATTTCATTTTATTGGGCAATTTGTCAAATTCCTTTCCTTATTTTTTATTACAGTGACATGTTTACCTCAGAATTTATGACGTTGTGGCTGTGAACCGCGTCAAACTTGTTTTATAGATCAACTGCATGTCGATTTCAGCTGTCATTTGGTTGAACGTGATTGGAGTCGCACATTATCAGGCAGCGGACCGCGCAACTTCGAACAGATTCTTCGGCTTTCATTGGGGTACAAACCTTCATACTTGAGACCAGGAAAAACTCATTCATCCATGTATGCGAAATTAACGTGAAATGGTTTTCACTTTTTCCCCGAGTTGGGGAAGGGACACCGTGCGCTCACAATGAAACTGCTGAACTTACTGTGTATACTTGCTGGATTGTGGAGGATGCCGTCGGCCAGCAGAAGCTGCCCAGATCTCGTTATTGACGGCTGTCGCTGTACGTCCGAAAGGCACATGGAGTTAAGCAGACAGACCGTCCGAGTCAAAGTTGCGTGTAGCGGAGCGGAGTTAATGGACACCTTCCACCCGAGTTTTCTTCCGAATGCCACAGTTTCGCTGTGAGTATATATCATACATCAAACCGCCAATTGTTGGTCAGCACAGAACCATGGAAATATAATGACTTATGACAGGTAAGGAATGATATTTATAATGTTCAGGTCAGTATTTGACTAGGTAACGTTAAGTATAAAAGTGACTTATCAGTAGCCTAATGCAAACGCAAGCTAAACCCTTTAAAGTTTGTATAACCCCATTTTGAGCTGGAATGGCTCTGGTTTGTAAGGCTACTTATTGTTTTGAACCCGAAGTTCTCGGTAGAGCTCTTTAAAAATGTTGATTGATTTTGAGAATCTTGAAAGAGATATTTTCTCTTCATGTGCTGCCTTGAAGTTTTTACCATGCGGTGCACCGAGTGTTAGATTAGACGGTACTTTATATTTAGACGTCTTGAGAACCTTAAGAATTCTTGGGTGGTTTTCGCTCTAAGCAAGGATATCAGTGATGTTTGAAGATATTTCATTCCTTCAGGTGCGTCCTCACCTCTCCATTTTTGTTCATTCTGGTCGTCCTCTTATTACTCTCCCCCATAAATGAGTTCATAAAGGAACAGTAACATTTTTTTAAAATCAGATCTCGATATTGTACTTTATTTATTTGTTTTGCCTGCTTTTATCAGTAAGTCTTTTTGATTGGTCTTGGGATGAATAACCTCCATACATGAATTGCTATCAAAATGACTTTAGAAGAAGAGGGGTGTTACAGATGGCCCATGTTATTGTTCTGTTATCCAGCAGTATTCTCCCCAAAAATTTCTGTCGCATGACTGGTATTATTGGGCAGATGGAAAGAACTGGGGTGTTTCCTGTTGTATTTTCTAATGGAATGTGACTTTGTGTAAAGTTTCTGGTATTCCCTTCATACTGAATTTGGCAGCTCTTGAAAGTTGGTAATTTGGCTGGACCCCAGATGAGTCCTGTAGTGGCTTTTAGTAACACCGTGACTTCACATTAAGGGGCAAAAATAACCTCTATAACACTCCTCACCCTCTCACCATTCAAAATTTATATGCCTGCTTTAGACTGTTTTGGAGTGTGCGTATATAGGGTAATAACTCCTAGGGATGCAGAATCAATCTTAAATGGCAGATTTGAAAATGAGCTTTGTTCTGAAGCATCCATCAAAGTTTCTATGATGGGAAAAAAGTACTGTAGACTCAAAAAATATTAGCTCCCATAAATGAAAGTAAACAAAATACTCCAAAAAAGTAAATAATAACATCATAGAGCTACTAAAATATGTAAAAATGTTGTAGTTTATTTATTGTTCAAGGGGAACCAACCAATGCTTGTATTACTGTAAGTAAAAAATCTAATTTGCTTAAATTAAGGTTTTGTAATCATTGGCACCACTGATTTAGCACTTGGTGCAACCTCCTCTGGCAGGCATGGTAAAATGATGTCTTTTTAGGGCACTGTTTCGGTTAATACTTTCGGTTAATGCACACATTTGGAATGATTTTGGACAAATCCTCTTTGTACCATATCACTTATTCCCCAGAGAAACAGATAAAAAAAAATCTTAAGAATATCTTATAAAATTGACTGATACCTGTTATTACTTCTGGTGCAGATATCTTATGAACAAATTTGAAATTTTAGCCTTTAAACGATTATTCTTGCAGCAATCACACCAATAATACTTAGAGGTGTCATTTAATTGTGAAGCGTTGAATTGGAGGAAACTGATTTTTAATTTATTGCATATTAGTGTGGCTGTAGTGAATGTTTCATTGACATCCCACTGTTTGACCACCAATGCTGAAACCAGCAGAAGCACAAAAATGGCACAGGGAAGAGCTAGTGTCCGGCAGCCTTACCTTTATGTACTAGAGGAGTTTTGGCTCGAGTCCCACTTGGAAAGCCTTATTCTCGGGCTCACAGCGGGTGACAGAATGG
Source organism: Gymnothorax reevesii (assembly GCA_029721435.1). Lineage (NCBI taxonomy): Eukaryota > Metazoa > Chordata > Actinopteri > Anguilliformes > Muraenidae > Gymnothorax > Gymnothorax reevesii. Next base: position 51,666,323 of record CM056591.1, read on the forward strand.
TATATCTCTGGGTATATGGCTTTGAAGATGACCTTGGATCTGTGCACTCATACTTTTTGAAACTTGCTGGCCCATCAGGAAACATCCAATTTATTATTTAGTTAGCGCAAAGCTATAAGGAAATGGTAAATATCAGACCTGCTTCACACATTCTTAGCTGTTTTATTACAGTGATAGGAATTTGCTGGATTGCAAAGGGACTGTTATGAATGAGAACACATTTAACACTGGAATGATGGTATGATTAGGTGAGATCATGGTGACATCACCTTGAACCAAAAATAGTTATACTTCGTTTGCATTTTCTCTGAAGGACAGGCACTTACTTTAAACAGCTGAATCTGATGATTCATGTGTCATTATAGTCTCTTACTACATGCATACAAACAATTTACTTACAATGTCTAAATAACTGTGCATGGGTTTTAGTCCGAGATTTAGACCCCTATAGGGCTTTATGGGAATGAAATAGGTTTTTTGAGCTCGTTACAAAATGTAACCTTGCCTTTATTTAGCCTTTGTGTATTGTTTGGTTTCCTCTGTCTTCAGTTAAAATATTTATGAAGGCCAATACGGACTTGGGTGTCTTAATTCTGCTTTGGAGGAAATGACAATAATCAATTGGGATGTTTCAGAATATATTCATAAGGCTCGCAAATGGTGGCGGCCATGTTTATGTCTGGGACAGTCCCGTCTCCCAAAAAGCTGAGATTCAGTGTAAAATGTAAATAAAAACAGTAGGCAATGACATGTAAATCTGTGTATTTACTTACAAATGGTAAAAAGTCTACATAACAAATTTTCAAGAAAGTAGTAAGACCAAGGTACACGTTTTATAATAACAAGAGCAACGCAGAGCGTGGCATATGCCCCCGCCTGTATGTTGATCAAGGGCATATTGAGATGGCTGTTGTGGCGACCATATTAGATATCGCACAACGCTGGTTTTCGAAAGGAACCTTCCTCTAGCCACTCCCAATACGCCATTAAGAAATGACATCAATCCGACGAGGGATTCTATAGTTATCCCACGGAAACGAAAAGTTAACGGACGACGGACGGACGGATAACGGACGGACATGGTGTCGACACAATGGCCCCTTTCCTATTTGGAGAGCGGGGGCATAAAAAGCTTTAATCAAAAGGCTAGTTCATAATGGAACTTTTTTTTTAAAAAAACATTGCCAACATGTTTCGGCCTAAACACACAGGCCTTCATCGGGAATAGAGTAACGGACAACGTTACAAACAGAGTTAGATAAAACAACTGCAATTGGTCAGCTAATCACTTCCAGTTTGAGTAGGCGGAATGATCTCTTCCTTGTAATGAATAATTGTGCAAAACATAAAATCATTAATATTGTAATTTAGAAACATGAAAAGTTCCTTATTTCATTTATCACAAATCTATCAGCTAAATCAATAAATTCATTTTAAAGAATAATCAATATCTCTATAATGCAATTAAAATGCAACAATTCTTAATGTTTGAGGTTTAATAAGCAATAGGCAAATCATATAATCCCAATTTGCAAAATCAAAGTAAATTATCATAGAAGGACATCAAAGAATTCAGTGCTTTACAATCTTCATTTTTATCTTGAACATCTCAAAATTTGACGTCCATATGAGTAGAATTATTAAGCAGGCAAATTATTTTCTCAATTATATAATCCGAGTATGTTAATCAGTCACAACAATAGTTAATGTATTCACTTCCAGCTAGAGTAGGCTGAGTAAACAATACAATAGGAAAAATGATGTCATCAGTATCATTATTACAATTAGAGGGTATCAAAGACTTGAAAAATTCAATACTTCATTGTTCACCCATCTAAAAATCTATAATGCTTTTAAAAACAGTCAAAAATCTCTAGAAAGTCATTCTAATGTAACAATTCTTATTTTATCTAGTTTAACAAGCAGTAGACAGAGCCAGTGGCCAGATCATCTAATTACAACTCTGAATGACCTGACATGCTTCAGTAAAAGTGGGTGATGCATTACTTAGAAAGTGTGAAATTAGCAAAAAAATCATCTCAAATTAAAAAAAAACAATCCATTATCATGAAGAAACACCACCTTTTATCTTGATCCTTTCAAGATTAGGCCAACCACCTCAAAAAAGTTTTTAAAATGAGCAAATTGCTTTCTTAGTTAAACAGACTATATGATTATTGAATTATATCAGGATTATAGCCCTCCACCTCCTTTTTTCTTTACAACATAATAAATGTTGAAATTGCATTTTTTTTTTTTCTTTGAAACATCTGCTCATTTTAAATTTGATGCCAGCATCACGTTGAAAAAACAGTTGCGTCAGGGAAACAAAAGCTGGAAAAAGCTGCATGTTGCTGAAGAAATGCACCTGATCGAGCATCTCACTGCTAATTGACCTGTTACCAATGAACCCACTCATGTGATAAGGTATAAAAAGAGCATCCCAGTCTGGCTGAGCCTTCTGGAGGTTACGATGGTGAGGACCTCACCTCTCTGTGAAAGACTGCATGGGAAAAAGTTTTTTTAATTTCTTTGGGGATTTCATCATCCACAGTACAAATTACCCGTAAAAGATTCAGAGAATCCAGGGGAATCTCAGTCTGCAAGGGACATGGCTAAATAACAGTATTGAATGGCCGTGATCTTCAGGCCCTCAGATGGCGCTGAATTAAAAACCGACTGGATTCTGTCATGGGAATCGCTTTATGGGATTAGGAACACTTCTGAAATCCATTGTCAGTTTATTGCTGCATCCAAAAATGCAAGTGAAAAATTTACCATATAAAGATAAAACCATATATAAACAAAATCCGGAAACGCTGCTGCCTTCTCTGGCCTTGAGCTCATTTAAGGACAGCTGTGTGAGTTATGATGCTGAAATCATCCTCTGGGCTGAAGAGGAGAGGTTTGTTATCAGGACACAGTTCAACATCTAGTATCTGTGATGTTGGGTGTGCATTAGCGCAGGTGGAATGGGTATCGTGCACATCTGCAAAGACAACATTTATAGATTTATAAAGAAAAGATTTATCGAGGTTTTAGAGCAAAAAATGCAGCCATGCGCCTCCAGTGGCTCATCGGTCTAGACACGCGTACTGTGGGGGCTGTGTCCTTCCCGCAGTGACCTGGGTTCGATTCTGGCTGAGGTCATTTGCTGCATGTCTTCCCCCATTCTTCTCCCCAACCTTCCTCTACACTGTATAACTGTCAAATAAAGGACAAATTCCCCCAAAAATAATCTTATTAAAAAAAATAAATAAATGCAGCCATTCACACAACGTCTTTTTCAGGGAAGGCCTTGCTTATTTCAGCAAGACAATGCCAAAACACACTATCTGTAGTCAGGGTACTGGTGTTAAGTTGATGTGCCTGCAGTTCGGTCTTGTCGTGCACTGAAAATAATTGACACGTTATGAAATTAAAAATATGACATGAAGGGTTACAGAATGTTGAGCAGTTGAAATCTATCATCACGCTAGAATGGGAAAACATTTTTGCTTTCAATACTACAGCAGTTGGTCTCCTCAGTTTTCGAATGCTTACAGACTGTTGTTAAAAGAAGGGGTGATGCAACATCGTAGTAAACATACGCCTGTCCCAACTTTGTAAAAAAGTGTTTCTGGCATCAAAATCAAAATGAGCATAAAATTTTCAAGAAACAATCATTTCTCAGCTATAACATCTGATATGTTGTCTTACTATGTTCAATCAAATATAGAGTTTAATTGATTTGCGAATTATTGAATTCTGCTTTTATTTACATTTTTAAAGCATTTAAACTTTTTTTTGATAGCAGGGTTCTTTGTCATGTATGGTTTTTATAACTTGTACGTAATCACCATATTTAAAAATGCTTTGGTTTGAAGCACTGATTTCCTCAAAATAAAGCCCTGTAATATTATGACTGAAATCATAACCAATAAAAGCTCAATATTCCCCACGGGAGGCACTGATATTTTCTTTATTTGGACATTGCTTTAGTTTCCACTGTGGTCACTGCAGCTGTGGAGACTCTTTGGACTTTGGGCTCATCCTCCCAGGATTTGTACCAGATATGCTTCCAACTTGATGAATTGTATTCGTATTCTTATTATCACATAAAAATTGTTCTTCTCTCTGTCCGCGTTGTCCCACAGACCAACGGTTGGGAGTATTTTTCAATCACAGTCCGTCGCTGGTGACTGGTGTTGAAAGGACTCTGCAGAGAACTCCTGCACTCGTTTAAAAACCCTGCCTTCAGTATGTCCACCCTGCCTGCTCCACTCCTCTGAAATTTGCTTTGTTGCCGCCCGTCTGCATTTGGCCGGGAGCCTTTCCTGCACTAGGAAATGTGACCTCCAGCAACCTGAAGTGGCTTTCCTCTGTTCTGTCTTTTGTTTTCATCTGCTGCAAAAATAAACAGTGATAAGACAAAAAGTGCACTCGTGTGTGATTGTCCAAAGTGATATTCAAGTGGATTTACTTGACATTTCCCTCCGGGGGCTAATTTTTCTTTTTTAATATGGCATTATGCTGATTCTCAATTTGCATTGCGTAGACCGAAAAGGTCTGTTCAGGCAACAACTCAGTGGATATGATATTTATGGAAGTAATTTCTTTTTTCTTTTTTTTGTTAGCCTTTGCAGAGTCAGTGAGTGAGTCAGTCACCTTAGGTCAGGGAAATCTGGCAAGAACGCATATGGATGTAACAGACGCCCTAAACGCTCTGGCTGGTGGGTGACATACTGTAACGGCGAATTGGGCAACGCTTGGTTTTGGCTCAGCTGCTGTTAACATGGTGGCCTGGTCTCAAATATTCTTGTATTACAGCTAAACAATACACTAAAATATGTTTTTGGAAACATTTGAGGTGAGAAATGGACAATTCAGTGTCAGAATCGTGACTCATACAGTGCTATGAAAAACAAATTGCCTCCTTTGGTTTGGTCTTGTTTTTACTTGTCATTTGTGAATGTTTGAGATCATCCAACAAAAATAAGACCAAGACAAAAAGCAGCTTTTAAATAATCATTTTATTTATTGAAGGGAGAGTTATTCAAAGCCTGTATCATTCATATGAAAAAATGATTGTCCCCCCCAAACCTGGTGATTGGTTGTGTCATCCTTTGTGGCAACAACTGCAATAAAACATTGGTGATAACTTGCAATGACTTTTTACATCACTGAGGAGGCATTTTGACTCACTCTTTTTTTGTAAAATAATTTTAATCCAGCCACATTGAAGGTTTTTGAGTATAAACTGTATGTTCATGGTTATTCCACAGCATTTCAATTGGATTCAAGTCAGTCATTATCTGGTTTATTTGAAGCCATTCAGCTGTGGACGTGTTTGTGTGCGCTGGATCATTGACCTGCTGCATAAGCCAAGTGTATCCAGGCATATTTTGCAATTTCATTCCCAGCGCAAGTACTCCTCTGTCCCGCCTCTGTCCCTCCTACGGAAGTGGCAAAGAGGGAAGAGAGAAGGCGTGTTTGGGTTTAACACACCCGAGTCAAATCTTCACCAATCAAATGAGCTCCTCTCCTCACCTTTAATGTGTTTGAATATAGAAGCCACTGTCCTTTATCTGCATGATGCGTTAATGTTGCATTTTACTTTGCTGCTTCAGGCATGTTTTCTGCACCGCTTACGTCTATATTCAGCATTACGAATATGAGTTAGCTGGCTAGTTAGGGCATTCACAAATTATTACCTTTCGCAAACTTGAATGGAATTTCAAAACAAAACTACGTCAGATCATTAGAACTTTTGAAGTTGGAATTAAATAAGATGGTTGCTCATTTATTTCTTCTGCCTGCATCCTTGGGAAGAGAAACGGTGGATAGCGTTTTCCTATTATTACACCTTGTTGCTGCTTAAAATTTTGTCATTAACATGCATGGACAACAATGCAAGATATGTTACGCATTTATTTTCAGTATGTGATCTTAACTCAGTACGAGATCATAGCAGTCAGGCTGTATTCCTTTCCCCCACTAAAAATGATAAAACCGAAGTGACAGTAATAGTATTAAGCCGCTTGCACACTGGACGCGAAACAAATTTTTTGCACGAGTCACGATGGATTACATTCAAAGTCCATGCAAAGACGCAAATTCATGGGTGTATTCGCGTCTTTGTATTGACTTTGAATGTAATCAGTCGTGCAAAAAATTTGTTTCGTGTTTGGTGTGAAAGCAGCTGAAGGGCACATACCCACATAGCCTACACACGCACTCATGCGCCCACATGCACACACATCTCTCTCTCTCTCTCTTTCTGACATCAAGGCAATCGATATTGATGCTATAATTAATGTGCTGATTCAGATAGTTACATTAAATAGTGGTTGCCGTAAGTATTTATTCAGTTGAAATGTGCCTGACATTCTGGAAACCTGCCTGTGAGGTTTCGGTGACGTGTGCGCCGGTCAGCCAAATTACCACTGCACAGAAAGTAAAGCAGGTTGGAGCAGGCGAGCTCTCTGCGCACTTTCAGCGGAACCTTTTTCCATGAAATTGTCACTGCGTCATGATGAATATGTCACACCTCCCCCTACTACGCCGCCACACCCATCTCGGCGCACGTCCATCCACCAAATTGCCAAAGTGGCTGCGCATGGTGTTGCACCGCACAAAATTACCAGTGTGCGGGCTGCACCGGACGAAATTGCTACTGCGTGGGCTGCGGCACCCCATGCTGCGCCAAGAAATTAGAGCCCCCAGAGTCTTAGAAATGACTTTATAACCCTTTCTAGACCGAGGGATGTCAACTAATTGGTTTCTGATCTGATCTTGAATTTATTTTGATCGTGACATCATGAATTGCTTTTTGCCTACTTTGCATTGCCTGATTGATCATCCCCTCCTTGAATCACCACCTCATTGTGATGGAGGGGTTTGAGTACCTGGATGATCCTAGGAGCTATGCTGTCTGGGGCTTACTGTCCCTGGTAGGGTCTCCCAGGGCAAACAGGTCCTAGGCGACAGGTCAGACTAAGAGCAATTCCAAAGCCCCTGATGAATATAAATAAAATAAGGACGTTAATGTCGCCTGGATTGGCGTCATTGGGACCCCACCCTGGAGCCAGGATTGGGGTTGGGGTTGGTAGGTGAGCGCCTGTTGTTCAGGCACAGCCCGAACGAGCGACGTGGGCCCGCCTTCCCATAGGCCCATCCCTCGCAGGAGGGTTCAGAAGCGGCCCATGCATTGCGCTTTGGGTGGCGCTCGTGGACATGGAATCTGGTTCTCGGGACATGGAATGTCACCTCGTTGGGGGGGAAGGAGCCTGAGCCTGAGCTTGTGACAGTGTTACCTGGAGGGGCGTGATTGGGAGGGACGGCCTCCCTGATCTGAACCCGAGCGGTGCTCTGTTATTGGACTTCTGTGCTAGTCACGGTTTGTCCATAACGAATACCATGTTCAACCATAAGAGCATCCATCAGTGCACATGGCACGAGGACGCCCGAGGTCGGAGGTCAATGAGGTCGTGTCATCTGACCTTCGGCCGTATGTCTTGGACACTCGGGTGAAGATTCAATTTTCTTTTCTTTGATTTACGGGATAGTTTCGTTTGGGGCAGTCTCTCACCAACAGTAACGCCATCCTGCATGTTGAGAGAAATTTTCTGCTGATTTCCCAAAAAGGCCTCATATTACCTCATTTTAGGATGCTGAATTAGAAACTTTTTACTCAAATTTTTGAACACAGTCTTTTCACAAAATAAAAATGAAGATATTCCTTATTATAACATATAAATTGACTTTTATGCACCAATCAAAACGGCACCAAATGCTGTTTGGGTGTATTGAAACGCCCACAGATGTAGCAGAAAACATCTGTATCATGTCTGCATTTCCCTGGTCAGTGGCCATATTACTACACCTGACATCAGGATTAAACACAAAATAATGTCCTTAGAATCATTCTACATATGAAAATCGGCCAAGAATCGAACAAATAGTTCTCACCCGGCTCAGAGGAGAATAGAAATCATTCATTGTGGCAGTTTTTCCGAGGCTTAAGTACTTTTTAATCATACAAGTGGTTGTCGAAAGTGACAATACTATGAAATGCTCATTGTGCATTGTGAGAAAATGTGGCGTTCCGGAGCAAAACTGATGCTATTTTTGGAATCGGCACCCTAAAAATGATGCAGGGTGATATTATCTTTGTCTGAAATCAAAATTATTTTGATCTGAAACATTTAAGTCTGCCGAAAAAAGAGAAGGGGGCAAATGCTCTTTCGCAGCACTGTTGAGCCATTTGGACGCCATGTACTGAATGATCAGTGAGTTCCTCCTATTGAGGCCTTTCACTCTGAGCACGCTTTATCAGTGCAAAGCTCCCTTATTATTATTATCCTTACATTAGAATTATTTACAAGGCTGTTTTGCCTGTTAGGCACATTGCGTTTATATGGCTGGGTGCATTGTATTCATGTGTTCTGGGCAACCTGTGTTCATGCACCCTCGGAGAATCGCTGTTTTTAGGTATGTGTCCACTTGAAAATATTCACACTTTGTGGTGCTTCAATGGAAGACAGCACCCCGTCTCACTGTCAGTTTTCTCCGCTGTCCAGTCTTGAGTCAGTAGCGGCAGCGTTTGATTTTGTGTTTGGTTCTGCTGAAGTTAAAGGTGGCAGAGAAATGACTTGTTACCTTAAGCATGGTCTTGTCCCTTCCACAAACACTATTCTCTTTATTTTTCAAGTAATTTTGTCCCCCACTTTTCTTAGGGGCAAAAGCAACTGCCAGGTGCATAATACCTGACTTTGAGGTGGAATTTGTGCACTAATACCTTTAACATCATTACGAATGCTCTCTAAGTGAGTGGAGCGTTGCATAGCAACTGTACCAAAGACGGGTTCTGTGCTTTATACGGAGTAGCCTTCAAAAAAATCTTTTTTTTTCTTCTTTGTCTTGCATTTTTTTCAAGCAAGTTTGATCTGAACCTTTCCGTTACCATTAGCGCTGAAACCACAGCTGGGCTTCAGGTCTGGCCATGAACCAGTCGAGAGCTGAAGTAACGTTACCCTTAGACCACACCCACTGCCCACCCCTCTCCAAAATCGAACCCCTACCCCACCAGCGAATAAAAGTGTGCCACGGCTCTTCAAAGTTGTCAGTCAAGCTGTGAACTGTCTGCTATAAGCTTCTGTCAGATTTTTATTCTGAGATTGGCAGCTTTCCTTCTGGGAAAAGTCTAGCCGAGACAAGCAGTCCTGGTCACATTGTGACTTTGCACAGGAATACACTGAGGCTTCTCTCTGTTTTCTTCAAAGTCCCAAAGCTCTGATATTTCAGAAGAGAAGACAATGTCCTCCCAGTAGCATTACAGTGAAGTCGGAGGGAGGCAGGGATGTATAAGTATCAGACCTTACCTCTTGCAAGTGAGTCCCCAGCCACCAGACAGAGTCAAACTAAACATGTCACTGCCACAGGGCTGTTCAACAAAGGTTTCTCCAGGACACAGCCTCCTGTCTACAATGTAATAGAGGCCTCTCTGTGCCTAGAATTTTATTCTGTGCGCAGCACAGGATGGTATGACAATGTCAAACCTGACAAGTTCATTGTTTCCATTGAAAACAGATGCCTATCATGGGCAAGACTGAATTCAATCTGCTGGACAGACCATGCTGTTCTAAGCACATTTAATTATACATTTTCACCATTTTTCATCCACGCGTGTTCATTTATCCAGCTGCTTATCTGGTCTCTTTTGCCGCTTTTTTTTTTTTTTTTTTAGAGAGAGTTAATAGTGCTAGACTGAGATTCGCTGACATTTAAATCAGAAATCATTCACCCATAAGATGAAGATAAAGGATTCGCCACTGCTGAGCCACCTTCTGTTACAGATTGTAAAAGGAAGCGCTCTTTAATGTCCTTTAAGTGTACAAGTCCTGTTAGAAGACCCAAAGTACTTCCTTGTTGAAATAAAACTCTCTCCTGCTCTAGGACGAGGAGAAGAATATGTACCCTCCCAAAACAGAGAACATTTCCAGAGTACAAAGAAATGACAGGATGTGGCACCTACTTTGTAAACTCATAAACTACTGTGCTACCCCCGTTGACTTTCTTATGGACCATTCCAGAATGTTTTCACGGAACAAGAAAGTGTAGAACTTGTAGCGCAATTCCGAAACCACGTATAATCATTTCATGCTAGATGAGGTGGGTAATGTAGTTGGCGTAGTTTTTCATCCTAAATGTCCTCTGCCTTGACGTGTCATGACTCTTCTGAATCATAATAACAGATGACACAAGTTTATCCTCAACAGGGAGCCAATCTGTTGCCCCTGCTGACTCACAGAAAGTTCCCGTCAAGAAAATCCTTGGTTCCCTGGTATGTGTTTAGCAACTTTTCGCCTGCATGACTGCCTTGTTCTGACACATTTGAAACTTCCAGAGGATTAACATCTCCCCTCATCGCCAGCTTTACACCGTCAACTGATGGATGCTCGCTGCTCACTCCCAAAGCCTGATCCACCATGCCCACGCTTACATAAGCTGCAGTGCGATTCACGCTCTCTGTCGCTGGAGACGGCTCTGCTGCAGATGCACCTCTGTGACCAGTCTGCTGCCCACCTTCCTGAGACCCAGCTTGTCAAATTCTGCTGGCGCTCCGCCCTCTTCACTCCTGGAGAAACACTCAACACCCTCCTGACAACAGTGCTGACCTGTGGCTCAGTTCACCGTCAGCTGTCCCCCGCAGAAATGCCTTCTTCCCATACAGGCAGTTGCGGGTCCAGTACCACCCTGAGCTCACTTCTGTAGGGCATGCAAACTGTCCTCTGCTTGTGCTCTGTGTCACTGCATTTCAGACGCTGCAAAGGCTCCTATTACTTTGTATGAGTTGTATGTATGCCGCCTTCTGCCATACAACGAGATGCAGCATCTAGAATGTAAAAATATCCAAAAAATAAATGTTGGCTAATGAATGCATATTTCAGGGCTTTTTGTCAAACTGAGAGGCACCCTTGTGGTTGAACTTTCAAATTTCCTAAAATGCTATGGCCCACACTCGATTGAATCAAATTCCCAGCAGAGAGAGTGAGAGATGGGGAGAGGGAGAGAGAGTTATAAAGGTTGCGGAAAGAGCTTCCAGAACCGTGATATAACCTCTTTTCTGTGGAATAGTCTGCCGTAAACCACAGCATTTTATATCACGGTAGGCTTGCATTGCAATCCCAGAAGAGAGTAGCATCTGCATACGAGGGACAAAGGGTATTTGGCAAATGTGAAGCAAATGCTCTTAGTCATTAATGCTGAGGTACCCCTCTAATGACCTGTAAAAAGGTTTTACAAGGTGATGTGTGGATGGAATTTGTAATTACTGTGGAGTCGCTGAGTGAACTTATAATGCTGCATGACTGAAAGGTGAAGCCATTTGGAGAATTTCTCTGGAATTAAATCTATTAAAGCTAGTAGATGAATGGAGAAGGCAAGATTCATAGGACAAACCAGGCAAGATAAATCATTTGGTACTCTACAATGGTAATCTATGATTAGTTCATTAAGTAATGATTTAACATGCCCTAGAATGATTTGTATTTGCATGGGGCATTTTATGCAACATTTTATGCTAGTAGTCGCATAGTTTCAGCATTTTTTGCATTAAATGCACATTCTCTTTCTCTCTCTCTCTCTCTCTCTCACACACACACACACACACACACGCATGCACGCACACACACACACACACACACACATGCATGCATATAGTTGCTTGAGAAATGCTTGGATTTGTGAGGGCTTTACGGGTCAGTGATGTAGGTGTTCTTTGATTGGACGGTCGGTGGCCCAGAGTGTGCTGTGACTGGCGATATCATTGGCCCTCCTTGTGTCTGGGCTACTTTGGTCCCATGGTGATAACTGCCGAATCCATGAGAGATGTTCTCTCACATACTTACTAAAAGATGTGCCGGTTCCATCTTTCAGGAGCAACGCCGCATGTTTTGTCTGTACTATTAAAACCTCCGCCAACACAATGTAACATGATACAAGGTGAGAGAAAACAGCAGGCATGTTATGTGGAAGGAGAGATGGAGAGGAGGATCCAGAGGGATATTTGAAGAGAAAGAGGGCGAAGGACGAACACTGAGGGGCTGACCTAGAGATTGAAGCAGTAGGAGAATTTTTATAAGATATTTCCCACAATGCTCTCAGAAGTATGGGAGCGAGCGGCTATGTCTCTACCATCTTCGGTTTCCCTTGACTATAGATTCTTCAGAGATTTGGATGGTTGGTTTGTATTCTGGTTCCTTCTAATCCTTCTATAATTATAACTACAGGAAGATTCAGTCGTCACCCAAAGCTTTCAAAGCTAAATTAGTGCTTCAGTATTCGTAGAGAGGCATGCTCCCGGCCTGAATAGCTATTGCCACAATATTACCCTTGGTTATGCTGCGCGTATTTTTGAATATTGATGCATCGGCTTCCGCATTTAAGAATATGAGCTGTCTGTTTTAAAAGGTCACTTTTTACTGATTTCTCTTCACTCTGCTGAGTCTTACTGAGGTTGTCAGATCGGCACAGTGTGGAAACATGATTTAAATTTCAAGGGGCTGCCACTGGATTTTTCCTGCCGTGTGGCCTGACCTTGATCTTTCGTATCGATATAACTTTTAAAGGAGTAACTCTGCTTTTAAATAGAAAGAACTACATTGATGTATCAATATTGATAACTGATCATGCATTTTTAAAGGTTACAGGGTAACATACTTTATAGACAGTCACTTTCTGATGTCGCAGTATAAATACTAGATGGACATTCGGTAGAGCGCATTCCTCTGCCACGCCATATATCAGTATTAAAGGTTATTCCACATCTAGAATCTGGAATATGTTCCAGATCACTTCCAGAATTGAATCAACTCATCCTTGGACTACCACCAACCATTTTACAAATTTCGTGCCAATCAGTTCATAACTTTCTGAGTAATGCGGCTAACAGACAGACAAACAGACAGGTTGAAAACATAATCTCTTTGGCGGAGAAATCAGCCGATAAATTTCATCGTGAAACTTGACAATGTGGGAAACATTAGAGGCATGAAGTGAGAAGTGAGATCAGTGTGACGTGGCTGAGACAGTAGTGGGCTGGGGAGTGTTAGATCAGCTTTTTTACAGAGAAGGATAACAGTGCTAGAGTTCATGACCGCTGCAATGAACACAAAAGATCATAAATCTCATCTGCCGCAGAAAAACTCAAGAATGTGTCTCAGTCTGTTCAAATGTCAGCCATCTAAAAATATGTAGGAAAAAAAATATGAAGAGCGCCAAGGATAGTATTCAAGGCGCACTGTCCCAGACCTCAATCTTTCATCACTGCGCACACAGGATGGTTATTCAAGTAGCTGAATGTCTGCTGTTGAAAGTAGTTGCACAAACATTTCTATTCACTGTATACAGTGTTTTAACTTCATTAAAACTGTTGTATAAGATGATCTTCAGTCCCCAGGTTGTGTCAATTATTACTATTACTCACGATGGTCTGTTACCCTTCCCGGTAAAGCCATTTAATGGTAGTCAGTTGAGCTAAGTAGAAATGTGTACTTGTGGGTTTGGGAGTAGTTTCTTTGTTCCAGGAAATGCACATTATTCACATTTGTGTAAAATATGTTTTCATATTTAAATACTTCCAAAAGGGGGCAAAAATTATTGCGTTTTGAAAGGTCTGTGACTTTATAGCTATTTATTCTCTAATGAAGTTTAGGAACTAAATATAATCAGTTTAGAGTGCATACTGTAAACCCTGATCCTGCAGTGAACTCAAATGTTTTGTGGAAACCATTTGCCTCAAAAAATTTTGCAGGTAAACTTAATTGCATTGTGTGGAAGGAGCTTAGGAAAATAGGGTAAAGTTATTTTTTTACATTTTTAAGTGCTGTGAACACAGGATCATTAAGTAGGCACACTCAATTTTATTTGAGGTAATCGGTTTCCACAAAACATTTGAGTTCACCGCACTTGTTAGGGTTTACAGGGCGCAGAGCAGGGCTGGAATATTGGCTGTGAAGCTTTTTATCTGCTGAGGGAAATGAGCCATAGAGCAGCTTACCCTCTGCCTCGATGACATTTAATTGTACAAAATGGCTGACGATTTATTGATAGCGTATTTGTTTATGGGAGTTGTAGTCCTTTTATGAACCTGATTGAGTTACATAACTTTCGTAAGTGAACAGCAGTGGCATACTGCCTGGAACTGTCCCTCTCCCTGGTGGTGTCGTGGACACTTGGCAAGTAATTAGAGGGCAGTTATGCAGTGAAACCTGATAAACTGTGTCCACAGGGCTTCCGTCCTATGCCGGCAAGTTGAAGCTAATTGTACTCTCCAGCTGTGGGCTTTTGGTTATAGCCAACTAATTGGATGTCCTGGGCTTAAAGCTGATTTATTGGGCTGGGTTGACGCAGTGAGAGCCTTCACCAAATACACGCTTTGAATTTTAACCGGCGCACATCTGGCTATACTTCCCTGAGCGCCATGCTGTGATGCACCACACCATGCTAGATTGAGCTGTGATATCATTTTTAAGAGATTATATAATCCTTATCTTTCTTGCAGTCTCCAACAGAGGGATTTTATTTTGACGCGATGCCTCTTTTGACATCGACTCTCGAATTCAGGATTTATCTGTCTGTCTCTCTCTGGTTTATTTCTTGGCTCCCTGTCTCTCCTCTTTTATATCACCTGCCCTTGAGATGGTAACAAAACATAAATGAAGATAAATCAGGGGATCTAACCCCAGGAATCCGTAATGTGTCTGCATTTCTGTGCATCAGTGGCGGACCATACACAGCCCAGCATCTCTCATCCTTATAATACACACTAACCGACATCGACTGCCAGCAGGACGGCGCATTCCCACAATGCACCCTGGCTCTCTCTGTGCCGTGTTGACACTTTTCAGTTGATTAATTCAATTATTTATTGTCCCGTGTTTGACTAGATGGTTCAACAGTGGATTTAATGTGCGCGGAGAATGCGAAGGATTGTGTAGCCAATCAGAATTCGATTACATGGCGCTGTGTAGAGCAGCCAGTTTAATGGGATTTTGACCAGGACTTTGGGATGGAAATCATGACTGCTGTAAAGTGAAATGGGATCTATAATGACCGCAGGGAATTGGGACCTCAAAGAAGAGACATGAATTGATGTTGGATGTTGCAGTGAAGGGGACTGATTATTCCTTTGAACAAATGAGGAAAGCAGATAGAGAGGATGGAGTAATTGGCAGTTGTGAATAAATGTTAATTTCTCGTGGCTAACTTGAGCAGTTGACTGTTAAAGAGGTGACTTCAAGGCTGCATTACGACTTCTGTCCTGTAGGGCGGCGAGTTATGAAGAACTACTTGGCTTTTGGCTGAGGCTTAATTGAGGCTCTCCTAATACCAGCTTGAACTCCAGAACATTCCGTGTTTCAAGTCCAAGGTCAATGTTAGCCGATATGAAATATGTTATTTTGGTTCGGCGAGCTTAGCAACCCGATATTATAGAATAACAGAAGTTGGACGGTGGAGGCGAGAGCGGTCAAAAAACCTTGGAACTGGCAGATTGGGGTGTTTAGAATAGTTTGCATTCTGATCTTTGGCCTACTTGGTTTCCTGCGAACGGTGCTTTTTGGATTGTGAGTTATTTTTGCTGAAGCCTGTTTGTTTTAAATATATAAATGTATGTTTCGAGGCTCATATGAGAGTATCAGTTGGTGTGGTGAAGTAACCCGTTGTGCAGTTTTCGCTGTTATTCGCTGACCGTTGCTTTGCCTGCTTTTTTCATTCATTTTTGATTATGGAGCAAATGTACAAAGTCTCACTGACTTGTTTAGGTGAATACAAAAGTAGATGCAAATGCAGACATTCTCGCAGTCTTCCAACATCGGGTTTTGGGCCATATTTGAATACTCTTATGTTTATGTTGCTTGTTGATGCAAAGACTTGTAATATATCCCCAGGTTGCCATGTTGGAACCAATCGGGATGAAAAGCAGTTGGGCATGACGTGGAGCGTTTGCCCCATCTCCTCTTGTTAGTGTTTAATGTGCTCCGTTTTTTTGCTGAAAGCCACTTTATTCTTGGAGGGCATAACTGATATTGCAAGCAGCGTATTAGAAGGACACTGCGGAGTTGAGCAATGCGCTGTTTACAGAATGTTAGCTTTTGTTTAGCTGTAGGCTTCCTGGAGGCTGAACAGAAGTCGGTCACGGGCTAGCGAGATGCGCGACTGTGGCTACCTCTCCATCTGCCTTGCATAAACAGCACGAGGGGACAAATGGCTCAGATTCTCCGAACAGAATGTGCCTGGAGCAGGCTTTTGAGAGGTCCTGGATAGGGGAAGGAAAGGGGTGCAAAGTACTGTGCTTGAAAATTAAAATCTGTCATTACCCACCTTTTCTGTGCAGCTGAACATTCCCATAGGCATTCTTGGGTGTTACAATTTCCTTATTGGTTTGTACTAAGTTGAAGGCTTTTGAAAAATGATGTGTACCAAACACTTGTATTATTAGTGCCACATATACCCTTAATGCTTCCGTCTGTTCTTTCTTCTGATGAATTGACAAAATATGCAAGAACTGTTACGGTTTTGTGTACCATACAATGCGCACCATAATTCACTGGATAGTGACATATTTTTGTTATTTTGGTTCTCTTGTCAATCACCAAATCTGAATCTATTTCAGAATGCATTTTAAACACTGAAGTGGAGATTGCAGGCAAAATGGTAAATGGACTGCATTTATATAGTGCTTTTCTGGTCACATGACCCCAAAGCGCTTTACAATTATGCAACTCGATCCCCGTGATAGCTCAAGGACACTTTGTTCTCTTGAAGAGCTGGGGATCGAACCAGGAACCCTGTGCATCCTAGACCACCCACTCTACCTCCTGAGCCATACCACACACCCTCCCTGGTGAGAGGTCTTGAATTTTCCTGAGAAAATTCTCAAAAATCCTTTAACATATTTTAGGAAGAAACCCTAAGTTTAAGCCCCCAGTTCCCTTTGAAACTAGCTGACTGACGAAGGTTGACCCTGGCTCTCAGAATCTGGCTTCAAAATTTCTTTATTTTTTGTCGTTGTGGAATTATAAGCATCTGAATTCTCAATTTTGATTCGCGAAGAAAAAAAAGCCTAATTGGAAATGATTTTTGTGGTCCTGTTGGATCTATGCTACTGAGCCCAGGACCCCCATAATTTATCTGTGGTATAGTAAGTCTATAATCACAAGAAGTTATGAATCTCTGGTGGTATGAGCAGGGAAATTATGGGATCATAAACTTGCTTGTGCAGGTTCTTGACATGAAAAAAGTCCCAACTTCATGGAACAAGTTCACAATGTAGACAAATATTCAGGCAACCAAATTTTTGCCGCTGATAGTTAGATATGTTACCTCAACGATGTGTAAAATTCATCTTAGATACTCACCACAAACTATTTTATTTTTATTTTTCAAAAAAATATTTTTCACTTGTTGCATATCTTGAAATCCTTAAGCACAATATATGAAATCTGTCAACTTAAATGCAAAAGCCACACAATGTAGAGTCAAAAATATAATCCTCATGAAATTACCAAACATGTCAAATGTTCTGAATACACAGAAAACTTTGATGTCCTCATCTTACAAGTATTCTGACATTTGAGTTCAAATGGAATGTGACTAAATGATGATAAAAATTATTAATTTGCTCTGAGTTATATGAAACTGTCCAGTATTTTTATGCACCTGAAAATTGAAGGGGGGGGGGGGGTTATGAATAAAAGGAGCTGTCATTTTGAAGGAGTTCATCTGATATGGATGAAGACACCCTCAGAAATTGAAACTGAGAGTTCACACTTAAATCTCATTGTAATTGTATCCTTTTAAACTCAGAATTGGAATATATAGCCAAAATAATGTGTCATTACCCAATGAATTATGTCGCTCACTGTATATATCACTCAGTGATGGTCAGAATGTTCCCTTATTGCAGGGCTATTCAACCTTATCTAGAAAGGGCCGGTGAGGGGGCAAGTTTTCATTCCAACCAAACACTTACACACCTGACACCACTAATCAACCCCAAGAGTCTTTGCTAATGAGCTTGACTAGTAGTATTAGGAGTAGAAGTGCTTGGTTGAAATGAAAGCCTGCACCTACCCCAGCCCTTGCAAGATAATGTTGAATAGCCCTGTCTTACAGTTTGCATCTAGTGCAAGATATTGAGTTGCATGCTGTGCTTGTAGTTGCGTTTAATTGGTCATGAGTGAAACCCCAGGAAAGAATTGGTCCCAGGTGCGTAGCTGCATGTTTGTGATCGTTCAAGCACAAAGGATCTAATTGATTTTTATTTGCCAATTGAATACAAGTTGGTCAAGGGAAAATAAAAGCCATGCTCATGGTGGGGGGACTCGGCGCTAAATAACTGACTTATCACTGAAATTAGTGGGAGAGAGAAAATTGGATTTAGTATGTGAGAGAATGCACATTTCTTTAACTGTGATAGACTCAGAGGGTCACACAAGGCGAAGTAGCAGTTTAATTATTCAAATATTCATTCTTGGGAGCCATTGAATTTATGAATACGAAATAAATTTAAGTCTGCTTCCACGACCGAGCTATATAGCTCGGCTTGGTTTCAGTACTGTGTGCTCACATAGTTTTAGTCCAAGCGTTTCGCCGGAACTGATATGAATGACCTGACAGACGTCCTTCTCTTCTTCTCACATGTATGGCTGCTGCTGCAATGGAAAGACAAAAGACACCCTTGTAAGGCGAGGACAGCGAGACCTTGGGGATTTAAGTGAACCTTTCTTCAGCCTTAAAGTGAATTTCTGAGAAATGCTTTCGGTCATGTCCACAGTGCATAAGAACATGGGTTAAAATGAGTAACAAGTACCATACCAATGGAGGCGGTTCAAAAGTTATGCCTTTCTCATTACAGCGTGGACATGCTCTATTCGCAAACTGCACTGCAACGATGTAGGAATAGGTAAAATCTGCGGGCTGCTTTAATGGGGTGAAGAAATGGAAGCCTGGACATTTACTTTCTTATGACTGGGCTCCCTACTTCTACACAGTGTGTTGAAAACTGACCTGGTTGTGCAGTGGCAGTGGTGACCCTTAAAGCTTTCTGTTATTCTGGACACACTCCATTCTCTCATGTAAGCTACTTTATGCCATTCGTCTTCTCATTTGCATCAAAACGCATTACATGTGCACATCTATCCATTATCTTAATCCGCTTATTCCTGGTCAGGGTCGTATAGGGGCTGGAGCTTATCCCTGCAACCAGTGGGCAATAGGCAAGAATTTGCTTTGAGCAGTTTGTCAGTGAAGCACACAGTTTACTTGCAGCTATGGGCAGTTTAGAGTTTCCTGTAAGTCTAACATGTATGACTGTCGTAGGAAATCAGAGGAGCCTCAGAAACACGGGAATAACGTGCAAAATCAATGCAGAAAGGCCCAGGCTGGTTTCAAATATACAACCTACTTGCACCAACAACGGTTCCATCCATGATGCTAATCAAGGAGAAACATTCCATTGTCTGCTATTATTTGGTGTTTTAATTGCCGTTTGATTTGGATTTCACTTTCTGTGATTTGCAGCCTATCTTGGTTCATGTCCAGGATTAGTTTTCATACTATTTCTGGGGCTGACATGAAAGATGGCCAGGTATTACCCATGAGTTATGAACTAATAATTGAATATTTAAATGCACTTCCTTATACAACCCCAACCTATGGGGAAAAAAGCGAGGGCAGAATGGAAAATGCTCATAAAAATGGAAAACAGTGACTTCTAAATTGACTTGTCTGTCATTGCAGACAGTCTGAGGACAAGATATTTACAACTTCAACTCTGAAAAAAGTTGGGACGATTTGGAAAATGCATATAAAAACAGAAAGCAGTGATTTCTAAATTTACTCTGATTTAATGTATCAAGATAAGATATTTAATGTTTTATCCGGTCAACTATTTTATTCGAAAATACGCTTTCATTCCTGCCATTCAGGCCTGTGATAGATTCCGAAAAATGGGACGAGGATATTTTAGGAAAAATAATGAGGTAAAAAATGTCTATAATGATGATGATAGTTTGAAAGCACTGATGTCAGCAGGTGATTGCTTGATTTGGTGCAGAAGCAGCGTCCAGGGAAGGTGTTGTCCTTGAGGAGCCAAGATGGGCGAAGGATTGGCCACAAATGTGTCAAAAAATCTTTGAAAGGTTTAAAAACAGTGTTCCTCAAAAAAGACAATTGGACAATCCAAGGAATTGGGATGAGTTTCTGTACATAAAAGGCAAGGGCACAAGTGAAAGCTGAATACCTGTGGTCTGTGATCAGTCAGACAGCCCTGCATCAAGAAATGTCATTTATCTGTATGTGGTATGACCACATGGGATCAAAATTACTTTAGCAAACTGTTGTTAACTACTGCCATACATAGTGACATCCACAAATACCAGTTAAAACTTTTTTTGCGCAAGAAGGAAGCCTAATGTCAGCAATGTTGGAGGCATCTGCGGTGTGCCGTCACGTGGTGGAAATGTGTATTGTGGTCAGACAGATCAATATTTTAAGTTTTTTTTTGAAGAAAAGGAAGCCATGTGCCCTGGGCCAAAGAAAAGAACCATCCAGACTAAGTCGAAAAGCCGTGCTCTGTCATGGTGTGGAGTTGTGTCAGTGCTCTTGGTAAGAGTAACTTCCACTTCTGTGAAAGCACTGGGGCGGCACGGTGGCACAGTGGTTAGCATTGCTGCCTCACAGCAAGAAGGTCGTGGGTTCGAATCTGACCTGGGGCCTTTATGTGCGGCGTTTGCATGTTCTCACCCATAGGTATGAGTGTGAGAGCGAATGGTGTGTGCGCCTTGCGATTGGCAAGCTGTTCAGGGTGGGTCCCTGCCTTTGCCCGTAATCAGCTGGGATAGGCTCCAGCTCGCCCCGTGACCCTAGTGAGGAATAAGCGGGTATAGAAAATGGATGGGTGGATGAAAGCACCATTAATGCTGAAAACCATACAGAGATGAGAAACATATGCAGCATTCAAGGTGACATATTTTTAGGTATGCCCATGAGGCAATCCAGACCTACATTCTGCACATATAGCAAAGGTATGTATGCCTGTGTAAGAACGAGGTGTGGGTCCTGGACTGGTCAGCCTGCAGTCCTGACATGTCCCCAACAGAGATTATGTGCCATATAGAAATGCAAGACAGGTGTACTGATGAACACTTTGAGACTTGTTTGCAGAATGAACGAGGCATAATTACTCTCGAAACACTCAGCCACTTGGTATTTTAAGGCCCTAAACGTTTATTAAGTGTCGTGGAAAGGATTGGCGACATTAGAATGCGGTACTGTCCTACTTTTTTTCTTTTAAACATGTTGCAGCTGCCAAAACTGAAATATTATTATTTCGAAAAATCAATAGCATTCATATGGTGAAATATCAAATCGTGTGCTGTTGTATTGTTTTCAACATTATTCAGTTCAAAGATAATTTACAGATCAAAGTTTTCAGATTTAATTTTAGTTTAACATAGCATTCTACCTTTTTTTTCTGATTTGGGGTTCTATTTGGTGCCCATAGCAAGTAATAAAATCAGATGGAGTCACACATTCCCCATCCTGGAATCCATGCTAACTGCTCCACTTCTGGGAATCTGAGATATTAATATTCATATTTTATTTGGTTCTGGCAGGGGAATAAAGATTCTCCTGCAGACTGGCTTAAATTTATGAATATGAGAATAACCTCTATTAAGAGTAGTTTGGAATGAACCTCGTTTATTTGATTTCTGCTGTTGAGAAGTCATTTTAATTAAATTATTTATGCAGTTATTCTTTTTTGCTGTGCTGACAAGTGGTAAAACGCATGACTTTATGATGGCGGCATTGCAAAGCAGCCCTATTCCATGCCTCTAATTTAATTTTAATTACACGTTGGCTTTTGTTCCTCATAATGCTGAGCGGTAAACTTGTTCCCAATGTTTCTGTTGCGTTTCTGCCGTTTGTCTCCACCGTGCTCCGCTTGCTCACGAGGTCTCGAGTGCCACCGTTGCAAAGCCAATTTGTGATGGTTTCCCCCCTTCCTATGGCGTGAAAAAATGTGTCTGTGGCGAGACGTTGCCTCACACCGGCATATATGCGCTACCCGCTCCGTGACAAATCTGGGCTCCCTCACGGGCTCGAACGCTCGCCATGAATCTTTATTTTAGTGCAGGAGAGCGGCTACACCGGAGTTGCAGGTCCAAGGGAAAAGACTTCATTAGTTTAGAGGGGTCTTCTCTGCCCTGACAACTGCACAATGCGCAGACCCGACTCCCCTCCCCCCAAAAAGCACGATTTGCTGGAGTGATTCACTGTTTTTTTTTTTTTTTTTTGTCGTCGTCGTTTTCCCCCTCGCGTTTAATCGTGCGCACAGCACTTCCGCGGCGTATTAAATGCATTTAAGCGCCTAGTGTTTTCAACTCGCTGCATTATTTATGGAGATGAGTCACGGTTCGCAGGTTGCGGAGTGTTTGTTTGTTTATGCCTCGTGCGGAATGAAGTATTTATTTGGTGGCGGTGATAATCCCGAGCCGTGCAGACTTTATCTGTAATGATCAGTACTGCCAGGTCCCTTCGCCATTCTGCACTTTCTTTCGACAGAGCTGCTTGTTTTATTATTGGCCCAGCAAATGGTTATATTAATGGTATATTATTATGTAACGCATGGTTTAGATTGAAGTTGAAAGATATTTAAATGCATGCGTGCGTGAAAAATGTGACTTTGTATCTACTTTAAAAGAAAAGAAAAAAAGAAACACTCACATTTATAACCACTACCTTCATCAGTTTGCCTCAACTCCTGTATGTTTTTTTTCTCCCGAATCACATATTACAGCTGAGGAAAACCCATTACGTTAGAATTAGAATAATTTCTCAAGTTGATCCATTGTCCCCTCTTTATGGTGAGTTGGACTATACATGTAGGTGTTGATTTATTTTTTTTTTTTCTCCCCCAAAGATCAGGAGAACTAGAGATTTTGATTGTTTGGATGATACTACAATTTCACTTACCTTAATAGATTTTTTCTGTCTGTGGGGGGAAAAAAAAACCAGCGGACTTTCTGACTCCCCAGTACTAGGGCTCTGGGCCCTCGCTTTAGATGGGGTTTTGCCTTGACGCCTGCAGTTTGTCACTAATTGATTACACTCTGCATCTGGTCGTGATCTTGGGGGAGAAAGAAACTAAACTTCTCTCCCTGACTGTGGTGACAAACCTGTTTATTGGCATGGTCATGGAATTATTTTAACAATTTAATGGAATCCCAACTTAATCGCAAAATTTTAAGCAGCAACAGGGTGTAATAATAGGAACACGCTATTCATCATTTCTCTTCCCAAGGATGTTGGCAGAAGAAATAAATGAGCAACCGTCGTATTTCATTCCAACTTCATAAGTTTGAATGATCTGACATAGTTTTGTTTTGAAATTCCATTCAAGTTCGCTAATGGTAATAATTTGCGAATGCCTTAGCTAGCCAGCTAATTCATATTTGTAATGTTTAATATAGACGTAAGCGGTGCAGAAAACATGCCTGAAGCAGCAAAGTAAAATGCAACTTTAACGTATCATGCAGATATAGGACAGAGGCTTCTATATTCCAACATTTTAAAGGAGGGAGAGGAGCTCATTTGATTGGTAAAGATTTGACTCGGCTGTGCTAAACCCAAACATGCCTTCTCCCCTCCCTCTTTGCCACTTGCGCCAGCAGGAGGGACAGAGGCGGGACAGAGGAGGACTTGCACCAGGCAGGAAATGGCAAAATACGCCTGGATACACCTTGTTGGCGTGGCGCCCCCCCCCCCTGTGCCTGCGCCTGGTCAACGAATTTAGAGCCCATCGAATTACCAAGCCTTCTAATGACGAAACATTAGTAATTTAATTATTGACTAAATTGGTTATTAGTGCATAGTGAAAGTTTGATGCATGGCATGCATTTAAAATAATTTAAAATGCATTCCATGCTTCAGACTTTCATGGTAGCAAAATCAGTGATGAGGTCTTCATAGTCCAACTTCTGGGAAAGTTATTAGAAGAATAAAATATGAGATTACTTGAAAAACAATTACAGTACCTAATTGATTAATTAGGAATGTAAATATGAATACCATCTTTGGCAGCATTTACTACATAACATTCTACTTAAAGAAGGAATTTCCAGAAGATTTCCAGTTTATTGCCATCCGTGCACTCCTATATTGTAGCCTTCCTCTTTGGCGCAAAGATGTATGTCTTATTCATTAATGACAATGCAGTTTTTTGGTATCCTGTTTATTCAGTAAATTAATTCAATTAATTGTCAGATTCTTAATTGGAAACGGGTTGAGGGTTAACCTGCATTATGGCAATATCACTGGGGGTCGACAGTTTTATTTTTACTTCAGCCGACTTAAAATGTGTATGAAGGCTTATGAAGCCGATCAGACAGTAACGCAAAAAAAAAAAAATACTGTTTTGTGAGCCTCTGGAATTCAGAAGCTTGTAAAGACATTGGCGTTCTTTGTCACCAATTAATGTGAGTAGGAAAATGCAATTTTCACTTAGTTGCTAATAAGGAAATGTTAAGAGAATGGGCTGGAGAAGTAATGCGCTTTGAGGCGAAGTGAGAGCAGAGCTTATCTGTCCGATATCTTACAATATTTATTCTTTCTCAGTAGACCCTCCCTTCCTCCCACCACCCAGCATAAATCTGTAAGGAAGTGGACACAGAGTTAAGAATGATTACCCATTTGTTGTTGGGTTTTGAAGAAGGGAAAAGTGAGCTGGTCTCTGCTAGTCCTCTGGGTTTGGGCCTGATTAGTAAAAGAGAGCAGTGAAGGCTGGCGTTGCACATCACATCAGCAGTGCATCGCTTTCAACCCGTCAATGCTGTCTCTTCAGATGCCTGGGCTCCCTACTTCGAAGCTCCGGGAGGAATTATGTTCTCTTAATCATCATGCCTGTGTGAGGCACTTGTGTGCTGCGATGAGGGAAAAAAATGGTTTATTAATTGTGGTAATTCAGGTTGTGGTAGGAAAATTTCTAAATTGATCTGTGAAACCTGTGTGATGTTTTTAATGTGGCCCGCAAACAGAGGCTGAGATTGACACATCTCACTCTGACTTATTGTCAGCTGAAAATACACACTAAACGCATCTTTTGGCACCCGAAGGAACATCAGACGTGCTAATTTACAAATTAATTCCTTACCCTTGTCGATACTCATTGATGCCTTTTGGCCTGTAAATGTCCAGAAAAAAATTCACAAGTCCAACAAAGCTTGAACATTTTGGCAACAGCTATCTGAGACTTGGCTAACTACCTCACTGCAGAATTCATAGCTGTCTTCCAAGCTTACACTTGACTTTCTAATGTTTATACCCTCATATCTACTATCATGTTGTCCTGCACAGGCACCTCGAATTAAAACATAAAAAATACTGCTGTTCTGAATTGGTTAATGAAGACGAAAATTCAATTGATTGAAAAAGAGAAAGCTAATGTTGATTTCTGAATGCTTGCCTGACCTTTGCCATCTATCATTGAGCACATCGTTTACTGAAAAATGGCTTCATCAATGTGTAATGAATAATATATCCCGGCCCCATTTACATTTTGAATATCGAAGACCGTAAATGAGAAGGTTTTCGCACAAGATAGTGCACAGAATGCATTTTTCTGCCACTGTACCGTGAGCTGAACGACGCAGAGCTTTCATTTATTTATTTATTTATTTAAGAGGCTTCAGTATGTGAGACACGTGCTGGTGTCTGATCAGTGTAGTGGTGACGGGTGGGGCATTGTAATCGGCGCCCCTCTCTGGTCCCCGGTCTGATCGCTGCGCCGAAAGGGAATGCTTCGACCTTGCGTCATGGAGGGAGGCGGCGGAGGTCTGACCCGGGCGATTAGGACTAGCGCGCCGTCACAGTGTAGCCCGGTACTACACGGTGCATGTAAAAGCCCCAGCCGCCTCCTGCATCCGTAGCCTGTCTAGCCTGCCTGGGCTGAGACTGATTGATGCAGCGTGCGGGGAGCAGATCGATGTGTTCAGCCGATATGAAATCCCCGAAAACCAGACCCTGTCTGGAGGTGTGTTTGAAAATGAGGAGGATCTCGTTGGGGACTAATGTAGGTATTAATCACTGGGTGCCGTCTCTCCTGCTGCGCACTGCGCGTGTGGCTGTGTGGAAGGGGGAAGAAGAGGCAGCCATTTAAGAGTCATTTACAGTCATTTAAGTTGTTCCCGCTTTCTCAGGAAAACAAGGACTTAACCTTGTTCATAACTGGGTGGAATTTCAGAATGGGAGACCCAGGTGTTTGCTGTTTGTCCTGCATGTTGTTGTGGTGGGTCTCCAGACAATACAAAATGAGTATGTTTGGAGAAAACAAAATAAGCTGAATACCTGAGGTTTGAATGATTCCCTTTTTGTGTTTATGGACCTCATGAGAGGTGAGAGGTGACGCGCATGATTGAACAAGAAAAAGAGACGAGGCTGTGCGAATGTCTTCCTCTGCTGAAGGTCATGCCTGTGGTGCTACACTGCAGTAGAATGTACTGCTATATCAGTCCACAATGTCACAGAGCGGATTGCAGGTGCGTGAATCTTCTCTGGGGGGGGTCAGGCAATTGACACGCTGCCCATGTCTTCCCCCAGAGAGGTTCTCCATGTGCAGGACAAACCTCTGCCTCTGGACCCTCTCTAGCGCCTGACTGCTCCCTTTCTGCATCAGGCGCCTCTTCTGCAGTTACCGCAGTGGCCCAACAGGTAGATTTCAAAAGTGAAAAAAAATTAAAAATGCCCCACTCTGAATGCATCTCTCTCTCTTTTTCGTAGTGTCCTCAGCCATAACAAGATATCCTATCTGAAAAATGGCTCCTTCTTGGGTCTTTCGTACCTGGAGAGACTGTAAGTAATTGATCTTTTTACTTTTTTATTTCATTGCATAAGCTATTACTTTTTCTCTTCTGCAGCTATGCAGTGAATCCTCTCAGCTCTCATAAAATGGGCTACATTCCTCTTGCTGTTGTAATAATCCCACATTTAAAACTTTCTGGAACAGAAAGGGCGGGGCGGGGCTGATTGAGCGACTGAGAGAGAGGTTTTGTTGGGCTGGTGATCTTGGGAGAGATGGATTTGTGGGTTTATGGGTAATTTACTGCCACCCTGAGTTATGAATCAGTCATTTTCTCACCTGTGTCCACTTCTTAATGGTCTGTTTACTTCTCCTCCTCTTCATGTCAATGGTATTCAATGGGCTTCTGTGGTCTGAGGACATTTCTTCCACATGTCTGAAAGGAGCCATTTTACTCAGGAGCCCTTGTCTGTGTAATGGTTTCCTGCTTTCTGCGCATCGTTGAACGCTAGTTACCACAGGCAGTTAGAATATGGTGCATAACTTAAACGCTGATTCACGCTATTACCATGGCTAATTTAAATATGCATTTTGGTGGGCACAGTTCCAGAACGCATTGTGGAATGTAGTTACCCGCTGAACTGCAGTTTTACCACTCTTGAGAGTGGTTCACAACTTCACATCACTGCATTCATAGTTCAGAAATGCAATGGCCATTTTTTACGCAAATGTTGATCTTATTGACCAGTCCTAGATCAGAATTTGTATTCTGATGACTTGGGTTTGGACTGGTTTTTGAACTGTGAGGGCTGATTCTACTGTGGCTTTCTTTTTCTAAGGATATCAAAGTCATTTTTACTGATGCTCCGCAAGGATTATAATGTAGACCTCTGAACAGTTTTATGGTCTCATTTGGGGAGTGGGGACTTGAAATGACTTGCAGTGTCCTTGAGGCGGCTGCACAGATAAGAGTGGGACACGTGCGTGGTGTAACACTCCAGGTGCCCAGATGTGTAATAATGACACCCGGAGTGTTAGTAAGAGTGGAAGACCCAAGTGCAAGGACATGAAGTTTATTAAATAAACAAAGAGCATAAGAAAACAGAAAGTAAAACTACACTGGGAATATAACTAAATCAAACGGCAGTGCTCTAAACTAAAAGGTGTTGCATTGTAAGGCTATCTGCCTGAGAAGGGGATAACTGAGATATGCTGCAAATAGCGGGAGTGATAATTAACTAACAGAAACCAGGATTAATCATTAGAGAGAGTGCGGGGGGATAATTGAGTAATTAAGAGAAGACAGGAAGCCGTGGAAAAATGGGAATGCGCTGGAGTAGGGGCACCACACATGGCTTTTAAATGCTCCTCTCCCATTTCACTCGATTCAGTTAGTGCATTCTCCATCAATATGTACAGTATTTTCCAAGACATGTCCTTACCATCACTGCCCCAAGACCTTAGACCTGCTGCCTTCAAGATCTTTTTCCTATTACTTGTTACCTCCGTTTTGATATAGACATTTCATCATTGCTGTTTGTCTCAATTATGACTCCTAAAATGGCCCGGTAACCATTCGCTTAGGGTGGTTTAGTAGGCCTGGAACCTGTTCCTGTGTGCTGTGCCAAGAGTCCTCCATCCTGGGCTCAAATGCTAAAATGCCATATTAGGGCACAGGCAGCAAGCCAGTCGGGATACCAGCTGCTGCTGCAGCGGCATTTGGGCTTCTGGCAGTGGGCAGCCCAGCATGGCATCAAATTCGTAGAACACCTTTGTTTTTAGCGGGAACATAACGATGACTGGAAGGCTAGGGGTTGGTGGATTGTGGGGACTCATAGCCTACAGTCTCAGGAGGGGAAAGATAATCTAAAAATGGTCTTGTTCAAGGGTTGTTGTTTAGTCAAAACGGTTCAATGTGGGAGATTTCACACTGTTCGCCCTCGACTGAGGGCATAATGAAGAAATGATGAGCATCCCTGAAGACAAGCCAAGGAAGGAACCCTTTTCCCCGGGAATGTAATGGGGAAACCAAAATGGACCCCATAAATCTTTTCTCAAATATCCCCTGCCCTATTTGGGAGTCAGTGTTTCTGCGTATTAGGCTGTCGATTTAATGGAATATTTGCTAAAAACTCTCTCATGCCTGATCAAAGTTAACATCTGCTTCCCACAGATGGAGAAATAACCTGCATAATTCAACAACCCTCCCTTTCATCGCTTTTCATGTTCACTAAACTTTCTCTTCTCTAACCTTCGGAATTGATTTTTGGAGTAGTGAAGAAACTTTTGCAAGGCTACTGATAAATAAAACACCAAAACAGATGGTACTCTTGAGGACCAAATCCAATTACTCAACCAATAACCAGCCTCACAATGGTTGGTCAGTCATAAATGCTGTTGTGTAGGTCTGGCCTTTTGATTTACGCAGTTGTATTCATGTGACTCTGGAGTTTGTTTTCTGCCCTCGTACACCAAAAATATCCACATTGCCTTAAATTTCCAACTGACCAAAGATTGAAACCCCATAGTCCCTGTTCATGAAACCAGCCGTGATGCATAGCCGAACCAAAGCAGTCAAAACCCTCCCGCTTTTAATTCCTTCTTGAGCATGGGTGCACTTATTTTGCCTTCAGTAGGCGAGTTAAATACACAAGGTTTTCATCTTCTCATTATCTATGCAGACATCTTCTTATACTGCTTCTAAACTTGAGCAGAACTGTCTTCTGTTGCAGGAACAGTCATTTTAGCTGGAGGTGTGCTCCACAAAAATAAATGAGTGAACTGGATAAAAATATACAGTACTTCCTCATGCTCTGCAGTTTTATTATGTGGTCATGTGGTCACCCCCAGCACAGAGTATTTTCCACTTCCTGGTCAGCTACTCCATGGCTGTCCCTTCCCACATCCTAAGGTTTGCCTGAAAATAACTCTTGGTTTTATGAGACTGAGAGAGAGACCAGGCAGTTACAGCAACAGAGGGAGGGAAACCCTTGAAGAGTACGGAGACTGTGCTTGTCTGAATTACGCCTGCCTTACTCAAGACTTTGAACAGGCTTTTAGAAGTAATTTCTGACACCATCTCACATCTAAAGACACCGAGTCATACGCCACTAACTAAGATTTTCAAAGACTGGGGATCGTGTAGGGCACACAAATTGTCTTTGACATTGTTCATATCATTAATCTTTATTGTTTGCGCCATCAACCAAGACTTAAGACAAACAAATACTAATATAATGTTTTTTTATTTTTTATTTTATTGGAACGTTAAGACCGAGGAATAGACTGAGCCAGGCTGTTGTTGATCTCCATAGACCAAACAATTGATTAACTTGCATCATGGAGGAACACTCTTGTGATTTTATTCTGACATAGGTAATTTTTCGGCAACAGGGACATTGCTCGGACAGTTGTTGGCCAAGGCCGGCATTATGAGTGCATGCGTGTGTCTGGGTTGGTATGTGCATGTGCTTGTGAAAGACTGAGCGAGTATGAAGGAGAGGGAGTGTAAGGCAAAAATGGTCTTTTTCAAGGGTTGTTGTTAAGTCAAAACGGTTCAATGTGGGAGATTTCACACTGAACAGAGATTCTGTTCAATTTTGTACTTCTATTTCCTGTTGGTGCAAAAACATTGTTGAAAAATGGAGGACTAATTTCAACACATTCAGAGTGGGGGGAAAAAAAATCTGCGCTGACACCTGCATCGGAAATATTTAATGTTATCAGAGTTCCTGAAACAGAACATGATTAATGGGGTGTATTCTACATATTAACAAGCTAACCCTATAGACTAAAGTCTGTTTTACCTCTCTCCCTACCCCCAACCTAGTTTCAATTCTCAGTTTATGCATTAAAATGGAGGTGGTGTGTACTGATGTTGGTGTTGTTTTGGGTTTCAGATGCTCCTTTCCCAGATGTGTCACTGCTTCCTCCTTCTGCTATAAATTTGCGAACCTTGAAGCTGAGAACTAAGTGAACTGGATCATCCCTTGTTTTGGTAGAAATGCTTCTTTGTCTTGTATTGGACTTAGAAATGGATTGGGCTTGGTTACTTACTCAAAAATGGCATTGTTCATTCATTGTTAGTGAAAGAAAATGCAAAATGTTTAAAAAAAATGGTACTTAGTTACTGCCTAACTTGATAGATTAATACCAAGTGTTGGAGCCATTGTTGAATATCACAAATGCTTGACTGCCTCCCGAAGGAATAAATCTTTTCTGTTAGAATACGGCTGAGTGTGGTTTACTGGGAGGGGACTGCTTTAAGGCATTTCCTTAAATTGATTGCCAGTAATGTTAATAACCAATTTATAGAATAATCATTATGCAAAAAACAACTTTTGATATGTAAAATTAAAAAAATACAAAATAAGTGTTTTTATACTTGTCTTAAGCACTGCTCAACAGACCACTGTGTTTTCTACAAAATGTATTTAGTTTGGGGTTACTTACTTCTTTTTACATTGTGTCCAATGAAACCCTATTCGTGGGATACGCTATTAAGCACTGCCTATGCACTACACTCTTCTTAGTTTTCTGTTGTGTGCAGATGTGAAAGAATAGTGTGATTTGATAAGTATCAAGGGCCTCTTTAAAAAATACCACTAAAAATCATTCTGAGAATATGTGGAATTTTATATAATTATACCAACATATTTGGAACTTGTACAAATAGATTTGGATTCATTTCCATACATTGATTACTTTATGATTTTGCTGACATTGTGGCAGCTTGCATTGGAAACAATGGCGTGATCTGCTGGTTTATTTAAGAGTGGGAGCATATCTGCGTTCAGGGATGGATGGGTCCCGTGCACAGCATGTTTGTCAGGTCAGCTGTTGACACACGCGCTCCAGTGGAACAAATGGCCCGGAGACTGAAGGCAGAAACTGCTGCACCAACTTCGCAAGCAGTGGATTCCCTGGCATTGTAACTCGTAGACGCGCTGAAGTTACTCTTTGTATCGTAACATTTACTGTGAACACTGTTGTCTTTTCAGTTGTAATGCTTTAGCCCACTTGCTTAATTGGCTTTCCAAGGTATAAGTGGTGTGAATTGAATTGTGTTCTAGTCGTGTTAAATGACATCAGCAAATAATGAACGTAGCCTTCATTGTGGATTAATTAGTTAATATATACGCTTGATCGATCACGTTCTGAACGGTGATGAATTGATCCTGATTAAACTTGACCACCCGTAATACTGGGTTGTGGTAGTTCATTCCAAACTGTATAGCTCCTTTTTATGTCTTCATTAGAGCAGCAGTCCACCCCATGATTTCCTCCTCTGGATTAATCCTGCTTCCAAAGACTCCCTCTCGACTACATTTCAGTCCATCAACAAACAGTTAATTGTGGTATTAAAAGAAAAAATACAGGATAAATCTCTTTTATGTGGTCATAAAACATCTCACATCAGTGTTTAGTTCACTCCTGGGTTATTTTTCAAGATGTGCAATATTGTACTTTAATGTTATTTTCAATTTGTCACTTGCTATCCTGTCAGGGTTCTGCCTCATCTGCCTGAGTTTTTTTTTTTTCCCCACCCTTACCCAGAATGACTTTAGCCTGCCCCCTTTTTTCATGAGAAAAGCGGCGCGTCACAGATAGTTGAAGCAACTTTAGCTAGTTAGTGTTTCTTCTTGGAAAAACAGGGCTTTGTGGGCAATGGCCGGTCCTTTAATTGCCTGCAGAGCCAGAAGACGGCACTGTGGATGAATCAGGCTGATAACATGGGGAAAAGTTGGCGTGAGTCTGCGAGTCTGTAGGGAAAATGCAAAAATTCACTTTGCGGTGATTTTAACCCTCTACTAACCAAACCCATTTCCAATTGTGTTAAAATTATTTCCCTATGCAAAAATGTGTATTTTGGGCCATTATTTGAAAAACAGTTGACAAAAAAAATTTTGACACATTCTGCCCACCTTTCCAAATTGTAGCAAATCTGCTACATTGGGTATTAATGCTAATGAAAAAATTAGTGACATACCGTTCAAGTTATTCTCAAATGTTTATTTGGCAATAAGAAACAAAACCAAACAGGGTGTCCAGGCTGTTAACCCTTTTACGTCATGTAGCAGATATGCTACGCTGGTGAATAGAGGGTTAAGGTGGAACCCAGAGTTGTTGTTCCAATGGGGATGAAGCCAATTCCTGTTACTTGCAGTAAATTCTACAGCGAGTTGCAGACCACTATCCTATTAATCTCCACAGCACCTACTGTAGCTGTGTCACCTTATGACATCACATCTTCTACAAAAACGGAAGAAAAGATCTTTACAAAACAGTAAGATAGGATCTGGGACGCCGTGCACATTGTCAATAGGCACATTTAAACAGCATCAAGGTGTTTTGGCCAGTATTTTTCCGCTAGCGAGCAGATGCAATGATAGTTTTGCTGAGATGTTTACTGGCAGCAGGCAGGAGTGATGCAGCCACAGGCAGTGATGGTAGCTGCAGGCCGAGGCGTGTTCGGTGCGGAGGCAGAACAGGAGAGCAGCTTAACCCTTTCAGCGCCGTGGGCAACTGTAGTTACCCAATGATGTAAGATATCAAAGTCAGACGCCGTTGAAAACCTATCATGTGGCAACTTGTTTAAAAGAGCTCTTTTAAACAAGTTGCCACATGATAGGTTTTCCACAGCTCAACTACATTTTTAATTCTTTAAGAATGTATTTGGCACTCAAAGGGTTAAAACGCCTGCCTTACAGAGTGGCGGCACAGTGGCAGATATGCCTTTGAGTGTCAAAGAAAATGAGGGCTTGTCTCAAGTCGTCTGCCTGAACTTGACCTGCAAGCTGTGCCCCATTTCTTCATAAGGTTTCCCATTTTCCTCTCTTCAAGGAGTTTCCGCATGTCACTGTCAGCTATGTTTTTTTTTTTTTTTTTTGCCATTCTTGGAATTTAAGCTTGGGCATTCCCTGAAGGGAATTGGGAGGAGAAAATTCACAAGACCCGGAGTGAATTGTGTCTTTTATTGATTGAATGGATGTTGAAGAATCTCAGAACTATAGGGGAACTTTTATAGGGGATATTTTTTATAGGGGAACCATTGAAAAGCCGATGCTCTGGTACTCTTAGCGTTTTCCTTCAGCTACCTGAACTATGACCTCAGGAGCACATGATGGGCTCCCTCCTCGTGTTTGCTTGGGTTTGGCCAGCTTTGAGCTTCAGCAGGAGGAGGAAGGCCCTTTGCATGGGTTACTGGCTGAGCATAATTATGCTCTTAAATCTCACACACCGACCTCCGACCCCCAACGCAACAGCTTGTAAAGTCACTTCATTACAGACCTTGTGTGTGCGTGCATTCAGACGCAAATGTGTGTGAGGAACTGTTGATTTTAGAGGTGGGACAGAAAAGCCAAGGGGATAGAGTCGCAGTTATGCTGAATATCTTCCTCCGTCCGACATGACCTCCACACCCCCAAACACCCTGACGTCCATTGCTGGAGTACAGCCCAGAATTCCCCCTTTGCTTTGGCTTTTGGCCCAACAAGACGACAGCAGCTGGAAAGATGGAGAACTTCCGGAAGGCTTCTAGATCTCCCCTGACACCCCCCAGACACTCATCATACACGCGCACACACACACACACACAAAGACAAACACACACATGGTCCTTATTTGCCAACCCTTCTAGGGAAAAAATGTCCCTATAAGTAATGGAATACCAAACTTCTTCATCCTTACGGGGACTTTTTCAGGTCCCCATGAGGAAATTGAGCGATTTTAGGGTTAGGGGTTAGGTTTAGGGTTGGGAAAAGGTTAGGGTTAGGTATGTACCGTTGAGGGTTAAGGTCAGGGAAAGGGGTTAGGGAACAAATGCAAGCCTATTGAATGTCCCCACAAGACACGAAAACCCATGTGAGCGCGCACACACACACACACACACACACACACACACACACACACACACATATACACAAACAAATATTTAATTGGCTTGGTGCGCACCTCAAACCTTCAGCCCTGACTAAAGCATGCACATAGATTTTCACAATCAGCATTTAAGGGTTGTGCATTTCTATAAAGTTGATACATCGGTTTTTTTTTTTAAGTAGGAAGTGAAAACCTGATATTGGGTGTAAGCTGCCCTCCCCATGAGGAGCTCATATTCTTTCCAGGTTTCATGCCGCTGAAGAGAAAATGAAACCATCACTCGCTGTTCTCCATCTGACGCCGAGCCTGTTGTCGCTGCTGGAGGTGGAGCAGCGCGTCCTCTGCTACCCTCGGGTTTCCCGTCACGGCATCGTTTCTCCCTCGTCGCCGTGGTGCCTCCCAGCCTCCCTCCGCGGGGACTCTGTTCCTTTTGTCCTCGCGCACAATGGCGCTGTTGTTTCCCAACATTCTCTCGCGGCCCAAGGGAGAGCGAGACGGCCCCCGCCTTCGACAGCCTTTTCTCACCTTCGCACATCCTCGAAGCCGCCACCGAACCCGTGCGCGCTGAGCCAGTCAAGTGCATGATGGGTAACACCCTGCTGATTGACTGAGAGGTGGCAGCCATCCTCAATACGCAGTATGTTTGTGGCTCAGAAGCTAGCGGATGAAGCGCGTCACGTCATCCCTATCTGTCACTCTGTACAGACTATTGAAGGGTTTGTCTCGATTAGTCAACGGCGCTCTGCTCGTTTCAGATGATGAGAAGAGGACTGAGGGTTAGCGAAGAATATAAAAAAAATGACAGGATTTCAAATCCTAGGAGGGTAAGTGTTGTCTTTCTCAGAAGAGGTACGGGGTGGGGGGCGGAGCAGGGCGGTCGTGGGGTATTTTATGGTCGTCTGCATTAGAAGACGGATACAGTACATCACACTACAGACCTGGAACAGCGCGAAAGCCAAAACACTGTTTGATCGCCATTATTTACCCATAAATCACACTTTTCGGGCTTCAGAGTTAAATGTTTAAAACTGTCTGGATTGACTAACAGAGGCAGACGTCTAAGAAGTGAGGGACGGTAAGAAAATGGGGCGGGGGGGGGGATGGAATGAAGAGTTTCTTCAGTACCAGCTGAAATATTAGCTGCCCAGTGTGGAGTCTACAGCAGGGCCTTTACAGGAAGCAGGCCTTAGCCATGCGAGCTGCTCACATCAAACACTGGGGAATCGGGCCGGGGGGTGGGGTGCGGGGGGGGGGGGGGGTCGCTGGTTTTTTTAAACATCCATCTCCCTGAGTTTATCCAGCTGGGCTATTCTGCCCCTGGCAATTAGCTGTGTTTCACGGAGCAGCGAGTGCGTGTGATTGGTGGTGCTCGCCGAAGGCCGGGGTCACCCTGGACGCACATGGGCCCGGCCCTCTAGGAAGCAGGAACACATTTATTTATTTTACTTCCCCCTCCATCCTGCCTGAGCACCCACACCTTTTTCTACCTTGTCAATCATTTTTGCGGAATGTCCCGGAGCCTCCATTGCCTTGCAGGAATGAATACAGTACGCACTTGTTCTATTTTGTATCGCCTAATTGCTCACTTTTCTTTTTCCTGTAGTCTTCCGTCCTCCTTGACGTCCATCTTCTTTAATTGTGCTTTCCTCTCCGCCTTCTGCTTCTCTCTCTTTTCCTGCTTCTTCTAGTCATTGTTATCTGTAGCGTTTGAAGAGTCCTGGCCCGTGGCCCTCGGCTGTCAGCGTGCACCTCGGGTCCTGCAGTTAAAGTTTATTTTTAATCACGGCGATGCAAGACTGGGCTCGGGATCTTACCTGCTGCGAGGATCCCTCGTGCACTATCCTGCTCTCTGCTTCTCAGCATTGCTCTGAAGGCCGGTCACTGAGCGCAGCGGGGAAAGCGTTTAACCAAGAGACAGATGGGAGGTCCATGGGGCAACGGGCTGGGAGGGGGTGGGGGTGGGCACTGGTCAGTGCTTCTTAGTTTGTTGGCCTTTATGCATGACAGGATCTCCGATGGCCCATTTGTCTTGAACATTGCATGCGTTGTTTGTGGAATGCTACCCCAGCATGGGCTTGGGATGTCAGGGGTTGCGAGTTTGCATGTGATTGCTGTATTTGGTGGCATACTGGCATGTTAATCTGCGCAAACGCCTTTTAAGAAGCACCTGAATGAAGAAACTTTTCATTCCTCCTGCCTAAAATAATGGTGCTGAGCCAGTTTGTTTTAGCTTCAAATTGAACAATTTCACATGAGCAACAGATCATTAAAACCTGACAGCAACCATCAATCATCTGCTAATAACAGTCCTTCCACATAGTTATCTGGACTGCATCTACAGTTCTGTAATTAATTGTACTAAAATAATCTCTGGGCTGAAGATTTATGTGATGGTTACTGTAACACAAAGCACCTTGTTGTACGGACCTCGTTTTTTTAATTATCGCAGGGTAGCTAAAATGTTATGCAGAATCAGCTTACTATTCAGTCTAATGCGAGCGACGGCAGCAGCTCTGCCTTTGCCCTCAGAATCACTGCAGTCGCACAGCATGGGAATCTTTCCTGAATTTCAGGGAATATCAGCAGGAACGAGGAAGCATTCCCTGTGTGCTCCGATAAATACGTGTGTATGTATGACCGTGTTTCTATGCTTGTGCTGGTGTTGTCAATATGTGTGTATGTGTGCGTGGGTGCGCCTGTGTGTGTGTGTGCGCATGTTCTTGTACTTGCTACACAGTGAGGACGAGCAAATGCTTTTTTTCCTACAGAGTGGGTGTATTATTGGAATGTGAGGACATCTCACAAATGTACTTATTAGTAAAGGTTTGGGGTAAGGTTAGAATTGGGGATAAGTTTAATTAGGGTAAAGGTTTGGGATAAGGTTAGAATTGGTGATTGGTTAAATTAGGATAAAGGTTTGGGGTAAGGTTGGAATTAGGGATAAGTTAAGTTGGGGTAAAGGTTTGGAATAAGGTTGGAATTGGGGATAAGTTAAAATTAGGGTAACTGTTTGGAGTAAGGTTAGAATTGGGGATAAGTAAAATTAGGGTAAAGGTTTTGGGTAAGGTTATAATTGGGGATAAGTAAAATTAGGGTAAAGGTTTTGGGTAAGGTTATAATTGGGGATAAGTTATGATTAAGGTAAAGGTTTGGGGTAAGGCTAGAATTGGGGATCAGTTACATTAAGATAAAGGTTTGGGGTATGGTTAGAATTGGGGATTAATTAAATTAGGGTAAAGGTTTGGGGTAAGGTTGGAATTGGGGATAAGTTAAAATTAGGGTAAAAGTTTGGGGTAAGGTTAGAATTGGGGATAAGTTAAAATTAGGGTAAAAGCTTGGGGTAAGGTTAGAATTGGGGATAAGTTAAAATTAGGATAAAGGTTTGGGGTAAGGTTAGAATTGGGGATAAGTTAAAATTAGGATAAAGGTTTGGGGTAAGGTTAGAATTGGGGATAAGTTAAAATTAGGGTAAAAGTTTGGGATAAGGTTAGAATTGGGGATAAGTTAAATTAGGATAAAGGTTTGGGGTAAGGTTAGAATTGGGGATAAGTTAAATTAGGGTAAACGTTTGGGGTAAGGTTAGAATTGGGGATTAGTTAAAATTAGGGTGAAGGTTTGGGGTAAGTTTAGAATTGGGGATAAGTTGAAATTAGGGTGACGGTTAAGGGTAAGGTTAGAATTGGGGATAAGCTAAAATTAGGATGAAGGTTTGGGGTAAGGTTAGAATTTGGGATGATTTAAATTAGGGTGAAAGTTTGGGGTAAAGTTAGAATCGGGGATTAGTTAAAATTAGGGTGAAGGTTTGGGGCAAGGTTAGAATTGGGGATAAGTTAAATTAGGTTAAAAGTTTGGGGTAAGGTTTGAATTGGGGATTAGTTAAAATTGGGGTGAAGGTTTGGGGTAAGGTTAGAATTTGGGATAATTTAAATTAGGGTAAAAGTTTGGGGTAAAGTTAGAATGGGGGATTAGTTAAAATTAGGGTGAAGGTCTGGGGTAAGGTTGGAATTGGGGATAAGTTAAATTCAGGGTAAAAGTTTGGGGTAAGGTTAGAATTGGGGAAGTAAAAATTAGGGTAAAGGTTTGGGATAAGGTGAGAATTGAGGATAAGTTAAAATTGGGGTAAAGGTTTGAGTTAGGCATGGATTGCTTATTGTTAAGATTCGGAAAAGGCTGTGGAGACACATAAGGAATGAATGTAAGTCATTGCAATGTCCTTTTAAGGATAGAAGTACAAGGGTGTGTGTGTGTGTGTGTGTGTGTGTGTGTGTGTGTGTGTGTGTGTGTGTGTGTGTGTGTGTGTGTGTGTGTGCGCTCATAATATCCACGTGAGCGTTTATGCGTATATGCGTGCCCGTGTGTGGTCCATTGTCCTCCTCATCTAGCCGGGCATATTTTATATTCAAATAGAAAAGGATGTATGCTTAGTGGGGCTTCCGTTTTTTTCTGGTGAAGCGCACCTGAGACAACTGCTCCCCAGACGGTAGGTATCGGGGCCGGTAAGTCCTTACAGATGTATGTAGCTTGCAGTATGAGCATTACGGCTCACCTATCTTGTCTGTGAATCGCTTACGTAGGCAAAACCTATCCAATTCCCTTCAGCGGCAGGGCTTTAGAATGGGGGGAAACCGGGATACAATTTCAGGAAGTTTTCACTAGCTGAAAAAAAACAGGAAAAAAAAAGGTTGGGAAAAGAAATCCATTTTAAGAAGCTGTGTGATTCTTGAAGAAGGACAGGAGTGTTATGTCGGAAACATTATGAAATCCCTGGTGAGGTGTTGAACCTGATGTTGCCGTATGGCACTGGTAACTCAGCGTGACTCACCTGGGGCTCGTGGTAGCGCTGTGATCTTAAAGAAATTACATCCTCTAATACTGCGGCTAATGAAAAGCACATCGTGGAGAACAGGCTTATTGCCTCCCCTCTACTGTCAGTCACAGTGTAAACTTCAGAGGTCTTTAAGCCACTGACAGAATCTGTGGAACGCCATGTCACCATTTGCTGGAAGTTGCCTGTAAGGTGATGAGCTGTAGCTCGTCATTGTGGCTGTCGACTGATTTGGTAAAAGGCAGGTTCCTGTGTGTGGAAGATACTGAATGAGGTTTTGAGACTGATGTTTTTTTATTTATTTCTTTATTCCCTGTGAGTAATTGGCGACTGCGCATTGGGAATTTCATCTTCAGCTGTTCTAAGGCTTGAAGTTCTCACATCATGTGTTCAGTGTATTGCATTCCTCTGGTGCAAGGGGTCATTGAACTGGGACAGAACAGAATGCTCTCGGTGTGTCCCTCCCTACACCAGCGACACGGTTCACAAATGGCCTTGTGACACAATGACGTAACATCTCTCCCTCTTTCTCTCTCTCTCTCTCTCCCTTTCTATCTTTCTCCCTGTCTCTATGCTACCCCCCCCTTCTCTCTTTCCCAGAGATCTGAAGAATAATCTAATTAGTACCATCGAGCCCGGCGCATTCCGTGGACTGGCAGCGCTGCGGAAACTGTGAGTGTGAGAGAGTGAACGGAGCGGAGGGTGGTTGATGAAAGTCAACAAATGAAAGGATGAGAGTAGATGAAATTAGAGAAAATGCACAGAGGTGGAGTTTTAAGTGCACTTAATCTTTCCTAAAAGCCATACATACTCACAAATGCAGGTGCAGGTGTAATTCCTTTATAGATACCCACATCCTTTTGCATAATTCCATTACAGTGTAGTGTATAGGAGAAATGGGGAAAAACTACACAGGACATCTATGCTCGCACTCGTATGCACACAGACACATGGTTGGAGCAGGACAGAACTCCACCCGCAGTACGCGGCGAGTATTTTTACTGCGTAACTCAGTGTTGCATCCGCTGCTGCTCTTCAGTGTGTGTGCCAGTATGGTTAATTTAAGAGCTCCCTGACTGGTGATTACCCAGCGCAGGGCTGGCGCTCCCACAGCTGCCTGAGGAAAACAGCCTTTAATTAAAGTAGGGGAGGGAGCTAAGGCAGGCTTGCAACACGGCCATTCCCTTTTACTGTGATGCGAAAACACCAAACCAGAGAGCAGCCAGATGTTTGGCCTGTTATGGCGAGTCGCTGTTTGCCTCTGTGTGTGAGGGTGTGTGGGATCGGGTGGGGAAAAGGTCGCGAAAGGTTATGCGGTTATGCTGGAAGTCCTGGCAAATAAACAATGGCTGATGTGGGGCGAAGTCTGACTTCACTGGGTTACAATCTTAAGAAAAGTAAAAACTCTCAGCGAGGGCGAATTCAGATGCGCAGTCGCACTCTCATACACACGGGAACACACACTGACGGACTGACTGACACGCACTTATGTGCATTCGTAAGTATAAGCAGAGGGACAGACAGACATGCACATAAATACTCACTGATGGACAGACAGACGCACACTCTCATGCACAGGCAAACACACACAGGTGGATAGACAGACATATAGTATCATGCGCACACATAAATATACACTTGGATACATTTACACTCCTACAAACTCGGCCTGACCAGCGTGCAGATTGGCAAACACACGAACACATGCTGATAGATGAGCAGTAACACACACACACTCGCACACACACACACATGCATGCATATGAACAATCACACATGCACGCTCACACATGTGCACACAGACATACTCATACACACACATGCACACATTGCATAGATGGAATCTGACTCTATATAGAGGATTGTACACGAGTGGGCGTGTCATATAAAAGTTCCGAAACGAGTTGAGCAAATTTTGCATTTGTTGCTGGCAAAGCTCACAAATCTAAAATTTACTCGAGTTTCATTACTTTTGTATGACATGACCAAGCGTATAAGAGTGTATTTATCACATAACTTAATTGAGTAATTTCATATAAAACAAGGGTCACAGTCATTCTCATCCTAAATGGCAACAGTTTGTATATTCAGTTAATTAAGTTGAAAGCTAGCTAATGTCAGCTTGCTAGCCAATGAACTAATGTCACATAATGGTTATGAAAAAGAACTGCCTGCACACTAGCTAGCTAAGTAACGTTAACTTAGAAATGTGACTGGCATTTAGCTAGCTAGCTACAGTGCTGATCCATACTGATTTAACCAACGTTACACTTGGTATTTAGTTTGACTAAATATTAACAGCGTGACATAACGCAGAGCGATTCCCCCACCCCCCCCCACACCCTCAGCCAATGAAATTTTTGTAATATCAAAAATATGTCATGATTTGGGCTGTGGGTGAAGAATTACAGTTATATGATGAACCACATTCTGACTCAAGCCCTTTATTCAACTTTAATTTTGTCTTTCTAGGGATCTCTCCAATAACCGGGTCGGCTGCCTTTCTCCTGAAATGTTTGTGGACCTCGGCAATCTCTCCAAACTGTGAGTAGATAACTGTATCATGGGAAATGTGAAGATATTGTTTATCAAACTATTTTGAAGTGTTTATCTGCTGGTTTCTTCAGCAACCACTTTATTGTTTTCTATTTCAGGAATTTATCAGGAAATATCTTCTCATCTTTACCAGAGGGTCTATTCAGCCACCTCCTGTCCCTACAAGTACTGTAAGACTCTCCGCGTGATTCTGCTCTTACATCATCATATGTGAACACACTGTATTATGCTAATGAATGAGGTCAAATACAAAGTCATTGACTCCCACACACACACACACACATATACCTTCTCACTGCCACACTCACACACATACACGCACACCTGCTCACTGCCACACACACACACACACACAACACACGCGCGCACACACACACAAACACGCACACATATACAACCTTGTACACCTGCTCACTGCCATAAACACACACTTGCTCAAATCGACAGGGCTTGTTTCATGTCAGTGGTAATCGTCCTGCTGTGACTCTGACTTGCTGTCCCTTCAGGTACTTCAGCTCTGAGTCACTGTACTGTGACTGTCACCTGCAGTGGCTGCTGGTGTGGGCGAGAGGCAGCGCTGTGCGCATCGGGAACGGGACGCCCTGTGTGTACCCCACACACCTGCACGGCCTGGAGTTCCGCTCACTCCGAGAGCATCAGCTCCAGTGTAGTGAGTCTCTGCCCTCCTCATCGGATGTGTTCCCTTGCTCGGTGTACATATGTGTCCGTGCGTTTGTGGATTCACGTGTTTCTCATGAAGATAAGTACTTTGACCTTCACACCTGACAAAACTTTACAAACAATCACAGTAAGTGAAGATTTAAAGCTCACGCAAGCGCCTGAGTACTAACCATCGAATGCCTGGGATGCAGAACATGATTTACACTTCACATGACTGATAAGATCCTGGTTTCCTTATTATTGAGTCATTGCTGATGCTAACACAACCACCTCATGGCATCTATCCTTATTTCATTTTATAAATCCAATACATTTTCCACTTCGTTTTACTGAAAAATAATCCCCCTCAAATGGAAAGTCAGTCAGTCGGTGCATTTTTAAAAGAAAATCATACATTTTCCTAGCTGATAAAGAGCCGTTGCGTAAATGCTAACATTGGCTCCGGCTACGCTATTGATCCACCCATGAATGTGTCCCCTGACGAACCTGATACTGCACTTGTGAAGTAAATCAAAGGAACTTCTCATCCCTTCATAATCCCTGTCCCCTGTATAGAGATGAGTGGCTCTTGCTGCAGCCGGTTGAAAAGATTCTTCTTTTAAGTATGAAATACTTTAGAGCTCATAGATGTGGGTGCTTCATAATCTCTGACCCTGATAGGAGAATTGTTCCCCAAGAATGTCTGGCTGAGCACACTATGTTCCCTTGAATAAAGCTAATGCAGTTCTGGCTGTTTAGGGCGTGGCGTACGAATGTACCGTACAGGGCTATGACCATGGGAATCCTGCCTATCAGTCTTACATTCTCTGGTACTCCCATCTTCCTGTGTGACCGCCATATTGCAGGGATGGGACCTGATTCATCTAAATAATGTGCATGTGTATTAGTCCCCACAACTGATGAATTAGCTTTCGTACATGTGAGCGCAGCTGGTTATTAATGGTTTATGGGGTCTTCAGGAGGGCAGCAGGGATCATGAGGGGTGGACCCATCTCTTCGTATTTCCCGCAGGCTAAAGTGGCTCCTCTGTTTGGTTTTATGTAGCATTTGTTTGTGGCATTCATTGGCTACACTTTATTGCTCATTCCTTACAAGAATGTACATTTGCCTCATAATACTTCACAGGTCAGAATTTTATTACGGGATATAACATTTTCCGAGGAATAAATATACAGACCCATTTCCAGAAAAGTTGGGATGCTGTGTAAAAATAACTTTTTTGAAACGTTTTGCTGGCCTCAAATTCAAAATGACCAGATATGTTTAAAAAGCAATAAAATGTCTCAGTTTCAACATTTTATATGTTGTCTCTGTGCTATTTTCATAGCCTGAAATCCATCCGTATCCAGCTTTAGTCGCTCCCAACGGTCACTTGCCAATACAGTCTGGCCTCAGTCGTATAGCAGCGTTTATCCCTTACGCCACTAAT
Organism: Gymnothorax reevesii; assembly: GCA_029721435.1. Classification (NCBI taxonomy): domain Eukaryota; kingdom Metazoa; phylum Chordata; class Actinopteri; order Anguilliformes; family Muraenidae; genus Gymnothorax; species Gymnothorax reevesii. Next base: position 51,710,534 of record CM056591.1, read on the forward strand.
GAACTGGATATATGAATATTCATGTTTTCCGCTCTTGGCTGATTGGGTGACCTTTTGGCGAGAACCACTAATCATGCGGCGCCATTTGTAGAAATTAATGCTGATTGGGTTATCCCTCACATCTTGTTGTCAGAAGTGGTAGCTAAGAAGGCGAGCAATTAAATATTTGGGATATACAAGTATCTGTCTTATATCTGCATGTTGTGTGTATATTTCCTCTTACTTTGCTGCATAAGGCATTTTACAGCACAACTAACGGCTGTACTCAGCATTACGAATATGAGTTAGCTGGCCAGCTACAGCATTCACAAATGTTATTTGACATGAGCTTAAAAATTAGATCGTGGCTTGCTTGTGTTTACTCTTGGAGTGTTTGTGAGGTTTTTAACAGGATAATGTTTGGCCATATCTGCATTTTGTTTATTTCAGTGGGATGCCCCTGTATAATAAACACTAAATTAAATAATACTCAAATTACGTAACATATTTCACTGTCATTGGCATTAGCTATAGCTTGAAGGGCATGATTGCATCAGCTAGGTTAAGCCTATGAAGCTGGTATGTACAAAAGTAAAACGACAGTTTCTAATTTATTCCTTGCCTGTCTGCTTTCTGCAGAAAAGGGAAGATGAATCGCTTGTCCCTATTATGGCAATCTATTGCTGCACTGTGTCTCGGAATTTTTATTATGGATGCAAGATACACTACACATGCAATTTTTGCACCTTATTTTGCCACTTTTCCCCACTTGTTTAATATCTGATGTCAATCCAGTACAAGATCATAGCGATTAAATATATTCCCTCTCTCTTTAAAAATCATTGAACATCGATGGCAATAAAAGTATCACTGAAGATATAAACACAAGCATTATTTCAGTAGTTCGTAGTTTCCCGCAGTCCATACTGTAGTTCTGTATTGCCAGATGTTATGTGACCGCTGCTGAGGGAGACACAGGTCTCGAACAAAGTTAATTTTCTCCTGATCTGTTGGTCTTAATAATGCCATTGCAGCGCCCAGCACCCATGTGACAGATACCAAAAATTGCTCTTCGGTGAGGAGTCTTCCTTTCTCTGTTGTCTTTGACCATGGTGATGATGTTAGTATACATCCCTCAAAAAGGGACCTTGCGACTGTGAGCCAATCACAGATCTCACATGGAATTGTGTGAATATTTGACAGTCAAATGTTAGCCTACCGACTGAGGTCAGACGTATCGTTAAGTGACCGTTGGGAGTGACTAAAGCTGGGTACGGATGAATTTCAGGCTACTATTTTCAAATTATTATCGAGTTTCAATGACTTACCAATCATTGCAGTGTGTTTTTATTTATATTTTACGCAACATCCCAACTTTTCTGGAACCAAGGTTTTAGAATCCCTTTCCGTACACACTCGAGCGCCAAAACATTACTATCACTCAATGATGAAACAAGTAATATTGGTTGTATTGTGACAACAACACATATCCATAGATGGTAAACAAACAGTTGGTTCTCATAGTGGACGTGTTAGATGGAGGGCAAATGAAAGACTTTGACCGGAGCCAAATAGTTTTGGCCAAGGCATGGGGTTGGAGCTTCTCTGAAGCATCAAGGCTTGTGGGGTGCTCCTGGTTAGCAAAGGCGAGCATTGAGTAACAATGGTCCGAAGAGGGACAAACCGCAAACCAGAGACACTGTTATGGACGCCCAAGGCCTACTGACTTGCAAGGGCAACGAAATCTATTCCGTCTGGTCCAAACTGACAGAAGACCTCCTGTTGCACAAATTTGCCGAAAAATTGAATGGTGGTCACAAGAGGAATGCGTCACAGCACACAATGCATGCCACCCTGCAGCATGTAGGGCTTTGTAGCCAGAGACTGGTCATTCTAACCTTGGTCCACCATCCAGTGCACCTACAGTGAGCGTGCAGGGGTCAATCAAAACTGCAGCTTGGAGCAGTAAAAGACGCTCTCCTGGTCTCATGAGTTAAGTTTTCGTTTACAGCATGAATGCCAGTACATGTGCGTTGTTTGCCTGGAGAAGAGATGGCACCTGGATATGCGTTCAGAAGAAGACTAGCTGATACTCTGGGAGGTGTTCTGTTGAGGCAACCTGGCTCCAGGCATTAGTGCAGGCATCAATTTAATGGAGTTGTTTTTGGGCCTTGAGAAGGGCCAAAAAAACATATTTGGCTGGTGGGCATAATGTTTTGGCTCATTTTTGAACATGATCTCACAGATGGTTCCAGTTAAATAGCTACTGAATCTGCATTATGTTATATTTTGGCACTGTACATGTTGTTGACAGGAAAGTTAGCATGAAAAAGGAATCTGTTTTGAGGGGCAAACGCATCTAGATAACAGATATGTCATCGTTCCTTTGCTACTGTGATAAAAGATGGTTGATGGTTTGAGTCCATTCAGTGTTCGTCTTTTAAAAGAGGACCTTTTTTTTAGAAACTGTATCCGTTTGCTTTAAGAACCAAGTGCTTCTTTTGCTGAGGCCAAAAGAAAATGGTCTGCATCTTTCAGTTGGCCTGGTCTTCGCTGCAGTTTCATTTCTCTGATTTGTGAATACTGTCCATGGTGTCATTACTATGAGCTGTTCATCACTTTTACGGTAGGTTTGAATTAAGGGCCTCCTGATATTGGACCTCAAAGGTAATTCAGAGCTTTTAGTTTCTTGCTTGTCTGGCTTGAAGTCTTCATTACCTAAGGCAGCAAGAGTGCTTTCCTGCTTGTGTATTGACGTCCTTCTTTGCAGTTCATGAGGGTCCAGAGGTCACAGTGGACTCATCCTCTGATGGGCTGCTGGAATATCATTATATACATAATGAGAAAGATTGTATTTGAGGTTCAGAATGCAGAATGTGGTGGGCTGGTGGCTCTAAGCTTAAATTAACCTCCGTGACACAGTGGTCATTTTTCCCGGAACCCTCGCTACGCATCATATAGCAGTAGCAAAGGAGGATTTATTCAACCAATTAAGCTGAAAGATGATTCTATGGCCATGGTCAGTGAACCAGATGGTGAATTTTGCTGACACAAACGAAACTACTTATTTTGTGATAAGTGCTATTGGATCAGACATTTGTCATTCCAGAAAAATGACTATGCGTGTGCGAGACTGAGATCTTAGATAGAGACACAACCTGAACGGTCTATTTTTGAAGCTCAAATTGATCCAGGTTAGCACTTGCAGTGTATATGCGTATTCTCAAAATAAGGCGGAGATTGTGCGGGACGGCAGCCTCAAACATCAAACATTTCACTCCATCAGTCTTGTGACGTCATTTTGTGTTGCGAGTCAGAACTGGAACCAGGCGCAGTCATTGGATAGTGGCAAATTTGGCCTTTATTTACAAAACTTGAGGTAAACTCAAAAAGGCCTGCAGAGGTGGAGAGTGAGTGTAGACTGTTTGTGGTGAGGCAGGATCAATCAGGAACATGAAGAGCCAGGCAAGGCATAGTCAACGGAACTGGTCCGAGATCAATTACTGGGATGGCAGGCCGAATGAACCTGGGCACACTGGGCCGGTGCGCACTTTTGAGCTGGAACGAAGGAGGAACTGGAAGAATGAACTCACCAGAACCGCAGCCTCTGGGAAGATTTTCCCTAATCATTAGGTCACTGGTTTTCTTTGATATTTCACCGAAGACTGAAGACAAAAGACAACGATCTAGGAAAGCGAAGGCGAAGACAAGGAACCAAAATACATTAGACGACAGTCAACTGCATGGAAATGCTTATGTTGGCGTGGGGAATGAAACAAGGGGAGAGGGGAGTAGAACAAGACAGTAAAATGATTAGAATTAATGTTCAAAAACAAACCAAAAATAGACAAAGACAACTGGGCTGTGGGGAAAAAACTAAAACACCAGGTAAACACTCAGGATGAAACTATTTCCTTGAAATCAAATGGAAAATGGAAAGGGGGGGGGGGGGCTTAATTCCGCAGAATGAAGCATGAAGACCTGAATAGTACTTTTCAATATTGATCATTGCTGAAAGCGAAAGCTTAGTCATTTCAATATTACGCATAATTATTTCTGAGGTTGACTCAGTTGGGTTTATTTATGTGACCAAGGTTGTGTGCCAGTGGTCTGTGTGCATTTCTGTCACCTTCTCCATATCATTGTCAAGTTCATGCCCTTTGTCAAAATTGGCCTGTCAAAGATGGGGCCTGATCCAGAGCTACTGAAATCAGGTACAGTCAGCCCAGGCACATCCTGAACTCTGGTCAATAAAAGGCCAACCCAAAAGTCCCAGTTCTGCTATTGTTCAAAATGCCATAAATGACTTGAGCCATCAGGGAGCTGCCATTGGCATGTTCAATGCAGGAATGTTTCTCAGGGATGTTGAAAGGGCTCTTAATGTCCATGTTTCAACAATAAGTCTCATAAAACACCTCTTTGAGGAATGAGGCAAGACAGCAGACGCCCGCATGCATGACGACCGTGTGTGACGACCCCCATCCAAGACCGCCGTATCTGGACTCTTTATCTCTGTGATCGTCTGAGACCAGTAACTCCCACTGCAGATGAGACAGCCGGTCCCCACCATCACCCCGTTTTTGCTGAAACCTGGAAGAATAATCTCCAGGAAGTCCATATCTTTACGTCGTTTGCCCTTTGTGGATTGGACCTCTCCTCAGCTTAGTGAAAAAATTGGTTCGACTGAGTGAATAGACACGATTGATGGCCAATGGCACAATGGAGGACTGTTTTCTTTACAGACAAGTCACAATTCCAACTTCACAGAGCAGATGGATGGAGGATCGTTATACTGACATCATTGTGGTGTGCAAGGTGGCACATGGTGGTGGAGTGCTGGTTTGGGTGGGAATATTCCAAGGACACTGCACACAACTGCAGTTCATGAACAGCATCTTGAATGCAGTGTGATTTCACGATGAGATGCTGCTGCCTATCATCCTACCATTCATCCATCAAAACAATACCCATCCAGCATGACCATGCCAGACCCAAGTCACCCATGTATGCACAGACATTTGTGTGCTTGAATGGCTGGTTTATTCCTCAGATTTGTCCCCCTTCCAGCATCTTTGGGATGTCCACAAGCAACAAGTTCGTCATTGGTTCCCATTTTCAGCCAATAGCCGCCAACTCCACACAGCTCCTGAAGAAAAGAAGGAAGATGTCCACCAAGTAACCATTGACCATTTGTGACAGTCCACACAGCAGAGATGTGTAGCAGTGCAGCAGACCAAAAGCAGACAGACCCAATAATGTTTTGTGAAATTTGGACAGTAGACCCCATCCCCTTTATCATCAGTCCATCGCGAGATTCTTGTTTGTCTTTTTAAGTCATTGATCGAAATGAATTGCAATATGGTCATACAATCTGTCAACACTCAATGAAAATACAATGAGCTTCTGAACATGGTCATATTTCTCACAATAAGAAGTGTTGCGTTTATATTTTTGTTCAGTGTATAATCATTACACTGTTCAGTACAGCATCCTTGAATGTACTCCTAAACCTATACGAACTGCAAAGCTATCAAACGACTGTGCTGAAGTACACAGTGATTCAGATAGTATCTCAAAATCCACATTCCAGGTTTGAAGAGGACTGTAATACATCTTTGCTTTCTTTTCCAGAATAATATTGCCTTTAAATCAGTGACTTTATCTGGCAGCTGCACAAGGTTTTGGATTTGTTGGGGAGAGTAGAGGCCACTGCGGTGGGGTTGTGAAAGAGGGTTTCAGGTTAACGCGCTGGTAATTTAAAATGTCACACAGTCTCTCCACCATGCATTCAGCATGGAAACATAAACATCTCCTCCGAAAATGTAGCGAGGTAATAAAAGAGCCATTCATTTGCTGGGAACGAAGTGACATCACGTCTGCATGCAGTCAAGGCGGAGTCGTATATTCACATTAACTCTGACTTCTCGCTCCCTTAAACTGTGCCGCTGGCTTCAGCTACAGCTGTGAGGAAAACTAAAGACAAACATCCCTCTCTCTACCCCCCCACCGCCCCCCACCCCCACCGCCCCCCTCAAAAAAAAAACCCAAAAAAAGGTCTTTCTGAGGTCATCACATTTTACAGTATAATTTAAATGAAGGAATGTGTTTTTCTACTCTGAGGAATAAAAGGTCACCCTGATATACCCACTTCTCCTACCCCCTCCCCAAGCTTGTATTTCTGCTGGCTTGCCTACATTTTGCATGAATACAGGCATACAGTATTTCCCTAGTGTTATTTATTCTGATGATGCGCAGAGATGGCAAAGGCTAGGGTAAAACTGCTGGCTGGTTTCACTAATTACTCCTACCGCCTGCCTGAGGAACTGTACGAACTGGAGAATCCTGGACACTGGAATCAAGTACCATAGAGGACTTTTAATCGATGAACCTAGAGTGTCCACACACACCTTTAATTGACTTGGTTTATATCCTTAGAAATGTCCAGTCTGGATGTTAACAGTGAATAGGTCATAGTGGGGTCTAGTGTAAGAGAGAGCACTAGCTACTATAAAACATTCACTTTTTGTTATGGGTTAACTTCTGCTAGTGCAGTTTTCTCAAGTGCTTCAATGTGCTTTCAGTGGAGGCTGAGATTATTGATACAGCTTGCCATCACAATATTTGGCCTAGCAGATTTGTTTTGATTCATTGGTGCCATATTTCTGGTTTTTTAATTGTTTTAAATGTCTTTACTGTAGAAAGTAAAAAGTCTGTCCATCGCTTGTCTAACAATTTGGCCTCGATAAAGATTGAAGTGAGATGAACTGTCTTTGAGGGCTATGGATTTTGACGGAACATCTGGAACTTAGTATGTTTCCTTGTGGGGACATTTATTGCTGAAAAAAGTAATAAATGATGACACATCGCAATTTATCATATCATGATACTCTGTATATTGCAAATCATTACAAAATTGCTGTAGGATCCCGTTGAGGCTTGAGTATTGAGGTAATGCTGTGCTGTGGGACCATTGATGATTCCCATATCTAGTTTTTTAAGCAGCTGTGAGGCTGATTGGTTTCACATTTATATGGAAAATGCCCGTTTCCTGCTTTGAAATGTGATGCTTTCTACCTCTGCACTCTGTACTCTTTCACAGAGCAGAGATTAGATCCCATGGCCATAATCCAAAATTCTTGCAGTACTTGCATTAATTTTCAATCTAGAACTTACAGAAAATAATAGTCTGGGATGAAAAATGAGTTCTTGGCTATTCCTAAACCTCCAAGATGAAAATCCCTGAGTGTATTCTTGAGTGTTTTATCTATAAATGGTATTGCCAAAACTCCCTCTTAATGATGCTACTCCAAACATCAAAACTCAGGTGAAGGTTAAGAGCAGTCAGCCTATTCTGCAGACATCATTATTCAGCAAGTATTTTGTTTCAACACTCTTCTTGGCACTCCTGTTTATTACAAAAAAAAAAAAAAACTTTTGAGACATGTAAGGAAATTCAATAAATATACTCTCTGTACATCTGCTGGATAATGGATTATCCTCTATCCCTTACCAACTATGAAAGTCAGAGTTCATGGCAAGACTGCATTCAAAATGCAACCAACTTATCTCACACTGTGCATTTAGTTTTACTGTATGGCTGTATGAAGTCAGAAAGTCTGGCCGGTCACACCGTAAGAGCATAACACACACGGGAAATGAAGTGTTGGAAATACCAGCTTTGCTAAACTCACAGTGTACTGTTTCCATTGAGCCTTGGTCCAGTTATGGATCAGTTCAATTCTGTAGAGGTTTTTAAAGCCCTCGTTCTGTGGTTATTAGCAACCGTATCACCAAATGTTTGTCAGTCCCTGTTGGAGAGGTCTGACTCGAGGCCTTCGTTTGCCCTTGCTTTTCTCTGGTATTGAACATATTTTGTAATATTTTCTCAGTCTTGTCGCCTCTGATATTTTTGACATTTTTATGACCAACTCCCCTGCAATTCAAGCGCTTGCTATTTGCCTCCTTTGTGACTCTGTTAGCAAACTAGTCTTGCTTCGAGACTTACTTAGGAAAAGTTTGCTAGGTTAACCTCTTTTAAGCCACCACATGCTGCTAGTTAGCATTAAAATTAAATTAATCACTTGGGTAGGTGCTTTTGTAATTGTTAATTAGATGCCGCTCAATTAAAAAAAATAAATTAAGAGGATTTTATGCATTTCATACCCATAGCATGCTGCTATGAATTCTTAACCACTGTTCGCTCCCCCTTGTTTAAATCCCAAAATCTCCCCACTTTGTTCTCTATTGCCTCAGATATCCGGCACCATATACTGAGCACAGGTACAGAGACTTTCTTCCCTCTGTTTTAGTGGAACCCCTGGAGCTGCCCCTGTTCCAGCTCATCCCGTCCCAGAAGCAGGTAGTGTTTCGGGGAGACCGGTTTCCACTGCAGTGCACTGCTTCATACCTAGACGAGTCCGTCAGATTACAGTGGAGCCACAATGGCCGCCTCGTGAGCACACAAGAGCAGGGCGGCATTCTGGTGGAGGACAGCATTGTGCACGACTGCTGCCTGGTCACGAGGTAATGGCTGCATCTTTACACACAGACTATAAATTTGTCTGATGTTTTTAATGGTTTAATATGACTTGGGAACCCATGTTGAATGCATTGGTCAATGTTATACCATTGGAAGTCTTGATATGGGGCTTTTTAAGTCCAGTTAATGGAAATATTAATGAACTAACATTGGGAATATGGTGTGTGTTGAGTAGCTGGACAGTCATTTTGGAATAAGCAGGGTTGTGGTGTTCGTGGAGAACTGTCCCCTCGGTTATGAATAACACCCTCGGACCCTGTTTTGTTATTCTGTCAGCAAAATAATGAGCAGCTCTGTCACACTTGTAAGCATAAATGCTAGTGTCCTCATACACAATGCTCCGTGCCGTCTGCATTCCTACGGCAAGCAGCCATCGATTGGCTGACATGGTGCTCAGCTGGAATGAGGCCCTTTATAAATACTCGGTGACGACAGAAATATTTCCCCCGGCTTTGGCAGCTTTGCGCATCTCTGACACAGCTCGCTCGGCTGGGAGGTGCGCACGCCTCATTTCCTGTCCACCTCGTGGAAGGAAGCGGTCTCGCCCGCCCCGCAGACAACGTGCACATTTTCCCCTCCGCCGTGTGGATTTTGGCAATTTGTCATGTTTTCGCCGACTCCATTATGTGTGCTGAAAGATATACGGCAAATTATTCTGCTGTCAGAATTCAGGCCGCTGGTGTCGGCGTCAGGCTTAGTGAGCATTTGATTGTCATGCTGCGAAAAAACCTATTGGGTTCTTCCAAATAGCCAAACCATTAGCCCTGAACCAGCCAATAACAGTTGCAACATTTCTGTGAAATACCAACCACAGTGGAACAAATTGCTGCTGCATTCATTATGAAGTTCAGTGAAAAAACAGTCCGATATATGAAGAGGGACCAGTGTTTTACGGAGCTATGGTGAGCTGTGTGATACCGTGAGTCTGCAGTCCCAGAGGGGCCAAAGAGGAAAACCCACTGATTCACTCTGCTTTATTTCAGCCTGTCTGTTCATCTACGATGACACGGGTAATTTGTCATAACTAGCTGAGACCAGACCCCTAGGCACGCAGGGGGTGAATTCTCAGCCTGCTCTGCAAAGCCTCCATCCAGTACACCGGAAAGGCACTTCCCCTGTGCAAATGAATGGATTTAGTCCAAATTTGGGTTTTGTTTTGATTAAGCGTGTGTTTTGTAATTAGCAACCACAATCTCGCTTATAAATAAATGAAACATTTTCTCCTTTGAGAACAACATGTATTGTAATTCACTATTTTTCTTGGCAGTGGGTTTATCCCCTTGTTGGAAACATGCAGACATTAGCAGGCGCAAACAGCAGCGTAAACTTTCCTGCTAAGGAAAGCACAGCTCCTTTTGACAGGGGTCCCAACGTACCTTCTTGTCTTGTTTACGTCATAAACAAGTTGTGGAATATTCCATGGCAAAAAAAGGGGGGAGGGGGGTCTTCATAAAAACGATTTTCTATCTCATTGATGTGGGGATGCTGCGAGATGGTGGAATGTTCTATTTAAGATTTCATTAAAGAAAGTATTGGGCAACATTGAAGGAAATTATAATATATGTTTCATTTTTAGAAAGTGAGGATCTGGATTTTTTTTTGTTATGTGAGGTGGGGGGATGTGGGGCTGATATTGGATCAGTACCCCATGCACAAGATGCTCCTGGTAAGACGATGACTTTTAACTGGCATTGTCTGTATGTAGAAGTGTATTAAAAGGACCTACATCTGATATCACAGACCACAAATTGGCCTACGTCTCCCCCATAGGTGCACCTTTGCATTAGTGGGTGTGCATCTGCATTTCTGAGCATGTGCGAGGATGCTCTGCCTGGGCAGGTATTTGTGTAAATGCAAGTGTTAGGGTTAGAATTCAGATAAAATGTAATTTCCAGTGCTTGCATTTGAGGGAAAGCTGGAAAGTGGGTGATAATTGTACAATTCCGTATCTGGACTTCCTGCTGAGTGGAGTTTCTGCGCTCGGCAAATTGAAGAGGGAGAGAGAGATAAAACAGGATAAAGATTGAGTGATAGAGGGAAAAGCAAGAGGGAGAGAGAGAGAGAAGGAGACAGCTAGAGCTTAAAGCTCACTTCATTAATCAGAGCCTTTAAGACCTGTGGCCGGCTCCTCTTCCAGAGGTGTCTCTGTACCCTCCCCCCAATTTTAATTTGCCTAATCAGACGGTGAAAAAATGGTACAAACTTTCTCCCTCTCTCATCACCTCGCTCTGCCTCCTTCTCTGTACTGTGTGCCAGCAGTCCGGGGTCGCCATGGAAACCAGGATTAATAGTCTCATTACTTTCCTGTTCATTTGACTGTGGTCGCGCGGTTTGTCCCTCAGTCCACTTCACCCAACTCGATGCCCAAGTCAAATCACGTCCTGCCTCTTCAAAAAGCAGTGACGCGCTGAATCGATGACTCACCTTTATTGTCGAAATCCCACGTTTTTTTAGGGAATTGTTGTTATAAAAACATATTACAGATACAATTGTGCTTTGTTTTTTTTTTTATTTTTTTTTACTAAAAATGTTAAATGGTGCTGATTATACGTGGGCCTCCGTGCCCTTACGTCTATAAAACTCTGTGGGTAAGAGCTCCTGAGAGCGCAGTGTCTTGTACGATGGAAAGGGACGGTTGCGGAGAGCTAGGTTAAGAGTAGAGTGAGGAGAGGCGAATGTACAGAGGGATGGAAGGATTGATAGAATCCTCCATTACCTGAGGTAAAGCCCAGGGAGAGCGCAGGACCGGTAAACGGAGCAGGGGGATCAGTGGCGGTGCGTGTGAGCAACTACCGGTGACATTTTCTTGAACAGAACTCAGCGAACAATGCTGTGGGAGCAAGTGCTCTTGGATGAGAGTATCCTCTTGTGGAGGAGTGGTTGGAGGATGTTGAGTGGAAAGATCTTTTATTCATACTGAAATAACCCTCCGAAGCACGCGGGCCAAAGCCACTCCACTCCAAACCTGGGCCTAGGCTAAGTGCTGTCATCTCTGCTGTGTGGGTGGCTAACTACTGCTGCTACTGTGTGTGTTCACGCTAACTCGCGAAGGGGATATGAGTTAACGTGTGTGAGCGTTCTGTATGTGTGTGTGTACGTTTGAAGACCACAATGGAAAAATGATCCGAGTCACATTTTCATGTTGTGGAGAACTGACGAATCAAAAATTCTAAACAATCTTAGAAACAAAGCACTGAAAAAATATGCAAGAAATATAAAATATATAAAATATCATAATATATAATATTATCATCAGTATAATGATACTATATAATATATGAAATATACAACAATGCTAAATTTGGACTGATTGTTTTTGCTTTGCTTTTGCTCTTCATTTATGTGTACAGTCCTCACACACTCACGTGCGCACACACACAAACACACAAACACTCGCCTGCATGTACGGGCAGTTGCGCTCAGAAGCATGCACACAAAGTTGTTGATACTCACGTAAACACGCATTTGCAATGCAAATGAAGAAATAAAGTCGGATGCTGGCTCCAAGTTTTAGAGACCACAGCCTTTTAAACCGCGTTTTATAAACAAATCATTAAGCATCGTGGGCAGAGTAAACGGCCTGATGACTCCTATGGGAACCATTTTGCACAGACAGTTTTACAGTGCTGCAGAGGGAGCGGGTATTTAGGTCAAAGCTTCCCCACCCAGAGTGACTCTGTGCTGCTTCCACTCTGTCAATGGTTTTCACTCTAACCCCTTTCAATTTGATGGCTGGAAAAAAAAGCCTAAATTATGTATTTCCATGTATTTTGGATGCTAACTGAAGACCACAAAGGAAAAATGATCCAAGTCCAAATTTAGGATTTTTGTACATTTATATATCACAGTATATATTATTATTATTAAATTCATAATTATATATAATAATGTATAATAATATTATTTATGTTGTATTATTATTATAATTAATATCGTTTGCATTTTTTTTTCAGTTCTTTGTTTCTGAGATCAGTTTGAATTTTTCATTCGTCAGTTCTCCACAGCGTGCAAATGTGACTCTGATCATTTTTCTGATGTGGTCCTCAACTATGTACAGTATTTCACCAAATATAAACTGCCCGGCCAAAAAAAAGTCACCGTTTGGAAACTAATGAACAAATTCTATAATTGGATCATTATTGCGGTTGTTAATATGTTTCAGCTGGAAATAATCATTTTAACCCTGACTGATGAAGCGCGTTGCTACTCATTTCTTAAAAAATCATGTCGCAAGACACATCCCTTGATGGTGGAAAAGATGTTACAGTATTTCAGAACAGGCAAGTTATTGGCTTGTATTTAGCAAAGAAAACCATGAATGACAAAAACAAGTATGAGGAATCATTTTCACAAACAAATTTGCCACCACAAAGTCCTGACCTTAAACACATGAAAAGTTACTGGGATGTGCACAAGAAAGACCACCGAGTGGTTCAACCATTATGTCAAGAGGATAAGATCTCGGCCAAAAATTATGGCATTTCTGATAGAAGATAAATGTTCTGGCATTGCATATAGTTGTCAAAACAATGACGAGACGAATATGCACTGTAATCAAAGCCACAGGGGTTCCAACTAAATATTTGAGTGAGCGACTTTTTTTTTGGCCAGGCAGTGTACTTTTTCCACCTAATTTCAACAAAACATGCTTTAAAAGGAGTTGAAATATCTTATAAGTTTTTGGGTCCCAGCTCTGTTCCACCAGTGGCAATTTGGTCAGCCGGCCTGAACTAGTTTTTTAATTGCAGCCCCAGTCCAGTGAGCCCTTAATAACCAGCCATGTTTTCTTGGCAAAATATTTTGCAGTGATGCTCTAATTCCATGGTTTCCGAACTCTGCCCTGGAAGCGCCCTGTGTATGCTGGTGTTTGTTCCAACCAAAATAGCAATGAAGAATTTTAATAAGCATGTGATTGTTGTTGAGTACATGCTTTTGATTCTTAGATGGATCACTTCTCTCATCGATCACGTTATGCCAGAAAAATGCAATACCACAAGGAATATATGTGATCCCCAAGTTCATATTGTGCCTCTTGCAGAATGGCAAACAATTTCATAACAAAGAGGTAACATTAATCACTGAGGTAATTGGCTCCATACTTGGTCAGTATTATTTATTTACTTTTAGTCTTAAAGAACAGCACAACACAGGTTTGCTGGACTTCGATTAATTAGCATCCTATTGATTCCAATCAGTCTCAATCTGAACAAGTTATGAACAGATTATTTGCTTCCTTTCATCTAAGTGCTGTGTGTGTTCATAATGTAGCCCAATAAGCACTGCATGTTCAATTACATTTTTTGTGAACATATCATACACTGCTATTTCTGATGGAATATTATTAACATTTTAAGTAACTTTGCATGAAAAGCACCTAGTTTGAAGAATTAATTACCTATTGAAATAATTTAATTGTCATTGAGGTTGGAACAAAAACCAGCATTCACAGGGGGCCTCCAGGACCAAATTTGGGAACCACTGCTTCAATTTAAACATTAAAAAAAATAATAATTTCTTCCAATAAATATTTTGTATATCCATATTCATTCCGTATTATGTCTTTATATCAAGTCCTACATGTAACAGGAGGTATTTCTGTTGACTGAGATGATGTTGCGTACAAAAGCCGTTCTAGGCTTCTGTGCTCAACCAATTTGCTACCTATTTTTGCTGAGGCGGTCTCATTGGGCATCTCTGTTATAAACCCATTCGTCTTCGAGTTTCCGTTGTTTGTGTTTGGGCTCACCAGCATGATTGCTTTTGAGCAAAATGAGCTTCCCAGCAGTCCCTACTGTCTGAGCCCCCTTCCATATTTTTATTGACTCACGAGCCTGGGATTTTATGTGAAGTGGTGGCTATAGCTACCAGGAAGCCTCGCGTAGGCTTTAACTTTATAGAGAATGATGAAAGATGCCCTTGGATTCTGGTCTGGTCTGAACTATTAAGAAAACCGACAGTTATTTTGTGATCTGTTTCTAATCGAGCATGAAAAGAGGGGACAACGTTTAAATGATACGTATTTATCCACTAAATTTGACATGGGTTGCAAGGCTGCTGTACTAAGGCTTTAAGGAACTCGGTGTTGTTTTTAAGTTAAAAAAAGCTGCTATTCTGGGCCTTGGCTGAGAGTCGATATATCACTTAGCGGTTGTCTCTCGGAGCGGCAGCCGTCCAGAGAGAGCGCTCTGTTATTTTGTCAGCTGTGGTTTGGTGCAGGGGAGGACACCTGTCCGATGGCCATGCCACATTAATCCTCTGTGTTCGTATGAAACGCCTCTAAAAAATGCCTTCCGTGTTTTAGTCCGGTAATGAGTCAAAAATCCACAGTGTGGTCTGTAAGTATTTGGGCAGCAAAGGGCTGTAATTGGTGCATGACATACTAAATATGGGTGTTTTTATCCTCTGTGAACTTCAAGGGCACTCACATCCAAGTAATAACATACTGCTTAGAATTTTGGTCGCCCTGTCCGAATACCTAAATTGTGCGCAAGTATTTACAACTATATAAATATTCATTTGTAAATTTGTATTTATGTACAAATACAAAAATATATGACGATTATTACTTTGTCATTGACGTATTAATATGAATGACAAAGCTTATCATGATTGCGTAATCAGTCACGCGGTAAAGTTGCCAATGTGTCCCTCTGCCCAGTGAACTCATCCTCTCCAACATCAATATCGGTTTGTCTGGCCACTGGACCTGCCTGGTGACAAGTTCCCGTGGAAACAGTTCTCGAGGCATGGAGATCGTTGTTCTGGAAACTCCTGCTCCTTTTTGTCCTGCAGAAAGGGTTACCAACAACAAGGGAGACTTCAGGTAGGTTTCTCTCGTGTTACGGCTTCATGATGTTGGCCAATCATTGGCCAATCAGCATGAAACATATAAGGTTAAATGGTCAGATTGCATGATGTTTACATTTTACACATCATAAGCTTGTTTTTTTATCATTACTAATTTGATCTTTGATGTTTTAGCATCGAAAGCCACTGTAGCGTAGAGTGTCTGTTTGGACATCCCGTTGCTATGACTAACATTTGACTTCTAGTGACCATATTTCTCTGTAAGTTTTATAATCTATTGTGGTTTGTCCAGTATATAAGTTTAATCTTATGAGGAATCAGTGAAAATCCAGTTCAGTAATTCTGTCACTGATAGAGTAGAGCTTCGCTCGTTTCAGTGTAGAGGTGCGTTTGTGGTTCAAATGACTGCATTGAATTGCAGGCTTTCCCCCACGAGAGACTGAAAATTACTTTCTGTAATTTTCTTGCTTTTTATTGAAAGGAATAACTTTGCTTTTTTATCTTTTGAGTGAAAATGGCAGTAAACTAATAAATCCTCCATATCATATTTCAGTACCTTATGGCCATTCTAATTATAATTTTCCATGAAGGAGCATTACATCCTTTTTGTTTTCTTGTTTCTGTGGTTGCTTTTTTGGCCTTCATCATTACCCTTTTTGTTCAGCAGTGGACATATTTTATGTGAAAAATAATGCGCATTGCTTCAGTTTTATTGTAAAATGTATCACTTTGAACACATTAAACTTTCCGTGTATTTGACGGTGTGCTGTGAAGCTCTGGCATGATTTGGCCTCTATCCTATGTTATATCAGCTGCTCGCTGCATACAGAGCTGAAATGCTTTGATTTTTTTTGAGCTATAAAGGCTCAGAAAATGAGCCATTGTTTCACAAAAATTAAAGCCATTTATCACTAAGTAGAAGCCACTGAAACTGAAAAAGTGTTAATGGCTCTCGAGGCTTGTGAGATTAGCTCACTTCAGCTTTTCTATTTCTTTTATTTATTTTGATGGTTATGTGACAAGAGCACTTCCTATCGCCGACTCATTTTGCGTACTTTTGGGGGGCAGTGCCTTCCGTTTGGGGATGCACGGTTGTGGCTCTGGGCCTTTCTGTGTGGAGTTTAACCGATTATGTCCTTGTGTGATTAGCACTGCATATGTGGCTGTGTAATTGTGTAGCTTTGATTACCGCTCCATATAAGGGTATGAGATTGTTTCTCTGTGCGATTGTCTTGCTGTTTGGTTAGTAGTGCATTTGAAGGTGTGAGATTGTGTCTGTTTGCGATTAATGCTGCAGCTTAGGGTACAATTTTCACTGTGTGATTAGTACCGCAGTTTGCAATTTGTACTGCATGTAAAGGTATGAGATTGTGTCACGGCGTGATTAGTACTTCTTGTAAGGTGGTTCAGTTTTCTTACTGTGTAATTAGAGCTGTGTATAAAGGTGTGGGATTGTGTCAGAGTGTAATTACTGCTGCATATGAAGGTGTGGGATTGTGTCTCTGTGTGAATAGTACTGCATATAAGGATCTACAGTCGTGCTGCTGTGTAATTAGTGACGTGAATAAAGGTGTAAGATTCTCAGTGTGTACTTAGTACTGCAAATAAAGACGTGAGATTGTTTTGTGATTATTACTGTATGTAAGGGTGCTCTGTAAACCCTGACATGTGAGGTGAGCTCAAATGTTTTGTGGAAACTGATTACCTTAAAAAAATTTAGTACGCCAGCTTAATGCTCTTGTGTTCACATCACTTAAAAACATGACAAAAATAACTTTACCTTATTTACTTTCAGTTCCTTCCACACAATGCAATTAAGTTGGCCTGCACAATTTTTTTGAGGTAATATGTTTCCACAGAACATTTGCGTTCACCACAATAACAGGGTGTGCGGTGTGTGATATTGCACTGCTCTGTGTGGGAAGGTGGCCCAGGACATTAGCTGGGATTCTGGCCTTCCTGCCCTGCCTGCCTCACCCCTTCGGCAGCCCCCAGAGCTCCTCCGCCCCCCGGGAGAAGAAGTCGTGGCGGCGATGTGACCGGGCTGGACGCTGGGCGGAGGAGGATTACTCTCAGTGTGCCTATGCCAGTGAGTTCACCCGCGTTCTGCACCAGCTCAGCCAGGTACGCCTGCCACGGTCTTTCACCAGGCCTTCTTTTTACCAGTGTACTTTTATACAGTTAATTATGTCTATTCTATCCCTGACTTAATGTGGCTTGAAAGGGTAAATAATCTGTTAAACATGAATAGTAATAAGAAAAAATGAACTTCTTGCTATAATTCTGGGATTGCAACTGTGATTGGAACAAAATCCAGCATACTCAGTGGGTCCCCTAGGCTGACGTCGAAAACCACTGTTTTTAAGGGTTAACATGCAATATAGGAACACTCCTGTATGGCTGTGTGTGAATGTTTGGTGGTGGTCGAAGGGGCCGTAGGCGCATACTGGCAGCCACGCTTACGTCAGTCTGCCCCAGGGCAGCTGTGGCTACAAAAACGTAGTTTACCACCATCGGAGCGTGAATGTGTGAGTGAATGTATAATGTATCCATTGTGAAGTGTCTTTGAGTGTCCAGAAAAGCACTATATAAAACTGATGCATTATTATTATTATTAAAATTGCTGCACCTGTAGTCGCTACGATTCTCAATGTCAAAACTTACTGTCGCCACATTTTTTTACGCCCTCTGGTATCCTCTACACAGACAGCAAATAACCGTCGGGACAAAACCCCTGTAACATTTTACTCCTTAACTTTCGGGAACAGCAGTTTGAAAGGGATACATTAAAGTTTAGTCTTATTAAGTCTCCTATCATTACAAAGTGTCCCACTCAAAGGGCTAATTTGAGAGGAATTCTATTGGTTGATGATCGAGTCCTCGCAGGCTTTTACGAGCAAGAGGATCATTTTAAAATGTCTTGATCTGAGTGGCAAAAATTTTTTTTTTCTGAACTTTTATCATTTTATGTATGAAATTGCGACTATATGCCCACACAACAACAAGAATTTGTCAGCAAGTTGACTCCAAGTAGGCTTTTTGCATGAGCAACAAAATGGTTGAGTTTTCTCAAAAGAAACAAAATGCAAAACACACATAACATTTAAGTTACAACACTTTCCTGATATAAATAAAAGAACTGATATGATTATTTTACTTTTGTGGCTTTTGTTATAATTACTATTTCATGAAAAACACATGCTAAATTTCAAAATGCCTTGGCGATTATAGGCACAGCTACTGTTCTTTCATACTGGTAGCTCTAAAATGATTGCAAAGATACTCTTATGTGATACAGGTTGCTCTCATACAAGATCCAGTCATATGAGGTTCTCCTTCATACAGGTAACGGTAATATACTAGGCACTTGCTCATGCTGGTGAGTGATAAATGTGCTCTTATGCAGATGTCGTGATACACCCTCTTTAACATGTTTGTGCTCTCTCAGTGGAGGTCCACGCCACAGGAGTTGGGCCTGTATGCTCAGTGGACTTTTATGACAGCACCTGCTTGGGTAAGCTAGTCTGTGACCCTGCTAAAAGTGACACCTCTTCTGTTTCAGATGGTGATCAACGTCACCAATGCTCAGGCCTTAGCGCAACAGCTCTCTGCCCTCACCAGCAGGGCGGCGCTCTTTGATGATAAGATGGATGTCATCTTTGTGACGCATATCATGGAGAAACTACTGCGCTTTGTGGATCGGATACAAGATGTACGGTTAATTTGGTTTTACTCTGTAATGCAGTCAGTCGTGCTTTGGGGTTGCTTCTCTTTAGTTGGGGCGGGGGCTCTTTTCAAGATGGATTGGATAATGTATAGCCCAAATGCTTAGGTATTTTGGCACAAAACCTACTTGCCTCTGTCAGACAGAGAAACATTAAGGGGGATGTCACTTAAAGTTTTGACAATTACCTATATCATACGTTCAAGTTGGTTTAGGCATGGCTTCATTTCTGGTAATCGAAGCGTTGCAATGGCTCAATCAGAGCCCAGACCGCAATCCGATGTAAGACTTGTGGAATAACCTAAAGGGAGCTCTTGACGTGGGATACAGTTTGGAAGGGAGTATACAGTACTGCCCCACCAAGGCAAAAGGAAGTAAATCCATTTTTTGTCAAATTCGATCCGAGACCATAACATACACCTACTAGCGGTACTCGATTTTGTAGAAGCATGATCATGACGAAATTTGCCCCAGTTGCTGAGATTCGGCACATGTAAGTGGATATTCTTTGTGTCGAGCTGAAGCAAAAACAAACTTCTGCATTTCTCTCAAAATGGCTGCTGATGGATTTTCCTCCCTTTCCCTTGGTGGGGCAGAGTGTATCCTGAGTTGTTCTGTATAGTGAAAGCGGAGGTTACCTGCAAACAATATTACACTGCAGAGGTACAAATCTACATGATTTGATAAAAAGTCTAACATATATGTTGTTTTCATGCCTGACTTTACATTTGGAAAAACCTGGCAATTCCATATGACAGTGTGAACTTCGTATCCCTGGTATATCAGGGCGTGTGACCGAGCTCCCTGGCCATGTCTGAAGCCATCCAGACCAGCACCAAACACATGACTCTCCCTATTCCATCTGGCTCCTTGTAAAGAGCACTTTTCCCAAAAGCTCATTCGGAGCGCCAGTCGGCTAACGTGCAATTTGAGGAAAGTGCACATTTTGTCGGCTGTTATTTTTGGTTTGGCATTGTTTTATTTCTCCATCCATCAGATGTTTTTAGAATTTCTAAAGTTGGAATTCTCAGAACGGCCCAATGTTCTCCGACTGCTCCCAGTTTGGACAAATCCAGGATTACGAGCTGGGCGTAGGAAATCATTAACCTGCTGCAGTTTCATTTGCTTTGGACAGGAGAGAGAAGGAGATAAAAGTTAGTGTTTCTGTCATTATATTGAGGTTCTGGAGGAACAAATAGAGGTATGTCTATGGGATGCCGAAAATATCTTCATCGGGAACCAGCAAAGGCCAACAAAAGGTCTAATTTTGTGGGAGAAACAACATGACTGCCATTTCAGCAGGATCCATGCAGACATACTCTATATACTATATGTTCTCAGAAATAAAGTGCAATGGGGGAACAAACTGACTCTAACAACGATCAGAAATGACACTAAAGCGACAACCAAAATGAGTGCACAGTATAATAGCAAAATGTATCTGCATATACTGTATATCATTTCTATTATTGCTCTCTTGAGCAAAAGAGTGTAATTTGATGCTCGTTGATCTTGGATCATTGTGTAGCCTCTTTCAGATATCTAGCAGCACTGACCAATTTCGCTATTAGCAACAGCCTCATATCTTGCTGGGGAAAAAAAAAAAAGTGACATTGATGTAAATATTTCAGCCATCCTCTGAAGGGCGTAATTACTTGCTGTTGGGGACCATATCTAAATTAAATCTTAATGTAAAAAGCCAAGGTGGTGATTGCTCCCTGTATAATTATACAGGACAAGGGAGGAGGTTGGATTGCGTGGGGGCGGTAGGCGATGGGGCATTTGTCCTGCAGGAACCGCGGTGTATTTTTGTGATGATGTTTTTGTGATTCGTGGTTTGCAGCTGGGAGACCTCATATCCGACATCGCCAGCAACATGATGCAGGTGGAGGAGCACGTGCTGTGGATGGCGCAGAACGAGGCTCGGGCCTGCACTCGCATGGTGAAGTGTGTGGAGCGCATTGCAGACCTGGCTCTCACCAGCCACACGCAGGTCATATCTAAGGTACTGCTCTCTCCTGCACCAGCGAAAACTGCCACCGCCGCATGCAGCAGCCCGTGGTGGTGCTGCTGTCACTAGTGCTGGCATCGGGCCTGCCAATGCATTCCATTGTGTTGCCGCTGCAGCTGCTATCGATGGCTCTGCTGCACGGACTACTGCTACTGCTGCTGCTACTGCTGCTACCGCTGCTGCTACTGCTACTGCTACTGCTACCGCTGCTGCTACCGCTGCTGCTACTGCTACTGCTACTGCTACTGCTACCGCTACCGCTGCTGCTACTGCTACTGCTGCTACTGCTACTGCTACTGATACTGCTGCTGCTACTGCTACTGCTACTGCTACTGCTACTGCTACTGGTGTTGCTACTGGTGTTGCTACTGGTGTTGCTACTGCTGCTGCTACTGCTACTGCTACTGCTACTGCTGCTGCTACTGCTACTGCTGTTGCTACTGCTGCTGCTACTGCTACTGCTGCTGCTACTGCTACTGCTACTGCTGCTGCTACTGCTGCTGCTACTGCTACTGCTACTGCTGTTGCTACTGGTGTTGCTACTGGTGTTGCTACTGCTGCTGCTACTGCTACTGCTACTGCTGCTGCTACCGCTGCCGCTACTGCAACCGCTGCTGCTACTGCTACCACTACTGCTACTGCTACTGCTGCTGCTACTGCTACTGCTCGGACCACTGCGGCTATTGCTGCCAATACTGCTAATGTTGCCTCTGCTACCGCTACCAATATTGCTGCCATTGCTATTGCTGAGACCACTACAGCTATTACTGACGCTACTGCTACTACTGCCACCGCCACTGCCGCCGCTACTGCCAGGACCACTGTGTCAATAGCTGCCGCTACTGCTAATGCTGCCTCTGCTTTTGCTGTTACCGCTGCCACTATCACTGCCATTGCCATGGCTGAG